>JARJIL010000006.1:49729724-51052224 GCA_038502395.1 Dittrichia graveolens | reverse complement strand
TCAAGAGTTGAGTTCCTAAACTCAGTCCCATAATCATTTCTGAGTTGTTTAAGAGACTTACCCTTTTGCAACTCTTCTTGTCTTATGAAGCTGATTAACTCATATGCAGCTTCAATTTTGGCTTTTAAGAAGACTACCCAAGTGAATCTTGTGAACTCATCAACAATCACTAGAGTATACTTTTTACCACTTAGGCTTGGGGTGCTTATAGGTCCAAATAAGTCCAAATGCAGCATATGCAATGGTTCTGTAATTGAAAAATTATGCTTGGACTTAAAAGATCCCTTATGATGTTTTCCCATTTCACAAGCTGAGCAGAGTTTGTCTTTTGCAAATGTGATCTTAGGAAGACCAGAGACTAACTCTTTGCTAGACAATTTGTTAATATATTTGAAATTTAGATGTGATAGTCTCTTGTGCCATAACCAACTCAGCTTGGGAGTTGGGTCAGAATACAAACAGGTTTCAGTTGAAGGATCTGCGAAACTGAGATCAAACAAATAGATATCTCTCTCTCTTTTTGCCATTAGTATTGGCTTTCCCTTCTTATCATAAATTGTTCCTGCATGCTTTCTGAAGGTGACTTCATAATTCTCATCACATAATTGACTGATACTTATCAGATTGTGTTTAAGGCCTTCAACATATGCTACCTTCTTGAAAGTGACTGTTCCAGAAGTTATCTTTCCATAACCTTTAGTCCTTCCTTGAGAATTATCCCCAAATGTCACCTTGGGTCCTTCATTGTTTTGGAATTCACTTAGAATCCCTTTGCTTCTTGTCATGTGCCTTGAGCATCCACTGTCTAGGTACCACTTGTAGGAGCCCTGCACATGATCAACTAAACACATTAGTTTCTTTTTGGAACCCACTGTTTGGTGGGTTCTGAGGATGAGCACTTAGCTGATCCTTTAGAGTCTGACTGATCAGCTTGAACAGATTCTGAGTCTGTTTTAGACTGATCATCCTTTACTTTTTCAGGCCTAGATTGGTACTTACACAATCTTTGGCTTCATGACCTATATCACCACACTTATAGCATTTTCTTCTAAAGATGTGTAACATCCTCAGAAAGGGCCTAGACGCATGCTGACGTGGTACGTATAGTAAATTAGATAAATTGGATAAAATAAATATAATTGTAGATATTAAATAAAATAACTAAATTAGTTATTAAATGAGTAAAGATAAAATATTAGTAAAAATATAAAAGAATGAAAGAATATTAAATGGTTTAGAACGAAGTTTCCAAAAATATCCCCGTTAGTTAAAACGGGTATTCGTGCGTTAAGTTGTAGGTTGAATAGGGGAACAAAATACCCACTTGTGGATAATATTGATCCGCAAGTAGGCTGTTAACCTTACTCACGTGGACATACACAGACTTTGATTTTGTGTGTATGTGTGTGTTCTTGTTCAAGGCTATCAAGAGGGGATTCAAAGAAGGAATTAACCAAGCTTCAATCTGCTGTGATTCAAGGAGTGATTCAATCTTTAATCTGCTTCTAATCATCTGCCTATTTAATTCTTGTGTACCAGTTGATCAAGGATCACCTATAACGTAGTACTTACTTGTTATAGCTCAACAAGTGAGTAACAATTAACTCGAGTATGATATTAATAGTATTAGAAATATGTTTTGTATGATATAAACCATGAAAGAGTAGATATGCATGTTTAGAGGTTTCATAAACCAATTATATGATACAAATGATATGTATGCAAGTAAAAGACCTTGTAGGTCATTGTTGAAATGTGAAAAGGCCTGTAAAGGTCACTCTTGTTATGTAAAGGGCCGGAGTAGGCCAATGTGTTTGTGATGAGGCCAGAGTAGGCCATTGTTTGAGTGCCGGTACTACATTGTAGAGATTGTTGTGCGGGATTCGATGATCACGAATCTTGGTTCTAGCTAAACCGCTGCCCTCAATACTAACTCGGGGCTCTCAGTTTTCCCACTGATCCCAAATGGGATATGATCCTGAAGAACGCAATGGTGGACCGCTACCCGCTTCTCCACCGGCGCGGAAGAAGCAACGGTTTCCCGAGTGAGGATCATTGAGCCAGGCTTATAACCCTGCAACACGTGATGCCTGCTGACAACCGGTGTTTCAATGTGTGTTTGGATAGACTTGAATGAAGTTATGTGATGCATGAAATATGTTATGATACTGTTAATGTACTGCTCTTGTTTAATTGTTATTCACTAGCTATTTATAGCTAACCCTCTCATGTTCACTCCATATGCAGGTAAATGATTGAATGTGAGTTCGGATGCCTGCTGGGATGACATGTTTGGTTCTTGGGGAACACTGTAATAAAGACAATGTATTGTAAATGTTTAGTGTAATGGTCGATCTAGTTCGTAACGTTGGTAACTTTGTTAAACAATACTTTTGTAATTACAACTTATATTTATATAAGTTGTATAATGTGAATATAATAATCAGCTTCCGCACGTGTTTTGATAAAAAAAATATACTCTGATTTCTTAAAGACCGGCGTTACAAGTTGGTATCAGAGCCTTAGTTTGAGTGAATTGAGTATTATATATAGTATTCAGTCTCAAACTCGGGTTCATATTCGGCCATTACTAAGTGTTCCCAAAGGGTGGTATTGGGGTGTGAAGAGTGAATAATTGTTTCATGCTATGTGTTAAGTAAGAGTTAAGATAAGGTAAGAGTTATATATATGTATATGTGAAGTATACTAAAGGTTTTATTTTGACTATGTATAGAATTATGATTCCTTATGGAGGGATCATCTGGAGACAAGGATGCGTATATCCTTAAGTTAGAGGCTCAGCTCAAACAAGCCAACGAGCGTGAGTCCACCAGATCGGGCAAGGAAGCACATAAGCCCATGAAGTTTAAGACATTTTTGAATTGTCAACCACCTGTTTTCCATGGTCTAACGAATGATCCGTCAGCAGTTGAGACCTGGATTAGAGATATGCAAAAAACCTTTGAGTCTAGCGAGTGCGATGAAGACAAGAAGGTAAATTTTGCCAAACGAATGTTCAGAGGTCGTGCATTGGCTTGGTGGGATACGGTGATTGCTGTCACACCATCAGCCACACTGGAGGCCATGACCTGGGATGGATTTAAAGAGAAGATTCGGGGGAAGTACTGTTCTGATTATGATATGATAAGGATTGAAAATGAATTCAGGGCACTTGAAAAGGGTGACAAGCCTTTGGAGGATCTAATCTCCAAATTTACTGATAAAATGAGGTTTGTTACTCATCTTTTGCCTAATGAAAAGGCAAAGATCGCCCATTTTGCCAATGGAATATCGAGCAGCTGTGAGATCTGCAGCAACTCTGGATGAAGCATTTGATAATGCTCGAACCACCGATGATGATTACACACGGAGGGCTAGATCTCAGCAGCAACAACAACAATCTGGGGCAAGTAAAAGAAGATTTGAGCAGCAGTCAAGTCAGAAAGGAGGTGATAGTGGTTCTGGTGGTAAATCACGTGGTAATACATCCCAGAAGTCTGGAGACTTGGAAGTGAAGTGTACTAAATGTGGGAAGAAGGGGCATCAATATAAGGAGTGCAGGTACAAGGAGAGTGTGTGTTAAAGGTGTCATAAACCTGGGCACCAAATTGCACTATGCCCTACATGGCCAGCTACGGGTGCTGGAGGTTCTTCTGGAGCTACTGCTCCGAACCAGGGAGGCGCTCCTCGTGCACCAGGGAGAGCGTTTCAGATGACGGCTGAAGAAGCCAAGGATGCAGGTGATGTGATTACAGGCACTTATCTTATTAATAATATTCCATTTTGTCTGATTCGGGAGCTACATACTCCTTTATCTCTAAATCTTATCGTGAAAAGCTTCAATTGCCTGTTTCTCAATTATCTGATTCTGTTAAAGTTGAAGTAGCTGATGGTAAGGTAGTATATATTACCGAAAAAGTTCCAACAGCAATTATGTATGTCGATGGGAATAGTTTCACTATTTCCTTTCTTGTGATGCCGATCGCGGGGTTTTATGCTAATCAGATTCCCCTTATCCGATGGTTCATTTGCTATAGCTTGAGGGGAGAAGAGGGATTCTACCATTCCTGTGATTTCTGTGATTAAAGCTCAGAAATTAATTTCAAAAGATTGTACCTCCTACTTTGCATACGTGATTAATGCTGAGTTAGGAGCAAAGACTGTTGATGATATCAGGGTTGTCTCTGAATACCCTGATGTCTTTCCTGAAGAATTACCGGGTTTGCCTCCTGTCACGGATGTAGAATACCGGATTGATCTTGCTCCTGGAGCTACGCCTGTAGCAAAATTTCCCTATCGTCTCGCTCCATCTGAAATCCGGGAGATGATGTCTCAAATCCAGGAATTGCTTGATAAGGGCTTTATTCGCCCAAGTGCTTCACTGTGGGGAGCTCATGTTCTGTTTGTTAAGAATAAGGAAGGGACTCTCAGAATGTGTATTGATTATAGGGAGCTTAACAAGCGAACTGTACAAAACAAATATCCGTTACCTCGCATAGATGATCTGTTTGATCAATTGCAAGGTGCCACATGCTTTTCAAAGATTGATTTACGTTCTGGCTATCATCAAGTCCGAGTTCGGGAAGATGATATCACAAAGACTACATTCAGAACACGATATGGGCACTATGAATTCTTGGTTATGCCATTCGGCTTAACCAATTCTCCTGCTATCTTTATGGATATGATGAATCACGTATGTCGCCCTTTTCTTGATAAATTTGTGATTGTGTTCATTGATGATATTCTTATTTATTCTAAGTCTGAGGTGGAACATGAGCAACACCTTCGTCTTATTCTGGAGACACTTAAGCGAGAACAACTCTATGCAAAACTATCTAAATGTGAGTTCTGGCTTAAGGAGGTCCATTTCTTGGGCCATGTTATATGCAAGGAAGGTGTTAAGGTTGATCCTGTGAAGATTGAAGCTGTTATGAACTGGGAGACTCCTCATAATCCTACTGAGATAAAGAGTTTCTTAGGTCTTGCTGGATACTACAGACGTTTTATCCAGAATTTTTCTAAACTTGCTGGTCCATTGACCAAATTGACCCGCAAAGACGTGGCGTATGTGTGGAGTGAAGATCAGGAGAAAGCATTCCAGAGTCTGAAGCAATTATTATGTCAGGTACCGATTCTAACATTGCCTAATGGGTCTGAAGACTTTATTGTCTATTGTGATGCTTCATATGCAGGTCTAGGTTGTGTTTTGATGCAACGAGACAAGGTGATTACATATGCTTCTCGTCAATTGAAGATACACGAGAAGAATTATCCTACACATGATCTGGAGCTTGCAGCTGTGGTTTTTGCTTTGAAGATATTGCGTCATTATCTCTATGGCACCAAATGTATTGTATGTACAGATCATAAAATTCTGCAATATGTATCCACGCAGAAAGAGCTTAACATGAGACAGAGGCGTTGGTTAGAGTTAATCAAGGATTATGATTGTGAAATCAAGTATCATCCGGGCAAGGAGAATGTAGTAGTTGATGCACTGAGTCGAAAGAACTCACCTGCAACGGCTAAATTCATGAAGATGACTGTTGAATCTGATATCATTGCTCAGTTGAAAGTGGCACAACAAGAAGCTTTGCAAGAAAACAACTTGAAAGCTGAGACAATAGTTAAGATATCTATGCAATTGGGAGAAGATAGTCGGGGTCTGAAGACATTTCAATCCCGAACCTGGGTACCGAGTCTTGGTGGCAATCGGGAGACAATCTTACACGAGGCACACAAATCTAGATTGTCTATTCATCCCGGGAGCACGAAAATGTATCAAGACTTTAAGTCTTTGTATTGGTGGCCTACATTGAAGCGTGACATAGCTTCATATGTACAAAAATTCCAAGTCTGCGCGCAAGTCAAAACCGAACACCAAAAGCCCTATGGTAGTCTACAACAACTAGACATCCCGGAGTGGAAATGGGATCATATTACCATGGACTTTGTTACTAAGCTACCCCGAACTACAAGGGGGCATGATATGATTTAGGTTGTTGATCGCCTCACGAAGAGTGCTCATTTTCTCGCGACTAATGAGTCTGCACCTATGAATCGTTTGGCTCAATTGTATATTAATGAGGTGGTGTCAGGACATGGCATACCTCTATCTATTGTTTCTGATCGTGATTCACGATTCACATCTAACTTTTGGCATAGTCTTCAACGTGAACTTGGTACGCGGGTGAATCTTAGCACAGCATACCATCCCCAGACAGACGGACAGTCCGAAAGGACTATTCAAACTCTTGAAGATATGCTGAGAGCTTGTATTCTGGAATTTGGTGGTTCTTGGGATACACATCTTCCCTTGATTGAATTTGCCTAACAACTCCTATCATTCGAGTATAGGCATGCCACCATATGAGATGCTATACGGTAGGCGATGCCGTACACCTACATGTTGGTTAGAACCTGGCGAAAAGCAATACGCAGGTCCTGACATTGTGCAGATGACAGCTGATAAAGTCAAGATGGCACGTGAAAAGCTGAAGGCTGTACAAGATAGGCAGAAAATGTACGCGAATCCAAAACGGAGGCCCATTACTTTTGAAGTGGGTGACCGGGTATTCTTGAAGGTTTCACCTTGGAAAGGGGTGATTCGATTTGGTCGAAAGAGTAAGCTAAGCCCTAGATATATTGGTCTGTTTAAAATTCTACAACGGGTCAATGAACAGACAGTATCACTTGAACTTCCTCCAGAGCTATCTGGTATTCGTAACACATTCAATGTGTGCTATTTGAGGAAGTGCAAGGTGGATGATGATCAGATCTTACCTCTGCAAGAGTTGAAAGTCGATTCAGCTAAACGCATTGTGGAGGAACCTGTAGAGATTTTGGAATCCAAAATCAAGAAGCTGCGTAAAACGATGATCAAGTTAGTACTAGTCAAATGGAAGCATAATTTGGGTCCTAACTTGACATGTGAGATTGAGGATGAGATGAAAACACGCTACCCACATTTGTTCACTGCTGAGCAGATTCCGAGGACGAAATCTTCTTAAGGGGGGTAGATTTGTAACATCCTCAGAAAGGGCCTAGACGCATGCTGACATGGTACGTATATTAAACTAGATAAATTGGATAAAATAAATATATTTGTAGATATTAAAGAAAATAACTAAATTAGTTATTAAATGAGTAAAGATAAAATATTAGTAAAAATATAAAAGAATGAAAGAATATTAAATGGTTTAAAACGAGGTTTCCAAAAATATCCCCGTTAGTTAAAATGGGTATTCGTGCGTTAAGTTGTAGGTTGAAAAGGGAAACAAAATACCCACTTGTGGATAATATTGATCCACAAGTAGGCTGTTAACCTTACTCACGTGGACATACACAGACTTTGATTTTGTGTGTATGTGTGTGTTCTTGTTCAAGGCTATCAAGAGGGGATTCAAAGAAGGAATTAACCAAGCTTCAATCTGCTATGATTCAAGGAGTAATTCAATCTTTAATCTGCTTCTAATCATCTGTCTATTTGATTCTTGTGTACCAGTTGATCAAGGATCACCTGTAACGTAGTACTTACTTGTTATAGCTCAACAGGTGAGTAACAATTAACTCGAGTATGATATTAATAGTATTAGAAATATGTTTTGTATGATATAAACCATGAAAGAGTAGATATGCATGTTTAGAGGTTTCATAAACCAATTGTATGATACAAATGATATGTATGCTAAGTAAAAGACCTTGTAGGTGATTGTTGAAATGTGAAAAGGCCTGTAAAGGTCACTCTTGTTATGTAAAGGGCCGGAGTAGGCCTATGTGTTTGTGATGAGGCCAGAGTAGGCCATTGTTTGAGTGCCGGTACTACATTGTAGAGATTGTTGTGCGGGATTCGATGTTCACGAATCTTGGTTCTAGCTAAACAGCCGCCCTCAATACTAACTCGGGGCTCTCAGGTTTCCCACTGATCCTAAATGGGATATGATCTCGAAGAACGCAATGGTGAACCGCTACCCGCTTCTCCACCGGCGCGGAAGAACCAACGGTTTCCCGAGTAAGGATCATTGAGCCGGGCTTATAACCCTGCAAGACGTGATGCCTGCTGACAACCGGTGTTTCAACGTGTGTTAGGATAGACTTGAATGAAGTTATGTGATGCATGAAATATGTTATGATACTGTTAATGTACTACTCTTGTTTAATTGTTATTCACTAGCTATTTATAGCTAACCCTCTCATGTTCACTCCATATGCAAGTAAATGATTGAATGTGAGTTCGGATGCCTGCTGGGATGACATGTTTGGTTCTTGGGGAACACTGTAATAAAGACAATGTATTGTAAATGTTTAGTGTAATGGTCGATTTAGTTCGTAACGTTGGAAACTTTGTTAAACAATACTTTTGTAATTAAAACTTATATTTATATAAGTTGTATAATGTGAATATAATAATCAGCTTCCGCACGTGTTTTGATAAAAAAAATATACTTTGATTTCTGAAAGACCGGCGTTACAAGATGGGTGTTTGGGTGATTTCTTTGAGTTTTCCAACATTAAATTTGGACTCAGTTTTAGTGTCATAAGATGTGGATAACCTTTCAATTCTTTTCGACAGTTTGTCTACTTGGTTTTCTCTGACTTTGGACTTACCTTTATCAGCTTTATGGTTACCCTTATTTGGTGAAGTCTGACTTACAGACAACTTTCTATTCTTAGACATCTTTTCATATTTGGCTTGAGAGTTATGTCTTTTTGAGTTGATGTGAGTTTTTCTGTCAAAGACAGTTGTTCTCACAAGATTGTAATCCAATCTTTTGAAAACTAACTTACAATTTCTGTTGGATCTGGAACATTCAGCTTGATCGTTTGTATGAATAACCTGGGGACTTTGGGTTGGTCTCACAAACTTATTGGTTTTGACCTGTTTTCCATCCTTGTTCCTTAAAAATGTCTTTGGGAGTATATCATCTGATTTCATAGTTTTGTCTTCAAGACTGACTTGTTCTTTGATGATTTCATCAGCAGCAACACTATAATCTCCCCCTAGCACTCCTTTTACTTGATTTGGTATCTGCTAGTTGATACATTTTTCTGCTTCCCTTGATGACTTACACCAAGATTCACAGACCTTTCTTAGATTGTTAGCTTGTTCTTTTGATTCTTGTAGTTCTTCACTTAGAAGTTTGTTTATGTGAAGCTGACATTCATAATCACTTTGAGTCTTTTTACCAGCATTTATGAGAGTTTCAGAGTGTTTAAGTTCATCTTTTAATTTTGAAATTTTAGTTTTCAAACTAGATTGAACTGTGAGAGAGGTTTTGAAGTCATTCAACAAATAGTTGAACATTAAACATTTTTGTTCATCAGTGTAAGAGCTAAAGTTATTTACCTTATACATTGAGGCAGGATCCCAGTTGCTGGTTTGCTTACTTAGCTTAGCCGCTTCTGCTAGATCCTCATCAAAGGAACTATCTTCTAACTCATAGTCAACTTGTTCCTCTTCATCCTCAATGGCCATCAAACACCTATTTGGCTCATCATCATCTGAGGTAGATGATTCAGTATCCCAAGTTTCAGCAAGAAGACCTTTGGTGTTTTCATCTGGCTTGGCTTTGAGTCTTTGATATTTCTTTTTATATTTATCAGCTCTGTAGGCATTCTTGTCAGCCACTGAAACTGATTCTCCCTTCTTAACTCTGCAATCAGCAGCTATGTGTCCTATCCTTTGACAGTTATAGCACTTAGCTTTCTTAGGATCAAAAGTAGACTTACCACTTTTGCTTCTGTCAGGTTGACCTCTTCCTCTTCTGAACTTTCTAAAGTTTCTTGCTAACATTGCCATTTGTTCAATAAGAGCATCCATTTCTTCATCATCTGAACCTGAGTTAAGAGTTACCTCCTCAGATTCAGATTCAGAGTCAGTCTCAGCTTGAGACTTTTTAGATCCCTTCTTCTTCTTTTCAGCAATTAATGCAGATCCAGCATTATTGATATATTCTCTTAGTTGTTAGTGGGCCACTTTCTTCTGTACCATGCTCATTTGATGATTTAGAAGAAAACCATAGATAGATCTGAGATCATATTTTCCTAAGGTTCCTCCAGCATGAAGTGCAATGGTGATCTCATTAATTTGTTCTGGTAACACATCCATGAACTTGAGTACCAACTCATTCTCATCATTCTTGACACCTAGCAAGAGCAGATCATTAATCAAGCTTTGAAATCTGGTAAATAGATCTATCAGAGTTTTATTCTTTTTAGCAAAGAAAGTCTCATAAGAACGACTCAGATTTGTCTTCTTATGTTGCTTGACCAAGTCAGTGCCTTCATACGTAACACTGAGAGTATCCCACATCTCTTTTGCAGTTTGGCACCCAGCCACAGTATGTAGAAGAGGATTTTTCAAAGCATTTACTATAATGCTTTGTGCCTTGTCATCAAGGTTGAATAGTTTACGATCTTCCTCAATCCAAGATGCTTCAGGCTTGGGAGTTTCTCCAGAGGGAACAGTTTTGTCAGTGGCGGTAATATGGATCATGGGTATGATTGGGCCATCTTGAATCATGGTACTCATCCTGTGATCCACGGACTTCAGATATAGCATAGCTCTAAACTTCCACATAGGATAGTCAGTGCCATCAAAAATAGGACACCCTTTTGCCGCCATTGTTGGGATATGACTTGATTACTTGCAAGTTGACATCTTAACCTCTTGACAGCGGATCTTGATCTTCAACTTATGAAGAAACTTGCTCTGATACCAGTTGTTGGTCCCAAATAGGGTAATCAAGCAACCGATACATTGTAGAAGGGGGGGTTGAATACACTTTAAATAAACAATCAAACTAATCAAATGTATATTCAATAATCAAATAGAACAGTAACTATTATCACTCTCTAAACAAATCAACAGGATGATTTGATATTACACTGATTATAATCTCAACTCTCTTTAAACACTCTTGTATCACAAACTAATTGATGATCAAACTTCTTGTTAAAACTGATTAACAAGAACTCTTGAAAACTCTCTTGAACTTTGAACTCACAAAGTTATCGCAACACACGCGTATAAAGTATGACGAACACACGTACGTTTTGCAACTTCTGTAGTCTTCGTCGTCTCTTCGATATATTAAGTTCTATATTTATATTAAAACCCATAGGAAGGTTTATACTCATACTTGATATATCTACGAATAAATAGCAGTTTAAAGATAGAACTTATCTTTTCTTTAAAACTGTAACAAACTCCTTAATTAGAACATATCTATCTAATTCCATTTGAGATCTCTATCCAACTAATAGATAGGTTAAATTAGGTTCAGATATCCTAATTTAAATGTCGTAGATACGGAGAGTTAATAACAGAATTTAGAACTTACTTAAATTCTTGAACTGACTTCTCACGCTGAGCTGACTCACTCAGTCTAGACATCGTCAAGCTGAGTTCTTGAATCATGGGTTCTTGAATCTTCAAGTCTTCACTCTTAAAACCTATCTCAGCTTAGAAGTCACTGAGCTATCTAGTACTTACATACAAAACTCTATATCTGTTTATACACTGACTACTCAGCCTAAGCTGACTACTCAGTCTATAACAGACTTACATAATTCCTAATTCTTAACCTATCATCTATACATAGCTATAGTTTGTCTCATCAAATCTAACTATTCTAAACATGGGACTAACATTATGCGACCCATATGCCAATGTATCCTAGGAGAAATAAATTATGAGATAAATCCCAGAATTCTTATGATGGACACACAATCATATATTAAGATACTCAACATCTTTACAAGATTTAACTAACTTAACTTTCGTCCACAAACCTCGTTAAGGTAATTATTGAACACCTCAAAGGTTTCAAATATACCTATCCCTACTACCACTATGGGTAAAGGTAACAAAGTGCGTGTAGTTATCCCCATGGATTTGGTTGAACGAATTAAACACACAAGTGTGAACTAATTACAACAAGCTCTCAATCCTCTTACATACGCCGATGTAAGATGTACATGTCATTTAACCTAATAAACAATTTTCGCACTCAACATTTGATCAACTATCAAATGCATCCAAGATTCCAAACCACACAGACCTTGTTAAAGCAAGTCTTGTTTACATAGCTAAAATAATCTTGTCACTAGGATAACTTATCCAAACCATTTTTAGATTTAAACATATTATTCATGATTATTTTACTACTTTTAAACAAAAGCTTATAAATGCCATGACATGGATAAACTTTGAAATAAACCACTAATATATATCAAATACAAAGTTATAACCATCGTCAACCAATTCATAATAGACTTAATATTTATCTCACCACGCAGGGCAGATAATATATTAATCTAATAAAGTAATAAAATAGCTAGCTGAAATGGCAAGATCAAAACTCCCAATCCCCTCAATCGAGACAACGTCCAAGTTTCCCAATCTTGAGCTCTAACTCTCCATGACTTATCAGCTAGTTCTTCCGTTTAACACCTACACTTTGTAACAAAACAATTTTTGCAACAAACGTGAGTGTTATAGCTAAGAAGTAGAAAAGCAATAGAGTTAACCATGAATGCACCTGATGGCGAGGAGCTATTCCCTTGCCTCATAGGAAGCTTTAACTCCTTCGAACACTCAGGACAAGCGTGGCAGCGCCAATCTCCATATTTACCACAGAAATAGCAAACTTTTCCCTTAGGAGTTGTATTCTTTTTCTCGGTTTTACGTTCCTCAAATAACCGGGTGGGAAAGAACTTGCGTTTGGCCATGTTAGACTTGAAAATCTTAAGCATGCCATGCAACTCGTCTAAGGATTCTACCATTTTGTCCTTTTGATAGTTTTTGATAAACTCATCATAAGACTCGGGCAGGGACTAGAGAATCATATTCACCGCAAGCTCCCTCCCAATGGGAAATTCTAGTGTTTCCATTTGGTCAATGTATGCCTTCATACGAAGCACATGAACACTAACCTTCCCACTTTGCTGCATCCGGCAACCAACAAGGGCCTTGACACACATAATGTGTTCCTCTCTAATCCGATGTGGGAACATGTCCTTCAACTGATTAATCATGTCATACGCACTCATATGCCCGAGTTGCTTTCGCAGCTCGCAGCTTATAGTTGATAACATGAAAGAAGAAACATCTTTTGGGTCCTCGATACGCTTTTCAAAGGCGTATCTAGTGGCCCAACTTGTGTTGGTAGCAGGTGGTTTTGGAAGTGGTTCCTCAAGGATGTGCAACTTAGATTCATGGCGAAGGACAATTAGCAATTGCCTATACAAATCCACAAAGTTCACACCTTCGAGTGTCTCCTTTTCTAGGAACGAACGGAGTGATAAATTTGGTGTTGCGTTGTTAACGTTTGTCATCTACAATCTTTAGAGTACACGTTTTAGTTAATTTAGACATAATTCTTGTAGAAATAATTACCCAGATAGTTTTCAAAACCAATTATTTGAACAAGGCTAGAAACCATATTTCACCTTGCCTTATGACTTGTTTACCGTGGATCACAAAGCAAAGCAATTTAGGCGGGTAACCATTTTACCAATTACAAACACTTTGCAACTTCTGGATCCTTGCAGGATCCATTGACAATCAAAATGTCTTTTTGGCATGTTTGATCCCTTCTCGCACCAATCCTAACTTGATCCCTTAAATGACTCGGCTAGAGCTCGACGCCACCTAAGTGTTACAAAAAGAATTGTAAACCGCTCTTGACACATGGTGGAACTCTCGCCAATAATTGGCTCGTGCTATGCTCGACAACCAATATTGCGAGTTACCACACTCACCTTCCACACGGTTGCACCCGACATGACTCGTGCTAAAGCTTGACAATCATCCAAGTTTCACTAGATTCGGGTGGTGTCGGCTTACGGATGGTACATGATTTACATTTTTAAAAACAGGATTTTGTTTTTCTGGTTAAAACAATTTTAACCCATTATGTGAATTAACAAATCAAGTGATAAATACAATTTCTATCCACTTCTAATATAATACAAATTTATATTATCTTGTTAATTCTATACGCGCGGAAAGAAATATAACCAATTTTATAAATCTTTGCGTTTTTATATATTTTGAAAAATTATCAGGCATGCGATATCCTACACATCCATGCAAAATAATAAATATATAAAACAACCACGCATACACAATAGTTCGGTAACATGCCCAAATCCTATGCGTTTTCCCCCTAGTCACACGGGGAAAAAAGGTCAACTAAGGAATCCATAATCCTAAGAACCCAGTCGAGTGTGCTCCCACTGAAGCCGGCATCTCCAAAAGCCAATCCGGACTCCACGTTTCCGAGACATCAATGTCGTGATCCCCGTTGGTTTAATACATAAAAAATCAACTTCTATACTATTTTACAAATACATAGAAGAAGAAATGCATGCAAGCCACAATCCTATGCTACTAATACAAGTACAAAGGAATAAATAAACGGCATGCAAGCCATACCAAATAATAATAAAAATTACAACAATACGACACGTAGGCCACCAAAACCAAGTAAACCAAACACCACAACACATAGGTCTAAACGGCATCTAGTTACCGAACCACAACCAAACACAACCAAAGCAAAACCATGGTGTGCCACAAAACCATGGCAAATATATTTTGATTAACATTGCCAACAAAACACCCAAGGGCAGAAGGCAATCCTTGTACATATACATTAGTAATTTTAATACAGTTTTAAAATTACATATTCATACATACCCCTATAAATACATATATTTTTATGCACTTCATGCCAAGCCATACAAAATATATAAATTCAGGGAATCAAAATATAGTGGGTAAAAACTAGATCCAAGACTAGTCCAACCAACAAATCCGGAATTTAAATATAATTTTAAAACATTGTTTCAAGAAAAAAATCTGAGCAAAAGGCAGAAGGCATGGGCATGCCCGCTTATGGGCTAGTGTACATTTTAAACAGTTTTAAGCCTTATAAAGATTCTGCTGGCAAGGCCCGTACCCCCACTCGTACGGCTGTGCCCGGTTACCAGAAAACCAGATTTTGACATAAAACTTAAAATTTTGGTATCAATCCAAAAGTGCAAAGCCATGTTAGTGTTGGAATATGCCCACTGATACACGTGTACTAGCATCACTACTGGTGAGGTATGAGCCTATTGGGTCACACGCCAAGGGTAGATTCCGGCAGCACAACGCAAACATGAGAGAATATGAAATTAGGGTTTCTGGCGACCTTCACGGGCCGTGAAGAGGTCGTGAAGAGAAACCCTCCACGAGCCTTCACCACCCGGACAAGTAGTCGTGGGAGCAGGGCCTTCACGAGTGCTTCACGGCCCGTGAGAGCCCGTGAAGGCAGGCACCATTCTTTTAATTGGACCACTCGATGGCCCAATGAGAATGAGCGGTGGAACCCGGCCTATGAGGCCTTCACAAGGGCTTCACGGCCCGTGAGAGCCCGTGAAGGCAGAAGTCAAAGTGACACTTTATTTCTATTGGACCTTTGTGTTGGTCCAATGAGAGAGTGGCTAGGTGGCCGACTCTGGTGACTTTGGGGCTTTCTCCAGCCTTTATAAAAGGCTCCATGATTCTCTCTAAAAGAACTCTTGCCAACTTGAACATACATACACATAATATGGTGCTTGAACTACTAGTAAGTTAAGTATATGTGTAATCTCATGAAGGCAAGACTCTACATGTTGTTGCTGCTCCAGAAGCACGAGGACTCGGTGTGGCTCCTGTGTCGGGTTAATAGCAAGGCGGGATCTCGCTCACTTGGTGTGTACTATCAATAGAGGAGCTCGGTTTCGGGTTCTCGAAGATCTTTCTAGCGCGGTGGATAGCTCCAGCCCCGTGATGGTATAATTTCTCCTCCCTCTCATTTGTTTTAGTTGCTATATTCGTTTGTAGCCACGATCCCCACTTGGGGAAAACATGCATGTCGGTTTTGATACCCGAAAACCCCGGTTTTTGATGTCGTTGCTTCCGCTGCGTACGGGTGTTGGCGTTCATGGATTTCCTACAGTGGTATCAGAGCCTAGGCTACAAAGATATAGCACGATAATGGCTCGAAAAACCATTTTTGGAAGATTCGTTTTTTTGTCCAGTAGGTCTTCACGGGCCGTGAAGTGTTCTTCACGAGTCGTGAAGGCCACACGACCAGTGTTCGTGAGGGGTCTGGTCGTGGGAAGTGTTTTCAGGCTTCACGAGTCCTCATGGCCCGTGACGGTCGTGAAGCTCTTGGGCTTCACGAGCCGTGAGAGGCCGTGAAGGCACTCGTGAACAGTTTAGTCGTGAAACGTGGTTTTTAGGCTCACGAGCCCTTCTGAGCCGTGATCGGTCGGGAGGCCCTTGGGCTTCACGAGCCGTGAGGGGCCGTGAAGGAGCTTCTGGGCAGTTTTTGTCCTTAAAAGATAATTTTTTCGTGGTTTTTCGGGTCATGGAGGAGTTTCTGTTTTTTGGCAGATTCCGTTTGTTTAGCCCCTCGTAATATTTTGGTACAAATAAGGGTATGTAAGGTATGGTCTTGGCATGAGATGCATACATGCATACACATATGTTGTGTATATATGAATATGGGTATAAAAGTTGGTTTTGTGCCCTAATGCATATGTACAAGAATTTCCTTGTTGTGCCTTGAGTGTTTGTGTTGGAAATTCTTACCGAAATATTCTTTGGTCACGGATTTGGTACACCGTGCTTTGTAGTTGTTGTTTGTTGCTTTTAGTTGGTAACCATCACCCTAGACCTTGTGGTTTGTTTGGTTGTTTGGATTTATTTGGTGACCTTGGTGTCACGTGTGATGTAATTAATTATTTATTCGTTCGGTTTGTAATTAAATATCGTGGCTTGCATGCCGTTTCATTTATTCATATGTACTTGTACTAGATTGATAGGAAGCGCGTGGCTTGCATGCCATTTCCTTTCTTTTGTGTACTTGTGTTTTGAAAACCACAATCAAGAGTCAAGAGGAGACGTCTTGAAGACCTTGGATCCGGTTAGTCCCGATGGAGGTAGCGGATTCAGTGGGAGCACTCCATGGTCTTGGTTTGTGTCCTTAGTAGACCTAGTCCTCCCGGCTTGGCTCGCGGGCAGGACGCATAGGTTTTTGGCATGGTTACCAACCTCTTTGTATGCGTGTGATGTTATTTATATTTCTTGCATGGTTGTTTATGTTTCTTCGCATGCTTGATAACTTTTCTAAGTTAACAAAATCACAAGGGTTTTTAAATTGGTTAACAAACTCTCGCGCGTACACGATTAACAAAACAATATAAACTTGGTATTTATATTTAAAGTGAAAATCATTTTTGTCACTTACTTTGTTAATCAATATTAAAACTTAGTTTTAATCAAGAAACAAAATCCCGTTTCCTAAAACGTAAATCACGCACCATCCATAAGATGACACACCCGATTCTAGTGAAGCATGGGATAATTGTCGAGCTAAGCACGAGTTATTCCATGTGGATCTGTGTGGAAGGTGAGAGTGGCGACTTGGAGTTATTGGTTGTCGAGATTAGCACGAGCCAATGATTGTCGAGTGTGCTACCATGTATCTTGTTGGACGATTTACAATTGCAAAATAAAATCCTTGAGTGATTGTCGAGCTAAGCACGAGTCAACCAAGAATTTTAATTTGGGATTGGTGTAAGTAGGGATCAAACATGCCAACCGACCGTGTTACGTCGTTGGTTCCCGCAAGTGTCTAAGAGTTGCAATGGAGATTGCAATCGGTAAAATGAATACCGGCCTAAATAGTTTCATGAAGTGATCCGCGGTAAACCCGTCATGTAGTGGGGTAAAATATGGTTCTTGGCCCTTGTTAAGATAAATTTTTTTTCTAAAACTTTATGGGTAATTATTTTAACGAGGATTATATCAAACTAACTAAAACGTGTATTCTTGTTATTTATAGATGTCAAACGATAATAACACCACGTGAAACAATTCGCTTCGTATGTTCCTACATAGGGAGAAACTCACGGGAGTGAACTTCGTTGACTGGCTTAAGCAATTGAGAATTGTCCTTTGCTATGAGTCAAAGTTGCACATCCTTGAGGAACCTCTTCCGGAACCACCTGCTAGCAACGCGACTTGGTCCGTCCGATACACGTATGAAAAGCATGTTGAGGACACACACGATGTTGCCTGCCTCATGTTGTCAACTATGAGCTTGGAGTTTCAAAAACACTTTGAGCACATGAGTGTGTACGATATGATGGACAAGTTGAAGGACATGTTCCAACAACAAGTAAGGGAGGAACACTATGAGTGTGTTAAAAGCCTAGTCGGTTGTAGAATGCAGGAAGGTAGGAGTGTGAGTGCCCACGTCCTTAAGATGAAGGCGTACGTGGATCAAATGGAGAGACTAGGATTTCCCATGGGGAGGGAGCTTGCTGTGGATATAGTACTCTAGTCCCTGCCCGCATCATATGATCAGTTTGTCATGAACTATCACATGCATGACATGGAGAAAACCTTAGGTGAATTGCATGGTATGTTGAAGACTACGGAGTCTGACATGGCCAAACATGAATCCACCTCTTCCATTCCTACCACGAGTTCTAGGGAACAAAAGAAAAAGAAGAAGAAACCGACATGAAGGGAAAAGGTTGGAGTGTCCAATCCTATTCCCCACATTGAATCTGAGGACCATGATTGTGTGCCTCAAGAAGAGATTCGAGAAAAGGTGGTTTGCTACTTTTGTGGAAGATTTGGAGATTGGGGCCGTCACGCATGCCCATCGTGCCGAGAGGATATTAAACTTCTAAGGAAAGAGATAGTTAATTTCCCCTCTCAAGGTACATTCATGATTCATTGCTAATTCTTCTATTTCGCTGGGTTGTTCACCCGAGCTAATTAACTCACGTTTGTCACAAATTAATTTTGTTACAAAGTGTAGGTACCATTTAAAAGAAGAACCAAGAGCATGAAGAACCGGGTCTCTAAAAGAGGTAACTCGGAAGATTGACCTCTACAAGAGAATAGGGAGTTTTGATCTCGCCTATTCTGACCAGTTTCATTATTACTTTGTATTTGATGCCCTGTGAGGCAAGTTTAGTTTTTTGTTGTATGTTCATAAAGACGATGGATGAGATTTTGAATTTTTGGGTTGTAAAAGATTTTTTCGCATTACTTATTCGATTTCGAAGTTTTTTCATGTCATAGCTTATGTTTTATTTTGGCCTTCAAGGCGCATCATTCTACATTTGATGACGATGAATTCATACTTGAAATTTGAATCTTGTTTTAGAAAAATATTTGTTGATTGATAGCAATTAAAATTATCCATGTCAAGACATACATGTTACAAGTAATAATTAATCATGAATGATTGATTCTAAGTCCAAAATAGTTTGTATTAGTCGGCTCTTTGTCATAATCTACTTAACCATGTAAATAAGATAAGTATCACCTAGATCCATGTGGTTAGGATCTTGGACTAGTTTAACCTCGGGTTAAACATTTGATGCTAATCTTATATATAAGGGTAAGATGATTATGAATCCCTTCACGGTATATGTGAGAGGGATGCTAGCTTGTAAGATATTGATCACCTTTGGTGGATAATCCGTACAAGCACATAACAAAGAGAAACTAATTAAAAGAATCAATTGGGACATATAGATAGGATGCTTAGATCTAGTTAAGATGCTAAGATACCTTAAATCTATATCAATGACTACATTATGAATTGCGGGATTATCTCACAATTCGTTCCTTAACATGGACACATTTGTACATGGTGTCACGTTGAAGGAAACTGGATATTGTTGAAAATGATCTAGTAAATAATGGGTCAAATATGTGTATTCGACTTGTTAGTATACACATTGAATGTGACGAGCCAAGTCATTAATCTTAATCCAACTTGAAAGTCTATTTAGCAACTATGAGATATATCTTGAAAGAGTTCTTTGCTTGTATATATATCAAAGTTTGGAGATTTTCAATCTACATCTGGTGGGAGATTGAAGAACTTAAATGCTGCTAATACATTTAAAAGGTTCTTATAGGTTTTGGATATTTGACCATACGAGAACAATGTTTTGTTGCTCGAAAGGAAGATATTAACTAAAGCATTCCAGTGGAAGAACGTGCAAATTAAATGAAAGACTTGATGTTGGCACTAGCATATGATCAAATATCGGCATGAGAATGCCAGTTATCCTGACCATGAGTAATTAATTTCAAGGTTGATAGAAGTCATGTAGCCAAAGAGATATGGGTTCCTCACATCTAAGTGGCAATGACTTGATGGTGAGTTTTGTTCAAGTCACCATCTATCGGAAAGCATAGTGGGCCCTGAGTTCACTGAGGTTATAAAAAGTAATTAATCATAAGATGAAATCCATTTCAAGTATGCAAATACTTTACTTAATTCCATACCAAGGTGCAAACCTAGATGATGTAAATGGAATTAACATGGATTGTATTGTAGACTACTTCAAATACTGACTAGGGGTAAAGGTTTCGTGATGGTTTTTGTGGAAGCTTTTCCTAGTGGCTATGTTGAAGATCATTTGATACTTGTTGCTATTGTTGCCTTCTTACGTCAATAAAGGATAGTACACGGATATACAAGACCGCGTTCCTTTATGGAACTTCGTATTGAGGAAGTGCTTACAACACTCTCCGAGGGTCTTAGATATCCGTAGTATCCAAATTAAGTCTACAAGTGTGAATAAGTCCTTTGGACTTATACTAACATCGTAAAAGTAAGATCTTTGCTTTCATGAGAAAATCAAAGTCATGAGTTTTCTAGGAGCATAGATAAGACTTTTACATATGTCAGGGCTAGTGGGTGCTTTTATTGTATACCTAGAAGTATGTATCGATTGAAGATAATGTCCCATTGTTAAGTGTTCTATGAACCTAAAATAGGGAATATTGTATCATGATAATACTTAGGAGATACAAGATTTTGAATCACAAGAAATACTTGTGTATGTTCTTAATATTTGACGACAAGAAATAAGCCTTGGAGTAAGTTTTTTACTCTAATACTAATTTCTAATAGGATAAATGTCGATCTTGATCGAAGTCTTTGATCCTACTATATGGTGTTACAAATTGATTAGAGAAGTTCTTAAGTATCACTGATCCTATTGTGAACTTTTGTAACAATGAGGATATGAGTACCTTAGTGCTTCGTTATATGATCTCTTTGACGGATACTTTGAATAAAGTAGTTTGGTCAAAAGATAATTGAGAGGATAACAAGAATACAAATGGATGTTGCATGGCAAATCCATTGAATAATCCGTAGTCATAATGACTAGTGATGTTTGACATACTAGGTCATGTAGCATTTCTTATGCATATGATTTGGCTTTAAATATTGTTTTAGTTGTTATTGTTTTATACTTGCTTTGGGAACTGCAAGCAGTATCGTTACTTTTGATCGCTTTCGATATATAGTGGGGACTATATATACGCAGATGCGGTTACTTTCATTAGTCTTTACTGTGTTCCATCTTAGCATGTTTAACCACTTTCCAGAGTGCTTATGCATTCTAGATTTCCACAGTCAGTCATTCTTCAAGGGAAGGAAGTTTGAGTTAAGACTGAGGTTAGGGTTTGGTCATGCATTAATCAAGTATTGAATGCAAGTGACGCAAAACTAACCTATACTTGAAGTGAGTTTCAAGTGATTAGAAGACCCACACCTGAGTTCACTTCATGGATTATGGTCACAAGTGACTCGGGATGATAATATCATTTCATCCTTAGACCGGAGATACATGTGTATCCAAAGCATGAGTCTGCTTTATTTTGATTACTTTCAAACGTGGTTCGTAACTGGCCGCTATAAAGGGAGTTATCAAATAAAGTATGAAGCATGTGGCGGGGCTATGTAGTCAAAAGGATTTGTTCCTCTAGTTAGAGAGATATCCCTGGGCCCCTCGATGATTGGGCGCTGACACCAAAAATGCATGGCCGTGCTCAAGTTACAATGATTTTAGATCAGTTGTAAACTTGTTATTTTGGTCACCACCAATCTAGAATCGAGAAACAGAATCGTGAACGATCTGGAGATTGACATTTTTCCATGTCTCGTGTTCACAAGGATATCGTGAACAAAGGGATGTTTATGATCACTTATCTATATGACCTTTTAGCCTTTCTAGGCTACCAGGATTTTTCAAGGATGACGTAACTCGTACCGACTTGGGGGCAAGTATGCTTTGCTAGAGCCGCTGCTTGTCTGTGGTGTTGGTAACGCTGTATCATGTGCAAGTGGGAGTCTGTTCGAATATGCCCACTGATACACGTGTACTAGCATCACTACTGATGAGGTACGAGCCTATTGGGTCACACGCCAAGGGTAGATTCCGGCAGCACAACGCAAACATGAGAGAATATGAAATTAGGGTTTCTGACGACCTTCACGGGCCTTCACAGGCCGTGAAGAGGTCGTGAAGAGAAACCCTCCACGAGCCTTCACCACCCTGACAAGTAGTCGTGGGAGCAGGGCCTTCACGAGTGCTTCACGGCCCGTGAGAGCCCGTGAAGGCAGGCACCATTCTTTTAATTGGACCACTCGATGGCCCAATGAGAACGAGCGGTGGAACCCGGCCTATGAGGCCTTCACGAGGGCTTCACGGCCCGTGAGAGCCCGTGAAGGCAGAAGTCAAAGTGACACTTTATTTTTATTGGACCTTTGTGTTGGTCCAATAAGAGAGTGGCTAGGTGGCCGACTCTGGTGACTTTGGGGCTTCCTCCAGCCTTTATAAAAGGCTCCATGATTCTCTCTAAAAGAACTCTTGCCAACTTGAACATACATACACATAATATGGTGCTTGAACTACTACTAGGTTAAGTATATGTGTAATCTCGTGATGGCAAGACTCTACATGTTGTTGCTGCTCCAGAAGCACGAGGACTCGGTGTGGCTCGTGTGTCAGGTCAATAGTAAGGCGGGATCTCGCTCACTTGGTATGGACTATCAAAGAGGAGCTCGGTTTCGGGTTCTCGAAGATCTTTCTAGCTCGGTGGATAGCTCCAGCCCCGTGATGGTATAATTTCTCCTCCCTCTCGTTTGTTTTAGTTGCTATATTCGTTTGTAGTCACGATCCCCACTTGGGGAATACATGCATGTCGGTTTTGATACCCGAAAACCCCGGTTTTTGATGTCGTTGCTTCCGCTGCGTACGGGTGTTGGCGTGCATTTTCCAACAGAACCTACCTTTTGCCATTTATGCAAATACACTATATTGAGAGTTCTATACAAGAGAGTTAGAGAACCATATCAATTGTTTGTTGCTGTGCATTTCATGTTCAAAGGGTTGTTCCAGATTCATAACATAGAGTGTAGGTGTTATCTTGACTTGCTAGTACAAGAGGATTGAAGCTAGATTGGTGTGGACTTTCAATAGGAGTTTGAAGCCTTTTGTTTCAAGCTTTCATCCCAATTTCGTGTTCTACTTGATATTCAGCTGAGCTACAAGAGTATAAGTCTTTTCTCTTTGTTCTTTCTTGGTTGCATGTTTCTTTTTGCAAGTTAGCACCACCATTGGGACTTCATGGGATTGTTTTGTGTCTTTTCTCTTGCTTCCATTGCATGCTTGATCCTTATGGAATCCAAATAGATCCAATAGAAGAAATAGTTGATGAAGCCATATAGGTAGAGGAAAAAAATAGTTGATGAAGCCATAGAGGTAGAGGAAGAGAAAGTTAAGAAACTAGTTGAGCAACTTAGGAATAAAGGACAGAAAAGGCTTAAAAAGAATGAGAGGTTGGGAAAACACATAAGGCAAACCACAGTTGCTCCTCCCTGCACTTGTAAACAAGATAAACCCCAACCAACCGAAAAAACCAGCGGAAATCAAAGAAACGGAAATCAACCGTTTGCACAAAGAAATTGGGGAAATTTTCAAAAGCTTAATAAACCAAAACCATGTTTCATTTGTGGCAAAACCAATCACATTGCCGTAAACTGTTATTTTAATCCCATTAATCAAAGGCAAAATTTTCAAAGACGTTACTATGGAAATCAAGGTTATGGGAAGAAGAATATCGGAAACAACGCAAAGTTTCAATCTGCAAAAATAACACCAAAAGGTGTTAATACTAATAGGCCTCAAAACCAAAACAAATTTGCAAATTCTAATGTTAAAACTCCTTTGAAGGCTAAATGGGTATCAAAACCAATACATAAAAAGGTTGAAAATTTTCAAGTAAAACACGATGAGAATCCAAAGAAAGTTGAAATAGTTATTGATACGGCTACCCGTGTTAGTACTGCTAGCAAGGATAGTATTGCTACTAATATTGATATTGCTACCCTAGTTAGTGCTGCTAGCAAGGATAGTGTTGTGGCAAATATTGATACTACTGACCAAGTTAGTACTACTAGCAAGGAAAGTACTGCTTTCAAAGATAATGCTGCTAAGCCTATTTCAACTGTTTTATCATCAACACCCATCATTAACACCAAGTATTCTAGCCATGATATACCTTGTGTTAGTGCACAATCACCAAAAGAGTTTGTATATGTTGATACTCATGGGAAGCCTTAGGGGAGTTCATTTTCGGATATTCGAATTTCGGATATCCGAAATTTTCGGATAGTGCATTTCGATATCCGAATCCAAAATTTTGGATTCGGATATCGGATAATCCGAAATATCCGAAATTTACTGTCCTGATTAAGGCTTGTTCTGAAAATTTATTGCTAAGTTTACATGTCCTAAATATTAATGTAATTAGAAGTAGATCTACTTTTACAAACATCTTTCAATTCATTCAAAAGCTATTTTAATTTTTTCAAACTTGAACTAGGAGGAAATATATAGTTAAAGGACTTATTTCTTAATATAGTTATCACAAATTAGATCAATGGATGTTAAAATTAGATCAAAAGCCAATTAAGCAAAACAAATTAAAATAGAAACTATAACATTTAACATAATCAAATTCCTTATTGTTTATATATAGATTTCAAACACTATATATATATACAAATATATATATATAGGGATGAGATCAAATAAAAAGAAAATTAAAGTAAAAAGTGTAAAAGGAATGATTAATGATAAATTTTTAGTATATACATCAACTAATAATTGTTAGTTTATCATCTTTATTAATTGAAAACTAGTTATTCATCGAATTTTTTTATGAATCCAACATATTCATCATTTTTTAGATGAAATCATTTTGTTAATCAACAAATTATTTCAAAATTTTGGTTTCAAAATCTGTATTTAAAAATCTTTTTTCTTTGTAAAAAGTGATTAATATGTTGGATTCATAAAAAATAAATCGATAAAAAACTAGTTTTAATCAATAAAAATGATTTTTAATGTTGCCTCTTACCCTTTTTACCATAAAATCTTTTTTACTTGATCTCTACCCTATATATATATATATATATATATATATATATATATATTCCTTTGCAATTGTTGGACGATACACAACGTACATCTTCAACAATTAATTAATTAATAAACTAATAATCAATCAACCAGAAATATCAACTCTTGAAAACGTACAATTGAGGTTCTTAATGATTACTAATTAACAACCCTTCACATAATTAGATCATCAATCAAATTATACTATTTATATGTACAATGGAATTAATTACTTATTCTTTGACTTGAAACAATATATAGAATATAATTAATGAAGGGAAATTAAGGATAAGAAATCAACCATCTCTGGATGAAGAAGAGCAAAAATATAGATATAAAAAATTGGTCTGGGTGTATTTTAAGTAAACATATAATAATAAGATCAATCAATCCATCGATGTTGAAACTAGATCATCAAGTATATATAATATCGATTTGGAGTTTTGGACATCTAGGGGTTTTTTTTCATATTATATATTTGTTATTAAAAATATTTTAAAAAATATATATTTCGGATATCCGAATTTCGGGTATCCGAAATTTAGGATATTTTTCGAATCTTTTTAGCTTATGCCTCATTCAAAAGATTCAAAGTTTACAAGATGGATGTCAAAATTGCATTCATTTATGGTAAGATTAAGGAAGAACTCTATGTGTTTCAACCATTAGGGTTTGAAGATCCTAACTTTTTAGAAAAGGTGTATAGGCTAGACAAAGCACTATATGGTCTTCATCAAGCACCTAGAGCTTGGTTTGACACCCTGTCTACCTATTTGCTGGATCATGGATTTAAACGAGGAACAATTTACAAGACCCTGTTCATAAGAAATGTCAAAACAAATATACTGTTTGTATAGATATATATGGATGACATTATCGTTGGGTCAACATAGGATAAGCTTTGCAAGGAGGTTGAAGATTTGATGCACCAGAAGTTCAAGATGAGTTCAATGGGTGAACTCGCATTTTTCCTAGGGTTACAAGTAAAACAGAAGTAGGATGGAATTTTCATCTCTCAATCAAAGTACGTTGCTGATATTCTCAACAAGTTTGGATACAAGGATGTGAGGATTGCAAGCACTCCCATGGAAACACACAAACAAATAGTTGCAGATCTGGAGGGGGGGGGAGAATGTAGATGTTCATCTTTATAGGTCTATGATTGGATCCCTCATGTATCCCTCATATAATGCTTGCTAAGCGTGTTTGTGCAAGATTTCTAGTAAACCCCAAGATGTCCCATATGCATGTTGTGTTGGAACTCGTGGTGGGCACAAACACAGCGGAAGCAAACAAGAAATTAAGCGTGCAAGACAAAACAAACAAGCACAAGAAAACCCACAACCAAGTTACAATCGTGGAATACACTACAAAGAAAATAGCAACTCAAGAACAAGAAGAAGGAGAACAAAATATACCTTCTTACCATCTGGAAATCGAGATCTTCATGTGGATTAGGATGAACACGAAGAAAACAAAGGCTTTCTTCTCCATTGCAAGTCCACACCAAGTATGCTTGATCACATTGTACTAGCAATCCATAGATGAATGTCCACCATGACTCCACAATCTGGAACAGCCCATATGAGTTCTCCTCTTGCACCATTGACACTCACAAGAACACTCAAGATCACCATCTTAGTGTATGTATGTGTTACCATATTGTACCAAGAGAGAATATGGAGTAGGAGAAAAGTGTTATGTTCCATGCATCTATCAGCCTTGAACTCAGCCACTAAACCCCTCCAGGGTCGGCTAAAAAGGTGCTCTATTATTGGACTATCAAATGGTCCAATAAAACACAAGTGTCACTTCCGCTACCCTCTTCACGACCCCTCACGGTCTCTCACGGGCTGTGAAACCTAAATACGCCACGAGGGGACTTAGAACTTCACGAGTTGTGCCGCCTGGACGAGGATTCGTGAGGGCATCTCCTTCACGACCTCGTCATGGGTCGTGAAGCCTAAAGGTTTCACGACACGTGGTGGCCGTCGAACAATCGTTAGGGTAACCTGCTTCACGACCCATGGAGCATCCTTCATAGTCGTGAAGCCCCGAATCAAAACACTTTTGATTCTTTGACTTTCTCCTTCCATATAAAGCTATCAGGATCAATACTTGGCGTGTGACCCAATAGGCTCGCGCTTCACTAGCAGTGATACCGGCATACATGTGTCAGCGGGAAGATTCCAACAAACTCCCACTTGCACATGACAAACAATATCCATTTGCATCACAGACGGGGAGCGGCCTCTAGCAAGACATCCCTGCTCCAAAATCAACACGAGGTATGTCATCCCTCACAAGTACCTAATCACAATCCAAACGGGTTCGATAAGGTCCTATAGATAAGTGATTAATCATCCTATTGTTCGCGATATCCGGGTGAACACGAGACATGGTACAAAGTCGTTCTCCGATCTCTCACGATTATCTTTCTCGACCTAGATTGGTGGTGACCAAAATATATAAGTTGCAACTGATCAACTATCATTGCAAGCTCGAGCACGGCCGTGCATTTTGGTGTCAGCGCCCAATCATCGAGGGGCCCAAGGATATCTCTCTAAACAGAGGAACAAATTCCTTTGACTACATTGCCCCATTACAATGGCAATACTTTGCCCAAAAGCTTCCTTTATAACAACCAATTACAGACTGCGTTTGAAAGCAATCAGAACAAGGTAGGCCAATGTCATGGAGACACATGTATCACCGGTCTAAGGAAAAAAGATATTATCATCCTGAGTTACTCTTGGCATGTACCATGAATTAAACTCATGTGTGGGTAGTCCAATCACTTGAAATTCTTTTCAAGTATAGGTAAAGTGTTGCGTCTCTTGTATCCAATCCCCATTGAATATACGACCAACCCTTTCCCTCAGTCTTCGTTTAAACTTCCTTCCGATGAAGAGTGACCATCGTACCTTCATTGATTTAATAGAATCTAATAAGGTCAATGATGCTTGAGATAAAGGTTTATTTTGCATAAGCCATCGTACTCTCATTGTCTCATAAGATCCCAATAGAGTCACCGATGCTTTGAAAAGCAAATTATTGACAATACCATATATAGTAGGATCACGAACCCCGATCAAGATTGGCGGTTATCCTTAGAAGTGAAGGTATTCGTTTGGCAAATACAAGTAGCAACGGAAGCAATGTGTATAACAAAATTTAAAGCCAAACAAACGAATACACTCCCATGGACCAAAATCTAAGCATGAAATTGCAACTAAGATAAACAAGATGGAAAGAAAAGATTATACCTTAATGCAAAACAATGATCTTTTCTTGTCAAGCTCCAAGTATCCAAAGAAGGACTCCTCTAGTGTAGTCCACCCCAAGCTACCTTGATTCCCAAATGCTAGTAGGTTGGTGACCAAAACAACAATCAAGTATGTGTTTCTTGCTTCTTGTGCACCAAGAACACCAAGAACAAGATGAACAAGAGAGAGAGAGTTCTAGTATCAACCAAGAGACAAAGAACAAGCCAAAAGCCTCTACAAGAGCAGAGAATTCGTTGTCCCTTTGTCTACCACAATTATTGGAAGTTAACACCATTAAACCAAGTGTTTAAGGCTGTTAATTTTGCTATTACAGCGGACGTACACGGCCCGTGTTGATCAATACGGCCGTCTAGGCCCAAAGTCCATGGCCCCGATTGGGCTAAGACGGCCCGTGTTCACCTACACTGCCCGTGTAGGCCCAAACTACATGACCTTGAACTGGGCCAATACGCCTCGTGTATGTTGGACTGGACACAGCCCGTGTACCATCCTGCCAAAACTCATTTTGGTCTTTTCCTTTCCTTTTCTTGATCGTGTTGCCGTAATAAATACTTGGTGTGTGACCCAATAGGCCTATACCTTATCGGTAGTGCCATTAACTCGTTCGTGTCAGTGGGCATATTCCAACAGACTCCCACTTGCACGTGACACGACTACGAAAAATAACACAAACATAGAGCGGCCTCTAGCAAGACATCTATGCTCCTAAGTTAGTATAGTGTATGCCACTCTTAAGAAGATCCTCAATCATAAAATGATTGTCCTAAAGATAAATAAACATGTACATCCCTTTGTTCGCGATATCCAATGTGAACACAAGGCATGGAATATAGTCAACCTTCAGATCGTTCACGATTATGTTTCTCGATTCTAGATTAGTGCCTTAGTGGTGACTAACAAATCTAGTCAACATTGATCCATCATCAATATAACTTGAGCACGGCCATGCATATGAACGTCATCACTCAATCATCGAGGGGCCCATGGATATTCTCTATATACATAGAGGAACAAATACCTTTCGACTACATAGTCCCGCCACATAGATAATACTCAACCCGATCATCTCTCTTATAACGACAAGTTACGGACCGCGTTAGAAAATGATCAAAGCCAAGCAGACCTATGCTTTGAGATCACATATATCTCTAGTTTAAGGATGAAATGTCATTACCATCCCGAGTTACTTGTGACTAAAACTATGAAGTAAACTCGGGTGCGGGTCCTCCAATCACTTGAAACCCCTTTCAAGTATAGGCAAGAATCACGTTTTATCAAAACCAATTCTTTACCTCAATCTTAATTCATACTTCCTTCCCAAAAGGTATGACCCATTGTGGAGATTTAAAGATTGTAAAACAATCTAGGGAAGAAATTAAACATGCAAAGATAGAACACAATAAAGGCTAAATGTAAGTAACCGCAACACGCGTATATATAGATCTCTACTATATAAATCGAAACAAACACTAGTGACATTATTTCTTAATGTTCCCAAATACATAACGGTCCAAACATAAATTAAAACTAAATCTAAACCAAGTCATGAGCAAATCTAACACCTATCACCGTAGTGTGAGAATCATGAGAAGTTTGTGACAACGGTTTAGTAAACGGATCGGCCAAATTGCCTTCCGAGGTTACTCTACTAATAGCGACTTCACCACTTTCAATCATCTCTCTAATCAAGTGGTACTTATGAGGTATATGCCTCGTTCTTTTGTGAGCTCTTGGTTCCTTCGCTAAGGCTACCGCACCCTCATTTCTCCAAGGTCTCGAATGAACTTCCTTACCCACACAGCTTCTTTAGCAGCTTCACTTGCCGCAATGTATTCTGACTCTGTAGTAGAATCAGCTACTGTGTCTTGCTTTGAACTTCTCCAAGTAATAGCCCCACCATTCAATAGGAACACAAACCCCGATTGTGATCGGCAGTCATCTCTATCAGTTTGGAAGCTAGCATCAGAGTAACCCTTTACTTTGAGCTCTTCCTCACCACCAAAGATTAAGAACATCTCTTTAGTCCTCCTAAGATACTTAAGAATGTTCTTTACCGCAACCCAATGGGCTTGCCCCGGGTTTCCCTGATATCTACTAGTCAAACTCAAAGCGCATGACACATCAGGACGAGTACATAACATGGCGTACATGATCGAGCCCATGGCCGAAGCATATGGTACTCACCTCATTACTTCTAGTTCCTATTGAGAACTAGGACATTTAGACTTACTCAATATCACTTCATGCGACATAGGAAGATTTCCTTTCTTGGAGTCCTCCATCTTGAACCGCTTCAAGACTTTGTCAATGTATGTACTTTGACTCAACCCGAGAAGTTTTCTAGATTTGATACCTAGAATGTATGCCGCTTCTCCTAAGTCTTTCATTGAAAAGCATTTTCCAAGCCAAGTGTTGACACTTTGCAAGGTTGGAATATCCTTTCCAATGAGTAGGATATCATCCACATACAAGACTAAGAAAACAACGGCGCTTCCACTAGCCCTAACATATACACATGGCTCGTCTACACTCTTCGAAAAACCAAACTCTTTGATTTTCTCATCAAAGCATAGATTCCAACTACGAGATACTTGTTTAAGTCCATAAATGGACTTCTTTAGTCTACACACTCTATTAGAATGCTTCGGATGTACAAATCCCTCAGGTTGCGTCATATACACCTCTTCGGAGAGCTTCCCATTAAGGAAGACGCTTTTGACATCCATTTGCAATATTTCCTAATCATGAAATGCGGCAATTGCCAAAAGTATCCTAATAGATTTCAACATGGCCACTAGGGAAAAAGTTTCGTCATAATCGACACCATGTGTCTAGGTGAAACCTATAGCCAAAGTCGGGCTTTGAAAGTGTTGACTTTTCCATCCATGTCGGTCTTCTTCTTGAAGACCTACTTACACCCTATTGGTTTACAACCGGGTGTAGGCTCAACCAGTTCCCAAACCTGGTTATCCTCCATGGATTGCATCTCGTTATCCATTGCCTTCTTCCATTTAGCAGACTCGTGGCCTGCTGCCGCTTCCCAATAATTGGTGGGCTCATTAAGATCCACCAATAACTCGTCGCCCTTAGATATGAGAAACCCATATCTCTCTGGCTCATGGCGAGTTCTACCGGATCTACGGGGAGGTAACGGATGTATGTTAGTCTCCGCATTGTCATGCTCAGACTTAACCTTACTAGGTTGTTGGCTAGTGCCAACGTCAGGTCTTTAATCCGTTGACTCTTGAACTTCTTCAAGATCAATCTTAGTCCCGCCTTGCTGATTGGATATTAATTCTCTTTCCAAAAAGACTGCTCTCCGAGCAACAAATAGTTTGTTCTCGGAAGGTTTATAGAATATATATCCAATACCCGCAGCTGGATATCCGATGAAATAACACTTTTCGGATCGGGGCTCTAACTTGTCATCTACCTCACGTCGTACGTAGGCTTGACAACCCCAAACCTTTATATAGGCAAGAACGGGAGGTTTCCCATGCCACATCTCGAAAGGTGTTTTCTCGACCTTCTTCGTTGGAACGAGATTAAGGATTCTTGTTGCCGTTTCAAGAGCATAACCCCAAAGGCTTATAGGCACTTGGGTGTGACTCATCATAGACCGAACCATATCTAACAATGTTCGGTTCTTCCTCTCGGCGACACCATTTAATTGTGGCGTCTAGGAGGTGTAAGTTGTGAGATAATTCCACAACCCTTGAGATGATCACGAAACTCTTGACTAAGATACTCACCACCCCTATCGGATCTAAGTATCTTAATCTTTTTGCCCAATTGATTCTCTACTTCGTTTTAGAAAGTCTTAAAGACCTCAAAGGTCTGGGACTTTTGTCTAACCAAGTAGACATACCCATACCTACTATAATCATCTATAAAGGTAACGAAGTATCTAGAATTGTCTCTTGTGATATGCTTAAATGGACCACACACATCGGAATGTATGATATCCAATAAGTCTTTTCCCCTCTCATTCACGCCGGAAAAGGGTGCTTTTGTCATCTTCCCTAATAAACAAGATTCGCATACTTCATTTGACTCGTGAACAAATGATTCCAAGATCCCATCCGCTTGGAGCTTGGCGATACGAGTCTTGTTTTTATGGCCAAGTCGACCATGCCACAAAGAAAATTTGTCTAAATCATTTTTAGACGTTGAATCAATATTCATGATTAAACGATTATCACTAACGTACGCATCTACTTCATAAATACCACGACAAGGAAAAGCTTTAAAATAACAAATATTATTTTTAAAACAAAAAATAACTCCATTGTCAAATGAAAAACCAAAACCATTGTCGTGTAATACATGAAAAGAGATAATGTTTCGCGCCACAAGCGGCGAATAACATATGTTCAATAATAATATCAAAAAACCGGAATTAAAAGATAATTCAACTTCTCCTTGAGCCTTGACCGGGACAATCTCCTTGTTTCCCATTATCAAGTCAAGCTCACCACTCTCTATCCTTCTACTTGTCCTTAGCACCTACACAATATTACAAACGTGAGTGCCACAGCCGGTATCTAATACCCAACTACCAGATGTAGAAGTATGATGGGGTTCAATCATGTACGTACTTGAATCGGAAGTTCCTCCGATGCTCAACCCCTTGAGCTTAGTAAGACCTTCAAGGTACCCCGGGAAGTTACGGCGCCAATGGCCCTTCTTCCTGCAGAAGAAGCATTTCGCATCATTCGGAGTTTTAGCTTGGGGAACCATCTTCCCCTTGCCTTTACCCTCCGAAGCGGGGCTAGACTTGGCAGTGCCAATCTTCCCCTTCCCCTTACCCTTAGGGGTATAAGCGGATCTCTTCTTCTTCTGGATTCGCCCCTCTCTTATAGCAAGAACTGGATTTGGAATGGCGGGCTTATTTTTTGTCATGCTACACTCGGTTGTCTTAAGCATACCCTGAAGCTCCATAATGGACTTATCCATACTATGCATATGATAACTCATAGCGAATTGATCATAAGCGATGGGCAGGGACCATAGGATCAAATCCACGGCTAGCTCCCTCCTTAAGGTAAATTCGAGCCGTTCCATGCACTCTACGTTTGCTTTCATGCGCAACACGTGAGCACTCACATTCCCACCATCGGCCATCTTACTACCAAGTACCGTCTTAAGACACTCAAACCTCTCTTGTCTCGCTTGCTGCTGGAACATTTCCTTAAGCTGAGCGATCAAGTCAAAAGCACTCAAATGATCCCTTTGCTTTTGGAGCTCGGGGATCATAGTACTTAGGATGAGGCAAGTAATGTCCTCGGTATACTTGACACGCTTCTCATAAGTGTCTCGGATAGCCCGAGTGGCATTGGCAGCAGGAGCCTCGGGTAAGGCCTCCTCTATGGTAACCATCTTCCCTTCTTGGCATAAGACAAATTTAAGTTGCCTAAACCAATCCAAGAAGTTGTTACCATTGAGTTTCTCCTTTTCAAGGAAAACTCTAAGCGAAAAATGGTTGGTGGTGTTGGTGTTTCTTGAAGACGCCATCTAACATAGCAAAGTAGTTTTAGTTAGTTTGGAAATCCTTGTTAAAATAAGTACCCATAGTTTTAAACAAAACAATTTATTTATAACAAGGGATAAGAACCTTATTTCACCTCACACCGTGACGGGTTTACCGCGGATCACGTGGCGAAGCTATTTAGGGCGGAAACCATTTTACCAATTATAATCTCTATTACAACTCAGACACTTGCGGGATCCGACAGCTAACCAAGAATTATATACTAAAATTGTAAATCGTCCGACAAGACACATGGGTGGCACTCTCGACCATTAATTGGCTCGTGCTTAGCTCGACAACCAATCATGCGAGTTACCCCACTCACCTTCCACACAACTACACAAGAAATGACTCATTCTTAGCTCGACAATCATCCTTGCTTCGTTAGATTCGGGTGGTGTCATCTTACGGATGGTGCGTGATTTACATTTTGAAAAACGGGATTTTGTTTCCGGTTTATAAAAACACTTTTGTGAATTAACAAAGTAAGTGTCAAAATGATTTTAAGCACTTTTAATATAATAACATTTTTATATTTTCTTTGTCAATTCTATTCGCGCGCAATTGTTAACCATTTTAACAAACATTGTATTTTATTTAATTTTATAGAAAAATTGTCTAGCATGTGAATCCTAATCCATGCATAGAAAAATAAAATACAACCACGCATATATATATATATATATGATTCGGTAACATGTCCAAAAATCCTATGCGTTTTCCCCGTGAGCCACAACGGGGAAAACGAGGCCAAGAAATCTAAGGACAAGATATGGTCTCGTTGGGTGAGCTCCCACTGAATCCAACACCTCCAATAGCATGTTGATTCCTTTTCGCCAAGACGTCATCACCATGACTCCCGTTGACTATTCCGGTTTTAATTCTATACTATATACAAATACATAGAATATATATAAACGACACGCATGTCGCAATCCTATGCTATTTATACAAATACATAGAATAAAAGAAACGGCGTGCAAGCCGCACCATTAAATAAATAAACAAATATTGTTACAACAATATAGCACACAGGCCGCCAAAAACCAAAATAATCAACCACCACAACACATAGGTCTAAGGGCATATTATGTTACCGAATCAAACCAATATATATCACATAGAAACATGGTGTGCCACACATAACCATGATACATAATTATATATCTATATTTTAGTTAAGATTGTCAAAACACCAAAGGCACCAAAAAGACAATCCTTGTACATATGCATTAGTGTACCAAACCATTTTTGAGATACATATTCATATATACATTTATAAGTATATATTTGTGTACACTTCATGCCAAGTTACAACAAATATATAAATATAAAAACTAAAATATATTAACAAGACTATGAATAAATCTATTATAGCACAATCGTCTCAATGAAAAACCAATTTAAAGATAACACTTTTCTTATCCAAAAACACATTTATGGTTTTTCTAGACTCAGTAGTGCAAAGCCATGTTAGATATGGCTCTGATACCACTCAAGCTATTCGTTTGGCAAAAACAAGTAACAACGGAAGCAATGTGTATAACAAAATTTAAAGCCAAACAAACGAATACACTCCCATGGACCAAAATCTAAGCATGAAATTGCAACTAAGATAAACAAGATGAGAAGAAAAGATTATACCTCAATGCAAAACAATGGTCTTTTCTTGTCAAGCTCTAAGAATCCAAAGAAGGAATCCTCTAGTGTAGTCCATCCCAAGCTACCTTGATTCCCAAATGCTAGTAGGTTGGTGTAAACACCAAAACAACAATCAAGTATGTGTTTCTTGCTTCTTGTGCACCAAGAACACCAAGAACAAGATGAACAAGAGAGAGAGAGAGTTCTAGTATCAACCAAGAGACAAAGAACAAGCCAAAAGCCTCTACAAGAGCAGAGAATTCGATGTCCCTTGGTCTACCACAATTATTAGAAGTTAACACCATTAAACCAAGTGTTTAAGGCTGTTAATTCTGCTGTTACAACGGACGTACACGGCCCGTGTTGATCAACACGGCCGTGTAGGCCCAAAGTCCACATCCCCAATTGGGCTAAGACGGCCCGTGTCTAATAGGCACAACACGGCCCGTGTTCACCTACACGGCCCGTGTAGGCCCAAACTACACGACCTTGAACTGGGCCAATACGCCTCGTGTATGTTGGACTGGACACGGCCCGTGTTCAAGAACACGGCCCGTGTACCATCCTGCCAAAACCCATTTTGGCCTTTTCCTCTCTTTTGCTTGATCGTGTTACCGGAATCAATACTTGGTGTGTGACCGAATAGGCCTATAACTCATCGGTAGTGCCATTAACTCGTTCGTGTCAGCGGGCATATTCCAACAAGAAGTATATAAGCAAGCATTTGAATAACAATTTATTCTATGTTGTCTCTTACTATAGATCAACAAGAACATATTTCAATATTTCTTTAACTCCTTCTACTAGTTTTATATATCCTATAATGGTTATGGATGCACGATTCTTGATTTAAGCTTTTCAAAGCAAGATCAGGACATTATCTCCAATATGATGTATGTGCTAGACATATTTAGAATAGGATTACAAAATGCTCCCACAAGCTCTGGCATTCATCCATGTTTCATCATTGCTATTTGAAAACTCAAACAAATGATTTTCATATCAAAGCAAAGATTCTAACATTGAGATGGCAACGTAAGTCCACAAGTGGACTACTTAGAGTTTGTAGATTTCATTAGGATACATATGATAGTGAAAGACCCTCGAAAATGTTGTGAGCATTTCCTCTGAAAATTCCTATTCGGGAATGTGGTCTTCAATTCCGTCCACTATAGCCTAAAAGGCACTTATAAATATAAGTATCCGTGTGGACTTCTACATAGCCACCGGGAGAATGTTTCTAGATGATACCTTCCTCATGGTCAATCATCGAGAAACCATTCCTACCAGTCGGTATTTGAAGTAGTCTACAAACTTATCCATGTTTGGTCTATTTCCGCAAAGAACCAATCACACCTTGCGGGTTCATACCCGGGTGTAGGATCACCAAGTTCAAAACTTGGATATCCGACATGGATAGCATCTCATATTTATCACCTCTTTTCTACTAGCAGACTCTAAGCCCACTACGCTTTCCGGTAGTTGATGCATTCCTTATGAATCTTCATAAAGTTGTCTTCCTCAGATATAATGAATTATATCTTTCCGGTCTTATGACAACTTCTACCAAGAGGTAACGATTTTATGTCAGGTTCTCCAGCATTGCCATGCTGAGTTTCAATCATTTCTGATTGGGTGCTAGTGTGAACATTAGGTTCTTCCATTCAAGGTATACTTTACTCTCACTAGCATCCATGGATATTAATTTAAGAGACTCTACCTTTGAGAAACTTGCATCATGTTCACACAAGGTTTGTCATAGCAAATATCCCATCATCATAGTAGAGTACCTAATCCTCCACATCACATCTAAACATAGGTTGGACAATCCAGACTTTGGAATAGACAAACAAGGATTCTCGTTTTTGTCACATCCTCTAAGGTGTATACATGACCATCTTTGTTGTTTATAAGATTTAGAACTTATGCCCACCATTAGGAGAATGACCCAAACAATTTTGGATATATGAGTGTAACTTATCACTCAGTGGACCATATAAAAATGTCTGGTTCCTCCATTTGACGACCACATGTAACAATGTGACTCGGGTGTGACAACCGTCAATTAAAATTTCAGGTTAGCTTCTAGAAAACACTAATATAGATTTTTAATAGCTACAAATATTATTAATAACATAAATTATTTTGTAGAAGCCTTAAATTCTCTAAAAATCCCGGCGATGTGCTTAAAACCTTCAAAAAATAAAAAAATCGGTAAAACCGACTAAATAAAAGTCAAGATTTATAAATCTTATATAACAGTCAAAATAATAATAATAAAATACATCATTATATACATGAATTATACCAAAATATAAAACTTATATAAATGTCATCAAAAGTAACCAATATCTAAATGGTATTAACTTTACTCAAGCTACAAATGTTTAAAATACATCTAATACATATATTATACATTATATAATAATAAAACAAAAAAAAAGATATTAGTACACTCATATATACAAAAATCTACCTGCCATTTTGTATTCCCAACACACACCCTCTCAATTTCCTATATAATGCAATCCTCACCACAAGATCTTCGCCATTTGAATACTCTCCCTTCTCTCTCCCTTCTCTCTATTCCCTTCTCTATTATCCATCATATTTCCAGCCCTAAAATCATTGGGTTGCTTCCATTTCTTGTTCTTCTTGAAGATCCATTGAAGGTAAGAAGCAAGATTCAAGTGTAGGTATCTTGTGTTCTTCATTCTTTCTCTTTTTCTCTTCTTTTCTCTATATTTTTTTTATCTTTGATCTAATTTCTTGAATATTCATGAACACATATGTGTTTATATGGTAGATTATTCACCAAAAACATTAAAAATTTTAATAATGGTGATAATCCATGATCCACACAACTTATAAATTCAAGAAAATAAGAAGAATGTAGATACATGTTTTGATATCCTACCATTTGAAGTATGGAACTTTATCCTACCATTTGAAGTAAGGCAAACACATGTATGTGCATTCTTGGTCATCTAAGTTTATCATCTGTAATACTTAGTTTTTATTATGTTGATTAAAAAAACTAAAAATAATGGTGATATATATATATATATACCAATAAACTATGAATAAACCAATATTACAACCTCAAAGCTAAAGAAATGAATCTGTCAAAAAATATGGCCGACTTCTTTATGTTATATCTTAAGGTCTAGCCATCCAATGATTTGATTCCACCTCTGGATGTCAGATCTATATCTTACCTTTCTATGCCAAGTGGATCATCAAAATACATGGTCATTTGACCCTTCAACTCCTCAAAATGTAATGAATGTGTAAACTGTATCTAGGCAGTAGCAAATCACGAATTTCACAAGTCATATCTTCCTCAATATTGCAATAAAAATTATGAATCTTTTTCTAAAACTTAGTTTTATGAGTTATCTTTCAAATGGACTGGTCTCACACATTTTTATTAAGATTTGACCCATCAAACGTAAAATCTATGTTGAATGTGCAAGACTGTCTTAATCTTGTAAAATCCTACACTGAATTTTGAACGATCATAACTTAGTTCACACAAGGTGAAATTTAGTCAACTTTTTTTTAAAAGTTACATATTCGAGTTATAAATCAAACCCATTTTGAATCATTCATAAATAAGGTCATTTGACCCCTTAAATCATTATAATAACATAAGAAGGTCACCTAATTTTTGACTAGTGATATTGTAAAATTAAATATATCAAATATAATATTTATACATTTTATAAAAATCTAAAAATTTTATAAGATGCACTAAAGACACAAAATAATAACATACAAAAATAATAAGCCCTAATTAAATTTCTAAAATAGAGAAATGTAGCATCAAAGTACAAAGTGATAAGCTCGTTAGCAAACAGAAATTTAAAAATAAGATAAGGATAAGTCTTAGGATTGAAACATAATAAATAAAAGTGGATTAATAGGAACTTAGTAAACTATATACAACATGTAAAAGATAAATAAATATATAAAATATAATAACTTATTTTCAACAAAAAATCAAAATAATATATGTGACTACATAAGCATTTGATAAATAATCATGCCACTAAAAAACACGAAATCATAAACTCACAATATAATAATATGTCAATACACTACTTTAAATATTAATAACCTCTATATCGAAACCATAAGTTTAAATTAAGTTAGTAAAAATATTTTATATATATATTGACACAAAGAAATAATTTAAAATATAATGTAGTGCATCACCAATTAATTCCTTTAGTAAAATATATTATATACTATTAAATCTATAACTAATAAGGAAATGTTTTCCTAAGAATTAAGCAAATCGGTTAGCCGGATATACCAACACAAATCTAGAACCTTGTTATCTCTCAAGTGAGTATCATAGCCCATTTTTATCGTACTTATTACCGTTTTTGGGGTGAAAGCATGCGTGTACATTTCATGAAAATTTGATTGCCTAACTTCTTATATATTTTAATTATGATTTTGTTGTACTATGGTATTATTCTTTGATGTGCTTGGGTTATCGTTTGTAAGACCCCCTTTTAAGACATTAACAATTAACTCCACTAGTGAGCTGATGGTATTTGTAATTAGCGCTATTTGGAGATTCCGACGTCTCCCATTTATGGTTGACGAACTATAGATGTACTTTACCACCACTAACGTCATTTAATATGAATCACCTATCATTCGTGCATACTTTTATTTTACTCAAAATTTCTATCATTTATTATTAAACTTTTCCGCATTAAAAAGTTATCTTGTGCATAATAAAAACCTATGATCTCACCAACTCTAGTACTTAACCCCTTTCTTTTACCCATGCTTTTAGGTGACCGCCGTTAGGTACAGCACGTAGAAGCATGATGAGTGACATCTTCATTTTAATGTTTTAAAAACAATTTCCATTTAATTTACATGTCGTTCCAAACAATGTCTTTAAATTTTATTTGGTTATGTATCTTTCTACTTAAGGATGTATCCGTATCTTTTATTTTGATTATTTAAATATGGTCGGTCATTGTCTACTACCTTGTGCTGTGACACCTCGTGTTTCCGCTTTAGCGGGGTGTGACAAATTTGGTATCAGAGCCTAAGGTTATAGAGAATGCGGGTTTTCCTAAATGGAAAACTCAAACTATAACCAAAGGTTTATAAAAATGATTTTCAAAATAATTTTGTTTGAAATGCATTAAGCGTATTGATAATATAATTAAGCTAAGTACCACATTGTTATACCTCAATTAGACAAAGCTTGATCACATGTCTAATTTAGCTATGTACGATATGGGACTTAGGTTAGTTATAATAAAAATATACTTAGAAACATTTTTCATTTATTTTCTTTCTGGAGCACGATTATTGTGTATGTGCATAAGCATGGAATATCATAAGTACATGCATATATTACCACACTTAGTAACCAATTTTATATATATCGCAGTCTGTAATGTCATCATTAGGTTGACGCACTAAGAGTACATATTCTTTACCCATGGAGGTTAGAATAGAAACTTAGTGGGAGAGTCCACGAGTTTCACGACCTAGTGTATTATCAACACCGACTTCCTGTGGAGCATGTGTTAGGCTCACGGCTAGGAAAAGAGTCCCCTTACCAACGAGAGTGACCTCGTGACCTTTTCATTAGGAGGGAGAGAACTGCTGATTTAGGGAGCACATACAGACACCCTAAGTAGTAACGGGAACTCCCATAAGGACATTAAGGGTGACCCCCAAAGAGGGAAGGTGGGTACAAAGCATATCACTAGAACTGAGTATTCATCATACTAGGTTAGACCACCGGCACCATGTCCCATGTAATGTTTTCTATGCTCTTAAAGTCGCAACACCGTGAAGCGTTAAGAGCTGTGGGGACCACCATTGCAACAAGGAGGTCCATGTAGATAATGTAATTATATATGTGCTTGGGAGGATATTTTTTATAGTGATGGTGAGATTGCTAGTAAGTATGATGGTACGCTAGGGTTGTTTTTAAGGAGATTGAATTAGTGAAAGATTTAAAGTTTCTTTTGATTATTAAACTTGGTGGTTTATTTTGATGGTTTGTTAAACATTAATCACTTGATGTCTTTTAGGAAATCATTTTGGTACTTTTGGGAACTATATGATTGAACATGTGTTGCTTAAATCACGTTATGAAATGTATGATTTTAAAATTTTACATGCATTGCTATATGATTGAACGGGGGTGTTAGTTGTTAGACCTTATATCTTAGGATCACCATAACCTAGCTATGTAGAATTTGTACAAAGGAAAGACCCGAATGTGATTACTAGTATGTTTCTTCTGAATAATTATAATGCATCAATGATGTCTGACTCTAGAATATATATAGAAGCTTCGTACCACTAGTTTTTAGGACAAAGCTCAATCTAAAATTTCAAATATTGAAAGAGGCCTATATCATGGAATTTGCTAATGGACAAGAAGTCAAGACTAGAGATATAATCACTAACTGTATCTTGAACTTAGCCAACAAAAACTTTAACGTAGACCATACCAATCAAATTAGGGAGATTTGATGTAGTTGTTGGTATGTATTGGCTATCCAAAAATCAATCTGAAATATGTTGTTCTGAAAAGATCATTCAGATTCAACTATCACAAGATCAAATGCTTGTCGTATAAGGAGAAAAGACCGGGAAGAACGTCAAGGTGGTATCATGCATGAAAATGCAAAAATATTTAAGAAAGGACTATATCGCATTCTTCGCTCACGTTGTAGAAACGGAGGTTTAGGAGAAGCACATTCACGATTTTCCAATCGTTTGAGATTCTCCCAAGGTGTTTCCGGATGAATTACTTGGATTACCCTCAGTTAGACAAGACAAATTTGGATTGATTTAATCCTTGGAGCCGCACCCGTAGCAAAGGCACCGTATCGGTTAGCCCCGCAGGAATTGCCTATACATATTCAAGAGCTACTCGACAAAGGAATTAGTCGACCAAGTACCTCACCATGGGGAGCCCTACTTTTTTCTAAAATCGATGACCTTTTCGATCAACTTCAAGGTGTTACCTATTTTTCTAAAATCGATATTCAATCTCGATATCAATTAAGAGTCTGTGAAGAGAACATGCCCAAAACTGCGTTTAGAACACGTTACGATCACTATGATTTATAGTTATGCCCTTTGCATTGACAAACGCACCAATTGTCTTCATGGACATAATGAACCGAGTATGCAGACTATACTTAGATACGTTGTGATTGTGTTTGTTGATGATATACTCATTTACATGTGATATCGCCAAATTTAGATATATATTTTAAGCTTTTATTTTAGCCTGTTATTGTACGTAAATAAGTAAAAGACACTTAATTATCTTCATTTATTGGTTTTCAGGTTAAAAAGGCGGAATATGAAAAGTATTGAGCAAAAAACGAAAGAAACCGAAGAAATATAAAAAGTTGTCCGCGCCGACACACCTCCACTGTTTTGATCATATCTCACTCATACGAACTCGGATTGAGGTGATTCAAAAGGTCACAGAAACTAGACTCAGAGGGATACAAAATCATTTTTATGGTCAAAGTCTAAAAAAAGCGATGTCGCGGCGCGACGCCCCTGTTTTCAGTTTTCTATATAAACGAACATCCAGATCGGTTTTGGGGTGAACAACCCAACTTATACTACCCAAATACTCCCAAAACTCGTCCAAAAGCATTCTAGGGGCTGTGGAGCTCAACTTTTAAGGATTGGAGCTTATATTTTGAAGATTTCGGCTTAGATTCATCCTGGTTCTATCATTCTTATTTTTTATCTTTTGTGTTTATGTTGTTCTTAATTTCCAGAAGCAATTTTATGGTGTTTCTAGGCTAGTTCTTTCCTATTTTCCTCCCTAGAGGAGCTGAACCTCAATAAAGTTGATTAATTTATGTTAATTTGGACATGTTTGCTATATAATTTGTCTTGTATTGTTTAATTGATGATCCACATGTGTTTTGGTTTCTGTTTTTAGAGTTTATTTACTGAGTTTGCACGAGTTGGAGGACCAATCCCGCTTGTGTGACATGAATCTTGATTGTTTAGGACCAATAGACAATCTAGACTAGTGATAGACCAATCCTAGGTTAAATTTCTAAAAAAGGAAACTTTAATGTGTGTGATAAATATATAATGACCAATTATATGTTAATACATGTTTTGTTAACCTAAACAAACATAAAGATTAAGTCTTTCTTGACATGAACTTAAAATCGGCTTATTATGTGTTTTGATCAATCTCATGACCATAAGGTTTATTAAAACCATAATTAGAGAGGTATATAATCTGACCATGATTATAACCAATATAGGAATCGGCATATAGTAATTTATTGTCCATTGCACGAATTAATTGAATTAATTAGCTAAAAAGAGGTGAAATCGAGTCTAGGGAGGGAAACCTTTGAATTGATATGTTTAAATCCATAAAGTTTGTTGCTTTCCACTTCTTTTGGTTTGTTCTTGGTTCTTGTTATTATTATTTAGTGAGTTAGAGTAATAAAGTTTGAATCTTTATTGATAAGATTCTAAATTCCCTTTTTAGTTGTTTTATTAGTTTAATATTTATTTAATATAGTTATATTCACAATCATACTCTTTCCCCTTTTGTTCGACACCCGTACTTATTTACTATACTACGATACGATTAGGTTCTCTTGCCTATTTGTGTTGTAGTCATGCTAAATAACTCGAATTTTATAAATTTAAAACTAATACACTACACGCACATCAAGTTTTTGGCGCCGTTGCCGGGGAACGGTTTTATTTTGGTATAACTTGACTAATTCTTTATTAAACGATCCTTCCCGCGAGTTTCGGCTCAAAAGGAAGTTACTTATCGTATTTTAGTACTTAGTGCCTAGTCTAGTCGTTTCGCGCGCTATTTTGGTTTTCTGTCGATGTCTCTTTTGTGATTATGTATTGGCCCGAGGATCATCCGATCTGTTGGGATTCCTTCCTTAAAGATTTGTTGAATGAATTTTACGACGATGGCATCGAACGGGATGATTACGATTTTATCCTAAAAGATGATGAGAATGACCACCCGATTGGCTCTCCTGATGAACCACATGTTAGTTCTAAACCGTACTATTCAGTCGACTCCGACTCGGACGACAATATACATTTTGAGCCTTGTGTGGAGGTGGAGTCGAGAGAAGATGCTTAGTCTGATGGAGATATTCTAGAGTGTCTCGCTGACCTGCTAGAGGAGCCGGAAGAATATTCAGAGGATGAACCGTCAACCCTCGTCCAACCAACACCCACATTAGGTTTGGAACCAAAACCCGTATGGGGACCCTCCTTACTTGAGAGAGAAGACGTGGAGAATTGTGCAGATGAAATCTTGGACTATATGGAATTCCTACTCTTCGAGGAGGACACTCCGAAATCAAAAAAGGAGGTAACCACGGAATTGAGTGAGAAGTTGAAGTCGCATTATGGAATTCCTTTGGCGCTGGGAATTCTGTGGAGTACTTCAAGTGCAGAAAAGGATCAGGTGGAAAACTTAGACAACATCGAGAGCCGATTGGAGTCTTTGCTTGAGTCACAATTGAGTTCACAATCATGGGGAGGATTCAAAATGCAGAACGCAGGAGAGATGTTTGTAGAGATCGAGATAGCATCGTGGAACACAGCACTAGCAGCAGCATTCGAAATCGGTAACAATCCACTTGAGGTGGGAATTGTTAGTAGTAAAGTAGTCTATGTTTTAGAGAAAGTTCAATAGTTGTTTTTGATGTCAAGGGAGGTAGTTTCCCTATCTTGTTTTGAGTTACACCTATTGCGGGTTTTGATGCTAGTAATGGGATGGATTGGCTCAGCAGTCGTGATGCTGAGATTCTCCGTACCCATAGAAAAGATGGTTAAGATTCCTCTTTATGATGAATCTTGTGTTATAGCTTGTGGAAAATGACAGGGGTGTGAAATTCCTGTTATCTCCATTATTGAGAACTTAGAAGTTCGCTTCAAGTATTGTGACTCATTCTACGCAAATTTATTTATGCCAAGATAGAGAAATGACCAGTCTAACATATCAGAGTAATAATTGATTACCCTAATGTGTTTTCTGAGAAACTGCCGGCCTTACCTCCGGTTAGTGATGTCAATTGTGAGATTAAGTTGAATCCGGGAGCTACTGCGGTGGCTAGAGCTCCATCTTTGATAGGTTCTCGAAGTTCTTAAATGAGAACAATTGTATGTCAAGTTGTCTAAGTGTGAGCTATGGCTAAGGGAAATGTATTTCCTTAGTCATATTATCTGTATGTCAAGTAGATCCCGCTAAGATAGAAGCTGTGATTAATTAGGGAGTTCCTCGAACTCCTTTTGAATTAAAAGTTTTTTTGCCTTAGTTGGATACTATTGGCGGTTCATCCGTAATGTCTTGAAGTTTGCGAGTCCGTTGGTTAAACTGAATCGTAAAGATATAGCTGTCGTATGATTGGAAGCTTAGGAAAGATCCTTTCAGACCCTGTAGCGATTGTTATGTGAAGCTCCGATCCTCACCTTGTTTGAAGGTTCGGAAGACTTTACTGTCTGTTGTAAGATCCGTTACTACCCTGGTGAAGCCATTGTTGTAACAAGTGCCTTTAAGCCATAGAAGACCGTCAACGGGAGTTAAACTTATGAAGATCACGATGATGTCAGATATGCACACAAGTTGAGATGAATACCAAAGATCTTATGATCGTCTGCAATGATTCGATGTTTTGAAGTTGATGATCGTTTCTTAGCCACAAATGAGTCTGTGTTGTTGACTCATTTGGTTCAGATATGTTAGTGAGACTGTGACACGTCTCGGTCTTACATGATTGTTTTGATTTCCACTCTTTGTTGTTTCTAGTTCTTGAAAATTTCTCCTTGAAGAGACGTTATTCATCTGAGATGTAAGGAGAAGTTAAGTCCATGTTCTGTAGACCCGTTCAAAGTCGTGCATAAAGTCGATGATCAGACGGTAACTCTTGAGCTGCCGCCTGAAGTGATCAGTGTATGTGTTATCTTTAACGTGTGTTACTTACGTAAGTGCCACGTTGAAGAAGAATCTGTAGTGATTCTTGACATGAAGGTCAAGAAGCTGCGAAAGAAAATAGTCGAGCTAGTTCTCGTGAAGTAAGAACACAGCTTAGGTCCTACCCGACGTAGGAAATCGAGACCGTGATGAAGGCAAGCTACCCTTACCTGTTTATCAATGAGGGATTCCAAGGACGGAATCCTCTTAAGGGGGGTAGATTTGTAACATCCTCGATTTAGGCCTAGTTGTAATTAGTATGTGAGGGTACGTGGTTAGTACGATAGACGAATAATTAAACAAGTAATTGTTTATATATATACATATTAGTGGTGTGTGTGTATATATATATATATGTTAAGTATATATATATATATATATACTAGTTGCAAGAAATAATTAAGAAAAGGATAAAGAAGAAAAGTTAGATATTTTATCCGGAGGGTGTTTGCCTCTGGATAAGATATATATGTATGTGTGTTGTGATATTTGACTCTTAAAGTCAAAAGGTTGCAAAGAAAACACAAACACACAAAACACAACTCTCTGCTCTCGTGAGTTTTGAAGAAGAAATTCTTGAAATTTGAAGATTTGAAGCTCTAGACTTGACAAGAAGGTTAGCATGATCCTTGTATTGAAGTTTATGTAAGATTACACATGTAATATGCTAGATACATGGATGTTTTAAGCTGGAAATTATGTTAGAAATGAAGAACACCATGAATAAACATGAAGCTTACTTTCTAAGTGGGTTTCTCATGTTTTGATGTTTTAAAAGGTGTTAAGATGTTTATAAGGTTCATATAGATGATATAGGAAGCTTAGAAGTGTTTAAAGAGTGAAAAAGTTGTGTTTATAAATCTGGGTTTTTGAAAAGAATAATTGAAAGTCGCATGAAAGCTAATGAAGAAGATGGTGAAAACTGAAAAATCCATCGTCGCGGCGCGACAAGTGTTGGGTGTGGCGCGACCCCGTGTAAACTTGAACCATGCGACTTTTTGATGCGACTTTCGCATGAACCCGTCCGACTTTGATCCGACAGTCGGATGGCCCATCAGACCAAGTGATCCGATAGTCGGATAGTTCGTGGGAGCCTTTGAACCGACCTTCGCATGGGTCAAATGATATTTGGTCCGACTTTCGGGCGTCGCGGCGCGACGCAACCTTTTCAACAAGAATGTGTTTTATTACATGTTCTTCTTGATTAAGTTATGTAGTATTCAAAGTAAGTTTAATGAATGATTTAAGACTATTAAGAAGGCTTTGTAAGTGTTCTAATGATAGAACTTAACGTGTGCAAACGCTTAATGCGATTGACGATGTTTTAGGTGAACGTGTCAGCTGAATCAGCATTAAGCAAACGAACATTGTAAGCGAAACAGGTGGCTGCCTACTTTCATGAGACTCAGTAGAGCAAGTCTTGCATGCTAACATGACTATGTGAATGTGTGTGAATGTGTATGTATGTATGAGTAACCTGTCTATGCAAGTACGCTTAAGAAGATGAGTGTAAGTTTCTGAACGATGTTATGATTGTTTGTAAAATATGTAATAGGTGCATGCGAGCGGGTCCAGATTGGAACCGCTTAGTTAATATCTGGATGTACATGAATGATGAACTGTATGATGATGCATGTGAAAGTATGAATAAATGAATGCCGGATCCCTATGGGATCCTATGAGCGATATATGACTATATGATGATGATGATGGATCCCTATGGGATCGAATCTACGTATATGTGTATGTGAACTGTTTGTAGACTATCTGACGTATAGTTAAGGTCAGCCGATTAGCTGGATCCTAACAGGACTTCGGTCATTTCTGTATTTACGGTAATTCGGGATGCATCCCGGATCGAGGTTCTCCAGAACCGCCGTGCCTTAACGTGAGACTGTAATCAGCCAGTATCTCGCCGTGATTACTAGGGAACCTTGTGTTCTGTAAATGATGCTTGGTGGACTGCTTTATGCTCCCCCACCAGCGGATTGGTCGTGTCTGATCCCCCGGTCTGAGTTGTTGAGTAGGATTGGCTCTCCTGCAAGACATGACTCTTACTGATCTTGTCAGCACACCGCTTTGTGTTAAGCTATCAATGTGTGCTTATGTACGATATGATACGATATGTATGATGTGTTTGATGAATGACTCACTATATTGATGCTTATGCTAGGTATGTACTCACTAGCTAGTGTAGCTAATGGTACTATGTTTCCCTTTTCAGGTAAAGACTAGATGGCCAGCGAGGCGGGTTACTTTTGGGAAATGAATTGTCCCTTGTGGGTGGAACACTTGTACTTATATGTTGTAATGTAGTATGATACTATGGTCGGTTCCTGTATGTTAGGTAACACCAATGAATGTTTTGGAAACAAAGATGACGTAAATAACTGTTTGTTGATATTAAAAGAAAATTTTCCGCTGCTAAAATCTGTTTTGTCATTAAAGCAACTGAATTCAGAAGCGGTGTTACAATCGTTCCCAATAAAAAGTATGTCATCGACATACAAGACTAGGAATACAACTATTCTCCCACTATCCCTGACATATACGCATGACTCATCCTTGCTTTTTGAAAAGCCAAACTCTTTGACTTTCTCATCAAAGCACAGGTTCCAGCTGCGCGATGCTTGCTTAAGTCTATAAATGGACTTCTTAACGGACCACACACATCCGTGTGAATGGACCACACACATCCGTGTGAACGATATCCAACAAGTCTTTGCCCCTCTCATAAACGCCGGTGAAGGGTGCTTTGGTCATTTTGCCCAAAAAGCAAGATCCGCATACATCATCCGACCCATGGTCAAGTGATTCCAAGATCCCATCCGCTTGGAGCTTGGAGATGCGTTTCTTGTTTATGTGGCCCAAACGACCATGCCATAAAGATAACTTATCCAAATCACATTTGGATTTAGAACCAACATTCATGATTGATCTATTACTTTGCAAGCATATGCTTGTCTCATATATGCCACGACATGGATGTGTGCTTTAAAATAAAATAAATCATTCTTAAAGCAAGAAATAATTCCATTAGAGAAATTAAAAATAAATCCATCGTCAACAAGTGCATAAAATGATAAAATGTTTCTTGCCACACAGGGCGAATAAGATACATTTAATAAAGTAATAAATAAACCAGATGGAAAGGCGAGGTCCACGCTCCCTATCTTCTCAACCGGGACAACTAACTTGTTTCCCATGATGAGATCCAGCTCCCCATCAACCAAGTCCCTACTTCTTCTTAGTACCTGCACATTATTAACTATGTGAGTACCACACCCGGTGTCCAAGACCCAAGCGTTAGAAGTAGAATTGTTATGAGGTTCAATCATATACATACCGGAGACGCCTTGTCCCTTGGCTCGAAGCCTCTTGAGCTCCTCCGTGTACTTGGGGCAACTACGCCGGTAGTGTCCCTTCTCCCCACAGAAGAAGCAGGTAGCCTCTTCCGGTGAGGGGGCTATAGGTGCGGGTTCCTTCCCCTCTGGATCCGGCGCCGGTAGTGGTTTCGGCTTAGGTGTTGCCACCTTGGCCTTCCCCTTCCCTTTGCCCTTAGAGCTTGAAGCGGGCCGCTTCCTATTAGCTCCACCCTCATGGATGGCTAGGACGGGTGTGGAGGTTGATGGCTTGCCTTGGCCATGTTAGACTCGGTGGTCTTCAACATGCCGTGCAACTCCATCAAGGACTTGTCCATGTTATGCATATGGTAGTTCACAATGAACGAACCATATGCTTGAGGCAAAGATTGGAGGATAATATCCGTAGCCAACTCTTTCCCCATTGGAAAGCCCAACCTCTCGATCTGGTCCACGTATTGCTTCATACGAAGCACGTGGGAGCTCACGTTCCCGCCTTCCTGCATCCGGCACCCTATAAAGGCCTTGACACACTCATAGAGTTCTTCCCTCGCTTGCTGTTGGAACATTTCCTTTAGCTACGAGATCATGTCAAACGCACCAACGTCCTCGAATTACCTTTGCAACTCCGAACTCATGGTCGTCAACATTAGGCAAGTCACCTAATTGGTGTCCTTAAGGCGCTTCTCATAAGCATCCTTAATGGCCCGCGTAGCGGTGGTAGCTGGAGCCTCCGGAAGAGGATCCTCTAGGACGTACAACTTACTTTCATGGCATAAGACAATTCTCAATTGCCTATGCCAATCCATAAAGTTTACTCCCACGAGTTTCTCTTTTTCCAAAAATGGACGGAGTGACATGTGAGTCGCGGTGTTGCTTGTAGATGCCATCTAAAAGAAGGCAAAGCACACAAAAGGTTAGTTCAACATATTTTAATCTTTGTTAAATAATTACCCAATAGTTTAACACTTAAATTTAACAAGGGCTAAGAACCTAACATATCTTCACTACATGACGGTTTTACCGCGGATCACTTCGTGAAGGTATTTAGGCCGGTAAACGCTTTACCAATTGCAATCCGTGATTACAACTTTTAGGCACTTGCGGGATCCATCGGTACTCATAGCACCGGTTTGGCATGTTTGATCCCTTCCCACACCGATTCCTCAATAAGCCGCTTTGGTAACTCGGTATAGGCACGACAATTACCAAGGCGTATTAAATTGGAATTGCAAATCGTCCAACAAGATACACGATGACACCCTTGACAATAATTGGCTCGTGCTAAGCTCGACAACCAAAAATTTCAAGACGCCACACGCACCTTCCACACAAGTCCACATGGAACAACTCGTGCTAAGCTCGAAAATTGTCCCATGCTTCATTAGATTCGGGTGGTGTCATCTTTTAGATGGCGTGTGATTTACGTCTTTAAGAAAAAACGGGACTTTTGTTTTTCCTGTTAAAAACCTCTTTTCATTTTGATTAAGAAATAAGTGACAAAACGCATTTTCACCATTTGAACATAAACACTTTATATTCATTTGTTAATCATGTGAACGAACGGGGTTTGTTAACCAATTAAGGAAAACTATTTAGTTTTATTATTTTCAAAAGATTTTCTAGCATGCGAAGATCCTACAACCATGCAAGAAAATAAATAAAAAAAACTACACAACCACGCAAACAAAACCGATTTGAGCCAACCTAAGTGTTCCCCGGTGAGCCAACCGAGGAACTAAGTCTACTAAGGACAAGGAATCCAAGACTTGGTGGAGTGCTCCCACTCGATCCCGCGCCTCCGGATCCGAGATAGCCGAGACGTCTCCCAAGACTCCCGTTGGTTCCTCCGGTATTCTCTTCTTATTACATACATAATTTAAAGAGAAATGACATGCAAGCCACATAATATATTCTACGCTAATTTACAAACTACAAATAATAAATACTTTGGCGTGCAAGTCACAAATAAATAAATTATTACAAACTGGATTAAATAAATTATTACAAACCAAATGTGGTACAAACCACCAAATGAATGAAAAATAAATAAACCAACCAAACAACCACACAAAGGTATAGGCTCAAACCGGTGCTCACAAAAACGAAACAACCACAAAGCATGGTGTGCCACACCAAACCATGCACAAAACAATATCTCAATCAAGTTAATTTAAAAACTAAAGGCACAAGAATAAACCTTGTACATATGCATTAGGATTACAAAAACTTTGAAATCCATATTCATATATACACAATATACATGTATGCATGGGTGCATTTTATGCCAAAACCACCCAATACATACATATATAAGATTTAGGATATTATCGGGATTAATCTACAAGGCTAAAAAGCCTAAAACGATTCTGGAAACATTAAAACCAAATGCTAAAATTCATATCAAGTTTTCTTTTTCAAAAGGCCAAAAATAGCTTGTTCAAGACGCCTTCACGAGCTATTGCTCTTCATGGGCCCTCACGGGCCGTGAAGGCAGTACACTCCACGAGTCGTGAAATAGTTTAAAAACCTTTCATGACCAACACCCCACGAGACTGGTCATGTGGCCTTCACGACCCGCGAAGCAGGCTCCACGGCCCGTGAAGACCTTTTGGACAGAATGTCCAAAATTGAAAATATGGATTTTCAAGCCACAAAGGTGCATGCATCTTACAAGTATGGCTTTGATACCACTGTTGGAATTCCATGGGGATCAAAGCACGCAACGGAAGCTACAAAACACACACAAACGATCCCATGAAGTCCCAATGGTGGTGAAAACTTGTAAGATAAAACATGCAACCAAAAGGGAACAAGGAGAAGAAGGAAAACAAGTCATACCATTGAAGACTTTGATTATAAGCTGGAACAATTCGGACTTGGGATGAATTATTGAAATAAAAGGCTTCAGGCTCCAATGAAGTCCATACCAAGCTAATCACCAACTTCCCTTGTACTAGCAAGCCAAAAACCGAACCAAGATCACTTGTAGGATTTCGGGAACAACACCTGACCACCAAGAACACACTCACAATGGTCTCTTGTAACTCTCTAGCTAAAACTCACCAATATGTGTGTATGTATGCAATATTGTCTAAGAGTGAAACAAGGAGCAAATGGAACTCATTATAACGACTTATTCTCTACTCCAAGTGCTCCAGGGTCGTGCTAATTGGCACTTGTTCTATGGACCATCAAAGAGGTCCAACCAAAGACAAGTGTCACTTAGAATTCTGCCTTCACGACTTCTTCACGGGCTCTCACGGGCCGTGAAGGATGAATGCGCCATGACCGGCCATCAATCCTCCACGAGCCGTGCCGCGCCATGCATGAATCGTGAGGGTTGTGCCTTCACGACCTCCTTCATGGGCCGTGTAGGTTCGTGAAGCCCTGGGGTTTCCTGAACCAGGCGGCCCACGAGAGGACTCGTGTACACAAGCTTCTTCACGACCCGTGGAGCATCCTTCACGGTCGTGAAGCCTTGGTCAACTGGAATTTGACCATTTTGACCCTTTCACTTTTATCACGCGGTCGGAGTGGAAACTTGGCGTGTGACCCAATAGGCCCGCGTTTCATCGGCAGTGATGCCGGCCTACGTGTGTTGGTGGGCAAATTCCGACAAAAATATCTCATTACATTACACAAAGTTCAAGTGTTCCAACCCACAAGGGGCATTTACATCAAAAGTCACCTGCCTCACCAGGCCTTCTAGTCTTTACCTGAAAAGGGAAATCATAGTACCATTAGCTAATACTTAGCTATTGAGTACATACTTAGCAAAAGTATCAATATAGTAAGTCATGCAACATACATATCATACATATCATATGATACGTATCATACTTAAGCAATCATTGCTAGCTTAACACAAAGCGGTGTGCTGACAAGATCAGTAAGAGTTATGTCTTGATGGGGAGTCTGTCCTGCTCAATAACTCAGACCGGGGAATCAGACACAACCATCCGCGCTGGTGGGGGAGCATAAAGCAGTCCACCGAGCATCGTTTACAGAACTTAATGTTCCCTAGTAATCCCAGCCAGATCCTGGCTGATTACAATCTCACGTTAAGGCACGGCGGTTCTGCAGAACCTCGACCCGGGATGCACCTCGAATTACCGTTAAATCCCTAATTATGACCGAAGTCCCCTTGGGATCTAGCTAACTGACTGACCTTAACCATGCGTCAGATGTCAGATGGTCTGCAGACCGTGCACATACACATATACATACATTTGATCCCACAGGGATCCATCATCATCATCATATGTCATTCATATGATCCCATAGTGATCCATCATTCAATCTTCATTTGTACTTTCACATGCAACATCACACAGTTCATCATTCATGCACATCATCAGACATTATCTAAGCGGTTTCAATCCGGACCCGCTGGCATGCACCTATTATACATCTTATAGGAAATCACAACATCATTCAAAACTTACATTCACCTTCTTGAGCATACCTACGAAAATAGGTTAGACATACATACACAATCATACATATTCACATAGTCATCTAGCATACAAGCCTTACTCTACCGAGTCTCATGAAAGTAGGCACTCACCTGAGTAATTTATAACGTATTGGTACTGGGTTTTAAGTCCACAAGTACAATAAGTTCACCTAAAATATCATTACTTACATTAAGCATTCATACATGCATAACAAGACTACAAAACAATCATTTAAACTCGGACTTAACACAAATCCTCCAGAATTGTCGGATTTGGGGAAATCCGATGGTTCTGTCGGATTTATGAATTCTGACATATAAATCATGAAATCCAATACTTCTTCAATCGGATTCCAACACTTAGGAATCCGACACTTGCGGATTCCGATACATAGAAGGAAATCCGACATATGGAAATCCGATACTTTGGAATGAAATCCGATACTATCAGATTCCGACACTTGAAATCCGGAAATTAGGAAATCCGACACTTGCGGATTTAGGGAATCCGACAACTTGCGGATTCCAATACTTAAAAGAAATCCGGGACATGAAATCCGACAGACATGCAGAATCCGACACTTCTATCGGATTCCGACACCTTCATAGTCTCAGAATCCGACAACTTCATAGCCTGGAATTCTGATACATTCTTTTAATCATCTAAACAACTTCATTCTTGTTGATTTTAAGCCCATAACATCTTAGGGCATCATATTCTATTCATACAAGCATCTTAAACGCATCAAATCCCAACAAGAACACCATTTATGCAAAACCCACTTAGAAGGTAAGTTTTACATGTTCTTCCAGGTGTTCATGCATGGATTTTGTGTTTCTAGCACAACAACACATGATTCTAATCTTCTAAACATTCTTGAATTTCATTGCTAACCTTTGAGATCAACAATCGACTCCTTCTTGTTCTTCTTTTGAAATCCGAGAGCAACGACAGAGACGAGAGAGAAAAGTGTGTTGTGTTTTGTTTTCTTTGACTTGTAAAGTCAACAAAACACATGCACACACACATATATATATTTTCTAATTCCAGAGGCGGTTGCCTCTGGATTGCTTTGCACTTGGTTTTCCTTTTCTTTTAATTAACTAAACACACTTAATATACCTACATACATTTAGCATACATATATACGTACACACATAAACACACAAACACATAAATATATATACATTTATTAACCTAATTTAACAAGTACATACAAGTAAACACTCGCCTACTATACTAGCTACGTACACTCACGTATAATTTACAACTAGGCCCAAGTTGAGGATGTTACAAATCTACCCCCTTAAGAGGATTCCGTCCTCGGAATCCGCTCTATGATAAACAGGCAAGGGTACGTTGTCTTCATCACGTCCTCAACTTCCTAAGTCCGGTTTGGACTTAAGTTGTATTTTCACTTCACAAGGACTAGCTTGATCATCTTCTTGCGCAGCTTTTTGACCTTCGTGTCAAGAATCTCCACAAATTCTTCTTCAACATGGCAGTTGCGTAAGTAACACATGTTAAAGGTATCGTGAACCCAGACAAGTTCAGGCGGCAGCTCAAGAGTTACCGTCTGATCATTAACTTAACGCATGACTTTGAATGGGTCTATAGAACGTGGACTTAGCTTCCCCCTTACATCCAAGATGAATAACGTCTCTTCAAGGAGAAACTTTCAAGAACACACACACGAAGCACATTCTCCAACGTCTAGATCGTACGTTCAGATTGGCTATCAGTTTGCAGGTGATGTGCAATGTTTAGGTGAACACAAATGCCTAACTCACGTTGCAAATTTTACCAGAACTAGAAATAACAGATAGTCAAAATCAAACAATCAAACATGAAAAACCGTGATACGAAACGGTCTTATCAACATAAAACTGAATCAAATGATTCAACAAAACAGACTCATTTGGGGCTAAGAAATGAACATCAATTTCGAAACATTAAATCGTAATGAATATGCGGATCCAAAGCGTCGTCCCGCTGCATTTGAAGTCGGTGATCGCGTGTTCTTAAAAGTTTCTCCGTGGAAGGGCGTCATTCGTTTCGGGCGCAAGGGGAAGCTATGTCCATGATTTATTGGCCCATTCAAGATTGTACGCAAAATGAATATCAGACGGTGACTCTAGAGCTGCCGCCTGAGCTAGATGGAATCCATGACACCTTTAACGTGTGCTACTTACGTAAGTGCCACGTTGAGGAAGAACAGATTATTCCTTTGTAGGAATTGAAAGTTGACTCTTCCAGGCGACTAGTTGAAGAACCTGTTGAGATTCTTGTGAAATGGAAGCACAACCTAGGTCCAAACCTGACTTGTGAAGTTGAGGACGAAATGAAGGCAAGGTACCCTCAACTGTTTATCACTAAGCGGATTCCAAGGACGAAATCCTCTAAATGGGGTACATTTGTAACATCCTCAGCTTGGGCCTAGTTGTAATTAGTATGTGAGTATACGTAATTAATGTAACATCCTCAGCTTGGGCCTACTGTAACTAGGTAACACCTTGGGCCTACTGTAACATCCTTAGCTTGGGCCTACTGTAACTAGGTAACACCTTGGATGTTTGAAAGACAACAATGTAATTAACAAGTTGTTATAGTTTAAAAAGCAAATTTTCCGCTGGAAAAATCTGGTTTGTCATTGAAGTAACTATTTTCTAAAGCGGTGTTACAATTAGCTATCAGAGCCTAAGTTTGAGTAAATTTGGTACTTGAAAGAGTATTAGATCTCAAACTCCGGCCCGACCATAAAGAAGTGTTCCTATGGGGGGGTTGAGTGAGAGTGTTATGTGTATGCTAGTAGTATATGATAACTTGTTAGAAGTTAAGTATGTGAGATAGAGTATTAACTGCTCTTTCCCTGTCATATAGAAACCTAGAAAAGATGTATTCCGAACGTGGTCATACAGAACAAGCCATTAAAGAATTGGACGATGTGGCTTCTCATATGCCTTATCAAGCAGAAGATCAAAGATCTCAACATAATGTCGGTGGTGGCAGACCTGAGCCAGATCAGGCTGCTTATATCAGGCGTCTGGAGGAAGAACTACATGTAACAAAAGAGCTATTATTGCAAGCCACACTGACCAAGCCCCGCAAGACTTGTTCATACAAGAAGTTCTTATCTTGCAAACCTCCGACATTCCAGGGGAGTGAGAACCCCACTGTTACTATCCAATGGCTCCGGGAGATGGAGCAGGTATTTGAATCATGTGAGTGCGAACCGGAGTATTGCGTGAAATATGCAATACGTATGTTGAAAGGCCGTGCCATCTTCTGGTAGGATACGGTGAAAGCCTCTTTCAGCAAGGAGGTACTGAGTGCTCTCACTTGGGAGCAGTTCTATGACAAGGTGCTGAAGAAATATTGCACTGAGTATGACTTGGAACGGATGGAGAGAGAATTTACTGACCTCCAGAAGGGGGATAAGCCGATCGAAGAACATATAACCGCGTTCACTGATAAAATGCGGTTTGTTCCCCATCTGATCCCCAACGAGACCACCAAGATAAGGAGGTTTGTGGCAACTCTGCCACTGGAATTTCGCCCTCACGTACGGGTAGGTGCTGGTTTGGATCGGGCGTTTGAAATAGCCCGACAATTGGAAGGTGACCGTTTATAATGCAAGGGCGAATCTTCTGGTGCATGGTCAAAGAGGAAGTTCCAACCGTCTGATAAAGCAGGTCCTTCCAAAGGACAATCCTCTGCAGGCGGGAAGACTGATTCATCCAAGAAGCCGAGGCCTGAATCTCCTTGGTGTTCTCAGTGCCGTACTTACCACTCTGGTGAGTTCTCTAACTCTACCAGATGTTGCTGGAGGTGTGGGCAGAAGGGCCACGCTACTATTGAGTGTGGTTTTTAAGAAAACGTATGCTACCGGTGCCACAAGCCCGGGCATAAGCTGACCGACTGCCCGGAAAGACAAAGTGCAGGAGCAAAGTGGTCTTCTTCTTCTAGAGGCCCGAAAAGAGATGAGGTGCCCCGCGCTAAAGATAGGGCTTTCCAGATGACGGCAGACGAGGCAAAAGCAGTAGGGGATGTTATCACTGGTACTTTTCTTATCAACTATATCCCTGCTTGTGTTTTATTTGACTCTGGAGCTACCTACTCCTTTGTATCTGTGGCGTGTCGTAGAAGATTATGACTACCTGTCGTTCCTTTGACTGAGCCGCTCAGAGTAGAGGTTGCTGACGGCAAAGTTGTCTCTGTTACAGAGAAGGTCCCGATAGCTGTGATTTACATTGACGGGAGTAGTATCCCTATTTCTTTCTTTATTATGCCTATTGCGGGCTTTGATGTCGTAATCGGGATGGATTGGCTCATCAAGCGTGATGCTGAGATTATCTGTTCCTAAAAGATGATCAAGATCCCTCTTCCTGATGGATCTTATGCTGTTGCACGTGGAGAACGACGGGACTCTGATATTCCCATTGTCTCCATGATTAAAGCTTAGAAGTCGATTGCCAAAGGTTATGAGTCTTATTTGGCATATGTCATTGACGCTACGATGGAGAAGCGACCAGTTCGTGATATTCGGGAGGTGTTTGACTACCCTGAGGTTTTCCCTGAAGAAATTTCGGGTTTGCCTCCAATTCGTGATGTTGAGTTCAAGATTGAGCTTATTCCTGGAGCTACACCTGTGGCTCGTTCTCCGTATCGTCTTGCTCCTTCTGAAATAAGAGAGATGATGACTCAAATTCAGGAGTTGCTAGACAAATGTTTTATTCGTTCGAGTTCCTCACCATGGGGAGCTCCTGTATTGTTTGTGAAGAAGGACGGAACGATGCGAATGTGCATAGATTACACGGAGCTTAACAAGCGAACTTTAAAGAATAAGTATCCGCTTCTTCAAATAGATGATCTCTTTGATCAATTGCAGGGGGCTACATGCTTCTCTAACATTGATCTCCGGTCGGGGTATCACCAAGTACGAGTTCACGAAGAAGATATTCCGAAGACTGCATTCCGAACTCGTTATGGTCATTACGAATTTCTGGTTATGACGTTTGGTTTAACCAATGCCCCAGCCATCTTCATGGATTTGCTGAATCGGGTTTGCCGTCTGTTTCTTGATAGATCCGTGATCGTGTTTATTGATGACATTCTTGTTTACTCGAAGATGGAAGCTAATCACGAGCTTCATCTTCGTCAGGTTCTCGAGACTCTAAAACGATAACAATTGTACGCCAAGTTATCCAAATGTGAATTCTGGCTTAAGGAAGTTCATTTCCTCGGCCATGTTATATGTCATGATGGTGTCAAAGTAGATCTAGCTAAGGTGGAGGCTGTGATGAATTGGGGGGTTACACTGACTCCTTCTGAAATTAAAAGCTTCCTTGGCTTGGCTGGCTACTATCGGCGGTTTATCCGCGATTTCTCAAAGCTTGCGGGTCCGTTGACCAAACTAACTCGCAAGGATGTTGCTTTTGTCTGGTCAGAAGCTCAGGAAGAAGCTTTTCAGACCCTGAAGCGATTGTTATATGAAGCTCTGATCCTTACTCTGCCTGAGGGTTTGGAGGACTTCACGGTATATTGTGAAGCCTCTGACGCCGGTTTGGGTTGCGTCCTGATGCAACGTGATAGAGTGATTGCCTACGCTTCTAGGCAGTTGAAATCACACGAACGGAACTACCCAACCCATGATTTGGAGCTTGTTGCTGTTGTGTTTGCACTGAAGTTGTGGAGGCATTACCTTTATGGCACGAAGTGAGTGATTTGCACAGATCACAAAAGTCTTCAGTATGTCTTTTCTCAGAAGGAGCTCAACATGCGGCAACCCCGTTGGTTGGAGTTAATAAAAGACTATGATTGTGAGATCCGTTACCATCCTGGCAAGGCCAATGTTGTAGCGGACGCTTTAAGCGGTAAAGGACTGACAACAGAAGCTAAGTTTATGAAGATCGCCATTGTGTCAGCCTTGATTTCTAAACTGAAGGAAGCTCAACAGACTGCATTGCAAGAAGAAAATCTTGAAGCTAAGACAATGAAGAAGTTAAAGGATCAGCTTACTAAAGATAATCATGGGTTGAAGACTTTTCAATCCAGGATTTGGGTACCTTTTGCTGGAGGTAACCGTGAGCTGATTCTGCAGGAAGCTCATAAGTCCAAGTTATCCATCCATCTAGGAATCACGAAGATGTACCACGATCTGAAGATGCTATACTGGTGGCCGACTCTCAAGAAGGAGATCGCTTTGTTTGTGGCGAGATGTCAAATCTGCGCGCAAGTGAAGACGGAGCACTAGAGACCTTATGGTAGTCTGCAGCAACTGGATATTATGGATTGACTGACGAAAAGTGCTCATTTCTTGGCAACGAACGAGTCTGCTTCGCTGACCCGTTTAGCCCAGTTGTATATCGATGAGATTGTGTCACGTCACGGTCTTCCATGTTCAATTGTATACGATCGTGACTCTCGGTTTGTCTCAAATTTCTAGCAGAGTCTGCAACGCGAACTCGGCACTCGTGTTCACCTGAGCACTGTCTATTATCTGCAGACTGATGGCCAATCTGAATGTACGATCCAGATGTTAGAAGATATGCTTCGTGCCTGTGTACTCGAATTTGGTGGATCATGGGATTCTCATCTCCCATTGATTGAATTTACTTACAACAATTCAAATCATTCCAGCATTGGAATGCCACCATACGAGATGCTTTACGGAAGACGGTGTCACACTTCGACCTGTTGGTTGGAGCCTGGTGAGAAGCAGTTCGCTGGACCTGAAATTGTCCAAATTACTTTTGATAAAGTGAATGTGGCTCTTGAAAAGTTGAAAGCAGCTCGAGATCGACAAAAGATGTATGCGGATCCAAAGCGTCGTCCCGCTGCATTTGAAGTCAGTGATCGCGTGTTCTTAAAAGTTTCACCGTGGAAGGGCGTCATTCGTTTCCGGCGCAAGGGGAAGCTAAGTCCATGTTTCATTGGCCCATTCAAGATTGTACAGAAAGTGAATGATCAAACGGTGACTCTAGAATTGCCGCTTGAGCTAGTTGGAATCCATGACACCTTTAAGGTGTGCTACTTACGCAAGTGCCACGTTGAGGAAGAACAGATTATTCCTTTGCAGGAATTGAAAGTTGACTGTTCCAGGCGACTAGTTGAAGAACTTGTTGAGATTCTTGATACGAAAGTCAAGAAACTACGTAAGAAGATGATCAAACTAGTCCTTCTGAAATGGAAGCACAACCTAGGTCCAAACCTGACTTGGGAAGTTGAGGACGAAATGAAGGCAAGGTACACTAACCTGTTTATCACTGAGCGGATTCCAAGGACGGAATCCTCTTAAGGGGGTAGATTTGTAACATCCTCAGCTTGGGCCTAGTTGTAATTAGTACGTGAGTATACGTAATTAATGTAATAGGAATAATCTATTATATGTATAAGATTAAGTTAAGTAAATAAATGCAAGTTATGTGTGTTTATGTGTTTAGATGTATGTATGTGCGTATGCATGCATGTTAAGTATATATGTATGTAGTAAACTATATATTTAAGGAAAACCAAATCCAGAGGTCACCGCCTCTGGATTGATTAAATATATATGTGAGAATGTGTGATTTGTTGACTTTACAAGAAAAGTCAAAGCAAGTAAAACAAACACATTCTCTCCTCTCTTTTCTCTCGTTGCTCTCTCTCGGATTTTGAAGAAGAACAAGAAGAGCCCAGTTGTTGGTTTTCCAAAGGTGAGTATTATGATTCAAAGATGTTTAGAAGATTAGAATAAAGTATTGTGATGTTAGAAACACAAATCCATGTATGGACATCTTGAAGAACATGGAAAACTCACCTTTTGATGGGTTTTGCATGTTTAGTGTTCTTGTGAGGATTTGGCATGTTTAAAATGTTTCCACGAGTAGAATATGATGTCCTAACATGATCTAGGCTTGAAACTAACAAGAATGAAGTTGTTTAGATGACTAAATGAAGCTATCGGAATTTCAGGCTATGAAGTTGTCGGATTCTGATACTATGAAGATGTCAGAATCCGCATGTATTGAAAACCGAAGGAATTGTCGGAATCCGATAGAGGTGTCGGATTCCGCAAGTCTGTCGGATTTCATGTTTTGAAGTCCTTAGTGTGGAATACGCAAGTTGTTGGATCTCCTAAATCCGCAAGTTGTTGGATTTCCTTGTTTTCGGATTCTAAGTGTCGGAATCTGATAGTATCGGATTTCATTGAAAGCATCGGATTTCCATGTCTCAGATTTCCCTCTATGTGTCGGGATCCGAAAGTATCGGATTTTGTGTACATGGTGGGATTTCCAAGTGTTGGAATCCGATTGATAAGTATCAGATTTATATATGTAAATAAGTGTCGGATTTCATGAATCCGACAGAACCATCGGATTTCCCCAAATCCAACAATTCTGGTGGATTTGTGTTGTCCAAAGTTAAGTTTTCATTATGTAAGCATTGTATGCACATGTGAATGATTAATGCAAGTATGATATGCTAGGTGAACTTGTTGTGTTAAAGGACTCAAACCAAATGCCTGTGCGTAATAAACTGCTCAGGTGAGTGCCTGCTTTCATGAGACTCGGTAGAGTAAGGCTTGCATGCTAAATGATTATGTGAATGTTTTGTATGTATCTAACTTGCTTTTGCAGGTACGCTCGAGGAGGTAAGTGTATGACTTGCATGATGTTAGAGTATATGTCAGGGGCATGCCAGTGGGTCCAGACTGGAACTACTTAGTTAGTACATGATAATATGTACGTATGAATAACTGTATGATGATATACGTAAAATGATGGATCCATGTGGGTTGTAACTGGATCCTTTGCGATTTCATGGTGATTCAGGAGGCATCCTGGATCATAGGTTCTGCAGAACCGCCGTGCCTTAACGTGAGTGGTGATCAGCCGGTTGTAGCTGGATTACCTGTGGAGCCTTTGGCTCTGTGAATGATGTTTGGTGGACTGCTTTATGCTCCCCCACCAGCGCGTTTGGTCGTGTCTGATCCCCCGGTCTGAGTTGGAGCAGGATTGATTACCCTACAAGACACGACTCTTACTGATCTTGTCAGAACACCGCTATGTGCTAAGCTAACTGTGATTGTTTATGATATGATGCATGACTTACTGTATGGATGCTTATGATTGTATGTACTCACTAGCTAAGTGTTAGCTAATGATGCTATGTTTTCCCTTTTCAGGTAAAGACTAGAAGTCCTGTGAGGCGGGTGACTTTTGTTGTACAACGCCCCTTGTGGGTGGAACACTTGATTTTATTTTGATATGATATGTAATGTACATTATGGCTGGTTCCTGTAACTAGGTAACACCTTGGATGTTTGAAAGACAACAATGTAATTAACAGTTGTTATAGTTTAAAAAGAAAAATTTCCTCTACTAAAATCTGATTTGTCATTAAAGTATCTATTTTCAAAAGCAGTGTTACAGTCAGTTTAGCGAACGGACCCGCAAACTTCAAGAAATTACGGATGAACTGCCAATAGTAGACAGCTAAGGCAAAGATACTTTTAATTTCAAAAGGAGTTCGAGGAACTCCCTAATTTATCATAGCTTCTACCTTGGCTGGATTTACTTTGATACCATTCTTACAGATGATATGACTAAGGAAATACATTTCCCTTAGTTAGAACTCACACTTAGACAACTTGGCGTACAATTGTTCTCGTTTAAGAATTTTGAGAACATATCAGAGATGGAGCTCTAGCCACCATGGTAGCTCCCGGAACAACTTAATCTTACAATTGACATCACTGACCGGAGGTAAACCCAACCGTTTTTTTTCAGGAAACACATCAGGGTAATCAAACACTACCCTGATATCTAGGGCTGGTCGTTTCTCTACCTTGGCATCGATAAATATGAAGAAAGAGTCACAACTTTTGAAACAAACTTCTAAGTTCTTAACAACGGAGATAACAAGAATATCAGACTCCTGTCAATCTCCACGAGTTATAACATATGATTCATCAGAAAGAGGTATCTTAACCATCTTTTTCTTTGGGAACGGAAAATCTCAACATTACAACTGCTGAGCCAATCCATCCCAATAACAACATCAAAGCCCGAAATAGGCATAACAAGAATGAGATAGGGAAACTGCTTCCCTCGACTTCAAGAACAGCTACTGAAACTTTCCCTGTAACAGACACTACCTTACTACTAACAATTTCCACATTCAGTGGATTGATCATCATGGAAACAGGTAATCTTAACTTCAAAGGAGTAATCAACTCCAGAGTCAAAGAACACACATGTAGAGAAATAGTTAGTAAAGAATGTACCCGTAACGACATCCCCCGCATCCTTGGTCTCTTCCGCCGTCATCTAAAATGCCTTCCCCTTCGCGCGAGGCGCATCTTCTCTTCTTTGGCCCCTAGAAGACCCCTTAGATCCGGCCCCTTGTCTTTCCGAGCAATCTGTCAACTTGTGCCCAGGCTTATAGCACCGGTAGCAGACATCCTCTTTAAAACCACACTCAGAACTAGTGTGGCCTTTCTGTCCGCACTTCCAGCATCGTTGGGTGGCACTAGAACTCTCACCAGAATGGTAAGTGCGACACTGAGAACACCAAACATTTTCAGATCTTGGGTTCTTCAAAGTCTCAGTTTTCCCACCTGCTGAGGATTGTCCTTTGGAAGGACCCGATTTGTCAGATGGCTGAAACTTTCGTTTTAACCCTCCACTGACAGATTCGCCCTTGCAAAGAATACGATCTCCCTCCATTTTCCGAGCTATTTCAAAAGCCCGATCCAAATTAGCAGCTGCACGCACGTGAGGACGAAACTCCAGTGGCAAAGTTGCCACAAATCTTCTTATTTTGGTGGTCTCATCAGGGATCAGATGGGGATCAAACCACATCTAGTCAGTGAATGAGGTGATATGTTCTTCTATTGGCTTATCTCCCTTCTGGAGATCAGTAAACTCCCGCTCCATCCTCTCCATGTCATACTCCGTACAGTACTTCTTCAGCAATTTCTCAGAAAACTACTCCCAAGAGAGAGCACTCAATACTTCCTTGCTGACAGAAGCTTTCACCGTATCCCACCAAAATATGGCACGGCCTTTCAGCATCCTTGCTGACAGAAGCTTTCACCGTATCTCACACAGTACTCTGGTTCACATTCACATGATTCGAAAGTTTGCTCCATTTCTCGGAGCCACTGAATAGTAACGGTGGGGTTATCACTCCCCTGAAACGTTGGAGGCTTGCCAGACAGAAACTTCTTATATGAACAACTCTTGCAGGGCTTGTTCAATGTTGCCTGCAATAAGAGCTCTTTAGTGACTCGTAGCTCTTCCTCCAGACATCTGATATAGGTAGCTTGATCGGGCTCAGGTCTGCCACCTCCAACATTATGCTGAGAAGGTTAATCCTCAGCCTAATGAGGCATATGAGAAGCCTCATCTTCCATTTCTTTCAACACCTGTTCAATATTGCCACGTTCGTCAGACATCTTTTCTAACTTTCTATATGATAGAGAAAGAGCAGTTAATACTCTATCTCACTTACTTACTTATTAACAAGTCATCATACAATAATAGCATTCATATAACACTCTCACTCAAACCCCCCCATAGGAACACTTCTTTATGGTCGGGCCCGAGTTTGAGTTCGAATACTCTTACAAGTACCCAATTAACTCAAACTTAGGCTCTGATACCTAATTGTAACACCGCTTCTGAAAACAGTTACTTTAGTGATAATTCAGGTTTAGTAGCGGAAATTTTTCTTTTAATATTAACAAACGGTTAATTACATCATGTCTGTTTCCAAAACATTCATTGGTGTTACCTACAACAGGAATCTGCCATAAAATATCTCATTACATTACACAAAGTTCAAGTGTTCCAACCTACAAGGAGCATTTACATCAAAAGTCACCCACCTCACCAGGCCTTCTAGTCTTTACCTGAAAAGGGAAATCATAGTACCATTAGCTACACTTAGCTAGTGAGTACATACTTAGCATAAGTATCAATACAGTAAGTCATGCAGCATACATATCATATCATACGTATCGTACTTAAGCAATCATTGCTAGCTTAACACATAACGGTGTGTTGACAAGATCAGTAAGAGCCATGTCTTGCAGGGGAGTATGTCCTGCTCAATAACTCAGACCGGGGAATCAGACACAACCATCCGAGCTGGTGGGGGAGCATAAAGCTGTCCACCGAGCATCATTTACGGAACGAAATGTTCCCTTGTAATCCCGGCTAGATCCTAGCTGATTACAATCTCACGTTAAGGCACGGCGCTTTTGCAGAACCTCGACCCGAGATGCACCCCGAATCACCGTTAAATCCTGAATTATGACCGAAGTCTCCTTGGGATCCAGCTAACCGGCTGACCTTAACCATGCGTCAGATGTCAGATGGTCTACAGACAGTGCACATACACATATACATACATTTGAAACCACAGGGATCCATCATCATCATCATATGTGGTACATATGATCCCATAGGTATCCATCATTCAATCATTCATTCGTACTTTCACACGAAACATCACACAGTTCATCATTCATGCACATATCAGATATTATCTAAGCGGTTCCAATCTGGACCCGCTGGCATGCACCTATTACACATCTTACAGGCAACCACAACATCATTCAAAACTTACATTCACCTTCTTCAGCATACCTGCAAAAACAGGTTAGACATACATACACAATCATACATATTCACATAGTCATCTAGCACATAAGCCTTACTCTACCGAGTCTGATGAAAGTAGGCACTCACCTGAGTAATTTATAACGTATTGGTGGTTTTGAGTCCACAAGTACAACAAGTTCACCTAAAATATCATTACTTACATTAAGCATTCATACATGCATAACAAGACTACGAAACAATCATTTAAACTCGGACTTAATAAAAATCCGCCAGAATTGTCAGATTTGGGGAAATCCGATGATTCTGTCAGATTTATGAAATCTGACATATAAATCATGAAATCTGATACTTCTTCAATCGGATTCCAACACTTAGGAATCCAAGCATGCATACGTAATCTGACACTTGCGGACTCTGGTACATAGAAGGAAATCCGACATATGGAAATCCGATACTATTGGATTTCGACACTTGGAATCCGGAACTTAGGAAATCCGACACTTGCGGATTTAGGGAATCCGACAATTTACGGATTCCAATACTTAAAAGAAATACGGGACATGAAATCCGACAGACATGTGGAATCCAATACTTCTATCGGATTCCAACAAATCCTTCGGATATCAACACATGCAGATTCCAACACCTTCATAGTCTCGGAATCCGACAACTTCATAGCCTGGAATTCCGAAACATTCTTTTAATCATCTAAATAACTTCATTCTTGTTGATTTTAAGCCCAAAACATCTTAGGGCATCATATTCTATTCATACAAGCATCTTAAACGCATCAAATCCCAACAAGAACACCATTTATGCAAAACCCACTTAGATGGTAAGTTTTACATGTTCTTCCAGGTGTTCATGCATGGCTTTTGTGTTTCTAGCACAACAACACATGATTCTAATTTTCTAAACATTCTTGAATTTCATTGCTAACCTTTGAGATCAACAATCGACTCCTTCTTGTTCTTCTTTTGAAATCCGAGAGCAATGAGAGAGACGAGAGAGAAAAGTGTGTTATGTTTTGTTTTCTTTGACTTGTAAAGTCAACAAAACACATTCACACACACATATATATATTTTCTAATTCTAGAGGCGGTTGCCTCTCGATTGCTTTACACTTGGTTTTCCTTTTCTTTTAATTAACTAAACACACTTAATATACCTACATACATTTAGCATACATATATACGTACACACATAAACACACAAACACATAAATACATATACATTCATTCATCTAATTTAACAAGTACGTACAAGTAGACACTCGCCTACTATACTAGCTACGTACACTCACGTATAATTTACAACTAGGCCCAAGTTGAGGATGTTACACTATTTGTTTGATCATGGATTTAAACGAGGAATAATTGACAAGACCCTGTTCATAAGAAAAGTCAAACAGATATACTGTTTGTATAGATATATATGGATGATATTATCTTTGGGTCAACACAGGATAAGCTTTGCAAGGAAGTTAAAGATTTGATGCACCAGAAGTTCAAGATGAGTTCAATGGGTAAACTCGCATTTTTCCTAGGGTTAAAAGTAAAACAGAAGTAGGATGGAATTTTCATCTCTCAATCAAAGTACGTTGATGATATTCTCAACAAGTTTGGATACAAGGATGTGAGGATTGCAAGTACTCTAATGGAAACACACAAACAAATGAATGTAGATCTTGAGGGGGGAGGATGTAGATGTTCATCTTTATAGGTCTATGATTGGATCCCTCATGTATCTTACAACATCAATACTTGATATAATGCTTGCTATGTGTGTTTGTGCAAGATTTCTAGTAAACCACAAGATGTCCCATATGCCTATTGTGTTGGAACTCGTGGTGGGCACAAACACAACGGAAGCAAACAAGAAATAAACCATGGAAGACAAAACAAACAAGCAAAAGAAAACCCACAACCAAGTTCCAATGGTGGAATACACTACAAAACAAATAGCAACTCAAGAACAAGAAGAAGGAGAAGAAAATATACCTTATTACCATCTGGAAATCGAGATCTTCATGTGGATTGGAATGAACACGAAGAAAACAAAGGGCTTTCTTCTCCATTGCAAGTCCACACCAAGTATGCTTGATCCCTATGAGTTCTTCTCTTGCACCATTGACACTCACAAGAACACTCAAGATCACCATTTTAGTGTATGTATGTGTTATCATATTGTACCAAGAGAGAATATGGAGTAGGAGAAAAGTGTTATGTTCCATGCATCTACCATCCTTGAAGTCAGCCACTAAACCCCTCCACGGTTGGCCAAAAAGTTGGTCTATGATTGGAACATCAAATGGTCCAATAAAACACAAATGTCACTTCAACTACCCTCTTCACGACCCCTTACGGGCTCTCACGGGCTGTGAAGCCTAAATGCGCCACGAGGGGACTTAGAACTTCACGAGCCGTGCCGCCCGGACAAGGATTCATGAGGGCATCTCTTTCATGACCCCTCACGAGCTCGTCACGGGTCGTGAAGCCTAAAGGTTTCATGACACGTGGCGGCCGTTGAATTATTGTTAGGGTAACCTGCTTCACTACCCGTGGAACATCCTTCACGGTCGTGAAGCCCCGAATCAAAACACTTTTGATTCTTTGATTTTCTCCTTCCACATAAAGCTGTCGGGATCAATCCTTGGCATGTGACCCAATAGGCTCGCGCTTCATTAGCAGTGATACCGTCATACGTCTGTCAGTGGGAAGATTCCAACATGTTGTTAAAAGGATCTTTAGATATTTGAAAGGGCAACCAAAATTAGGTCTTTGGTATCCTAAGGATTCTCCATTTGATTTCATATCATATACTCATAGTTATTATGGAGGGGAAAATCTAGATAGAAAAACAACTTCTAGAGGTTGTCAATTTCTTGGTGCATAGTTAATTTCATGGCAATGCAAAAACAGACCATGGTCTTGACATCAACGGCAGAAACAGAGTATGTTGTTGCATCCGGTTGATGTTCTCAAGTGTTGGGATTCAAAATCAGATGCTCGATTATGGTATAACGTTCTTACATACTCATATCTACATTTATAGTAATAGTGCTATTAGCATTGTTAATAATCCGGTAAAACATTCTAAAACAAAACACATAGAGATTAGGTATCACTTTATTAGAGACTGCAATGAAAAGAAGCTTATAGAAGTTTTAAAGGTTCTTACAGATAATCAACTTATACACTTATTCACAAAAGCCTTTGATATGGGCAAGTTTACATTTTTGGTGTCTAATGTGGGCATGATAAACTCTGAATAATCTACTTTCAAAGTAGTCATTCATTTATTACTAACATGTGTGTTTGAGTGTTTTAGATTAAGGTTAGTGCTGCAAGCTTTGTTAATACTGATTCATGTGTGTGTGTTGTTCATACACTTTCTTCTGCTAGTAAACCTATTTTAGTTATCAAGATTAATATTGCTAGCATTATTAATGTTGTCTAGCATCTTAATGATTCTAGACTTATTAATACCGCTAGCCTTATTAATATTGTTTAACCATGTTAGTGTTACTATTAGTACTTAGTACTTCTCTTAGTATTTACTGTTTACTTACATATTTAGTGTTGTTAGTTATTCTATGTATTGTGGGACCTAGTTTCACAATATAAATATGACTATCTTACTTCATTTAATCTCATTTGAATAGCCGTTACAATCCTGCATTCTCTTAGAGCGATTTCTCATACTCACAAACCCTAGTTTGCCATTTGAACTCTGTGATACAATCTTGTTTCTCTCTATTCGCAAACCCTAGTGCTTTCCAAACCTCCACAACAATCTATTCTATGTGATTATGGCCAAATCAGATACCGAGGAAGATGCCACAAGTATATTTTCTTTGACTGATAAGACGTTAACGAAATTCAAAGAATGGGGTATGAAGGATCTTTAAATAAATTCAATTTTTACAAAGGGTTGTTCTCCCCACAATCAAATTTTTGATTCATTTCATTCAACATTGCCTATCTCAAAAGATGACTGCATGGAATGAATTTAGTAGCACTATAGCAACTGCTTTAGTGTGTCTAGCCACATCCCAAAAGTTCAATTTTGCAAAAAGATTTTCAATGGGATTATATGGAACTTGGATCTAAGGAACATTAAATTTGCCACGTATCCAAGATTCATCAAAACTATTCTTGACCAGGAATTAACGAATTTGCCAAAAACTGGTGGTGCGTACCTCCATCACTCTCATACTAAAGAGGTTTTTTCAAATATGAGGAGAGTTGCAAAAGGGTATTAATGATCTGTTACCCCATTGTTCTCTACAATGATGGTGGTGAGGCCATGATACAAGGTGAAGTATCAGTGTTAGGGCTCCTAATTATTACCACAACAGCTGATGGTGGTAAGCCCTCTTGTAGAGCACTCTCTACAAGAGAATGTCTAAAGGGAACCCATTGGAGTGACTTCCAACTCCAAGGAGTTGCTCAATGAGGAGGAGGATGAGCATGTCGATGTTAGGGCTCACACTACTGTCACTATACAAGGTAGGGAACAGGACAGTGTGAACAACACTAAGACCCTCTCCACGGAAACTTTACGTGAGAAATCACTTGAAGGTCCTAGGTGCCAAGAAACCAAGGGGAGAGGTAGTGCTTCTACTAGGCAGAAGGCTCCTCTTAAAATTTCCAAGGATGTCAACAACATCTAAAGGAATTGAGGATAGTTATAACATTGATGAATTTTTGGTACAAATAAAAGACACTTTGTCTATCCAACAGGAGATAGGGAACTGGCAACAAAAGGAAATTGATAGTTTGAAAAAACTGTTCATGAAACAACAACACTAGATTGAGAAGTTGAAACACTTGGTGCTTAAGTTGATAAAGGAAAAGAAAAGAAAACGATACCAACTTAGAGGGATCTCCAGAGTTGGTGAAGCTCAAACGGTGATCTCTCCATGTGAATCTCATCATGATTCTACACAAAGGAGGGGAGAGCCCAAAGTATGTGGATATTGGAGTTAAGGGGGAGAAAGAAACATATTTTAGAGTAAATATGCCAACAGTAGAAACCACAACACCTACAACACAAATAACATCAACGGTACAAACAGAGCCAATATCAAAAACTTTAACAGAACAAGAAAAAGAAGTAGTTGAAGCTTTGGCTCGAGTGAAGTTTACACCAAAGAAAAAGGTAAAAAAGTCCACCATTCCTGAATTGAAGGGTGTGATTATTGGTGAGGTGGAAAAGGAGAAGGAAAGTGAGGTGATCAAAGGGCCAAAAGAAGTAGCTGGACACAGAGTGGTGCCTATGGATCCAAAATTTGTTAAGGAAAAGTGAAAAGAAAAGCTAATTGAACGCCCAGTTCTAAAGCCTATCAAGCATACATCTACAAAAGCTTAAATTGAAAGCAATGCTGAATTAGCAAGAAGGCTTCAACAAGAACAACAAGAAGAGAGTGAAACAATTAAGAAAGCTAATAGAGTAGTAAATATTATGAAAAAGGTTATAGATGCAAAGAAGAAAAAGCCATCTATAGTTCAATCTATCAGGGCTGAAAGAAAACACATGACAATATTTCTAAAGAATGTTGGTCATAAACTGAATATCTTAGATAGAATGACTTGGAAAAGTTTGAAAGATCTATACAACAAAGAGAAAGAAATTGTATAGGGAGATGAAGGGAAGAGAGACGAGTTTGAAAGAAAATTAAAAGCTTCTCATGATAAAGTGAAGTTAAAGAAACCATTTTCTAAAGAAGAGGGAGAAGGAGAGGTTGAAAGTGTGGTGAAGAGAAAAGGCGAGGAAATGAATGTTAAAAGAGTGGTAAAAGCAATGATTGTTGATCTGGAAGGGAAGATTGATGAATTTGTGCATGAAGAGGAAACAAGTGAACAAACAGAGAAGGAATTGAATGAATAGAAAGAGAAGATAGAATCATTGATCACTATTCCAATTAATCCAATTGAAGTTTAACCATTGGAGTTCAACTCCCAGAGATCATAGATTGGAGTACTCTATTGGTAGGTTTGAGTGTTACAAAATAATCAGGAAGGATGCAAGTCTGGAGAGTTTTCCAAACTTTATCAGATTACTCAAATATGCATCAAGGTATGACTTGGAAGAAATGTTTGACGTAGGGATTTAGAAGTATGGAGATAAGGTTTTGGAAGGTAGCTCAATTTGGCTTGCATTAAGTAGCTTGTGCATGATGTTTGCTCCTGAAAAGGTTCAACAAGTCATTAATCAAGGGAAACTGTCAATAGTCAGAAGGACTCTATATGAGAACTGTGATGTTTATCAACTAAAACCTTAAGATGCAAGATATGAGCACTATTTGGTTGACGAAGTATATAAGCATGGAGCAGTTAAGATGATGACTATGCTTGGTGCAAAGTTGAATGCAAATGGTGTTTCACCCATGCCACAAGCATTGGTCCAAATGATTCTTAAACAATTAGATGAGCAAACAAGGAAGCATACTTCTAAGTTGTGCAAAATGATTTTGGTAATATCATGATGGAACATACCAATGATGAAGATTTGAAAAACGTAAATAGTTGTTAAGAATTTAAGTTAGGGGGAGATTGTTGGGTCTGAATTCAGCCAAGTAAAGTTAATACTTCTTAATACTTTGAACTTAAGACTGCTAGCATAAAATTAGTATTGTGGATAGAAGTTACTAGTAGTAGTAGAAGTTAAGACTGCTGAAGTTAATACTCGTTGAATGAGTTAATATTGTTCTAAAAAGTTAATACTGCTTGACCATATTAATGTTGTTAGAGTTCCAAGTTAATGTTGATTGAAGATTAATGTTGCTGATGGAGAAAATGAAGGTTTCCTACAATCAAGGAAAGATTTGAAGATAAAGATTCGGACAAGATAATGTTTGTTTTTAATGAATCTTTGTAACTCCGTGTATATATGAATATCGAATTAGGTTAAACATAGGTTTTGAAGGTATTCGTTTGGCAAAATCAAGTAGCAACAGAAGCAAATTAAATGACCAAATTCAAAGCCAAACAACGAATACTTCCCATGGACCAAAATCTAACAATGAAATTGCAACTAAAAGATAAACAAGATGGGAAGATAAGTTTATACCTCAATGCAAGTCACAAAGAAAACCTTTCTTATCAAGAAGCTAAGAATCCAAATAAGAATCCCTCTAGTGTTGTCCACCCCAAGCTTCCTTGATTCCCAAATGCTAGTTTGTTGATGCAAAACACCAAAGCAACAATCAAGTGTGTGTTTATTGCTTCTTATGCACCAAAGATCACCAAGAACAAGATGAACAAGAGAGAGAGATCTAGTATCAACCAAGAGCCAAAGAACAAGCCAAAAGCCTCTACTAGAGCAGAGAATTCGTTGTCCCTTTGTCTACCACAATTATTAGAAGTTAACCCCATTAAACCAAGTATTTAAGGCTGTTAATTCTGCTGTTACAGCAAACGTACACGGCCCGTGTTGGTCAACACGACCGTGTAGGCCCAAAGTCCACGGCCCCAATTGGGCTAAGATGGCTCGTGTCTAATAGGCATAACACGGCCCGTTTTCCACTACACGGGCCGTGTAGGCCCAAACTAAACGACCTTGAACTGGGCCAATACGCCTCGTGTATGTTGGAATGGACACGGCCCGTGTACCATCCTGCCAAAACCCATTTTGGCCTTTCTCTCTATTTTGCTTGATCGTGTTGCCGGAATCAATACTTGGTGTGTGACCCAATAGGCCTATACCTCATCGGTAGTGCCATTAACTCGTTCGTGTCAGCGGTCATATTCCGACAGACTCCCACTTGCCCGTGACACGACTACGAAAAATAACAGAAACATTGAGCAGCCTCTTGCAAGACATCTATGCTCCTAAGTCAGTATAGGGTATGCCACTCTTGACAAGATCCCCAATCATAAAATGATTGTCCTAAATATAAATTAACATGTACATCCCTTTGTTCGCGATATGCAATGTGAACACAAGGCATGGAATATAGTCAACCTTCAGATCGTTCACGATTATGTTTCTCGATTCTAGACTAGTGGTGACCAACAAACCAAGTTAACATTGATCCATCATCAATATAACCTGAGCACGGCCATGCATATGAACGTCACCACCCAATCATTGAGGGGCCCAAGGATATTCTCTCTATACATAGAGGAACAAATACCTTTCGACTACATAGTCCTGCCACATAGATAGTACTCTACCCAATCATCTCCCTTATAACGACCAGTTACAGACCGCGTTAGAAAACAATCAAAGCAAAGTAGGCCTATGCTTTGGGATCACATGTATCTCTAGTTTAAGGATGAAATGTCATTACAATCCCGAGTTACTTTTGACTAAAACCATGAAGTAAACTCGGGTGCGGGTCCTCCAATCACTTGAAACCCCTTTCAAGTATAGGCAAGAGTTACGTTTTATCAAAACCAAATCTATACCTCAATCTTAATTCATACTTCCTTCCCACAAAGTATGACCGATTGTGGAGATTTAAAGATTAAAAAACAATCTAGGGAAGAAATTAAACATGCAAATATAGAACACAATAAAGACTAAATGTAAGTAACCGCAACACGCGTATATATAGATGTCACACCCCGCTAAAGCGGAAACACGAGATGTCACAGCACAAGATATCATCGCACAAGGTAAATAGATAATAACCATTAGATTAAATTAACAAAATAAGTAGTTCGGATGAAACATAAATAAAAGTTACACAACCGAATAATATTTAAAGGACATTGTTTTGTACGATGCGTAAATAAAATAGATAGTGTTTTCATAAAATGTGACGATGAAGATGGAAATGCCACACATCATGCTTGTATGCATAAGGTACCTAACGGCGATCACCTGAAAGCACGGGTAAAAGAAAGAAAACGGTCAACTAGTAGAGTTGGTGAGTTCATAGGTTTTAATATATGCACAAAATATCTTTTAAATGAGAAAAGTTTAAATAATTGATGGAAGTTTTTGGATAAAATCCAAGTATGGAATAATGATAGAAGATGTATTATATTGCCCAATACGTTGCACATGGTAGTAATAGACTATGATGATTGTTGCTTGAGCCATTATCCAACCTAGCCGACAACCAATTGCCCATGATAAACCTAACGCCTATATTAAATGACGTTAGTAGTGGTAAAGTACATCTATAGTTCGTCAACCATAAATGGGAGACGTCGGAATCTCCAAATAGCGCTACTTACAAATACCATCGGCTCACTAGCGGAGTTAAGGAATAATGTCCAACGAAAGGGCCTTACAACGATCACCCAAGCACATCAAAGAATAATACCATAAGTGCTCAAAATAATATTTGAAATAAATAAGAAGATAGGAAATAAACTTTTCATGAAACGTATACACATGCTTTCACCCCAAAATAATATGAAATACGGTAAAAAGGGGCTATGATACTCACTTGGTATGCAAAGGTGTTTACTTGTAAGGATTTCTTGTTCCTACCGAAGCTCCTTTCCTAATATAAGAGGTATGTAGCTCTATTAGACTTATTTTATTTATTATTTTGTATTATTTATTTGTTGTTAACTTATTTATTTAAATAGTTAAAGGTTGTCTCTATTTTTCCATAAATCATAAGTGTTCACTGGAATTTTTAGTTCTTTAAGTTGAACTTTAAAAATTAAAAACTGTAATTTAGGAGTCATATTAAGGCTTGATATTTTAATATAATCTTAATACATGTTTCTAGAATGTCCAGTAAAAATATAGGAATTTATAATCCATGTTTAGTATTTTTAATAATTAAAAGTGTATAGGATGTTCACTGATCAGTGTGTGGATGACATGTTGTTACTAAAACGTTTGTTTAGGGCTCATACGACCTCCTTTTTACATGATTCAAACTGGTAAATAACCACGACTCAAAGATTGAACTTTTAAAAAAAACTAGACGCATTTTGACCCAAGAATGAGTAAGTTACACGCGTTTAAAGTGTACCCTTCTAAATCTGCCAGATTTTCAGATTCAACATATGGGTCTTTTTAAATATGTTTGAAGGATCAAACGTTCATGAAAATTAGCGAATCCAGGTTTAAATGAAAGGTAACACTTTAAACCAAGATTAGCAAAAAGAATCAACTGATTTTGATACCTAGAACTCCAGATATAACAAAAACAAGTGGAGAGTTCTAGCCTCAGAATCTGCCAGAATGTTATTCTTTTTGCTTATGGGTCATAACTTTAATATGGCATGTTTATATTCATGATTAATCATATTGTATGAGTATAAGCTTTGATAATCCATGTGTTCTTACAACAATGGTAGGATGATACACATTTTATGTGTTCCTTACAACATTTGTTGAGATGAAACACATGCATGATCAAAGTCTTATTTTCTTGATTTTTAGTTGATTAAGTTCCATACAACAATGGTAGGATGATGCACATTTCATGTGCTCCTTACAACATTGGTAGGATGTTTATATTTACATGATTATAGATATATATAAAGGAAATAAGATGAATAACAAAGAAAATAAATAAAAGAAAGAAGAAAGAAGAAAAGAAGAAAGGTAGAAGAGTAGAGATGAGTGTTTTATGATCATCTTACCAACTCTTTTCTTTGATTTTGTGTTTGATCTTCAAGATATGATCAAGACTTGGATGTTCTTGGGAGATTATTGTTGGTGAAAGAAGAAGAGAGAAAAGAGAAGAGATGGAGTGTGGTGGTGAAGGAAATAATGAAGAGTAGTAGGGGGCTTATATAGAGCATGGGGGAGATCAAGTGGTGATTCTTGGGTAGAGAAGGAGGCAAGAGAAAAGAGATGTGGGGTTTCTTTTATTTTTTATTTTTTATAAATTATGTGTAATTAGTTTAAATAAATTTGTATAAATGGTGATTTTGTTTAAATCTTTTAATTAACAAAGTTTTAATTATTTTGATGAGTTTATATATATATATATGTTTTATATTTTAACTTATTTATATTTATTATGATGTATTTAATTATTTTTATTGTTATTATTATTATTATTGTATATGATTTGTAATTCTTGACTTTTAATAATTCGATTTTTCGAGCTCGGGAAGGTTCTAACCATATAGGCGGGATTTCTACGAAATCTAATATTATTATGGATGTATTTAAGTCATAAATACTATTTTTAGTCATACTAGGCTTAAAATTAGAATTTCTAATGGCTAACCTGGGAAATTTGTTGCCGAATGTCACAATAGATCTCTACTATATAAATCGAAACAAACATTAGTAACATTATTGCTTAATGTTCCCAAATACATAATGGTCCAAACATAAATTAAAACTAAATCTAAACCAAGTCATGAGCAAATCTAACACCTATCGCCATAGTGTAAGAATCATGAGAAGCTTGTGACAACGGTTTAGTAAACGGATCCGCCAAATTGCCTTCCGAGGTTACTCTACTAATAGTGACTTCACCACTTTCAATCATCTCTCTAATCAAGTGGTACTTACGAGGTATATGCCTCGTTCTCTTGTGAGCTCTTGGTTCCTTCGCTAAGGCTGCTGCACCCTCATTGTCGCAAAAGATCTCAATAGGGTCGGATATGCTAGGAACAACTCCAAGGTCTCGGATGAATTTCCTTATCCACACAGCTTCTTTAGCAGCTTCAGTTGCCGCAATGTATTCTGACTCGGTAGTAGAATCAGCTAATGTGTCTTGCTTTGAACTTCTCCAAGTAATAGCCCCACCATTCAATAGGAACACAAACCCCGAATGTGATCGGCAGTCATCCCTATCAGTATGGAAGCTAGCATCAGAGTAACCCTTTACTTTGAGCTCTTCCTCACCACCAAAGATCAAGAACATCTCTTTAGTCCTCCTAAGATACTTAAGAATTTTCTTTACCGCAACCCAATGGGCTTGCCCCGGATTTTCCTGATATCTACTAGTCAAGCTCAAAGCGCATGACACATCAGGACGAGTACATAACATGGCGTACATGATCGAGCCTACAGCCGAAGCATATGGTACTCGCTTCATTACTTCTAGTTCCTCTTGAGAACTAGGACATTGAGTCTTACTCAATATCACTCCATGCGACATAGGAAGATTTCCTTTCTTGGAGTCCTCCATCTTGAACCGCTTCAAGACTTTGTCAATGTATGTACTTTGACTAAACCCGAGATGTTTTCTAGATCTATCTCTATAGATCTTAATACCCAGAATATATGTTGCTTCTCCTAAGTCTTTCATTGAAAAGCATTTTCCAAGCCAAGTTTTAACACTTTGCAAGGTTGGAATATCTTTCCCAATGAGTAGGATATCATCCACATATAAGACTAAGAAAACAACGGCACTCCCACTAGCCCTAACGTATACACATGGCTCGTCTACACTCTTCGAAAAACCAAACTCTTTGATTTTCTCATCAAATCATAGATTCCAACTACGAGATGCTTGTTTAAGCCCATAAATGGACTTCTTTAGTCTACACACTCTACTAGGATGCTTTGGATGTACAAAACCCTCAGGCTGCATCATATACACCTCTTCGGAGAGCTTCCCATTAAGGAAGGCGGTTTTGACATCCATTTGACATATTTCGTAATAATGAAATGCGGCGATTGCCAAAATTATCCTAATAGATTTCAACATGGCCACTGGGAAGAAAGTTTCATCATAATCGACACCATGTGTCTGGGTGAAACCTTTTGGCTACTAGTCGGGCTTTGAAAGTTTTGAATTTTCCATCCATGTCGGTCTTTTTCTTAAAGACCCATTTACACCGTATTGGTTTGCAACCGGGTGTAGGATCAACCAGTTCCCATTTGGGCTAAGATGGCCCGTGTCTAATAGGCATAACATGGCCCGTGTTCCACTACACGGGCCGTGTAGACCCAAACTACACGACCTTGAACTGGGCCAATACGCCTCGTGTATGTTGGAATGGACACAGCCCGTGTTGAAGCACACGGCCCGTGTACCATTCTGCCAAAATCCATTTTGGCCTTTCTCTCTATTTTGCTTGATCGTGTTGCCGGAATCAATACTTGGTGTGTGACCCAATATGCCTATACCTCATCGGTAGTGCCATTCACTTGTTCGTGTCAGCGGGCCTATTCCAACAGGTTTTACCTAAGCAATTCTAAAATTAGTATTCTTAGATCTTTTACCCTCAAGGTCGTCTGTGATCCTTACATTAGAGAAGTTTTGTACGTCTATCATAACAGACAAATTGGGGCTTTGATTGTAATCATTCAATACACGTGATAAATACATATTGCTTTTGATAATCCATTTCAATGTTCTTGTGTTCTTGTTTAAAGTATTCAGGTGCTATTTCGTGCCTTTCTTAATATCTCTTGGTTCAAATTAAGAATATTCGATCCTGATAGACCAGTACTTGGACTCATGGCTAGATCGGCTCGAATAGGAATGAACTCAACCATAAGTAGGGGAAGTGTGTGTAGGAGTGTTATAGGACTCTTTCTCCTCTAATTGAATTAATATTCTCAATTTCTAGCTCGTACTAAATCTCTGAATTTTGACTCGTTAATGTGTTGTCTTGCAGACGAATGTGGTAGGCAATTAGGGGATTACTGGAAGATGCAATTACCGCGACATTTCATCCTACAACCCACCCATGTTCGAAAGGAAACCAGATCTAGTTGTTAGCACACACTAGATTGCTGAAGTTGAGAGTACCTTCCACACTAGTTACTATCCGGTAGACCACAAGGTCCTCTTTGCTATTAACCTGCTGCGAGGAGCGGCAAAAGATTGGTGGTCATTGTTATTATTGCAAAAGGGGGAAGCACCGGTGGAATCTACTTAGGACAGCTTCAAGGGAATGTTCACGGAAAAGTTTACACCGAAGATTGAAGTAAAGAGGCTTAGTAGTGAATTCCTTGCCATGAAGCAAACTACCGAGTCCATCAACGAGTTGAATGAACTGTTCCTCGAAAGGTCACGCTTTTGCTCAAAGTACATGGCCAACGAAAAAATGAAGATGTTCAGGGTATATGTGAGTGCTGAAGACTAAAATTAGGGAATTTGTGGACTTATCAAAGTACCAAAACCTAGACCAAATGATGGGGGCTGCTAGGGCCCAGGAGATTAAACTAAAGAAACAAGACCTGGAGCACCAGAGTAAGAGAAAGATGGATCAAGCTACAGGGACCAACAAGAAAGCTAAGTTTACAGTGCCCAAGTTCGAAGGAAAGAAAGAACCACCCAGGTGTCAGAAATGTGGAAGGAATCATGCTGGGGAATGTAAGGTGGGATCATAGGGTTGCTTTAAGTGTGGTTAGTCGAGCCACCTGAGTAGAGACTGTAAAGGGGAGCGAAGATTTGTTTCAAGTACTTTCTATCAAGACACATGAGGGCATAATGCCCACAACTAAACAAGGGGGGAGGTGAAGACTGTTATGCCTGCAACTTTGAGGATCATTGATGGCCAGGGAAGAAAGAATGAAACTACCAGGGGGAGGAACCGGGCCTTCCAACTCATTGCTGAGGAAGCCGAGCAGGGCCACTCCTGTGTTGTTCGGGATGGTGGGGCAAACCTCATCAAGGACAATGAGTCCCAAGGGGGGGGTGTTTGTAACACTGTTGGAAAAATAGGCTAATAAATATATCCTCTTTTGTTGATACAAAAATATATAACTTGTTTATATAATTGTATTTATTAACATCAAAATATGTGCACATATACATATATTATATATATATATATATATTCAAACAAACATATATTTAAGATAAGCTTCAATCAAATGGCCAAGCTTCAATCGTCAAGATCCGAGTTCAAGTAGAAGTCGATGTCGAAGATACCTACAAACAAACATTCGGAATTTATGAGCTTACAAAATAAATAATCATATAAGTTTAAGTTTTTATAAAACAATTTTTATAAAAACTTTTATAAAATTAAGAAACTTTTTATAAAAATCACAAGCTTAGAAGTCAAAGTTAAAACTTCCCATTTTGACAAATACCCAACACAATGTTCCATTGAAATAAGACAACACCATAATTAGCAAAAGAAATCTCTCAAAGAAGTAAACTTCCAACATGCTCTGTGCATATGGTTTCCAAACTTCCATTTTTATGATTAAATTCAAACTTAAGAAGTATGACACTAACCCAACTTTTCTTAATCTTCTTTTCAGTGCATTTTTATGGTAAAAATGAGTTGTGTGTGGTTTTGGTAAAAGACCAACGTCTATATTCACAAGGCTCAAAAAATTCTAGCAGACTGACGGTCGATGACATGGTCGACCGTGGATCGACTGTGGTCAGTGTGGGCACTTTTTAAGCTTACACTTTTTTCCTTATTTAAGGTAACTCAAGTCTAGCATTTTTATTCACCGCTTACAATCTGAAAAGCACAAAATACATACAAAATCTTGTGAGCTCATATTCCTTGATAATTCAATCTTTCAAGATTAAGAATCATGCAAGAGTGAAAGCCTTCAAAGTTCAAATACTACATTACATTCTTATACATTTTTATTAGTGTGATGATCATCTTTGGCTTATAGAATTAGAGAGAAGAAATGATCAACTCTAGCCTTTCTAATTAGACTGAAGTGAGGTTTATCTTAACCTTGTTTGCAAGAGTGAAGTGTAATTATTGTAAGCTAAAAAGAGAAGTTGTAAAAGGTTTATCTCTACCTACAAAGAGAGAAGTTAGTGGAACAACTCTTGGTGGGTGAGGCCAAGAAGTGGGTGTAGAGCAAGGTTGTTAACCCTTTCTTGAACCACTATAAATCATTGTGTCCTAGCTACTTACATTGGTGATATCTTTCTTTCTTAAACTCTTTAATTACTTGCAAGAATTGTTAAAAACTTCAAAAAGTGGGCATATAACCTATTCACCCCCCCCCTCTAGGTTTCAACAATTGGTATCATAGCAAGTTGCTCTAGATATTTTTTTGAAAAGTTGTTTAATTCTTCTAAAAATATTTTTCAAAAATTTTATGAGTTGATAAAATGGGACAAAATTATGTAGAAGGGGAATTCTATGGTTAGACCTCCACTTCTTGAAGAGGAAGGCTTTTGTTATTAGAAGCAAAGATTCATGAATTATGTCAAAGCTAAAGATGTTGATCTTTGGGAAATTATTGAAAAAGGGGATCATGTTCCAAAAACCTTTGATTCTAAGCAAGATGCTTATGTGCCAACTCCTAAAGAAAAATGGGATCAAGAAATGGTTTCTAAAAATTTTGAAGCAAAACTTTTTCTATACAATGCTTTACCTAGAAAAGAGTTTGAAAGAGTTTTCATGTGTGAAAGTGCAAATGCTATTTGGAAATCTCTTGTCACCACCCATCAAGGAAATGCCCAAGTTCTAGATAACAAAATTGAATTACTTGTGCAACAACATGAACAATTTCAAATACTAGATGTTATGAAAATTGATTATGCTTTTGCAAAGTTTAATACCATTGTTACTAGTCTCAAGTCACTTGGGACTACTTACTCTAACAAAAAGATTGTAAGAAAGTTTCTTAGGGCTCTTTCACCAAAATGGAGAGAGCAAAGGTGACAGCTATTGAGGAGTCAAAGGACTTGAACATACTATAAATGGATGAGCTAATAGGAAATCTCAAGGTGTATGAAGTGACCATGCAAAAAGATGATGAGATTGCCAAGCTAAAGAAAGAAAAGAGCAAATCCATTGCACTTAAAGCCAAACATGCCAAAGAATCCTCAAGTGATGATGAACATGAAACAAATACTGATGATGATGAAGAGTATGCCATGATGGTGAGGAACTTCAAAAAGTTCTTCAAGAGAAAAGACAAGCATGTGAAAGCTTCATTTGATCCTAAGAAGTACAAGCAAGCCATGGATACCAAGAAAGAAAAGAAATCATCTAGAAAATGTTATGGATGTGGAGAATCTTCACATCTCATAAGTGATTGTCCTAAGGTATATTCAAAGAAAAAGGAAAATCACAAAGCCTTCCTAGGAGGTGCATGGAGTGATAGTGGTGATGAAAACCAAGAAGAAACAAAAGAAGAATAACGTCTCATGGCCATTGAGACAAGTGAGGTACATTCCTATTCTAGCTACTATAGTGATAATGATGACCATCAATATGATCAATTATGTGATTTTAGCTCAAAAATACTTGCTAAAAATGAGGAGTTAAAAAATGAGAACAAGAGTTTAAAAAAGGAAAATGTCAAATTGAAAAATGAAAATGATGACTTGAACTTGAAAATAAAAGATCTATAAAATAAGATTGCCTCTCATACACCTACAAGCTTGAAAGATTTGGAGAGTAAGTTAAAAACAAATTTTGACATAACCACCGTGTCAAAATTTGAAGATAGTTCAATCAAGTTAGATGAGATGTTAAAGGTACAAAAACCATCAAAATATAAGGGTAGCATTGGATTCTTAAGTCACTGAAACAACATGCCAATAAGTCACTTGAAACTATAAAATTTGTGAAAGAAAAAGGGAAGTAAAAAATCCAGGAGCCTGACAGTCGACCAACAGTCGATACCGTGCATCGACCGTCGGCTCACTGGAAATTTCAAAATTGCAACATTGTCTCTAGTTCTACTTGTTTGCCAAAGGTTGCAAGTAATGAATTAATGAGAAAGTTTTATACTCCAACTACAAGGAATGGGCTTGGATTGAAGAAACCTAAATCGAATGTGATTCAAAAATCAAGACATACTCATAAACCCATTAACTCTATAAACACATGGTATCACAAATGCTTCAAGATTACACAAAGGTAGATTAGAGTAGGAGTTTTTGATGCTAAACATCCACGACCCATGAAACATTGGGTACCAAAAGCTTGAATGATAATTACATATGTGTAGGGTTGTAAAAAAAATGAGATCATGTCTCATGAATGGATTCTTGACAACGGTTGCTCAAAACACATGACCAGTAATAGAGAACTCTTTACTTCATACAAGGAATATGATGGAGGACATGTGGTGTTTGGAAGCAACCTAAAAGGAAAGGTGGTTGGTAAAGGTAACATTGTTCATGATAATATCAAATTCTCAAATGTTGAGCATGTTAGTGGTTTAGCTTATAACTTAATAAGTGTTGGTCAACTATGTGATAAAGATTTGAATGTTAGATTCTCTAAACATGAAAGTTTAATATGCAAAGATGATAAATATTAGTAAAAGGTGTTAGGAGAAATGGACTCTATACATGTAGACTTGGTGATAATCCTAACACACAAGTATGTCTTACATCCATAATTGATAATTCAACATTGTGGAATAGAAGACTAGGACATGCCAATATGAAACTGTTACAGAAATTGACTAGTAATGAGCTTGTTAGAGACTTACCAAATGTGAAATTTGATAATCATTTTTGTGATGCATGTAAGATATGAAAACAAGTGCACTCATCTCATAAATCTAAAAATGCTATAACTACTAAGAGATGTCTTGAACTATTGCATATGGATCTTTTTGGGCCTTCATCAATTCAAAGTTATGGGGGAAACTTATACACACTAGTTGCTGTAGATGACTTTTTCTAGATATACATGGACATTATTTTTTAAAACAAAAAAATGAAGCTTTTGAGAAATTCAAAAATCTTTGCAAGAAAATTCAAAACCAATTAGGTGTACGATTATTTCAATTCGTAATGACCACGGAAGAGATTTGACAATGAAGTGCAATATGGAGCATTTTGTGATAAACATGGAGTTTCTCATAACTTTTCGGCTCCTCAAACTCCCCAGTGAAATGGTGTTGTTGAAAGGAAAAATAGGACTTTACAAGAAATGAGTAGAACAATGTTAAATGAACAATCCATTCCACAAAAGTTTTATTGTGCTGTAGTCTCAATGGCTACATACATCCTAAATAGAGTTTTGATTAGACCAGTGTTAAGTAAACACCCTATGAAATCATAAAAGGTAGAAAACCATCCTTAGGACATCTTAAGGTATTTGTTAGTAAATGTTTTATCCGTCATACCAAATATTACTTGACCAAATTTGACCCTCAAGCCTATGAGGGTGTCTTCTTACGATACTCTTTGAATAGTAAAGCCTATAAAGTCTTAAAAAAATCCACTATGGTTGTGGAGGAATCCCTTAATGTCACATTTGATGAATCTCCACCACCTCCTAAGACTCAACTTCTAGTAGATGATGACAAATTAGAAGAGGAAGCCATAGAACAACAACTCTCTAAATTAGACATAGATCATCCTAGTGACCAAAGTCCAATAGTAGATGAAAAAACCACTAGTAATGAAATGAAATTAAGGAAAATAGGAACCATCCAATAACTCAAGTTATAGGAGACTTAAATCAAACACACACTAGATCCCAAACACAAAAGCTTAATACTTTCTTTGCCTTTGTGTCACACATAGAACCCGAAAATATTAAAGAGTCAATTAAAGATGAAAATTGGGTAATGGCAATACAAGAAAAGTTAAATCAATTCACTACAAGCCAAGTTTAGAACTTAGTACCTTTACCTAGTGGTCACGCAATAATTGGAACTAAATGGGTATTTAGAAACAAAGTTGATGAAAATGGAAATATCACTAGAAACAAAGCTAGACTAGTAGCCCAAGGATACAATCAACAAGAAGGGATAGATTATGATGAAACATTTACTCCGGTTGCTAGATTGGAATACATTAGGATTCTACTTGCTTATGCTTGTGCTGAAAATTTCAAATTATATCAAATGGATGTCAAAAGTGTTTTTTTAAACGGTTTTATAAATGAGGAAGTCTATGTATGCGAACCTCCCAGTTTTGAAGACCCCATTCATCCATCATATGTATATAAACTTAGAAAAGCATTGTATGGCCTTAAACAAGCACCTAGAGAATGGTATGATCGATTAAAATCTTTCTTGTTAAAAAATGAATATAGTATGGGTAAAGTTGATAACAAATTATTCACAAAGAAAAGGAAAAATGACATCTTGCTTGTGCAAATTTGTATGGATGATATCATATTTGGGTTAACATGTCAAGATTTGTGTGATGAATTTTCAAATCTTATGCATAATGAATTTGAAATGAGTGGGTGAGTTAAATTACTTTCTTGGACTTCAAATAAAACAATATGAAGATGGTACATTCATAAACCAATCAAAATATATTAAAGACATGCTTAATAAATTTGACTTTGAAAATGTGAAACTAACAAGTACACCTATGGCCACAAACACACACTTGACACTAGATGAAGAAGGTGAAATATTTGATAGTACAAAATATCGTGGTATGATCGGGAGCTTGTTTTATCTAACGGCAAGTCGACCCGATATTATGTATAGTGTATGTGTTTGGCACTTACCTCATGGCTCTCGAAAAAGCAAACATCCGTTGCCTTGACAACAACCGAAGCTGAATATGTAGCCACCGGAAGAGTTTGTGCTCAAGTCTTATAGATGCAACAATCACTATTGGACTATGAGGTACATCTATCCGAAATTCCTATGATGTGTAATAATAAAAGTGCAATTAATCTAAGTAAAAATCCGGTATTACATTCTAGAACTAAACACATTGAAATCAAGCATCATTTTCTACATGATAATGTGCAAAAAGGTAATATAAGCTTAGAAAAGGTTGCTTCATGTGAAAATATTGTCGACATTTACACTAAACTGCTAAAAAGGGAGTGTTTGACACATTACGACTTGGTTTGGGAATGATGGAACAAGTACCTTAAGAGATAACACCTAAACGCATGAAAAAGATCAAAATATACTCTCAAGAGGTACCACGGTCGACTCACGATCGATACCGTGGATTGACCGTTGGGCTACTGCCAAAAATCAAAACAAAAGAAAGGCACACGGTTGATATCACAGTCGATCGTTGGGTACCTGACGGATTTTTAACCCTATTTTGCCTTTTCTCTCTTTTCCCTCTCCACTTTATCTCATTTCATCTTCCCCCACAAAGCCTAGCCGCCATTTTCAACTTTTTTCTCTCAACAGGCTTGAAAATCATAACAAGAAAAAATATTTTACCTTGCGGTTGATATTGTGGTCGAAGGCACGATTGCACTCACGGTTGAAGACCTCTCCTTCCTTCCTTTCTCATCTTCACGAATCTCTCTTTCAAATGTATATTTTTTCACCATTTTCTCTTCTTTCTCTTCCTAGGATTCTATTTTTGCACCAAAGAATCATGTGTACTTCAAGATATACGTGATTTTTGAAAATAAATTATGTTGGGTTTGTTGCAAATGGTAGTTTTGAGAGGAATATTTGTTGGCTCTAGTGTTAGAGATTAATGATAAGTTTAGTATAAATATAGAGTTGTTAAAGTAAGTCTATATTAGTGTAAACATATCATGTCAAAAAGGATAAAAAGAAAAAATTTTGAACACCGACGGTCGAACCGTCCATCGACCGCCGTGTATATCGAAAACTTCCAGGATAACCACGGTCGATCCATGATCGATACCATGCATTGACCGTCAGCCCTCTCGAAATTTTTGAAATTTTAAATTTTGTAATTTTTTACTTTTAATGTGCAAATTCTATTTATTCATGTTTAATATACATCAACTATCATTAGTTATCACATGATTCATAAAATTTTCAAAATCTTCTCATATTTAGGACACACACACATATTATGAACATATTATCAAAGAGTTTGTTATATTTTTAAGCACACTCTCATATGTTTCATATATATTGAAATATCGTATATCTATCATAGTTTTACAAAACCAAAAGCTTTTTTTTCTTTAGTGAAATGACAAGATGAAATGAACATGTTTTACACATTAGGCACACACTAGTACTTATGTTATATCTTTGTTCCTAATCATTGTCTTGATAGATAATCATGCCTCGCGTACTCACTTCAGCTTCACGGAAACCCGACAACCCTACTCCTCGACAATCTACAAATGCCCTGAAATAACGACGTATCAATGAGGGTCGGTTGGTTGTGGTCAACCAACTTGACCAATTCAAAACTCAAGCCACATTCGATGCCATAGGGTGGTCCACCTTCCTTACCCTCTCCAGTGTCTTATATAAAAACCGCATCTTTGAGTACTATGCATCATTCATCTACAATGAGGATGATGAAGTCGTCACTTTCTCTATTGAAGGGATCGACTTCAGTTTCACCCTTGTCCAACTGGGCATGATTCTTCACATCCCGTCCTCCGGCTTAAAATTTTGTTAATATTAGAAAATGTAGAAAAGCCCATGTGGTAGACTTGGCCTATAAATAGGCCATTAGACCCTTGGGCTAGTGACCGCTTGTAACGTTCAGCACATATATGCAATATTGATATTAACGTGAAGTGTGTGTTTTCTCTCAATATTCATCTCTCTACTCATTAGTTGATGGTTTATTGTTCATCGATTTGACCTTTCAATTGGTATCAGAGCCTAACTTGATCTAAGTTGGCTCTTGATTGGGTAAATCATTGATTGACAACTACATATTGAAGAGGTTACTGTTCAGAAATCGAAGCAATGAAGATTTAAGTGTTTTTCATATTAAAATTGATCGCATTCATCTCTAAATCAATTATATATTCAAAAACAATCATTTATGTTTTGATTTAGATCAAAATCGAATGAGTTCTTGAAGTTTTTTGTGGAATACATCTACGGTTTTTGCTTCAATAGTTCATCGAATTTAATGAGAATGATGGATTCATTGGAATAGTTTTGATCTACAAAGGATTGCGAGCAATAGGATATAAAATTCGAGGGGATTTTCATTATTTTTTATCAGAATTAAAATTTCAATCAAGAACATTTGAAGATGATGAAGAACTGTCTAGATCTGAGTTTTTGATCGATTTGGATTAATTTTTCGATGATTTTGGTGTTTACTATTGAGTTCAAGCGGGTTTGTTATTGCAAAGAAGACTTCGAGCTAGGTAGTTGAAAAACAGATCCCGCAAAATCCGGAATTTGTTGCTTACATAGACTTCGAGAGCATCAAATCCTCACAATTCGAAGAAAGCACACTTCAAAGTTCGAAGCCTTAAACACTTCGAGCTCGAAATTAACATCACAAATTCCAAGTTCGAAACCCTAGACAACTTCGAGCTGATATAAATTCCCAAGCGCACTTAAAATTCATAAGTTACTTCACCACTTTGACTTCGAGCGTGTCCATTCCAAATACTTTGCATTCAAAAAGTAATCCAAATACAATTCGAAACCAATTTACCTTACCAAAATTCGCATTCGAAGATCATTTGCTCGAAACACCTTCGCAAACATCTATTCGAAGTTCGAATACCACTATTCCATTTGAAGTTCACTTCGAAAACAAATTCAGGACTTACCAATACTTCGCATTCGAATACAACTTTGAAATCACTTTGAAACACTTCCATTCGATGACCAAACATTACTGTTCCATTCGAAGTTCACTTCAAGTTGACTTCGAATTCCTAGAACAGTCACTTCGAATTCATTATTCACTTCGAAGTCACCACTTCAAACCATTACTTCCAATTCGAAGAAACCATCTTCGAACCTAATCACCAACTTTTTTCCAAGTTAACGATCACTTTAAAACTTTCAAGTAATTAAAGCAAAATGTCAAGTTCCAACGAGATATTGGCCATTGGCACAGACTCCAAACTCCCTGTTCTCTTCCGCAATGACTATCTAGTATGGAAAGGGTGGTTCATGGACTTTCTGGAACATAACGAAGTTTATGGTGAAATGATGATCGATTCTATCCTCAAAGGAGAGGAGAAATTCTACAGAACAATTGGTGATCATCCTGATAACAACCCTCCAGTTGTTGGAACAGTGAGAGAGAAAACTCATGACGAGTTAATTGCTACTGAGAAAGAAAGGAAGAAAGCTGATAGGCTGGCTAATTATTATCTCAGACAAGGTTTATCATCTGAGATGTACATGAAGGTTAACAGTTTAGCTACAGCCAAAGGGATCTGGGATGAGATCAAACTGACAATTGTAAGGAACTGAGCAAAGAGCACATATAAAACGAACACAATTAGTGAATATGTTTCACGAATTTTCTGCCAAGGACAACGAACTGTTAATTGATGCTTACGGTCGTTTCTACAAGCTCCAGAATAAACTCAGGACGAACAAGGTTGAATGAACGGATTTGGATATCAACTGCTTGTTTCTTCGTGCTCTAGGACCATAATGGAAAGAGCATGTTAAGCTTTACAAACACATCAACCGAAACCTTACAATTGTCACGTACCACAATACCTTTGAGGATTTTCAGCAATACCAAGATGAGGTCTCAAAGTCATCTTCCTGACTCTCTGCTGATCCCTTGGCCTTAGTTGCTTCAGAAACATCCCCCCGCGAGTCCTTCCAAACACAAAAATTCAAACAAGTGACCTTATCTATCTCAGAATCTGATGAGTCAGATGTTACGGAAATGGAACAAGTCATCAAGGCCATGTCATTCATCACCAAGGCATTCAAGAATAGGTACTCTAAAACCAATAATCGCCAAAGGTACACGTCTGGATCTCGAAGACCGGAAAACTATAAGGTTGCTGAGAAACCAAGGATTGCCAAGGAGGAGAGAAAAGAAGACCGAAAATGCTACAATTGTGGGGGAAACGGCCACTTCATAAAAGACTGCAAATAGAAAAAGAAGAAAGATGCCGAGTACTATAAGCAAAAACTCAGGCTGGCCAAAAGGAAGAGTGCAGGAAAGGCCATGATGGTGGAAGAAGACCAGTTCCTCACTGACACTGATGATAGTGATCTTGAGGAGGAGGAACAAGCTCAATTCAGCCTAATGCAGACATTGAAGATGAGTTCAATGATGATGAAGCCGAGCCAGAGGCACATTATGACCATACTCATGATAAGGGGCTTCATACTGCCAATGATGATAATGAGGTACACTCTAACTCCATAACAGGTTGCGGTCTGAGCATGGAACATGTTCAGATCATCATATCACGAATGAAAAAGTTAGAGAAAAAGGTACAAAAATCAAAATTAAACAAAGAGAAACTAAAAGAAGTAATAAGAAATCAACAAATGGAATCAATACATGTTGATAAAGAAATTGAGGAACTCAAAACGAAAATCATTGAAAAAGAAAACGAACTAATTGAGCTAACTGCAAACATGAACACCCAATTACATGACCTTAAAGCTGAAAAGATCAGCGCAGAAAATGATGCAAAATTTATTCTCAAGGAAAGGGGTGAATTGTGCTCAAAAATCAAAGAGCTTGAAGACACACTGATAAAACGGGGTCAAACAGAACAAACCATTTTTCTAAATAAATCCACAGAAAGAAAATTCTCAAAATGGACCTATGATGGTCTTGGATTTGAAAAACCTCGAATCAGTGAGAAAGTGACAGCCAGACAATTATGTGATTTCAACTTAATGAATGCTGGCATCATTACCAAAATGGTATTTGTTGGTCGAGAAGAAGAGATTGTGGAAGAAGATTTTAAAAGAAACTCTAAACTAAAATCTGAAATTCCTTTTAACTATCAGGAATTAAATGAATCTATATCATCTGAGCCTCAAAATCTCAGTATGACAGATGAGTTTGATGGTTCAACCTATCCTTATGATCTTAAAAAGCCGCAAGCAGTTCTGGAAGCCCGAATATATATACCACATATGGTATTACAAAGGCAACTCGAAATACTTGTAGCTTATTATTATCAAACCATTATCACTGATGATTTAGAAAGGAAATAAATAAATCAGAAAAGTGTTTTTCATGTCACTGTAAAAAGGAAACCCTGACATGCACTTCTACTCCATCTACTTCCCAACCAACACGAAAATATACTAAAGAAGAAAAAGGTAACACAAAGGTGGAAGAGTCACGGACTCCAAGGTCACATCACAAATCAAGTGACACCACTAAAAGGCAACCAAATGCCATTCCCAAAGCCAATCTCACACACTCTTCTAAATACAAATCAAAACTACCAAAAAAAGTTGTCAAAAAGAACTCAAAACCACTCACAACTAACCACGTTTCAAATGTTTCAGATGTGAGAAGAAGTGACAACAAGATGAAGAGTGTTTGCACCAATGAAAAAAGAAGGAAGTTTAAATCCAGTTTTTCTAAGCCTTGTTTTGATTTTTCCAAGAAGTGTCATCACATTTCGAATTTCTTTAATCAATGTAATTCACTTTCCACAACTGAATTGAAAGCAAGTACATGTTTTTGCACAAGTCATGGGTGTTTGCACGGACATTGTGAATACAAGTGTGAATATGATAGGCTTCGAAAACAAATGGGAATTAGTGCTTGTGAGAAGTGGAGACCACAAGCGTCGAATCAAATAAATGCCCCCTTTATTACATCACATGGAGTAGTCATTCATCAGTGGGTGACTAAACATGCTTTAAAACTCATGAATTATTGGAACTATGAAAATAGACTAATCACTATTCAAGAGTTAGAAGCATACATGAAAGGAGGATACAAAGAGTTTTTGAAGGCTTGGAATACTACTAAATCCAAAACATGGAAATCTCAATCACAACATACCAAGTTTCTCTCATTAAAGACAAAATCAAATTCTTCAAAAACATCAAGATCAAAAGCTAAACCAAACAAACATCAAGAATCAAGACCACCCATCATAAAATCCAAACCTGTTACCACCAAAGAGGAATCAAAATCTCAAACAGTTGCAAAACCCAAAATTATTCAAATTTGGCAACGAAAAGATGTGGTTTAGGTAGTGGACATCAAAGACATAGACAGTCCACCTATTCTTGAAAGAGGATAGATTCCTCTAACCATTGAATCTAAAAATGTTCATGATCCATTCTGGATTAATACTTCAAAGTTTAACAAACAAGAACAAGATAGTCAATGGAACACACAGAAAAGAATACATTGTATTTTTCAAGAGGTCGTTGACACCGATGTTTCACCTAACAAGCAAGGACCCATTTCAACATGGGGACCTAAATATTCGTTCTTTTTTGTGTGTAGGAACCTAATCTCTTGTACCTAGCCTCAGGCTGCACCAAACATATGACGGGTGACAAGAGTCTTCTCAACAACTTCATTCCCAAGTACTCTGGGAATGTTCGTTTTGGGAACGACAATGTTGCACCGATATTGGGGTACGGATATATAATCAAGAAAAATATCAAGATTAAAAAGGTTTCTTTTGTAGAAGGACTGAGCCATAATTTGTTTAGCATTGGCCAGTTATGTGACAAAGATTTGGAGGTTACATTCAAAAAGAATTCATGTTCAGTGACAACAGAAACAGGTGATGTACTTCTCGCGGGAACACGAAAGTCTAACTTGTATTCAATTGATCTGAACAACTATAACACGAAGACCTCTGTTTGTCTACTCAAAAAGGCATCATCGGACTTAACTTGGCAGTGGCACATAAAACTCTCCCATCTCAACTTCCACAATATCAACAAACTGGTTACTAGAGATTTGGTGAGAGGCCTGCCAAAGTTAAAATTCTCCAAAGACCATTTGTGTGCAGACTGTGAAAAAGGGAAGATGAAACGTTCGTCTCACAAAGTCAAGCAAGTCTCCAGTACAAAAAAATAATGGAGCTTCTGAACATGGATCTATGTGGTCCGATGAGAGTCCAAACACGCAATGGGAAGAAGTATATCCTAGTAATTGTCGATGATTACTCTAGATATACTTGGGTCAAGTTCTTAAGGTCGAAAGATGAAGCAACCCCTTCTATCATCAGCTTCATCAAACAACAGCACACAAGTATGAACACAGTCTTACCTCCATTCGCACGGATAATGGAACTGAGTTCAAGAACAAAGCCTTGTCTGACTACCTTGACCTAGTGGGGATCTCACACCAACTCTTTGCAGCATACACTCCACAACAGAATGGAGTGGTGGAACGAAGCAACCGAACTCTGGTTGAGGTTGCTCGTACTATGCTTGCGTATTCTGGTCTCCCGCCTTCCTATTTGGCTGAAGCAGTCAGCAACGCATGTTACACACAGAATCGCTCTTTCATCCATAAGTGTTTCAATAAAACACCATATGAATTAGCAAATGGCATTGTACCTAATATCAAATATCTTCATAGATTTTGTAATAGGTGCTTTGTACTCAATGAAAAGGATAATATAGGAAAACTGAAAGCTAAGGCTGATGAAGCAATTTTCCTAGGTTATTCACATGAGTCAAAAGCCTACAGGGTGTTAAATAAAAGAACTAACTGTGTTATGGAAAGTATAAATGTTACATTCGATGACATGTTGGATGTTAACACATTTCAAAAAAAATGAAGTTCCTTCTGGACATGTCAGTTCAGGACCAGTACTTCAAAGAAAAGAAACAAATATAAATCCTAATTCATCATAATACAATTTAGATTTCTTATAGTCAGAATCTAATGTTGAAAATGCTAATGACATGAATGATGCAGTGTCTCCTGCTACAACTACAACGGAGGTTGACAACTCGTCCTCATATCCAGCTGTGGATTCTCCGTCTACCTCAACTGTCAATCCAGTTACAGCTCCTCATGAGCTGGTTTATGAGGGAACTCCAGTCTATGATTCAGACCCAATATCAACAGAGGAAGACATTGAACTCTCAAATCGTTTAAATGAGTTATTTCCTCCGATCTAAAACCCCCGAGGAATAAGATGGACACAATCCCACACCGAATATCAAATTATAGGAAATGTTCAAAATGGAGTAAGAACTTATTTTGCAACGGAAAATGAGTGTCTTTATTCCAGTTTCCTATCAATGATAGAACCCACCAAAGTCTCCGATGCTTTACAAGATGCAGATTGGGACATTGCAATGCAAGAAGAACTTAATCAGTTTGAACGACTCAAAGTTTGGAGATTCGTACCACTTCTAGAAGACAAATCAGTGGTTGGTACCAAGTGGATTTTTAAGAACAAATGGGATTCCGATGGAATAGTGGTTAGAAACAAAGCTAGGCTGGTTTCTAAGGGTTACAACCAACAAGAGGGAATAGACAATGATGAAACATTTGCTCCTGTAGATAGGATAGAAGCCATGCGACTCTTCTTAGCCTATGATGCCTACAAAAGCTTCAAGGTTTTTCAAATGGACGTTAAGACATCATTCTTTGTTAGAACTATATTTGTGTTTGTGGTCTAGATACAATTTAGTGTTTTTATGGTTAATTTTGTACTTAGTATAAATAGTATTTGTAGCCTTCTATCAGTGTAACCTTTGACATATATTGAAATAGAATACAGACACTTAAAGGTGTTTTCTACATATTCTCTCATCTTGATTTCTACTTGTACTCGTTAATTGCTCTACATATTCTCTCATCTTTGATAAGATAAGGTTCTTGATTGAAGAATCCAAGCAAAAACAACAACAATTTGAAGCATATTATCGGATTTGAAGAGTTTTGGTCGACTTTTTGGCAAATTCTGATTTCTATCGAATTGAGACTGAAAATGGAGGATTAGTAGCCTATTAGACTCGCAATAAACATTGGAGTAAGTCTGTGTAAGTCTACGATCGAGTATTACAACAGGATTATTGTTGACTCAGCATTGATTTCGTGCTTGAGTTGGAGGGCTCTACTTCCATCCATCGAGTCAAGTAATTCGCTATCGGAAATTCTTCCGCCGCCTATCTCATGCCATGCTTCTTCCTTCTCCGAATCGGTTCCTAGTGTCAGTCAATCAAGATTCGCCATCAAGGGGGGGTGGACCCACTTTAGGTTAGGCCGGTCTCGTCATTCACGCAATTCCCCCGTCCATCGATTGATCACGCGAGTACGCATCTAGTCAGCGCATAGCGAATGAAAAAGCGTTCATCCTGGATTCTCTTTCTTAAAAAAAATGTCTATCAATTGATCCCTATTCATTCGGTCAAAGTCTCCACAGCCTTTTCATGCCCCTCTGAGGTGCACCATGTTGATAGGAATCGGCAAAGACCTTCTTGTACACGTCCTCGAGGGCTGCATTCATGGTAATCATCACTAGTTTCTCCCGAGGGCATGGTATGGCTTTGTTCTTGGTCTTGTTTAATAGATGTCAAGTGCCACTTTTCCCCGCCCGAGAATCTCCATCTGCTCTATGTGGGTGAGCTAGAATCCGGTTGGTTGTTCAAAAGACTTTCTCTTTACCTTACCCTTTGCATATTCATCTTTTCGAAAGCCCAGACCCATTCTTCTGGATTTGCATTAGTCCTATTCCGGGTGCAAAGCCTCTTCAATAAAGACCTCTTTCTTTTCTTTCTCCCCCATTTCTAATTTTGTTGATTGAAAGAGAATAAGCGCTATCCATTGAGTAAAGTAAAGGGAGGGTTTGCTACAGTGATTCGGGTGGTTGATGGCCCCTTCGAGAGTTACGGGTCCTTGTTGCTGCATGAGTGGTAGCTCACGCTCAAAAGTCCTCCGACACAAGTCCTAGTCGTTGCGCTGCGGTCCGTTTCCCGGCTTCGCTTGCGCGATTTTTACTTCGGATTGGATCCATCCATCCCCAACCCTAATGAATCGAGTATGAAGAGGTCAAGCGGTTCGGGTTTTCGGTCGCTTCCCTTTCACCTTCCCCCCTCATAGTCCATTAGTGGGTAGGGTGGTAAACTTAGAGGCCACCAGCCTCCTCTTCAGACGTGTCCTCGATAACCTGGCGGTTCTTCGGTCTCCGCTTTTGGGGGCGGGAGTGCTTGATCACTGGGCTTTCCTTTTCCTCAACCAATTCGGTTTTGTCAGCCAGTCTAACATTTTGTTATGGGCTGGCTTGGATGGACAATGATGGATTGAAGGTAAGATATATTTGAGTTCAAGTGGCACAGCACCTTCGATCTACCATAGGGTAGAATACTACCGAATTCATTCTATTGAAGCGTAACCTTCAATTTCCTGTTGCATTTCTTTTTGGAAGTTGCAGAATGTTGTGTGTGGATTTCTAGCCCCCTATATTATATGCAGATTGATTCATGTTCCGTGCTTCTCACCACTCCTCGAGGCCAAGGACGGGGTCGAACTGTCATTGCAGGATTTGCAGTCCGATACATTTCCATTATGTTACCTAGCCAAACCCGCCACCTCATGTGCCAAAGTAAAACGGTTGTTATTCCTTCCCTCTTTTTCGACATATGCCGCTAGGGTTCCCGGGGACAACTTTTTTCTCCTTTGCATTGCTCAATCTTCCTTTTCTGATTGAAAATAGCAAGCCACTCCACTACTAGTACAGAGGCCAGATAGAAGGTTGCTTCTATGTTCAGGCTCGAAAATATATCTTTTACCTTGCCTCCCTGTCTCCATTCTGATTGATTCGCTTCTTCCTTCGCGCAAGCCTTTGGTTCGCCCCTTGTTGTGTTGCATTTTCTGCTCCTCCGCTTCAGTCTGCCTTCTTCGGATAGCCGGGGTCTGACGTTGATTTCTGATTTCAATGTTAGTTCCAGGTTTTGGGCGGCCCATCTGGTTAGTTCAGCTATCACTGCTGGAAGCCCTGCGGCTGTTCGGCTGCGTACTCCCCGTCCGCCTATCTCACACTCCCAAAGCAGATTTTTATTTCATATTTCATTTTCCTTCGCCCGTCCATTCCTTTCAAGCGCCCTTAGACTCGTTACGTTGTTCGACTGAACTCGTTGGCTCCGCGCTCTATTCGGTCGGAACCCGGTTCGTCGAGAACCTTATCTCATAGATTCCCTTCACCAAGCCATCGCCAGCAATCCGCTCTTATCCCTTGGTGTCAAAGGGCGAGTTCCTTTCGTGTCTTGCCCAAAAACTTTCTTTATTCTCATTGGAGAAAGACTCTACCTCTACTTTATTTGACAGGGGCGGAGAATACCACTCTATCAAGAAAAAGAAAAAAGTAGCAATTCCGTTTCAAATGGTTTGAGCTTGGAAGAAACCTGCTATCTATCGATAGGCGAGAACAGACTACTATTGGCTGCTTCGCCTATCAATTCTATTATGGCTGGCTTGGAGACATCAGAGGAAGACTATCATCTCTATCTGGGTACGATCATAGCATAGCTTCATTCATTCTTTGAACCTTGGGTATAACCATTAGCATTGAGGTCAATCACCACACCACCTCTATTATACATACGACATTACACGACGCGAGAGTGCCAACCCAACTTAAATGAGATATGATAGCTTCTTTATGTTCTAACATTCTTGCCAATACATTATCCTCATTCTGTTCCGGATTGTAATCCCTAAAAAAGAAAATAGGTCCATGAGCAAAAGCTCCTGTCATGATGAATCATGCGATGTATTGGTGACGAGTATATAACGCAGCTTGAGTAGTAAAGCCTTGTGCTATAAATGCATAAGCGGGTAAAGAGTACATGTGTTGAGCTACCAAAGAAGTAATAACCCCTAAAGAAGCTAGAGCAAGGCCTAATTGAAAATGAATCGAATTATTAATTGTGTCATAAAGGCCTTTATGCCCACGTCCCAATCGCCCTCCCGGAGGGATATGTGCATCTAAAAGATCTTTCATACTGTGCCCAATCCAAAAATTAGTTCTATACATATGCCCAGCAATGAGAAAAATAAATGCAATAGCTAAATGATGATGAGCCATATCAGTCAGCCATAAACTTTGGGTTTGTGGATGGAATCCCCCGAGAAGGGTTAAAATGGCAGTTCCTGCTCCTTGGGAGGTACCAAATAAATGACTACTTGAATCGGGATTTTGAGCATAAAGATTCCACTGGCCTGTAAAAAGTGAGCCTAACCCTTGGGGATGTGGTAATACATCTAAGAAATTATTCCATCGAACGTACTCCCCTCTGGATGCAGGTATAGCAACATGGACTAAATGCCCTGTCCAAGCCAAGGAACTTACCCTGAAGAGTCCTTATAAATGATGATTGAGATGAGATTCTGCATTTTTGAACCACGAAACGCTCGGTTTCCATTTCGGTTGTAGGTGTAACTAACCCGCTATTAAAGATATGGCAGAAATAAATAATAGAAAAAGAGCTCCAGTATAAAGATCATCATTAGTTCGTAAACCGATTGTATACCATTACTAGTAAACACCAGAATAGGTGATATTCACTGGCCCAAGAGCACCCCCTCGAGTAAAAGTATAGCTGGTTGACCAAAATGAGGATCCCAAATTGCATGACCAATAGGTCTTACATGTAAAGGATCTTGTACCCATGACTCAAAATTTCCTTGCCAAGCTACATGAAAGAGATTCCCGGAAGTCCATAGAAAAATTCTTGCTAATTGCCCGAAGTGAGAAGCAAAAAGATTCTGATAAAGACGTTCCTCAGTAACATCATCATGACTCTCGAAGTCATGCGCGGTAGCAATACCAAACCAAATACGACGAGTAGTGGGGTCCTGAGCTAAGCCTTGGCTAAACCTTGGAAATCTTAATGCCATAATGCCTTTCAAATCCTCCTAGCCATTATCCTACAGCAATAATTCTTGCTAAGAAGAACGCCCACCCATGTCGTGGCAATTCCACCCAGAAGGTAATGGGTTACTCCTACAGCATGTCCTTGTACAATGCTTAAGGCGATAGCTGGGTAGCGGGAGCAACTTTTAATTTATTATGAGCCCAAACGATGGATTCAATAAGTTCTTGCCAATAACCACGTCCACTGAATAAAAACATTAAACTAAAAGCCCATACAAAATGAGCACCTAGGAAAAAAAGGCCATATGCGGATAATGAAGAACCATAAGACTGAATTACTTGGGATGCATGTGCCCATAAGAAATCGCGGAGCCACCCATTAATAGTAATAGAAATCTGTGCAAAGAATGTCCGAGTCCCTCTTTCTTTCCTGAACCTGTGAGAACACTCTAAGAATAATCCAGCAAAGACCTTATTCAATACTTGATAAATTGCATCCATCACTGTCGTTTTTATGTGGTTGAGTAAGACGGCGTAGCTTCCTAGGTTTATTGGGTTTTGGAATAAACGATCTATCTATACATGAAAATGATAAAACCTCAAGAAAGAATACCTTAATGCCTTATCAATGGAAAGGTCTTCGAAACTATGAATCTCTCATCTCTTCTCCTCCCGCGATAAGGACGTGTCTAAGGATGCTACTTCGGGCGGGCGGGCTTCTTTCTATGGGGGCGCACATCACTTTGGACGTGCTTTACTTTACCGGCAGATGCATGAGTCGGAACGTAATGGCTAGGCACATCGTGGGAGGAGAATAAGCAAAATCTATTGCATAATCCAAGTAAAAGTGAACATCTCGCTAATAAAAATCATCATCACGAGCAGTAGCTGAAACTACTAGTCGATCTACCGGATCAACTTCTGCCTACCCCGCCCGGTCAAATATCGCTGGGAGTCTTTCTTTTTTTATTGGCGGGAAAAATGAATGGAAATAAAAATGGAGGCCCACCATCTGCTAGCATTGTGGTTTAAATCATTTCTTTATCAATAGCCCACCCTTTCTCTGAACCTTGTCAATGATCGAACTTAAATTAAGGATATGAACTGAGTGCCACTTGATGAGTAACTGAGAACAAAGGAGAGGGATATGGAAAGAATGAAGTAATGAAAGAGGAAGTCATTTCTAGTAGTAACGACTTGTCACGATCCATTGGTTCATATAGAATCCATGTCCTAGGTGTATCAAAAAACATTCCTTTCACTAAGCGTATATAATAAAATAGAGTGAAAGGGTCCACCCCGAAACCAAGGGGGTACTAACTAACAACTGAGTCCTCTCCGAACCGCAGGAGATAGTTGCCCATCATACGGCTCACCAACTTCACTTGCCTCTATGGGGGGCTCGCTCCGGGAAGGTTCAGATCACTTACAATACATGGCTCTACGAAGGAAGGGCTTGGGTTAGGAGAGTTTTCAATATGATTCTTTTCAAGTATTTGTTCGATGAGAAATGCGAGTCTGTTTTGTCCACTTTCTCCGTCCCCCTCTAGAAAAATAAAAAATAAGTAAAGGAATTACTTCTTATTCCCGTGTTTGATCTCTTCCATCGCGGCCTCGCTCCTTGTCACCTATTTTGAAGAAAGGTTTGGAACCCTGTAGAGAATGAAGAGGGGCCAAAGATCTTCCTCTCAATAGTGCTTCTCGAGGCTCCACTCTCCCCCCTGAATAAGTAAGGCCCCGTTAGCCTGGGCGAAGATGAGGATAAAGAGTAAGGATTGAAGCCCCCTTAGCTCTGCCAGGCACTGGATAGGGGTTAGCTCTGCAAATGTGTAGAGCCAAGCCAAGTGTAGTATGGTGTAGTAGTAGGCACTTCTAAGCCCCTTCCCGGCTACTAGATCACTCCAGTGCTTCGAGTACTACGGACCCTCTGCTATCCATTGCAGCAGAGCCCTTTCATGAGCGGGGGAGGGCTAAGCACAGTTCTTTGAATCAAACGTTGAATGAAATAGATTCTTTTTTTGATATCAAAATAGAAATCAGATAGGATAGATAGATCTATCTTTCTATTTATATATATGACTAAAAAATGGATTTTTTTAGTGAAGTAGCGTAGCAAGAAGCCCCAAATCCTTGATTTGGCCAGGAAAGATTGCACTGCTTTGGGCCCAGGAAGCGAAGGGAATGAGCTCGGCTACTTCTCCTCCAAACTTCCTTTTCTCCGTGCCCGTTCCGCATACGCTTCGCACGCCATTGGCGCTTTGCTCTCCTCTTATTCTTCATTGGACGGTTCGGATGGACTTCGCCGTTCTTTCCCAACTAAAATAGAAAAGACTGTATCACATCGAGATGTTGATTCATTTTCCGCCCCCAATGAGATGGGGAATTTATAACTCCCTCTTTATACTTTTTGGCCCTTCATCTTTCTGAACCGAGACCCGGCCCAGCTCACATTGTTCCAATAACCGGCAGGGAGCACCTCAGTATACGATCGCGTACAATAACTGGGAGTCCTATTACACCTAAGGCCAACTTCAATTCACCAAACCAAGGTTCATCTCATGTAGTGATTGTGGACTCGTACAAGGATATTGAGTAGACGGTTGATGTATCAGACTCGACCCTATCTTGCGTAGCATGCATTCCCATCCGTGTCGCAATTGATTCGGTAAGCTACGTGTCCGGTCCACGGAGAACTGCCTTCGGTCCCCCAAACTGACTTACTCATGGCAACCTTCCGGCCCCCCAACGACCTATAACGCTAGTCACTACTCCCACTGGGGCTAGGAAGTAAGCCCACAACCCAAAGCGGCGAAGAACAAATAGAATTTGCTACAAAATCCGGCTAATGGGGGTATTCCTGCGTATGAGAACATAGTAATGGAGAAGGTAATAGCCGAAATAGGATTCGTTTTGGCTAGAGCGCCCAAATCCGCTATATATTTGACACGGCTTTGCCGTAATTCTGAAACTAAGGCGAATGCGTCTATCGTCATTGATCCATAAATAAAGATACCAATTAGTAGTGATTGAATTCCTTCTATGGTTCCACATGAGAAACCAGTACGAATATAACCTACATGTCCAATTGAACTATGAGCTTGAAGTCTTTTGACTTTCGTTTGGGCCATGGCGGCCAGCGCTCCTAAGATCATAGAAGCAATGCTGCAGAAAAAGAAGATTTGTTGCAATGTAGGTCCATAAGAACCATAAATAGAAAGACATGAAATATTAGTAGAAATAGATATTTTAGGCGCAATAGAAAGGAATGTTGTAACCGGGGTGGGGAACCCTCATAGATATCAGGTGCCCACATATATAGAGTCAAAAGAGATATGGAATCCGAAGGGGGGGGGTTTTCTTTGGGGCTCGAGAGATGGAATAGATAGGGCCCCACAAGTTTTGAATTCGCCGCTGGTCTATCGAGAGGGAACGAGGAATTCTCAACGAAAAAAGTGCTCTCTGAACCGAACGTGAAAGTCATTTTCCATCAGACGACTGTTCCTGTAACTCTACTCTCGACTAGGATTATATATCCAATAAGGTCCGCACTCGGCCACACGCTGCCTAGCAGAGGCGTGGTTATCTGAAGTGGATTCTCTCTTTTGTAGTAGATGCCGAACCTGCTGCCCCATTGACTAAGAGGGGGGCGGGCACAGCAGCTACATGGACCCCTTCCTTTCTATTGTTGCCAGCGCTTTCCCAGGCCGAGCCAGAATTCTTTATTAGAAATGGCAGGCAAAGCCCGAAGGCTACTATCCCAATAGACCAGCGGGTTTAAAGAGGGCCCGACAATCATACCACCCCGCGGTCGAAAAAGCGTGTTCCCTTCAGATAAGACGCACCGTAGGCCATCCTCAGCCTTCTTTGTTTTCGATGAAAAAGAAAGAAAATCTTGATCTCCGAAAGCCTTTTCCTTCCCCTACCGCATCTCCCTCCCTTTTTCAAGCCTTTCCTTTAATGGTTGGGGGAAGCATTCCCTTATCTGAACTTGGCGGGCATTCTTTCCTGACTCAAATAGGAGGTGGGTTTGTTTGGTTTAATCATAGGCTCAAATATGATTTGAAGGGTCCTAGCTATGCCATGCGTTCAATAAAAAATCTGGAAAGGAAAGTAGCAGCGATGACAAAAAGAAAGCGCCTCCTGCACTGAAAAAAAAGGACCTAACAGAAGAGCGTCTTCTCTTAGCTTTCTTCCTCCCGCGCCCGCCGCTGTCCGGCCCGAGGAAGAAAAATGGAGAGAGAAAGAGCAGATGGATTATATCCCCTATATCGAACACTCATTCCTATCTATTGATAGAAAGATCTTCGTCAAATACTGGACTTTTCCTTTTTTTGTTTTTTTAGAATTCCTCATATCCAAGTTATCACAAGCACCCCACCCTATACGACTGGGCCGTTCGCCTTTTGAATCAAACAAAGTAAGTAGTAGGGTCTTCATAGCAACTTTCATTCTAAAGGAAAGCGAAGAACCCACTTTTAGTCAATAAGAGCCCTCGAAAAACCTCATCACTAAAATTCAAGCGCAAACCCATTTCTTAGTCACCGGGCTGAGTGCACCTTTGGTACTTCAGTAGTAGAGCTCTTTGATAGTGACTTCTTTCGGGGCGACGAAAGGCTACTTTAATCTAGAAAACTGCCGGAAACTCGAGAGGGTCGCCTTTGGAAGCGTTCACCGGTAACCATCACGACAACATAAAAAGGAAGGAGTGAGGCTGACTGAATCCAATCCATAAACCCGGAAACAAAACTAAGTTCGTTCCCTTTCGTCAAGTAGGTAAAGTAGGCATACGAACCACTTTAGCTTTGCCCTAGACTCTATTGGAACAAAGCAAAGAATGAGGCAGAATGGAGAAAGGAAAGGGACAAGGGCGGTCTTGCTTGGCACGAAGGCTGCTGGTTCGGGGGTAGAGTACAGTACTAAAGGTCCTCGGATCTCCAGGCGGTTTTTCTTTTGGGCAACTGTTTACTGTTGGATCTCGCCAATACAACCCCCTATAGTTTTCGTTACCGAGATATCTTTTTTTGTTTTTTCATTGTTCCCAGGTATTTTTTGGGTAATCTGCTCCCATGCTGCAAACAGACAAAGCTGAACTTGACCTTGTCGCTCTTATTTCTTTCCCCGTGAGCAGGAAGCACACCAGCAGCGTGCGTTGCGTGATTCTACTGTGTTTTTTTTGCTGGGTGGACAGTTGACCGGAAGAGAACTTAGATTCGCCCGGCCAGCAGGCGGGCGGCGTGCTTATCTTGTGTGACAACACTATAGAGCAAGTGGCTCTTCTAGGCGGGCAGCTGTGTGACAATACTACAGAGAAAGCGGCGCTTTCGTGTAACATGCTATGGTCTCAACACCCTTACGAGGTAGTGATGAGTTTCACACACTCTAAGCCCGGCCCGCGCACGGATAGGAAGATTGGCCGCAATCTGAGCGGTACCACCCACCCTACCCTACCACCTATAAGCGGACGTCCGTCCTACAGCCGCCCGAAAAGGAACTGCGGTGATCTTGAATAGGGATCCTACAGCGATAGATAGAATCCCCATAAAAATACCACTAGATCGAGCACCAGTGATTTCGTATCCGGTCAAAATCTTGGCTAATTAATCAAAGTGGGTAGCTCTAGTAGACCCATAGATCATGGAACAAATAGGGTGGGTAGGCCCAACCACCACACTACACGTATAGACGCGAACCCCCCTCGTTACCGTACGTGCGACTCTCACCGCATACGGTAATGTATAGACGCGAACCCCCCTCGTTACTGAATTTGAAATTTTGTATTTTTCGACTTTGTGACAAATTTGATCGAAAATGTATTCTAGATGTTGAATTTTGTTGTAAAGTTGATTTTAAACTGAATTCGCTTGTCTACGAAACGTGTGGAAGAAGAAATTCACGAATTTGATCAAAATTCAAAGGAATTTGAAGTTTAGTAGTTGGCGATTTCAACTGTGCAAGAACTATGGGATTTCATTGCAAGAACTATCGGATTTTACAAATCTGAAGATTTCTATCGGATTCCGACATTTTTCTAGATGTCGGATTTTGACAAACGGATTTGGAGTTGCGAATTTAGAATTACAAAGGTTTTGTGTTGCGGATTTGAAGTTGCGGATTTGGAATTGTTGACTAGTTTTGGCTACTTTGGTTGTAATCGGATTTGAGTATCGGATTTAAGTTCCGGATTCACATCAAACGGAGTTTCAAGTATCGGAATTTGGAAAGTCTCGGATTTGCACAATCGGATTTCCAATTCATCGGATTTTAGGTCTCGGATTTGATTACTCAAGGATTTTCAAAACCAATCGGATTTCCACATTAATCAGATTTGAATCAATCGGATTTCTCAATTCTCTCGGATTACAAAACATCGATTTTTGAAGTTCGGATTTTTACAATTGTCGGAATTTGAATCTAATGGATTTCAAATTCAATCGGATTTCAAGCTTTCGGATTTGAAGTCAATTCAAAGTATCGGATTTGTGGTAAAACAAGGATTCTTCAATCAATATCTTACAGAGAAAAGATCCTGAAGCAAGAATGAGTACTTACAGTGAAACCTTTTCTTTTGGTTCTAACACTAAAACACCTATCTTGTATAGTGATGAAGATCCCAATGTTCAAGGCCAGTTTGTATTGATGGCTGAAGTAGAAGAATTTGGGTTTGAGGAAACAGATGGGGAAAGTGAAGATGAAATAGTAGGAGATGACTCGGGGTTCATGGCTAGATTTGATGAATCAGACATTGAAAGTGAGTATGAAGAAGAAGAAGAAGAAGAGATAGAAGCTGAGGTTGCTACCAATTCAACTGAATATGTTACTGAAAGCACCAATCTAACTTTTGCTGATCAAGAAGATGTTGGAGAGAAGGTAAGGACAGATGATTTTGAATTTCCTACTGAATATGTTCTAACTCTCATGCAACAGGTGGAGCTTTTAACTTCACATAATCAATCACTCACGAACAAGAACCAGAAGCTGCATGAAAAGATTTTAAGTCAAAAAATGGAGCAAGCAACAAAGAGTTAAGTTGAATTAAAAAATCAATCATCAAAAATAGTACAACTTCAACAAGAAATAACAGACAAAGAAAATGCACTCATCAAGTTACAAAAAGAAACAGAATTAAAAGTGCATGAATTGAATGCAGCAAAAATGTTTGTGGAAATTAATCTTAACTTAATTATGAAAGAGAAAAATAATCTCGAGTAAAAGTTCAACATCTTGAGGAAAGAGTTAAGAAACAAGTCACTACTCGTCACAATATTTTTAAAAACCTTGAACCAAACGTGAAGAATAGATATAAAGGTTTAGGGTATGACGAAAACAACTTTTTCTCAAAGATTAATTGCACACAACTATACCAATTAGAAAGAATGAATCAGGGTTGGACTTCCAAGATGGTGTTTGTGGGAGAGGAAGAAATCAAACAGGAAGAAGAACCGAAAAGAAAAACCACAACCGAAATGCAGAATTCACTTAATTATGATGTACTGAATGCGTCATACGCAGATGGAGAGAAGAGTGGTGGTTGTTCTATAGAAGAGTGCTTCATTCCTATCCCACCTGAAGTGAAGAAAGATGTTGAAGAAGGAAACAATGGAACTGCAAGAGTTTATATTCCACATATGGAACTGCATAGAAGGCAGGAATTGCTTGAGGTAGCATGTGTTAATCAGAAAATTCAATTTGAAGTGGAAAACTGTGTACTAAATGAAACAATCTTCAATCTTAACAAGAAGTTAAATTCCGCTGCATCTGAAATTAAGATTGACATAACCGAAGAAAAAGTTAACAATTCTGATATTGCACAATACCTAATTCCTCAATTTATTTCAAATAGAATTGAAAGAAGAATGCTTGAAGAGAAAGTGGAACGCTTGCTAACTGAATTGGATAGATATATGGATATTGTGTATCCTCAGTGTCCAAAGGCGTGTAGGGAATTTATGTCACATAAATGCAATAAATTCTGTGATCCCAACAGTGTTACAGAGGAAGGATCATCATCGAAAACAAAGCAAATTCCTAAAATGCCGAAAATCAAAAAATCATCAACTGTGCATGATTCAAAGACTGTTAATCCACTTCATGTCTCAAACAAAACTTCTTTTCCTGAATTAAAATCAGATCAGTCAAAAGGGAAAAAAGTTTCAAGCAAAAGAGTGAAGAAGACAATCACCAAAGGTGTGAAGAATTGAGGGACAACAAAGGCTCCAATGAAATGGATTCCAAAGGAAGAATTGAATGAAAAAGAGAAAAAGAGAGTGCATGTAAACAATTTTGTTTCCAAGAACACAGTTAAACCATTTTGTAATATTCATAAATCATATTGCAATAAGAATTGTGAGTCACTTTTTTCTTGGAAAACAAAACTGAAAACTCAAAAACAAAAATAACTTATAACAAGATGAGTTGTACTGGAGTTGGCTGTCCTGAAGTACACTGTGAGTTCAAGTGTGAGTATCATAAAAATCGAATGAAAAGAGGATTAAAATCGAACAGAAACTGGAAGAATCCCAATGACGATAAAATTCTATTTTGGTTTGTAAACAATAATGGATTCATCATTCACCAATGGATTCACAAACATCAAAAAACTGGATTGTTAAAAAGGTATGCTAATAGAAAGATAGCAGTCCGGCCAGTACAATGGAGAGAACATCTGAATATAATGAATGTAAATAAAAAATCAGTTCCAACTCCATCCAATCATAAAAAATTCAGACCGATCAAACAAGTCCAACAGAAAGCTGCTTCATATTCATCGATTATACCAAATTCAAAGAAGAACCAAAAACAAATGATGAAAATTTTTCATACAAACCTAAAGTGAAAAGCATGTATCTTGTGAAAGCAAAACAGTTTTCACCTGTGAATAAATCAAAGATTCTTGAATCACCTAAGTCACAAAACAACAGAAAAGTTTCAACTAAGAAATGGGTTATTAAGAAAACTGTTCAAAAACAAAGTTCAATTCATGATACAGTGTTTAATGTCTCTAACACACAAAGTCCAAATTTTTCGTGGACACATCAGTTTGGTTTCTTTACTATGTGTAGAAAGATATTATCTTGTAAATTGATTACAGCTGCATTTTTATCTGTTTGATATGTCATCATGCTTTATCAGATCTTACACGGTATTTTTAGTGATGCAGGTTTTAATAGTTGAGTCAAAGGATTGGAATATCAAATAAAAGTTATGAATCACTGAGGGTTCATACTTGTATGGGGAGAAATCAAGTCAGGTTTTGTATATATTAAATGAAAAATCAAAAACATTCACAAAACAAACAAAAGAATTGTATGGGGAGAAATCAAGTGAGTTTTATTTGTGTTTTTGAATTAAAAATTTCAAAGTTTGAAAATTTCATCTTCATAATCAAAGAATTATTTTTTAAGATGAAATGTGATGTTTAGGGGGAGTGAAAATGATTTGAAAAATCAGTTTTTTGATAATCAAGTATTAAAAATCCGCAAAAGTTGTCGGATTCCGATACTTTTGTCGTATTCCGGTACTTTTATCGGATTCCGAGAGTGTCATCGGTTTTTGTGGGTTTCGGATATCTTGTGGATCGGATTTTAACCATTCGGATTTCATGGGTCAGATTTCCTATAAAAGGGAAAATCCGATTCCATTACCAGTTTTCCAAACGTTCAAGAATCCGAAAGTTCTTCAAGAAATCAAGATTTTCAAAAGTGCTTGTTTGTGCGAACAATTTACAGATCTGTGATCGCAATTGATTCCTCATTCAAAGGTATACTTCTTTTGTGATTTCATCAACCTTTAAATAGTTTTTAATCGGATTCTTTGACTGTAAAACCCTCGAAACTTTCAATATACAAATTCATGGTTTTTTAGTGTTTTGTTTACATTGTTTAACTCAGTTTTGGATACACATTGGTGGGATGAGTGTTGATTTTAACATAATCGACTTTTAGGATGTGATCTTCTTATATTTAATACTGTCGGTATTCAAATGTTTTATCGGGATTTTTGGACTAAACGACGAAGGTGTTTAGTTGTTGATTGTGTGGTTTGAGTCGAAAACAGTTCTTAGTTTAGGGTTAATTGCATAAATGTTTTGAGTATTAAGGGCTAAGTGATTGAAATGAGTGTTTTTGAAAGAATCAGATTGTCGAAAAACTTTGAAGTGTGTTCATATGCATGAACTATCGGATTTCATATAAATCCGATAGTTTATCGGATTTCATGATCAATCAGATTTTGTGATAAATCCGAGTGTGTTAAAAGTTGGGAAGTTTGTGGGATTTCATGTAAATCCGAGTGTTTGATAAATTTGGGAAGTTTATCGGATTGTGATAAATCTGAGTGTTTGTCGGATTTCAAGTTCATATCGGATTCTCCATATCATCGGATATTGAAAATACACAACTGTCGGATTTTCAATTTCACCGGATGTTGGGATTTAAATGACTATCGGATTTTAAAGAAAATGAGTATCGGTTTTTAATTTTCATCGGATTTTGAAAAACATGAGTGTCGGTTTTTAAATGTCATCGGATTTTAAGACATAAGTACCGGATTTTCAAGGATATCGGATTTTGGAAGAAAAAGGGTGTCGGATTTTGCCTAAATCATATGTGTCGGATTTTGCCAACACTTAGAAATTTTCAAAAAAAATTCAAATTTTTGAATTTTGTACTAACTGTTTATCTTACATATGGCGCAAATTCCTTCCAATACTCTTTACCCCCAAGCCAATTACCTTCCAAACCAACACAATAACTCTTACTTCCTACCCGATGTAACCAAGATTGAATACCCAATCATCACCGAACTCATAAATTCCCATCCTTTAAATCATGTTTTCACTTTCAACCCTACTGAATCCATACCTCATGTTCCAGAGGTGTATGTGCAACAACTGTGGAGTTCTCTTTCTTTAACTGAAAGTGTAGAAGGTCTTCCAGTCCTTGCAGGCCAAATTGAACAAGTTGAATTTGAAATGGGCCTGGAAAGCATTAGACGTATTCTCAGATTACCAAAACCAAACACTTACCCAACCAAAGCTGATTTTGATCCCATACCCACCGATAAACAAATTCTAGCACATGTGATGGACCTCGGATGGAGGGGATATGAACTGACGGGGATGTCCAAATTCAAACGTTCAGGACAGGTTCCCCAGTGGCAAACTCTTTACGCGATTATTATGCGATATTTAACAAGCGTGACGAAAGGAATTGACGGTGACAATGCCTTTGCGTTGAAGGTTTTGGTTGGAATGGTTAAACACTTGCATTTTGATTATGCAGAGTTGATATTCATTGAGATAGCAAAGGTGGTCAGGGAGACAGTGATGCCCGGCAAAAGACGAAATTTCTTACCGTTTCCACGGTTTCTTTCAATGATCATACAAAGAATGATGGTCAGGGATACTGATATCTCTAGGTGCGATGATGAGCCACCGGTGCAAATACAAATGATGATCAAACTGTATAAAATCCCGGCGATGCCTGATATTCAGCCGTTTGTGATGCGTGCTGAATTGGTTTATTTGTTGGATTTACAAAGTGAGGTTGTCCAGGAGTATGTGAGAATTAATGATATTGTTCTTACGGATCAGCAAGAGCCTATTGATCCTACCCCGAGAACGTTAGGATCCCCGAGTGTTAGTGAAATTAGGAGTCAATCTTCTATGGGAAAAGCTGACAGGGGAGAGCAAAGTGAAAATATTAATGAGAGGGGTAGAGAAGAAGGTGAAGGTGTAAGTGAGTTTAGAAAGGGAGTTGCTCTGGACACTTCTGACACTGAAACTGATTCGTTTCAAAAGCATATTGATAAAATCTTTCAAAACCAAGATGAACAAATAGAGGAGGAGTTAGGTCCTGATGGTCAAAGAATACATCCTAGTTTACCTGAATATGACCAAATGATGGACTTTTCGGACGTTGATACTAAACTGTTGTATGATGATATAAGCGTGCTTAACATAGAAGAAGATGCTAAGCGGCAAAAACAAAGCAAGGGAGTGAGAGAGGTGAGAAAAGAAAATGTGAGTGCTCAGATTCATCAAGCCACTTTAAGCCGGGATACCACATCTACTGTCGGGTTTATACCTGGCATTGAAAAAGACTCTGGCTTCCCACCAGAGCATGCACAAACCCCTCTAAGCCACTCAGTATTCTCTCAAAAGGATATTGTTTCATTTCACGGAGATCAAGCACATAATCTAATGGATCCTCATTCGGAGGAAACTGTTATTGAAACCAGTGGCTTTCCTCTCCAAGCCACGCCTGTCGTTTCTACACACATTGATAACTATCAACAGATTGTTGATTTTCTTTCCAAACACAGGAACACACTTGAGGCAGTAACTGGTTTGTTCAAAGACGGACCAGCTGGAACTACTATAGGTAAAGCCTTAACAGGCCATATCCGAGGATTAGTAGGAAATCCCACCACAGCCAACGTCAATCCAGCTGTGAAAGTGGGTGGTCCTTCAACTTCAGAATTTGTTTCTGGAGGTGATGGAACCTCAACAGGTAATCTAAGTGATCTTGGTGTTACATGAACTGAATCTGAATCGGCTAAGGAATTTGTTTCCAAGGCTGATTTTGATGCTGCTATTGAGCATTTGCATGTACGTATCGATGATATCCAACGACTATAGCTTGATAGATTGACCAAAATTGAGAAAAAGCAAGATGACTTGGTTGAAAAGAAAGAAATTGAAATGAAAGATAAGGTTACAGATGCTTTATCAGTGGATGAATTGAAAAGTTTGTTAATGGTGAAATTGATTGGAAAGGTGATAGCAGTTCAGAGGATTTGGATATATTATCATTGTTAAATACTGAGGTGGAGTCAACTTGCAAAACTGCTGCCGGGTCATCAAAAAGACCTAGGCATGACGACGATGACTCCGACACCGATTTTCATGAGGGGGAGAAATGTTTAAAGACTTATTTTGATACCCTAGCTGCTCAGCGAATCGGTGCAGTTGCTGCCAGATTGGAGAAAACTTCTTTCAAACAAAAATATAAGCGCAAGCAGACTGAGATGGTTAAGTTTTAGGAAACGAATGTGCCTGAGGTTGAGGCAGAGGATGAGGATTTAACACTATCCTTATGGCTGAGTAAACAAGAGGTTTAAAAGCCTTCTTCTGAAATTTTTGATGAATCTGGTCTTGAAAATATATTTTGAAAAGTGTGATGCAAATACATGAAGAAGTAACAGAACAGTTTCCTCCGTCTCCTAGTAAATTCAGAACCACTCCTGCAGACATCAGAAAACAGCAACAAAAAGAAAGTCAAATCAGTGAACTATCAAAGCAGTCTGAATGGAAAATTCCTAAAACCGCTCAAACAGATCCGGTTCACACTGGATCTTTACCGAATGTGAAGAAAAGTTATGTGCTGACTAGGGAGGCCCTGAAAAAGACCGACAGAAACTGGAGGTATCAAGATATTCCAGTGGCCTTCCTAGAAGAAAAGTTTGTCAACATCTACACCGATGAAATTGAAGAGATGTTGGATATAAACCTGATGGGTGCAAAGAATGCAGATGAAGTTAAAACAAAAATGATTCTCAATTTGCACACTGGAAAGAAAGAGGAAATCAAATCGGCACACTAGATCATAAAGCTTAACAATGTTGGAATTCAGAGAGTCTTATTCAAAGAAATGATCAGCTTTCTCATCACAAGGTCAGATATGAAGAGTTATACCTGTTGGAATCTACCCACTGACACACGTATTCCGGAATCACTGCTAATGAAGCGCGAGCCTATTGGGTCACACGCCAAGGATTGATCCCCACAGCTTAATGTGGAAGGAGAATGTCAAAGAATCAAAAGTGTTTTGATTCGGGGCTTCCCGACCGTGAAGGATGCTCCATGGGTCGTGAAGCAGGCTACCCTAACGATTGTTCGATGGCCGCCACGCGTCGTGATGCCTTTGGGCTTCACGGCCCATGACGAGGTCGTGAGGGGTCGTGAAGAAGATGCCCTCACGAGTCTCGACCGAGCGGTACGGCTCGTGGAGTTCTAAGTCCCCTCGTGGCGTACTTAGGCTTCACGGCCCGTGAGAGCCCGTGAGGGGTCGTGAAGAGGGTAGCTGTAATGACACTTGTGTTTTATTGGACCATTTGATGGTCCAATCACTTGGCTTGCTTTATGGCCGGCCAAAAGAGGGTCTTGAGGCTGGTTAGGGCAGATGAACAAGATAGAACACATGAAGAACTCTCTCTAGACACTAGTTCTCTCTTGGCTCCAAAGGAAAAGATACACATACACTAAGTGAGGCATTCTTGAGTGTGATGGTGAGTGTTCCATGGTGCAAGAGGAGATCTACAAAGGTTGTTCCAGATGATGAAGTCATGGTGGACGTTCATCTATGGATTGCTAGTACAATGGGATTAAGCATACTTGGTGTGGACTTGCAATGGAGAAGAAGCCATTTGTTTCTTCATCTTCATCCCAATTCACATGTAGAGCTCGATTTCCAGCCATGGTAAGGAGGTACTTTCTTCTCCTTCTTGTTCTTGTTGTTGCAATTTGCTTTGTAGTGTATTCCACCATTGGAACTTCGTGTAGGCTTTGTGTGGGCTTTCTTTTATGTCTTGCATGCTACTTTTCTTGTGTTCTTCCGCTGCGTTTGTGCCCACCACGAGTTCCAACAGTGGTATCAGAGCCATCTTTACAAAGAAATTGCACTTTGTTGGCTTGAAAACCGAAAATGGACATTCTGTCCAGATGAGCTTCTCGGGCCGTGAAGGTTTTGGCTTCACGGGTCGTGAAGCCTAAACGAGTGGCTTCATGGGGTGTCACTCGTGAAAGGTTTTGACTGTGTCAGAGTCGTGGAGCTCATGGGCTTCACGGGCCGTGAGGGCCCGTGAAGGCTTCTGGGCCGTGAAGGTCTCGTGAACAGTGTTTTTATCCTTGTTTATAAAAGAAATAGATTTTTGGTTTTAGCACCTTTCGATTCTATTTTTCCAAAATCTGTCCTTTTGATTGGACACTTGAAAAGCCCCGTTTATGTGTCTTGATTCGTATATTTATATGTATTGGGTGGTTTTGGCATAAAATGCACACATGCATATACTTATATTGTGTATATATGAATATGTGTTCTCAAAGTGTTTGGGATACTAATGCATATGTACAAGGATTGTTCCTTTTGTGCCTTGAGTGCTTTGCTTGTTTGAAAAATCTTAATTGAGATACATTTTGCATGGTTTTGTTGTGGCACACCATGTTTTTGTTGTGGTTGTTGTTATGTCCGGTAACGCCTTGCCCATTAGACCTATGTGTTGGTTGTTTGGTTGTTTATGTATTCATTCATTTGGTGACTTTTAGTCACAATGGTTTGTAATAATATTTAATTCGATTTGTAAATTTGTAAATTTATTATGGCTTGCATGCCATTGTTTTCCTTTGTACTTGTTGTAAGTAGCTTAGAATAGCAATCGCGGCTTGCATGCCGCTTATTTTCAAATTGTTTGTAATTGTGAAAAGAAGACCGAAGACAACCATCAAGAGTCGTGGAGGAGACGTCTCGGCTATATTGGATCTGGTGGATCATTTCGAGATGACGGATTTAGTGGGAGCACTTCCGGCGAGGCCATTTAGTTGTGTCCTTAGTTTGGCCTTGCTCTCTCCGTTTGGCTCATGGGGAGGGCGCGTAGGTTTAGGGGCGTGTTACTGGATATTTGCTTTGTGCGTGGTTGTGATTTATTTTGTTATTTTCTTGTGTGGTTGTTTAGGATCTTCGCATGCTAGAAAACTTTTCAAAATAATAAAATCACAAGAGTTGTTAAATTATTTAACAAACCCCGCGCACTCACAATTAACAAATAAATATAAATTGGTTTATATTAAAGTGAAAAATGCGTTTTGTCACTTGTTTGTTAATCAACTTGAAAAGAGGTTTTTTAAACCGGAAAGACAAAAGTCCCGTTTTTCTCAAACGTAAATCACACGCCACCCGTAAGATGACACCACCCGAATCTAGTGAGGCATGGGATGATTGTCGAGCTAAGCACGAGTTGTTCCATGCGGATTTGTGTGGAAGGTGAGTGTGGCGACTTGAAATTATTGGTTGTCGAGCTTAGCACGAGCCAATGATTGTCAAGGGTGTCACCGTGTATCTTGACGGACGATTTACAATTCCAACTTAATACGCCTTGGTAATTGCCGTGCCTATACCGAGTTTCCAAAGCGGCTTAATGAGGAATTGGTGTGAGAAGGGATCAAACATGCCAAACCGACGCTATGAGTGTTGATGGATCCCGCAAGTGTCTAAGAGTTGTAGTCTCGGATTACAATTGGTAAAGCGTTTACCGGCCTAAATAACTTCATGAAGTGATCCGCGGCAAACCCGTCATGTAGTGAAGTGAAATAAGGTTCTTAGCCCTTGTTAAGATAATTGTTTTTCTTAAAACTAAATGGGTAATTATCGTAACGAGGATTGTATCAAAACTAACTAAAACATGTATTCTTATATCTTTAATTGGCAAACGTTAATGACACCGCTTCAACTTAAAACTCCGTTCGTTCCTAAAGAAGGTGAGACTCACTAATGTGGACTTCGTGGACTAGGATTGGTTGTTGAGGATTGTCTTCCACCATGAGTCAAAGTTGCACATTATAGAGAAATCCCTTCTAGAGCCAAAATGCTACCAACGCGACCTAGACCTCTAAATGCATGTAAAAGTGCATCGTGGCCTTGATCGGTTGAAGGATGCATGAAGGTGGGAATATTAGTGTCCATATCCTTGAGATGAAGGCGTATGTGGACCTAAAGGAGAGGCATGGATTCTCCATAAGGAGGGAGCTTGTGATGAATGTATATTCTCCAAAGTCCCTGTCCAAGTGATGTAAATAGTTCATTCTGAACTATCACATGCACAATATGGAGAAGTCCTTGATAAAGCATTATGGCATGTTGTGGACTGCTAAGTATTGCGTGGCCAAAGTATGGCTCGCCTCACCAACTCCCCCTAACATTATAAAGGAACAAGAAACCGAGAAGAAGAAATTGACCTCAAGTGGAAAGTTTGGTTTTACCAAACCTACCATATATGTGAAGTCAGAGGGCAATGAGATTGTGCCTCAAGATATGACTCCACAAGGGGTAATTTGCTACTTTTGCGGAAAGATTGGAAAATCGGCGCCACCACGCCTGCCCTATGAGCCTAAAAGAGCTAAAATCACTTATGAGTAAGAGAAATTAGCTCCTTGACTTCAGGAACATTCATGATAAAACTCCATTGCTCTTCTACTTTTAAAGGCTAGGTTTTGAACGCTAGCAATAACGCTCACGTTTGTCACAAATTTGTTTGTTACAAAGTCAAGGTGTTAAAAGAGAAGTAGGCGGATGAGGCATGGAGAGTTGGAATTCGAAAAGGGAAACATAGTTGTTGTCCCTATTGAGAGGATTTGAAGTTTGTATCTTGCCTTTCCTTCCAGCTATTCTATTACTTTATTGGATGTATGTTTATGCCATGTATGGCTAGAAACATTATATCTAAACGCCTTTGTTGACGATGGATATTACTTTGACTTTTAAAATTAGTGGTGATTTATTTCAAAGTTTATCCATGTGTGGAATTTAAAATAAGCTTATGCTTAAGGAGTAATAGAACGATCATAAATGTATTGATAAGTTATCCTATTGTGAAAGTCGATTAAGCTATATAAACAAGACTTGCATCACCAAGATCCGTGAGGTTTAGGAACTTGGAGCCCTTTGACCATGGGTCAAATGTTGAATGCATATCTTGTTTGTTATGCTAGATGACTTAAACATCCTTCACTTGAGTATGTGAGAGGATTCAAAGCTTGTTGGATTTCGTTCACACTTTTAGTGTGTTGACCATTCAAGCAAACATTAAGGAGTAACTTTAGATACCTTGTTACCTTTACCAGTGATGGTAGAAGGGATGGTATGTCTATTTTAATGGACTAGTTTTTGAAACTTTAGAGGTGTTCAAAACTCACCATAACGAGGTACATGATAGAAAAGGCAATGCAACTATGATACTCGGATCTAGTTAAGATGCTGAGTACTTTAGTTTTATATTATGTGACTATCATAAGAATTATGGGATTGTCTCACAATTCATTCCTCTTAAGACACATTGTTACATGTGGTCGTCTAAAGGAGGAACCGGACATTTTGATATGGTCCGACAAGTGATAGGTTACACTTTTATGTCCAAAATTGTTTTGGGTCATTCTCCAAATGTTGGGCATGAGTTCTAAATTTTATGAACAACAAAGATGGTCATGTAAACGCCTTAGAGGATATGACGGAAAGGAGGATCCTTGTTTTGTCTATTCCAAAGTCTGGATTGTCCAGCCTACGTTTAGACGTGAGGTGGAGGAACCCAGGATCTAGAGGTATTTACTCCATTAGGTACTCCACTAAGACCATGGGATATTTGTCTTGACAAACCTTGTGAGAACTTGTAAGTTGCTCAAAGGTAGAGTCTCTTAAGAAATTAATATCCATGGATGCTAGTGAGAGTAAAGTATACCTTGAATGGAAGAACCTGATGTTGACACTAGCATCCAATCAGAAATGATTGAAACTCAGCATGGAAATCCTGGAGAACCTGGCATAAAATCATTACCTCTTGGTAGAAGTTGTCATAAGACCAGAAAGATATAACTCGTTATATCTGAGGAAGACAACTTAATGATGATTCATGATGAATGCGTCAACTACCGGAAAGCGTAGTGGGCTTGGATTCCGCTAAAAGGAAGGAGGTTATGATAAGATGAGATACTATCCATGAAGGATATCCAAGGTTTCGACTTGGTTGATCCTACACCTTGGTATGAACCCGCGAGGTGTGATTGGTTATTTGAGGAAATAGACCAAACATGGATAAGTTTGTAGACTACTTCAAATACCGACTGGTAGGAATGGTTTCACGATGATTGACTATGAGGAAGGTATCATCTAGAAACATTCTCCCGGTGGTTTTGTTGAAGTCCACACGGATACTTATTTTATAAGTGCCTTTTAGGCTATATTGGATAGAAGTGAAGACTACATTCCTTAATAGGAATTACTGAGGAAATGCTCACAACATTTTCCAAGGGTCTTTTACTATCATATGTATCCTTATAATGTCTACAAACTCTAAGTAGTCCACTTATGGACTTACGTTGCCATCTCAATGTTAGAATCTTTGCGTTGATATGAAAATCATTTGTTTGAGTTTTCAAATAGCAATGATGAAACATGGAAGAATGCCAGAGCTAGTGGGAGCATTTTGTAATCCTATTCTAAATATGTCTAGTACATGCGTCGTGTTGGAGATAATGTCCTGATTTTGCTTGGAAAAGCTTAAATCAAGAATTATGCATCCATAACGATTATAGGATATACAAAACCTATGGAAGGAGTTAAAGAAATATTGAAATATGTTCTTGTTGATTTATAGTAAGAAGCAACAAAGAATAAGTTGTTACTCAAGTGCTTGCTTATATATTTCTTAGGATAACTGCCGATCTTTATCGGGGTTCGTGATCCTACTAAATATGGTGTTAATAAACCTTTATCTCAAGCATCTTTGATCTTATTGAGTTTTGATGAATCAATGAAGGTACAATAGCTTGACATAGGACCATGATCTCACCAACGCACACTTCTTAAGTGATTGGTTGTGGCGGAGATATGGTCTTCTGGAGGATACACACGGATGGCATGGTGGCGGATCCGTTTTGCTAAAGCCGTAGTTGCAAGATAGTGATGATTGTCATACTAGTGCTTGCAAAGACTTGGCTTGAGTTTGTTTTAGTTGAAATTTTGATATGCTGATTTTAGGAACGTTAAGCAACATTGTGCTTCTGATAGTATCGATTATCAAATGGGGATTTATTAATACGCGTGTAGCGGGTACTCTCAGTTGCCTTTATTGTGTTCCATCTTAGCATGTTTACCACTTCCCCGAATGTTTTTACATTCTAAATGTCCATAGTCAGACACTCTTCATCGGAAGGAAGTTTGAACGAAGACTGAGGGAAAGCATTGGTCGTGTATTCAATGGGGATTGGATACGAGAGACGTAATACTTTACCTATACTTGAAAAGAGTTTCAAGTGATTGGACGACCCACACCTGAGTTCACTTCATGGTACATGTCAAGAGTAACTCAGGATGATAATATCATTTCGTCCTTAGACCGGAGATACATGTGTTTCCACGACATTGGTCTGCCTTGTTCTGATTGCTTTCAAACGCAGTCCGTAACTGGTTGTTATAAAGGAAGCTTTTGGGGAAGGTATTACCGATGTAATGGGGCAATGTAGTCGAAGGAATTTGTTCCTCTGCTTAGAGAGATATCCCTGGGCCCCTCGATGATTGGGCGCTGACACCAAAATGCACGGCCGTGATCATGGTTGCAATGTTAGTTTATCAGTTGCCAACTTGCATATTTTAGTCACCACCAATCTTGATCGAGAAACATAATCGTGAACGATCGGAGAATGACTTTGTACCATGTCTCGTGTTCACCCGGATATCACGAACAATAAGATGATTGATCACTTATCTGTAGGACCTTTTCAAACCCTTTTGGATTGTGATTAGGTACATGTAAGGGATGACATACTTCGTGTTGATTTAGGGGCAGGGATGTCTTGCTAGAGGCCGCTCCCTGTCTGTGATGCATATGGATACGGTGTGTGTCATGTGCAAGTGGGAGTTTGTTGGAATCTGCCCACTGACACACGTATGTCGGTATCACTGCTAATGAAGCGCGAGCCTATTGGGTCACACGCCAAGGATTGATCCCGACAACTTAATGTGGAAGGAGAATGTCAAAGAATCAAAAGTGTTTTGATTCGGGGCTTCACGACCGTGAAGGATGCTCCACAGGTCATGAAGCAGGCTACCCTAACGATTGTTCGACGGCCGCTACGCGTCGTGATGCCTTTGGGCTTCACGGCCCGTGACGAGGTCGTGAGGGGTCGTGAAGAAGATGCCCTCACGAGTCTCGACCGAGCGGCACAGCTCGTGGAGTTCTAAGTCCCCTCGTGGCGCACTTAGGCTTCACGGCCCTTGAGAGCCCGTGAGGGGTCGTGAAGAGGGTAGCTGTAATGACACTTGTGTTTTATTGGACCATTTGATGGTCCAATCACTTGGCTTGCTTTATGGCCGGCCAAAAGAGGGTCTTGAGGCTGGTTAGGGCAGATGAACAAGATAGAACACATGAAGAACTCTCTCTAGACACTAGTTCTCTCTTGGCTCCAAAGGAAAAGATACACATACACTAAGTGAGGAATTCTTGAGTGTGATGGTGAGTGTTCCATGGTGCAAGAGGAGATCTACAAAGGCTGTTCCAGATGATGAAGTCATGGTGGACGTTCATCTATGCATTGCTAGTACAATGGTATTAAGCATACTTGGTGTAGACTTGCAATGGAGAAGAAGCCATTTGTTTCTTCATCTTCATCCCAATCCACATGTAGAGCTCGATTTCCAGCCATGGTAAGGAGGTACTTTCTTCTCCTTTTTGTTCTTGTTGTTGCAATTTGCTTTGTAGTGTATTCCACCATTGGAACTTCGTGTGGGCTTTGTGTGTGCTTTCTTTTATGTCTTGCATGCTACTTTTCTTGTGTGCTTCCGCTGCGTTTGTGCCTACCACGAGTTCCAACAATACCATGGGCATGTGGACCTAAAATTTATAAACCTTGGTTACGTCAACTTTCTGCTAGAGGAGCTCGAAGTAAAATTGGAAAAGAATGCTGAGGATTCAGCTGGCTATAAAAAGCTCATGGAGTTCATCAGATATTGATGTCAAATAGCAGAATACACCGATCTTCAGTTTGGAGCTGAAATTGATAAAGCCAAAATCAATTTGTTGAAGCCAAACACGAATCATTCCAAAATTGACCAACTGAAGATGTATCAAGTTGTCTGGAGTGATGATGAAGAGTTTGATGGAGATGAAGGAATTGTACTGTTCAATAGTAAAGGAGAAAAGTTCTTCCTGAGGTTCAAAGAAATCAATGCTTACTCGGATGGATCTTTAAGAGTTTGGACGATTAAAATCAAAGAATATAGTATGAGTCTGAAGGAAGAATTTGATCAAGCGCCCGGGGTTAGACTTACTGAAGTTATCAAACAATTTGATGCCAAACGCGAGGAACGAAAGATGATAAGATATTGGCAGAGAAAGATTTGGCAGAGGAATACAAGCTAGACACAAACAAGGGGGAGAATGTTAGAACTATATTTGTGTTTGTGGTCTAGATACAATTTAGTGTTTTTATGATTAATTTTGTACTTAGTATAAATAGTATCTTTAGCCTTCTATCAATGTAACCTTTGTCATATAGTACACACACTTAAAGGTGTTTTCTACATATTCTCTCATCTTGATTTCTACTTGTACTCGTTAATTTCTCTACATTCTTAAATGGTATCCTCAAGGAGGAGGTATATGTGTCTCAGCCAAAAGGCTTCGTCAATTCCAAATACCCTCAACATGTTTATATTCTAGACAAAGCCTTATATGGACTAAAACAAGCCCCGAGAGCTTGGTATGATGTCCTGTCTGAATATTTGTTGAGTGAGGGATACATCAAAGAAAAAACCGACACCACTTTGTTCACCAAAGCCAAAGGAAAGGATTTAATCTTAGTACAAATTTATGTGGATGACATCATTTTTGGTTCTATAAACCCAAAGTACAGTGATGAGTTTGCACATACCATGCAAAATCGTTTTCAGATGAGTATGATGGGAGAGATGAACTTCTTTCTCGGATTACAAGTGAAACAGCTGAGTCATGGCATCTTCATTAGTCAATCCAAGTACATTAAAAACTTGTTGAAGAAGTAGGACATGCTTAGTTGTTCTTCACTATCTACCCCCATGTCTTCAAAAGCTAAACTGTCTGCTGATCTTGAGGGAAAAGCAGTTGATTTAAAAACTATAGGGGTATGATTGGCTCATTACTGTATCTGACGGCTAGTAGACCAGAAATAATGTTCTCTACATGCTTATCTGCTAGATTTCAGGCTAATCCAAAGGAACCACATCTGCTGGCAGTCAAAAGAATATTCAAGTATCTCAAAGGTACTCTGATCTAGGTCTATGGTATCCAAGGGATTCTACTCTACAGTTATATGCCTATTCAGATGCTAACTATGCTGGTTGCATGCTTGACAGAAAAAGCACATCTGACAGTGCACACTTTTTGGGTGATCGGTTAGTGTGTTGCGCTTCTAAGAAACAGAACTGTGTCTCTACTTCAACTGCTTAGGCTGAATATGTTGTTGCTGCAATGTGCTGCTCTCAAAGTTTGTGGGTTAGGACTCAACTCTCTTACTTTGGCCTACACTATGACAAGATACCTTTACTGTGTGATTCACAATCTGCCATTGCCATCTCATGCAATCCAGTCCACCACTCAAAGACCAAACATATTGACATACTGTATCATTTTATTAAAGATAATGTGGAAAAGGGTCTGATAGAACTTCAATACGTCAAGACTGATGATCAACTGGCTGATCTGTTTACTAAACCATTAGACGAATCTTGTTTTAATGAGTTAGTATCCAAATTGGGTATGTTGAATTATAAAGTTTGACTATGAGTCATGTAACATCCTCAATTCGGGTCTATTCGTGTGCTTCATTTGGTACATATATTAATTTGAAAAGAATTAAAATAAGAATATATATGTGAAGTAATTAAAAGAAATATGTTATTGGTTAGTAAAATGTGAATTTGAAAATAATAAAGAAAATAGATAATAATGATTAAATATTAAATGGTTTCAAACGAGGTTTCCAAAAATATCCTCGTTTCTCGAAACGGGTATTCGTGTCTTGAGTTGTATGTTGAAAAGGGGAACAAAATACCCCTTGTGGATAAATGAGGACTAATATTAGGCCTCATGTTTATCTCTCTCAGTCAACATACACGACACACACACATACCTCACCTCCTCACTTGTTTCTTCCATTGTGTTCTTGAAGATTGAAGAAATCACACAAGGCAAAGAACAAGGCTGGAAATTTAGCAAGATTCAAGTGCAAATCTGTTCTTCATCTGCTGCACATCATCTTCCTTGTTCTTGTAAGCCTTCATGAGCCTTGTTCTTGTTCTTGACTATTTAGGTCAAAATGGTCAAAACTCCAAATTGGTTTCTATAATTGAAACCAATGATTCCAATATGTTTCTACCCCTACTCTAAGCCAAAATGAATCAGATAATTGAATTAAAGTAAGGTTTATAGATGATTTTGAAGAATTTATGCAAATGGGTCAAATTAGATGATTTTGGTCCCAATTCTTGAATTGTATGCTAAAATGTGTTTTGAAAGATGTTTCTAGCTTAGTTTGAATACCTTGTTCATATATGAATGCTGGAAATTGGTTTGGTAACATTTGGTTAAGTTTGGAGTTGAAAAATGGCCAAAACAGGGGCTGGAAATCGACACTGGTCTGTGCAGACTTGCTTGCGGGCGCAAGGAAATCCCTTGCGGCCGCAAGGAGCTGTGCTTGCGGGGGTAAGGAACCCTTTGCGGGTGCAAGCATAGTTCTGCCCTTACGGGCGCAAGTAAAGCACTTTCCTTGTGGGCGCAAGCATTTGCTTGTGGCCGTAAGGAACCCTGTTTCAGCACAGAATTTACTGTTTCATGTAACATTGATATAAGGGATATTGTTTAGGTGATCCCGACAACTGGGAAGTGCCTGAACAGTGTAATTGACTGATTTAGAAGCTCAGGTGAGTACTGACTCTCATGACTTCAATTAAGGAAGGTTTGAATGCATGAAAAGTTATATGTTTAAGACATGATACTTTTTGTACTATGAAAGCCATATGTATGCTAGTTTAACTAGAATCCATGAGATACCTTGATAATTGAAGTGCAAGACATGTATTTAAGTACATGTGCACATTTTGATGAATATATGTTATATGTATGAGCATGCATGCACTTGTCCCTCAAAAGGATTCTTGATGAGCTATCTGTATGTCCGGACTAGCATGTAATTAAGGTCAGTTTCGGCTGGATCCAGTGCCTTCGGGCTAAGATTCTGGATTAACGGTACTCGAGTACTGTTCCTTTCAGCACTTGGGGTGAATGCCTTGAATGGCTAAGCCTAATGAGCCTTGGCTCCTTAACGAGCATGGTGATTCACTTAGGTGATGAAACCAGCACGGATGGTAGTGTCTGATTCCCCCGGTGGTAGTGTTTTGAGCTGGACTTGCAACCCGGCAACGTAATTCACTCGCTGGACATGTCAGCACTCCGCTATGTGATAGGATAGCATTGTTTGCTCATTCCTGCTATATGACTTGCTTTATTGCTGATAACTTGCCTTTTTGAAATGCATGCTTGTTAGTATTCACTAGCTATTTATATAGCTAATATTGTTGATAATTACTCTTTTACAGATAAGGAATAAGCGGGCTTGGTGAGCTGGGATTACTTGTAGACTTGTACATATGTTTTGGTAAGGAACACAGGTTGTGTAAACACAAACAAAATGGTCGTGTATGATATAGTAACACCTGATGTTTGATTTGGCATTTTGACATGTATATATATATTCGCCGAATCATTTTTGTAGTAAATTGTAATAGTTTATTAGGGTTTGTTTATTTGAAATTTCCGTTGCGTACTTTTAAATATGATTTAAATAACAGGACAGGTAAACCTTGGTTTTGCAAACAGACCCACGCAGTTTAAAAACTCAAATTATTACAGAATTTTCTAAGTCTAAAAGGTGGTGTTACAAGTTAGGTATCAGAGCCTAAGTTTGAGGGAATTGGGTACTTGAAAGAGTATTCAATCTCAAACTCGGGCCCGACCATTCTGAAGTGTTCCTTATTGGGTAAAGAGAATTGAGTATGAGGGTTATATGATTAAGGCTTGTTAATAGTTAACTCTATATGTTGATATGTAAGTATAAGTGTTATAATGAATGATCCTTCAAACATATAGCAAAGGTTGAAATATGTCTGCACCGCATGATGCAACTAAGCAGGCATTAAAGGAAATGGAAGATGAGGCCTCACATATACCCCAACAGGCTAGAGACGCGTAGTCTCAGCACCATACTGAGGGTGCTCCAGCTGAACAGGTACAACAGGAGTATATTAGATGCCTCGAGGAAGAACTCCGTGTTGCAAAGTAGCTTTTGTTTAACTCGGCTCTTGGTAAAGCACCACGCAAGCCTTGTTCTTTTAAGAAATTCTTGACATTAAACCACCTACTTTTAAGGGGAGTGATGACCCCGTGCTTGCATTGAGGTGGCTTCGTGAAACTGAGCAGGCTTTCGAATCGTGTGAATGCGAAGTTGAATACCGCGTCAGGTATGTAGTCAGGATGTTAAAGGGCCGTGCCATATTCTGGTGGGACACGGTAAAGGCCTCAGTTAGAAAAGAGGTATTGGAAGCTCTGTGTTGGGAGCAATTCTCAGAGAAGGTGCAGAAAAAGTGCTGCACTGAATACGACATGGAGCGGCTGGAACACGAGTTCAGTAATCTCCGAAAAGGAGATAAATCCATGTAGCAACATATTGGTGCTTTCACTGATAAAATGAGGTTTGTACCTCATTTGCTAACTGATGAAAATTTGAAAATAAGGAAATTTGTTGCCACATTACCACTCGAGTTTCGGGCACATGTCCGAGCAGCAGCTGATCTGGATAAAGCTTTTGAGATAGCAAGACAGATGGATGGTGATCGCATCCAGTGTAGAGGTGAATCTGCAGAGGGCAGCGGCAAGAGGAAATTTCAATCCTCTTCTAACCCAAGTCCTACAAAAGGACAATCTTCTGCAGGTACCAAAACAGGTGACTCCAAGAAGACTAAACCAGATAGCCCGTGGTGAAATCCATGTCGCACCTATCATTATGGAGATTGTTCTAAGGCAACTAGAAGGTGTGCCAGGTGTGGAACCAAAGGGCATTCAGTGGAGGAATGCAAGTACAAGGATGATGTTTGCTTCAGATGTCATCAGTCAGGGCATAGAATAGCCCAATGCCCTAAAAGTCCAAGTACCCGAGCCGGTGGATCATCCACTGAGAAAAAGAAAGACGGCGCCCCACGTGCAAAAGGGCGTGCGTTTCAGATGACGGTCGAAGAGGCCAAAGCTGCAGGTGATGTAATCATGGGTACTTTTCTTATTGAATCTACCCCAGTATGCATATTATTTGATACTGGAGCTACTTATTCTTTTATTTCCATATCTTGTCGTAAGAAGCTGCAACTACCTGTTATTCCATTAACTGATCCAATTAAAGTAGAAGTGACTGACGGTAAAGTAGTTTATGTTACAGAGAAAGTCCCGGTAGCACTTGCTTATATCGATGGGCATAGCTTCTCAATTTCATTCCTTATTATGCCTATCGCGGGATTCGATGCTGTGATCGGGATGGATTGGCTCAGCAGTAAAGATGCTGAGATTATATGTTCCAAGAAGATTATCAGGTTTCCTCTAATTGATGGGTCTTATGCTATCACGAGGGGAGAAGGACGGGAGTCTGATATTCCTATCATTTCAGTGATTCAAGCTCAAAAATCTGTCACAAAAGGTTGTGTCTCCTATTTTGCTTATGTTATTAATACTCAGATGGAGAAACAACCAATTGAACATATCAGGGTAGTGTCAGAATATCCTGAAGTCTTTCCAGATGAATTACCTGGACTACCTCCAATCAGGGATGTAGATTACAAGATTGATCTTGTTCCCGGAGCTACTCCAGTGGCTAAAGCTCCGTATCGTCTCGAACCTTCTGAAATCCGCGAGATGATGAATCAGATACAAGAACTGCTTGACAAGGGCTTCATACGCCTGAGCTCTTCACCTTAGGGAGCTCCAGTTCTTTTTGTCAAGAAGAAGGATGAGACTATGCGTATGTGCATAGATTATAGGGAGCTTAACAAGCGAACTATAAAGAACAAATACCCACTCCCGCGCATAGATGATTTATTTGATCAATTGCAGGGAGCAACGTACTTTTCTAAAATCGATCTCCGATCAGGGTACCATCAAGTACGGGTACAAGCTGAAGATATCCCGAAGACGGCTTTCCGTACACGCTACGGTCATTTTGAATTCTTGGTGATGCCATTCGGCTCTACCAATGCACCAGCTATCTTTATGGATCTAATGAATCGAATTTGTAGTCCGTTTCTAGACAAATTCGTGATAGTATTTATTGATGATATCTTGATCTATTCCAAGACTGAAGCTGAACATGAATCACATCTTCGACAAGTTCTCGAAACTCTTAAGCGAGAACAACTCTATGCCAAGTTTTCTAAATGTCAGTTCTGGCTTCGAGAAGTGCATTTTCTTGGTCACGTTATTTGCATGGAAGGTGTAAAAGTAGACCCTGCTAAAATAGAGGCGGTGATGAACTGGGAGGTTCCTAAAACTCCTACAGAGATCAAGAGTTTCCTTGGTCTTGTTGGCTATTATCGGCGATTTATTCGCGATTTTTGTAAACTCGCTGGTCCTCTTACTAAATTGACATGGAAGGATGTTGCTTACGTGTGGTCTGATGCACAGGAGCAATCCTTTCAAACTTTAAAGCGGCTACTCTGTGAAGCTCCGATTCTTACTCTGCCAAACGGGTCGGAGGATTTCATAGTATATTGTGATGCTTCTTATTCTGGTTTGGGTTGTGTTCTAATGCAATGCGACAAGGTGATTGCCTATGCTTCCAGGCAATTAAAACCACATGTAAAGAACTACCCAACACATGATCTTGAACTCGCAGCAGTTGTATTTGCATTGAAGCTGTGGAGGCATTACTTATATGGCACAAAATGTGTTATATGTACGGATCATAAAATCTTGCAATATGTCTTTTCTCAGAAAGAACTCAATATGAGGCAACGACGTTGGATTGAGCTGATTAAAGACTATGATTGTGAGATACGTTATCATCCAGGCAAGGCTAATGTAGTAGCTGATGCCTTGAGCAGAAAAGGGGTTTCAACTGAAGCCAAGTTCATGAAGCTTACTGTGGTTCCTGATATTATTTCTAAATTGAGGGAAGCACAACAATTGGCTCTACAGGAGGAAAATTTGAAGGCAGAGACTATGAGAAAGCTGAAAGATCAGCTTATTGATGACAGCCAGGGTTTGAAGACTTTTCAATCCGAATCTGGGTACCATTCATTGGAGACAACCGTGATCTAATATTACAGGAAGCACATAATTCCAGGTTGTCTATTCACCCAGGTATAGCCAAGATGTATTATGATCTCAAAAAGCTATATTGGTGGCCTACACTTAAAAGAGACATTGCTTCATTCGTGGAGAAGTGTCAAATCTGTGCACAGGTCAAAACCGAGCATCAAAGGCCTTATGGCAATCTGCAACAACTCGATATTCCAGAGTGGAAGTGGGATCATATTACTATGGATTTTGTTACCAAGTTACCCAAGACACTCAGAGGGCACAACATGATTTGGGTCATAGTTGACCGATTGACTAAGAGTGCTCATTTTCTTGCTACAAACGAATCTGCATCATTGACACGCCTAGCTTAACTCTATATTAACGAGATTGTCACTCGTCACGGTTTACCTTGTTCTATTGTTTCTGACCGTGACTCTCGTTTCGTGTCAAATTTCTGGCAAAGCTTACAACGTGAGCTTGGTACACGGGTTCATCTGAGTACTGCTTATCATCCACAAACGGATGGTCAGCCTGAAAGAACGATTCAGACTCTTGAAGATATGTTGCGGGCATGCGTGCTCGAATATGGTGGTTCTTGGGATTCTCATCTCCCGTTGATAGAGTTTGCTTATAATAACTCTTATCATTCTAGTATCGGGATGCCACCATATGAAATGTTATATGGGAGGCGTTGCCACACTCCTACTTGTTGTCTTGAACCGGGTGAGAAGCAGTATGTCGGACCCGAAATTGTGCAGATTACTTCAGATAAGGTTAAAATAGCTCTGGAGAAATTGAAAGCAGCTCGTGATCGTCAAAAGTTTTATGTAGACCCAAAGCGCCGACCTGTTGAATTCTGTGAAGGCGATAGGGTATTCTTGAAGGTATCTCCTTGGAAGGGGGTAATTTGGTTTGGGCGTAAGGGCAAGCTGAGTCAACGTTATATTGGTCCATTCAAGATTATCTGAAAGGTCAACGAGCAAACTGTATCTCTTGAATTGCCTCCTGAGCTATCTGGTATTCACAAAACTTTCAACGTATGCTATCAAAGAAAGTGTAAAGTCGATGAAGATCAAGTACTACCTCTGCAAGAGCTGAAGGTTGATTCAGCTAAACGTCTTGTAGAGGAGCCAGTTGAAATTCTTAATATAAAGACAAAGAAGTTGCGTAAGAAGCTGATCAGACTGGTTCTTGTCAAATGAAAGCACAGCCTAGGTCCTAATATGACATGGGAAACCGAGGATGACATGAAGGCACGCTACCCTCATTTATTTCCAGCTGAGCAGATTCCGAGGACGGAATCTTCTTAAGGGGGGTAGAGTTGTAACATCCTCAATTCGGGCCTATTTGTGCGCTTCATTTGGTACGTATATTAATTTGAAAAGAATTAAAATAAGAATATATATGTGAAGTAATAAAAAGAAATATGTTATTGGTTAGTAAAATGTGAATTTGAAAATAATAAAAAAAATAGATAATAATGATTAAATATTAAATGGTTTCAAACGAGGTTTCCAAAAATATCCTCGTTACTCGAAACGGGTATTCGTGTCTTGAGTTGTATGTTGAAAAGGGGAACAAAATACCCCTTGTGGATAAATGAGGACTAATATTAGGCCTCATGTTTATCTCTCTCAGTCAACATACACGACACACACACATACCTCACCTCCTCACTTGTTTCTTCCATTGTGTTCTTGAAGATTGAAGAAATCACACAAGGCAAAGAACAAGGCTGGAAATTTAGCAAGATTCAAGTGCAAATCTGTTCTTCATCTGCTGCACATCATCTTCCTTGTTCTTGTAAGCCTTCATGAGCCTTGTTCTTGTTCTTGACTATTTAGGTCAAAATGGTCAAAACTCCAAATTGGTTTCTATAATTGAAACCAATGATTCCAATATGTTTCTACCCCTACTCTAAGCCAAAATGAATCAGATAATTGAATTAAAGTAAGGTTTATAGATGATTTTGAAGAATTTATGCAAATGGGTCAAATTAGATGATTTTGGTCCCAATTCTTGAATTGTATGCTAAAAGGTGTTTTGAAAGATGTTTCTAGCTTAGTTTGAATACCTTGTTCATATATGAATGCTGGAAATTGGTTTGGTAACATTTGGTTAAGTTTGGAGTTGAAAAATGGCCAAAACAGGGGCTGGAAATCGACACTGGTCTGTGCAGACTTGCTTGCGGGCGCAAGGAAATCCCTTGCGGCTGCAAGGAGCTGTGCTTGCGGGGGTAAGGAACCCTTTGCGGGCGCAAGCATAGTTCTGCCCTTACGGGCGCAAGTAAAGCACTTTCCTTGTGGGCGCAAGCATTTGCTTGTGGCCGTAAGGAACCCTGTTTCAGCACAGAATTTACTGTTTCATGTAACATTGATATAAGGGATATTGTTTAGGTGATCCCGACAACTGGGAAGTGCCTGAACAGTGTAATTGACTGATTTAGAAGCTCAGGTGAGTACTGACTCTCATGACTTCAATTAAGGAAGGTTTGAATGCATGAAAAGTTATATGTTTAAGACATGATACATTTTGTACTATGAAAGCCATATGTATGCTAGTTTAACTAGAATCCATGAGATACCTTGATAATTGAAGTGCAAGACATGTATTTAAGTACATGTGCACATTTTGATGAATATATGTTATATGTATGAGCATGCATGCACTTGTCCCTCAAAAGGATTCTTGATGAGCTATCTGTATGTCCGGACTAGCATGTAATTAAGGTCAGTTTCGGCTGGATCCAGTGCCTTCGGGCTAAGATTCTGGATTAACGGTACTCGAGTACTGTTCCTTTCAGCACTTGGGGTGAATGCCTTGAATGGCTAAGCCTAATGAGCCTTGGCTCCTTAACGAGCATGGTGATTCACTTAAGTGATGAAACCAGCACGGATGGTAGTGTCTGATTCCCCCGGTGGTAGTGTTTTGAGCTGGACTTGCAACCCGGCAACGTAATTCACTCGCTGGACATGTCAGCACTCCGCTATGTGATAGGATAGCATTGTTTGCTCATTCCTGCTATATAACCTTCTTTATTGCTGATAACTTGCCTTTTTGAAATGCATGCTTGTTAGTATTCACTAGCTATTTATATAGCTAATATTGTTGATAATTACTCTTTTACAGATAAGGAATAAGCGGGCTTGGTGAGCTGGGATTACTTGTAGACTTGTATATATGTTTTGGGAAGGAACACAGGTTGTGTAAACACAAACAAAATGGTCGTGTATGATATAGTAACACCTGATGTTTGATTTGGCATTTTGACATGTATATATATATTCGCCGAATCATTTTTGTAGTAAATTGTAATAGTTTATTAGGGTTTGTTTATTTGAAATTTCCGTTGCGTACTTTTAAATATGATTTAAATAACAAGACAGGTAAACCTTGGTTTTGCAAACAGACCCACGCAGTTTAAAAACTCAAATTATTACATAATTTTCTAAGTCTAAAATGTGGTGTTACAAGTCATTTGTTGAGTGGGTAGTTCACTTTGTTTGTTCATGTTTCAGATAAACCAAGCACAATTTGAGGGCGAGTGTCAATCATTCGTACAAGTTCCGCATGCTTGTAGAGGAGAAAATCAAAGAAAATACAAAAACATTTCAAAAATCAAAGAAAATACCAAAAACATTCACAAAACAAAGAAAATATCAAAAAATATGTTTTTATTTCTTTGAAAATCGAAAAATAAAAAAAGATTTTATTCTCTTCGAATTCGAACTTCGAATTCACAAGTTTAATTCGAAGTCAATGGATCTCGAACACGAAGCACACAATGAAAAGTGGACTTCGAGCGCTCTTTGAATTTAATTCGAAGTCAGAGCACTTCGAACTCGAAACCTTAAATTCAAAGGTCACTTCGAGCGTCCTAGTTGAACTTAATTCTAAGTCAATACACTTCGATTACAAAATCAACAAGTCCAAGTTCATTTCGAGCGCCTTCTTTGAAATCAATTCGAAGTCAATGCACTTCGAATACGAAGTCAACAAGTTGCAAGTTCACTTCGAGCGCCCTCTTTGGACAATTTGAAGTCAGTGCACTTCGAATTCAAAATCATCAAGTCCACGTTCACTTCGAGCGCGTCTACTAGCATCAATTCGAAGCTAGTAGACTTCGAACTCCAAACAGTGTATGCTCTATACACTTCGAGCGGACATAAACAGTGGCCAAAGCCAACTCCCTTCGAGTTCGAAGCTTTCACACTTCGAATTCGAAGCCGCCTAGACTTCGAAGTGAACAGTGTCGTAAAGAAGACTTCGAGCGCGTTTTTACCCTCGAAGTCCTTCACACTTCGAGCATGAAATTTCAAATGTTACCATTTGAATTTTTTTCTATAAATAGGTGTCTTTTGTTGGAGTGTTCTTTACGCTTTCAAGTTTCCAAAATTACGAAGAATCTCCGGTTACAAATTTTTAAAATCTTGTTCAAACGTTGCTGCCAAAAATTTCAAATTTTGTGTTAAAGTTGCTTACATACTAAAGGTATACACCAAATAAGGAATACGTCATGCTTATATCACACTTCAATGAACAAAAACGAAGTTTGAACTGTACAACTCAGAAGACTACTTTTTGAACTTCCAATGCTTTGTTCGACCATGAAACGATGGTGTTAACAAAAACATGAGTTACGATGGGTCTTAGGAACACAAGAACAATGTTTTTATCAAAGAAAAACTCACAAAATTTAAAAAGTGTTCTTGATGTTCTTCGTGTGGCTGAAGATGGCCTTGATTTCATTTTTGGGCAAGATCTTCATGTTATGGGTAAAATGAGAAAACTTTTAGTGTTATAAAAGTGTTTAGATACATGTATTCATTGTTAACCATGTGTCAAAACACATTTTTGATCATCAAAAATACCACTTCATCAATGAAGGAATTTCGGGTGTTATCAAATTTTTGGGGTTTGACAAATTTTTCAAAGGTTTTAAAGTCAACAAATGTCAACATGCTTCACATGTGAATGTTCAACTTTTTAACCTATTGGCTATTCTTACAGGACTAATCATGGCTATGGAAGACGAATATGTCTTGTCCGTTCTTCGACAGCAAGCCAATCCCATAACCCTGACGACCAACTCCTGCCTAGAAATCAGTTTCTTTCAGTGGTCACCCATGATAGCAACCATTTCGTAAACCTGGACAATTTCAGAAACCCTACCTTTCCAATCATTACCGAAATACTCTGCATCCACCCACTGAACCATGCTCTCACATTCGATCCATCTACTTCTGGAACTTATGTTCCTGAGTTGTATGTGCAACAGTTCTGGAATACAGTTCACACCCATACCAATCCCAACACTTATCGAGTTTCAATCCGTGGTGACGTAGACCACTTCACCCTAAACATTACCGCCAGCCGACTCCGCGAAATCCTTCAACTCCCCACTTCTATAAGCAGGCATCCTCTCCTTGACTTTCAGCATATGCCTGATGAGTCTGCTGCCCTTGCGGGCATTCGTGCAATGGGTTACATTGGGGACTTATAACTCCGTTCCCACTTTAAACGATCCAACCTTCACCCAATATTCTATACCTTTCTTACCATTCTTCAACGGTGCCTCACACCGAAACATACTGGATATGAATATCCCAACACCAATCAGATAAAAGTCATCTATGCTACGGCTAATCACCTCCACATCGATTATGCCACTTTAATATTTCTTGATCTTGTGCAGCAGGTAGAAGGCTAACTTTCTGATCTCAAATGTGCAAAAGGTAGATTTCTGCCGTACCAAAGGTTCTTGCCTATGATGGTCCAATTCGCTATGGACATGAACGAGGAAATCCCTCGAAGGCCTAATCATGATGCAATCCAGCTTAAGCAATTTATGTATGTGAAAGTTCTCACCGCTGATCATCCGGTTCAACCTCAACCATTTCCGGTTTCTCTGCTGGATCTCTATGCACAGAATGAAGTAGTGCAAGCTTATAGGCAAAGTGTAGGACTTGGCCCTATGGCGCAACCAGAGCCGGTTGCACCAACCCCAGGTCCAGTAGCTCCCAGTGAGGTGATAGTAACTAGGCCTCAGACTTCCATGGGGGAAGCTGTAACACAGGAAAACTCAAGCCATTTTTTTAAATATGGTGCGGAAGCTTTTAATAAACAAACTTAATTACATACAAACCAATATTAACAAATGTACAAACATTGTTCACAAACAAAAGTATCATTGTGTGTTACAAAAACTACAGGCTCGTTTCATTTCAAAAACTAATATCAGAGTCGGGTCAACTTCTCCTTTAACTAACCTCACAAACACGAACCTGCAAAAGCAACAACTGAGGGGAATTAGCACAAAGCTAAGCGAGTAGAGGCTAAACATCAAAAGCAAACATCGACAGTCAATATCAAAGCATATAATCACGTATCCTGAGAAGACCGGCAGTTCGGCGCAGAACCTACAACCAATGCCGGCCAAAGCAAAGGTTTACCAATAGCCCTCGACTGAATTGGCTTAGTAAAAATCCACCTCTGATGCAACATATGCACCAGTAAGGCTAACACTGTTCAACCAACTAGTGAACGAGCCCATCCCAACTCTACGTATAGCTAACTTCCCAATGCAACTCAGAATCATCCTAAGAGTGCATATCGGCCGAATAATCATGCAGCAGATATCAATCATCAATAATCACAATCAGCAGTTCAATCAATCCAATCCAATCTCAATCACAGTCATGCATCACATCAATAACATTAACCGAAATCTTTACCATCCACGATTAACGTCCACTCACCTCAAAACCAGCACGAGCTCAGAAATCTAATTTTACTGAGTCTTTTGATTGCCTGAAAACACAGCAACAATCAAATCAGTCTCGAATTTATAAATATATATTCACATATATATATCCAATAAAACCATAACCAATATGTTAAATTTCACTTTTGAAAAGAAACATAAAATGTCGGGCCCGTTCAGGTCGCACGGGGCCTAACCCGGACCCTTTTTAGCTTGCCCGGGGCCGGGGCCGAAAGGAGGATGACCACCAGGGGCATAAAGTCGGGCGACTTTCACAAGAGTCCGATGGAACCGGGGCCTAAAGTCGGATGGCTTTAGCTTGCCTGGGGTTTAAGGCGGACCCCTTTCAGCAAACCCGGGGCCAAAGTCGGACCCCTCTCAGCACATAACAACTTCATCATCTTCCCTGTTCTTAATCAGTAAAATATATATACATACATACAATCTGAAATTCTACAAATCACTAAAAAAATACATCCAAACTATGAACAAAATTCATATAACATATAAACAAACATCATGAACACATCAAAAACAATTAAAACACCCAAATAATCAAAACCCATTTGTTCATATAAAGCTTCAACTTGAACATGGTGATTTCTTATACAATCATGTATTTTAACAACTAAACATGCCAAACTAATTCAAAACATGATATGAACATATCCTTACCTTTAGTTTGAATTACAGAACTCCGAATCTTGACTTATAAATTTCAAGTTTCTTGCTTTGAAGGTTTTCTTCACCAAAGGGTTTTCTCTCACTTTACACACACTACACACTTTCACTTTCTATCAAATGAGCAGATAATTCTCCAAAAAAAAACCATACACACACGTATACATAATTTACACACAATTCTAAGGTGGTGGTGGCATATTACTTTATTAATTTTTTTTCTTTATCATGCATGCATACTTAAATAACATACATACATACATATTTCTTAGCTTTTTGTTCTTTCTTTTTTTTCTCCTGCACTAACATATATATATATATATATATATATATATATATCAGATTAAGTTAATTAATTTAATTAACTCTTAAATAAACACATAACAAATAAAACGCAACAAATCACATACCGCCAACCCGCTAATCTCCTAGCCCGGGTTTGTGGGTGTTACAAATCTCCCCTCCTTAAGAGGATTCCATCCTCGGAATCCCTTCTCCTTCAAACAAGTGAGGTTATCTATCTCTCATCTCAGCCTCAGTCTCCCAAGTCAAATTAGAACCTAGGTTGTTCTTCCATTTGACCAACATCATTGGAATCCGTTTCTTACGGAGCTTCGTCACTTTATGATCCAACAGTTCAACAGGTTCCTAAATCAGTCTCTTCTTCGAATCAACTTTCAGTTCATGCATTGGGAGAATCTGGCTTTCATCTTCAACTTTACATTTTCTCAAATAACAGACATTGAACGTATCGTGAATACCTGCAAGCTCTGCTGGAAGATCCAATGTGACTGTCTGGTCATTTACAATCTGACGAATTCTGAAAGGGCCAATATAACGGGGAGCCAACTTCCCGCGTTTACCAAACCGAATCACGCCCTTCGACGGAGAGACCTTTAAATACACCAATTCCCCCACATCAAACGATGTTGGATGACGCCGTGGATCCGCATACATTTTCTGTCTATCTCTGGCCGCTTTCAATTTCTCTCTGGCAATAGCAACCTTGTCAGCAGTCATTTGAACAATCTCGGGTTCTGCAAATTGTTTCTCACCAGCCTCTAACCAACACGTCAGAGTACGGAAGCGACGACCGTACAACATCTCATACGGAGGCATTCCAATACTGGAGTGGTAAGAATTATTATACGCAAACTCTATCAATGGCAGGTACGAATCCCAAGATCCACCATACTCAATTACACAGGCACGTAACATATCTTCGAGTGTCTATATGGTTCGTTCAGTCTGACCGTCAGTCTGGGGATGATAAGCAGTACTCAGACTAATTCTCGTTCTCAATTCTCTCTGTAGACTCTTCCAGAAGTTCGAAACAAACCTGAAGTCTCTGTCAGAAATTATCGATAACGGTCTACCATACCTCGCAACTATATCATTAACATTTAGTTGAATTAACTTAATCAAAGAAGTCGTCTCACATGTAGCCAGAAAATGAGCACTCTTCATACTTATTTCTGATTGTTAAGTCCTTTCTAACTCATAAATCAACTTACCACTGATATTTTAACATTTATCCAATATAAATCACATCACGTTTGTCTAATCAGCTTAATCATGCATTTCTCGAATCATCAAGATTCAACTCAACCGCAAGTTCATTCCCATATATCTGCACAACTCCTATTACTTCATTATCTAATAAGGATTCAGTCGCACTGTTTAGCTCACATCTCTATGCTAGTTATAAATTGTTCCAATTTAATTAAATCTTTCAATTACACATTTGATTTATTCCATCAAGATACAATTTCACTCACCATTTTTATCTCATAGTGGTAGAATACAATTACCTTTATTGATTAATCACAATCCTTCATAATATATCCGGACTTCATTGCATATCATACCTCTCATACATATTCCATCATAACTTGCTTTCATTACTATTCTGACATTTCTGGTCACAACAACCGTTCATAATTCTCTAATACTCTGCCTTGACTCAAACCCAATCATGTCATGTTTCCACGAAATATATCATGTTCACTCCTTTTAGTAGGATATCAGTTAAATACTCTGTATGGCATTATACTATTTAGCCCTCCCAAGTGCACTGGCAATTTAGTTTCGTAAGTTTTTTCAAATTAAATTCCCAATTCCAAGCAAGGGTACTTCCTAGCAAAGGCAAGTTCATGCACAAAATCCATAAGTCTTCATTCCACAATTCTTCATTCCATATGTTCAGGCCATTACATTCTTCTTCTCTCTTCCTTATTTTCTAATGAACTCAATCTGTTATTCTTCATATCTTGTATACTTTCTGTTTACAGGATTCAACTGTTATCATAACTAGCTCTTTCCCATATATATAACTCCTTGTAATTAGTCGCCAAATGCATCAATTATATCTTTTACCCAAACAAGTCTGTACATCTCAAATTTCTCCAATCTGTAGCAATCCATCTCTTTCTTATACTTAATAGTTTAAATCATTTAAGTCATCAATTTCCTAGTAAAGGTAATCTCAATTCCATCCATCAAGTCAATTATACTTTAACTCGCATAATTCCAGGGTTATCATCATAAACTCCATCGTATATCCACATGTTTAATATCAATTATCCGTCCGAGGTAATATTTGAATCTCTAATTCACATCCTTCTATTCATACTAATCATTGTCTCTGTCACTTATTCAACTTATCCGTATAAAAGCATTCGCTATTTCCTTTTATTAATCCAATCAATCATACATACCTTTACAATCAATATCTTTTCACCTTGTCAATATAAACCCATCTATTACATTCTCCAAGTCATGGTTTAGATCATTCCTCTCAGAATTCCTTAACTATCATACGGCCTGAATCATTCCTCCAATTTCAGAGCATAATATCATGTATCATTTCAACAAATATCATATCTCAACGTATCATAAATCTCTTCAGATTCACCAATCATCCTCATATATTATCTTTTATCAAAACATGTCTGAGTATCACAAAACCATTCAATTCCTATACTTGTTCACTTTCTTCTTCTTTCCTTCCTCTTTGCACAATCATAACATATAAATACACATATACAAACACAGTTTGCAAAGCAAATCTTATAACACATAGCTTAGCATGCAATTCGATTAATGTAGACATATCTTTCTCTAGTATCTCATGTCAAATTTACTTCTTATCAAATACCATATACATATTATCATATCATTTCTGACAATAGCATCAGATAGCTTCACAATTTAGATAACAAAATAACAACTAACTCTACTTCTAAAGAATCATTCTCTTTCAGAAGTAAGCACATACACTTAATACACATAGCCATCAAACATTAATAATTAACTCTGAAGTTAATAAACATACGTATAAACATAAAGGTTTTCAAAACGTATCCGTTATATCATTCTTGGTCGGGTAACATCATCTCTCGTTATACCGAATGCCCTACTCTCAGACGTAGTAGGGTCCTTCCTCTTCTGTCCACTTGTTGACGAAGACCCCCCAACTGCCTCAACTCCTGGCCTTGTCCGAACTCCTTTTTCTTTGTCACAGTCTCTCACAATATGACCCTCTCTTTGGCAATTCCAACAAGCACTCCGAGGAAAAGCACAATCATTTAACTCATGACCAAACAATCCGCATCGCACACAACGCAAAGTTTGGAGTGTGCAAATCCCCATATGAACAGACCTACACCGGCGACACCACTGGGAACTTCGGTCAAATCTTTCTGATGTAGGCCTAGTATGTTGAGTTTCTTGCTTCTGACCAACTGCCGATGAGGGTTCCCCAATACTTGGTCTAGATTAGAGTTCTCTTTTAATTCTGCAATCCCTTGCCCCATGATCTTTTCCAAAACAAATCCAACATACCTTCTGGGAGAAATAACAATCTTTCATCTCATGACCAAACTGTCCGCGGGTAAGACATCGCTTAGTTTGGTAAGTACAAGGTCATGTGTGGTGTGACTTACACTTTCCGTACCGTGGTGCTCGTTGATTAATTCCACTAAACTTAGATCCACAATTCAAGTTTTCTTGTCTCCAACCACCTTGCTCTTTTTGCTTTTGTATATAGTATTGTTCAATCCTGGATCCAGTTCAGAAACTTGATCTCGGGTCATGTTGTTTTTGGATTCCACATTTCTCGTTTCCAATTTAGCTAAGCCAAAAGCTTAGGAAGAAGTACTATCCCTCCTAGTACCGCTTGAGTAATCCGGAAGCATAGCTCCCTGAAATAGGACTGAATATAAGTAGGGTTGTTGTGTTACTTGTGTCATAGAGTGATATGGAACCAGAACTAGAAACGTCGTAGCCTGTGTAATGGCAGTTGGATAAGTCTGAGTTTGAACATTTTGGGTTATCCTCTCTCGTTCCATTCGGTGCACAGTATCTCAAAGTTCTTGTATCTCATCTTTCAATTTATCAATACACTTGCTCTTCTCATCCCTCTGTTCACACCTCAATGTACCAGTTTGATATGTCATATCCATCACATTTACTGTTGAAGTTCCAACTACTTCCTGGGTCACAGGAGTGTCAGTAGGGGTATCTTTGTCTGCCATATCTGTATAATCACATCACCTCATAGTCTTATTAGCATATATCATTAGTACTCAAAATACTAACTGCTACAAACAACTCTAACTCACTCTAATTCCCCCGAAGGAAAGCTTGACCCGTCATGAGCCAAGATTTGGGAATGCAACACTCTAGCCGTGCATGCATCGCCAAACCTAGGCTCTGACACCAAACTGTAACACCGAAAAACTCAAGACATTTTTTTAAAATACGTTGCGGAAGCTTTTAATAAATAAACTTAATTACATACAAACCAATATTAACAAATGTAAAAACATTGTTCATAAACAAAATAATCATTGTGTGTTACAAAAACTATAGGATCGTTTCATTTCAAAAACTAATATCAGAGTCGGGTCAACTTCTCCTTTAGCTAACCTCACAAACACGAACCTACAAAGGCAACAACTGAGGGGAATTAGCACAAAGCTAAGTGAGTAGAGGCTAAACACCAAAAGCAAACATCGATAGTCAATATCAAAGCATGTAATCACGTATCCCGAGAAGACCGGCGGTTCGGCGCAGAACCTACAACCAATACCGGCCAAAGCAAAGGTTTACCGATAGCCCTCCACTGAATTGGCACAGTGAAAATCCCCCTCTGATGCAACATATGCACCAGTAAGGCTAACACTGTTCAAGCAACTAGTGAACGAGCCCAGCCCAATTCTACGTATAGCTGACTTCCCAACGCAACTCGAAATCATCCTAAGAGTGCGTATCGGCCAAATAATTATGCAGTAGATATCAATCATCAATAATCACAATCAGTAGTTAATTCAATCCAATCCAATCTCAATCACAGTCATGCATCACATCAATAACATTAACAGAAATCTTTACCATCCGCGATTAACTTCTACTCACCTCAAAACCAGCACATGCTCAGAAATCTAATTTTACTGAGTCTTTTGATTGCCTGAAAACACAGCAACAATCAAATCAGTCTCGAATTTATAAATATATATTCACATATATATATATCCAATAAAACCATAACCAATATGCTAAATTTCACTTTTGAAAAGAAACATAAAATGTCAGGCCCGTTCAGGTCGCACGGGGCCAAACCCGGACCCTCTTTAGCTTGCCCGGGGCCTAAAAGTCGGATGACCCGGGGCCGGGGCCTAAAAGTCGGATGACCCGGGGCTAGGGCCGAAAGTCGGATGACCACCCGGGGCATAAAGTCGGGCGACTTTCACAAGAGTCGGATGGAACCGGGGCCTAAACTCGGATGACTTTAGCTTGCCCGGGGCTTAAGTCGGACCCCTTTCAGCAAACCCGGGGCCAAAGTCGGACCCCTCTCAGCACATAACAACTTCATCATCTTCCCTGTTCTTAATCAGTAAAATATATGTACATACATACAATCTGAAATTCTACAAATCACTAAAAAAATACATCCAAACTATACACAAACTTCATATAACATATAAACAAACATCATGAACACATTAAAAACAATTAAAACACTCAAATAATCAAACCCATTTGTTCATATAAAGCTTCAACTTGAACATGGTGATTTCTTATACTATCATGTATTTTAACAACTAAACATGTCAAACTAATTCAAAACATGATATGAACATATCCTTACCTTTAGTTTGAATTACAGTACTCCAAATCTTGACTTATAAATTTCAAGTTTCTTGCTTTGAAGGTTTTCTTCACCAAAGGGTTTTCTCTCACTTTACACACACTACACACTTTCACTTTCTTTCAAATGAGCAGATAATTCTCCAAAAAAAACCATACACACACACGTATACATAATTTACACACAATTCTAAGGTGGTGGTGGCATATTACTTTATTATTATTTATTATTTATCATGCATGCATACTTAAATAACATACATACATACATATTTCTTAGCTTTTCGTTCTTTCTTTTTTTTCTCCTGCACTAACATATATATATATATATAAATTATATTAAGTTAATTAATTTAATTAACTCTTAAATAAACACATAATAAACCTGCACAGATCCAAGCTATGATCAACTCATTCTCAAATGTACTCCCTGATCCCGAGCAACAACCGAAGTCCTCTGAACTTGAAATTAATAAACCTGCAATGGCTCTCCGACACTTTGGCTGTGATAGATCATACCCATGGAGAAGCACCACTGGTTCGAGACAATACTGAGGAACAAGGAGCCAAAAAGCCAATAGTGACTGAAGAGGAGGATTTGAGCTTTTCTGACTTATTTCCAAATCTACCCGAGGCCTTCAACTCTGAAACAGAATTTATGTATGGCTATCAACCGGGTCCTCTTGATGAAGCTAGTGAAGGACATGATTTTGATCCTTATGTGGAAGAAGAGGAAGAGGTGGAAGAAGAAGAAGAGATAGTGGTAGAAGAGAGAGGGGTGGGAAAAGAAAAGGATGGTGCTGAGGGACCCCCAAGCCCAAAAAGCCGGGAAGCTACACCTTCCATCGGAGCTGGCATTGTCAGCTCTGGTGTTGAAATAGCCACTGTCATCCCAACAGTGCACATTCACCCCACCAGCCACTCAAGTGTCTCTCAACAGACACCTGTTTCATTCCACAGAGATTTTGCACATACTCTACCGGCCTCTCATTCGGAGATGGCTGGTATTGAAACTAGAGGTCTGCCTCTCTCGACCCCGCCCTTCTCTTCAGCGCACATTGACATACCGTAGATTTCTGCTTTCCTTTCCAGACACCAATCTACACTCGTACAAATTACGACGTTGTTTAATAGACAACAGTCCGGAACACCTGTAGGTGGCACTACTAAAAGTGCCATTCAAGGATCAGGTGGAAATCTCAGCGGAGTGTTCACCACCTCAGCTCCGCATTCAAGTAGCTCTGCCTCTGTGGACGAGACTTCAACGGGTACTCTAAGTGAGTCTTGGTTTGTTACCAAACTGCAGGAGGCTCTTAACCCTATCACCGAGGGCATTGCTGACATCAAACAGACCCTTGCTTCCCTTAAATCCAAAATTGATGACGAATAGAGCTTATCTACCGATACACTTAAATCCTTGCTATATGCCCGTTTACTGGAAAAGGCCCCTGACCGCGAACAGAACTTGGATCTCCTTGAAACCCTTCGGAATGAACAAAATTATAAGGGTAGAAACCTAATTGAATTCAAAGAAACAGTCATGAACTCAATGGAGGATCTGGGTAACGTGGTCTTTCAAAAGCTAGACTCTGTGGAAACAAGGCTGACAACACTTGAAACAAGTTGCAAATCCCACGCTGCTAGGTCCAAACGTAGGCGCGATAATGATGATCCCGATCATGATCGTCACGAGGTGGAGAAAAGACCCCGCATTTTGACCTTTACCCCTTTGACTGAACGACTTGCAGCTGCAATGGGGATCGGGGCAGAACCAGAACAACAACAATCAAAACAGCAACAACAACAACAACAACAGCAACATCAACAACAACAACAACAATTATCTGAGCCTGAACCTACCATCCCAGTGTTTGAATTTGAAACAAAAACTGCTGAAATTGAAGAAAGGGATGAGTCAGATGAATTACTGAAATAGATTGAGGAGTTCTCTTTTGAAAAACTACCTGAAAGAACCGAGGAAGTCCAGATCGTGGACAGATTTGATGATATGCCGGTGCCTACAGTTCAAAAGTCAGCTTCTTCAAGGGTTGCAAAGCCTGTGAGGGGGTTGGTTACCAAAAAGCAAATGGAGGAGACCATCAGAAAGCTAGATCTCACAAGGGTTCTCCGGGGCATATCTGAGGAGGTTCATCAACTATTTCCTCCTGAATCTAAGAAATTCAAGGTGTCTGCTACCGACATCCTGAGGAAGAATCAAGAAGCTGAGCAGGCATAACTACTATAACAAACATCATCTGAATGGCCTATCCCTCCTAATCTCCAACTGACACGTCCAATTCCAACCTCATCAGACTCAGGCCTTGATAGACACAATATGTTCACCATGGAAGCTATGAAAAACCCTATATGGGGACAATTCAGTGTGAACGCTGCTTACCTCGAGGATCGGATCCCTACCATCTATACTTCTCAAGTCAGAGAAAAGATTCCTCCATAACTGAGAGGTCTTGATGATGCACAAAGGAGACGATATACTCACATCCTCAATGAATACAAAACCCCGAGGGAGCAGATAGTGTCATAGTACCCAAACAGCAAAGTACTTCGTGTAAGCATGCAAAAATCACTCAGGTACAGGTTTGCTGTGTATGATGTCCAGAGAGGAGATGGTCAGAAAATCTCCCTCAATGAAGCAGACTTGAGACATGTAAAGCCGCATGACATTGAGTTCATATACAAGGAGCTCTCTACAAAGATCAACAAGTCCTATGAAGAACAACAAGGACGATCAGCTCTGATGAAATATATGAGGAGATTCATTGAATTTATCCAGGAGCACGATATGCAATTAGGCACCGAGAGTAATCAACTCAAGGTGAATCTGCTCAGACCACTGTAGCATCATATTGATTTACCAACCCTAGAAGAGCTCATAGTTATTGATGAAAATCATTCTAGCTTTGCGGGTCAAAGAGGTGTCATCTTCGTCAATCAACGCCGCCGAAAGATCATGGTTCGGATGATAGACTTGATGACATACTCAGATGGTACTCTAAAACTGTTATTTCATCGTCTCCAAGAAAAGGCTGAAAAGGATCAATCTACTTTAAGTGAGACTGAAATGGTCAGGCTGATACGTACAATAGAACAGGTCAAAAGGATATTGGATAGCCGGAGGATCATCACGAGGTGGCAGATGATGTTTGGCATAAGAAATAGATCTATTCTGTAATTTGTTATCTTTCTGCATATCTTTTATTGTAATAGGATTTCTCTCCATTTAAGGGGAGATTGTTAATATTAGAAAATGTAGAAAAACCCATGTGGTAGACTTGGCCTATAAATAGGCCCATTAGACCCTTGGGCTATTGACCGCTTGTAACGTTCAGCACATATATGTAATATTGATATTAACGTGAAGTGTGTGTTTTCTCTCAATATTCATTTCTCTACTCATTACTTACAGGTTTATTGTTCATCGATTTGACCTTTCAAAGTTTATATCACCTCTCACAGCCTTACAAACCTTCCCACTACGTTCACCATTCCGGAAATCATTGGATCAATTTGCAAGCCAAACATTCCTCACACAACGACAATTCTCTTCAGGAGAGATCTTCTTCCCAAATGTGCCGTGTGGAATAAAATTATCGATTCCAACATCTTTCCCAAATCTGGGAATAACTCTGAAATAAGTACCATTCAAGCCGTACTTCTTCATGCACTCAAAACAAGAACTGAGGTCAACCTCATGCACATTCTTGCAAAACGCATGAGTGGCCTCGTCACTAGTCGTAGGGATCTTCCCTATGGTCGTCTCCTCTCCCTACTCTTCACCAACTTACCAGATATTCCTCGTGTTGCCTCTAATCCGGTGTAACATCCTCGATTTGGGCCTAGCTGTTAAACGTGTTTTTAAGCTTAATAGAATTGTAATTTAGCTATATAAATAAAAAGTTAAATGTATAATAGTGTGTTATGTGTTTTTGTGTATATAAATATATATAGTAAAAGAAAGAACATAATGAGAAATCCAGAGGCAACCGCCTCTAGATATTATCGTATATATATATATGTGTGAAAAGTCACATGGTGGTCAAACCTTGCAAAAGCAAACACCACAAGAACTCTCGGTTTTCTTTCTACTTTCTTGCTCTCGGATTTTCTTAAAGTCTTGAAAGATTGTTGATTTGATTCCAACTGAGGTAAAGATGTGTTTGTTATTAAGATTTAACATATATGAAATGGTTTTTATGTTTAAAACATGATGAATACTCAAATCCTTGCAAAACACCATTAAGTGTATAAACCATGAATGGATGTTTTTAGAATATGAAAATGTATAAACCATGAATGGAATTCTGGAAAATAAGCCATACATGAATATGGTGGTTTCTGGGTTGAAAATGCCGGATTCCGGGGCTTGAAAGTGTCGGAATCCGCTAGTTTCCCAAATCCGATAAGTGTCAGATTCCGGGACTTTGTGGTGTCGGAATCCGCATCATGTCTAAATCCGAGTTATTGTTCTAAATACGATAAGTATCTAATTTCCTTGAGTTCATGTATGATTTACAAGTCGAATCCGAAAGTATCGGATTCCTTTGAAAATGTCGGATTCCGACAAAAGTGTCGGATTCCGATAGAAGTATCGGATTCCGATTGAAGGTCGGATTTCCAATTGTATGTCAAGGTTTCCAAGTTCATAAGTGTTGAAATCCGATGAGTGTCGGATTTCACAATATATCGGATTTCCCTTGAGTGTCGGATTTCATGAAATCCGACAGTCTGTCGGATTTATGTGGAATCCGGACTTTGGGATTTCCTTTGTTGGCTTTGTAGCTATTCTAAGTATGTTAAGATAATTAATGTATGTCCTAATATTCTAGGTGAACTTGACACCCTAGACAAGAGAAAAGTAAATTAGCTATCTGTTAATGAATAAGAATTGCATGTTACTTAAAGTACAATACCATATTAAATACTTGTCATATATAAAGTTAAGTGCATGTCAGAGGGATCCAGGACTGGAACCGCTTAGTTAAATAAATGTTATGCATGATACTGATTCTGAATGAATCAGTTAAGTGAAGATATGATGATATACATGCTAGGGATCCAGATTGGATCCATAATGAAGTACTTGAATGTAAATGCATGCTAAAAGAAGTAAATGATTATGCATGCTAAGTAAAAGATCAATATATGTGTATGTGTTCGCGAACATCTGCAAGCATGGTTAAGGTCAGCCGGTTAGCTGGATCCCAGGGACCCTTGATCAGGAGATTCGGGATTTAACGGTGATTCAAGGTAACATTCCTGATCGTAGGTTCTGCAGAACTGCCGTGCCTTATATCATGAGGGTTAATCAGCCAGAAATGGCTGAGTTACCTAAGGAGCCTCTGGTTCTGTTAACGATGCTTGGTGGACTGCTTTATGCTTCCCCACCAGCGCGGCGGGTTGTGTCTGATCCCCCAGTGTATTGGTGTTGAGCGGGACTAGCTATACTGCAAGAAACAACTTATACCGATCGTGTCAGCACACCACAATGTGATAGGATAGCATTGTATGCTTATTCCTGATGTGCATGTTCTACTCTAATGATGCTTATGCCAAGTTTGTGCTCACTAGCTAAGTGTAGCTAATGGTGCCATGTTAACTGCTTTTGCAGATCGAAGTTAGATTGCCTGGTGAGCCAGGTTCCCTGCCTCTTGATATTTTTGCTGGAACACTTATGATGTAATAAATACCTTATGGTCGGTTGTAAATATTCCGCTGCTTAATGTTATATGATCGTGATTAAGATCACGTTTGTTTAAAAACGCAAATTTTTGCTAAAATCTGGTATATGCAAAGCCGGTGTTACAAGTAGGTATCAAAGCCTAAGTTTGAGGGAATTGGGTACTTGCAAGAGTATTCAATCTCAAACAAGGGCCCGACCATAATAAGTGTTCCTTTGTGGGGGGATTGAGTATGAGAGTTACATGATTATTACTTGCTATAGTATAGCTTGTCAGATATGATAAGCAAGTATGATAAAGTACTAATTACTCTTCTGTGTTATATAGAAGAGATAAGAAAATGTCTGCTAACAAAGCAAACACTGAGTAAGCACTCAAAGAATTAGAAGACGAGGCTTCTCACATGCCTCACCAAGCCGAAGATCAACGCTCTCAGCATAATGCTGGTGGCGCAGTACCTGATCCAGACCAACTAGCGTATATAAAGCATCTGGAGGAAGAGCTCCGCTTAGCTAAAGAGCACTTGTTAAAATCCACTTTAGTCAAAGCACGCAAGCCCTGCTCGTATAAGATATTATTGACGTGTCACCCGCCAACGTATGAGGGGAGTGATAACCCCACTATTACTATTCAATGGCTCCGTGAAATGGAGCAAGCTTTTGAGTCTTGTGAGTGCGAGCCCGAGTATCGTGTGAACTACGCGATACGCATGTTAAAGGGTCGTGCTATATTCTGGTGGGATACCGTGAAGGCCTTGGTTAACAAAGAGGTATTAAGTACTCTCTCTTGGGAGCAGTTTTCTGAAAAAGGTGCTACAGAAGTACTGCACTGAATATGATATGGAAAGAATGGAGCGGGAGTTTACAGATCTCCGAAAGGGAGATAGACCGATAGAAGAGCATATCACCTCATTCACTGATAAGATGAGGTTTGTTCCACACCTGATCCCAGATGAAGTCACGAAGATAAGAAGGTTTGTGGCGACTCTGCCACTAGAATTCTGTGCCCATGTGCGGGTAGCTCCAACACTAGATCGGGCGTTTCAAGTGGCCCGACAAATGGAAGGTGATCGAAAACAGTGTGGGGATGAATTTGCCAGTGGTGGCAGTAAAAGGAAGTTTCAGCCATCTCTCCAATCGGGCTCTTCAAAAGGGCAATCCTTAGGAGGTGGGAAAACTGAATCTCCTAAGAAACCAAGACCTAATGATCCTTGGTGTTCTTCATGCCGTACCTATCATTCCGGGGAATACTCAGCAGCAACACAGAGGTGCGGCAGGTGTGGGCAAAGAGGGCATTCGGTGAATGAATGCCGATAAAAAGAAGATGTTTGTTACCGGTGTCGCAAACCCGGTCACAAAATGGTTGAGTACCCTGACCGACAAAGCTCCGGAGCAGCTGGGTCTTCTGGAGGGCAAAAGAAAGACAATGCCCCGCGTGCTAAAGGGCGGGCATTTCAGATGACTGCAGAGGAGGCAAAGGCTGCAGGTGATGTCATCACTAGTACATTTCTTATTAATTATTTTCTTGTCAGTGTACTATTTGATTCAGGAGCAACATATTCTTTTGTTTCTGTTGCTTGCTGTAAAAGACTCCAATTACCTGTTGTGCCTTTAGACGAGTCTCTTAATGTAGAAGTTGCAAACGGCAAAGTAGTCTCGGTTACCAAGAAAGTTCCCGTTGCCGTTATTTATATTGATGGGAGTAGTATCCCTATCTCATTCTTTGTTATGCCTATTGCGAGCTTTGATGTTGTGATTGGAATGGATTGGCTTAGCAAGCGTGATGCTGAGATTTTCTGTTCCAAGAAGATGATTAAGATCTCTCTTGCTAATGGATCTTATGCAGTTGCTCGAGGGGAACGACGGGAGTCTGATATTCCTGTCATCTCCATCGTTAAAGCTCAGAAGTCTATTTCAAAAGGTTGTGATTCTTTATTGGCATATGTTATTGATGCTACGATGGAAAAGCGACCAGTTCAAGATATCAGGGTAGTTTCTGAATTCCCTGAGGTATTTCATGATGAATTACCGGGTTTACCTCTGGTAAGAGATGTTGAATATAAGATTGAATTGATTCCTGGAGCTACACCTGTAGCTAGATCTCCATATCGTCTCACTACTTCTGAGATCCGCGAGATGATGACTCAAATCCAGGAATTACTCGAAAAGGGTTTCATTCGTCCTAGTTCCTCGCCTTGGGGAGCTCCTATCTTATTTGTCAAAAAGAAGGATGGAACCATGAGGATGTGTATCGATTACAGGGAGCTGAATAAGCGAAATGTAAAGAATAAGTATCCTCTTCCGCGTATTGATGATCTCTTCGATCAGTTGTAGGGAGCTACGTATTTCTCAAAGATTGATCTCCGTTTGGGGTATCATCAAGTACGAGTCCACGAAGAACACATTCCGAAGACGGCTTTCCGGACTCGTTACGGCCATTATGAATTCTTGGTTATGCCATTCGGCTTAACCAATGCTCCTGCCATATTTATGGATTTGATGAATCGTATCTGTCGTCCTTTTCTTGATAAATCTGTTATTGTTTTCATTGACGGGATTCTTGTCTACTCGAAGACTGAGGCTAATCACGAGCTTCATCTTCGTCAGGTTCTCGAGACTCTCAAACGAGAACAGTTATATGCCAAGTTTTCTAAATGTGAATTCTGGCTTAGGGAAGTTCATTTCCTTGGCCATGTTATCTGTCAAGAAGGCGTTAAAGTAGATCCGGCTAAGGTAGAAGCAGTGATGAATTGGGAGGTTCCTCGAACTCCCTCTGAAATAAAGAGTTTCCTTGGCTTGGCCGGCTACTATCGGCGATTTATTCGCAACTTTTTGAAACTTGCGGGTCCGTTGACCAAGCTGACCCGTAAGGAGGTTGCATTTGTCTAGTCAGAAGCTCAAGAAGAAGCGTTCCAAACCTTAAAACGATTGTTGTGCGAAGCTCCGATTCTTGTCTTATCGGAGAGTTCGGAAGACTTTGTTGTTTATTGTGATGCCTCGTATGCGGGGTTGGGTTGTGTTCTTATGCAAAGAGACAAAGTAATTGCTTATGCCTCTCGGCAACTGAAATCTCACGAAAGGAACTACCCAACTCACGATCTCGAACTTGCTGCTGTTGTCTTCGCACTGAAATTGTGGAGGCACTACGTGTATGGCACTAAGTGTGTAATATGTACTAATCACAAAAGCTTGCAGTATGTCTTTACACATAAAGAACTCAACATGCGGCAGCGCTGTTGGTTGGAGTTAATTAAAGACTACGACTGTGAGATCCGTTACCACCCGGGTAAAGCCAATATTGTAGCGGATGCTTTGAGCCGTAAAGGGCCAGCAGCAGAGGAAAGGTTCATGAAGCTTACTGTTGTATCAGATTTGATTGCAAGGTTAAAAGACGCCCAACAGTTAGCTTTGCAGGATGACAATCTGAAATCGGAAACGATGAAAAAGTAAAAAGGCCAGCTGGGTGAAGATAATCGTGGATTGAAGACTTTTCAATCCAGGATTTGGGTGCCTCTCCTTGGAGGTAATCGTGAGCTGATTTTGCAAGAAGCTCACAAGTCTAAGTTGTCTATCCATCCGGGTATCACCAAGATGTACTATGACCTGAAAAGGTTGTAATTGTGGCCCACTCTAAAGAAAGACATTGCTTCATTTGTGGAGAAATGTCAAATATGTGCCGAAGTCAAGACAGAGCATCAAAGGCCTTATGACAATTTACAACAGCTTGACATTCCAGAATGGAAATGGGATCACATCACGGTGGATTTTGTGACGAAGTTTCCAAAGACGTTCAGAGGGCATGATATGATTTGGGTCATTGTTGACCGATTGACTAAAAGTGCCCATTTCTTGGCAACCAACGAGTCGGCTTCGTTGACTCGTTTGGCACAGCTTTACATTGATGAGATAGTATCACATCACGGTCTTCCTTGTTCGATAGTTTCTGATTGTGACTCCAGATTTATATCTAATTTCTAGCAAAGTTTGCAACGTGAGTTAGGTACTCGTGTGCACTTAAGCACTGCCTATCACCCGCAGACCAATGGTTAATCAGAACGAACGATTTAGACTCTTGAAGACATGCTTCGGGCGTGTGTACTTGAATACGGTGGATCATGGGATTCTCATCTTCCGTTGATTGAATTTGCAATAACTCGTATCATTCCAGTATTGGAATGCCACCGTACGAAATGCTCTACGGGAGACGATGTCGTACTCCGACTTGCTGGTTGGAACCCGGAGAGAAACAGTTCGTTGGACCTGAGATTGTCCAGATAACTTCAAATAAAGTGAATGTGGCTTTAGAAAAGCTTAAAGTAGCCCGAGATCGACAGAAGATGTATGCGGATCCTAAACGCCGCCCCGCTACATTCGATGTCGGTGATCGTGTATTCTTGAAGGTTTCCCCTTGGAAGGGCGTTATTCGTTTTGGGCGCAAGGGGAAGCTAAGTCCACGTTTCATAGGCCCATTCAAGACCGTGCGTAAAGTGAATGATCAGACGGTAACTCTTGAGTTGCCGCCTGAGCTATCTGGAATCCACTAACCTTCAACGTAAGTTACTTGCGTAAGTGCAACGTTGAAGAGGAATAGATTGTTCTGTTACAAGAACTGAAGGTTGACTCTTCTAAGCGACTCGTAGAAGAACCTGTTGAAATTCTTGACACGAAGGTCAATAAGCTACGAAAGAAAATGATCAAGCTGGTTCTTGTTAAGTGGAAACACAGTTTAGGTCCGAACCTGACATGGGAAGTCGAGGACGAGATGAAGACAAGATACCCTCACCTGTTTATCACTGAGTAGATTCTGAGGACGGAATCTTCTTAAGGGGGTAGATTTGTAACATCCTCGATTTGGGCCTAGCTGTTAAATGTGTATTTAAGCTTAATAGAATTGTAATTTATCTATATAAATGAAAAGTTAAATGTATAATAGTGTGTTATGTGTTTTTGTGTGTATAAATATATATATAGTAAAAGAAAGAAGAGAATGAGAAATCCAGAGGCAACCGCCTCTGGATATTATCGTATATATATATATATATGTGTGTGTGTGTGTGTGAAAAGTCAAATGGTGGTCAAACCTTGCAAAAGCAAACACCACAAGAACTCTCGGTTTTCTTTGTACTTTCTTGCTCTCAGATTTTCTTGAAGTCTTAAAAGATTGTTGATTTGATTCCAACTGAGGTAAACATGTGTTTGTTATTAATATTTAGCATATATGAAATGGTTTTTATGTTTAAAACATGATGAATACTCAAATCCTTGAAAAACACCATTAAGAACATGCAAAGCTTACTTTGCAAGTGGGTTTTGTATGTTTGGTGTTATTGTGTGGGTTTGATGTGTTTTTGAAGTCATACTAACGAAAATGGATGTTTTTAGAATATGAAAATGTATAAACGATGAATGGAATTCTGGAAAATAAGCCATACATGAAGATGGCGGTTTCTTGGTTGAAACTGCCGAATTCCGGGCTTGAAAGTGTCGGAATCCGCTAGTTGCCCAAATCCGATAAATGTCGGATTCCGGGACTTAGTGGTGTCAGAATCCGCATCATGTCTAAATCTGAGTTATTGTTCTAAATCCGATAAGTATCGGATTTCCTTGAATTCATGTATTATTTACAAGTCGAATCCGAAAGTATCGGATTCCTTTGAAAATGTCGGATTCCGACAAAAGTGTCGGATTCCGATAGAAGTATCGGATTCCGATTGAAGGTCTGATTTCCAATTGTATGTCAAGGTTTCTAAGTTCATAAGTGTTGAAATCCGATGAGTGTCAGATTTCACAATATATCGGATTTCCCTTGAGTGTCGAATTTCATGAAATCCGACAGTCTGTCGGATTTATGTGGAATCCGGACTTTGGGATTTCCTTTGTTGGCTTTGTAGCTATTCTAAGTATGGTAAGATAATTAATGTACGTCCTAATGTTCTAGGTGAACTTGACACCCTAGACAAGGCAGAAGTAAATTAGCTATCTGTTTTAAACCACACGGGTGAGTACTGACTTCCATAAGCCTCAGTAGAGGAAGAATTATGTGTTAAGTGATTTGAGTGCGTTTGTGCTCATAAGTTAATCAATAAGAATTGGCATGTTACTTAAAGTACAATGACATGTTAAATACTTGTCATATATAAAGTTAAGTGCGTGCCAGCAGGATCCAGGACTGGAACCGCTTAGTAAAATAAATGTTATGCATGATACTGATTCGGAATGAATCTGTTAAGTGAAGATATGATGATATACATGTTAGGGATCCAGATTGGATCCATAAAGAAGTACTTGAATGTAAATGCATGCTAAAAGAAGTAAATGATTATGCATGCTAAGTAAATGATCAAGATAAGTGTATGTGTTCGCGAACATCTGCAAGGATGGTTAAGGTCAGCCGGTTAGCTGAATCCCAGGGACCCTTGATCAGGAGATTCGGGATTTAACGGTGATTCGAGGTAACATTCCGGATCGTAGGTTCTGCAGAACCGCCGTGCCTTATATCATGAGGGTTAATCAGTCAAAAATGGTTGAGTTACCTAAGGACCCTCTGGTTCTGTTAACGATGCTTGGTGGACTGCTTTATGCTCCCCCACCAGCGCGGAGGGTTGTGTCTGATCCCCCGGTGTATTGGTGTTGAGCGGGACTAGCTATCCTGCAAGAAACAACTTATACCGATCGTGTCAGCACACCTCAATGTGATAGGATAGCATTGTATGCTTATTCCTGATGTGTATGTTCTACTCTAATGATGCTTATGCCAAGTTTGTGCTCACTAGCTAAGTGTAGGTAACGGTGCCATGTTAACTGCTTTTGCAGATCGAAGTAAGATTGCCTGGTGAGCCGGGTCCCCTGCCTCTGGATATTTTTGCTGGAACACTTATGATGTAATAAATACCTTATGGTCGGTTGTTTTGTAGAGTAACACCAGATACTGAAACAAAGTTTATTGTAAATATTCCGCTGCTTAATGTTATATGATCGTGATTAAGATCACATTAGTTTAAAAACGCAAATTTTTGCTAGAATCTGGTATATGCAAAGCCGGTGTTACATCCGGCTTCCTCCGTTCCAATCGACCTTGAGACACTTCGCAAGATGTCTTCCCTATAAGGGAAGAAGCGGGCACATTTGTCATTCTCCGAGGATACGGAAGCTGAAATTGAGGCTTTCACTTTTGGAGAGGAAGAGGAAGGTGAAGCAGATAGTGATATTCATTCTGACTACGACATGGTTGAAGGATCCACGGATGAAAGGATTACGGCACTTCATCGCAATGTCAATGCATTCAGAAATGAAACCCGCTCTCTGCGCAAAGAGGTAAAGGGGGTAAAAGGCATGCTCCTGTCTATCATGAACACACTTAAGTGCAATATCGGAACCGATGTGGGTGAGCCTTCTCATCCTCGATGGGTTGTTTGATGATCACACTCTTGGGGTTTAACATCAAAACTATTTAATTTTAAATGTTTATATTTGTTCAAACAAATTAATATGCTTTGTGGACGTCTTGCTAGATGGTTGATAATTTGCTACAGTTTACTATGCTATGATTATCTTCGATTCTTATGACACGGATTGTACTTTGTGATTGCTTGGTTAGAATTTTGGTTATACTCACATCTCCTTGCCAAGTCCTTAGTTGTATTTTCATGTGTTATAGATCAACCAACCTATGAAGTGGAGTTCTACATTCAAGGGGAGCTTATGTCAAGGGGAGTCTCCTTTTTGTTAAGACAAAAAAAGGGGAGAAGATAGTAGATATAAGATAAGCATAAAGGTATATATATGTATATAATATATATATATATATGCACATGTTAACATGTTCAAGTTATATATACAATTTATATACAAGTTGAAAATTTTTGTCTTCAACAAAAAAGGAGAGATTGTTGGGAAAAATAGGCTTATAAATATATCCTCTTTTGTTGACACAAAAATACACAACTTGTTTATATAATTGTATTTATTAACATCAACATATGTGCACATATACATATATATATATATATATTCAAACAAACATATATTTTAAGATAAACTTCAATCAAATGGCCAAGCTTCAATCGTCAAGATCCGAGTTCAAGTAGAAGTCGATGTCGAAGATACCTATAAACAAATGTTCGGGATTTATGAGCTTACAAAATAAATAATCATATAAGTTTAAGTTTTTATAAAACACTTTTTATAAAAACTTTTATAAAATTAAGAAACTTATTATAAAAATCACAAGCTTGGAAGTCAAAGTTAGAAACTTCCCATTTTGACAAATACCCAACACAATCTTCCATTGAAATAAGACAACACCAGAATTAGCAAAAGGAATCTCTCAAAGAAGTAAACTTCCAACATGCTTTGTGTATATGGTTTCCAAACTTCCAATTTTATGATTAAATTCAAACTTAGGAAGTATGGTACTAACCCAACTTTTCTTAAGCTTCTTTTCAGTGCATTTTTATGGTAAAAATGGGTTGTGTATGGTTTTGGTAAAAGGCCAATGTCTATATTCACAAGGCTCAAAAAGTTCCAGCAGACCGACGGTCGATGACACGGTCGACCGTGGTAAGTCTGGACACTTTTTGAGCTTACACCTTTTTCCTTATTTAAGGCAACTCAAGTCTAGCCTTTTTATTCACCGCTTGCAATCTGAAAAACATAGAATACATACAAAATCTTGTGAGCTCATATTCCTTGATAATTCAATCTTTCAAGATCAAGAATCAAGCAAAAGTGAAAGCCTTCAAACTTCAAATACTATATTACATTCTTATACATTTGTAATAGTGTGAGGATCATATCTAGCCTATAGAATTAGAGAGAATTGAGGATCAACTCTAGCCTTTCTAATTAGAGTGAAGTGAGGTTTATCTTAACCTTGTTTGCAAGAGTGAAGTGTAATTCTTGTAAGCTAAAAAGAGAAGTTGTAAAAGGTTTAAGATACCTTCAAAGAGAGAAGTTAGTGGAGCAACTCTTGGTGGGTGAGGCCAAGGAGTGGATGTAGAGCAAGGTTGTTAACCCTTGCTTGAACCACTATAAATCATTGTGTCCTAGCTACTTACATTAGTGATATCTTTCCTCCTTAAACTCTTTAATTACATGCAAGAATAGTTAAAAACTTCAAAAACTGGGCATATAATCTATTCACCCACCCTACTTCTAGGTTCTATCAAACACCTTAGGCGAATCACATATCGGCTGTGGATAGGAGAGATGTTGGGCATATAAGTAAACTTTGGCCTTACATGACACAATGCGTTTTGGGGCCACAAGCATGGCAGATCATATGAGAACTCTACAGTTAAGCGTGCTTGGGCAAGAGCAATCCAAGGATGGGTGACCCCATAGGAAGTTCTCGTCCGGTCGCTAAAAACAAATCCGTAAGCCAGTAGAGCAAAGCGGACAATATTGTGTCATGGTAAGGCGGGGTGTTACATAATGAAGACAGACGTAGCGGATTTTGTATTGAAGTGTGTTACTATTCTGAAGTGAAGGCAGAACATCATAAACAATACGGTGATTTGCAACAACTTGATATACCTGAGTGGAAATAAGATAAGATCACCATGGATTTCGTCACTAAGTTACCAATCCCAACGAGGTAATGATATGATATGGGTTATTATGGATTGGCTAACAAAGAGCGCTCACTTTTTGGTAACTAAAGAGAATGAAAAGTTGGAAAATCTAGCTAAACTCTATGTATAGGAGATAGTCGCGAGGCATGGAGTGTGTTAGTCCCAGATTGAGTACGCAACAATAAATGATTGTAGAAGGGGGGTTGAAGACAAACTTTAGCTTTTTAAAATTAAATACACACCATTATACTTTATATAATTCTTATTGATTATGAATCAAGAATTACATGTACTAGAAGCGGAAATTCTAAGTACAATAAAAGGTGGTAATCAATTTGTCTAACACATAGACAAGCTAACTCTAAAACAACTAATGTTTAAAGAGTGTTCAACACATGAACAAGTTTGGTTCTACACAATGCTTAAAACTCTACGAATTTTCTCAACAGATGAGATTGCTTTGTGTTGTGTAGAAGCTTCAAACTTTTGCATATCCACCATGCATGAATATATAGAAGTCGTGGCGTGTCCGGTTGCATGAAAGAAGGGGACAAGGAGTGTGTTAAAATATAATATTTTAATTGTAAAGTTAGTGGGTGAAAAATAAAGTTACTTTAATCAACTGTTTGATAAAAGTAATTGTACTTTTCTGAAAAAGTGCAACCCACTCACAATATAAAATATTAAATCTCACACCTTTTGCCTTGTAAGACTGTCTTTCCCTGTCCATGCTTGCACTTTATACAACGACCATGCTTGTTCTTGAATTGACTGTACCAAGTATGGGATTGCTAGCCATACTTAGTTGTTAAAACAAATCTTCGAGATCTTCGTCTGTTTGAGGTATCTTTCTCCTTTTCCAGAGGATAAAATCAAACCTTTTTGTCTCATACTTGATCCAAAAAGTGTTTTATACTTTTACAAACAAATATCTAAGGCATAATAGAAGAACACATGTTCTGCCTTTTACATATAAAACATACAATCTGAAAGAAAGAGCAGATTTGACATTTTGCTCGACTCAGCTAACAGAAAGTAATAGGAACTTTAACTTTCACTAATCAGTTGAAAAGATAGATCAGTTGATCATTTTTGCTAGGACTCAGTTGATACATATTGCTTAGCTGATCATACAAATGCTCAGTTGATCAATAGTTATCTTAGGAGGACATAAGCTTATGTATTGATATTATCAGTTGATCAAGTATGCTCAGCTGATCATTTAAATACATCTGCTTATGTAGGAAGTTTACTTGTGTTAAGAAAGACTTACTTAGTTGATGCTCTGGGCCTCAGCTTATCCAATATTCACTCAACTGATGGTGTGGCTAAGCAAAGGCTTAGCTGATGGTATAAGCACTCAGCTAATCGAATTTCTTCACTCGGCTGATAGGTGATTTTCCTCAGCCAATGGTCTTCTACACTTGTTTTCTTCATCTGATACTCCTTAGCTGATGTCTCTTGGCTGATACTTTGAGTAGGGGCTGATACTCCGATGGTTCCATACTTAGCATATTTTCCAGAATCTGGTTCAAACAACACATGTTTGAATACTTTCTAATTCATAATGAATGTAGGGTTTGGTTATCATCAAATTCTATGTTATAAGATAGGCAGAGTTGATTATTAGGGTGAAGTGATTATCTCCCCAACAGAGTGCCCTTATCCATTGTCTTGGACCGTGATAGTCTATTTGCTTCAAGGTTTTGCTGAAAACATCAGGAGGAGTTGGGTACTAAAGTACATCTGAGTACTTCATATCACCCTCAAACAGATGAACAGAGTGAAAGGACAAGTGTTGTAAAAGTTGGCCTAGGCGGCCGACTAGTCGGCACGTGGTCGATATTGAACATTATTTTCAAAAAACTCCTTTATGTATTGAGTATTATTTTCATATTTTCAAATTTGGACTTGAATAAATCATAGTTCGCACTTTGATTTTTGAGCAGTCTTGGATACTTCAAAGTTTAAAAGTGTTTTGATCTAGTATTTGATGTTTTAAACAATTATATTAGTGTTTCTAAACATATTTTTTGAATCCTATGAACATTATATATATATATATATTTGAGTATTTATGAACATGTTATATGGGAGAGAGAGTCATACCCCTACTAGCTGGTTAGAGCAAGGGGAGAAGAAATTTGTTGCATTCGAGATAGTACGGCTAACAACGGATAAAGTAGTAGTTGCTCGTGATCAAACTACAAGTAGCAAGCAAAACACGGATAAAGTATTCATACAAAAAGCATAGACCCAAGACTTTTGAAGTAGGTGAGAAGGTAATGCTCAAGGTTTCTCTATGGAAAGGTATCACACGATTTAAAAAGTGGGGTAAACTTGGTCAATGTTTCATAGCTCCATTCATGGTACTCGAGAGAATTAGAGATCAAGCTTACAAGTTATAGTTACCACCTAAGTTGGAGGGTATCCATAATGTCTTCCGTGTCTACTACTTATGGAAATGCTTAGCTAAGGAGCCGAGTATCCTACCTTTAGAGGAACTTTGGGTTGATAAACACAAACTATTGCTTGATGAGCCAGTGGCTATACTTGATCGAAAAACCAAGCAGCTAAGAAAGAAGCGGGTTAAGCTTGTGGAAATGTAATCGAGAAACAAACATGGTTCAGATGTGACTTGGGAAACCGAAGATGATATACAAGCTCATTACCATCAATTGTTCATTTCAGTGCTTGATTACAGGACGGTATCTTCTTAAGGAGGGGATGATTGTAACAACCGGGAATTCTAGGTAACATTATAGAATTAATTAATACTTGCCGATATTTGTTTTCAAATATTTAATAAGACGGTTCATAATTTAATGAGGTATTATTAAAGTATTGTTGGATGTTTTATGACACGAGATATTTTATTAGTAAAGTAAAAGAATAAGGACCAAAGGGTTAATAAGGGGATACTTTGAGGATTAATTGGTGATTAAGGAACTAATCCCATATTATGGTTAATCTCATTTTAAGTAGCCTAATTGGTATCACATGGCAGTTTTTGAATCTCCCTCGTGCTCTTAATCGACTAAATAGGAAGATCAATAAAGACAGCTTCTTGTGAGGATCATCAATCAAGTTGCTCGGTAACTCTTTCTCGGTGATTCATTCGACTAATTCTTTCGGGACTTCAGATGAATTCAATAGTTTACAAAACCGAGTACAAGGACAAAATCTATATTTTTAAAGATTAAAAGGAATATGTATGGTTTATTAGGCTAAGTGAATTACTTGCAATTACATGTGATTCGCGTATGCTTACATGGTGATTTATGCATCCTACATTTAATTACGATTTGTATGATTTATTATATGCTTATATACATGTACATGGCTTGCCAGGCGGGGGTAGTATCCTTGCATGCTAACCTACGGTTTAGGGACCTATTAGGATTAGTTACCTTTTAGGTATAAGTGCTAGTCACATACGGAGTTGCGGGGTTTCTATATAACCTTAGCAACACAGGGTATGAGGGTATGACTTAGTGGTCGAGTACTGGATTGATATATAATAGCAGGTGTAGTCATATCGATAGCATCACTTGAGTGTTAGGAAGGGTTGATAGCAGTTTCCCACGTTTGTACTTACACTTGAAAGACAATGCGGAGCTTGTACTTGCACAATCAGAGTAGCGAAAGCATTGTCTAATGCACACTTATGCATGGATCGGGAGTAGCTACCCCATCGATACATGGGTTGCTTAGCGTGTGAGTAGTGAATGCGTTACCTAGCTGGCCAGGGCCCAATGGCCGGGGAAAACATTGCAGGTAGATACGGACTACAGTATGCAGTCTGCGAACGGATATGACATGCTATATTAATTGATACCGTTATTTGACCCATATATATATGATACATGTTATGTGGGATACACGATATGGGTCAAATATACATACGGGCCATGTATAGTTATATTGATAATTGTACTAATGTTCTACCCTTAATACTTTTACAGATTTTGTTATTGTAACCCTATCGATTCTCGAGGCATAAGCTGGCACTTGTTCACTTGAAATATGTCTTGTACCGGTGTAGGTGAGTTAGAGCTTGGCATGGTGAGATGGGGTGCATAGTTTCCGGTTGATACCAATGAACATTTATTATTTTATTTATGTTTTGAATTTGTAACGGTTTAACGGTTTTGAACATGGTGTGACACTGTGGTTTTGGCGGTTTATATTTATTGTACTTATGGTTTTTAAGACTTCCGTTGGTATTGGTTACTAATTATTAGAAAAATTTTGTTAAACGGAATTTTTAAAAATCACGGTATTACAGTAATTAACTCTTATAATTATTATTAATATTGTTGTTGTTGTTATTATTGTTATTGTTATTATAAACCCCCTTCTTGTATTAGGAAAATCATCAAACTACAACTACTACACCCACCAACCTACATAACCAAGATTAAAATTTGGACCCTTTGACAATTTTATTTTTTCTAAAACCTACAAATCATATGAACATGAATATTAAATATGCAAATCTTACTATTGATCTCTAAAGTAATAGACAAACTGATACAAAAGTATAGAAGGGGGTTGAATACACAACTTAACGAACTATGAACAAATCAAAATCAAACAGAATGCTTAATAAACTAAGTTTCAATACACATAAGTAATTAAACTTAATTCAACTCACAAATTACAATTTAATTCTCTCTCAATCTCACAATGTATTGTTAGATCTTGTTTTACTGATTCAACTTATGAGCAGAAAATAAAGAACTCCCTAAACAAAATAGCGAACATATCAGGTTAATGATGGACTTACCAGGTTGGGATAATTAGGAAGTTGTAACAACCACACTTTGGGGATAATTAAATATAAATATATTTAACGAAAAGAAATTTATTAAAATACAGTTAATAGTATTTCAAATAAAGAATTAATAAAACACGCTCAAAAATCTTTAATTAGGTGAATATAAACCATTTACGCATAGACTAATGGTGTTTATCTATAAGATAATAAATTTTTGTCGCTTGAGGTTAGTAATATTTATTTTTATAAGACTTTTAATATAGGAAGAAACTTAAGAGTTTGGATGACTAATCGGATAATTAACAATATAAGTTGTGTATTAGGACCAAAATAAAAGAATAAGGACTATAGGGATAAGAGGGAAACAACAAGGATTAGTTTGTAATTAAGGGGATTAATATCTATATTATGGTTAAACTTCTTGAATGGATGATACGTCAGTTTAAGAAAAACAAATCGTGGGTGTTGGTGTGCTTTCAACAAGAAGAAGGAGAAATAAATCAAGAAATTCAACCTATTGTGGATTGGAAAACATTCAAGTAAGCATCTTACATCTGTATTCATGTTTGTAACATCCTCAGAAAGGGCCTAGACGTATGCTGATGTGGTACGTATATTTAATTAGATAAATTGAATAAAATATATATTTAAAGATATTAAAAGAAAATAACTAAATTAGTTATTTAATGAGTAAAGATAAAATATTAGTAAAAATATAAAAGAATAAAAGAATATTAAATGATTTAGAACGAGGTTTCCAAAGATATCCCCGTTAGTTAAAACGGGTACTCGTGCGTTAAGTTGTAAGTTGAAAAGGGGAACAAAATACCCACTTGTGGATAAATATTACCCACAAGTTAGCTTTTCTTTTGAAACCCACGTACACAAGCAGACAATTCATTTTCTCTTGTGTATGTGTTCTTGTTCTAAGCTTTTCAAGAAGGGTTCAAGAGGAGAAATCAAAGTGAAGATCATCAAGCTTGGATTTTGTTGCTGAAATTCGAGAGTTAATCCAAGCTACAACCTGTTTATAATCATCTTCTCCATCCATTTGATCCTTGTAAGTGTTCTTCTCCATGTTCTTCAAGTTCTTGGGGTTTTGATGGGTTTTTAGGTCAAACCCGAATTTGACCATTGTGAACTGATTTTGAAGCTTCTAATGCTTCTTACAACTCATATAGATGCTAAAGAACACATAACATGGATTAGAATTGCTTGATTTGATCAAAATCAAGATTCGACCAAAATGGTCAAAAGAGCCAAAAACGGCTCAAACTGAAATTGACCCTCAAGAACTGAAATTTACTGTTCTAATTGTTCTTATGAAGTGTTAGGATTGATTAGAACTCATATGTTTGTTTAGAGGTATTGTTTATGCATATGTTCAAAATTGGCCTAAATAGGTCAAAATGGCCAAAATGAGTTGAATCTGTTTTTACACATCAAGGACTGATTTTTAAGGTTCTAATAAGTTCATATGACTTGTATGAATTGATTAGAACAATGGTTTTGAATTAAATTGGTGGTTTTGCTTGAATTGGTAAAAATAGTGCTAAAATAGACTTTAAATAGCCAAAATTTGAAAAATGATACCAAACAGAGGTTTTAAAGGAAATGATCAATTCCAATAGCTTCAATAAGTCATTTGGAGTGTGAATGATGCATTAGAAGTGTTGGAATTGATGTATTACAAGTTTTGGCCATATTTAACACATTCTTGCTATTTAAGGCTTGAATTTTGTATGGATTGATTGGATAAGTGTTAGGGATGTTAGAAAGCACCTACAAGTGCCAAATGAGGTTATGGAACACTGAAAATTGATTAGAGTTGAATTGGTATTGAATTGGACCAAAATGGTACTGCTGTGCACAAACAGCAAAAAGTGCCCTGCTGCACGCGACGCGTCCAAGCAGTTTCTGCACATGTTGCTGTTTTGTGTTGTTCTTTCGCGTAGAAGTGTTTTGGTCATGGTTATAAGTTAGTAAACAAGTTAGGAACATTGTTAGGACATTATTCTAGATGTCTTGATGATTTCCTTGCATGTTTAAATGTCTAAATATAAAGGGAGAATTTCGTCTATGTCCTTCCAAACTTTCTATATTACATTTATATCCTTCTAATCTTTTAAATTACACCAATATCCTTGTAAAAGCTTTAAACTCTCAAATATGTCCTTTCACCCATTTTAGAGTTTATTAAATCATTTAAATATTTATAAATGTTATTATCAAATCTATTTATTTATAGATTTACTATATTACCCCAATATTATCTAAAATTAATAAACCTCATTTAAATAAATATAATCTCCTCATACATACGTGAGAATAAATTTGCCTTGGAGTCGTTTCATCTTATGCATCGACAGACAAGCGGTAGAGCTTTCTGCCATCAAGGGAGTTTTCTGCAGCATCAAAGAGCAAAAATCATGTTTAATTGTTCTTGTTTAGGGCTCCATGTATTGTTGTATGTTCATGTCGACATGTGCTTTTTCTTTTTCAATGAATACCGCAAAAGCCCAGCAACCAACCAATACCCAGTTGTAACAAAACAGATATGTGATTGAATATAAGATTGTGTAAACATAGCCTAATAATCACAACTTCATTCAATCCATGGATGGGGAAAAGACTAATCGATGACTAACGGATAAAATTGTGGTTCTATTTTCAAACTTTCTTAGCAATTATAAAAAATTGATAAACCTGCTGTAGAGATCGGTTTGGAAAATAAAGAATCGTTTGGAATTGATCCCGGCTGGGAGAAGTAGTTTAGAATCGCAAAGAGGATAAATATCGAGAATAATGGCCAACAATACCTACCTACGAGTTCAAAGGGGAAAGCAATGAATCGATTCGAGTATTAGCTTAATTTATACAATCAATCGTTGGGGCTACCATCTTCATTCATGGAAGGAGTCTCTAATTGCAGGAAACCAGGGAGGGAGATACAGTTTCATTAAAGATCACGAGCCCTTGAAAATAAAGTTTTTTACTTTTAGATAATATAGGGGTAATATAGTAAATCTAGAAATAAATATATTTTATGATAAGGATTATTAATATTTAAATGATTTAATAAAATCTAAAATTGGTGGAAGGACATATACGAGAGTTTAAAGCTTTTGCAAGGATATTTGTGTAATTTAAAAGTTTAAAAGGATATATATGTAATATAGAATGTTTGAAAGGATATAGATGAAATTCTCCCAAATATAAACGATTTGATATAGGTGCTAACGACAACTAAAGCAAGCTGGAGTTGTATAGTTACCTGTTAAGCTCAACAGGTGAGTAACAGTTAACTCGAGTATGATATTAATAGTATTACAAAGATGTTTTGTGTGATATACTATGAAATGGTAGTTATGCATGTTTAGAGGTTTAAATGAACCAATTGTGATAACCAAATGATATGTATACATGTTTAAAGACCAGAGTAGGTCATTATTGATATGTTGAAGACCTGTGTAGGTCAGCCTTGATATGTATGCATGTGAAAGACCTTGTAGGTCATTATTGAAATGTGAATAGGTCACTCTTGATATGTAAAAGACCTTGTAGATCATTGTTGATATGTGAAAAGACCTGTTTAGGTCACTCTTGATATGTAAAGGGCCGGAGTAGGCCATTGTGTTTGTGAAGAGGCTGAGTAGGCCATTATTTGAGTGCCGGTACTACATTGTAGAGATTGTGGTGCGGGATTCGATGATCACGAATCTTGGTTCTTGCAAAACCGCCGCCCTCAATACTAACTCGGGGCTCTCAGTTCCCACTGAACCCAAATGGGATATGATCCCGAAGACGCAATGGTGGACTGCTACCCGCTCCCCCACCGGCGCGGAGGAAGTATCGGTTTCCCCAGTGAGGATCATTGAGCCGGGTTCGCTACCTCACAAGACATGATGCCTGCTGACTAACCGGTGCTTCACTATGTGTTAGGATAGACTTGCTTAATCATGTTTAGAGTTTTGGTCCATATGGTGTGCACATTCGTGGTCAAATTTTGAAACATATTTTCTACTCGTTTTGCTTCCGCTATGATTTTGGACCACGAAAACCCAACATGGGATGCCTGCGCTGGATCATGAAGCTGGAGCAGGTGTTTTGCGTTGGGAACTACACCGAATATGAGCAAGTGAACTATGCGATCATGCGCCCAGAAGGAGAGGCATTAGAATGGTGGCAAACGGTTAAATGCACGCTTACTAAGGCCACTCGGGACAGTATGACATGGGCGGTATTTACTGATAAAGTTAAGATGAGATTTTGTAGCCTGGGGGCAAGAGAAAAAACTAAGAGGGAGTTCTTGGAATTAAAGAAGGGAAACATGACTATAGCAAGATACAACGCTACCTTCACCGATATGCTAAGAAGAACAAATTGGAAGATATGTCGAGGGGTTACCATTTGAATACCAGGTGGCATTAAGGATGAGGAGAACCTTGGGAGAGGCTATGGATGAGGCATACCGGTGGAACATGATTTGGAAAAACGAAACCGTGTGGTTAACAAGGATGGAGAAAAGAGAAAGTGGGAAGGACCATCTGGATCCTCAAAGAAAAAGAGTAAAGATCAAAAAGCCAATTATTGTATGGACTGTAATTCGACACATAGTGGGCCATGTACTATAAATACTAGGCGATGCCGCCGCTATGGTCAGAAAGGACACATAATGCAAGATTGCAAGAGTACGGAAAAGATATGTTACAATTGCCGCAAGATGGGACGCATTAGTATCGAGTGCACTAAACCCAAAGCTCGGAGTGCCACAAATGTAAAGAATAAAGAACCGGCTAAAGCAATTGCTCGAGCTTACAATATGATAGCTAACGAGGAGGAGTAGATTTTTGAAGTGTGAATTCTTTTAGTTTTTGGATTTTAAGTTTCGATTGATGGTTGTTTTGACATTGACGGTTTCTTTTTGGTTGAATTGATGTTTTGGTTGAAAGGTTGACAGATTTTGATTTCGGAGTTAGAAATTTAATTCTTAAAGTTTCCTGAATTTATTATGAGATGCTCTTAAATTAAATATTATTTGATGGATGAAATGGTTTAATAATAACGAAAGGATTGAATGATGTATAGGATAAACGAGTGAACCCCGAGATGGATGAGATGCTACGTGTTGTTTGATTGTGATGATTCCAGGGATGGAATCTTTTTAAGAGGAAGAGAATTGTAACGACCACACTTTGGGGATAATTAAATATAAATATATTTAACGAAAAGAATTTATTAAAATACAATTAATAGTATTTCAAATAAAGAATTAATAAAATATGCTCACAAATCTTTAATTAGGTGAATATAAACTGTTTACACGTAGACTAATGGTGTTTATCTATAAGATAATTAATTTTTGTCGCTCAAGGTTAGTAATATTTATTTTTATAAGACTTTTAGTATAGGAAGAAACTTAATAGTTTGGATGACTAATGGGATAATTAACAATATAAGTTGTGTATTAGGACCAAATTAAAAGAATAAGGACTATAAGGTTAAGAGGGAAACAACAAGGATTAGTTTGTAATTAAGGGGATTAATCTTTACTACTCTATAAAGCATTTAGCTCTTTTTTTAAGACAATTTTTTAAGTTAAGTAGTACAAGTAATATAGCATGCCTTACAATAACTTACAACAACATTCTTAATACTTTTAAAATAGTACAACTCAAATAACATTAAATATATAATTAATAGTTTACAATAACTTTTAGCATTTAAGACAATATAAATACATAATTAATACTTTACAATAAATTCCAGCATTTAAAACTGTCAGAAATTAATTACATTTAACTCTTTTTTTAAGACAATTTTTAAAGTTAAGTATTACAAGTAATATAGCATGGTTTACAATAAATTTCAACAACAATCTTAACACTTTGAAAATAGTATAACTCAAATAGCATTATTTTACAATATGTTCCAGCGTTTAAAATAGTATAACTCAATCTTAAACACTTTAAAACTGTCAAGAAATTAATTACAAAAAAACTATCCTGAGTTTAATGATAGAAATCAAACCAAAATACTTTGCCTATATATACCTTATAACTATCTACAAAGAAGTGTTGCGTGATGAGTGAAGTACATATGTATTTAGCATGATCTAAATAATTGTCACATTTACTTACTGTTTTCAAAAAGTTTTATATTCTACCATGTAATATGATCGTAAAAGATAGTATGAATTCGTTCATACAATAATAGAATGTTGTCATTTAAACGTAAGTGTTGCGTTAACTTGATATTTGTACAAAGATCACAACCACCATATTCTCCGGCAACATCACAAATAACATGTTAAATTCACAAGTCCACAAATGAAAATATTTTACCCCGCTGCATCACGCGGGTAAAATACTAGTATCTATATTATGGTTAAGCTTCTTGAATAGATGATACGGCAGTTTAAGAAAAACTAATTGTGGGTGTTGGTGTGCTTTCAACGGCAGCAAGAAGAAGGAGAAATAAATCAAGAAATTCAACCTATTGTGGATTGGAAAACATTCAAGTAAGCATCTTACATCTTTATTCATGTTTGATTGTTAGTTTTCATGGTTTTTGGTGGCTGTTCTCGATCAAACAGCTCCTTCAAGTGTTCGACAGTTTTGATTTTTAGGGTGCAAATTAAATGGGTTGTTGATGAGTAAACATGAAATTAATGCTAAGGGTTTTATTCATGGGGTTAAAGATGATATTTGGGGTTCGAAATTATGATCTTTGTTGAAGATTTAGGGTTATGATTGAACCGATTTGTTGTTGCCGATGGTCTGTAGAATTAAGTTGGGGAGAATTGCAATTCGTGTGGCAGGCAAACTACGATCTCATATTTTGTGTGAACTACGATTGCATGAAATACGATTGATATTCAAGGACTAAATTACGATTGCATTATGGGAATTAAATTACAACTATGGTCTATGAACTAAGAATTTCGTTTAGTTAAGTAGGATTGAATTACAATTGTAGTTGGGTTTAATTATGATTGAAATACAATTGGTGTTTAATGACTAATTATGATTTCCATTTGAATTACGATTACATATGAAATACAATTGCATGGGAATTACGATTAGGTCTAGAGGATGGCAATTGCAATTGTATTTGGTGGACATGAATTGCAATTGCAATTGTATTTGGTGGACATGAATTGTAATTGTAATTTAGAGTATATTTAAATTTATAATTTTTGTTTTGGTTTTCATAAGTGGATAGTTTATTAGAATTTGTTTTATCGTTTAGGGTGCTCGATAAACTTTGACGGTGGTTCACTCGTCTTCGACTATCGGGATTGTAGGTGAGTTCATCAGGTTTTTAAAACCGAGTGCCAAGACAAAATGTATTTTTTTTATAAACACTTACGGATACTGGAATTTAATTACTCAGTATGTAGAAACGAATATATATTTACATTTATGTGATGTATACGTGATTATGTGATCTATACGGTTTATGATTTGCATGAACATAATATGATTATATGGATATGATATGTGATTGTTTGTTTTAAGGATATGATTTATGATGAAATGGTTATGAAGTCGAATGATTGATAATCAAATGAATATTACTATTGATTATCTGATTTCCATAGTGGGTGGGGGTAGTTCCCACTTAGGGATACAGTACGGGCCTAGTAGGTAGTTGATGCCTTCTAGGATAAAAGTGCTAGCCAAACGGGTCACCGGGTCTTCTAGAGGGCTTTGGTGGCAAGTGGTATGGGTCTTAACCGACTCGTACTGGAGTGATGTGTTGCCTGAACGGTTGGGGTCAAGCGCAAGACATCACGTAAGGTGTTGGGAGGTGTATGGAGCACCATGGTTACCTTCACCTAAACAACACAAGCTCACATGATTTGCGGCACCGTCGGAGTAGGAAAAGCTGTCGGGTTCTTAGGGGTTCGCGTACATAAGGGAGTAGCTACCCATTCTATGCACGAGTCAGCTAAGTCACGCAAGTAGCGAACGGGGTTTTCCTTTAGAGGGATTAGACACCAACTAGGTGAACTCTAATGACACACGGATACTTACGGTTGATTACGGTTACTAATGACAGTTGCTAACGGTTGATAAATAACGGGTAATACGGTTGATACACATGGTTATACTTATATGATTATGATGGTTTAATATGGTTGTTCCTAATTGGATGATTACTCGATTGACTCGATTTGATTGATTATATGATTGATATGGTTTATAACCATTATATGATTTGAGGTACTTGACCATTCGGTGTCATATGATTGCAGGATTCGGGTTTTGGGTCAAGTACATGGACGGGTCGGGTTGGATATTTGTTTACAATATCTAATTATGATTTTAAAAGGTGTTTTAATATGATGTTTTTATTGTTGGATATATGTCCACTGATACACGTATATTGGATCACTGCCGATGAGGCACGGGCCTATTAGGTCACACGCCAAGCGTTGAATCCGACAGCACATGTCAAGAGAGAGAATTAGGGTTTCTGTCGACCTTCATGGGCCCTCACGGGTCGTGATGTGAAGCCCTTCACGAGGCTTCATGGGCCGGTCGAGGATCGTAGGGTGATGCCTTCACGACTTCCTCACGGGCCGTGAGAGCCCGTGAAGACAGAAGTCTAAGTGACACTTTGATATTATTGGACCTTTTCTTTGGTCCAATGGGAGGGTGCCATTATGGCCGACCCTGGTGTCACCTAGAGAGGTAATCTGCTTATAAAACCCCTCTTAATTCTCTCCATAGAACCTTTTGCCAAATTCACAAACACACACACTAAAGAGAGCCTTGTAGGAGTCTTTTAGCAAAGGAGTTTGTGTTGGTTGTGAGCAAGAGTTCTGGTGCTGTTCTTGAGTGCAAGTTAGAGTATCTCAAGCTTTAGCAAAGGAGATTCACGGTTTGCTTGGAGTGGATATCAATAGAGGAAATCGCCTTGGAGTTCAAGCTTTTCATCTACAACAACAAAACAACCAGAGACATCAAGGGTATGGTCTCACTTTCTGGTTTCATTTGTTGTACTTGTTGCTATCATTCTTTGTAGCTAGATCCCACTATGTGTTTCTTGTGCATGAGTCTTGAAAACCCAAAATGAACTTGTTTTTATCTTCTTGCATCCGTTGTGCTTGGGTTTTTGTTGTGCATGAGAAACCTTCAGTGGTATCAGAGCCATTGCTACAAGATGATAGCACAAAATGGCTCGAAAAATCGATTTTTTGGAAGTTTTGGCATTCTGTCCAGAAGGCCTTCACGAGCCGTGAAGTTCTCTTCACGGGTCGTGAAGGTCACACGACAAGTGTTGTTTGGGGTCTGGTCGTGAAATGGTTTTTTGGTGCTTCACGAGTTAATCCGGGCCGTGAGCGGTCGTGAAGCCCTCGGGCCTCACAAGTCGTGAAGGGTCGTGAAGGAGCTCGTGAACAGTGTTTTTTGACCTTAAAAGAAATTTTTCGGTTTTTCGAGTCGTTGCTCTGTTTCTGTTTTTGTTCAGATGATTCTGGAAATCCCCAAATAATATTTTGGTACCACTATGGGTATGCATGGTATGGTCAAGGCATTAGATGCATACATGCATACACATATGTGTGTGTGTGTGTATATATGAATATAGGTTTTAAAAATTGGTTTTATGCCTTAATGCATATGTACAAGAATTTCCATTGTGCCTTGAGTGTTTGTTTGGAAATTCTTATCAAAATATTTGCTTGTTGCGGTTTTTGGCACACCGTTTGTTTTGTGGTTGTTTGCCTTGTTCTATGTTGGTAACCTTGGCCTTAGACCTTGTGGTTGTTTCTGGTTTCTCCCCTTTTATTTGGTGACTTGAAGTCACATGGTTTGTAACAATTATTTATTTATTGATTGTTGTAATTATTATTGCGGTTTGCATACCGTTTCATTTATCCGTGTACTTGTAAAAGGATGATAGAATTTTCGTGGCTTGCATGCCATTTCATTTCTATTTTTATGTACTTGTACTCATGGAGCATGGAGACCACAATCAAGAATCAAAGATGGTGTCTTGAAAATAGAAGATCCGGTGAATCCCGTTGGAGATGGCGGATCAAGTGGGAGCTATGGCTTTTGTATTGTGACCTTAGTTGACCACGTTCTTCCCGTAGGCTCACGGGTAGAACGCATAAGTTTTGGCTTGGTTACCAACCCCTTGCTATGCGTGTGTTGTGATTTATTTCTTGCATGGATTTTTTTTAGGTTTTCGCATGCTAGAAAATTTTTCAATAAATTAAATCACAAGAGTTTTATAAAATTGGTTTATATTTCTCTCGCGCGCGCTCATGATTAACAAACCAACTAAAGTGAAAAATAAGTTTTTGTCACTCAAATATGTTAATCAAAATTAATCGGAAACAAAAGCCCGTTTTTCCATAAAACATAAATCACGCACCATCCGTAAGACGATGCCACCCAAATCTAACAACACAATGATTGGTTGTCAAGCTTAGCACAAGCCAATCTTTGTGGAGTTGTGTGGAAGGTGAGCGTAGTAACTCGCAAACTTGGTTGTCGAGCTTAGCACGAGCCAATTCTTGTGGAGAGTACTTACCTCATGTCTTGGGGGACGATTTATCATTTCAAATTAGAATTCTTGAAAGATTGTCGAGCTTAGCACGAGTCAATCAACAATTCTAAATTGGGATTGGTGTAAGAAGGGATCAAATATGCCAAACGACCGGTGCTTGTCGTAGGATCCCGCAAAGACCAAAGAGTTGCAATAAAGGATTGTAATTGGCAATATGGTTGCCAACCCGAAATAACTTCCTTATGTGATCCGCGGTAAACCCGTCATATACGGAAGTGAAATAAGGTTCTTGGCTTTGTTAAAATAATTAAAAATTTGTTTTGGGTAAATTGTTTTAACAAACTTAAAGATCAAACTAACCAAATCTACTTTGCTATTATAGATGGCATCTTCAAGTACCACCACCACGAGCAACATTTCTCTACGAGTTTCCCTTGAGAAGGAGAAACTCGACGGTAGCAATTTTATGGATTGGCATAGGCAACTTCGGATTGTCCTACGCCATGAAGGGAAACTGCATATCATTGAGGAAGCCTTGCCCGAAGCCCCTGCGACTACGGCACCTAGGGCCGCCCGAGAGGCACATGAAAAACGCCTCAAGGACACGGAGGAAATAACGTGCCTTATGCTTAGCACAATGAGCTCCGATTTGCAAAAGCAAATGGATCATTTAAGTGCTTTCGACTTGCTCGCGCAGCTCAAGGACATGTTCCAACAGCAAGCGAGGCAAGAAAGGTACAAATGCCTCAAGTCCGTCCTAGGTTGCAAGCTCCAGGATGGCGGGAACGTAAGCGCTCATGTGTTGCGTATGAAAGCAAACATGGAGCGCATGGAGAGGTTAGGGTTCTCCATAGGGAGGGAGATGGCGGTTGATCTCATCCTCCAATCCTTGCCCAATGCATATGATCAATTCATCGTGATTTATCATATGCATAGTATGGACAAAACCCTCATGGAGCTTCATGGGATGCTCAAGACCGCGGAGTCAAGCATCTCGAAGCCCAAGGCCACCCCATCCAATCCCGTCTTAGCTATCCGGGAGGGTCGCATCCAAAAGAAGAAGCCGAATCCTTCCCATAAGGGAAAGGATAAGGGCAAGGTTGGTGCCACCAAGCCTACCCCTACCCTGGTGGCAAAGGGCAAGGGGAAGATTCCCCAAGCCAAGACCCCGGAGGATGCACAATGCTTCTTTTGCTAGGACAAGGGGCATTATCGCCGAAGCTGCCTAAAGTACCAAGATGGCCTCAAGAAGCTCAAGGCAATGAGCATCTCGGGACCTTCGAACCAAGGTACGTTCATGATTGAGCTCCATCAAACTTCTATTTCAAAGGGCTGGGTTTTAGATACCGGCTGCGGCACTCACATTTGTAATATGGTGCAGGTGCTAAGGGAAAGTAGAGGCTTGGAGCGTGGAGAGCTGGATCTAATTATGGGGAACCGAGAGGTTGTGCCCGTAGAAGCAAAAGGGAGTGTCGAGCTCTCTTTTAGAACCGGTCTTTCCATTGTTCTTATTAATGTATGCTATTAGCCCTACGTGGCAAGAAACATTTTATCTTTACATGCTTTATATGACGATGGTTTTTCTTTTAAATTTATGGATGGATCTATTTTATGTTATAAAAATGATGTTTGTTATTTTAAAGCTTTACCATGTCATGGCATATATGAAGTTGATGCATACATTGAAAAAAAGAGACCTATCATGAATATTGATTCTCAATCCAAAAATGGTTTGGATAAATATTCCTTATGGCACGGTCGTCTTGCTCATGTAAACAAGACTCACATCACCAAGCTTCAAGCGGACGGGATCTTGGAATCATTTGACCTTGGGTCAAAAGATGTATGCGGATCTTGTTTACTAGGCAAAATGACCAAAGAACCCTTCACCGGAGTTAGTGAGAGGGCAAAGGATCTTTTAGAAGTCATTCACACCGATGTGTGTGGTCCTTTCAAAAATGTCACAAGGAACAATACTAGATATTTCGTTACCTTCACGGATGATTATAGTAGGTATGGATATATCTACTTGATTAGACAAAAGTTTGAAACCTTTGAGGTGTTCAAAACATTTCAAAGTGAAGTAGAGAATCAATCGGGTAAGAAGATTAAGATACTACGATCGGATAGAGGCGGTGAGTATCTTACTTCGGAGTTTCTGGACTATCTTAGAAAATGTGGGATTATCTCACAATTAACTCCTCCTAGGACTCCACAATTAAATGGAGTTGCCGAAAGGAGAAATCGGACATTATTAGATATGGTCCGTTCTATGATGAGTCAAACGGAGGTACCCATTAGTTTTTGGGGTTACGCTCTAGAGACGGTGGTAAGAATCCTTAACCTCGTACCAACAAAGAAAGTTGAAACAACACCATATGAGTTATGGCACAAGAAAAAGCCCACTCTCTCATATCTTCGTGTATGGGGATGTCTAGCCTACGTGAGACGTGAGGCGAATGACAAACTAGAACCCCGTTTCGAAAGGTGTTATTTTATCAGATATCCTCCTGCCGGTATTGGATATATTTTCTACAAACCTTCAGAGAACAAAGTTTTTGTTGCTCGAAGAGCCGTTTTCCTTGAAAGGGAACTTATATCCAATGTACCGAGGCAAAAGGAAATAGACCTTGAAGAAATTCAAGGAACACCCGATAAAGAACTTGATGTTGACACTAGCAATCAACCATCAATGGTTGACACCGAGAAAAGTGAAGTTGCGGTACCTAACACACTTCCACTTCCTACCCCACGTAGATCCGGTAGAGCTCATCATGAGCCAGAGAGATATGGATTTCTCATATCTGAGGGCAATGAGCTATTGGTGGATCAAGATGAACCCACCAGCTACCGAGAAGCAATGGCGGGCCCTGAGTCTGCCAAGTGGAGAGAGGCAATGGAAAGCGAGATAGATTCCATGTCGGACAACCAGGTTTGGGAACTAGTTGATCCAACACCCGGGTTTCGACCCGTTGGGTGTAAATGGGTTTTCAAGAAGAAGACCAACATGGACAATACCTTGGACACTTTCAAAGCCCGATTGGTGGCAAAAGGTTTCACACAAACACCGGGTGTTGACTATGATGAAACTTTTTCACCAGTGGCCATGTTGAAGTCCATTAGGATCCTCCTTGCCATAGCTCCTTTTCATGATTATGGGATATGGCAAATGGATGTAAAAACCGCCTTCCTTAACGGGAAGCTTTCTGAAGAGGTGTATATGACACAACCTGAAGGTTTTATACATCCTAAGTATCCTAACAAGGTATGTAGGCTTAAGAAGTCCATTTATGGACTTAAGCAAGCCTCTCGTAGTTGGAATCTTTGTTTTGATGAAAAGATCAAGGAATTTGGTTTTTTGAAAAACGAAGATGAACCATGCGTGTATGTCAGGGCTAGTGGGAGCTCAATAGTTTTCCTAGTTTTATATGTAGATGATATTCTACTCATAGGAAATCATATCCCAACCTTGCGTAGTGTCAAGGATTGGCTTGGGAATTGCTTTTCTATGAAAGACTTAGGAAATGCGGGATGCATTCTCGGAATTAAGATCTTTAGGGATAGGTCTAGAAGGCTTATTGGTTTAAGCCAAAGTGCATATGTGGATAAAGTCGTTAAAAGATTTAAGATGGAGGATTCTAAGAAAGGGAATCTCCCCATGATGCATGAATTGGCATTAAGCAAGGCTCAATGCCCCAACTCCCAAAAGGAGTTGAACATAATGAAGCGAGTCCCATACGCTTTGGCTGTGGGATCGATCATGTATGCCATGTTATGCACACGCCCCGATGTCTCATGTGCCTTGAGCATGACTAGTAGATATCAAGCGAATCCGGGAGAGGCTCACTGGAGGGTTGTGAAGAACATTCTAAAGTACCTTAGGCGTACGAAGGAAATGTTCTTGGTATACGGTGGTGAGGAAGAGCTTAGAGTAAAGGGTTACTCTGATGCTAGCTTCCAAACCGATAGGGACGACTGTCGATCTCAATCGGGGTTCGTGTTCCTATTGAATGGTGGTGCAGTAAGCTGGAGGAGCTCAAAGCAAGACACAGTTGCTGATTCAACAACCGAGTCAGAATATATTGCAGCAAGTGAAGCTGCTAAGGAAGTTGTGTGGATGAAGAAATTCATCCAAGATCTAGGAGTGGTTCCGAGCATCACCGACCCTATTGAGATTTTTTGTGACAATGAGGGTGCAGTGGCTTTGGCAAAGGAACCAAGAGCTCACAAGAGGACAAGACACATTCTTCGAAAATATCACTTCATTAGAGAAGTAATCGAGAATGGTGACGTTGCCATAAGTAGAGTACCGACGGATGGGAACCTTGCGGACCCATTCACTAAGCCATTATCACAAGCTGCTCATGATTCTCACGCTAAAGCTATAGGTGTTAGATTCACTAGTGATTTGGCTTGACCTATGTATTTGGTTTGTTTGATTTGTATTTGTATTTATGGGAACATTTAAACGGTATTGTAACTTATGTTTGTTTCGATATATGAATAGAGATTTATATATACGCTTGTTGTGGTCACAATCATCAAGTCCATACCGTGTTCCATCTTAGCATGTTTAAACACTTCCTTGAATGTTTATCATTCTAAAACCTTCTGCAATCGGTTATTCTTCATATGGGAGGAAGAATGAAATAAGATTGAAGTAAGTGGTTGGCCCGGTATTCAAAATGGTTGAATAAGGGTGCAAGACTTACTTGTGCTTGAAAGGTGTTTCAAGTGACCAGAAGACCCACACCTGAGTTTGCTTCATGGACCAAAGAAATATCATTTCATCCTCAGACTTGAGACACATAGGTTACCAGAGTATGAATCTGCCTTACTCTAGTTATCTTCAAACGCAGTTCGTAACTGGCTATTATAAAGGAAATAATTGGGTAAAGTATGAAACATATAATGGGACTATGTGGTCGAAAGGATTTGTTCCTCTAGTAAGAGAGATATCCCTGGGCCCTCGATGATTGGGAGCTGACATCAAATATGCATGGCCGTGCTCAAGTTACATTGATTTTAGATCAGATGCAACTTGTCTATTTGGTCACCACCAATCTGTAATCGAGAAACATAATAGTGATAGATCTGGAGATTGACATATTCCATGTCTCGTGTTCACAAGGATATCGCGAACAAAAGGATGCACATGATCACTTATCTATAGAACCTCGTAAGCCTTTAAGGCTATTAGGTTTTTGTCGAAGATGACAACTCGCGCCGACTTGGGGGCATTGATGCTTAGCTAGAGCCACTCTTTGTCTGTGATTAATATATGACGATGTATCATCTGCAAGTGGGAGTCTGTTGGATATATGCTTACTGATACACGTATATTGGATCACTGCCGATGAGGCACGGGCCTATTGGGTAACACGCCAAGCGTTGAATCCGACAGCACATGTCAAGAGAGAGAATTAGGGTTCTTGTCGACCTTCATGGGCCCTCACGGGTCGTGAAGAGGTCGTGACGTGAAGCCCTTCACGAGGCTTCATGGGCCGGTCGAGGATCGTGGGGGTGATGCCTTCACGACTTCCTCACGGGCCGTGAGAGCCCGTGAAGACAGAAGTCTAAGTGACACTTTGATATTATTGGACCTTTTCTTTGGTCCAATGGGAGGGTGCCATTATGGCCGACCCTGGTGTCACCTAGAGAGGTAATCTGCTTATATAAACTCCTCTTAATTCTCTCCATAGAACCTTTTGCCAAATTCACAAACACACACACTAAAGAGAGCCTTGTAGGAGTCTTTTAGCAAAGGAGTTTGTGTTGGTTGTGAGCAAGAGTTCTGGTGCTGTTCTTGAGTGCAAGTTAGAGTATCTCAAGCATTAGCAAAGGAGATTCACGGTTTGCTTGGAGTGGATATCAATAGAGGAACTCGCCTTGGAGTTCAAGCTTTTCATCTACAACAACAAAACAACCAGAGACATCAAGGGTATGGTCTCACTTTCTAGTTTCATTTGTTGTACTTGTTTCTATCATTCTTTGTAGCTAGATCCCACTATGTGTTTCTTGTGCATGAGTCTTGAAAACCCGAAATGAACTTGTTTTTATCTTCTTGCTTCCGTTGTGCTTGGGTTTTTGTTGTGCATGAGAAACCTTCATTTATATCTAAGCTTATTATTGACTCACGAGGCGTTAGCTGACACTTGTTCTTTGAAATGGTGTCTGGTACTCGTGTAGGTGTTTGGAGTTGCTTGGTGAGACGGGGAACTTGATTGGGTGGTTAGAAGGATAATTATAGATCATTACTGACTTGTATTAATTAATGAAAAGATCTTATGAGTAGTAATGTCGTCTTTTCAGTTAACGGTTTAAAACGGCTTATGCCAACACATGATATTAATGTGGCTTTCCGTTGCGACTATTTTGAATAAAAGAAAAAAAAAGTTAATCATGATTTTCGAGAAAATCCAGCGTTACAAAAGTTGACCATATACTAGTTCTACTTGTCTATACATCCATATAGATAACTTGGATAATTGTGATCTTCAATCTTGAGTCTTCAAACTTGAATCTTTAATCTCTCTTCCTATCCAGCCAATGATAGAGAGTTTAGAGTTTAAGACATATTCAAACTCTTTCAGGCTGACTTTCCTGTGTAACTGAGTTACTCAACTTGTAACTCATCAACCTGAGTCCTTGAACCAATCTTTGGTTTTCCACGTGTACATACACTTAGACACTCATACTCAACTTAGAAAGTCATATATGTTCCCTAAAACATACTTAGAAACTTTATTTTTGTCCTCAATAGTCAATCTGATTGACTTAACATAATTCAGTTTATATCTTGTAGACATTAGCTTTCAAATGTTATTTTGTGTCATCAAATCTAAACTAGCGAGGTCATTTGACTAACACTTACAACTTTGATTCAAAGACAATCTTGGTTCTACATTTTTTCTTGTTCTTCATCGATGGGTTCTTCAATTGCAACCTAGATCTATAATGGAGGGGGTCCATATCTGAAACCCAAAAAATCGATATGTTCTTGGTCATCGATGAATTAACTTGTAACACCGCAAAATCCAAAAAGAATATTTATATATCAAACTAGAAGATAAATAAGATTAAAGTATCAAGGGTTGACCATATAGGTCAAAGTATACCAATGACAAAAGGAAGTATCCGAAATAATAAGTTATTAAAAGTGCTACATGTAAATGGATAATGGATAGTTGTACCCGCTTTAACTCTCCTACTATAAAAACTCGTTATCACCTAAATACACATAGAAAGTAGAGAGAATGTCATTAATGAAAGAATAAAAGGCAAGATTAAACAAGATCTAATGAAGCGTAAGCTTATAGAGGATGATTATCAAGGTTATAACAAGAATCCAGCAGCATTTGATCAAGATTAACAAGGTTAGTATCTCTAATTTCTTCATGTTGTTGAGTTCTTGGGCAATTAGCTTGATTATTCGATCTTCATTTCTCGATTCCCTTATAGGTGCTTGTTTATTTATTAAGGTTATTCAATAAATTTTCCGCGGTTTGCTTGGTTGCTATTTTTGGACTCCAAGTGAATTCAATAGTTTTACAAAACCGAGTACAAAGGCAAAACCTATTTTTTTGAGAATGTTAAGCAGTTATAAATTATTTGGTTACATGTGCTAAGTGTTAAACTTGCAATTACATGATACTTTTATGCTTATACATTTGCCTACACGTGCTACGGTTTATATGAATGCTTATTGTTTACACGCATGTTTTGAACTAGTGGGTGGGGGTAGCAAACCATCTTGCTCATTTACAGATTTCGGGCCTAGTAGGTATGTTATAACCTTTTAGGATTAATTGCTAGTCAATCGGGCTACTTGGTCTTTCTAGATGACTACAGTGACACATGGTACATGGGCACTTCGGTGTTCACATGCTAGAGTGATGTAGGTCAGCGGGGCTAGATCATACATCACGACGGTGTGAGGAGGATCTAAAATCTCGGTCGGCTTTGTTTGAACTTGCACTTGAACGAATATCTTACGATTAATAATAGGAATAATCATAATGGGATGAACGGAAAATAATGATTTCAACATAAGCTCGAATAGAAAATCATACTCGTTATTTTTATTATTAAACAATCAATGGTAATTATATAAATAGATGAGAGTGAACTGAATTTGAATAATGTGTTACATTGAAAGATCAAAAATTTAATATACATGTAAATGCCAATGACACCACCACATTTATATATCTCATGACAAATTCACATCTCATGATAAAATGATAAATTTACCAAAATTAATATATATCAATTGGCTAAGAACCCTTAAAATTCTCATGAGAAAATGGCAATCTTCTTAGCCAACTGATATATACTAGTATTTTACCCGCGCGATGCGGCAGGGTAAAATAGTTTCATTTGTCGACTTGTCAATTCAACATGTTATTTGTGATGTTGCCGGAGAATATGGTGGTTGTGATCTTCGTACAAATATCAAGTTAACGCAACACTTACATTTAAATGACAACGTTCTATTCTTGTATGAACGAATTCATACCATCTTTTACGATCATATTACATGGTAGAATATAAAACTTTTTGAAAACAGTAAGTAAATGTGACATTTATTTACATCATGCTAAATACATATGTACTTCACTCATCACACAACACTTCTTTGTAGACAGTTATAAGGTATATATAGGCAAAGTATTTTGGTCTGTTTTCTATCATTAAATTCAGGATAGTTTTTTATAATTAATTTTTTGACAGTTTTAAAGTGTTTAAGATTATTGCTAGAACATATTGTAAATAATGCTATTTGAGTTGTACTTTTAAAAGTGTTAAAATTGTTGCTGGAAATTATTGTAAAGAATGTTATATTACTTGTACTACTTAACTGAAAAAATTGTTTTAAAAAAAGAGCTAAATGTAATTAAATTCTGACAGTTTTAAATGCTAGAAGTTATTGTAAGGTATTAATTATGTATTTAAATTGTATTAAATGTCGGAAGTTGTTGTAAAGTATTAATTATGTTTTTAAATTTGAAAGATCATTGCTGGAACATATTGTAAATAATGATATTTGAGTTATATTATTTTAAAAGTGTTAAGATTGTTGCTGGAAGTTATTGTAAAGGATGCTATATTACTTGTACTACTTAACTTAAAAAATTGTCTTAAAAAAAGAGCTAAATGCTTTATAGAGTAGTAAAGATATATATATATATAGTGAATATAATATCAAAGAGGTTGATTGTAAGGTAATAAATCTATTATGAGATAAGAGATAGAGATATAAATAGAATGAAATGATTAATGTTTTAGGAGATCCTATGTCCGTGATAAATATGGACAAAACAAAAACATAAACGTGCAATGATGTAGTTACTGTGAAATCATTTTGAGTTGGAACAAATTAAGGTTTTACTCATATTTATAACTTTCAGATTTTAAGATGTTCAACGAGTTTTATAATGTGTTTTTAGAAATATCAAGAGGATGATCCAAAGGATGGCCTCGCGTATTGTGCAACCTTTTTCATGTCTTAAGTTTAGTTATGCAAATTGTCCTCCAACTTTAAACATATGTTTTTAATTTCTAAATGTTTCCAAGTAATGTATTATGTTTCAGCTTCAAATGTATCAAAGATTTTGATAACTGCTTCCATGTGGTCGTTTTTATTATTATATGTTTGTACTAAATTTTGTTTGAATTATAAGATTATCTATTAGTAAACGGCGCATTACATATATTTATTCTTAAGTTGGCTTAAATATTAAATTAGACGCTAGATAGTATAGGGTTTGAATGTGTTTATATTCAAAGCAAAATTTTAGGTTGTAAAGTGACAAAGACTATTCTTATATCCAGTCAAATTGATTTAAATCCCAACAATTAGACGGTTCAACTAGTGGACACTTTAGAAACAGCTGGAGTATGAAGTCCCCAAGTGAGAATATTATGGGGACCGTCAAGCACATATGGGAAGGATCAAGGGCAATCTTCTTGTTGCATAGCTCAAGTCAAAGTAAGGTTCCCATATAGGAGTATAAATACCTTTGCGTCCTAGGGTTTTATTAATGAGAGATTTGGTGTTGTAAACAAGAAAAGAGTGAAACAAATAAGAAATTTGGAGTTCTTGTTTTTTAGTACATAGCTTCAATGATCAGCCAATTGCTGGAGATTGAATAGTTTCATCGAACAATGGCTGATTTTGGAAGATGCTTTTGAGGTTTTTGAAAGAATCAAAGGATTGAAAAAAGCTAGGAAGAGCCTTCTATTCATTCTCTTTAATAGTGTTCTTGATTTCTTGAGGTAAGCATTCTACTTCGTGAACCTTAATTACTTTTTTATGGGCATTAGAGCATTTGTTAGAGGATTATGCTTAATGATTAGGGTTTGGTGGTGTTTTTGACAATTAAACTAGATCTTACGACCTTACGCCAACACTCCCCAATTATGATGCGTGTTTAGGACCTATAGGAGGGTTGGAGGGGCTGGGTTGCCTTGAAGTTGATTGTCTTAGGGTTTTTATTTCGTATAGAACACGAAACGTTAGACCTTTGAACATGATGTGTTGGCTGCTTGAACCCCCTAGATCATGAACATGACACGTTCAACTTTTGGAACACAACGTGTTGACTTTTGGTCTAAATAGAAATATTGTGTTTTAGTACTAGTTTCAACTAGTTATTTCTTGTAAAGGCTAGACATGTTGTGAGGACCGACTAGAATGAGTATAGATGAATAATCCATGCTTAATTAGTTGTAACCTACTTGTAGATTGTTCCATATAGCTGTAGTCATTCACTTATACAACGTTTTAGATATTTGGGTGGTTGGTTAGCCATGTGGGTTCACTATTCTTGTATTGTTTGTGGTATTGTATAGCTAGATGCGTATGTGTTTTATGTGGTTAGATAGCATGTATGGCCTGTGTAGGCATATGGTTATAGTTTAAAACAAATCCGGCATCCTAGCATAGTACGGTACCACGTACACACGACCGGGGTCCTAGTAGTTGAATTATCTTTTATACAACTCATTTTTGGTCTTTTGAATCTTATTATTCTATTATAATAAGATTTTGTAGATATGTCGGACAACACTTAACGGCAACAATAAAATAAAGGCAGGGATAAAAAAAGATGAAGTCAGTTCATCACTTTCAAGTAATCAACGTTCGCATGTCTAGGACTATTTTGCTAAGTTACCGGTTGGACATGATAGGGCTATAAAGGCTAGTTGTAATGCTTTTGGAACGGTGTATAGTGCCAAACCGAGTGATGGAACATCAAACATGAAGAGAAACATTCATAAGTGTTTTGGCCGTAGTGAACCTAATCCACCACGAAAACTTTCCCCTTTGGATCAAAGTATGCATAGAGAGAAAATGACAATTGCCATCATTAAACATAACTATACATTCAGTTTTGTCGAGCATGAAGCAATGAGACAACTTTATAAAATTTTACATAGGGATGTGGTTTCTATTACAAGAAAAACGGCAAAGGCAGGTGTTTTGAAAATACACAAGAGAGAAAAAAATGTTGGGATTTGGTGGCATCTAGAAAACACGGCGAAAAGAAAACGAGTATAAAATAATTTAGATTTTATGCCACCAATCACACCACCCAATGGACCACACTCTAAACAATAGCAATGTAACTAAAAGAAGGAGAACAAGGACAAGAAATTATACCATACAAAATGCTTTCTCCTTGTTGCCTTGGAAGATTTGTACACAAAGTAGTGTACCACTATCGGTATCCACACCAAGTGTTGATGATCCCCACGTGCTAGCTGTGTTTGGACGCCGCCAAAAGCTTCACCAATGACTTACCACAACTTGAAGATCAATAGTGCATTTTTCCTTATCTTCCAAGTGTGTTTTAAGAGAAGTAATGAACCAACACAATGTTGCAAGTTCATATGGTTTTTCTTCACATGTTCATATGTTGATCAACCATTTCAAGAAAATGTCTTAACACTTTTGATAAAGTTCTCTTGACATACAAAGCCAGCCAAAACGTCCTCATAAAGTTAGACTTAAGTAACCATTATACCACATTCAATCTAGACTTAAAAGTCTAATTCAATTGGCTGTTACTGTGTGAGGCATGGCCGTGCCTCACAAGGCACGCCCATGCCAGCCCACGGGCTCACCCAAGTCACGCCCGACTTGGGCTCGTGCTTTTGCACTAGGCACGGGCGTACCTCAACGAGGCACGCCCGTGTCGGCCTCAATGGGTACGCCCTAGGCACGCAGGCCTTGGGCCCATACCTGGCATAGGGCACGCCCGTACCTCCACAAGGCACGGTCGTGCCCGGCCCAACCAAAACCCATTTTGGCATCTTTCTCTCTCTTGTTCAAAGGTGTTGCCGGAATCAATACTTGATGTGTGACCCAATAGGCCTATGCCTCATCGGTAATGATACCAACTTGTGTGTGTCAGTAGACATATTCCAACAAAATCACACTTGAACATGACACACCTACGAAAGGTAACACCGACATAGAGCGGCCTCTAGCAAGGCATCTACGCCCCCAAGTCAGCATAGGGTTTGTCGCCCATGACAAGTACCAACCTGTAAAGAATGATCCTACAGATAAGTGATTATTCATCCCTTCGTTCATGATATCCATTGTGAATGCAAGTCATGGAACTTCTAGATACTTGGGGGATCCGTTGACAATCAAAATGTCTTTTGGCATGTTTGATCCCTTCTTGCACCAACCCTAATTTGATCCCCTTAAATGACTCGACTAGAGCTCGACGCCACCTAAGTGTCACAAAAAGAATTGTAAACCGCCCGTCAAGACATATAGTGAAACTCTCGCCAATAATTGGCTCGTGCTAAGCTCGACAACCAATATTGCGAGTTACCACACTCACCTTCCACACAGTTGCACTCGGCGTAACTCGTGCTAAAGCTCGACAATCATCCAAGTTTCACTAGATTCAGGTGGTGTCATCTTACGGATGGCTCGTGATTTACATTTTTAAAAAACAGAATTTTGTTTTCCGGTTAAAACAATTTTAACCCATTGTGCGAATTAACAAAGCAAGTGATAAATACAATTTTATTCACTTATAATATAATACAAATTTATATTATCTTGTTAATTCTATACGGGCGGAAAGATATATAAACCAATTTTATAAATCTTTGCGTTTTTATATATTTTGAAAAATTATCTAACATGCGATATCCTACACATCCATGCAAAATAACAAATATATAAAACAACCACGCATACACAATAGTTCGGTAACATGCCCAAATCCTATGCGTTTTCCCCGTGAGCCATACGAGGAAAACAAGGTCAACTAAGGAATCCAAGATCCCAAGCACCTAGCCGGGTGTGCTCCCACTGAAGCCGACCTCACTACTACTAATAATAATACAATCACATCTCTTCGTATCATGATACCACATTTCTGCCGCAAGTCTGTCCTTCCACTCGCGTCGATTTTTCCACCGCTGGTTAGAGTGTTGATGTTGTAGGTCATCATTTTTTAAATTCTCATTAATTCGCGTTTTATTATTATTTAATACGTTTATATTAATATTTACCATCGTTTAAATCATCTGTGTATCACACAGGCATTTAGTCTAGTTTATCCTACCATATTATTATTAATAAAGTAAAAAAAACTAATTAAAAAATTATATCAAAATCGTATGAATAATTAATTAATAATGTTTTGAAGTCTTCAATTTTGCTTTCCTAATACACACTATCCGATTAATACACCGGCAACTATTAAGGTTTTTTAAATATTTTTATCCCTTTTTATGTTTATATAGTTGTATGTTATTAACTTATTACTCATTGGTTCTTTTACATGTATAGATGAGGACATGGAAGGAGAAGAAGAAATGCTTTACGGTTTGGCTTTATTTGGTATTAAAATTTTTATAATGTTTTCGGAACGTGATACAAACTAATTTAATGTTGTTTTTAGTTGGTGGCTTATTTGTTTATATTTATTATAGTGGAGGTGGAATTTGGAGTTATCACATATGTTTATATTTGTTAAACTGCAAGTCTTTATATAGTTTTTTAATTTTTTAAAACGACCTGTTTTGACCCGAACACATTACCGAATCCGACCCGGGGGGTTAATGTGAACTCATCGCCTCCACATAAAGAATTGCAAAATAAGGATAGGTATAGGTTCGACTTCTGATCAGATTGCATTTGTAATTGAAACTCAATTTCAAGACGATTGAACAACAAACATTACCGGGCATATTGACAAACTATTTTGGCATAAACAAACTTTGCTGAATATATGATTTGGATGATAAAATCAAGTAACAAATGTACCTTTAGGTCTTAAATATGTTAATTTTGATATCTACTTTAAATGTACCTTTTTTACAGAAGTTTTTGCAGATTTCTTGGAGGACGATGTCTCATTGAACAAACTCTTGTATTTCTCAAACACTCGTTCTTTCTCTTCGATCAACCCCAAAATTTCATACGCATCACCTACTTTCTTCACTATCTTCTTATCCCTCGGCTTTCTATCAAACGCTTCTAACCCTTTAAATAGTTTAACCACTCGCTCCATCATATTGTTACGGTAGTAAACTGATATCATCAGTTGGCATAACTGCCATGGGACTGAATGCAAATCCACGCCAAGTTTTTTCACCCAAACCTCATGTGCTTCCTCAACCCTATGATCCATATCTAGTGCTCGAACCAATTGACCATATGTTCCCATTGTTGTTCCTTGACCTTTGCTCAACATCCATTTTATAACATGAATAATTCTGTGCCATTGATGTTGTTTCTCTAGATCAACCAATGCCCGTCTCAGTGACCCAATTGGGAAGTTTGTTTCCCATGCTACCCATGCATCAAGTGCACTGTATACTGATTCTTTACTATTGTCAAGATCCATCAAGATTTTGACCAAAAAGTTCACTTTATCGTTTCTTGACACATTCTCACCTATTGGGCGCCAAGATATTGTTTCACCGGAGAATTGGTTCACAACTTTTGTAGTTATAGTTCTCCCAATTGGTGTTAGATTTTGAACGAGGCTATTATGGCTGTAGAGAACGGTTTGAGCCCGAATGGTGCCAAGACGACTAAGCTGACGAACAAGTTTAGCCATCTCAATTGGCCTCCACATTGCATTATTAAGAACCTGAAACAAAGCACAACTTTTTTATAAAATCACATCTTAAGATGATATGAATTATCAATACAACTAGGATACACAACTTTTAAGGGGTTTTAATTGCAAAAGATTCATTTTAGAAATCATGGCAAAACACATTCCCTTCTATCCAATTACAAAAAGAATTTCCATGTTTTGCAATTATTAGATACAAAATTAGGATAATACAAGTGAAAAAGTTGTAAAAAGGTTAGTTTTCAACTATGAATTCGTATTCATTACTGGTGTATGAATTACCAAATTCTCATTTGGGGTTGGCATTTTATCAAACATCTGGTATGCATCACAGGCGTCACTGTAGGGTAATACACCAAAACCGTCCTTCAATCGTAACAAAACCATAGGGCAACAAGCAACAACCACATACGAAGAAATTAGAAAGCAAAACGTTTTTTGAAGATGGCGCATGGAAAGGATCACAGCGCATTCAGTGTTATCCAAAACCATTATTGTGAGTGAAGCACAAAACAGAGATCGCTCACACGAAGCTCCTAACCTAAGTTCAATTACACGGTTATTATTAGCATCAGCTTGGATAGATATCTTGAAAATAGTTTGAAGAACACAGACTTTGGTCAAACAACCAGGATCTGTAGCATACAATAATCGGGAAGGAGTAAATCCAGATGGGGATATCCATTTAGAACACAAACACACAAGTACATCAGTCAAGAATAGGGAAAAGCGAAGAAAGAAAAAAAAACAGAGAGATTACCTATGATGCTAAAATAAGGGAAGGACAACGAAGGGGGAGGGGGTAAAGGGGTTATGGCGGTGCTGCAAAAAGATGGCAGCTACAGTGGAGGTTTTGACCGGCGGTGTTGGTCGGTGGTGAAGGACTGGTGAAGCGGCGTAGGCGGAGTGCTGAGATGGTGAAGATGGGGCGACGGTGATGCGGCGGTGGTTTGTTATTGGTCGACGGAGATGGCGGTTAAATGAGTCGATTTAGGGCGGAGTGAGTGGAGTTACGGCGGTTCGGTGGTGGTTGTATGGTGTGTTCGGTGGAGACGGCGGCTGTTGGTGGTGCGATGATGGTGCTCGACGGGGGAGGTGGATGTTGAAGGTACGGTGGATTGCGGAGGTTCGGTGGGGGTCACCGGGGGTGATATGAGGGTCAACGGAGATGTTGTGAGGCGGTGGTTTGTTGAGTGGTGCTGTTTGACAGTGGTAGTGGTTGTTATTGGAGGCGATGTATGGAGGTACGGTGGCGGTAATTGCTAAATGGTGGTGTTGTGTTGGCTGTTGGTAGGAAGAGAACAGGATAGACAAGGGAGATAGTAGTTGACAGTGTTTACAAAAATAAAAAATAGGGTTTGACTTTGAGAGGGGTTTAGGACTAAGTGGAAATGTGGAATGGGCTTTGGAGTTGGATTTAGGAAAATGGGCTGCAAAGAAAAAAAAAGTAGGGCTGTTGGGCTTAAACTCAAAGGATTTTAGGTTAACAAAAATTAAAACATTTAGTCCAAACTTATAGTACCACAAATAAAATAAGCTAAATAAAATAAAATTTAGTTTATAGTTTTATAGTTTTTCTTATTTAATAAAGACAATAAGATTAAAAGAATTACCACTAAAAAAAATTTAATTAAAAGGTGTATTCGGATTTTCGAATTATCTATTGTTTTTGTATTTTTGATAAAATACAAATAAATAAATATGAGAATGGAAACGATTTAACTATAATAAATATTTTTGGATTTTCGAATTTTCTAGTGTTTTTGTATTTTTTTTATTTAATAAAATAAAATAAATAAATACGAGAGCGGAAACTATTTAACTAAAACGGTTTATCTTTTTCTCTCCCTAGAAAAGTGAACACTAGTTTTTGAACACAGGTTTCAAATCGACAAATTAATGATGTTGCCCTTCAACAACATGAATAAAATCAGATATATTCAAAATCAAGGATAAATAATGACGCTTCCTCTACATAAATGCATAAGAACAGTTCAGAAGTCCAAAAACATAATCCATGTATGTAGTGAAGCTCATTGTGATAGTAAAACATACACAAGAATAATTATGAAAGACCCTAAATGAAATAGCATAGACATATAAACACACAACACAAAGAGAGATACAAAATGAAGACACGAGAAATAATGAAGTGATGTCTGATGAGCAGACTTTGTGAATGATGAGGACTAAGAGCCTAAGTTCAACATTCCCAACTTAGAAATCTAAGAAATTAAACTGAGTTTCGTCTAACGGCTTGGTAAACAAGCATGTAAAACTCCTATTTCGAGGTCGAGTTCCCGACGAATACTCTTCGAGTACTCGCTACACCCCAGTTGCCCGCTCGAGTACCGCGTAGCGAGTTTTACAACACGGTAAACAAGCTGATACTCCATAGACACAAAGTATAAATCAACTGTCACATTATCCCTAATAAAATGATATCGAATATCTATGTACTTATTGCGGGAGTGGTGAACAGGATTGCAAGTAATGGCAATAGCACTCTTAGAGTCATAGTAGATAGGAATATGGTTAAATAGAAAACCATAATCCTACAGTTGGGTTCTCATCCATAGAACCTGTGAACAACTACTAATAGCAACATATTCAGTTTTGCTGTAGAGGTGAACACACTGTTTTGTTTCTTGGAGAACCAACAATCAAGTTTGTCACTTAAGAACTAAACACTTCTAGATGTCCTCTTCCTATCTAAATGACTACCTGCATGATCTACATCAGAATAAACACTTAGGTCAAAACCAAAGTCCTTTAGGTACCACAATCCAATATTCAATGTGCCTTTCAAGTATCTCAAGATTCTCTTGACAGCAATGAAGTATGATTCCTATGCGTTTGACCAACAATCAAGTTTGTCACCTAAGAATTGAACACTTCTAGATGTCCTCTTCCTATCTAAATGGCTACCTGCATGATCTACATCAGAATAAGCACTTAGGTCAAAAGCAAAGTCCTTTAGGTACCACAATCCAATATTCAATGTGCCTTTCAGGTATCTCAAGATTCTCTTGACAGCAATGAAGTATGATTCCTATGCGTTTGACCAACAATCAAGTTTGTCACCTAAGAATTGAACACTTCTAGATGTCCTCTTCCTATCTAAATGGCTACCTGCATGATCTACATCAGAATAAGCACTTAGGTCAAAAGCAAAGTCCTTTAGGTACCACAATCCAATATTCAATGTGCCTTTCAGGTATCTCAAGATTCTCTTGACAGCAATGAAGTATGATTCCTATGCGTTTGCTTAAAACCTAGAACAAAGACATGTAGCAAACATTATATCATGTATACTAGCTGTAAGACATAGTAAAGAACCAATGATGCCTCTATACATCTTAAGATCAACCCCTTTTCCCAATTGGTCAACGTCAAGCTTACAAGTTGGTGCCATGGGAGTTTTCATAGGAGAATCCTTATCCATATCAAACTTTTTCAAGATATCAATAATATATTTTGATTGGTTTATAAGATCTATAACGCCCTAATTTAATAAAACTGAAATTTTCCGTAAAACCACATCTGAACATACACCTATGAAAGTTTTTCATAAAAGCGGAAGCGTAAACTATTCGAAAATTTGTTGAACCAAAATATACTTGCATATGTACTGTCACAAGTTTAAAACCGAAACTTGTCATTTACAAAATCGGGCGTTAATTGTTTCTAAAATGTTATATCAAAATGTAGTCAAACCGGAGCTTTGCCCTTGTCTTTGTTGTGTCTTGCAAAACATATGAAAAATAATATCTAATAAGCTGCGAGAGCTTAGTGAGTAAACTAGACTACAAATCATATAAACACATGAATATAATCACATTCTGAATATCGCCAACCACTTGTTCTAGACCCAGGGTAGCAAACTGAGCCATAGTACTGCGCTATTTTTAAGCCACTACCGCACAAAGCAGCATGCTTTATAACACATAAAACGAATACATATAAGTATTCCTTGTAATAACACCATTATACACATATGAAAAAATAGTCTAGAAGACTCACCTTGTAAACTGAAGTATATAAAGGTTCACGTATAAGTCCCTAGCTAGTCTCTACAGTTATAATAATAATGATATGTATTAAACACATGCTGAAATTGAAGATAGAAACTGAGCAGAACAGGGGCACGACCGTGCCCCACATAGTTACGCCCGTACCATATCATGGGCACACCCGTACCCTACCATGGTACAGCCGTGCCTAGCATTTCATCAGACTTTCTCATCCGACTTATTGATCCGACCTTTCTACCCGACTTATATCTTGAAAGTCGCACGACCAATGAGTCACGCTCGGGGCACGCCCAAGGCACACCCGGACCTTATGGACATATCGCGTTCACGACCGCAAGACACACCCATACCCTTTATAGGAACGCCCGTGCCTCATGTAATCTAAACCAGTACAGTCCGTTGACTTGTTGTTTTTCCGGCCAAATTCTATAAAAACTCATTCTAAACAGTAATTTGACATCTTGAAGAGGCTTTCCAATATCCCAAACAGTATAAAACACTCAAACCTCATAAATAACATGATTTGATTCATGATTCAACCTTTTGAATCATATAAACCCATAAAACTTGAAAACCAATAACCCAATCTTACCTTGAGTAGCACAAGGTTGAAGATGATGATGAAGATGACTTCACAACACTGATTTCTTGTTCATAGTTCACAACTTAGGAGATGAAAACTGATAGTCACGTATGTATGTATGTATATATGTATGTATGTATGTATGTATGTATGTATGTATGTATGTATGTATGTATGTATGTATGTACTGTAAACTTGAATGGTTAGTTTGACACTAAGAAGTCAAACACAGACATATATATATATACATAAGTTTCCATAATTGCATAAATAGTCCCTTGACTATTAAAGTTCCATTCTGATGGATTTGGCCCCTCTAGTTTATAATCACATCTTATCACCTTATACCGCTTTATAACTGTAACACCGCCTTTGTTATATTAAAATCAGTATAAATTTGAGTTTTTAAACTGCATGGGCCTGTTTGTAATTCGAATATTTTACATGTTTGTTTACTTAACTGAATTTCAAACAATGCAGCGGAATTTTAAATCACAAACAAACAAACCCAAATAACTATTACAGTTTCAAAACACATGTTTTGCGTATATACAAATTTACAAGACAAAAATTGCCAAACATGAACCCCGGTGTTACATTAATCTAAACCAACCATTGTAATATAATACCGAAAGTAGTGTTCCTTCAAAAAGGCATGTATATCTGCCACGAGTTTCCCTAACTCACCAAGCCTGCCTATTCCTTATGTTAAAAGGGTTAACATCAACAATATTAGCTATTTAAAATAGCTAGTGAATACTAACAATCATGCATGGCAATAAGGCAAGTCATTAGCAATAAAGCAAGTCACATAGCAGGAATAAGCAAATAATGCTATCCTATCACATAGCGGAGTGCTGACATGTCCAGCGAGTGAATTATATTGCCGGGTTGCAAATCCAGCTCAAATCACTAACACCCGGGGAATCAGACACTTCCAACCGTGCTGGTTTCATCACCTAAGTGAATCACCGTGCTCATTAAGGAGCCAAGACTCATTAGGCTTAGCCATTTAAGGCACTCGCCCCATATGCTGAAAGGAACAGTACTCGATTACCGTTAATCCAGAATCTTAGCCCAAAGGCACTGGATCCAGCCGAAGCTGACCTTAATTACATGTTAGTCCGGACATACAGATAGCTCATCAAGAATCCTTTTCAGGAACAAGTACATGCATGCTTATACATATAATATATATTCATCAAAATGTGCACATGTACTTAAATACATGTCTTGCACATCAATTATCAAGGCATCTCTCAGATTCTTTATCATACTAGCATACATATGGCTTACATAATACAAAATGTAGCATGTCATAAACATATAACTTTTCTTGCATTCAAACCTTCCTTAATTGAAGTCATGAGAGTCAATACTCACCTGTGTATCTAGAACAACACAAAAATGGTCTTGGCTCTCTTTATTTTCTTATTCACCTATTATATACATTCATTTCATTTAGTTAATCCCACCACATGTACATATACTTCTACTAGTGTTAAACTTCCCAATTATGTGTTTAACTTAGTAAAAATACCTAAATCATCCCAAACACCTCTTTAATTGTTAAAAATGATTCAACAACATCCCATATACCAAAAACATTGAAAAACAGGAAATGATTTCCTGCAGCACAGATCGCGCCGCGACACCCTTATGGGTCGCGCCGTGACGCAGAACTAGAGCTGCGAACCGCAGGCTCTACACTACTGTGTTTCCATCCAAAACTCAAGTTCATCACTCTCTTAATTATTTCCAGGTCATGTACAAGCTTTGGGACACTTATAGGAGTTCATAAACATTAACATAACACAATTTAACATCATATTCAAGATTGAGTCACCAATTCACCATTATTGACCCATTTGGTCAATTTCAAGACATTCATTCAAGTTAGCACTTTTAATTCATAAAACCGATCCCAAACAACTTGTAGGTGACTTTAGAACAAATTACAATAAAAAATTCTAGACTTTATTGGCTAAATTCATTTTGACCAAATTTGACCTAAACCCTAAAATGAAGAACAAGAGTGGTAGAACCTTACAAAAAGCAAGATGATGATGAAGAGAAGATTATGGATAGATTTAGGACTTGATTTCCTACTTGAATTTTGCCTTGGATGATCTTGTTTTGATTCCTCTTCAAGAGCACAAGAGAAAGAAGTGAGGAGGTGAGGTGTGTGTGTGTGTGTGTGTGAGTGTGTGTTCTCGTGAATGTGTGTGTTGCCAGTGAGATAAACATGAGGACCGACTTTGGTTCTCAATTATCCACTTGGGGTATTTTGTTCCCGTTTTCAACATTCAACACAACACCTGATAAACCATTTCAACTAACGAGGATATTTTCGGAACCCTCGTTTGAAACTGTTTAATATTTTATTATTTTTATCTATTTTTTATTACTATTTTTAAAACCACATTTAACTAGCTAATAACATATTTTCTTTAAATACTTAACATATACTTCAATTTAATTCTTTTAAATAAATTCATGTACCAAATGGAGCGCACGAATAGGCTCGATTTGAGGATGTTACAATTCTACCCCCCTTAAGAAGATTCCGTCCTCGGAATCTGCTCAATCGGGAACAAGTGAGGGTATCGTGTCTTCATGTCATCCTCAGTTTCCCATGTCAGGTTGGGACCCAAGCTGTGCTTCCACTTGACAAGTGAGGGTATCGTGTGATTATCTTCTTACGCAGCTTCTTTGTCTTTGCGTTAAGAATTTCAACTGGCTCCTCTACAAGGCGTTTAGCTGAATCAACCTTCAGCTTTTATAAAGGTAGAACTTTATCTTCATCAACTTTACACTTTCTCAAATAGCATACATTGAAAGTGTTGTGAAAACCAGATAGCTCAGAAGGTAATTCAAGAGATACAGTCTGCTCGTTGACCTTTCGGTTAATCCTGAATGGACCAATATAATGTGGGCTCAACTTGCCTTTGCGTCCAAACCGAATTACACCCTTCCAAGGAGATACATTCAAGAAAACCCGATCACCCACACTGAATTCAACAGGTCGGTGCTTTGGGTCTATATAAATCTTTTGAGGATCACGAGCTGCTTTCAATTTCTCCAGAGCTATCTTGACTTTATCAGAAGTGATCTGCACAATTTTGGGTCCGGCATACTGCTTCTCACCTGGTACAAGCCAACAAGTGGGAGTGCGACAACGCCTCCCGTATAACATTTCATATGGTGGCATCCCAATACTAGAATGATAAGAGTTATTATAAGCAAACTCTATCAAAGGGAGATGAGAATCCTAAGAACCACCATATTCAAGTACACATGCCCTCAGCATGTCTTCAAGAGTCTGAATTGTTCTTTCAGACTGACCATCTGTTTGTGGATGATAAGCAGTACTCAGATGAACCCGTGTACCAAGCTCACGTTGCATGCTTTGCCAAAAGTTAGACACGAAACGAGAGTCACGGTCAGAGACAATGGAACAAGGTAAACCGTGACGTGTGACTATCTCGTTAATATAGAGTTGAGCTAGGCGTGTCAATGATGCATATTCATTCGTAGCAAGAAAATGAGCACTCTTGGTCAATCGGTCAACAATGACCCAAATCATATTGTGGCCTTGGAGTGTCTTGGGTAGCTTCGTGAAAAAATCCATTGTAATATGATCCCATTTCCATTCTGGAATGTCAAGCTGTTGTAGATTGCCATAAGGCCTTTGATGCTCGGTTTTGACCTATGCACGGATTTGACACTTATCCACGAAGGAAGCAATATCTCTTTTAAGAGTAGGCCACCAATACAACTTTTTGAGATCATAATACATCTGTGTTATACCTGGGTGGATAGACAACCTGGAATTATGTGCTTCCTGTAATATCAGATCACGGTTGCCTCCAATGAATGGTACCCAGATTCGGGATTGAAAAGTCTTCAAACCCGGGCTATCATCAATAAGCTGATCTTTCAGCTTTCTCATAGTCTCTGCCTTCAGATTCTCCTCTTGTAGTGCCAATTGTTGTGCTTCCCTCAATTTTGAAATAATATCAGGAACCACAGTAAGCTTCATAAATTTGGCTTCAGTTGAAACCCCTTTTCTGCTCAAGGCATCAGCTACTACATTAGCTTCGCCTGGATGATAACGGATCTCACAGTCATAGTCTTTGATTAACTCAATCCAGCGTCGTTGCCTCATATTGAGTTCTTTTTTAGAAAAGACATACTGTAAGCTTTTGTGATCCGTGCATATAACACATTTTGTGCCATATAAGTAATGCCTCCACAGCTTCAATGCAAATACAACTGCTACGAGTTCAAGATCGTGTGTTGGGTAGTTCTTTTCATGCGGTTTTAATTGCCTCGAAGCATAGGCAATCACCTTATCGCGTTGCATTAGAACACATCCCAAACAAGAATAAGAAGCATAACAATATACTATGAAATCCTCCGACCCGTTTGGCAAAGTAAGAATCGGAGCTTCACAGAGTAGCCGCTTTAAAGTTTGAAAGGACTGCTCCTGTGCATCAGACCATACATAAGCAACATCCTTCCCTGTCAATTTAGTAAGAGGACCAGCGAGTTTACAAAAATTGCGAATAAATCGCCGATAATAACCAGCAAGACCAAGGAAACTCTTGATCTCAGTAGGAGTTTTAGGAACCTCCCAATTCATCACCGCCTCTACTTTAGCATGGTTTACTTTCACACCTTCCCTGCAGATAATGTGACCAAGAAAATGCACCTCCCGAAGCCAAAACTCACATTTAGAAAGCTTGGCATAAAGTTGTTCTCACTTAAGAGTTTCGAGAACTTGACGAAGATGTGATTCATGTTCAGCTTCGGTTTTTGAATAGATCAAGATATCATCAATAAATACTATCACGAACTTGTCCAGAAATGGACGAAAAATTTGATTCATGAGATCCATAAAGAGTGTTGGTGCATTGGTAGAGCCGAATGGCATCACCAAGAATTCATAATGGCCGTAGCGGGTACGAAAGGACGTCTTCGGAATATCTTCAGCTTGAACCCGTACTTGATGGTACCCTGATCGGAGATCGATTTTAGAAAACACGTTGCTCCCTGCAATTGATCAAATAAATCATCTATACGCGGGAGTGGGTATTTGTTCTTTATAGTTCGCTTCTTAAGCTCCCTATAATCTATGCACATTCGCATAGTCCCATCTTTCTTCTTGACGAAAAGAACTGGAGCTCCCCAAGGAGAAGAGCTCGGGCGTATGAAGCCCTTGTCAAGTAGTTCTTGTATTTGATTCATCATCTCGCGGACTTTAGAAGGAGCGAGATGATACGGAGCTTTAGCCACTGGAGTAGCTCCGGGAACAAGATCAATCTTATAATCCACATCCCTGACTGGAGGCAGTCCGGATAATTCATCTTGAAAGACTTCAGGATATTCTGACACTACCCTGATATTCTCTATTGGTTGTTTCTCCATCTGAGTATTAATAACATAAGCGAAATAGGAGACACAACCTTTTGTAGTAGAATTCTGAGCTTGAATCACCGAAATGATAGGAATATCAGACTCCCGTCCTTCTCCCCTCGCAATAGCATAAGACCCGTCAATTAGAGTCTGATTATCTTCTTAGAACATATAATTCCAGCATGTCGACTGCTGAGCCAATCTATCCCGATCACAACATCAAATCCCGCGATAGGCATAATAAGGAATGAAATTGAAAAGCTATGCCCATCGATATAAACAAGTGCTACAGGAACTTTCTCGGTAACGTGAACTACTTTACCGTCAGCCACTTCTACTTTAATTGGGTCAATTAATTGGGAAACAGGTAGTTGTAGCTTTTTACGACAAGATACGGAAATAAAAGAGTAAGTAGCTCCTGTATCAAACAATATACATGCTGGGGTATATTCAATAAGAAAGGTACCCGTTATCACATCACCTGCAGCTTTGGCCTCTTCGGCCGTCATTTGGAACGCACGCCCTTTTGCACGTGGGGTGCCGTCTTTCTTCTGCTCAGATGATGATCCACCGGATCGGGCACTCGGACTTTTAGGGCATTGGGCTATTTTATGCCCTGACTGATGACATCTGAAGCAGACATCATCCTTGTACCTGCATTCCTCCACTGAATGCCCTTTGGTTCCACACCTAACACACCTTCTGGTTGCCTTAGAACAATCGCCATAATGGTAGGTGCGGCATGGATTGCACCATGGGCTATCAAGTTTAGGCTTCTTAGAGTCGCCTCCTTTGGTACTTGCAGAAGATTGTCCTTTTAAAGGACTTGGGTTAGGAGAGGACTAGAACTTCCTCTTATTGCTTCCCCCTGCAAATTCACCTCTACACTGGATACGATCACCATCCATTTGTCGAGCCACCTCAAAAGCTCGATCCAAGTTCACAGCTGCTCGGACATGTGCCCGAAATTCAAGTGGTAGAGTGGCAACAAACTTCCGAATCTTCAGATTCTCGTCAGTTAACAAATGAGGAACAAACCTCATTTTGTCGGTAAATGCACTAATATGTTCCTCCATGGTTTTATCTCCTTTTCGGAGATTGTTGAACTCACATTCCAGCCGTTCCAAGTCATATTCAGTGCAGTACTTCTTCTTCACCTTCTCTGAGAATTGCTCCCAAGACAGAGCATCGATTACCTCCTTTCTGATAGAGGCCTTGACCGTGTCTCACCAGAATATGGCACGGCCCTTTAACATCCGAACTGCATACCTGACGTAGTACTCGAGTTCACAATCACAGGACTCAAATGCCTGCTCTATCTCCCGCAGCCACCTCATAGTAACCGTGGGGTCATCACTCCCCTCAAAAGTAGGTGGTTTGCACGATATGATTTTCTTAAAGGAACACGGCTTGCGGGGTGGTTTACCAAGAGCCGAGTTAAGTAGAAGCTCCTTAGCAATGTGGAGCTCCTCCTCAAGGCGTCGAATGTACTCCTGTTGTACCTGTTCGGCTGGAGCACCTTTAGTATGGTGCTGAGACTGCTCATCTCCAGCCTGTTGCGGTATATGGGAGGATTCGTCCTCCATTTTTTTGAGAGCCTGTTCAGTAGCATCATGCGGTGTAGACATCTCTTAACTTTTTGCTATATGAAAGAAGGATCCTTCATTATAGCACTTATACTTACATATTAACATATAAACTTAGCTATTAACAAGCTTTGGGACACTTATAGGAGTTCATAAACATTAACATAACACAATTTAACATCATATTCAAGATTGAATCACCAATTCACCATTATTGACCCATTTGGTCAATTTCAACAAATTCATTCAAGTTAGCACTTTTAATTCATAAAACCAATCCCAAACAACTTGTAGGTGACTTTAGAACAGATTACAATAAAAAATTCTAGACTTTATTGGCTAAATTCATTTTGACCAAATTTGAACTAAACCCCAAAATGAAGAACAAGAGTGGTAGAACCTTACAAAAAGCAAGATGATGATGAGGAGAAGATTATGGACAGATCTAGGACTTGATTTCCTGCTTGAATTCTGCCTTGGATGATCTTGTTTTGATTCCTCTTCAAGAACACAAGAGAAAGAAGTGAGGAGGTGAGGTGTGTATGTTCTCGTGAATGTGTGTGTGTGTTGCCAGTGAGATAAACACGAGGACCGACTTTGGTTCTCAATTATCCACTTGGGGTATTTTGTTCCCCTTTTCAACATTCAACACAACACCCGATAAACCATTTCAACTAACGAGGATATTTTCGGAACCTTCGTTTGAAACCATTTAATATTTTATTATTTTTATCTATTTTTATTACTATTTTTAAAACCACATTTAACTGGCTAATAACATATTTTCTTTAAATACTTAACATATACTTCAATTTAATTCTTTTAAATAAATTCACGTACCAAATGGAGCGCACGAATAGGCCCGATTTGAGGATGTTACAATAACTCATATCACACTTTGTACATTTCTCGTATTCAGTATAAATAAAATTCTGAATGTTACAACTCTTGCCCACTTGAAATGATTTCGTCCCCGAAATCAACTGCTGAGGAGTTATGAATAATTTTCATCATTTCTTATTCAGGTTCTCCTATGAAGTCTCATATCTTTTTCTGTACTTCCGTTGGACCTTAATCAGCCCAATTTATTTATTACATAAAGCCTCCTCCTTTCGTTCTAACATACTTATATATTGCTCCACGTAATATAGTTTCATCAATATTAACACTTTCGAATAATACCATTGTAGCCCCATCTGATAAACACTTTCTGAGATATAATACATGGGAGGTGTCATGAATCTGTGACAACCCTTTTTGCGACTCTGGTCTTATAAACAATCTTTCCTTACATATGCAGAAATTGTGGATAGTTCATAAATTCTCAAATTTAGTTTTTTCTCTCTCTCGAATTTAATCTCATTCTCCCATGCTAACACTTTCAATAATACGTATTTCTCCCACCTGAAACCTAAGTGGTGATTTCTGTTTATCTATGTAACTTTTCAGTCTATTCTGGGCGACTAATAATCTGTTCCGTATCTGCTGAATCTGATCTATCTTTTACTGTAGCGCTTTTGAGCCACCCAGCTCTTTCTGACTCACATCACCCCAATACACTGAAGTTCAACACGTATATCGTACAACTTTTCATACATTGGTGTCCCGATGCTAGACTGGTATCTGTTGTAATACACGAACTTTGTCAAAAGTAAGTATACACCCCAGTTTTTCTTCTGAATCAATAACACACTCGTGAAACATGCTTTCTAACGTGTGTATATTCCCTTCATTCTGACTGTACTGAAATGAAGCTTAATTCTCAGCTTTATATGAAATCTGTTCCAAATTCTGGAAGTGAGTTTGGTATTCGTGTCTAATATAATAGAGATTGGTACGCTATACGAAACACAATCTCTTTCACATACACATCTGTTAAACGTTCTAAAAAAAAATAAGTCTCTCTGATGGAGACAATTTATACACTTTATATTAACCTTCTTACAATCACCCACATCACATTATAGCCTCGTAAGGTTTGGGTAATTTGGTATTTAGGTCCATTATAATATTTTCTCATCTTTAGACTTGTATCTCCACTGATAATAATTTCTCCTATGGTTTCTGACATTGAGCTTTCACTTATACACATTGAAAGACATTTCTCCACTTATCTGATTACATTTCATATCATATCTGACCACCAATAATCTTCCCTTAGGTCTTTATACATTTTGTAGCTTTTGGCTAAATAGAAAATCTAAACTTGTGAACTTCATTTAGATAAGTTTGACACGCATTTGCATAACCTCGTACCCATATACGATCATATTAAATCTACACATCACAACTATTTTTAACACGATTAATTACTTGTGACCGAATTTTCACTTTTGATTATTGATATGTTCTCTTGATTCACTTCTTGAGTTTTCACAATTCTTACTCATGTGACCAAATTTTCATATTTTAAACATGTTGGTGAACCAAACCTGCATTTCTCATATGACGTCTCTTGCTTGCTGAACAGATAGGTTAGGTCTGTTGCATACCGGTGCAACCTTGCTTTGGTCTCTGGTATAATTGATTTCCTCCTCCGTTCTATTTCTTTAATTCCAACTTTCTAGTTCTGGCTACATCCATCATTGCATACCGGTGCAACTTTCTTTATTGATTTCGTCCTCCGTTCTATTTCTTTAATTCCAACTTTCTAGTTCTGGCTACATCCATCATGGATTTCACGTCTTAGTATTTACCAGTGTCTATAAATTCTCATATGCTAAGCTGGAATGCCATCATATATCTATACACTTTTATCTTTTCACTAACAACATAATCTGAACAAATTATACATTATTCTGAAACTTCACATTGACTCCTGTAACCGTCTCGATTCTCTGCCCACCTGTGGAATTGATCCATATTTCTGTCTATCTCTACTTGTGGCAAAAACTGCGCATTTATAGTGTCTTTAAATACCTTCCACATCGTGCTCTCAATTGATTTATAACTCCTCTATTTTTCTTCATATCTTACCAATTATTCGTTGTACTTCTCATCTAATCTATTTCAAATTTCACTTTATTCTCATGTGCATACGTAAACATATGAAATGCACTCTCAATCTCTGAAATCCATTTATGACTGACAGTCGCTCAACTGATCTGTAGTATATTTCCGGTTGATACGCGGAAAATCCTTGAACGTACAACCGTTGATACTTCACAAATAATAACTTAGGGTTGAGAATTAACCCTTTCATTCCTTATAAATGACCTTGTTACTAGATTTTATCTGATCACTTCGTTGTTCTGATCTTTCATCTGTTCCACAACTTATGCAATGTTATATGACATATACTCTGCTCCATCACTTTACTAAGTTTTCCTGCACCGAATTTCCCAATTGTAGGATTTGATACTCAACGATTCAAATATGGGGCTTCCACACCCCCGTCATGCTATATCCTTATAAGGATACATTCACTTATGATACTGGTTTCTGTCCCTTTGGGTCGATGACTAGAACCACCCTTAGGGTTATTCATTACTTTTGAACCTCTTGTGTTTACCATCCCGGTAATATAGATAAAGCATTAAGGCAATAGCTAGCTTTACCACACTATCCTCTATAACAAACATTTACTAGTACATCCAACATATCAGTACACCTATTACTGGATCCAAAGTATTTCTATACATACTAAGGCATTCTATACATATATTCCCAGGTGTACTACCTTAACAAGTACCCCTTACCTGATTCACAAGATTTCTGATGATTCCGTTAAGTTTTAACATGTATCATGTGTTTGTAATAATATGGGCCCTTATATTACTCTAAACACACTATACACGTTCAATTTTAACTTTATAAACAAAGTCCCGATTCACAGGCTTAGGCCATGTATCACCAATGAATTATATCACATATAACATATCTAATTTAAACACATTATGTACTCGCATAAGATTCCAACATATAATCAATATAATTACTAGTTATACTCACCAAGCTGCAAGCCTCCAGTTTGACAATTTTCAAAACCATGGTTCAAGTCCAGACTGTGTATTACACACATTAAGATCCCTCAAACCGTGGCTCTGATACCAAGTTGTAATGCCCCAATTTAATAAAACTAAAATTTGCATTAAAACCACATCTGAACATACACCTCTGAAAGTTTTTAATAAAAGCGAAAGCGTAAACAATTCGAAAATCGGTTGCACCAAAATATACTCACATATGTACTGTCACAAGTTTAAAACCAAAACTTGTCATTTACAAAACCGGGCGTTAATTGTTTCTAAAATGTTATATCAAAATGTAGTCAAACCGGAGCTTTGCCCTTGTCTTTGTTGTGTCCTGCAAAACATATGAAAAATAATATCTAATAAGATGCGAGAGCTTATTGAGTAAACTAGACTGCAAATAATATGAACACATGAATATAATCACATTCTAAATATCGCTAACCACTTGTTCTAGACCCAGGGTAGCAAACTGAGCCATAGTACAGCGCTATTTCTAAACCACTACTGCACAAAGCAGCATGCTTTATAACACATAAAACGAATACATATAAGTATTCCTTGTAATAACACCATTATGAACATATGAAAAATAGTCTAGAAGACTCACCTTGTAAACTGAAGTATATAAAGGTTCATGTATAAGTCCCCAGCTAGTCTCTACCATTATAATAATAATGATATGTATTAAACACATGCTGAAATTGAAGATAGAAACTGAGCAAAATAGGGGCACGCCCGTGCCGCACATAGGTACACCCGTGCCCTTTCATGGACACACCCATACCCTACCATGGTACAGTCGTGCCTAGCATTTCATCCGACTTTCTCATCTGACCTTTCTATCCGACTTATATCTTGAAAGTCACACGACCAATGAGTCACGCCCGGGGCACGCCCAAGGCACACCGGGACCTTATGGACATATGGCGGTCAGGACCGCAAGGCACGCCCGTACCCTTTATAGGAACGCCCGTGCCTCATGTAATCTAAACCAGTACAGTCCGTCGACTTGTTGTTTTTCTGGCCAAATTCCATAAAAACTCATTCTAAACAGTAATTTGACATCTTGAAGAGGCTTTCCAATATCCCAAACACTATAAAACACTCAAACCTCATAAATAACATGATTTGATTCATGATTCAACCTTTTGAATCATATAAACCCATAAAACTTGAAAACCAATAACCCAATCTTACCTTGAGTAGCACAAGGTTGAAGATGATGTTGAAGATGACTTCACAACACTGATTTCTTGTTCATAGTTCACAACTTAGGAGATGAAGACTGATAGTCACGTATGTATGTATGTATGTACTGTAAACTTAAATGGTTAGTTTGACACTAAGAAGTCAAACACAGACATATATATATATATATATATATATATATACAAAAGTTTCCATAATTGGATAAATAGTCCCTTGACTATTAAAGTTCCATTCTGATGGATTTGGCCCCTCTAGTTTATAATCACATCTTATCACCTTATACCCCTTTATAACTCATATCACACTTTGTACATTTCTCGTATTAAGTATTAATAAAATTCTGGATGTTACAACTCTTCCCCATTTGAAATGATTTCGTCCCCGAAATCAACCGCTGAAGAGTTCTGAATAATTTCTCATCATTTCTTATTCAGGTTCTCATGTGAAGTCTGATATCTTTTTCTGTACTTCCATTGGACCTTAATAAGCCCAATTTATTTATTACATAAAGCCTCATCCTTTCGTTCTAACATACTTATATATTGCTCCACGTAATATAGTTTCATCAATATTAACAATTTCGAATAATACCATTGTAGAACCATCCGATAAACACTTTCTAAGATATAATACATGGGAGGTGTCATGAATCTGTGACAACTCTTTTGGCGACTCTAGTCTTATAAACAATATTTCCTCACATATGTAGAAATTGTGGATAGTTCATAAATTCTCAAATTTAGTTTTCTCTCCCTCTCGAATTTAATCTCATTCTCCCATGCTAACACTTTCAATAATACGTATTTCCCCCACCTGAAACCCAAGAGGTGATTTCTGTTTATCTATGTAACTTTTCAGTCTATTCTGGGCGACTAATAATCTGTTCCGTATCAGCTGAATCTGTTCTATCTTTTACTGTTCCGCTTTTGAGCCACCCAGCTCTTTCTGACTCACATCACACCAATACACTGAAGTTCAACACGTATATCATACAACATTTCATACATCGGTGTCCCGATGCTAGACTGGTATCTTTTGTAATACACGAACTTTGTGAATAGTAAGTATACACCCCAGTTTTTCTTCTGAATCAGTAACACACTCGTGAAACATGCTTTCTAACGTATGTATATTCCTTTCATTCTGACTGTACTGAAATGAAGCTTAATTCTCAGCTTTATATGAAATCTGTTCCAAATTCTGGAAGTGAGTTTGGTATTCGTGTCTGATATAATAAAGATTGGTACGCTATGACGAAACACAATCTCTTTCACATACACATCTGTTAAACGTTCTAAAAAAATAAATCTCTCTGATGGAGACAATTTATACACTTTATGTTAACCTTCTTACAATCACCCACATCACATTATAGCCTCGTAAGGTTTGGGTAATTTGGTATTCAGGTCCATTATAATATTTTCTCATCTTAAGACTGGTTTCTCCACTGATAATAATTTCTCGTATGGTTTCTGACATTGAGCTTTCACTTATAGACATTGAAAGACATTTCTCCACTTATTTGATTACATTTCATATCATATCTGACCACCAATAATCTTCCCTCAGGTCTTTATACATTTTGTAGCTTCTGGCTGAATAGAAAATCTAAACTTGTGAACTTCATTTAGATAAGTTTGACACGCATTTCCATAACCTCGTACCCATATACGATCATATTAAATATACACATCACAACTGTCTTTAACAAGATTAATTACTTGTTCTTTATACTTTTCACTTTTGATCAATTTTGACTGAGCTGTTCTTATCACATAGAATAATGGCATTGTAATTTTCATTTTAGTGACTAATCCTTTATAAATATTGTTTTTGACTTTCTGTTCAATACATCGGCTATATCTTTATCTTTACGAGAATAATATAATATTCCAGTCATAATCTTTCAGTAGTTCTAATCGTCGATCTGTCACATTTTAAGGTTTTCTGATCCACAAAACATTTCAAACTTTTACGATTAGTGTAAATGATACACTTCGCAACTCATTGCACAAAATACTTTAATTCTTCAATCTCTACTAGCAGCGCAAGAACTAGCACTTCGCATCAATCAGGCCAAAAGGCATCACAACAAATTTAAAATGCCCATAATCAAATCTAAACACAGTTTAAGGAATGTCATCCATTCTGATCTTAAGCTGATAATAATCTGACCTTCAGTCAATTCTCAAAATCATATTAGCCCATTATAACTGATCAAGTAATTCACATATTCTAAGCAACAGATATCTATTCTTAATAATTACTTTATTAAACACACAATAATTAATACACATATAAAAGGTATCAACCTTCTTTTTCACACATACAATAGGAGCAATCCACTGAGAACTATTGGGTCTAATAAATCCTTCGTTTAGCAATTCTTGAAGTTGTTTCAATAATTCATATATTCCCGAAGGAGCAAGTCTGTACGTGTAACGTCCCAATTTTTTTTTTGCAATTAAACATTTACTGAAGCATACGATTAACAATCTTCCATAATTAAATATTGTATAACTTAATTACAACTCTGGGCGTAATCCCATAGAATCATAAATTCAAGTGTAATAGTTTAGAATACATCAGTAGATTCGAAATAATTAAAGCAATGCGGAAGCTTGTGGAAAATGAGCTATCAACCGCGTGCCGGAGCCCCGCCGTGGCCATCACCTTAAAAAGGTTAAACAACAACCGTAAGCACAAAGCTTAGCGAGTACACTTACTTACAATCAAACATATGGCATCAGATCATCTGTTTCACAATTTTATTACATCTTTTCTTCCCGCTACCGTAGTAGACAGTCCCAACATTCCCGTCACCGTAGTGGACGGTCTCATCATTCCCGTCACTGAAGTGAACGGTCTCATCATTCCCCTCACCGAAGGGAACGGTCTCATCATTCCCATCACCGTAGTGATCGGTCTTATCATTCCCGTCACCGAAGTAAACGGTCTAATCATTCCCGTCACCGAAGTGAAGGGTCTCATTATCAAATTTAGCATAACACATTATCAGTTCATCAATCCATCAGTCATCTTTTCATCATGTGTTAGTTCATCATTTCATCATGTATCTGTTCATCGTTTCACAGGTTCATATGATAATATTGCATAGAGCACATTAAGCACATATGTCATAAGGTTTAGATGGCAAGTAAGAATACTCACCTGTCTTGCCGTCTTAGTTTCTCAACCTTATCTAACTAAGTCGTTTATGATTACTTGCTAGTCAACCGTCACCTACAATAGGTCTAACAAATCAATACCATGTACGAATCCCTTGTTCGTTTATTCACATAATACATTCGGGTCTCACGCTGGACCTCGTTACTACGTTTCATACGTTGGACCATGCATAAAGTCGGATGGGTAATTGAAAGTCGCATGGCCACCCTGGGCCATGTGAAAGTCGCATGGAGGTAAGTCATGAGTCGCATGGACATGTATGAAAGTCGCATGGTATCATTATCATCAACTTAAAGTCGCATGAAGCCATGTGCATGTTAACATGAAAGTCGCATGGTATCCCGTATATTCCTACTGAAAGTCGCATGATGCCCTGCATGCACCAAAAGTCTCATGGGTAGTACATGAAGGTCGCACGCCACATTCTTACTACTAAGGTCGCATGAGTAACTATACAAACTCATCAGGAAGTCGCATGAGGCCATGTAGGTGTTATCATGAAAGTCGCATGAACATGCACTTTCATATCAGAGAGTCGAATGAAAACACATAAGTTAACTGAACACCCCATGCGAAAGTCGCATGGACATATACATGTACATACTTGAAAGTCGCATGACCCATCAATACACATAAGTCGCATGAAACAATTCTCAAAGTCGCACGAACCAGTAATACACATATGTCGCATGAAACAATTCTCAAAGTCGCATGAACCTCTCTAAAAGTCGCATGGGACTTATGAAAGCTGCATGGAGCTTCATCTTACCTGTCAGTACGTTTCTGAAAAACCCAGCCTCCATAACCAGAATCAAACTCACCAAAAACTTAACCAAATCATTTCATTTTTGTTTCAAAACATTTCTCCATTCGTTTAAACACTTCTTTCAAGATTTAACTACATTTCATCAAGTATGAAAGATCATATCTCAAATTCTTTTCTCTGGTTCTTCATAACCCAAAACCCCAAAAACCCAGGTTCTGATCTTGCTCTATAATCATTCAAACAAGATAAAATTGATACCTACAACATCATAGTGAGGTAAGAAACATTACATGATGATTCTTTTAGCAATTCTTTAAGTTTCCAGCTGATTCTTGAATCCTTCTTCCTTTGTTTCTCGTTGGTTTAAGCACACACAAACACACATTTCTCTCTCTCAATGCAACAGTGTCTTGAAAAAGTGTTGGAGGCTGTGCCCTATTCTAGTATATATATACCTTCTAAAAAGGCCTAAGCCCAATTTCACATTGAAGAAGCCAATAAACATTATCCAACAACATACATATGTCTAGTCCATTAACCAATCATTTATATATATATATATATATATATATATATATATATATTCAACCCAACTAACTCCACAATTCAACACCATATTATTTCTCAACAAAATATTCTTTTATTTATTTTCGAAGTTCGGGTATTACAACTCTCCCCCACTTAAACACGATTTCGTCCTATAAATCTTCATTCGAACATGGTGGGGTAACTCTTCTTCATTTCTTCTTCAGACTCCCACGTCCATTTTGAACCTTTGCGGTGCTCCCATTGCACATTTACCATTCCCACTTCCCTATTGCGTAGCCATTTGGTCTTTCTTTCGAGGATCGCAACCGGTCTCTCGATGTAGTTCAATTTCTCGTCTATGGTGATGTCCTCTAATGGCACAAACGCCGACTCGTCGGCTAAACACTTTCTCAGATGTGATACGTGAAAGGTATTGTGTATCTTTGATAGCTCCTCAGGTAGATCCAAACGATAAGCCACCTTTCCAATCCTCGCGATAACTTTGAAAGGTCCAGTAAATCTTGGGTTAAGTTTTCCACGTTTTCTGAATCGTATAACTCCTCTCCATGGAGATACTTTCAGCAATACATGATCACCAACTTGAAATTCCAGTAATGATCTCCGTTTATCCGCATAACTCTTTTGCCGGCTTTCAGCCGCTTTAAGTCGTTCACGAACTTGCTGTACATACTCGGAGGTTCTCTTGTACTATTTCCGTGTTGCCAAGCTCCTTCTGTCCAACCTCACCCCAGCAGATCGGGGTTCTACACTTCCTACCGTACAACATCTCGTACGGTGGCATACCAATACTCGCGTGGTAGCTGTTATATGAAAATTCCGCTAGGGGTAAGTACAAATCCCAACTTCCCCCATAATCAATCACACATGTCCTGAGCATATCTTCTAGCGTTTGGATAGTTCGTTCACTTTGCCCATCAGTTTGGGGGTGAGACGCCGTACTCAAGTTTACCCTCGTTCCCAAATCCTCATGGAACTTACTCCAAAATCTGGATGTGAATCCTACATCCCTATCAGAAATGATGGTTACCGGCACTCCTGCCTCGAGACTATCTCTTTCACATATATATCCGCAATCTCTCGGCCGAACTAGCCTCTCGGATCGGTATGAAGTGAGCACTTTTCGTTAACCGATCAACCACTACCCAAATTGCATCATAGTTCCTTGGTTTTTTCGGTAGTTTCATTATCAGATCCATAGTTATGTGCTCCCATTTCCATACGGGTATCTCCAGCGGTTGCAATTTACCGTGCGGTCGCTGGTGCCCAACTTTCACTCGTAGACATGTGAGGCACCTTTCAACATACTTAGCCACGTCTTTCTTCATCTCGGGCCACCAGTAGTCTATTTTCAAATCTCTATACATTTTCGTGGCTCCCAGATGTATAGAAAATTTTGACTTGTGCGCTTCATCAAGAATGAGATTCCGAACTTCGGTGATATTCGTTACCCAAATTCGTCCGTATCGGGTCCATAACCCGTGGCTATCCTTAATCATCAACGCCATTTGGCCCTTTATCCTCTCTTTTTTTTGATTCTCTTCTCTGACTGCTTCACTTTGGGCGGCTGAAATTGATTCTAACAGCGAAGTTGTAACCGTCATTCTTAAGCATTTGACATTCAACTGTACGTGGTTCGCCTTATACCTTAGCACGTCTGCTACAACGTTAGCTTTTCCCGGATGGTATAAGATTTCACAGTCGTAGTCCTTGACTAGGTCTAACCACCTCCGCTGGCGCATGTTTAGGTTCTTTTGATAGGCAAAATACTTTAAACTCTTGTGATCTGTATTAATCGTGCACTTGACTCCGTATAAGTAATGTCTCCATAATTTGAGCGCGAACACCACATCGGCTAACTCCAAATCATGAGTCGGGTAGTTGCACTCGTGCGGTTTCAGTTGTCACGAGGCGTACGCGATTACCTTCCCCCTTTGCATCAACACACAGCCAAGTCCCACATGGGATGCGTCGCAATAGACCACCAAATCTTCCACTCCTAGTAAGGCGAGTATCGGGGCCTCGCACAATTTTCCTCGAAGGGTCTCGAATGCTTCTTGTTGCTTCTCTCCCCAATCGAAACGAACACTTTTCTTTGTCAACTTTGTCAGTGGCACCGCTATCTTCGAGAAATCTTTAATAAACCTCCTGTAGTAGCCGGCCTGTAACACCGTAAAACTCAAGCCATTTTTTTTAAAATGCTGCAGAAGCCCATTCTAATTTTCATTTAACATAAACATCACAAGTACAAAGTACTTTACAAATCTCAACATCCGTTTGTGTTACAAAAGATTATAAAACATGGCTCATCTTTTCTCAAAACACAATATCAGAGTATTGGTCAAATTCCCCTTTCCACAAACAAAGCTAAACAGCTACTCACATAAACCTGCAAAAAGCAATCAACCGTGGGGGATTAGCACAAAGCTAAGTGAATGGAAGCTACAGACAAGCGCATAACAATCGCTGTTCCCAACGGAACCTCTGAACATCAATCTCAAGCAATCCGTCAATTCAACAATCTCTTCCATCCCGAGGACCGGCGGTTCTACCGAACCTACAACCAAAGCTGGCCAAACCAAAGGTTTACCGATAGCTCCCTGCCGATTGGCACAGTAAACTCCCCTGTGAGCAACAAATGCAACAGAGGAGCTACTACCGTTCAAACAACCGCAAGCGAGCCCAGCTCTAGCATCAGCAGCTGACCCCAACCAGCTCTTACACAGAAGCTGATCTCTTCCGACTCGTAACACAGAAGTCGGTTCTCAAACAATCCAATTCCTTCTCCAGTCTCAAATACAATCAAAATTCTTTCATATACAAGAACATGAAATTCTCATTTAGCATATAACAGACTTAACAGTCTATCATGGTATGACAATCAATCTATCTTTGCATAACAGACTCATCAGTCAAATATCTCGTATTCAAATCAACAAGCAATATTTGAAAACAAACAATCTTTCAATCATTCAATAATGTTACCAACGTAACCACCCGTGAGTAAACTTCCACTCACCTCAGTCCTCAATCCCGTCTGCTCAGTTGTCTAATATCACTGAGTCTTCACAATTCCTAAGAACACAACAAACCAAAATCAATCTCAATTCATAAATATATACTCACATATATTTATGTCAATTATCATCACAATTAACATGCTAAGACTACACATAAATACACATATAACATGCTCCATAATCGAACCAACATCAAAAGCTTCAAATTATGGAAATAGCTTGGACGTGTTGCGTCGCCTAATAGTATTGGATTTCAAGAATCCTCCGGATTTCAAGTCCTGGACTTCAACTCGGATTCTAGGTGTCGGATTTCAAAGTCTCGGATTTCGGGTCTCGGAGTACAAACTATCGGATTTATCCATCGGATTTTATGAAATCCGCAATAATAAACGGACGCGTCGCGTCCAACAATAAAACGCGTCGCGTTCTCAACGTACCTGCATCATCTTCTTCAATCTTCCAGCCGACTCAAACTTCCCAAAACCTGTTTCAAGTTATATTTTCAACCCAAAACACTTTCTAAACATATATAAACATTCCATATCATGTATACAACATCATAAATACTTTAAAACTCAATAAAACACCAAATCTTGCAAAACCCACTTACCAACTTTGAGCTTTTAAGCTCCAACAATGGTGAAACCACATACATACAAGTATTTCAACAGATTTATGCATCAAAATGAATAGAATCATGATATAGACACATACTAACCTTAACTTCAAATTATCAACTACAAATCCTTCACTTTTTGAGATTTCAAGTTTTACTTTTCTTCTTGTTCTTCTTTTTCCAGAGAGAAACTCATACACACACACACTTCACTTATCTTTCTTTCTTTCAAAATGAGCAGGTGGTTTGTTTTCAAAAGGCCACATACATACCCACGTGCTTTCTTTATGAATCTTCACACAATTGAGGTGTCATCACCTTACACATACCAACTCACATACATACATACATGATATCATACATACATGTATACATCCTAGACTTTCTTTTCTTTCTTTTGTTGCCAGTAACAAACATATTACCATTTACATATTTATATTTTCAATTTGTTAGTCTAATATAATTTACTCCAAATAACTACTTAATCAAATAAATACAATTTAATACCAATACATATGCACCGCTATTCCGCCAAACACTAGCCCGGGTTTGCGGGTGTTACACGGCCAACCCTAGAAAACTTCGGATTTCCGTAGGACTCTTCGGTGTTTCCCATTTCATTATAGCCTCGATCTTGGCGGGGTTGACCTTGATCCCTTCTCGGTTAACCAGGTGCCCGAGAAACTGCCCTTCTGGTAACCAGAACTCACACTTGGAAAACTTTGCGTAAAGCTTCTCCTTCTTCAAGGTTTCAAGTACTTCCCGTAGGTGTAGTTCGTGCTCGGCCTCCGTCTTTGAGTAAACCAAGATGTTATCGATGAATACTATCACGGACTTATCAAGCATTGGTCTGCAGACTCGGTTCATTAGATCCATGAAAGCCGTCGGCACGTTGTAAGACTGAAAGGCATGACGACAAACTCAAAGTGCCCATAGCGCGTGCGGAAAGCCGTTTTGGCTATATCCTCCTCCCGGACCTTAAGTTGGTGATATCCCGACCATAAGTCTATATTGGAAAAATAGGCCACTCCTTGCAGTTTGTCGAACAAGTCGTTGATCCTTGGCAACGGATAACGATTCTTAATTGTCACCTTGTTGAGCTCGCGATAGTCCATGCACATCCTGAAGGTTCCATCCTTCTTTTTCACGAAAAGGATCGGTGCTCCCAACGGTGAGCTACTTGGGCGTATGAAGCCCTTATCAACCAGTTCTTCTAGCTGTGACATCAATTCCTGCATTTTTGGTGGTGCTAGGCGGTACGGTGCCTTGGCGATAGGTGCCACTCCCGACACTAGGTGTATACGGAACTCCACTTGCCTGTCTGGCGGAATCCCCGGCAGTTTCTCCGGAAATACTTCTGGATAGTTGCATACCACTGGTACATCTGAAACTGTCAGTTTCCCCTTTTCCATTCTTGAGTCAATCACATGAGCTATGAAGGCCGTGCAACCCTTACGTAGATACTTCGCCGCTTTAGTCACGGTGCAGCATGCCGTCAATCCCCTTTGTCGTTTACCGTAGATGGAGATTTCTCCCCCACTTGGACTCTTGATCCGTATGATCCCTTGCTTGCACAAGATGTTGGCCTGGTGATGCCCTAACCAATCCATCCCCACTATTACTTGGAACTCTCTCATGGGAGTCGGTAGCAGATCTATAGTAAACTGTAACATCTATCACTATTAGATTGTCCCTATAGATCGTGGTAACACACAAAGCCTTGTCATCGGCTATCTCTATCTCTAACGGCGTTTCTAAGTTCACCGGTGCTATTACAAACTTGTTACAAAAAGTAGTAGATACAAAGGACTTACTCGCCCCGGAGTCAAATAATACAAGTGCAGGTAGAGAGTTAACAACAAATGTTCCTGCGATCACATCTGGCTCTTTCTTCGCCTCCTCCACGGTCATTTGAAAAGCACGCCGTCGAGGCTTCAGAACATCAGGTTTCTTACCTTTCTCTCCTTCGGTGATTCGGAGCGGTGGTTGCCAAGCAGGCCTCCTACAACCCCCTGCTGTTTCCGGGCATTCTGCCAAGCGATGCCCTGGTTTGTTGCACCTGAAACACACATCATATAAGTCATACAATTACCTTCTCGAACGTACCTGCAAAAGCAAGTTAGTCACAGTACATTCACATGGTCAATTAGCAGGCAAGCCTTACTCTACTGAGTCTCATGGTCGTAGGCACTCACTTGAGCTGTTAGTAGGCACATGTATTCAACCTTGACTTCTCAGATGCAATAAGTTCACCTAGCATATCACATTGACCACAATCATTCACATGTGCATTCAAGACTCGACAAAACAATATTCAACTTTGGACATTTCACAAATCCGCTAGGACTGTCGGATTTGGGGAAATCCGATGGTCCTGTCGGATTCATGAAATCCGATACTTAGACTCCAAATTCTGATACTCAATCAATCGGATTCCAACACTTGGGAATTCCATCCATGCATGTGAAATCCGACACTTGCGGATTCCGACACATGGAGGGAAATCCGACACTTGGAAATCCGATACAATGAAATCAGATATTTATCGGATTCCAATACTTAGAATCTGAAACCAAGGAAATCCGAAAGACTTGCAGATTCCAATGGCTACAAAACATGAAATCCGACAGAGTTGCGGAATCCGACACTTTTATCGGATTTCAACACTTCATTCGGTTTTCATCACATGCGGATTCCGGCAACTTCATAGTTGCGGAATCCGACTACTTCATCAACTGAAATTCCGATAAGATCATTCAAGCATCCAAACAACTTAAACACACATATACATATTCTAATTTCCAGAGGCGGTTGCCTCTTTCTTCATTCAAAGGTTTCCTTAATTATCTAATGACATACATACTTATTTTCCATGCATACGTACATACATACATAAACACACTTTCACATAACATATAAATACTTACATATTCATTTAATTCAACAAGTACACACAACACACTTCTTATTACAATAACTATACATGCGTACGTACTTAACTACAACTAGGCCCAAGTTGAGGATCTTACATATGATGACTTGTTTATTTGATTAACTTGTTTTGGCGCACTCACTAGCTTATGCTAATAAAACAGTGTTTATGTTTTCGTATCCGCAGATAAATAGTAAGCATGGTGCCGGTGAGGCGGGTAGATGCTTTTGGGAGAAGCTTGTTGCCTTTGGATATGTTTGGAATACATGATTATTCCCTTATTTTATTTATCGGTAATTAATGGTCGTGTATTCGGGTCAACAAGTAACACAAACTTTTGTAATTCTGACAAAGCTTCCACACAATGATGTGAACAAATACTCATATTATGTGGTTTTGTTGAAATGCAAAAAGTTTAAATTTGTACTAAAATTCAGGGTGTTACAAGTTGGTATCAGAGCCGAGGTTTGAGAGAATCAAGCACTTTGGCGAGTGTTTGGTCTCAAACCGAGGCCGAAGATATCGGGTGGGCTTATGGGTTAAGTTGAGATTTGCATGAGAGTTAGGGAAACTTTGTTCCCCAATTGTGATAAACTGTTGATTCTTGTGACTTAATGTGCTACTTGTTGTTGTCTTAATGTGTGTAGTAGACAAGAATTGAGGCATGGATGCCCACAATGATGACAACTTCCTGTTTGTTCAACCCGGATGTGATGAAATACCTCCAGAGCACTCTCAACCGAGTGGAAATCCTGGTTCTCATCATACCCAGCACTCTCAACCCCATTCGGGTAACCCAAATGACCAGTCTTCTTTGATAGCTCAACTCCTAACCCGCATCCAGGAGTTAGAAAACCAATTGAAAAGAACCAATGATACCCAAAAGACTTCGACTCATGGTGAGTCCAGTGATGCTTCTATCTCAAGGAAACCCACCGTTTCCTACAAAACCTTCTTGAACTGCAAACCTCCTACCTATGAAGGTAGTGATGATCCAATTGTGACTTTTAGTTAGATACGCGAAATGGAGCAGACTTTTACCTCTTGTGACTGTGACGAGGAACACAAAGTTCCTTACTCTATAAGACAATTGAAAGGAAGAGCTTTGGTTTGGTGGAATACTATCAAGGCAGCAATGCCTAAAGGTGAAGCTGACAAGCTGGGTTGAGATGAATTCCTTGAACTGTTCCAAAAGGAGTTCTACACTGAAAGGGATCTGGAACGCCTCAAAATGGAGTTCCTAAACATGAAATTGGGTGATTCTTCTATGGATGAACATGTTCGCAAGTTCAACGAGCGTCTCAGCTTTGTGACCACTTGGGTCCCCGATGAAAGAGCCAAAGTCAAGCGGTTTGTTGAAACCATACCTCCTGAGTACAAAATTCACATCCGAGATTGTCCTACTCTTCTTTCGGCCACTCAAAAGGCCAAGTTCTTATTCGATGACTTCAAGGCTTCGAAGCAAGCCAAGAAGTTAAGTGGTGAAAAGAGAAAGGTTGAGCCCTCTGGTGGTCAGTCAAAGAAGAAAGCAATCCCATCCTCCTTCTCCAAACCTAAAACCGATGATTTTAAACCAGAGTGGTGCAAGATGTGTAGGTCTCACCACAAGGGAGACTGCACTAAAGATACCAAAGCTTGTTTCCGTTGTGGCAAGCTTGGCCATGCCCCTACCGATTGCAAGTACAAGGAAAGTGTTTGTTTTTCCTGTCACAAGCCGGGCCATAAGATGGCAGATTGCTCTCAGCGTAAGGAGGGAGGAGCTGGTGGTTCATCTTCAAAGGGTAAAGACCCGCCAAAAGCGAAAGGGTGAGCATTCCAAATGACAGCGGAGGAGGCTCGTGAGGCTGGGGATGTAGTATCTGGTATGTTCCTATTAAATTCTGCACCTGCCTATGTGTTTTTTGGTTCTGGAGCCAATAGATCATTTGTGTCGTATGGCTTTTGTGAGAAACTGAATATGCCTTTTAGAAAACTTGCCAAACCTTTTGATGTTGAAATTGCTGATGGCAAGATTATTTCTGTGACCGACATTTGCGATAGCTGTACTGTTAATCTTGATGGGAATTCTTTCCCACTTTGTTTGTTACCGGTTCACATATCTTCTTTGGATGTGGTTATTAGTATGGACTGGCTTAGTGCCAATCATGCAGAAATTCTTTGTTCCAAGAAACTGATTAAAATACCTTTGCCAAGTGGTGAGTATGTCATAGCTCGGGGCGAGAAGCGCAAATCTGGCTTTGAAATTTTGTCAGTTATGAAAGCTTAGAAATGCATACGAAAGGGCTGTGAATCCTTTTTGGCATATGTCCTTGATGTCAAGAAGGAGAAGCAAAGTGTTGGAGATGTCAGAGTTGTTAATGAATTCCCCGATGTGTTTCCTGATGATCTTCCCGGTTTACCTCCGGTTCGTGAGGTTGAGTTTCAGATAGATCTTGTTCCCGGGGCAACTCCTGTTGCCAAAGCTCCTTATCGTTTAGCACCATCTGAGATTCGGGAAATGATGACCCAAATCCAAGATCTTTTGGATAAGGGATTTGTGAGACCGAGTTCCTCTGCTTTGGGAGCACTGGTTTTGTTTGTCAAGAAAAAGGATGGTACTCTCCGGATGTGCATTGATTACCGGGAGTTGAATAAAAGAACCATCAAGAACAAATATCCACTTCCCCGAATTGTTGATTTGTTTGATCAGCTTCAAGGAGCTAGTTACTTTTCCAAGATTGATCTCCGTTCGGGTTATCATCAAGTTTGTGTAAAAGAAGATGATATTCCCAAGACTGCTTTCAGGACCCGCTATGGGCATTATGAATTTCTTGTGATGCCTTTTGGTCTAACCAATGCTCCTACGGTGTTCATGGATCTTATAAACCGAGTATGCCGTCGTTTCTTGGATAAATTTGTGATCGTGTTCATTGATGATATCTTGGTTTATTCTAAAACCGAGAAGGATCATGAAGTGCATCTTCGGGAAGTTCTTGAAGTCCTTCTACACGAGAAGCTCTATGCAAAATTCTCAAAATGTGAATTCTGGCTTAGAGAGGTCCAGTTCCTTGGCTATGTGATCTGTGAAGAAGGTGTTAAAGTTGATCCTTCTAATATTGAAGCGGTTATGAAGTGGGAGTCTCCGAAATCCTCTTCTGAAATCAAAAGGTTTTTTAGTCTTGCGGGTTATTACCGTCGATTCATTCGTGATTTCTCTAAGATAGCGGGGTTGTTAACCAAGCCGATTCGTAAGAATGTTCCATATTCTTGGACTGATGTTCAGGAAAATGCTTTCCAGACTCTCAAGGGATTGTTGTGTCAAGCTCCTGTTCTTTCTCTACCTGAAGGATCACAAGATTTTGTGATCTATAGTGATGCTTCCAAATCTGGTTTGGGATGTGTGCTGATGCAAAGAGGCAAGGTTATTGTAACACCGCTTCTGTATTCAGTTGCTGTAATGTCAAAACAGATTTTAGCAGCGGAAATTTTCCTTTTAAAACAACCAAGCAGTTATTTACATTAATAACTTCTCAAAACAACGTAGGTGTTACCAAGTATAGGAACCGACCATAGTATCATAATACATTATATCATATAAGTACAAGTGTTCCACTCACAAGGGGCAATACATTTCCCAAAAGCAACCCGCGTCGCAGGCCATCTAGTCTTTACCTGAAAAGGGAAACATAGCATCATTAGCTACACTAGCTAGTGAGTACATACAATCATAAACAATCATTGCTAGCTTACCACATAGCGGTGTGCTGACAAGATCGGTAAGAGTCGTGTCTTGTAGGGTAATCAATCCCGCTCAACAACTCAAACCGGGGAATCAGACATGACCAATCCGCGCTGGGAGGGAGCACAAGGCAGTCCACCAAGCATTCTTCAAAGAGTCAAAGACTCCATAGGTAATCCAGCTACAACCGGCTGATCACCACTCACGTTAAGGCACGGTGGTTCTGCAGAACCTATGATCTAGGATGCCTCCTGAATCACCATGAAATCCCGAAGGATCCAGTTGTAACTGACTGACCTTAACCATGCGTCAGATAGTCTGCAGACAGTTCACAAACATATATATGTATATTTGATCCCACAGGGATCCATCATCTTACATATAACATCTTTCAAACAGTTATTCATGCATAGCATCGTATATTAACTAAGTGGTTCCAAACTGGACCCACTGGCATGCTCCTGACACATATTCTAACATCTTGTAAGTCATATACTTACCTCCTCGAGCGTACCTGCAAAAGGAAGTTAAACACACAATATACATTCACATAGCATGCAGGGCCTTACTCTATCGAGTCTCATGAAAGCAGACACTCACCTGACTAGCTTACAGTGTTTGTTCACTTAGTGCTGATTCAGCTGACACGTTCACCTAAAACATTCGGCAATCGCATTAAGCGTTTGCACGCGTTAAGTTTTACTTGAAACTGAACTTTTCCTAAATTCACCCAACGCGTCGCGTCCAGGAACCGGACGCGTCGTGTCGCGCTACACCATGTGACAGTCACATGACTGGACTATAAAAGTCGCATGGCCTTTATAAGAGTCGCATGGCTCCATGCGACTGTCTGATGACAAAGTCGCATGGCTTGCCAAAAGTCGCATAGCACTCTTCGAAAGTCGCATGGCCAAGACAAGTGTCCCAGGAAATGGAACAATCAACCACCAGAGAGTCGCATGGCACCATGCGACAGTCACATCATCCATGCGACAGTCGTATGACTCATACGATTGTCAGCTAGAAATTACGTCTGTTGTCTGGCTTTACTGCTTGATCATTTGCAGACCAACTAAAATCTTAATCTTGTTATTTTTACTTTCAAAACACTTTTAAACTTCATACAACACTTACATAAGCTTCATAAAATCATCAAATCCAGACAAAAACACCATATAAACCAAAACCCACTTATGAAGCAACTTTGAATGTTCTTCAATGGTGTTCTTGCATGAACCTGAGGTTTTGACCATGATTCAAACATAAAACCAATATAAAACATGTTTAGGCTCTACTACAAACACATGCTCACCTTATTTGAATTTAAAACTCAAACCTTCAATCTTCTCTTCTCTAGAAGCTCACGAAATAGAGAGCAAGTGTGTGTTTGTATGTGTGTTTTTTTCAAGAATTCATCAACTTTGACTTTATGAGTCAATTTACCATATATATCTATATTTATGTAATCATATCCAGAGGCAATCGCCTCTGGATTAATTCACCATTAGTTTTCCTAAATATCTAATTCTTTTCTTTTTCTTTCTCCTTTTCTTTTCTTCTTTACTTATCTAACTAGTATATATATATATATATATATATATTTAATATACATAAATACAATTAACACATAACATACATAAATATACATATACTCATTTAATCTCAATTAATTCAACAAGTACACACACAAATACTTTTCTATTACATTAATCACATACGCGTACGTACTATTTACAACTAGGCCCAAGTTGAGGATGTTACAGTTATTGCTTATGCTTCTCAACAGTTGAAGACTCAAGAAACCAATTATCCCACTCATGATTTAGAGATGGCAGCAGTGATCTTTGCTTTGAAACTCTGGCGCCATTATCTCTATGGTACTCACTGTGTGATCTTCGCTGATCATAAAAGCCTTCAGCATATCTTTGATCAGAAGGAGTTGAACATGCGGCAACTCCGTTGGCTCGAATTTATTAAGGATTATGATTGTGAGATTCGGTATCATCCGGGGAAGGCTAATGTTGTGGTGGATGCTCTAAGCCGCAAAACCCAAACAAATGCCTTGTATTACCAATCTTTCCGAATGGAGGTGATTTCTGAAATAATGGAATCCAAATTCTCAATCACTGGTGCCTCTACCGTAGCTTGGGTCACAGGAGGAAGGATGGGGGTTTCTCTGTCAGCCATAATCTGTTACAATCACATCACCTCACAGCTCATTAGCATAAACCGTTAGTACACAAAATACTAACGACTACAAACATCTCTAACTCACCCTAATTCCCCCGAAGGAAAGCTTGACCCGTCACGAGGCAAGATTTGGGAATGCAACACTCTAGCGGTGCATGTATCGCCAAACCTAGGCTCTGATACCAAACTGTAACACCGGAAAATTCTCAAGCCATTTTTTTTAAAACGCATTGCGGAAGCTAAATTACATAAATTCACTTTACAAACATTTCAAATGTAACACCACCTCAGCTATTATCAAAATCTGTGAAAATTTAATTTTTTAAACTGCGTGGATCTATTTGTAATTAAAGTGTTTACCTGTTTGATTACTAATTGAGTATTTCAAAACAACGCAGCGGAATATTTTAAAGCAAACAAATAAATCCTATTAACTATTACAGTTTAAAATCATAATGATTTGGCGTTTATATATACATATAAAAAATGATGCCAAACCACATAATACTGGTGTTACTATATCAACAACCGACCATTGTATTCAAAAATACCATACACAGTGTTCCTTCCCAAAAAACATATACAAATCCCAGCAGAGATCCCTTATCACCAGGCACACCTAGTCCTTATCTGTATAAAAGGAATAACAACATGATTAGCTATATAAAAAAGCTAGTGAGTAATAACAGGCATGAATAGTAATAAAGCAAGTCATATATCAAGATTTAGCAAACAATTCTATCCTATCATATAGCGGAGTGCTGACATGTCCAGCGAGTGTATTATATTTCCGGGTTGCAAGTCCAGCTCAAACCACTACCACCGGGGGAATCAAACACTGCTAACCGTGTTGGTTTAACCCCATGAGTGAATCACCATGCTCGTTTAGGAGCCAAAGGCTCATAGGCTCAGCCATTTAAGGCAATCACCCCAGATAATCTAAGGAACGGCACTCGTGTACCGTTGATCCAGAACATTATGCCCGAGGGCCCAGGACCCGCCAAAGTTGACCTTAATCAATAAATTGTCCGGACATACATATAGCTCATTAATAATCCTTTTCAGGAACAATTGCATGCATGCGTTTACAGATAACTTGTATTCATCAATATATATGCACATGTATTTAAATACATGTTCACATATCATTTAATCATGGAATTACTTACTTGCATACATATAACTTCCTAGTGTACCATATTTAGCATACAATAACCATGTAATTCAATTTGCATTTAAATCTCCCTTTATTGAACTCATGAAAGTCAATACTCACCTGACAGACTAATATCAGATAAACTACAGTATTGGCACTCCCTGTACAGTCGAAATACCTAATTACATATTACACATATCAAACCGGATGTAAAACAGGACTGTCACAGGGCAAGGAGCGCCCGTGACTTTCGGGGCACGCCCCGTACCCCGGTCACGGGTACGCCTCGTGACCAAAGGCACTCCCCCGGACCATCTAGGGTTACGCATGCCCGTACGTTTTCGAGGTATGCCCGTGTCTACTCGGGTACACCCTAAGGCACTGTTGGATCTTGAGAGGTACGCCCGTGCCCTTTGACACATAGCAGAGGTTCGACCAGAACCTGCTATTTACCATTCCAAAATACCCAAAACTCAATTCTAGCCATTTCCAGATGTTACCTTTCATTCATATGTGAACCTATGTTGCATAAACAAGCTAAAAACACATCTTTTACACCTTATAACAACATATATCAGATTTGGGACTCAATTTCACCATTTGACCCATTTTCACAAAATCATCCAATTCAATCATAAACAGCAATACAATTACACAAACTGATTACTAAACATCTGGAATTGATCAATGAATAGATTAGAACAACTTAGAACAATTAACTTCAAGGATTGAAGCTAATTTGAACATTGACCCATTTGAACCTAAAACTAGAAATTCAAGAATTTGGAGAAGAAAACTTACAATAATCAAAGAGATGTTGTAGAACAGATTACTACAAGGATTAACAGCAGATTCTTGAACTTAATTCCAGCTTTGAATTCAACCTTGAATGAGTTCTTCAATCTTCAAACACAAAGAGAGAAAGAGGCAAGGTGAGTGTGTGTATGTATGTGTGGACGTGTGTGTGTATAGAGAAGGATATACATGAGAACCAATATTGGTTCTCATTTATCCACAAGGGGTATTTTGTTCCCCTTTTCAACATACAACTCAACGCACGAGTACCCGTTTTAACTAACGGGGATATTTTTGGAAACCTCGTTTGAAACAATTTAATATTTTATCATTTTTATCTATTTTCTTTATTATTTTTAAATTCACATTTAATTAACCAATAACTTATTTTCTTTAAATACTAACATATATTCTAATTTAATTCTTTTAAATTAACTCACTTACAAAATGGAGCGCACGAATAGGCCCGATTTGAGGATGTTACAACTCTACCCCCTTAAGAGGATTCCGTCCTCGGAATCTGCTCAGTTGGAAATAAATGAGGGTATCGTGACTTCATGTCATCCTCAGTTTCCCATGTCATGTTGGGACCCAGGCTGTGCTTCCATTTGACAAGAACTAACCTGATCATCTTCTTACGCAGCTTCTTTGTCTTAGCGTTAAGAATTTCAACAGGTTCCTCTACAAGACGTTTAGCTGAATCAACCTTCAGCTCTTGCAAAGGTAGAACTTGATCTTCATCAACTTTACACTTTCTTAAATAGCATACATTGAAAGTGTTGTGAATACCAGATAGCTCAGGAGGTAATTCAAGAGATACAGTCTACTCATTGACCTTTCGGATAATCCTGAATGGACCAATATAACGTGGACTCAGCTTGCCCTTACGTCCAAACCGAATTACCCCCTTCCAAGGAGATACCTTCAAGAAAACCCTATCGCCTTCACATAATTCAATAGGTCGGCGCTTTGGGTCTGCATAAATCTTTTGATGATCACGAGCTACTTTCAATTTCTCCAAAGCTACCTTGACTTTATCAGAAGTGATCTGCACAATTTCGGGTCCGGCATACTGCTTCTCACCCGGCTCAAGCCAACAAGTGGGAGTGCGACAACGCCTCCCGTATAACATCTCATATGGTGGCATCCTGATACTAGAATGATAAGAGTTATTATAAGCAAACTCTATCAACGGGAGATGAGAATCCCAAGAACCATCATATTCGAGCACGCATGCTCACAACATATCTTCCAGAGTCTGAATTGTTCTTTTAAACTGACCATCCATTTGTGGATGATAAGCAGTACTCAGATGAACCCATGTACCAAGCTCACGTTGTAAACTTTGCCAGGAATTTGACACGAAACGAGGGTCACGGTCAGAGACAATAGAACAAGGCAAACCATGACGTGTGACAATCTTGTTAATATAGAGTTGAGCTAGGCGTGTCAATGATGCAGATTCATTTGTAGGAAGAAAATGAGCACTCTTGGTCAATCGGTCAACGATGACCCAAATCATATTGTGCCCTCTGAGTGTCTTGGGTAGTTTGGTGACAAAATCCATTGTAATATGATCCCACTTCCATTCTGGAATGTCAAGCTGTTGCAGATTGCTATAAGGCCTTTGGTGCTCGGTTTTGACTTGTGCACATATTTGACACCTCTCCATGAAGGAAGCGATGCCTCTTTTAAGAGTAGGCCACCAATACAGCTTTTTGAGATCATAATACATCTTTGTTATACCTAGGTGAATAGACACCCTAGAATCGTGTGCTTCCTGTAATTTTAAATCACGGTTGCCTCCAATTAATGGTACCAAGATTCGCGATTGAAAAGTCTTCAAACCCCGACTATCATCAATAAGCTGATCTTTCAGCTTTCTCATGGTCTCTACCTTCATATTATCCTCTTGTAGTGCCAGTTGCTGTGCTTCCCTCAATTTTGAAATAATATCAGGAACCACAGTAAGTTTCATAAATTTGGCTTCAGTTGAAACCCCTTTTCTGCTTAAGGCATCAGCTACTACGTTAGCTTTGCCCGGATGCTAACGGATCTCACAATCATTGTAACACCTGCAAACTTGGGCTAGTATATTACCGGGTTTACGGTATGTGTTTAATTGTGTTTAAATGGAATTAATTTAATTATGTGATTAATTAAATAATTTAGTTTAAGGGTAATTAATTAATTAATTTAGAACTATATATAGTATTGAAGAATTTTAATTAGTGGACTATGTATGTATGACCGTAGGAATGTATGCATGCATGTTGGTGGGTTTGTACACGTGTGGGTGTGTGGTGCAAGTTAAAGGGAATTTAACACCTATTTGCATGTATACTTGTGTGAAGAGCTTAATCATCTCCATTATTTGCAAAAGAAAAGTGTGTGTGTGTTTCTGTTCTCTGCCAAGAAGAAACCGAAGAAAAGAAGAAAAGAAGAAAAGAATCGGAATTTAAGATTGTGTTCTTTAAAATCAAGATTAAAGGTTGGTGTGTGTGAATTTATCATGTTATTATACATCTTGATGAGTTATCTGATTTTAAAGGCATGATTATATGTTAAGCTTTTGTTAATGGAACTTGAAGATTCAAAATATGATTAAATGGGTTTTGCATATTTAAGTAATTCATATGAATAAAAGGAGTTTAGGATTCATGAATATGTGTTTGTATATGTTTAAACTTGTTTTTGGAAAGTGTTGTTGAATATATGTATAACTTCTAGGTTTTAAGTTATGATGATGATGAAGTTGTCGGATTGTTGGGGAAAAAGATGATAGGAAATCCGAATCATGCCAAAAACCAATAGATGATGAAATCCGGAAGTCTTGAAAACCGACACTTGTGAAATCCGGGGTTGAAATCTGGATACCTTAAAACTGAGACTTTGAAATCCGAATGACCATAAATCCGATACTTAGAATATGAGAACTTAGAATCCGATTGTGTTAAAAACCGATACTTGAAATCCGAGACTTGAGAAACCGATACAATTCCAAATCCAACTAAGCTAAATCCGATAGTCCATATCCAGGAGTTTGAAATCCGATACATGTGAAATCTGGAACTCTCAAATCCGGAAGTGAAATCCGATTATACTTAAATCCGACACTGGACTAGCGGATTCCCAGAAATCCGATGGTTTGGAAATCCGATAGTTGGAATCCGATAATCCATAAATCTGACATTTTTATGATTGAACTTGTAATTGTTTGTTGTTTGATTCTATTTTGTGAATGAATGAATTTTAAATATATGTGGATAGATATATTTATAAATTCGAGACTGATTTGGTTGTTATTGTGTTTTCAGGCAATCCAAAGGCTCAGTAACATTAGACTTCTGAGTACTACATCTGAGATAGAAAGGTGAGTGGATGTTGAACGTGGATGGTAAAGATTATGGTTAATGTTATTGATGTGATGCATGATTGTGATTGATGGATTGTTGATGGAACTGTTGATTGTGAATATTAATTATTGATATCTGCTGCATGACTATTTGGTCGATACGCACTCTTAGTATGATTTTGAGTTGCGTTTGAGAAGTCAGCTAGACGTGGAATTGGGCTGGGCTTGTCTACTGGTTGGTTGAATAGGTGTAGCCTTACTGATGCATACGTTGCATCAGAGTGGGATTTCACGGTGCCAACTCAGTAGAGGGCTATCGGTAAACCTTTGCTTTGGCCGGCATTGGTTGTAGGTTCTGCGCCGAACCACTGGTCTTCTTGGATTTGTGATTACATGCTTTAGTATTGGCTAGTGATGTTTGCATTTGTGTTAGCCTCTACTCACTTAGCTTTGTGCTAATTCCCCACAGTTGTTGCTTTTTGCAGGTTTGTGTTTGTGAGGGTTCGTAGAAGGAGAAGTTGACCTAACTCTGATGTCATGATTTAAAATGAAACGAGCCAGTTTATTTTGTAACACAAAGTTGATGTTTATTGGAATTAAGAACAAATATTTTGATATGTAAATGGTTATATGAATGAAATGTATGTTTGATTAATTTAGCTTCTGCAACACAATTAAAAAAAATGGCTGGGATTTTGTGGTGTTACAATCATAGTCTTTAACCAACTCAATCCAGCATCGTTGCCTCATATTGAGTTCTTTTTGAGAAAAGCCATATTGCAAGCTTTTGTGATTCGTGCATACAAGACATTTTGTGCCATATAGGTAATGCCTCCATAGCTTTAATGCAAACACAACGGCTGCGATTTCAAGATCGTGTGTTGGGTAGTTCTTTTCATGCGGTTTTAATTGCCTTGAAGCATAGGCAATCACATTTTCGCGTTGCATTACATAACCCAATCCAGAATAAGAGGCATCACAATAAACTACAAAATCCTCTGACTTGTTAGGCAATGTAAGAATCGGAGCTTCACATAATAGCCGCTTCTAAGATTGAAAGGATTGCTCCTGTGCATCAGACCACACATAAGCAACATCCTTCCGTGTCAATTTAGTAAGAGGACTAGTGAGTTTAGAAAAATCGCGAATAAATCACCGATAATAGCCAGCAAGACCAAGGAAACTCTTGATCTCTGTAGGAGTCTTAGGAACCTCCCAATTCATCACCGCCTCTACTTTAGCAGGGTCTACCTTCACACCGTCCCTACAGATAATGTGACCAAGAAAATACACCTCATCGAGCCAAAACTCACATTTAGAAAGTTTGGCATAAAGTTGTTCTCGCTTGAGAGTCTCGAGAACCTGACGAAGATGTAATTCGTGATCAGCTTCAGTCTTTGAAAAGATTAGGATGTCATCAATAAAAACGATCACGAACCGGTCCAGAAATGGACGAAAAACACGGTTCATGAGATCCATGAAAATAGCTGGTGCATTGGTTAAGCCGAATGGCATAACCAAGTATTCATAGTGGCCGTATTGCGTACGAAAAGCAGTCTTTGGAATGTCTTCAACGTGAACTCGTACCTGATGATACCCTGACCGGAGATCAATTTTGGAGAAGCAAGTTACTCCCTGCAATTGATCAAATAAATCATCTATGCGCGGGAGTGGGTATTTATTCTTTACAGTTCGCTTATTAAGCTCCTTGTAATCTATGCATATTCGCATAGTCCCGTCTTTCTTCTTGACAAATAAAACTGGAGCTCCCCAAGGAGAAGAGCTCGAGCGAATGAAGCCTTTGTCAAGTAACTCTTGTATCTGAGTCATCATCTCGCGGATCTCAGAAGGTGCAAGACGATATGGAGCTTTAGCCACTGGTGTAGCTCTTGGAACAAGATCAATCTTGTATTCAACATCCCTGACTGGAGGCAGTCCGGGTAACTCGTCTGGAAACACCTCAGGATATTCTGACACTACGCTGATATCTTGAACTGGTTGCTTCTCCATCTTAGCATCAATGACGTATGCTAAGTAGGATGTACAACCTTTCGCCAATTATTTACGAGATTTTATTACTGAAATGATAGGAATGTTAGATTCCCGTCCTTCACCCCTTGCTATTGCATATAATCCATCAGGTAAAGGAAATTTGATGATCTTCTTAGAACACAGAATCTCAGCATTGTGATTGCTGAGCCAATCCATTCCAATCACAATATCAAACCCAGCAATAGGCATGACAAGGAATGAAATGGGAAAGCTAACGCCATCGATATAGATAACCGCTACAGGAACTTTGTCAGCAACAAAAACTAATTTACCATTAGCGGTTTATACTGTAAGTGGATCAATCAGTGTAGATACAGGCAATTGCAGCTTACGACAATAAGATACTGAGACAAATGAATAAGTAGCCCCGGAATCAAACAATACACATGCGGGAGTGTAATTAACAAAGAATGTACCCATAATCACATCCCCCGCAGCTTTGGCCTCTTCGGCCGTCATCTGGAATGCACGCCCTTTTGCACGTGGGGAGCCGTCTTTCTTCGGTTCAAAGGAAGATCCACCGTCGAGGATTTGTATTTTTAGGGCATTGGGCTATCTTATACCCTGACATCTAAAACAGACGTCCTCCTTGTACTTGCATTCCTCCACCGGGTGCCCTTTGTTCCCACACCTGATACACCTCCTGGTAGCTTTGGAACATTCACTAGAATGGTAGGTGCGGCATGTATAGCACCATCATTCATCAGACTTAGGCTTTTTAGAGTCACCTGATTTCGTACCTACAGAAAGTTGTCCTTTTGAAGGACTCGGGTTAGAAGAGGATTGAAACTTCCTCTTATTGCTACCCCCTGTAGATTCGCCCCTGCACTGTATACGGTCAACCTCCATTTGTCGAGATACCTCAAAAGCTCGATACTCGGACATTTGCCCAAAACTCCAAGGGTAGGGTGTTAACAAATTGTAACATCCTCAACTTGGGCCTACTTGTAAGTACCGTGTACGCGTAAGTAGTTAATGTACTTGGGAGTATTTGTTTGTATGTACTTGTTAAGTTAATTGAATGTGTTAGAGTTATGTGTGTTTTATGTATGTACGTGAATATGTATCTCAAGTATATGTGTGTATGATAAGTATATGTATATGTTAAGTATATATGTATATAAGTAATTAAATAAAAAAAGAAAAGAAAGTTAAGAAAATCCACAGGCAAACCGCCTCAGGAATGTGTGTGTAAATATATACATGTGTGTGTGTGTTTTTTGACTCAAAAGTCAAAAGAACAAACACACAAACCACAAAACACACACTTCTCTCTCTATTTCTCTCTCTGCTCTCTCGGTTTTTGAAGAAGAACAATGAAGAACTCTTGATTGTTGATCTCAAAGGTAAGCAGTATGATTTAAATATGTTTAGAAGATTAGAGTCAAGTGTTGTTGTGTTAGAAACACAAATTCAAGCAAGAACACCTTGAAGAATATGGAAACTCACTTTCAAAGTGGGTTTTGCATAAATGGTGTTCTTGTTAGGATTTGGTGTGATTAAGATGTTTATGTGCAAAGAAAATGAAGTTTTAAGAAGTTTTGGACTTAAAACTGACAAGTTTGAAGTTGTTAAGATGATCAATGAATGTGTCGGAATTTCAGATGATGAAGTTGTCGGATTCCGAGACCTTGAAGGTGTCGGAATCCGCTGTTGTGAAAAAATCCGGAAGTTTGATGAAATCCGCAAAGTGTCGGAATCCGATAGAAGTGTCGGAATCCGATAGAAGTATCGGATTTCCACATGTTTCGGATTTCGGATGTCCCGGATTTAAAGTGTCGGATTTCCATATCCCGGATTTCCTTCAATGTGTCGGAATTCGCAAAGTGTCGGAATCCGATAGAAGTGTCGGAATCCTAAGTTGTCGGATTTCTGATAGTGTCGGATTCCATTGAATTAAGTCAAAGATGCCTATGTGTTGAAATCCGCAAGTTGTCGGATTTCCTAAGTATCGGATTCCGCATGAAAGTGTCGGATTTTCCCAAAATCCGCAAGAACCATCGGATTTCCCCAAATCTGACAGGTTTAGCGGATTTGGGATAAAGTCCAAAGTTAAGTGTTTGTTTTGTAAGTCTTGTTATGCATGTATGAGTGATTAATGTAAGTATGATATTCTAGGTGAACTTGTTGTAGTGAAGTCAGATACAAATACCTGTTGATTCTAAGTTACTCAAGTGAGTGCCTACTTTCATGAGACTCAGTAGAGTAAGGCTTGTATGCTAGATGACTATGTAAGTATGTATGTCTAACCTGTTTTGCAGGTATGCTTAAGAAGCTGAGTGTAAGTTATGAATGATGTTATGATTGCCTGTAAGATATGTAATAGGTGCATGCCAACGGGTCCAGATTGGAACCGCTTAGTTATTAATGATGTAATGTATGAATGAAAGACTGAATGATGGATCCCTATGGGATCATATGTACGATATATGATGATGATGATGGATCCGTGTGGGATCAAATGTACGTATATGTGTATGTGCACTGTCTCCAGACTATCTCACCCATGGTTAAGGTCAATTTGTAGTTGGATCCCAAGGGGACTTCGGTCATAATTCGGGATTTAACGGTGATTTGGGGTGCATCCCAGGTCGAGGTTCTGCAGAACCGCTGTGCCTTAATGTGAGATTGTAATCAGCCAGGATCTGGCCGGGATTACTACGGAACCTATGGTTCCATAAATGATGTTTGGTGGACTGCTTTATGCTCCCCCACCAGCGCGGATGGTTGTGTCTGATCCCCCGGGCTGAGTTATTGAGCATGACAGACTCCCCTGCAGGACATGACTCTTACTGATCTTGTCAGCACACCTCTATGTGTTAAGCTAGCAATGATTGATTATGTACGATGTGTATGATGCATGACTTACTATATTGATGCTTATGCTAAGTATGTACTCACTAGCTAAGTGTTAGCTAATGGTGCTATGATTTCCCTTTTCAGGTAAAGATTAGAAGGCCTGGTGAGGCGGGTGGCTTTTGATGTAGATGCCCTTGTGGGTGGAACACTTGATTTTGATATGTAATGTAATAAGATACTTTATGGTCTGTTCCTGTTGTAGGTAACACTAATGAATGTTTTGAAAAGACAACAATGTAATTAAATAGTTTGTTATTATTAAAAGAAAAATTTCCACTTCTAAACCTGATTTGTCATTAAAGTGGTTGTTTTTGGAAGCGGTGTTACAATTAGATATCAGAGCCTAAGTTTGAGTGAATTGGGTACTTGCAAGAGTATTCGATCTCAAACTCGGGCCTGACCATAAAGAAGTGTTCCTATGGGGGGGTGTTGAGTGAGAGTGTTATATGTATGTTATTATTGTAAGATAACTTGTTAGTAAGATAAGTAAGTGAGATAGAGTATTAACTGCTTTTTCTCTGTCATATAGAAAGTTAGAAAAGATGTCTGCTGAACGTGGCAATAGTTAACAGGCGTTGAAAGAAATGGAAGATGAGGCTTCTCATATGCCTTATCAGGTTGAGGATGAACCTTCTCAGCATAATGTTGGAGGTGGTAGACCTGAGCCAGATCAGGTTGCCTATATCAGACGTCTGGAGGAAGAGCTACGAGTTTCTAAAGAGCTCTTATTGCAGGCAACATTGAACAAGCCCCGCAAGACTTGTTCATATAAGAAGTTTCTATCTTGCAAGCCTCCAACGTTTGAGGGGAGTGATAACCCCACAGTCATTATTCAATGGCTCCGTGAAATGGAGCAAACGTTCGAATCGTGCGAGTGTGAACCGGAGTATTGCCTGAAGTACGCAGTACGAATGCTGAAAGGTCGCGTCATTTTCTGGTCGGACACGGTGAAAGCTTCTGTCAGCAAGGAAGTATTGAGTGCTCTCTCTTGGGAGCAGTTTTCTGAGAAATTGCTAAAGAAGTACTGTACGGAGTATGACATGGAAAGAATGGAGAGGGAGTTTACTGATCTCTAGAAGGGAGATAAACCAATAGAAGAACATATCACCTCATTCACTGACAAGATGAGGTTTGTTCCCCATCTGATTCCTAATGAGACCACCAAAATAAGAAGGTTTGTGGCAACTTTGCCATTGGAGTTTCGCCCTCACGTACGGGCAGCTACTAATCTGGATCGGGCGTTTGAAGTGGCCCGACAAATGGAGGGAGACCGCATCCACTACAAGAGCGAATTTGCCAGTGGAGGGTTAAAGCGAAAGTTTCAGCCATCTGACAAATCGGGTCCTTCCAAAGGACAATCCTCAGCAGGTGGGAAAACTGAGACTTCGAAGAAGCCGAGATCTGAAAATGTTTGGTGTTCTTAGTGTCGCACTTACCATTCTGGTGAGTATTCTAGTGCTACCCAACGATGCTGGAGGTGGGGACAGAAGAGCCACGCTAGTTCTGAGTGTGGTTTTAAAGAGGATGTCTGCTACCATTGCTGTAAGCCTGTGCACAAGTTGACAGATTGCCCGGAGAGATAGGGTGCTGGATCTAAGGGGTCTTCTAGGGGCCAAAAGAAAGACGATGCGCCTCGCGCTAAGGGGAGGGCATTTAAGATGATAGCAGAGGAGGCGGAAGCAGCAGGGATGTCGTTATTGGTACATTCTTTACTAACTATTCCCCTGCATGTGTGTTCTTTGATTCTGGAGTTAATTAGTCCTTTGTTTCTGTGTCTTGTTGTAAGAAGTTAAGACTACTTGTTTCCAAGATGACGAGTCCACCTAATGTGGAAGTTGCTATTAGTAAGGTAGCCTCTGTTACAGAGAATGTTTCAACAGTTGTTCTTGATGTCAAGGGAAGTAGTTTCCCTATCTCATTTTAGTTATGCCTATTGCGGGCTTTGATGCGATGGTTGGGATGGATTGACTCAGCAGTTGTAATGCTGAGATTCTCTATTCCAAAAAGTTGATTAAGATGCCTCTTCCTGGTGAATCTTATGCTGTTGCTCGTGGAGAATGACAGGAGTCTGATATTCCTGTTATCTCCGTTGTTAAGAACTTAGAAGTCTGTTTCAAAAGTTGTGACTCTTTCTTCGCATATTTATTAATGCCAAGATAGAGAAACGACCACTCCTAGATATCAGGGTAGTGTTTAATTACCCTGATGTGTTTCCTGAAGAACTGCCGGGTTTACCTCCGGTCAGTGATGTCAATTGTAAGATTGAGTTGTTCCGGGAGCTACTGCGGTGGCTAGAGCTCCATATTTGATATGTTCTTGAAATTCTTAAACGAGAACAATTGTGCGCCAAGTTGTCTGAGTGTGAGTTCTGGCTAAGGGAAATTTATTTCCTTGGTCATATTATTTGTAAGAATGGTGTCAAAGTAGATCCAGCTAAGGTAGAAGCAGTGATGAATTAGGGAGTTCCTCGAACTCCTTTTGAAATTAAAAGTTTCCTTGCCTTAGCTGGCTGCTATCGGTGGTTCATCCGCAATTTCTTGAAGTTTGCAAGTCCGTTGGCTAAAATGACTCATAAAAAAAATGTATCTGTTGTGTGGTCAAAAGCTCAGGAGAGATCCTTTCAGACTTTGACGCAATTATTGTGTGAAGCTCCGATCCTCACCCTGCTTGATAGTTCGGAAGACTTTACTGCCTATTGTGAAATCCGTTACCGCCCTGGTGAAGCCAGTGTTGTAACAAAAGCTTTAAGCCGTAGAGGACCGTCAACGGGAGCTAGATTATGAAGATCATGATGATGTCAGATGTGCACGCAAGTTGAGATGAATACAAGAGACCTTGTGATCGTTCGCAACGATTTAATATTCCGGAATTGATGTTCGTTTCTTAGCCACAAATAAGTCTGCTTTGTTGACTCATTTGATTCATTTTATGTTAATGAGACCGTGTCACGTCACGGTCTTTCTTGATTGTTTTGATTTTCACTCTCTATTGTTTCTAGTTCTGGCAAAGTTTGCAATGTGAGTTAGGCACTTGTGTTTATCTTAGCACTGTCTATCATCCGCAAACTGATGGCCAATCTGGATGTACGATCCAAACGTTAGAGGATATGCCTTGTGCGTGTGTAGCTCTTGGAAATTTGAAAGTAGCTAGTGACCGACAGAAGATGTATGCGGATCCCAGCTCCTGTTCGCTACATTCGATGTTGGCAATCGTATGTTCTTGAAGGTTTCTCCTTGGGAAGACGTCATTCGTTCTAAACATAAGGGCAAGCTAAGTCCACGTTCTATAGACCCATTCAAAGTCGTGCGTAAAGTCAACGATCAGACGGTAACTCTTGAGCTACCGCCTGAACTTGTCTGTGTATGGTGTGCAGCCCGCAGTACGGGTTTTTGTATGGAAAAAAGCTTTGATACACACTTGTTTCAAATTTATAAAAACGATATTACTAAGAAGACACTAAACACAATACATGCAAGTATGACCTGGTCAAAGAGTAGTATAGACTCGGCAAGACCGGATGTCGAACCACAGGGACAGGAAGCTATCAATACTCTAACATCATTGTTGTTTGATCGGTAGAATAATTAGCATGCGAGTAGAATATGAAAATTTGATTCTACAGCTCGTAGCTGTGTTGAGGGCATCTTCTCAGAAGGTCTTTAAATCTTTCCCACGCATCATATAAGCTTTCCCCATCAAGATGTTGGAACGATGAAATGTCATTCCTTAGCTTGGCCGTTTTGGCTGGCGGGTAATACTTAGCAAGAAATTTTGCAACAAGTCAGTTCCATGTAGTGATGGAATTGACTTGAAGTGAATTGAGCCACAGCTTGGCTCGATCTTTCAAAGAGAATGGAAATAAACACCAACGAATGGCATCTTTGGAGACGCCATTAATCTTGAATGTATCACAAATTTCGAGAAAACTTCGGATGTGAGCATTAGCATCGTCGTCTAGCAGACCATGGAATTAAACGGAATTTTGGACCATCTGAATCACATTTGGTTTGATTTCAAAGTTGTTAGCTGCCACCGTTGGTCGAATAATGCTGTCCTGGATACCATTGATATCCGGGCGCACATACACACGACACAGACAAGTATGACCCGGTCAAAGAGTAGTATAGACTCGGCAAGACCGGATGTCGAACCACAGGGACAGGAAGCTATCAATACTCTAACATCATTGTTGTTTGATCGGTAAAATAATTAGCATGCGAGTAGTAAATAAACTAATTAAACAAAGCAAGACAAGTCAGATTAAACACCGAAGAAGTAGAGAGGCGGAACAAACAGATACAGATTCACTCAGGCTTTCGAATCATCCTAACTAGTTATGGCAATAACTATAACGAACCAGACAATGAAGACTTGACAATTATAACAGATTAAGCACAGAGCATGCTGTTCTACTATTTATTATAACCACATCATCATGCAACGAATCATCACTCGTGTTATCAAGACACAGACTCAACAATAAAACATGATCAGACAAACAGTAGCATATCCGAGTTTTCACAAAGGACATGTAGACTAGTATTTAACTACAGATTCACCAAATCGCGTCCAAATCAGACTACAATGAACATACATCTTTTAAAATGTCACATTCAGTAGTCCTCAGAACCCAAAAAGGTGTTAAATGGTCAAACACGGTCAAAACAATGAAAAACAGCATAACTGGTATAAAAGAGGCCCTTACGGGCGTAAGGAGTTATGCTTGCGGCCACAAGGTTGTATGTGCTTGCACCCGCAAGCAATAATGCTTGTGGCCGCAAGGGATATCTGATAGACCACCTCATTTTTGCACAAAGAGATTTAATAACAAATACAATCTAGATTTTCATCTAAGGTCATAAACACATGTAAATAGGTACACTAAAGTCATAAACTCAGCAAAACTCAAACCACACATTGGATTGAAGATTAAGCCACATGCATTTCTAAGATATAATCATATTAACAAGTTATTTCTAGCAAGATTAACACATATAAAACATATACATGTGAATATTGTAACACCATAAATCTAAGCCATTTTTTTTATTGCGCTGCGGAAGCTTTAATTAATTAAACATACTTTTCATTCACAAACATTTACAAACAAAATATCTATTCTTAAAATCCAACATGCATAAGTCTGTTTTACAAAATAAACTGGCTCGTTTCATTTAAAATCAAGACATCAAATTCAGGTCAACTTCTCCTTACACGAGCACTCACAAACACAAACCTGCAAAAAGCATCAACTGTGGGGAATTAGCACAAAGCTAAGTGAGTAGAGGCTAAACCCAAAAGCCAACATCAAGTCAATACTAATCATGTAATCACAACTCTAAGAAGACCGGCGGTTCGGCGTAGAGCCTACAACCAATGCCGGCCAAAGCAAAGGTTTACCGATATACCTCTACTGAATTGGCACAATGAAATCCCACTCTAAAGCAACATATGCAATAGTAAGGCTACCACTGTTCAACCAACCAGTAAATGAGCCCAGCCCAATTCCACGTATAGCTGACTTCTCAAATGCAACTCAAAATCATACTAAGAGTGCGTATCGAACAAATAGTCATGCAACAGTCATTAATAATATATTTCACAATCAAAAGTTTCAGTATCAAACCATCAAATACAATCATGCCTCACATCAGTAATATTAAACACAACTTTTACCATTCGCATCCAACATCCACTCACCTTTCAATCTCAGGGGAAGCACTCAGAATTCTAATGTTACTGAGCCTTTGGATTTCCTGAAAACATAATAACAATCAATCAGTTCAAACCTCATAAATATATTTCATCATATATTTATAATTCATTCATAACATCCAACAATCAATAAACGAATATAAATAAAACTCAAAATTGTCGGATTCTAGAAACTATCGGATTTACACTCGAACTTAAAATCCGCAATTCAAAATGTTGGATTTCACTAGTGTCGGATTTGGGAATCCGATGGATTCCATAACTGTTGTATTTACCTTAATTGCATTTCAAGCACTTGATTTCAAAGTCCCGGATTCAAGAGTTTCGGATTTCACTGTTCCCGGATTCAAGTTCCGGATTTCATCTATCGGATTCTAACTTGTCATTTTCCAAGTTTTAGGATTTCATATAATATATAGCAATCGGATTTGGGGTTTTTATAATCCAAGTATCGGTTTTAGTCAAGGATTTCAAAGTCTCGGTTTTCTAAGTTTCAGAAAGAATCGGATTTCTTTTTCCCAACAATCCGAGAGCTTCATAATTATCAAATCCGATAACTTCAAAGTATCATAATACAAACCTAGTTTTATAAATCCATAACCATCATACTAGAAACATACATTAAATATTTCTAAATACATTCTCATGCAATTAACCATATGAATCATATGAACATTCGAAATTATCAAAATCCTATTCTTTCAAAAAACCGTTCATGATGTTATTAACATGCATTCTTCAAACTAAACATGAATCATATTTTAAATCATACAACACATCAAGAAGGATTATAACATGTCAATTTAAACATACCAACCTTAAATCTTGATTTATCAAAACACCAATTCAAATCCCGATTCTTTTTCTTCTTTCTCTTGGTTTCTTGGCAGAGAAATACACACACACACACACTATTTCTTTGTTTTAAGAAAATGAGCAGATAGTGGTATTCACTCACACATAAGTTTACATGCAAAGAGGTGTCATCATCTCCTAACTCATACTCCACGTGTGCTTACCCACTTACAAACATACATACATACATACTTACGAACATGCATACATACATACATTCTATTTTAAATGATTAATATGTTAATTAACAAACTAATACCACTTAATTAATCACATAATAAAATTAACGCAATCAAAACACAAACAAACACGTACCATAAACCCGCTAATCTACTAGCCCAGGTTTGCGGGTGTTACAAATATGCACAATGAACACTTCAAACAGATCATTCATGACATATATGTGAGCTTATTTCGACACTTAACATACGAATAAATATATCATGAATTCTCTATGCATATAAATAGCATATTTGACCCATTAATACACCAAAATACCTAAATTTGCGTTTAAAGTACTAAGGCATGCATAAAATCACAACATAACTGATACAACCAACATGGATAGATCTAAAATATTCCAAAACATGTTCCAAAAGTGTTTCCAATAGTCAATCATGCACAATGTACCATTTCTAGTAACAAAGTAACATGAAATCTTTGTAAACTCAACATACATTCTTGAATATCCACATAATTTGACATATGGTATTACACCAACACATCATCAAACATGAATATGATTATATCAGACACATTAACATGATTAAATACACTTGTATTGAGGATCAAACATACTTGTTCATATCAAGTCAACATAAAAGTCAAACTAAACATTATATTGCCATAACTAGCCAAAAATCATCTTGGCCCAAGTGAAATGAGTTTAGCTACTCATATCCATTAGTTTAAGCACAAATACATCTAGATTACAGGAATACATGGTCACAAATCAAAGTTAGAAAGAGAATACCAAGCTAATTTACACTTTGACTTTGTGATTCCAAGCCTCCTAGCAAGCTCTCCCTTCTTTGATATCACCAAAATATACTTTTGGACTGATTAGGGTCGTGGGAGAGAGTTTGGGTGGTAAAAAATCCGAATTGGTGTCCCTTTTTTCTCTTGGACATAATGCAGTCTTTATAACTCTGGAACAGGGGTCCTTGTGGCCGCAAGCAATCCTTTAAGGCCGTAAGATGGGCGGTGGATTTGACGTTTGGCAGGTGCAAGTTGTCAAGTGGGCAGATTCTAGAAGATTGGCCCTTGCGGCCGCAAGGGATAACCTTTGCGGCCGTAAGGAGCCTTTTTTTACTATGTCTTCATTTTTCTGCTATTTTGCACCGGATTTGTCCACATATCTCGCGTTAGGTCTTTTTAACCCGCATGGTGAATTATAAGCAATTTAGATGTAACACCGTGCTTTTGAGAACCAAATTTTTCTTTTTAAAATACTATTTAAGTTTTCAAATCGCATGGGTTTGACTGTAAATAGAATATTTAAACCTGTCTTATAATTTAAAAATGCAGCGGAATGAAAAACACGTGGCAAACTGTATAAACAGTCAAAACGTTGCCACATACGACATTTGGTGTTACGGACACATAACCGGCCGACCATTATCTTTAAACAAACTTAAACATATTATAACAGAGTTAAACAAAATCCAGTGTTCCTCCTAAAAACATGCAACTACCCGCAGGCACCCGAGCTCACAGCCTAAGGAACACCTGCACATGTGGAGAGTAGTATCTGTTAGCTATAATAGCTAGTGAGTACACAATAGCATGCAATCAATATAAACATATCACATATCATCAATCATGCCCAAATAGTTCTATCCTAGCATCTCGCGATGAGCTGGCGTAGTCAGGAGGTAGCATATCTCGCAGGGTAGCGAACCCGGCTCAATGCACCAAACTGGGGTACCAGACACATCAACCGCTCCGGTGGGGGAGCTGTTAAGCGTCCACCGTTGCATTTTGGAATCAACCGATTCCTCTGTTGTACAGCCGCAGCTATACCCGAAAAGGACAGCTTTGTCCGGGGCAAACCTTGCCCAACAGGTAGGACAGCTTTGTCCGGGCAAACCTTGCCCAATCACAAACACATAATCTGATTCAACCGAATCATCAATCAATCAATAATCATGTCCATATAACATACACCTAAACAGATGCATATTATTTATACCAATCAAATATCTAGCATCATCATGCCATTCATTCTTTACCTCATTGCGCGCACGCAATAATGTATATATATCTATCGTCATAACGTACACCTAATCAAGTGCATACTATTATGTATATCAATAAGTTAAGCCTAGCATCATCATGCTATACAATCTACACTTAAACAAGTGCGTATCATACTGTCTTAACATGTTAAGTCTAGCATCGTCATGCTTTACAAACTACACTTAATCAAGTGCATATAATATCCTGATAATCATTTATCATACATACTACAAGGTATACAACCTTTCAACAACATATTCAAACGCTTAATCAATTTCTTACAAGTCCGGGTATTCAATTCAATTCATTGTTAATGTATGTTATAGTTATATTAATCGTTATGTTATCAGGCACTCACCTGTTAGGCTAGAATAAGCGAAGACTTTGCTTTGGCGCTCACGGATTGTCAACTCGACAATGATCAAAGGATGATTAGGAACTACTTGTAAGACCAATTAGAAGCTTAATTCTAAGGTTATAGATGAAGAAGATGATATTCTTGGACAGATTAGGACTTGAATTTGTGGCTGGAACTTGAACTTGAATGATTAATCTTGATTTCTCCTTTGAGTTCTTCTTCTTGAATTTGCAAAGGCAGAGAAATGGTGATGAGTGTGTGTGTGTATATACGTATGTGTGTGTAGTCTGTGTATTCAAAAAGCCCAAAACCGACTTGTGGGTATTATTATCCACAAGTAGGTATTTTGTTCCCCTTTTCAACTTACAACTCATCTCCCGTTTAACCGTTTCAACTAACGAGGATATTTCTAGAATCCTCGTTTGAAACCATTCGATATTTTATAACCTTTATCTATTTTTATTAACATTTTTAATAACCCATTTATCTATTATTTTCATATTTTATATCATTTTCTAAAATATATATATTTTATTTAATTCAATTAAATACTCGACGTATCACGATCGCACACGTTTAGGCCAGTTTTGAGGATGTTACAAATCTACCCCCCTTAAAAGGATTCCATCCTTGGAATCTACTTTTCAGAAAACAAATGGGGATAGCATGCCTTCATATCCTCCTCGGTCTCCCACGTAAGGTTCGATCCGAGATTGTGCTTCCATTTGACTAAGACTAGCTGAATTGTCTCCTTCCTCAGCCGCTTAGCCTTCGTGTTCAAGATTTAAACTGGTTGAAGATTTCAATTGGTTCTTCCACAAGCCGTGCAGAAGAATCCACTTCCAGGTCTTGCAGAGGTAGAATCTAACCTTCATCCACCTTGCACTTTCGAAAATAGCAAACATTGAAGGTATTATGAATACTCGTTAACTCTGGAGGTAATTCAAAAGATATTGTCTGTTCATTGACTCTTTGAATAATTCTGAAAGGATCAATGTGTCATGGGCTCAACTTGCCCCCTTTCTGCCAAATCTGATAACACCCTTTCCATGCAGAAACCTTCAAGAATACCCGATCACCTATTTCAAAGGTAATCGGCCTGCGTTTCGGATCTTCATACTATTTCTCCCCTGATTCAAACCAACAGGTAGGTGTGCGACAACGCCTACCATAAAGCATCTCATACGGTGGCATACCAATACTGGAATGATATGAGTTATTATAAGCAAACTCATTCATAGGCAAATGGGAATCCCACGAGCCACCGTATTCGAGTACACATGCGCGTAGCATGTCTTTTAAGAGTTTGGATAGTCCTTTTGGACAGTCCATCTGTCTGTGGATGATATGCGGTACTCAAATAAACACGAGTACCAAGATCCCATTGAACACCACTCCAGAATTGTGAAACAAAGCGTGTATCTCTATCAGAGACAATAAATAATGGAACACCGTGTCAAGCAACAATTTCATCGATATAAATCTGAGCAAGTCTAGGCATAGAAAATGATTCATTCACAGCTAGGAAGTGTGCACTTTTTGTGAGTCTATCAACAATCACCCAAATCATGTCATGCCCTTTTGGGGTCCTGGGCAATTTAGTAACAAAATCCATAGTGATGTTGTCCCATTTCCATTCAGGAATTGGTAATTGTTGCAAATTACCATGGGGTCTTTGGTGCTCGGTCTTCACCAGTGCACATATCTGACATTTCTCCACATAGGAAGCAATGTCACGTTTCAATGTAGGCCACCAGTATTGTGCCTTAAGACCATGGTACATTTTAGTGCACCAAGGTTGAGTAGATAAACGAATGCGCCTCCTTCAAGATTGACTCCCAGTTCCCTCCGATGCTAGGTACCCAGATTTGGGACCTGTACGTCTTCAATCCCCTGCTGTCATCTTGTAGTTGCTCCTTCATCTTCGACATAACTTCAACCTTCAGGTTAACTTCTTCTAAGGCTTCATGCTGAGCCTCCTTCAATCGAGTAATAAGATTAGAAACAATAATGATCTTCATGAATTTGATGGTATCTGTGGAGCCATTCCGGCTTAATGCATCAGCCACCACATTAGCCTTGCCCGGGTGGTATTTGATTTCACAATCATAATCATTAATCGACTCGATCCACCTGCGTCGCCTCATATTGAGCCCTTTCTGTGTATAAACATACTGGAGGCTCTTATGATCAGTGAATACCACGCATTTGGTGCCATACAAGTAGTGGCGCCATAATTTCAGAGCAAAGACAACAGCTACCAACTCCAGATCATGAGTCGGATAGCTCTTCTCATGTGGCTTCAGTTGGCGGGAAGCATAAGTTATAACCTTGCCCTTGTGCATAAGGACACTTCCCAAACCTGCGTAAGAAGCATCACAATAAACGATAGAATCTTTTGACCCATTTGGCAGAGTCAGAATTTAAGCTTGACATAGTAATTGCTTCAATGTCTGAAAGACATTATCTTGTTCATCAAACCACGAATAGGCAACATCCTTACGTGTAAGCTTCGTCATAAAACCTACTATTTTTAGAAAAATTCAGAATGAACCATCGATAGCAACCAGCAAGTCCTAGAAAACTACGAATCTCTGATGGAGTTTTGGGAATTCCCCAATTCATTAATGCCTCGACCTTTACTAGATCAACCATAACACTATCCTTGCATATAACATGACCAAGGAAGTGTATTTCTTCAAGTCAGACTCGTATTTGGAGAATTTTGCATATAAGCGTTCTCGTGTTCTACTTCATATCTAAAATAAATCAGAATGTCATCAATGAATACAATGACAAATTCGTCAAAAAAAAAACGCACGACGGACATGGTTCATAAGATCCATGAATATAGCTGGATCATTCATCAATCCGAAAGGCATCACAAGAAACTCATAATGCCCATATCTCGTTCTAAAAGCTGTCTTTGGAATATCTTCATCGCGTACATGGACTTGATGATAACTAGTACGAATATCTATCTTTGAAAAGCGAATAGCACCCTGAAGTTGATCAAACAGATCGTCAATACATGGGAGAGGGTACTTGTTCTTTATAGTTCGCTTATTCAGCTCCCTATAATCAATGCACATCCGCATCGTCCCGTCTTTCTTTTCGACAAGCAAGACTGGAGCTCCCAAAGGTGAAGAGTTGGGACGAATGAAACCTCTATCAAGAAATTCTTCCCTCACCACGAGCCACATCATATGACCCGTCGGACAGAGGAATTTTAACCATCTTTTCGAACAAAGAATCTCAGCATTTCAGTTGCTGAGCCAATCCCTTCAAATTACAACATCAAATCCCGCACTGGGCATAACAAGAAACGAAATGGGAAAAACTATTCCTGTCAATATCAATTACAGCCATGGGAACACTATCCATGACAGAAACTACTTTACCGCTAACAACTTCCACATTCAGTGGATCAATCAACGCGAGAACAGGTGATTGCTATTAAGCACGAAAAGACGCAGAGACAAAAGAATACGTAACTCCTTGCTTTCACCGGTTTCGAATACTAACTCTGTATCCAGTATCCATCTCTCGATCACCGCCGAATTCGTTGTGCCCTCAAAGGTATATATGATTCACATGACAGAAAAATCCTTAAGACATGTGGTCATTATGTGCTATGGATTAGGAACAACTAGCATATGTTCCTCAATTGTCATTAATCGTTTTAGATTCCATCATTTACTATATGCTACTTTCATAGGAACTGAGGACAGTTCCCTTGTTTATCTTAATACTAGTACTCCACAAGACTACTATTACTTCAGCTATTCTTTTGGCATCAATTCTTATCTAACATTATCAATCTGATTACATCAGATTGATCTAAACATCTCTTGATTCTATTAGACCATTAAAGTCTTAATATACTTAGTATACTTATTATACTTAATCAGTCATGTTAAGCAAATAAGGAATTAAGCAACAATCATGTCAGTCATATTAATCTCTCTCACACCCCAATACCTCCCAAGGAACACTTTAAATAATGGTCGAGCCTGAATTTGAGACTGAGTACTCTTTCAAATACCCAATTCACTCAAACTTAGGCTGTGATACCAGCTTGTAACACCGTGCTTTTGAGAACCAAATTTTTGTTTTTAAAATACTATTTAAGTTTTCAAACCGCGTGCGTTTGACTGTAAATAGAATATTTAAACCTGTCTTATAATTTAAAAAAGCAGCGGAATTAAAAACACGTGGCAAACTGTATAAACAGTCAAAACGTTGCCACATACGACATTTGGTGTTACGGACACATAACCGGCCGACCATTATCTTTAAACAAACTTAAACATATTATAACAGAGTTAAACAAAATCCAGTGTTCCTCCTAAAAACATGCAACTACCCGCAGGCACCCGAGCTCACAGCCTAAGGAACACCTGCACATGTGGAGAGTAGTATCTGTTAGCTATAAAAGCTAGTGAGTACACGATAGCATGCAATCAATATAAACATATCACATATCATCAATCACGCCCAAATAGTTCTATCCTAGCATCTCGCGATGAGCTGGCGTAGTCAGGAGGTACCATATATCGCAGGGTAGCGAACCCGGCTCAATGCACCAAACTAGGGTACCAGACACATCAACCGCTCCGGTGGGGGAGCTGTTAAGTGTCCACCGTTGCGTTTTGGAATCAACCGATTCCTCTGTTGTACAACCGCAGCTATACCCGAAAAGGACAGCTTTGTCCGGGGCAAACCTTGCCCAACAGGTAGGACAGCTTTGTCCGGGGCAAACCTTGCCCAACAGGTAGGACAGCTTTGTCCGGGCAAACCTTGCCCAATCACAAACACATAATCTGATTCAACCGAATCATCAATCAATCAATAATCATGTCCATATAACATACACCTAAACAGATGCATATTATTTATACCAATCAAATATCTAGCATCATCATGCCATTCAATTTTTACCTCATTGCGCGCACGCAATAATGTATATATATCTATCGTCATAACGTACACCTAATCAAGTGCATAATATTATGTATATCAATAAGTTAAGCCTAGCATCATCATGCTATACAATCTACACTTAAACAAGTGCGTATCATACTGTGTCAACATGTTAAGTCTAGCATCGTCATGCTTTACAAACTACACTTAATCAAGTGCATATAATATCCTGATAATCATTTATCATACATACTACAAGGTATACAACCTTTCAACAACATATTCAAACGCTTAATCAATTGCTTACAAGTCCGGGTATTCAATTCAATTCATTGTTAATATATGTTACAGATATATTAATCGTTATATTATCAGGCACTCACCTGTTAGGCTAGAATAAGCGAAGACTTTGCTTTGGCGCTCACGGATTGTCAACTCGACAATGATCAAAGGATGATTAGGAACTACTTGTAAGACCAATTAGAAACTTAATTCTAAGGTTATAGATGAAGAAGATGATATTCTTGGACAGATTAGGACTTGAATTTGTGGCTGGAACTTGAACTTGAATGATTAATCTTGATTTCTCCTTTGAGTTCTTCTTCTTGAATTTGCAAAGGCAGAGAAATGGTGATGAGTGTGTGTGTATACATATGTGTGTGTGTAGTCTGTGTATTCAAAAAGCCCAAAACCGACTTGTGGGTATTATTATCCACAAGTGGGTATTTTGTTCCCCTTTTCAACTTACAACTCATCTCCCGTTTAACCGTTTCAACTAACGAGGATATTTCTGGAATCCTCGTTTGAAACCGTTCGATATTTTATAACCTTTATCTATTTTTATTAATATTTTTAATAACCCATTTAGCTATTATTTTCATATTTTATATCATTTTCTAAAATATATATATTTTATTTAATTCAATTAAATACTCGACGTATCACGATCGCACACGTTTAGGCCCGTTTTGAGGATGTTACATTAGATCATTAAACAAACGATTCACCTTGGAAAAGGGCTAATAATGAGGCGTTTTGGCATGTAAAACATCCATAAAAACGCAGATATCAATCTCCCACACTTAAACTTTGTTTCTCCTCAAGCAAACTATAATGCAACAATTTAAAACAAAGGAATTCAAAAGGACATAATGCAGTGCAAACATGTATCCTTCCGACAATGAAAAGATCTAAAAGCATAACAAATACTTAAGCAAGGCAACGAGGACAAACTTCTAAAAGTAGATCTAACATGCATTAATGAATTACAACAAGCATTTGACTTCATACTCACCTGGTGGTCACTCAAGCACTCAATCTGTATGTATCAGGGTATGTGTATAAGTGCATTAGTGCTAGATTGACACAAAGATTAGCATAAGCTTGATCACATATCAAATCTTCACCAATTAACATAAACATATGCGATTATCAAGAAGTCTTCATTCGGGTTGTAACATGGCTAGGGCTTCGGATAGGAATGGGAAATATAAAAGTGGCTAAATTAGAATCCAGAAACCAAGTTCAAAACCATCTAAGCTACTATTACTGAAGAATAAACAGAAATAGAACCAAAAAGGACGATATCATGTCCCGCAATTCGGTGCATGAACAACTGAAGAACATAATATAACTAAATACAACTAAGCAACATAAAACGGGTCAAACTGATTCTGGAAACTTAAAAATAAAATAGACTAAAACAGGAATAGCAGGGGTGGTGAAACGAAAGGTTATGGTTCAAAGTGGCTAACTAGGGGTAAAATATGTAAAAATTGGCTAAAAACACAAGTATATAGGCTTAAAATGGGTTTTCCTAGTGCTTCTATCATCTAATTGCAACAGTTCAGTTCATGGTCTTGACATGCATATTCGTGAGCATGTTCTACAATCAAAGCACCAATCAACATATATGTGTGCAATTCCATGAGCTAAGCATATAAGAAATGAAATGTTGTGGCTCAACTGCTCAGGAATGCTGGTGTCAGGTGTGGATTGTGCAATTGAAGTCAAACAATTGTCAAAACTCAAGTAATTGTGCCAAATAAACTTTATGAAAGTTAACATCCTATTAATGTTACTTGCTTACCATCTATCATGCGAGAAGATCTAAACATGTCTAAAAGGATATAATTTTGCGAAAAATTTAAGTCAAAATCCATTCTTAAGGTTTTATTGCATGTAAGAGTTTTCAACAGGACAAGAACAAGCAGGTATATAGCAATAATCCCCTCCCCACACTTAAAAATGTACATTGTCCTCAATGTACACACAATAAGCGTAATAAATGTGAGAGAAGAGATGTAAGAACTCCCTGATTCGGCAATCATGTCCATGGCGGCAAAAAGTAAAAGGCAAGGCATCCTCCCCACACTTAAGTTGAGCCGCAGTAGTAAGATAGCACGTACAATGCTTGCAAAACAACACACTCAACCACAAGTGATATATAGAGAGGGACAAAAATAAACCGGTAATCAAGAGAAACAGAAAGCAGGAAATAAACAAACTAGAAATATATAAAATTGTTTTGATGTCAAAACAAAATATTAGAGCAACTTGAACATCAAGAACAACTAATACATAGGGAAAGGCATGTACCACTATACAACAAAATTTGTACAGCCAAACTAAACTAGAAATACAATAATAAAACTACTAAACTATCCCCAAAAGATAAACTACGGCGGAGGCGGCGGATGTGAACGTGAAGGACCGGCCTCGTCGTAGAAATCACGTAATCTCTAAGGTGGAACTGGTGGCTCTGGACCTGTGGAAGCTGATAAAGAATCTGCCACCAGTATCTGCAGCATGCTAGAAAGATACTGTCTATGAGCCTCTGCCTGTGCAAACTCCAACCTCTGCATCTCATGCTGGGCAGCTTGCCTCTGCTGCAGCTCGGCTAAAGATCTCTCGATAACACCAAACCTGGCCCGATAATCTCTCGTTTATACAATGGGGCCAGTCTGATGTTGCTGCTGCTCGGCATGCTCTCTCGGTGGGGAGTCACGGCGCTCATGATGATGTAACTCAGGGCGTGCGTGCTCATGCTCCTCCCCACTGGCTCCTGCTTCATCTCCCTCCGGACGAGGATCTGGCTCGCCCTCAACCCTGGGAGGCATCCACTGACGACTGTCGGGGCCTAACAGCCTCATACGATGTCCTATCATACCAGCCACCCTCATCCGGACCAGAACTGCCATATCAATCTTCTCGGCGTGTGTGGAGAAGGTAAGGCCCTCTGAAACCTTAGGTGGAACCAGATCCATAGCCAAAGCTAGATGAGTCACGTACCCCCCTCCATATATGCCTTGAGTAACACGGGAGGTACGGATGGAAAACAGAAACTTGGCGAGGCATAGAGCCAACTGGTATGGCACGGAGTGCACCATGGTGTATAAGTAAAAGAGATCTGAATGTGTGATGGAACCTGGTGACTCGCCACGTGTAGTCAAGCTGTGCACGATGGCCCGATGGAGAACACGATGCAACGGATCCCGAAGTTTGCTACTCTTCGGGACCGTGGGTGATGTATACTAACCAAGCCCTATCTCTGGCCAGAAGTTGATGGGTGTGACCCCCTCTAGCCAGTCTGTGATGGCCTCTCTGAATGCTGGTGTGTCCAACTCCTCCTGCTGATAGAGGCCCATTAGAACAACAAACTAGCGCAGTGATAACCTGCGCTCGGCCCCGGCCAACCGGAAGGTCAGGGCATCCTCCCGCTCGTAGTCTGTGAGCGGGGGTAACCAGGTGGAACGTGGCGAAGAACTCGAGGGCCAGCTCATGAAATACCGACCTCGATATGGAGAAGAACTCCTCTGCCAAACGATGTATCTCAGCGGCTGGAATCCGTGTCCATCAGCCTTGCGCTGGAGGTACTCTAAATCAAATCGATCTTCCTCCCTATCGAAGCAGAGGAAGGGGTGAAGCTCACCGTCATCAGGATGGACGGGAGGTGGATAAACAGGCTGTGCTGGATCCAGATCTTGCGCCACAAGGCGTGGAAAATGGCGAGGATCAATCTTAGGGTCAGGCGAGCGTTGTCTACGTCGACGAATGCTAAAAGGATCATTAAAGTTAAGTTAGAATAGGCCATTGAAGTCCAGGACGTAGAATCGATCGATAAGGGTTTGCGTTGGTTCAGTAAAATTCCCCGAATATTGTTTTATATCAGATTGTACACAAAAGGGAACAACAGTGGAAAAACACCCCTTACGGCCGCAATGGGTAAACCCTTACGACCGCAAGGGGTAAAACGAGCAAACCCTAGAAAGGTGGCTTACGGCCGCAAAGGGATATCCTTGCGGACGCAAGCAACGAATGAGAGCAAACCCTAGAATGGGTCTTACGGCCGCAAAGGAAGATCCTTGCGGCCGCAAGATCGCGACGAACAGAATCAGTTTTTGAATCAAGGGTTTCGATCGATCAAGCACAAAAATAACAAGATTTAAATATAAGAGATGGAATCTACGTGAAACGAGGAGTAGAATGGTACCTTTTTTGTATGAAATGATCGCAAGTTGGATGGGATTTTAAGTGATCGCCGGAGAATGGTCGGTGGCCGGAGGGAATCGCCGGAGAAGAGAGAGAGAGAGGAGGAGAGAGAGGTGTTTGCGTGAAAAGTGTGGGTTTCAGAAAGATATATATATATATATATATATATATATATATATATATATATATATATATAGGGAATTGCTTGCGGCTGCAAGCACTCATCCTTGCGGCCGTAAGGCTTGGTTTTTCACACTTTTCAACTTTCGAATGTAAACGCGTTCAAAACAACGGTTTTACGTAACGCTCTCTTGTAAACCTCTGGAAATGATCGGGATAGAATAGCAACAGGCGCGAGTTTCTAAATCACGCAACTAGAAAAGCAAATATGCGAACGGAAAGAAAACAACAGAACAAAGCACGAAAGGGAAACAGAAACCCAAAAATGGGTTCCGACAAGAAGATTGTATGTACGGGTAATACACTATTAGTATGGTGTGTAAGCGAACACTTTGACGCGTTGAAATGCGGAGTGTTTACCTGTCTCTCAAGACTGAATGTCAAATGAAATGAGACAACGAGAAGAGGAAAACGGATGAAACAAAGGCTATGAATTAGGAATTTGAATGGCAGCCGGGCTCTAACTTACTTAACCGAAGACTCACCAACTCCTCAATCATCGCGCTAGCGTTGCTATTAGGCCTCAAGACCCCCTCGGCTTTTAGCTTAATGGGATCTTCACAAAGAGCACTAGCACACTCTGATTGAGATGTCGTCGGTAACTCCCTACAAGCACCATTATGAATCAGAGCACCACACTTCCAACATTTCCCAACATGTTTAGCACGCCTCTTGGCTGCGTAAATGGAAGTGCCTCGATGGAACTTGGCATAGTTTTGATTTCTCCTCACGTTTTTCTCAAGTCTCATGACAATGTCACGCTGAATATCAAAAGGCAAATGAGTACGCAGAAAAAGACAAGAAAGGAGGGTAAGAGATTCGGAGGAAAGCATATCCAGTTCTTTTAGGTCTACTGGTAAAAGACCAAACACACCCCACTAAGGTGGGTGGTGAACATAGGATATGTCAATGAAGTGAAGCGCATCATCCTGATTAGATGATTGTTTCATGGAACTACTGATATCAAAAGTTGCAACCTGATCCGCTACCCGCAATTTAAGTTTGCCATCGCAAACATTAATAAGTGCACGCGAGGTAGCTAAAAATGGTCGTCCTATGATAAGAGGAACTTGCTTGTCCTCATCCATGTCAAGAATGACAAAGTCGACTAGGAAAACGAATTTTTCGACTTTAACCATCAGATTCTCTACGATTCCTCGTGGGTATTTCACGGATCGGTCAGCAAACTGGATAGACATCCGAGTGGGGTTTAGCTCACCAATGCCTAACTTCGTAAAGACAGAATAGGGCATGAGATTAATGCTAGCACCGAGGTCGGCTAAAGCATTACTGACTGAAAGATTTCCTATCAAACATGGTATAGTAAAGCTATCTGGATCAGTTTTTTAACTGGCAGCTTATTCTGAAGGATAGCATAACACTCCTCACTGAGTGTGACAATCGACATGTCCTCTAATTTCTTTTTATTGCTCAGGAGATCTTAAAGGGATTTTGCATATTTAGGCATCTGAGCGAGAGCCTCAACAAATGGAATGTTGACATGAAGTTGCTTGAAGAGTTCAAGGAACTTACTATATTGCTCCTCTATTTTCTGTTTTCCTAACCTTTGAGGGTAAGGAATAGTAGGCTAAAATTTAGGAACCGGGGGTCTAACTTGCGCGGTACTTGCTGGGCCTGGCCTAGGTTGCGCCTCGTCAGTGTCCTCGGTGGGAACCTATTTTTCTGGTGATCCTGAATTGACTGGATTTTTGGATGTATCAGAGTTTTTGGATGTGTCGGGTGGACTCTCTGAACGCATAGGAGGAGGTACCATGGTGGTCCCGCTCCTCAAAGTGATGGCTTTCACCCGTTCCTTTGGGTTGGATTCGGTATTACTCGGTAGATGGCCAGGCGGCCTCTCCGATAGAGTTTGAGAAATCTGGCCAATTTGGTTGTCTAAAGATTTCAATGTGGCTTGATGACTCCTCAGAGTTGCATCAGTCTGGTTAAGTCTAGCATCAGTTTGATCGAATCGTAATTCAGATCGGGCTAGATATTGTTTCACAAGATCCTCCAAGTTGGAAGATCCTGGAGCTGATGAAGATGAATGATTGGGTGGCTGATTGGAATGATGTTGTTGATCATACGGCTGGTGCTGACGGGGTCTCTACGGGTAAGGAATACCGGGAGGAGGTTGATTTGAGCTGGTAGCTCCAGATTTCCATCCAAAATTTGGGTGGTTCCTCCATCCAGATTTCCATCCAAAATACGTTTGGTTTGATTTCAAAGTTGTTACCTGCCACATTTGGTCGAATAATGTTGTCGTGGATACCATTGATATCCGGGCGCACATAGTCGTTAAGCGTCCTTGGGGGTGGTGGTGGTCCTTATGCCGCCATGGGAGGATTTGGTACACGACCTCGCTAGCGTTGACGGCGTGTGCGTCGTCTGAACTCACGCTCCGGCTCTAGATACGGCTTAATTTGCTCAGTTGAGACAAATGAATCGAGGCAGCGAGAAAAAGGTAGAAAAGCAAGAACTACCCTATTCAGGCACACTTAATCTAAAGCAACACGTAACAAGAAAGCAGGAAAAGATCAAATCAACAATTAGATATTTCTTAATATTGCCTGTCCCCGGCAATGGCACCAAAAACTTGGTGTGCAGCCCGAAGTACGGGTTTTTGTATGGTAAAAAGCTTTGATACACACTTGTTTTAAATTTATAAAAACGATATTACTAAGCAGACACTAGACATGACACAGACAAGTACGACCTGGTGAAAGAGTAGTATAGACTCGGCAAGACCGGATGTCGAACCACAGAGACAGGAAGCTATCAATACTCTCACATCATTGTTGTTAGATCGGTAGAATAATTAGCATGCGAGTAATAAATAAACTAATTAAACAAAGCAAGACAAGTCAGATTAAACACCGAAGAAGCAGAGAGGCAGAACAAACAGATACAGATTCACTCAGGCTTTCGAATCATCGTAACTAGTTATGGCAATAACTATAACAAACCAGACAATGAAGACTTGACGATTATAACAGATTAAGCACAGCGCATGCTGTTCTACTATTTATTATAACCACATCATCATGCAACGAATCATCACTCGTGTTATCAAGACACAGACTCAACAATAAAACATGATCAGACAAACAGTAGCATATCCGAGTTTTCACAAAGGACATGTAGACTAGTATTTAACTACAGATTCACCAAATCGTGTCCAAATCAGACTACAATGAACATACATCTTTTCAAATGACACATTCAGTAGTCCTCAGAACCCAAAAAGGTGTTAAAGTGGTCAAACACGGTCAAAACAATGAAAAACAACATACCGGTATAAAAGAGGCCTTTACGGGTGCAAGGAGTTATCCTTGCGGCCGCAAGGTTGTATGTGCTTACGCCCGCAAGCAATAATGCTTGTGGCCGCAAGGGATATCTGACAGACCACCTCATTTTTGCACAAAGAGATTCAACAACAAATACAATCTAGATTTTCATCTAAGATCATAAACACATGTAAATAAGTACAGTGAAGTCATAAACTCAGCAAAACTCAAACCACACATTGGATTTAAGATTAAGCCACATGCATTTCTAAGATATAATCATATTAACATGCCATTTCTAGCAAGATTAATACATATAAAACATATACATGTGATTATGCACAATGAACACTTCAAACAGATCATTCATGGCATATATGTGAGCTTATTTCGACACTTAACATACGAATAAACATATCATGAATTCTCTATGCATATAAATAGCATATTTGACCCATTAATACACCAAAATACCTAAATTTGCATTTAAAGTACTAAGGCATGCATAAAATTACAACGTAACTGATACAACCTACATGGACAAATCTGAAATATTCCAAAACATGTTCCAAAAGTGTTTCCAATAGTCAATCATGCACAATGTACCATTTCTAGTAACAAAGTAACATGAAATCTTTGTAAAATCAACATACATTCTTGAATATCCACATAATTTGACATTGGTATTACACCAACACATCATCAAACATGAATATGATTGTATGAGACACTTTAACATGATAAAATACACTTGTATTGAGGATCAAACATACTTGTTCATATCAAGTCAACATAAAAGTCAAACTAAACATTATATTGCCATAACTAGCCAAGAATAATCTTGGCCCAAGTGAAATGAGTTTAGCTACTCATATACATCAGTTTAAGCACTAATACATCTGGATTACATGAATACATGGTCACAAATCAAAGTTAGAAAGAGAATACCAAGCTAATTTACACTTTGACTTTGTGATTCCAAGCTTCCAAATGTTAATCCAAGCCTCCTAGCAAGCTCTCCCTTCTTTGATATCACCAAAATATACTTCTAGACTGATTAGGGTCGTGGGAGAGAGTTTGGGTGGTAAAAAATCCGAATTGGTGCCCCTTTTTTTCTCTTGGACAGAATGCAGTCTTTATAACTCTGGAATAGGGGTCCTTGCGGCCGCAAGCAATCCTTTACAGCCGTAAGATGGGCGGTGGATTTGACGTTTGCCAGGTGCAAGTTGTCAAGTGGGTAGATTCTAGAAGATTGGCCTTTGTGGCCGTAAGGAGCATTTTTTGACTATGTCTTCATTTTTCTGCTATTTTGCACCGGATTTGTCCATATATCTAGCGTTAGGTATTTTTAACCTGCATGGTGAATTATAAGAAATTTAGATCGTTTGTTTCATCATGGAAATGGGCTAATAATGAGGCGTTTCGGCATTTAAAACATGCATAAAAACGCAGATATCATTGTACATGTCATCTTTAACGTATGCTATTTATGCAAGTGCAACGTTGAAGAATTTGTGGAGATTCTTGACATGAAGGTCAAAAACTGCGCAAAAAGATGATCAAGCTAGTCCTTGGTAAAGTGGAAGCATAACTTAGGTCCAAACCTGACATAGGAAGTTAAGGACGAGATCAAGGCAAGATACCCTCACCTCTTTATCACTGAGCGGATTCCGAGTACGGAATCCTCTTAAGAGGGGTATATTTGTAACATCCTCAACTTGGGCCTAGTTGTAAGAACCGTGTACGCGTAAGTAGTTAATGTAATAGGGAGTATTTGTTTGTATGTACTTGTAAGTTAATTGAATGTGTTAGAGTTATGTGTGTTTTATGTATGTACGTGAATATGTATGTCAAGTATGTGTGTATGATAAGTATATGTATATGTTAAGTATATATGTATATAAGTAATTAAATAAAAAAAGAAAAGAAAGTTGAGAAAATCTAGAGGCAAACCGCCTCTGGAATGTGCGTGTGTAAATATATACATGTGTGTGTGTGTTTGTTGACTCAAAAGTCAAAATAACAAACACACAAACCGCAAAACACACACTTCTCTCTATATTTCTCTCTCTGCTCTCTCAGTTTTTGAAGAAGAACAAGGAAGAACTCTCGATTGTTGATCTCAAAGGTAAGCAGTATGATTTAAATATGTTTAGAAGATTAGAGTCAAGTGTTGTTGTGTTAGAAACACAAATTCAAGAAAGAACACCTTGAAGAATATGGAAACTCACTTTCTAAGTGGGTTTTGCATAAATGGTGTTCTTGTTAGGATTTGGTGTGTTTAAGATGTTTATGTGCAAAGAAAATGAAGTTTTAAGAAGTTTTGGGCTTAAAACTAAAAAGTTTGAAGTTGTTAAGATGATCAATGAATGTGACGGAATTTCAGATGATGAAGTTGTCGGATTCCGAGACCTTGAAGGTGTCGGAATCCGCTGTTGTGAAGAAATCCGGAAGTTTGATGAAATCCGCAAAGTGTCGGAATCCGATAGAAGTATCGGATTTCCACATGTTTCGGATTTCGGATGTCCCGGATTTAAGGTGTCGGATTTCCATATCCCGGATTTCCTTCAATGTGTCGGAATCCGCAAGTGTCGGATTCCACATGCATGTTGGGTTCCTAAGTGTTGGAATCCGCAAGTTGTCGGATTTTCTAAGTTATCGGATTTCCTAAGTTGTCGGATTTCCGATAGTGTCGGATTCCATTGAATTAAGTCAAAGATGCCTAAGGGTTGAAATCCGCAAGTTGTCGGATTTCCTAAGTATCGGATTCCTCATGAAAGTGTCGGATTTTCCCAAAATCCACAAGAACCATCGGATTTCCCCAAATTCGACAGTTTTGGCGGATTTGGGATAAAGTCCAAAGTTAAGTGTTTGTTTTGTAAGTCTTGTTATGCATGTATGAGTGATTAATATAAGGATGATATTCTAGGTGAACTTGTTGTAGTGAAGTCAGATACAAATACCTGTTGATTCTAAGTTACTCAGGTGAGTGCCTACTTTCATGAGACTCGGTAGAGTAAGGCTTGTATGCTAGATGACTATGTAAGAATGTATGTCTAACCTGTTTTTGCAGGTATGCTTAAGAAGCCGAGTGTAAGTTATGAATGATGTTATGATTGCCTGTAAGATATGTAATAGGTGCATGCCAACGGGTCCAGATTGGAACCGCTTAGTTATTAATGATGTAATGTACGAATGAAAGACTGAATGATGGATCCCTATGGGATCATATGTACGATATATGATGATGATGATGGATCCGTGTGGGATCAAATGTACGTATATGTGTATGTGCACTGTCTGCAGACTATCTCACCCATGGTTAAGGTCAATTTGTAGTTGGATCCTAAGGGGACTTCGGTCATAATTCGGGATTTAACGGTGATTCGGGGTGCATCCCAGGTCGAGGTTCTGCAGAACCGCCGTGCCTTAACGTGAGATTGTAATCAGCCAGGATCTGGCCGGGATTACTAGGGAACCTATGGTTCCGTAAACGATATTTGGTGGACTGCTTTATGCTCCCCCACCAGCGTGGATGGTTGTGTCTGATCCCCCGGACTGAGTTATTGAGCAGGACAGACTCCCCTACAGGACATGACTCTTACTGATCTTGTAAGCACACCTCCATGTGTTAAGCTATCAATGATTGCTTATGTACGATGTGTATGATGTATGACTTACTGTATTGATGCTTATGCTAAGTATGTACTCACTAGCTAAGTGTTAGCTAATGGTGCTATGATTTCCCTTTTCAGGTAAAGATTAGAAGGCCTGGTGAGGCGGGTGGCTTTTGATGTAGATGCCCTTGTGGGTGGAACACTTGATTTTGATATGTAATGTAATAAGAGACTTTATGGTCGGTTCCTGTTGTAGGTAACACCAATGAATGTTTTGAAAAGACAACAATGTAATTAAATAGTTTGTTACTATTAAAAGAAAAACTTCCACTTCTAAACCTGATTTGTCATTAAAGTGGTTGTTTTCGGAAGCGGTGTTACAATTAGGTATCAGAGCCTAAGTTTGAGTGAATTGGGTATTTGCAAGAGTATTCGATCTCAAACTCGGGCCCGACCATAAAGAAGAGTTCCTATGGGGGGTGTTGAGTGAGAGTGTTATATGTATGTTATTATTGTAAGATGACTTGTTAGTAAGATAAGTAAGTGAGATAGAGTATTAACTGCTCTTTCTTTGTCATATAGAAAGTTAAAAAGATGTCTGCCGAACGTGGCAATAGTTAACAGGCGTTGAAAGAAATGGAAGATGAGGCTTCTCATATGCCTCATCAGGCTGAGGATAAACCTTCTCAGCATAACGTCGGAGGTGGCAGACCTGAGCCAGATCAGGTTACCTATATCAGACGTCTGGAGGAAGAGCTATGAGTCGCTAAAGAGCTCTTATTGCAGGCAACATTGAACAAGCCCCGCAAGACTTGTTCATATAAGAAGTTTCTGTCTTGCAAGCCTCCAACGTTTGAGGGGAGTGATAACCCCACAGTCACTATTCAATGGCTCCGTGAAATGGAGCAAACATTCGAATCGTGCGAGTGCGAACCGGAGTATTGCGTGTAGTACGTAGTACGAATGCTGAAAGGTCGCGCCATTTTCTGGTCGGACACGGTGAAAGCTTTTGTCAGCAAGGAAGTATTGAGTGATCTCTCTTGGGAGCAGTTTTCTGAGAAATTGCTGAAGAATTACTGTACGGAGTATGACATGGAAAGAATGGAGAGGGATTTTACTGATCTCTAGAAGGGAGATAAACCAATAGAAGAACATATCACCTCATTCACTGACAAGATGAGGTTTGTTCCCCATTTGATTCCTAATGAGACCACCAAAATAAGAAGGTTTGTGGCAACTTTGCCATTAGAGTTTCGCCCTCACATACGGGCAACTACTAATCTGGATCGGGCGTTTGAAGTGGCCCGACAAATGGAGGGAGACCGCATCCACTGCAAGGGCGAATTAGCCAGTGGAGGGTTAAAGCGAAAGTTTCAGCCATCTAACAAATCGGGTCTTTCCAAAGGACAATCCTCAGCAGGTGGGAAAACTGAGACTTCGAAGAAGCCGAGATCTGAAAATGTTTGGTGTTCTTAGTGTCACACTTACCATTCTACGAGTCCACTTAATGTGGAAGTTGCTATGTAAGGTAGCCTCTGTTACAGAGAAAGTTTCAACAGTTGTTCTTGATGTCAAGGGAAGTAGTTTCCCTATCTCATTTTAGTTATGCCTAATGCGGGCTTTGATGCGGTGGTTGGGATGGATTGACTCAGCAGTTGTAATGTTGAGATTCTCTATTCCAAAAAGTTGATTAAGATGCCTCTTCCTGGTGAATCTTATACTGTTGCTCGTGGAGAATGACAGGAGTCTGATATTCATGTTATCTCCGTTGTTAAGAACTTAGAAGTCTGTTTCAAAAGTTGTGACTCTTTCTTCGCATATTTGTTAATGCCAAGATAGAGAAACGACCAGTCCTAGATATCAGGGTAGTGTTTGATTACCCTGATGTGTTTCCTGAAGAACTGCCGGGTTTACCTCCGGTCAGTGATGTCAATTGTAAGATTGAGTTGTTCCGGGAGCTACTGCGGTGGCTAGAGCTCCATATTTGATATGTTCTTGAAATTCTTAAACGAGAACAATTGTGCGCCAAGTTTTCTGAGTGTGAGTTTTGACTAAGGGAAATGTATTTCCTTGGTCATATTATCTGTAAGAATGGTGTCAAAGTAGATCCAGCTAAGGTAGAAGCAGTGATGAATTAGGGAGTTCCTCGAACTCCTTTTGAAATTAAAAGTTTCCTTGCCTTAGCTGGCTACTATCGGTGGTTCATCCGCAATTTCTTGAAGTTTGCGAGTCCGTTGGCTAAACTGACTCGTAAAAAAATGGATCTGTTATGTGGTCGAAAGCTCAGGAGAGTTCCTTTCAGACTTTGACGCAATTATTGTGTGAAGCTCCGATCCTCACCCTGCTTGATGGTTCGGAAGACTTTACTGCCTATTGTGAAATCCATTACCGCCCTGGTGAAGCCAGTGTTGTAACGAAAGCTTTAAGCCGTAGAGGACCGTCAACAGGAGCTAGATTTATGAAGATCACGATGATGTCAGATGTGCACGCAAGTTGAGATGAATACAAGAGACCTTGTGATCGTTCGCAACGATTTAATATTCCGGAATTGATGTTCGTTTCTTGGTCACAAATGAGTCTGCTTTGTTGACTCATTTGATTCATTTTATGTTAATGAGACCGTGTCACGTCACGGTCTTTCTTGATTGTTTTGATTTTCACTCTCTGTTGTTTCTAGTTCTGGCAAAGTTTGCAATGTGAGTTAGGCACTTGTGTTCATCTGAGCACTGTCTATCATCCGCAAACTGATGGCCAATCTGGATGTACGATCCAAACGTTGGAAGATATGCCTCGTGCGCGTGTAGCTCTTGGAAAGTTGAAAGTAGATAGTGACCGACAGAAGATGTATGCGGATCCCAGCTACTGTTCCGCTACATTCGATGTTGGCAATCGTATGTTCTTGAAGGTTTCTCCTTGGGAAGACGTCATTCGTTCTGAACGTAAGGGGAAGCTAAGTCCACATTCTATAGACCCATTCAAAGTCGTGTGTAAAGTCAATGATCAAATGGTAACTCTTGAGCTACCGCCTGAACTTGTCTATGTATGGTGTGCAGCCCGCAGTACGGGTTTTTGTATGGGAAAAAGCTTTGATACACACTTGTTTTAAATTTATAAAAACGATATTACTAAGTAGATACTACACACAATACAGGCAAGTATGACCTGGTCAAAGAGTAGTATAGACTCGACAGGACCGGATGTCGAACCACAGGGACAAGAAGCTATCAATACTCTAACATCATTGTTTTTTGATCGGTAGAATACTTAGCATGCGAGTAGAATATGAAAATTTGATTCTACAGCTCGTAGCTGTGTTGTGGGCATCTTCTCAGAAGGTCTTTAAATCTTTCCCACGCATCATATAGGCTTTCCCTGTCAAGCTGTTGGAACGATGAAATGTCATTCCTTAGCTTGGCCGTTTTGGCCGGCGGGTAATACTTAGCAAGAAATTTTGCAACAATTCAGTTCCATGTAGTGATGGAATTGACTTAAAGTGAATTGAGCACAGCTTGGCTCGATCTTTCAAAGAGAATGGAAATAAACGCCAATGGATGGCATCATCGGAAACGCCATTAATCTTGAATGTATCACAAATTTCGAGAAAACTTCGGATGTGAGCATTAGCATCCTCGTCTAGCAGACCATGGAATTGAACAGAATTTTGGACCATCTGAATCACATTTGGTTTGATTTCAAAGTTGTTAGTTGCCCCGTTGGTCGAATAATGTTGTCATGGATACCATTGATATCTGGGCGCACTTAGTCGTTAAGCGTCCTTGGTGGTGGTGGTCCTTCTGCCGCCATGGGAGGATTTGGTACATGACCTCGCTGGCGTTAACGGCGTCTACGTCGTCTGAACTCACGCTCCGGCTCTAGATACGGCTCAATTTGCTCAGTTGAGACAAATGAATCGAGGCGGCGAGAAAAAGGTAGAAAAGAAAGAACTACCCTTATCCAGGCACACTTAATCTAAAGCAACACGTAACAAGAAAGCAGGAAAACATCGAATCAACAATTAGATATTTCTTAATATTGCCTATCCCCGGCAACGGCGCCAAAAATTTGGTGTGCAGCCCGCAGTACAGGTTTTTGTATGGTAAAAAGCTTTGATACGCACTTGTTTTAAATTTATAAAAACGATATTACTAAGCAGACACTACACACGACACAGACAAGTATGACCCGGTCAAAGAGTAGTATAGACTCGGCAAGACCGGATGTCGAACCACAGGGACAGGAAGCTATCAATACTCTAACATCATTGTTGTTTGATCGGTAGAATAATTAGCATGCGAGTAATAAATAAACTAATTAAACAAAGAAAGACAAGTCAGATTAAACACCGAAGAAGCAGAGAGGCGGAACAAACAAATACAGATTCACTCAGGCTTTCGAATCATCCTAACTAGTTATGGCAATAACTATAACGAACCAGACAATGAAGACTTGACGATTATAATAGATTAGGCACAAATCATGCTGTTCTACTATTTATTATAACCACATCATCATGCAACGAATCATCACTCGAGTTATCAAGACACAGACTCAACAATCAAACATGACCAGACAAATAGTAGCATATCTGAGTTTTCACAAAGGACATGTAGACTAGTATTTAACTACAGATTCACCAAATCGCGTCCAAATCAGACTACAATGAACATACATCTTTTCAAATGACACATTCAGTAGTCCTCAGAACCCAAAAAGGTGTTAAAGTGGTCAAACAAGGTCAAAACAATGAAAAACAGCATAACTGGTATAAAAGAGGCCCTTACGGGTGCAAGGAGTTATGCTTGCGGCCACAAGGTTGTATGTGCTTGCGCCCGCAAGCAATAATGCTTGTGGCCGCAAGGGATATCTGACAGACCACCTCATTTTTGCACAAAGAGATTCAACAACAAATACAATCTAGATTTTCATCTAAGGTCATAAACACATGTAAGTAGGTAGACTGAACTCATAAAGTCAGCAAAACTCAAACCACACATTGGATATAAGATTAAGCCACATGCATTTCTAAGATATAATCATATTAACATGTTATTTCTAGCAAGATTAATACATATAAAACATATACATGTGAATATTGTAACACCATAAAATCTAAGCCATTTTTTTATTGCGCTGCGGAAGCTTTAATTAATTAAACATACTTTTCATTTACAAACATTTACTGTTCCACCTACCAGTAAACGAGCCCAGCCCAATTCCACGTATAGCTGACTTCTCAAACGCAACTCAAAATCATACTAAGAGTGCGTATCGAACAAATAGTCATGCAACAGTCATTAATAATATATTTCACAATCAACAGTTTTAGTATCAAACCATCAAATACAATCATGCCTCACATCAGTAATATTAAACACAACTTTTACCATTCGCATCCAACATCCACTAACCTTTCAATCTCAGGGGAAGCACTCAGAATTCTGATGTTACTGAGCCTTTGGATTTCCTGAAAACATAATAACAATCAATCAGTTCAAACCTCATAAATATATTTCATCATATATTTATAATTCATTCATAACATCCAACAATCAATAAACGAATATAAATAAAACTCAAAACTGTCGGATTCTAGAAACTATCGGATTTACACTCGGACTTAAAATCCGCAATTCAAAGTGTCGGATTTCACTAGTGTCGGATTTTGGAATCCGATGGATTCCATAACTGTCGGATTTACCTTAATTGGATTTCAAGCACTTGGTTTTAAAGTCCCGGATTCAAGAGTTTTGGATTTCACTATTCCCGGATTCAAGTTCCGGATTTCATGTATCGGATTCTAACTTGTCATTTTCCAAGTTTTAGGATTTCATATAATATATAGCGTTCGGATTTGGGGTTTTTATAATCCAAGTATCGGTTTTAGTCAAGGATTTCAAAGTCTCGGTTTTCTAAGTTTCGGTTTTCAATACTTCCGGATTTAAGCAAGAATCGGATTTCTTCTTCCCAACAATCCGAGAGCTTCATAATTATCAAATCCGATAACTTCAAAGTATCATAATACAAACCCAGTTTTATAAATCCATAACCATCATACTAGAAACATACATTAAACATTTCTAAATACATTCTCATGCAATTAACCATATGAATCATATGAACATTCGAAATTATCAAAATCCTATTCTTTCAAAAACCGTTCATGATGTTATTAACATGCAATCTTCAAACTAAACATGAATCATGTTTTAAATCATACAACACATCAAGAAGGATTATAACATGTCAATTTAAACATACCAACCTTAAATCTTGATTTATCAAAACACCAATTCAAATCCCGGTTCTTTTTCTTCTTTCTCTTGGTTTCTTGGGAGAGAAATACACACACACTATTTCTTTGTTTTAAGAAAATGAGCAGATAGTGGTTCACTCACACATAAGTTTACATGCAAAGAGGTGTCATCATCTCCTAACTCATACTCCACGTGTGCTTACCCACTTACAAATATACATACATACTTACAAACATGCATACATACATACATTCTATTTTAAATGATTAATAAGTTAATTAACAAACTAATACCACTTAATTAATCACATAATAAAATTAACGCAATCAAAACACAAACAAACTGTTGGGAATCCATGGGGATCAAAGCACGCAACGGAAGCAACAAAAACACACAAAAGGATCCCATGATTTCCCAATGGTGGTGAAAACTTGCAAGAATATGCATGCAACCAAAAACAAGAACAAAGAGAAAAAGGAGAACAAATCATACCCTCGAAGACTTTGATACTTGGCTGGATCAAATCGAGTTTGGGATGTAAGCTTGAAACAAAAGGCTCCAAGCCCTAATGCAAGTCCACACCAAGAAACCTTCAACCTCCTTGTACTAGCAAACCGAAGCACCACCAACACTTGATGGATCTCTTCTGGAACAGCCTAGAAACACTTGTGCACAAATCACCAACACTTGATCTTGCTCTCTCTCTCTCAATGGAAGAACTTACAAGTATATGTATTGCACAAAATGGACCAAGAGTATGAAATGAACAAAGAGACCCTCTTTTAAAGGCCTCTAGTCAGTTCAAAAGAGCCAGAGTCGGACCCCAATGGCACCATATCATTGGACCAACTCAAATGGTCCAATGAAACACAAGTGTCACTTGGAATTCTGCCTTCACGACTTCTTCACGGGCCGTGAAGGATAAATGCGCCACGACCGGCCATTTATCCTCCACGAGTCGTGCCGTGCCGTGCAAGAATCGTGAGGGTTCGTGTCTTCACGACCTCCTTCACGGGCCGTGTAGGGTCGTGAAGCCCTAGGGTTTCACGAACCATGCGGCCCACGACAGGACTCGTAGATACGAGCTGCTTCACGACCCGTGGAGCATCCTTCACGGTCGTGAAGCCTAGGTCAACTGGAATTTGACCATTTTGACTCTTTCTTCTTATAGTAGGCTGTCGAGATTGAAACTTGGTATGTGACCCAATAGGCCCACGCTTCATCGGCAGTGATGCTAGCCTACGTGTGTCAGTGGGCAGATACCAACACAAACACGTACCATAAACCCGCTAATCTACTAGCCTAGGTTTGCGGGTGTTACAAATATGCACAATGAACACTTCAAACAGATCATTCATGACATATATGTGAGCTTATTTCGACACTTAACATACGAATAAATATATCATGAATTCTCTATGCATATAAATAGCATATTTGACCCATTAATACACCAAAATACCTAAATTTGCATTTAAAGTACTAAGGCATGCATAAAATCACAACATAACTGATACAACCAACATGGACAGATCTGAAATATTCCAAAACATGTTCCAAAAGTGTTTCCAATAGTCAATCATGCACAATGTACAATTTCTAGTAACAAAGTAACATGAAATCTTTGTAAAATCAACATACATTCTTGAATATCCACATCATTTGACATATGGTATTACACCAACACATCATCAAACATGAATATGATTGTATCAGACACATTAACATGATTAAATACACTTGTATTGAGGATCAAACATACTTGTTCATATCAAGTCAACATAAAAGTCAAACTAAACATTATATTGCCATAACTAGCCAAGAATCATCTTGGCCCAAGTGAAATGAGTTTAGCTACTCATATACATCAGTTTAAGCACTAATACATCTGGATTACATGAATACATGGTCACAAATCAAAGTTAGAAAGAGAATACCAAGCTAATTTACACTTTGACTTTGTGATTCCAAGCTTCCAAATGTTAATCCAAGCCTCCTAGCAAGCTCTCCCTTCTTTGATATCACCAAAATATACTTCTAGACTGATTAGGGTCGTGGGAGAGAGTTTGGGTGGTAAAAAATCCGAATTGGTGCCCCTTTTTTCTCTTGGACAGAATGCAGTCTTTATAACTCTGGAACAGGGATCCTTGCGGCCGCAAGCAATCCTTTACGGCCGTAAGATGGGGGTGGATTTGATGTTTGCCAGGTGCAAGTTGTCAAGTGGGCAGATTCTAGAAGATTGGCCCTTGCGGCCGTAAGGAGCATTTTTTCACTATGTCTTCATTTTTCTGCTATTTTGCACCGGATTTATCCGTATATCTCGCGTTAGGTTTTTTTGTTGGAATATGCCCACTGATACACGTGTACTAGCATCACTGCTGATGAGGTACGAACCTATTGGGTCACACGCCAAGGGTAGATTCCGGCAGCACAACGCAAACATGAGAGAATATGAAATTAGGGTTTTTGGCGACCTTCATGGGCCTTCACGGGCCGTGAAGAGGTCGTGAAGAGAAACCCTCCACGAGCCTTCACCACCCGGACAAAGTAGTTGTGGGAGCAGTGCCTTCACGAGTGCTTCACGGCCCGTGAGAGCCCGTGAAGGCAGGCGCCATTCTTTTAATTGGACTACTCGTTGGCCCAATGAGAGTGTGCGGTGGAACCCGGCCTATGAGGCCTTCACGAGTGCTTCACGGCCCGTGAGAGCCCGTGAAGACAGAAGTTAAAGTGACACTTTATTTCTATTGGACCTTTGTGATGGTCCAATGAATGAGTGACAATTTGGTTGACTCTGGTTGCTTTGATATGAATATCAGAGTTTATAAAAGGCTTGGCACTCTCTCTTGGCATAACTCTTGCTTCTACACACACATAACACATATACATGGTTCTTTAGCATCTAGTGGGTTGGTGGTGTGTGTAATCTCATGAAGGGAAGTAGTTCTAGTGGTAGTGGCTGCTCCAGATTCACAAAGACAACGTGTGGTTCGTGTCTCGGGTTGTTAGCAAGACGGAATCTCGGCTACTTGGTGTGGACTATCAATAGAGGAGCTCGGTTTCGGGTTCACGAAGATCTTCCTAGCTCGGTGGATAGCTCCAGCCCCGTGATGGTATAATTTCTCCTCCCTCTGATTTGTTTTAGTTTCTATATTCGTTTGTAGTCACGATCCCCACTTGGGGAATACATGCATGTCGGTTTTGATACCCGAAAACCCCGGTTTTTGATGTCGTTGCTTCCGCTGTGTACGGGTGTTGGCGTGCATGGATTTCCTACAATGGTATCAGAGCCTAGGCTACAAATATATAGCACGATAATGGCTCGAAAAACCATTTTTGGAAGATTTTTTTTTCTATCCAGTAGGTCTTCACGGGCCGTGAAGTGTTCTTCACGAGTCGTGAAGGCCACACGACCAGTGTTCGTGAGGGGTCTGGTCGTGGGAAGTGTTTTCAGGCTTCACGAGTCCTCATGGCCCGTGACCGGTAGTGAAGCTCTTAGGCTTCACGAGCCGTGAGGGGTCGTGAAGGCACTCGTGAACAGTTTAGTCGTGAAACTTGGTTTTTAGGCTCACGAGCCCTTCTGACCCGTGATCGGTCGTGAGGCCCTTGGGCTTCACGAGCTGTGAGGGGTCGTGAAGGAGCTTCTAGGCAGTTTTTGTCCTTAAAAGAAAATTTCGTGGTTTTTCGGGTCATGTAGGAGTCTCTGTTTTTTGGCAGATTCCGTTTGGTTAACCCCTCGTAATATTTTGGTACAAATATGGGTATGTAAGGTATGGTCTTGGCATGAGATGCATACATGCATACACATATGTTGTGTATATATGAATATGGGTATAAAAGTTGGTTTTGTGCCCTAATGCATATGTACAAGAATTTCCTTGTTGTGCCTTGAGTGTTTGTGTTGGAAATTCTTACCGAAATATTCTTTGGTCACGGTTTTGGCACACCGTGCTTTGTAGTTGTTGTTTGTTACTTTTAGTTGGTAACCATCGCCCTAGACCTTGTGGTTGTGCCTTGTGGTTTGTTTGGTTGTTTGGATTTATTTGGTGACCTTGGTGTCACGTGTGATGTAATTAATTATTTATTCGTTCGGTTTGTAATTAATTATTGCGGCTTACATGCCGTTTCATTTGTTCATATGTACTTGTCCTAGATTGATAGGAAGCGCGTGGCTTGTATGCCATTTCCTTTCTTTTGTGTACTTGTGTTTTGAAGACCACAATCAAGAGTCAAGAGGAGACGTCTTGAAGACCTTGGATCCGGTTAGTCCCGATGGAAGTAGCGGATTCAGTGGGAGCACTCCATGGTCTAGGTTTGTGTCCTTAGTAGACCTAGTCCTCCCGGCTTGGCTCGCGGGTAGGACGCATAGGTTTTTGGCATGGTTACCAACCTCTTTGTATGCGTGTGATGTGATTTATATTTCTTTCATGGTTGTTTATGTTTCTTCGCATGCTTGATAACTTTTCTAAGTTAACAAAATCACAAGAGTTTTTAAATTGGTTAACAAACTCTCGCGCGTACACGATTAACAAAACAATATAAACTTGGTATTTATATTTAAAGTGAAAAACGTTTTTGTCACTTACTTTGTTAATCAAATATTAAAACTTGGTTTTAATCAAGAAACAAAAGCCCGTTTCCTAAAACGTAAATCACGCACCATCCATAAGATGACACACCCGATTCTAGTGAAGCATGGGATAATTGTCGAGCTAAGCACGAGTTATTCCATGTGGATCTGTGTGGAAGGTGAGAGTGGCGACTTGGAGTTATTGGTTGTCGAGCTTAGCACAAGCCACTGATTGTCGAGTGTGCTACCATGTATCTTGTTAGACGATTTACAATTGCAAACTAAAATTCTTGTGTGATTGTCGAGCTAAGCACGAGTCAACCAAGAATTTTAATTTGGGATTGGTGTAAGTAGGGATCAAACATGCCAACCGACCGTTTTACGTCGTTGGATCCCGCAAGTGTCTAAGAGTTGCAAAGGAGATTGCAATCGGTAAAGTGGTTACCGGCCTAAATAGCTTCATGAAGTGATCCGCGGTAAACCCGTCATGTAGTGGGGTAAAATATGGTTCTTAGCCCTTGTTAAGATAAATTGTTTTTCTAAAACTTTATGGGTAATTATTTTAACAAGGATTATATCAAACTAACTAAAACGTGTATTCTTGTTATTTATAGATGTCAAACGATAATAACACCACGTCAAACAATTCGCTTCGTATGTTCCTACATAGGGAGAAACTCACGGGAGTGAACTTCGTTGACTGGCTTAGGCAATTGAGAATTGTCCTTCGCTATGAGTTAAAGTTGCACATCCTTGAGGAACCTCTTCCGGAACCACCTGCTAGCAACGCGACTTGGTCCGTCCGATACACGTATGAAAAGCGTGTTGAGGACACACACGATGTTGCCTGCCTCATGTTGTCAACTATGAGCTCGGAGTTGCAAAAACACTTTGAGCACATGAGTGTGTACGATATGATGGACAAGTTGAAGAACATGTTCCAACAATAAGTAAGGGAGGAACACTATGAGTGTGTTAAAAACCTAGTCGGTTGTAGAATTCAGGAAGGTAGGAGTGTGAGTGCCCACGTCCTTAAGATGAAGGCGTACATGGACCAAATGGAGAGACTAGGATTTCTCATGGGGATGGAGCTTGCTGTGGAGATAGTACTCCTGTCCCTGCCCGCATCATATGATCAATTTGTCATGAACTATCACATGCATGGCATGGAGAAAACCTTAGGTGAATTGCATGGTATGTTGAAGACTGCGGAGTCTGACATGGACAAACATGAATCCACTTCTTCCATTCCTACCACGAGTTCTAGAGAACAAAAGAAAAAGAAGAAGAAACCGACACGAAGGGAAAAGGTTGGAGTGTCCAAGCCTATTCCCCACATTGAATCTGAGGACAATGATTGTGTGCCTCAAGAAGAGATTCAAGAAAAAGTGGTTTGCTACTTCTGTGGAAGATTTGGAGATTGGGGCCGTCACGCATGCCCATCGTGCTGAGAGGATATTAAACTTCTAAGGAAAGAGAGAGTTAATTTCCCCTCTCAAGGTACATTCATGATTCATTGCTAATTCTTCTATTTCGCTGGGCTGTTCACCCGAGCTAATTAACTCACGTTTGTCACAAATTAATTTTGTTACAAAGTGTAGGTACCATTTAAAAGAAGAACCAAGAGCATGAAGAACCGGATCTCTAAAAGAGGTAACTCGGAAGATTGACCTCTACGAGAGAATTGGGAGTTTTGATCTCGCCTATTCTTACCGGTTTCATTATTACTTTGTTTTTGATGCCCTGTGAGGCAAGTTTAGTTTTGTTGTATGTTTATGAAGACGATGGATGAGATTTTGAATTTTTGGGTTGTAAAAGATTTTTTCGCATTACTTATTCGATTTCGAAGTTTGTTCATGTCATAGCTTATGTTTTATTTTGGCCTTCAAGACGCATCATTCTACATTTGATGACGATGAATTCACACTTGAAACTTGAATCTTGGTTTTGAAAAATATTTGTTGATTGATAAAAAAAATTAAAAATTATCCATGTCACGACATACATGTTACAAGTAATATTTAATCATGAATGATTGATTCTAAGTCCATAATAGTTTGGATTAGTCGGCTCTTTGTCATAATCTACTTAACAATGTAAATAAGATAAGTATCGCCTAGATCCATGTGGTTAGGATCTCAGACTAGTTTAACCTCGGGTTAAACATTTGATGCTAATCTTATCTATTATGGCAAGATGATTATGAAACCCTTCACGGTATATGTGAGAGGGATGCTAGCTTGTAAGATATTGATCACCTTTGGTGGATAATCCGTACAAGCATATAACAAAGAGAAACTAATTAAAAGAATCAATTGGGACATATAGATAGGATGCTTAGATCTAGTTAAGATGCTAAGATACCTTAAATCTATATCAATGACTACATTATGAATTGCGGGATTATCTCACAATTCATTCCTTAACATAGACACATTTGTACATGGTGTCACGTTAAAGGAAACCGGATATTATTGAAAATGATCTGGAACATAATTGGTCAAATATGTGTATTCGACTTGTTAGTATACACATTTAATGTGACGAGCCAAGTCCTTAATCTTAATCCAACTTGAAAGTCTATTTGGCAACTATGAGATATATCTTGAAAGAGTTCTTTGCTTGTATATATATATCAAAGTTTGGAGATTTTCAATCTACATCTGGTGGGAGATTGAAAAACTTAAATGCTGCTAATACATTTAAAAGGTTCTTATAGGTTTTGGATATTTGACCTTACGAGAACAATGTTTTGTTGCTCGAAAGGAAGATAATAACTAAAGCATTCCAGTGGAAAAACGTGCAACTTAAATGAAAGACTTGATGTTGGCACTAGCATATGATCAAATATCGGCATGAGAATGCCGGTTACCCTGACAATAAGTAATTACTTTCAAGGCTGATAGAAGTCATGTAGCCAAAGAGATATGGGTTCCTCACATCTAAGTGGCAATGACTTGATGGTGAGTTTTGTTCAAATCACCATCTATCGGAAAGCATAGTGAGCCCTGAGTTCACTGAGGTTATAAGAAGTAATTAATCATAAGATGAAATCCATTTCAAGTATGTAGATACTTTACTTAATTCCATACCAAGGTGCAAACCTAGATGGTGTAAATGGAATTAACATGGATTGTATTGTAGACTACTTCAAATACGGACTAGGGGTAAAGGTTTCGTGATGGTTTTGTGGAAGCTTTTCCTAGTGGCTATGTTGAAGATCATTTGATACTTGTTGCTATTGTTGCCTTCTTACCGCAATAAAGCATAGTACACAGATATACAAGACTGCGTTCCTTTATGGAACTTCGTATTGAGGAAGTGCTTACCACACTCTCTGAGGGTCTTAGATATCCGTAGTATCCAAATTAAGTCTACAAGTGTGAATAAGTCCTTTGGACTTATACTAACATCGTAAAAGTAAGATCTTTGCTTTCATGAGAAAATCAAAGTCATGAGTTTTCTAGGAGCATAGATAAGACTTTTACATATGTCAGGGCTAGTGGGAGCTTTTATTGTATACCTAGAAGTATGTATCGATTGAAGATAATGTCCCATTGTTAAGTGTTCTATGAACCTAAAATAGGGAATTATTGTATCATGGTAATACTTAGGAGACACAAGATTTTGAATCACAAGAAATACTTGTGTATGTTCTTAATGTTTGACGACAAGAAATAAGCCTTGGAGTAAGTTTTTTACTTTAATACTAATTTCTAATAGGATAACTGTCAATCTTGATCGAAGTCTTTGATCCTACTATATGGTGTTAATAATTGATTAGAGAAGTTCTTAAGTATCACTGATCCTATTCTGAACTTTTGTAACAATGACGATATGAGTACCTTAGTGCTTCGTTATATGATCTCTTTGACGGATACTTTGAATAAAGTAGTTTGGTCAAAAGATAATTGAGAGGATAACAAGAATACAAATGGATGTTGCATGGCAAATCCATTGAATAAGCCGTAGTCATAATGAGTAGTGATGTTTGACATACTAGGTCATGTAGCATTTCTTATGCATATGATTTGGCTTTAAATATTGTTTTAGTTGTTGATTGTTTTATATTTGCTTTGGGAACTGCAAGCAGTATCGTTACTTTTGATTGCTTTCGATATATAGTGGGGACTATATATACGCAGATGCGGTTACTTTCATTAGTCTTTACTGTGTTCCATCTTAGCATGTTTAACCACTTCCCTGAGTGCTTATGCATTCTAGATTTCCACAGTCAGTCATTCTTCAAGGGAAGGAAGTTTGAGTTAAGACTGAGGTTAGGGTTTGGTCATGCATTAATCAAGGATTGAATGCAAGTGACGCAAAACTAACCTGTATTTGAAATGAGTTTCAAGTGATTGGAAGACCCACACCTGAGTTCACTTCATGGATTATGGTCACAAGTGACTCGGGATGATAATATCATTTCATCCTTAGACCGGAGATACATGTGTATCCAAAGAATGAGTCTGCTTTATTTTGATTACTTTCAAACGTGGTTTGTAACTGGCTGCTATAAAGGGAGTTATCAAATAAAGTATGAAGCATGTGGCGGGACTATGTAGTCAAAAGGATTTTTTCCTCTAGTTAGAGAGATATCCCTGGGCCCCTCGATGATTGGGCGCTGACACCAAAAATGCATGGCCGTGCTCAAGTTACAATGATTTTAGATCAGTTGTAATATTTTTATTTTGGTCACCACTAATCTAGAATCGAGAAACAGAATCGTGAACGATCTGGAGATTGACATTTTTCCATGTCTCGTGTTCACACGGATATCGCGAACAAAGGGATGTTTATGATCACTTATCTATAGGACCTTTTAGCCTTTCTAGGCTACCAGGATTTGTCGAGGATGACGTAACTCGTACCGACTTGGGGGCAAGTATGCTTTGCTAGAGCCGCTGCTTGTCTGTGGTGTTGGTAACGATGTATCATGTGCAAGTGGGAGTCTGTTGGAATATGCCCACTGATACACGTGTACTAGCATCACTGCTGATGAGGTACGAGCCTATTGGGTCACACGCCAAGGGTAGATTTCGGCAGCACAACGCAAACATGAGAGAATATGAAATTTGGGTTTCTGGCGACCTTCACGGGCCTTCACGGGCCGTGAAGAGGTCGTGAAGAGAAACCCTCCACGAGCCTTCACCACCCGGATAAAGTAGTCATGGGAGCAGTGGCTTCACGAGTGCTTCACGGCCCGTGAGAGCCCGTGAAGGTAGGCGCCATTCTTTTAATTGGACCACTCGTTGGCCCAATGAGAGTGTGCGGTGGAACCCGGCCTATGAGGCCTTCACGAGTGCTTCACGGCCCGTGAGAGCCCGTGAAGACAGAAGTTAAAGTGACACTTTATTTCTATTGGACCTTTGTGATGGTCCAATGAATGAGTGACAATTTGGCTAACTCTGGTTGCTTTGATATGAATATCAGAGTTTATAAAAGGCTTGGCACTCTCTCTTGGCATAACTCTTGCTTCTACACACACATAACACATATACATGGTTCTTTAGCATCTAGTGGGTTGGTGGTGTGTGTAATCTCGTGAAGGCAAGTAGTTCTAGTGGTAGTGGCTGCTCCATATTCACAAAGACAACGTGTGGTTCGTGTCTCGGGTCGTTAGCAAGACGGAATCTCGGCTACTTGGTGTGGACTATCAATAGAGGAGCTCGGTTTCGGGTTCACGAAGATCTTCCTAGCTCGGTGGATAGCTCTAGCCCCGTGATGGTATAACTTCTCCTCCCTCTCGTTTGTTTTAGTTGCTATATTCGTTTGTAGTCACGATCCCCACTTGGGGAATACATGCATGTCGGTTTTGATACCCGAAAACCCCGGTTTTTGATGTTGTTGCTTCCGCTGCGTACGGGTGTTGGCGTGCATGGATTTCCTACATTTTTAACCTGCATGGTGAATTATAAGCAATTTAGATCATTAAACAAACGATTCACCTTGGAAAAGGGCTAATAATGAGGCGTTTCAGCATGTAAAACATGCATAAAAACGCAGATATCAATCTCCCCACACTTAAACTTTGTTTGTCCTCAAGCAAACTATAATGCAACAATTTAAAACAAAGGAATTCAAAAGGACTTAAAGTAGTGCAAACATGTATCCTTCCGACAATGAAAAGATCTAAAGGCATAACAAATACTTAAGCAAGGCAACGAGGACAAACTTCTAAAAGCAGATCTAACATGCATTAATGAATTACAACAAGCATTTGACTTCATACTCACCTAGTGGTCACTCAAGCACTCAATCTGTATGTATCAGGGTATGTGTATAAGTGCATTAGTGCTAGATTGACACAAAGATTAGCAAAAGCTTGATCACTTATCAAATCTTCACCAATTAACATAAACATATGCGATTATCAAGAAGTCTTCATTCGGGGCTAGGGCTTCGGGTAGGAATGGGAAATATAAAAGTGGCTAAATTAGAATCCAGAAACCAAGTTCAAAACCATCTAAGCTACTATTATTGAAGAATAAACAGAAATAGAACCAAAAAGGACGATATCATGTGCCGCAATTCGGTGCATGAACATCTGAAGAACAGAATATAACTAAATACAACTAAGCAGAATAAAACGGGTCAAACTGATTCTAGAAACTTAAAAATAAAATAGACTAAAACAGGAATAGCACGGGTGGTGAAACGAAAGGTTATGGTTCAAAGTGGCTAACTAGGGGTAAAATATGTAAAAATTGGCTAAAAACACAAGTATATAGGCTTAAAATGGGTTTTCCTAATGCTTCTATCATCTAATTGCAACAGTTCAGTTCATGGTCTTGACATGCATATTCGTGAGCAAGTTCTACAATCAAAGCACCAATCAACATATATGTGTGCAATTCCATGAGCTAAGCATATAAGAAATGAAATGTTGTGGCTCAACTGCTCAGGAATGCTGGTGTCAGGTGTGGATTGTGCAATTGAAGTCAAACAATTGTCAAAACTCAAGTAATTGTGCCAAATCAACTTCATGAAAGTTAACATCCTATTAATGTTACTTGCTTACCATCTATCATGCGAGAAGATCTAAACATGTCCAAAAGGATATAATTTTGCGAAAAATTTAAGTCAAAATCCATTCTTAAGGTTTTATTGCATGTAAGAGTTTTCAACAGGACAAGAACAAGCAGGTATATAGCAATAATTCCCTCCCCACACTTAAAAATGTACATTGTCCTCAATGTACAGACAATAAGCGTAATAAATGTGAGAGAAGAGATGTAAGAACTCCCTGATTCGGCAATCATGTCCATGGCGGCTAAAAGTAGAAGGCAAGGCATCCTCCCCACACTTAAGCAGGAAATAAACCGGCAATCAAGAGAAACAGAAAGCAGGAAATAAACAAACTAGAAATATATAAAATTGTTTTGATGTCAAAACAAAATATTAGAGCAACTTGAACATCAAGAACAACTAATACATAGGGAAAGGCATGTACCACTATACAACAAAATTTGTACAGCCAAACTAAACTAGAAATACAATAATAAAACTACTAAACTATCCCCAAAAGATAAACTACGGCGGAGGCGGCGGATGTGAATGTGAAGGACCGGCCTCGTCGTAGAAATCACGTAATCTCTGAGGTGGAACTGGTGGCTCTGGACCTGTAGAAGCTGATAAAGAATCTGCCACACGTATCTGCAGCATGCTAGAAAGATACTGTCTATGAGCCTCTGCATGTGCAAACTCCAACCTCTGCATCTCATGCTGGGCAACCTACCTCTGCTACAGCTCGGCTAAAGATCTCTCCACCAAACCTGGGCCGATAATCTCTCGTGTATACAATGGGGCCAGTCTGATGTTGCTGCTGCTCGGCATGCTCTCTCGGTGGGGAGTCACGGCGCTCATGATGATGTAACTCAGGGCGTGCGTGCTCGTGCTCCTCCCCACTGGCTCCTGCTTCATCTCCCTCCGGACGAGGCTCTGGCTCGCCCTCAACCCTGGGAGGCATCCACTGACGACCGTCGGGGCCTAACAGTCTCATACGATGTCCTATCATTCCAGCCACCCTCATCCGGACCAGAACTGCCATATCAATCTTCTCGGCGTGTATGGAGAAGGTAAGGCCCTCTGAAACCTCAGGCGGAACCAGATCCATAGCCAAAGCTAGATGAGTCACGTACCCCCCTCCATATATGCCTTGAGTAACACGGGAGGTACGGATGGAAAATAGAAACTTGGCGAGGCATAAAGGCAACTGGTAAGGCACGGAGTGCACCATGGTGTACAAGTAAAAGAGATCTGAATGTGTGATGGAACCTGGTGACTCGCCACGTGAAGTCAAGCTGTGCACGATGGCCCAATGGAGAACACGATGCAACGGATCCCGAAGTTTGCTACTCTTCGGGACCGTGGGTGATGTATACTGACCAAGCCCTATCTCTGGCCAGAAGTTGATGGGTGTGACCCCCTCTGGCCGGTCTGTGATGGCCTCTCTATATGCTGGTGTGTCCAGATCCTCCTGCTGATAGAGGCCCATCAGAACAGCAAACTGGCGCAGTGTTAACCTGTGCTCGGCCCCGGCCAACCGGAAGGTCAGGGCACCCTCCCGCTCGTAGTCTGTGAGCGGGGGTAACCAGGTGGAACGTGGTGAAGAACTCGAGGGCCAGCTCATGAAATACCGACCTCGATATGGAGAATTATCTCTTCCAAACGATGTATCTCAGCGGCTGGAATCCGTGTCCATCAGCCTTGTGCTGGAGGTACTCTAAATCAGATCGATCTTCCTCCCTACCGAAGTGGAGGAAGGGGTGAAGCTCACCGTCATCAGGATGGATGGGAGGTGGATGAACAGGCTGTGCTGGATCCGGATCTTGCGCCACAAGGCGTGGAAAATGGCAAGGATCAATCTTAGGGTCAGGCGAGCGCTGTCTACGTCGGCGAATGCTAAAAGGATCATTAAAGTTAAGTTAGAATAGGCCATTGAAGTCCAGGACGTAGAATCGATCGATAATGGTTTGCGTTGGTTCACTAAAATTCCCCGAATGTTGTTTTGTATCAGATTGTGCACAAAAGGGAACAGTGGAGAAACACCCCTTACGGCCGCAATGGGTAAACCCTTACGACCGCAAGGGGTAAAACAAGCAAACCCTAGAAAGGTGGCTTACGGCCTCAAAGGGATATCCTTGCGGCCGCAAGCAACGAATGAGAGCAAACCCTAGAATGGGTCTTACGGCCGCAAAGGAAGATCCTTGCGGCCGCAAGATCGCGACGAACAGAATCAGTTTTTGAATCTAGGGTTTCGATCGATCAAGCACAAAATAACAAGATTTAAACATAAGAGATGGAATCTACGTGAAACGAGGAGTAGAATGGTACCTTTTTTGTATGAAATGATCGCAAGTTGGATGGGATTTTAAGTGATCGCCGGAGGATGGTCGGTGGCCGGAGAGAATTACCGGAGAAGAGAGAGAGGAGGAGAGAGAGGTGTTTGCCTGAAAAGTGTGGGTTTCAGAAAGAGATATATATAGGGAATTGCTTGCGGCTGCAAGCACTCATCCTTGCGGCCGTAAGGCTTGGTTTTTCATACTTTTCAACTTTCGAATGTAAACGCGTTCAAAACAACGGTTTTACGTAACGCTCTCTTGTAAACCTCTGGAAATGATCGGGATAGAATAGCAACAGGCACGAATTTCTAAATCACGCAACTAGAAAAGCAAATACGCGAACGGAAAGAAAACAACAGAACAAAGCACGAAAGGGAAGCAGAAACCCGGAAATGGGTTCCGAGAAGCAGATTGTATGTACGGGTAATACACTATTAGTATGGTGTGTAAGCGAACACTTTGACGCGTTGAAATGCGGAGTGTTTACCTGTCTCTCAGGACTGAATGTCAAATGAAATGAGACAACGAGAAGAGGAAAACGGATGAAACAAAGGCTATGAATTAGGAATTTGAATGGCAGCCGGGCTCTAACTTGCTTATCCAAAGACTCACCAACTCCTCAATCATCGCGCTAGCGTTGCTATTAGGCCTCAAGACCCCCTCGGCTTTTAGCTTAATGGGATCTTCACGAAGAGCACTAGCACACTCTGATTGAGATGTCGTCGGTAACTCCCTACAAGCACCATTATGAATCAGAGCACCACACTTCCAACATTTCCCAACATGTTTAGCACGCCTCTTGGCTACGTAAATGGAAGTGCCTCGATGGAACTTGGCATAGTTTTGATTTCTCCTCACGTTTTTCTCAAGTCTCATGACAATGTCACGCTGAATATCAAAAGGCAAATGAGTACGCAGAAAAAAACAAGAAAGGAGGGTAAGAGATTCGGAGGAAAGCATATCCAATTCTTTTAGGTCTATCGGTAAAAGACCAAACACACCCCACTAAGGTGGGTGGTGAACATGGGATATGTCAACGAAGTGAAGCACATCATCCTGATTGGATAATTGTTTCATGGAACTACTGATATCAAAAGTTGCAACCTGATCCGCTACCCGCAATTTAAGTTTGCCATCGCAAACATCAATAAGTGTACGCGAGGTAGCTAAAAATGGTCGTCCTATGATAAGAGGAACTTGCTTGTCCTCATCCATATCAAGAATGACAAAGTCGACTGGGAAAACGAATTTGTCGACTTTAACCATAAGATTCTCTACGATTCCTCGTGGGTATTTCACGGATCGGTCAGCAAACTGGATAGACATCCGAGTGGGCTTTAGCTCACCAATGCCTAACTTCGTAAAGACAGAATAGGGCATGAGATTAATGCTAGCACCGAGGTCGGCTAAACCATAACTGACTGAAAGATTCCCTATCAAACATGGTATAGTAAAGCTATCTGGATCAGTTTTCTTAATTGGCAGCTTATTCTGAAGGATAGCAAAACACTCCTCACTGAGTGTGACAATCGACATGTCCTCTAATTTCTTTTTATTGCTCAGGAGATCTTTAAGGAATTTTGCATATTTAGGCATCTGAGCGAGAGCCTCAACAAATGGAATGTTAACATGAAGTTGCTTGAAGAGTTCAAGGAACTTACTATATTGCTCCTCCATTTTCTGTTTTCCTAACCTTTGAGGGTAAGGAATAGTAGGCTGAAATTTAGGAACCGGGGGTCAAACTTGTGCGGTACTTGCTGGGCCTGGGCTAGGTTGCGCCTCGTCAGTGTCCTTGGTGGGAACCTGTTTTTCTGGTGATCCTGAATTGACTGGATCTTTGGATGTATCGGAGTTTTTGGATGTTTCGGGTGGACTCTATAAAGGCATAGGAGGAGGTACCATGGTGGTCCCGCTCCTCAAAGTGATCGCTTTCACCTGTGCCTTTGGGTTGGATTCGGTATTACTCGGTAGATGGCCAGACGGCCTCTCCGATAGAGTTTGAGAAATCTGACCAATTTTGGTTGTCTAAAGATTTCAATGTGGCTTGATGACTCCTCAGAGTTGCATCAGTCTGGTTAAGTCTAGCATCAGTTTGATCGAATCGTAATTCAGATCTGGCTAGATATTGTTTCACAAGATCCTCCAAGTTGGAAGATCCTGGAGCTGATGAAGATGGATGATTAGGTAGCAAACTGGAATGATGTTGTTGATCATACGGCTGGTGCTGACGGGGTCTCTACGGGTAAGGAATACCGAGAGGAGGTTGATTTGAGCTGGTAGCTCCAGATTTCCATCTAAAATTTGGGTGGTTCCTCCGTCTAGGATTATATGAATTCGAGTAAGGATTATGTTGGGCCCGTGGTTGGTTGCCAAGGTAGTCCACTTCCTCGTGGGAGGTATATGAAACACATTGCCGGCACTCACCACCAGAATAGGAGCCCGAACACACATCACACGAGACATGTGCAGGATTAGTACACATTTGGTCCATCTTTTGAGATATCTTCTCCACCTGTGCAGCAAGAGCGGTAACAACATCAACTTGATATATGCCACCGGTCTTTGGTGTTCGAAGTCGCGAAAATGGGTTCCACCGGTAGCTATTTGTTGCCATATCCTCGATGAGATCATAGCATGACTGAGGGTCTCAACTACCAAGTGCACCACCTGCGGCTGCATCAATCATCTGTCTAGTAACAACGGTCAATCCATTGTAGAATATGAAAATTTGATTCCACAGCTCGTAGCCGTGTTATGGGCATCTTCTCAGAAGGTCTTTAAATCTTTCCCACGCATCATATATGCTTTTCCCGTCAAGCTGTTGGAACGATGAAATGTCATTCCGTAGCTTGGCCGTTTTGGCCGGCGGGTAATACTTAGCAAGAAATTTTGCAAGAAGTCAGTTCCATGTAGTGATGGAATTGACTTGAAGTGAATTGAGCCACAGCTTGGTTCGATATTTCAAAGAGAATGGATATAAACGCAAACGGATGGCATCTTCGGAGACACCATTAATCTTGAATGTATCCCAATTTCTAGAAAACTTCGGATGTGAGCATTATCATCCTCGTCTAGCAGACCATGGAATTGAACGGAATTTTGGACCATCTGAATCACATTTGGTTTGATTTCAAAGTTGTAACCTGCCACATTTGGTCGAATAATATTGTCCTGGATACCATTGATATCCGGGCGCACATAGTCGTTAAGCGTCCTTGGGGGTGGTGGTGGTCCTTCTGCCGCCATGGGAGGATTTGGTACACGACCTCGCTGGCGTTGACGGCATCTGCGTCGTCTGAACTCACGCTCCGGCTCTAGATACGGCTCAATTTGCTCAGTTGAGACACATGAATCGAGGCGGCGAGAAAAAGGTAGAAAATCAAGAACTACCCTATTCAGGCACACTTAATCTAAAGCAACACGTAACAAGAAAGCAGGAAAAGATCAAATCAACAATTAGATATTTCTTAATATTGCCTGTCCCTGGCAACGGCGCCAAAAACTTGGTGTGCAGCCCGAAGTACGGGTTTTTGTATGGTAAAAAGCTTTGATACACACTTGTTTTAAATTTATAAAAACGATATTACTAAGCAGACACTACACACGACACAGACAAGTATGACCTGGTCAAAGAGTAGTATAGACTCGGCAAGACCGGATGTCGAACCACAGGGACAGGAAGCTATCAATACTCTAACATCATTGTTGTTAGATCGGTAGATTAATTAGCATGCGAGTAATAAACAAACTAATTAAACAAAGCAAGACAAGTCAGATTAAACACCGAAGAAGCAGAGAGGCAGAACAAACAGATACAGATTCACTCAGGCTTTCGAATCATCGTAACTAGTTATGGCAATAACTATAACGAACCAGACAATGAAGACTTGACGATTATAACAGATTAAGCATAGAGCATTCTGTTCTACTATTTATTATAACCACATCATCATGCAACGAATCATCACTCGAGTTATCAAGACTAAGACTCAACAATCAAACATGATCAGACAAACAGTAGCATATCCGAGTTTTCACAAAGGACATGTAGACTAGTATTTAACTACAGATTCACCAAATCGCGTCCAAATCAGACTACAATGAACATACATCTTTTCAAATGACACATTCAGTAGTCCTCAAAACCCAAAAGGTGTTAAAGTGGTCAAACACGGTCAAAACAATGAAAAACAACATACAGGTATTAAAGAGGCCTTTACGGGTGCAAGGAGTTATCCTTGTGGCCGCAAGGTTGTATGTGCTTGCGCCCGCAAGCAATAATGCTTGTGGCCGCAACGGATATCTGACATACCACCTCATTTTTGCACAAAGAGATTCAACAACAAATACAATCTAGATTTTCATCTAAGATCATAAACACATGTAAATAAGTACAGTGAAGTCATAAACTCAGCAAAACTCAAACCACACATTGGATTTATGATTAAGCCACATGCATTTCTAAGATATAATCATATTAACATGCCATTTCTAGCAAGATTAATGCATATAAAACATATACATGTGATTATGCACAATGAACACTTCAAACAGATCATTCATGGCATATATGTGAGCTTATTTCGACACTTAACATACGAATAAACATATCATGAATTCTCTATGCATATAAATAGCATATTTGACCCATTAATACACAAAAATACCTAAATTTGCATTTAAAGTACTAAGGCATGCATAAAATCACAACATAACTGATACAACCTACATGGACAGATCTGAAATATTCCAAAACATGTTCCAAAAGTGTTTCTAATAGTCAATCATGCACAATGTACCATTTCTAGTAACAAAGTAACATGAAATCTTTGTAAAATCAACATACATTCTTGAATATCCACATAATTTGACATATGGTATTACACCAACACATCATCAAACATGAATATGATTGTATCAGACACATTAACATGATTAAATACACTTGTATTGAGGATCAAACATACTTGTTCATATCAAGTCAACATAAAAGTCAAACTAAACATTATATTGCCATAACTAGCCAAGAATCATCTTGGCCCAAGTGAAATGAGTTTAGCTACTCATATACATCAGTTTAAGCACAAATACATCTGGATTACATGAATACATGGTCACAAATCAAAGTTAGAAAGAGAATACCAAGCTAATTTACACTTTGACTTTGTGATTCCAAGCTTCCAAATGTTAATCCAAGCCTCCTAGCAAGCTCTCCCTTCTTTGATATCACCAAAATATACTTCTGGACTGATTAGGGTCGTGGGAGTGATTTTGGGTGGTAAAAAATTTGAATTGGTGCCCCTTTTTTCTCTTGGACGGAATGCAGTCTTTATAACTCAGGAACAGGGGTCCTTGCGGCCGCAAGCAATCCTTTACGGCTGTAAGATGGGCGGTGGATTTGACGTTTGCCAGGTGCAAGTTGTCAAGTGGGCAGATTCTAGAAGATTGGCCTTTGCGGCCGCAAGGGATAAGCTTTGCGGCCGTAAGGAGCATTTTTTCACTATGTCTTCATTTTTCTGCTATTTTGCACCGGATTTGACATGAAGGTCAAGAAACTGCGCAAGAAGATGATCAAGCTAATGAGGCGTTTCGGCATGTAAAACATGCATAATAACGCAGATATCATTGTACATGTCATCTTTAACGTATGCTATTTATGTAAGTGCAACGTTGAAGAATTTGTGGAGATTCTTGACATGAAGGTCAAGAAACTGCGCAAGAAGATGATCAAGCTAGTCCTTGGTAAAGTGGAAGCACAACTTAGGTCCAAACCTGACATAGGAAGTTGAGGACTAGATCAAGGCAAGATACCCTCACCTGTTTATCACTGAGCGGATTCCGAGTACGGAATCCTCTTAAGAGGGGTAGATTTGTAACATCCTCAACTTAGGCCTAGTTGTAAGAACCGTGTACGCGTAAGTAGTTAATGTAATAGGGAGTATTTGTTTGTATGTACTTGTAAGTTAATTGAATGTGTTAGAGTTATGTGTGTTTTATGTATGTACGTGAATATGTATGTCAAGTATGTGTGTATGATAAGTATATGTATATGTTAAGTATATATGTATATAAGTAATTAAATAAAAAAAGAAAAGAAAGTTGAGAAAATCTAGAGGCAAACCGCCTCTGGAATGTGTGTGTAAATATATACATGTTACAAAAGAACAAACACACAAACCGCAAAACACACACTTCTCTCTCTATTTCTCTCTCTGCTCTCTCGGTTTTTGAAGAAGAACAAGGAAGAACTCTCGATTGTTGATCTCAAAGGTAAGCAGTATGATTTAAATATGTTTAGAAGATTAGAGTTAAGTGTTGTTGTGTTAGAAACACAAATTCAAGCAAGAACACCTTGAAGAATATGGAAACACACTTTCTAAGTGGGTTTTGCATAAATGGTGTTCTTGTTAGGATTTGATGTGTTTAAGATGTTTATGTGCAAAGAAAATGAGTTTTAAGAAGTTTTGGGCTTAAAACTAAAAAGTTTGAAGTTGTTAAGATGATCAATGAATGTGACGGAATTTCAGATGATGACGTTGTCGGATTCCAAGACCTTGAAGGTGTCGGAATCCACTGTTGTGAAGAAATCCGGAAGTTTGATGAAATCCGTAAAGTGTCGGAATCCGATAGAAGTATCGGATTTCCACATGTTTCGGATTTCGGATGTCCCGGATTTAAAGTGTCGGATTTCCATATCCCGGATTTCCTTCAATGTGTCGGAATCCGCAAGTGTCGGATTCCACATGCATGTTGGGTTCCTAAGTGTTGGAATCCGCAAGTTGTCAGATTTCCTAAGTTATCGGATTTCCTAAGTTGTCGGATTTCCGATAGTGTCGGATTCCGTTGAATTAAGTCAAAGATGCCTAAGTGTTGAAATCCGCAAGTTGTCGGATTTCCTAAGTATCGGATTCCGGATGAAAGTGTCGGATTTTCCCAAAATCCACAAGAACCATCGGATTTCCCCAAATTCGACAGTTTTGGCGGATTTGGGATAAAGTCCAAAGTTAAGTGTTTGTTTTGTAAGTCTTGTTATGCATGTTTGAGTGATTAATGTAAGGATGATATTCTAGGTGAACTTGTTGTAGTGAAGTCAGATACAAGTACTTGTTGATTCTAAGTTACTCAGGTGAGTGCCTACTTTCATGAGACTCGGTAGAGTAAGGCTTGTATGCTAGATGACTATGTAAGTATGTATGTCTAACCTCTTTTGTAGGTATGCTTAAGAAGCTGAGTGTAAGTTATGAATGATGTTATGATTGCCTGTAAGATATGTAATAGGTGCATGCCAGCGGGTCCAGATTGGAACCGCTTAGTTATTAATGATGTAATGTACTAATGAATGACTGAATGATGGATCCCTATGGGATCATATGTACGATAAATGATGATGATGATGGATCCGTGTGGGATCAAATGTACGTATATGTGTATGTGCACTGTCTGCAGACTATCTCACCCATGGTGTCAACTTTGTAGTTAGATCCCAAGGGAACTTCGGTCATAATTCGGGATTTAATGGTGATTCGGGGTGCATCCCGGGTTAAGGTTCTACAGAACCGCCGTGCCTTAACGTGAGATTGTAATCAGCTAGGATCTGGCCGGGATTACTAGGGAACCTATGGTTCCGTAAACGATGCTTGGTGGACTGCTTTATGCTCCCCCACCAGCGCGGATGGTTCTGTCTGATCCCCCAGACTGAGTTATTGAGCAGGACAGACTCCCCAGCAAGACATGACTCTTACTGATCTTGTCAGCACACCGTTATGTGTTAAGCTTGCAATGATTGCTTATGTACGATGTGTATGATGCATGACTTACTGTATTGATACTTATGCTAAGTATGTACTCACTAGCTAAGTGTTTGCTAATGCTGCTATGATTTCCCTTTTCAGGTAAAGATTAGAAGGCCTGGTGAGGCGGGTGGCTTTTGATGTAGATGCCCCTTGTGGGTGGAACACTTGATTTTGATGTGTAATGTAATAAGAGACTTTATGGTCGGTTCCTGTTGTAGGTAACACCAATGAATGTTTTGAATAGACAACAATGTAATTAAATAGTTTGTTACTATTAAAAGAAAAATTTCCGCTGCTAAACCTGATTTGTCATTAAAGTGGTTGTTTTCGGAAGCGGTGTTACACAAACCTCCGTATTTTGATGCTCTCATCAGTCAGCAAATGAGGAACAAACCTCATTTTATCAGTGAAAGCCCAATGTGATCCTCCATAGACTTATCTCCTTTTCGGAGATTATTGAATTCCCGCTCCAGATGATCCATATCATAATCAGTGCAATATTTCTTCTGCACCTTCTCAGTGAATTGCTCCCAAGACAGAGCATCAGTTACCTCCTTTCTAACCGAGGCCTCGACCGTGTCCCACTAGAATATGGCACGGCCCTTCAACATCCGTACTACATACCTGACGCAGTACTCGGGCTCACATTATTGTAACTGTGGGGTCATCACTCCCCTCAAAAGTAGGTGGTTTGCATGATAGAAATTTCTTAAACGAACACGGCTAGCGGGGTGGTTTACCCAGAGCCGAGTTGAGTAGAAGCTCCTTTGCAATACCGAGCTCCTCCTCAAGGCGTCGGATGTACGCCTGTTGTACCTGTTTGGCTAGAGCACCTTCAGAATGGTGCTGAGACTGCTCGTCTCCAGCATGTTGTGGTATGTGGGAGGCCTCGTCCTCCATTTCTTTAAGAGACTGTTCAGTAGCATCATGTTGAGCAGACATCTTTATCGATTTGCTATAAGAAAGGAAGGCAGTCATTATAGCATTTACACTTGCATATCAACATATAGACTAACTACTAATAAGTACTAATCATATAGCACTCATACTCAATCCCTTTTACCCAATAAGGAACACTTTCATAATGGTCGGGCCCGAGTTTGAGATTGAATACTCTTTCAAGTACCCAATTCCCTCAAACTTAGGCTCTGATACCTAACTTGTAACACCGCCTCAACTATTATCAAAATCTGTGAAAATTTAAGTTTTTAAACTGCGTGGATCTATGTTTAATTAAAGTGTTTAGCTGTTTGATTACTAATCGAGTATTTCAAAACACCGCAGCGGAATATTTTAAAGCAAACAAACAAATCCTATTAACTATTACAGTTTAAAATCACAATGATTTGGCGTTTATATATACATATATAAAATGATGCCAAACCACATAATACTGGTGTTACTATATCAACAACCGACCATTGTATTCAAAAATACCATACACAGTGTTCCTTCCCAAAAGACATATACAAATCCCAACAGAGATCCCTTCTCACCAGGCACACCTAGTCCTTATCTGTAAAAAAGGAATATCAACAGGATTAGCTATATAAAATAGCTAGTGAGTACTAACAGGCATGAATAGCAATAAAGCAAGTCATATATCAAGATTTAGCAAACAATGTTATCCTATCACATAGCGGAGTGCTTACATGTCCAGCGAGTGTATTATATTGCCGGGTTGCAAGTCTAGCTCAAACCACTACCACCAGGGGAATCAAACACTGCCAACCGTGCTGGTTTCACCACGTGAGTGAATACCATGCTCGTTTAGGAGCCTGATGTGCGTTTTACGTACTAGTTTTAAATTTATATTTTACCGAATTATTTACCAAAAACTGCACGAATAGGCAAGTGTACCTAATCGTTTAGTAATATAGTTAGTAAGTCGGGTGTCGAACTCTTGGGGAACGGGAGCTAAACTGAATTTCTTAAATTAATATAGAATTAACTAAAATAAACTAATTAAACCAAATAAACCAAATAAACCAAATAAATATAAAATAAATGCAAATAAACTAAAGCAATTAACTAAATTAAAGGGAATTTTGATGCAAGATTCAAGCTTTATTAATCTAAATGGACTCTAACATTACTAAATACTCAAAAGCAACCAAAGAGAGCAAAAAGCAAAGATTTTTATATATTTAACTATCAATTAAAAGGCTTTCCCTCCCTAGATTTGATTCCACCCTTTTCAAGTTGATTTTATTAATTAAATTGATGCATTGGACAATTAATTGACACTATACCGATTCCCATACTGTTAGACTCTTGATCCGAGTATCCAAATTTTCTAATCATGCAATTAACTAATTAATTTTTCATTAAATCAATTAACTACACAATTAAGCATATTTGAGTTCGTATCTATCAAGATCTAATCTTTAATGATTGATTAAGTTACCAAATCATTTAATTAACACATGAAAGTCATCATATATTAATTCTAACACATTAAAGTTCCTATCTTGATTGTTTAAGCCTAGGATTTGATCAATCACTAATCAACACTAATTATTGGTCCTAATTAGAATTGATTAAAGTTATATAAATGGATTGGTCCTCCAATTTACATTAACTCAGATTCTAAACTTCTCAAAAAAAGAACTAAAACATGCAAGGATCTTTGATTAAACTTGAAAGATGAATATATTGCCATTAATGTCATAAATATGTAAAATTAACCAACTTTAAAGGGTTTCATCTCCTCTAGGGAGGAAAACAGAAAAACCAAGCCTATAACAATCATATTAAACTTCTGGAATTCGTATATAAACATTAAGAACAAAAGAAGAATAATAAAACCATAAATAAGCAATAGATCCAAGCCTTTAGCCTCCAAATTGTGCTTCAGTCCTTCAAATCAGCCTTCAAGCCTTCTGGGATGTCTTCTGGAACGTATTTGGTAGAGTATGGGTGGAAGAATTTGAGTGGTTAACCCCAAATCAGATCTGAAAGTTCGTTTATATAGTTTTTAGAAAACAGGGGCGTCGCGCCGCGACAAGCAAGTATCGCGCCGCGACAAGGAATTGTATCGCGATCCTAACTCTTTGAAATTCAATCTTTGTCATTATCCTGACGCGTCGCGCCGCGACGACACGTGGCCAGCAGATAGGCATTATCCAAAAGAGTTCGTAGCGCCGTGACAGGAAAGGGTGTCGCGCCGCGACCCCTTCTATTGCGCCCGATGACTTCTTTTTTTCATTTGGGCTTGGGCCTTGGGCCTTGAATTCTTTTCTATCTTTTTCTTTCTTTTCCTTTTAGGCTCCATTTTATTGGGCTTTCCTTTTCTTCTTGATTTCCTTGGGCTAATTTATCTCTCTCGATTTCTCGGGCTCTATTTCTTCAATAATTTATTAATTCGCCTTTTTAGCTTGCAAAACATAAAAGAAACGATAAATGCATCTTTTACAATTAATACATATTTTCCGGCTAAAACTAACCCGATATCGCATAATATTTATATATATTTAACGCGATATCAGAGCCAAAGGCTCATAGGCTCAGCCGTTTAAGGCAATCACTCCAGATAATCTAAGGAACGGCACTTGTGTACCGTTGATCCAGAACATTATGCCCGAGGGCCAATGACCCAGCCGAAGCTGACCTTAATCAATAAATTGTCCGGACATGCATATAGCTCATCAATAATCCTTTTCATGAACAATTGCATGCATGCGTTTACAGATAACTTGTATTCATCAATATATATGTACATGTATTTAAATACATGTTCACATATCATTTAATCATGACATTACTTACTTGCATACATATAACTTCCTAGTGTACCATATTTAGCATACAATAACCATGTAATTCAATTTGCATTTAAATCTCCCTTTATTGAACTCATGAAAGTCAATACTCACCTGACAGACTAATATCGGATAAACTACAGTATTGGCACTCCCAGTACAGTCGGAATACCTAATTACAGATTACACATATCAAAACGGATGTAAAACAGGACTATCACATGGCAAGGCACGCCCGTGACTTTCGGGGCACGCCCCGTACCCTGGTCACAGGTACGTCCCGTGACCAAAGTCACTCCCCCGGACCATCTAGGGTTAGGCACGCACGTACCTTTTTGAAGTACGCCCGTGCCTACCCGGGTACGCCCTAAGGCATGGTTGGATCTTGAGAGGTACACCCGTGCCCTTTGACACACAGCAGCAGGCTCGACCAGAACCTGCTGTTTACCATTCCAAAATACCCAAAACTCAATTCCAGCCATTTCCAGATGTTACCTTTCATTCATTGTGAACCTATGTTGCATAAACAAGCTAAAAACACATCTTTTACACCTTATAACAACATATAGCAGATTTGGGACTCAATTTCACCATTTGACCCATTTTCACAAAATCATCCAATTCAATCATAAATAGCAATACAATTACACAAACTGATTACTAAACATCTGGAATTGATCAAGGAATAGATTACAACAACATAGAACAATTAACTTCAAGGATTGAAGCTAATTTGAACATTGACCCATTTGAACCTAAAACTAGAAATTAAAGAATTTGGAGAAGAAAGCTTACAAGAATCAAAGAGACGTTGTAGAACAGATTACTACAAGGATTAACAGCGGATTCTTGAACTTAATTCCAACTTTGAATTCAACCTTGAATGAGTTCTTCAATCTTCAAACACAAAGAGAGAAAGAGGCAATGTAAAACCCTAAATTTTGTAAATTATAAAATATATATATATATATATATATGAAATGCAAGTTAAGTAAAATTGATAAAATTAGGTGTTAAGGTGTTATCTATATTATATATATATATATATATACACATGGATGTGGGTAATAGATGTAAAAGGAAAGAAGTGCAATGGCCATAAATGTAAATATGTATATATATATATATATGTATTGACTCAACATATGAGTCAAAGAAAGGAAAAAAAAGAGAAGAGAAAGGAGAAGAATCTGGAAGAAAGAAGAGAGAGTTCTAGAGGGTGCCAAGAAGAAGAGAAGGAAGATCAAGTGGAGAGCAAAGAAATCAAGAGGCCATTTGATGATTTGAGGTGTTCTAAGGCTTCAAAGTGTGTTTTAAACCCTCATACAAGCACCAACTCGGGTCTAGCAAGTTTTGATTCATGATCAAGTAAGTTTTAACTTGGGATTGTGTTTTATTTTGGCTTTCTATGTTATATTTGTTGATTTTATGGTGAAATTTGTGAAAATGATAGTAAATGGGTCAAAATTGGAAGAAATGGTGAGCTTGGGGTTTCACTAATTAAATACATGAGAAGTGTTCTTGTTATAGTGTTATGAAGTGTTATTTGAGACTTATTATGTTGCAAATATGTTTGATTTGGAAAAATTTTGGGTTTTGATCGGATTTGCAGCAAGGAAAACAGGGGATAAGTTGCTGCTGCAGGTCGTCGCGGCGCGACGCAGCATGGTCTGCGCGTTGAGTTCTTCCAGCGAGTTTTTCAAGGCACGAGCTTAGTTGCTTCGCGGGGCGAGCTTCCCTGAAGCCTCCAAAAATATTATTTTGACCTGTTTTGACCCTATATATGCTTGGGGATTAATTACTATGGTTATAGGAGGTTTATTTGGAGCCTTTTAAGACCCGAAAGGGTGTCTAACTAGATTTGAGTCTAGAAAACTTGTTTTTGGTTAACTTATGTTAGTTAACCTTGTGTTTTGTGATCATAGGTTTATGATCAAGTGTTAAGCTTTGGTTTGGATGGGGTTGTGATCCTCATCACACCCTCAGGTGAGTACACCCTGCGGATACCCAACTGTTTGATAAGATTACAAGTCATCAGGTTGTGTTTTGATTGTTTGGAAATTGTTTGATGAATCTTAATGATTCTAGTTTTGGTTGGATAGTTGGTATCAGAGCCTGGGTTTTAGTGAATCATGCACTCGAGTTAGTGTTTGGTCTCAAACCAGGCCGACCATTACAGGAAATCCATTTTTACTGGAAGAGGGTAACTTGGGTTAGGATGAGAGTTGCCTGAGTGTTAGGTAACTCAAGCGTGTCGCTAGCCCTCTGTTACAAAGTTTGACCTCTGAGATGAGATATATATATATATGGAAAAAGCCTACCTTGGGTAGCAGTTTGGAAGTTAATTGTACTGTTGAGTACTAAGAATAGATGTCCTGGTTCACGTAGAACCTCGGATAGAGACAAAAAGCTGTTTGAGCTTGTGTTTAGAATCCTGTATTATGGATAAGTCAATGATGAATCCTTGTAAGGATAGCTTGATTTAGAGGGAAAGATTTCCTTGAGGATATATGAGATGCTTTGAGCACTAGAATGAGAAACTAAGTCTTGATTAAGATTAGTTTCGCCAATAGAAACATGATATTATGATATTAGAAGCCTTGTTTAGTATGCCTTAATGCTAAGGCGAGTAAGTGATGAACTCCATGAAATGGAGTTAGATCAGAAAAGTGCCATTATCCTTGGTTCAAGAAGGGAGGCATCTTATGAGAAGTGGTATAAAAGACAATTTGGTCTATAGAATGAACCCTTTATGCGACTGCGGTTGAGGGTTCGGATCCTTTATGGATAATTGTTAGAGTCATTTGTTAGTGACACTCTATGTGTTTTGACTTGAGAGTTGTTTCTCTATCTAAGTATGAATCCTATTGGGGTTATTGGTTAAGTTGAAATTGAAAGTGAAATTAATGTTTCATGTATGATAGATTTACTCTGATGAGTTAAGTTCAAAATGAAATAGTGTTTGTGTGTTTCTCCGAGAGGAACAAGAATCTTCTGTGAAATTGTGTCTTCTATGATAGAAGAATAGATATTGTGTCACCATCGAGGTGGTGCGGTTTGGTCCAAACGAGTTGGACTCCTCATGGAAATCTAGTATAGATCTTGTGATCTAATGGGTTTCACATTGAGATGTAATGTAGAATGACTAAGATGAATTGAAAACCTTTGGTCACGTAAGCTCTCAAGTTTGATTGAAAGCGGTTAACCACTCTTGGCACTTGTTATGTGCTTAGAGGAGATTAGAGGTATAAGTAAGTTGGGGGGATCCCAAACTATCTTGTGATTGAGATTATGTAATGAAATGTTTAAGTAAGGTTGTACTCTGAGTAACCTTATGATTAAGTTGATTAACCTTAGAGATTTGAACTCTCTAGTGGTTGAGATTTTATGAAATTAAGATTGTGATGCTATTGATTAGTGATTTGATCACTTAAGAGTCTGTGTAACCAAATCTCTATTCTTTGATGATTTAGAGAGTGGTGTTAAAGAAAGATAATTGTGAATTATTGAACCTCTTATGAGGATAGACCAATTATAAGGTCAGTTTTGTGATATGAAAATTTGGATTATATTTTGGTGTGACCTTATGTATCAGGTTATCCCCGATAGTGGGAATGAGTAATTGTAAGTTCATTAGAACTGCGATAAGTGTTAATGATTGATAGTTTGATAAGTTGACTAAGTGGTCCGCATTGGGAAATGTTGAAAAGAGTTTCTTATGATTACCATAAGTTATGGTCGGATCCATAATCCGGTTGATGTATGGAATATGAATCCCATTAAGAACATAAAATTTTATGTGAAATGGTGTTGGGGGTCTATAGATTTACCTTTGAGGTGAAGAATCTTTAGGACCTCATAGTGGTTACCTTTGGGAATCAAATGTGATTCTTTGGGATTAAATCCGTTTTGATTGTGACATTTTAGTGTAATGGGTAGTTGTTACCTAAGGAGTGATTCACTCTGCTTATATGTTCGGACCCTTGAAAAGAGATTTAGAAACTAGTGGAGCTGAACCCGAAAGTGAAGCTCCTGTGTATGAATCGAGGCAGGTCCTCAGGCTATGAGATAGAGTTAAGATCCTTCTATTATGATAATAGATGTCCTTGTGACAAGTAGCTAGATTACATGTGTTAAGCATAGTGTGGTGTCTTGAGACCACAAGAGTTGACTGAGTATATGACCATTAGGAGCATGCGGCGATGCCGGTAGCTCGAGTTGGTCGAGAGCTGTGACTTTGAGATCTATTTTAGCCGGGCATGGCAAAGTTGTGACCTAAGTATGGAGTCGCTAGATTATAGTCCTAATAGGGATATTGTGGGTCTTTTGACCAAAAGTTGTTATGAACTTAATGAGGTGACGTAGACGTGCTCAACGAGAGGCCTTGCGGGATAAAGATCTCTAAGAAAGATTGTGCTTGTAGATATGATCGTCTTAGGGACGATATGGTGATATTTAGACCAATGGGTCGATTTGAGCCTTAGTGTTGGATATGAAGTATGATTTATTTGTGTTTAACGTATACTGGTTCTAGTGAACCTCATTTGATATTGCGTTAGTATTGTGCAGAGATCTGAACTAGTGTGCTAGCTATTGGTGTTGTTGGCATGCATGGTTATTGAATTAAGGTATAATGTTTTGAAACTTTAAGTCATGTGATGTGGCATTTAGTAATCGGTAATTTTTTTACCGTAGAAATTTCCGAACCAGAGGTTAGTTTATGTACTTTTGGTTATGTGCCAAGGTTGTTAAGAACCTTGCGAGGTGATTATATGATTTGGGTCTTCATTGGCCAGTTGGTGAAAGAATGAGTTTATTTTAATGATACTTATGTGTTTGTCTGTCCGAATTAGGGACAAGTACTTCAAGAATATGATGGTATTAAGACATGGGATCATGATATTCGATTATGGATAGACACTCGTGCGTTACTCGAATTATTGGAAAAACTATTTATAATTAGCATATATGTTCATGAACGAGTGGTTTGCCCAATTTGGTTGGCATTTGCCCTAGTGTTTGAAAATTTAGAAGTGATTGATAGATCACTAAATGGTGCAATCAAATTGCTAGCCATAAGGTTATATGACTTAAGAGTTATAGAGCTTGGGTTAATGATGTTGATCTTCGACAGTCCAATTGGGAGTTATTATGAACCCATTGTGGTAAAATACTAGGCTATTTTAAAGGTCTAGTTAAAGAAATTAATCTAGAGCTTTGACTTGTGAAAGCTATATTGATGATTGCTCTCATAGAGAGAAAGATTAAGTGATTATGAAAGAGTTGATACTAGTAGTTGAATTAAATGATCCTAGTTCGGATCTTAGTGCAAACATGTGGAAATACCTAAGCTTGTGGATCGAATTCGATTCCGAGGACGGAATCTTTTTAAGGAGGGAGAAATTGTAAAACCCGAAATTTTGTAAATTATAAAATATATACATATGAAATGCAAGTTAAGTAAAATTGATAAAATTAGGTGTTAAGGTGTTATCTACATTATATATATATATATATATATATACATGGATGTGGGTAATAGATGTAAAAGGAAAGAAGTGCAAGGGCCATAAATGTAAATATGTGTATATATATATATATGTATTGACTCAACATATGAGTCAAAGAAAGGAAAAAAAAGAGAAAAGATAGGAGAAGAATCTAGAAGAAAGAAGAGAGAGTTCTAGAGGGTGCCAAGAAGAAGAGAAGGAAGATCAAGTGGAGAGCAAAGAAATCAAGAGGCCATTTGATGATTTGAGGTGTTCTAAGGCTTCAAAGTGTGTTTTAAACACTCATACAAGCACCAACTCGGGTCTAGCAAGTTTTGATTCATGATCAAGTAAGTTTTAACTTGGGATTGTGTTTTATTTTGGCTTTCTATGTTATATTTGTTGATTTTATGGTGAAATTTGTGAAAATGATAGTAAATGGGTCAAAATTGGAAGAAATGGTGAGCTTGGGGTTTGACTAATTAAAGACATGAGAAGTGTTCTTGTTATAGTGTTATGAAGTGTTATTTGAGTCTTATTATGTTGCAAATATGTTTGATTTGGCAAAAGATTAGGTTTTGATCGGATTTGCAGCAAGGAAAACAGGGGATAAGTTGCTGCTGCAGATCGTCGCGGCGCGACGCAGCATGGTCTGCGTGTTGAGTTCTTCCAGCGAGTTTTTCGCGGCGCGAGCTTCCTTGAAGCCTCCAAAAATGTTACTTTGACCTGTTTTGACCCTATATATGCTTGGGGATTAATTCCTATGGTTATTGGAGGTTTATTTGGAGCCTTTTAAGACCCGAAAGGGTGTCTAAGTCTAGATTTGAGTCTAGAAACCTTGTTTTTGGTTAACTTATGTTAGATAACCTTGTGTTTTGTGATCATAGGTTTATGATCAAGTGTTAAGCTTTGGTTTGGATGGGGTTGTGATCCTCATCATACCCTCAGGTGAGTACACTCTACGGATACCCAACTGTTTGATAAAATTACAAGTCATCAGGTTGTGTTTTGATTGTTTTGCAATTGTTTGATGAATCTTGATGATTCAAAGGATGTGGATTATGAAACTGTTTTATAAATGCTTTATGAAACCTTTGGGGTTTAAGAATGTGGAATTGTGAATTCAAGTTAAGAGGTGTTTTAAATGGTGGTTTTCTAAATAAGACCATTGCTCCATGTTGGAGATGGTCTATGTTTACATTGTGCTTAAATTAATGGTTTTGAAACATGATACTCCATGTTGGAGTGGATTTTGATTTTGAAACAAAAGACATGATTTTGAGATTAATGAAATTCATGTTTTCACATATGATATATCTTGGGCATTGAAATACCAACTGTAACCGGGTTTTGAGAAATAAAGATATGTTCATATAAAAGTTGTTTTTAGGCATTGAGATGCCAAATATGGTTTTGATTGTTGAGCATTTATGCTCAAGTGATTTAAATTGTGAAACTTGCTCGTTTTATCGATAAGCTAATATGTTTGGATTAATTGGTCTTTATGGGAAGATGTTTGTGGCCTTTATGGCAAGTGATTTTATGTGACCCTTCGGGGTAAATGATTTTATGACCCTTCGGGGTAAGTGATTTATGACCCTTCGGGGTAAGAGATTTTATGACCCTTCGGGGTATGTGATTATGTGACCCTTCGGGGAATGTGCTTATGTGACCCTTCGGGGTATATGTGCTTCGGTCCGGACCACTGTGTGATATAACTCTGTACCATAGGGTTCCTAGTCATTGGGACGTACACAGAGGTTCCTGTGGCTTTGGCAATTGGGGGGACCGCGAGGTACGGGTGGCTGAGGGATCGATGTAGAGAGTGGAGGGGTATGTCAGTAGCCATCATGACCGTGTGGGTTCACTGGGCTGACGAGCCACCGAACCCGTGGCAACACAAGTGGATTTGGTGAACAGGGCATGCACTCCAGATAACCGTTGTATGGTGGACTGCATCGTGCATCCCCAACCTTGACGGGGTGATGTGGTTATCCCCCATGTGGGCACGTGTTGACCGTGGCTAGCTACCACGTGGATACATTGTGGCCCAATGGACAGACCCGCATCCTTATGTGCTATTATGTGTATGCTTTCAAAAGCTTAATAGATTGCCAAACTTATGTTTTCAAAAGAAGTAAAAGGATGATTTGGTTTTGATAAAACTAATGTTTTTGGTTGTACTCACTAGCTATGTTTATAGCTAACTGGTGTATAAAAATGTTTTGTATCCGCAGGTTGTATAGATGCCTTGGTGAGGCGGGTAGTTGCTGTGGGCTTGGCTTTGACTTGGTTACAATTCCGGTAATTCTAGATTTCCTACTCTATGTATATGGTCGTGAGATTGACTGTGGTAACACCCAAGGTGAGTGTGTTTGTGTATGTATGTGTGGACGTGTGTGTACAGAGAAGGATATACATGAGAACCAATATTGGTTCTCATTTATCCACAAGGGGTATTTTGTTCCCCTTTTCAACATACAACTTAATGCACGAGTACCCGTTTTAACTAACGGAGATATTTTTGGAAACCTCGTTTGAAACCATTTAATATTTTATCATTTTTATCTATTTTCTTTATTATTTTTAAATTCACATTTAATAAACCTACTTATTTTCTTTAAATACTTAACATATATTCTAATTTAATTCTATTAAATTAACTCACGTACCAAATGGAGCGCACGAATATGCCCGATTTGAGGATGTTACATCAAATATGTACAATACATAAATATCTGTTTTCAACCAACAAAACAAAGTCATGGTGTTACAAAAACTGCTGGATCGTTTCCTTCTACAATCGTTTTCTTTTACAAAACTTATCAGAGTTAGGTCAACTTTTACTTCTACTAACACCACAAACACAAACCTGCAAAAACATCAACTGAGGGGAATTAGTACAAAGCTAAGTGAGTAGAGCCTAAGCACAAACGCAAACATCAACAGTCAATAACAAAGCATGTAATCACATATCCAAGAAGACCGACGGTTCGGCGCAGAACCTACAACCAATGCCGGTCAAAGCAAAGGTTTACCTATAGCCCTCTACTGAGTTAGCACAGTGGAAATTCCCCTCTGATGCAATGTATGCACCAGTAAGACTATCACTGTACAACCAACCAGTAAACGAGCCCAGTCCAATTCTACGCGTAGCTGACTTCTCAAACGCAACTCAATATCATTCAAAGAGCGCGTATCGGCCAAATAGTCATGCAACAAATATAATCAATCACCAATCACAATCACAATCAATAATTCAATCAATTATCCAATCACAAACGCATGCATCACATCAACCATAATCTTTACCATGTGCGATTAACGTTCACTCACCTCATTTTCAACGCGAACTCAGATATTTAATATCACTGAGTCTTTGGATTGTCTGAAAACACGATAATAACAAAATCAGTCTCGAACATAACATAAACACATTAAACACAAATCAAAGGATCAATCAAATAAAGTTCATAATTCTGAAAATAATCGGACGCGTCGCGTCCACGAATCCGACGCGTAACGTCGACCTAAAGTGTCGAATTTCTTCATCGGATTTCAACAATCCAGCGGATTTCAAATCCCGGATTCAAGTTGTCGGATTCTAGCTTGGCGGATTTGACTTGTCGGTTTCAAACCATCGGATTTTGGGCTACGGATTTCAAACCATCGGATTTCCGCACTCGGATTCAAGGAATCCGCTAAAATGCGGGAACGCGTCGCGTCCAAGGATATGATGTGTCGCGTCATACTCTGCATCATCTTCTCCAAATTTTCAGCCGACTCAAACTTTGAAACTCCATTTTAAGCTATGATTTTCAACCCAAAACACTTCTAAACATGTATAAACCTTATATAACTATCATGAACATCTTAGAACTCATCAAAACATCATATCATGCTAAACCCATTTATCAACTTTGAGCTTGAAGCTCCATTAATGGTGAAACTTCATATAGACACATATTTCAACAGATTCATGCATCAAAACGAATTATAACATGATACAAACACCTACTAACCTTCTACTTGAATTTACAAGCACAAAATCTTCACTTAGCAATTTCAAGTTAGCAAATTTTGAGAGGTTTCTTCACAAGGGGTTTTGCTCTCAAATACACACACTACACACTTTTCTTCTCTCAAGATTATGAACAGATATACACATACACATTCAATTTGTAAGCTGAAGCAGGAGGTGGCTCTAAGCTCTTATCCAAATAGCATGCATATATATATTTGACATACTTACATTCATGCGTACATACATACATACACAATATACCATACATACATACATACATACTATTTATTTCTTTTCATTTCTAGTGACATTAATATATATCAACATATATATATATATATATATTCTCAATTAGTAAATTTAATTAACCAATTAACTTGAAATAACACATAAATAAATAAAATGCAATTAAACACATACCGCCAACCTGCTAATCTACTAGCCCAGGTTTGCCGGTGTTACACCTGGTGAGCGGGGTTGCCTTTTGCTGGACATTTCTTTATGTGGGTTGGAACACTTACGAATATTGTAATTAAATGATATTATGGTCGGTCGTTGTTAGAGTAACACCACAGTCGATACTATGTTTTGAATGTAAATAACTGGTATAAACCTTTTGGTTTAGCTTTCCGCTGCTTAACTCAATGTTATATAATCGTGATTGAGTTCACGTTTATGAAAAACGCAAATTTTTGCTAATTTTGATGTTTGCAAAGCCGGTGTTACATTAGACCTTCTATACCTTGGGTAGCTCAAGATGTAGTCCACTTGTAACGTCCCATTTTTTTTAAATAGTAAAATTCATAAGAGTAAGACGCGTATTAATTCATAAGACTTAATTACAATCCAAAATCATAAGTGAATCAAGTCTCGCGTGTAGCAATTTAAAGCTATTAAAAACATTTAAATAGAAAAAGAAACTATTCTTCGGTGTGAGCTAACATCACTGCCCTGGAGCTCCCTCACGGCCCTTTCCTGAAACGGTTAATATCAACAACAGTAAGCTTATAGCTTAGTGAGCACAGTAACTTACTCATCATAAAATATATGCACGGTCAACACATAACACATATATAGGAACAGTTCGCAATCAACAATTTCCACTTCCATTTAACTACCCAAGGCACCCCAAGGGTTTTACGTCTAATCAGAGTCATGTGTTTTCACTCCATTTACACAACCCCCGAGTTGTGGTTTCACTCCATTTACACAACCCCCGAGTTGTGTTTTCACTCCATTTTACACAACCCTTCACCACATATTAACAACTCATACAAGATACACAATTAAACACACAACAATTTCGTACATACAAGTATAAGGAATAAGTTAGATATTATGATATATATATATATATATATATATATATTAGTGATTACTAGCTATACAATGATTTTGCAATTCCCAACCTACCTTCTTCCTCCCTTCACTAACTATTCTAATACTATTCTTATGCTGGATTATTTGGGACTACAGGAATAACAGAGTTTTCAATTCGAAATCAGTGTCCTTTGTTGTTTTTTACAACCATTTGCGCGGTCTATCTTTCTTTTGGTTGAATGTAAGGGAAAATCTTGAGAGAAAACTAGTTTGGATCAATTGGTGTTATAATCCAAAGTTGAAATCTCTTTTGTAATTTTCTTTTTCTATTTTTGTTTTTCTTCTAGCTTTTTGCTAGAGTTTTTAATGAAATTTCTTCTGCAGTTCAAAAAAAAGGAATTAATTTAAGTACTAAATGCTTTTATGATTAATTAGTCATTCTTAAATGTGTAGTTGGTGTCCACGCTAGTATTTAATCCATAATATGTATGTATATATATATATACTAGCATCGTACCCGCGCAATGCTGCGGTGTCGAATAGTTTTTGTTTTATAATATGCCGTTTTAAAAAACGTAATGATATGTTATTCGCAAAATTCAATGTCACAAAAAAATTTATTTAGCAACATGTCCCATTTTTTTCAAATTTTCTTTTATTTGCGTAAACTATTTTATTAATTTTAAAAATAAAATTTAAAAGACATTAAAATAAGGAAAAAAATCATATTTGTGAAATAAGGATAGAGAAGTTAATAAGATATTAGAAATTATGTTGTTATTGGTGTATAATTATATTTGTGTAAGAGTATATTTTAATTGAATAAAATGTTAAAGTAAATTAGGAGAGAGATTGGAATAGTTAAAGATTGAGTGGATAAGATTAAGTTAAATAGAATGAAAGGCCAAAATGTTGTTTTGATTGAATTTTAAGAAGTCTTAAAATTAAGGAGGAGAAAGAGTGTTAAATGCTTTATATAGTAGTATAGATATATATATATATATATATATATATATATATACACACCCTTCCCATCGGTCCTCAACCGCCTAGCTACAACAGGTGGATTTAATTATCATTTGCTTCTTGGAAAATGGTGGTCTTAGCAATTAATGTGTACTTGATTCGTTATTGCAATAGTCAAGAAAGTAGCTCGAGGAGTTTCTCTCAGTATTAATGCTGACCGGTTAATTAGCATGGACGAAATAAAGAGATGAGGATTACAAGTTACAAGGTCAAACCTACTAGATATTGAAGGTAGAATTTTTGCCACCTTCTCTTTTGTTCTTCCTTGTTTGATTCTTGGTCACATCCTACTCTTTTAGCCGAATTCCCTTCAAATAGCTTTTGTTCCTCTCTCTCTCTCTCTTTAGGGTATTGTTCCATAATCCACTTATATACCCTTCGTTAATCAATTCCGTGGCCCAGGAACACATCATCCCATTCTAAGCCCAGATACATTAATACTAGATATTATGCCCACTACTTATCCATTATCATTTACCAATACTTGAGCCCAATAAGACTTGACCAACAAATAATACCTGGTTACATTTATATATTAAAAGCAAGGGCCACTATGAGGTACGGTCGTGCCCTACGGGCAGGCACGAGCCCAAGTCAGGCATGAGTTGGACGTGGCCTATGGATAGGTACGCCCGTGCCCAGTGGACAGGCACGAGCCCAAACACACCACTTGTATATTCGAATCCCTCAAACCGAGGCTCTGATACCAAGTTGTTACGTCACATTTTTTTTAAATAGTAAAATTTATCAGAGTAAGACACATTAATTCATAAGACTTAATTACAATCCAAAATCATAAGTGAATCAAGTCTCGCTTATAGCAATTTAAAACTATTGAAAACATTTAAATAGAAAAAGAAACTATTCTTGGGTGTGAGCTACCATCATTGCCCTCGAGCTCCCTCGCGGCCCTCTCCTGAAACGGTTAATATCAGCAACAGTAAGCTTATAGCTTAGTGAGCACAATAACTTACTCGTCATACAATATATGCACGGTCAACACATAACACATATATAGGAACAGTTCGCAATCAACAATTTCGACTTCCATTCGACTACCCAAGGCACCCCAAGGGTTTTACTTCTAATCAGAGTCAAGGGCGACTACCCAAGACATCTCCAGGGGTTTTACGTCTTTCCCGTGCCCGGGTTGTGTTTTCACTCCATTTACACAACCCCTGAGTTTTGTTTTCACTCCATTTACACAACCCTTCACCACATATTAACAAATCATACAAGATACATATTTAAACACACAACAATTTTGTACATACAAGTATAAGGAACAAGTTAGTGCAACTCACCTTGTAACAACACAAACAGATGTAACAATAAGTATTTGAATCTACGATGTTACCGCCAATCACCTACATAAAAAGTTCTCATATGAAATTTGTGATCCGTCTCATATTACACATATGCGATTCTGAAAATAACACTTGATTTGCGATTATGAAAATCTGCACTAATTTGCGATTCCCAAAGTGAACTAATTTGCCATTCGAGTTTACGCTAACTTGTAATCTACCAACTAGCATCACTTTTGCAATTTTCCATCAACGATTCATATATATATATATATATATATATATATATATATATATATATATATATACATATATATATATATAGGGGAGGGTTCATTTGAGAACCAATTTTATTGTGAGAACCACGAGAACCAATCTTAGCCATTCATTTTGGATAATGGAATTCATGGATAAAGAGCATGAGGGATTGAGTGTGACAGGGTACATGTAACTATGTAAGGAATTCATGGGTGAACAACTAAAATTGGTTCTCGCAATAAAAACGATTCTCAAATTAACTTTTCAATATATATATATATATATATATATATATATATATATATATATATTAGTGATTACTAGCTATACAGGATTTTGCAATTCCCAACCTACCTTCTTCCTCCCTTCACTGAGTTCTAATGCTAACCCCCAACCACATGACGAGTAGCATAGAACCTAAGCAATCCCCAAATCTCTACCAACTAGGAATTAATTAAAGTACTAAATGCTTTTATGATTAATTAATCATTCTTAAATGTGTAGTTGGTGTCCACGCTAGTATTTAATCCATAATATATATATATATATATATATATATATATATATATATATATATATATATATATATATACTCCCTTCCCATCCGTCCTCAACCGCCTAGCTACGACATGTGGATTTAATTATCATTTGCTTCTTGGAAAATGGTGGTCTTAGCAATTAATGTGTACGTGACTCGTTTTTGCAAATCTCACAGGAGTAGCTCGAGGAGTTCTCTCGGTATTAATGCTGACCGATTAATTAGCATGGACGAAATAAAGAGATGAGGATTACAAGTTACAAGGTCATACCTACTAGATATTGAAGATAGAATTTTCGCCACCCTCTCTTTTGTTCTTCCTTGTTTGATTCTTGGTCACAGCCCACTCTTTTAGCCGAATTCCCTTCAAATAGCTATTGTTCCTCTCTCTTCAGGGTATTGTGCCCTAATCCACTTATTTACCCTTCCTTAATCAATTCAGTGGCCCAGAAACACATCATCCCATTCTAAGCCCATATACATTAATATTAGACATTAGGCCCACTACTTATCCATTATCATTTACCAATATTTGAGCCCAATAAGACTTGACCAACAAATAATACCCGGTTACATTTATATATTAAAAGTAATACTAACTTCAATATTATTTTAATAATAGTTACAATCGGGAATGGGTGTTACACCACTCATGATGAAGCCAAACGAGACATGCTAGGAGTGATTAGCAAACCACAAACACCCGACTCATACTCAAAGTCGACCAAAAACCGAACTCGGTTTTGGTTGGTTGTCCTTGGCCGAACCAAGACAAGAAGAGGAGAGGGAGGAGAGCTTCTTAAATCTAATACTTAGAATGGTGCAATATTTAAACTTCCTCCTAATCCCGTATTTATACTAATAGAAGATTAGATAATACTAGAAAACTTTAAAACACTTCCTAACATTGAATAACGTAATCACTAAGTAATATATATTAATAATAATTAATAAAATTGAAAACTAATCTTAATATATATATATATATATGAGTTGTGTTCAAATGAAGTCTATGTAAAAAACATAGTCCTAAAATTTTAATATTAAATCACAAGTGATTCAGTATACAATCACTTATGATTTATAAAAGCATCACATGTGAATTACGAAAATGTCACTCCACCCAAAATTTTAAAATACAATCTAGACCATTGATGTCATTGATCCAAAAACTAAAATTAGTCCTTTAGGACTATAAATTAAGTATGGACTATATTGAATATTTTTCATTCATATATATATATATATATATATATATATATATATATATATATATATATATATATATTAATTTTCTTTATTAATTATTAATTAATAATTATTATCCAAACTAAATAATTTAAACTTAAATTATTAGTCTTGAATATAATTAATAAACAATATATATTTTTTTTTGTTAATTAATTAACTTGGTAATTTCTCCCTTTCGTAAGTTAAAACCATAGCTTAGGATTTCTGATTTATAACTAACTAGTTATAAATTCGTTCTCCCGAGTGTGGTTGCATTACTTCTCGGATTATAGGCCCTCACAAGTGTGACCCTCAAAAGTTACAGACTCTCACTTGTGTAAGTCGGCAACCCATACTTGATGGCACTGGCCTAAGATGGCCCCTAGACAAGCTCTTCGGGTAAGGACACTTATACTCATGTATTGTGATAATGCAATAAATAAAAAAAACTTATAAAATAAACTGTTTTATAATTAGTATACTTTAGGCTTTTCCCTTTATTATCTCGATATTTCGATTATGAGTGTGAGCATGGTAAAAGTCAACTCTTGAACACTCAGAATTTTTCTTGACTATCCGATTTTAACTGAGTGATAAATGATAAACAACAAATCAGTTTGTTTGGGCATGGCCATGTAGTTTATCAGTTTTAATTAGTCAAGGGGCCGGAAATATCTCTCCTCAAAAGGAGTTGCAAATGCCTCTCGCATATTTGCATTTGGAAACACGGTTTCTGGTGCACCCGGATACGTCTCGTATGGTTACCCAGTTACGGCATGACGTTAAGACACACTAAGGTATATAAGTCCCCATGCCCCAAACCAAATATCTTAGGCTTGAGGACAACCTATGTGATGAATACCTTTGACTCATACCACGAGATATTCTTCACGGTGAGTCTATCCAATATTCACTCCCTAATGAATATCCATCAATCCTTGGCCTACAACCTTGTAGCTATCTTCAATAACTATGAATCTCTGCCAAGGATCACGGTGACGTTACAACCTTATCAAGGTTTCCACCAAGATAAGTAGTCATGGATAACAATTCTGAATAAGAACTTTCATTCATGGATATTACCAAAATATGCAAAATAGTGAAGAATAATGAGATTAATAATGTACCCCCTATATTCTGACCTGGAATAAAGTATAGAATGAATACTAGTCCATTGTTTCAATTTACGGTGTCTATTTATGTTACTATATTGGTTTCAAGTGTAACTTATCACAAATTACAACTTGTAACTACAATATTACTATGAACAAAAAACAAGCATAGCATTAATTAAAGATTAGTGCTCCCACTTGATTTGCTAGATAAATTATTTTCTGCAAACCTTGAAAACAATTTTAGTCTTTCTAATTTTATTATATTACTTAAACTTGGAGAACTGGAATAACTCCTTGTTTCTGAATATATAAAATACTCCGGTAACTAAACTTAGTTACATTGTAGATGTAAGGTTACTTTCTATTCCATGAAATAGAAGAAATAATAAACCCTTGTTTACTAAACTCGTAAACATAAAATTAGACACCTAGTATTTAAACACTTATCTAATTATTTGTTTATTATTTTCAACACTTAACCCCTTTATATATTAATATTAGTGACATTGAATTTTAATATATAATTAAGACATCTCATCTAAGATGTTTCAAGACTTTGAAACATTCTATTTTGAGTAACTCTCAAAATTGATGTCACTTTGACTCACTGGAATTGGTTTGAAACCTTCAAAATTCTCATCTTAAATTATATATATTCCTAAAACTCAATAAGCTAATAATCACTATGTTGTCCGAACACTTATTAGCTTCTATGCGATTATTAGTTAATCAACACTTGATAATTTGGCGTAGGTCAATTGCTCTCACTAACTATTATGAAAAAATGGCATTGCTTAAAATACTCTATTGACTTAATCAAAACTTGACTCTTGAGTCAAAATACCGATTTTAAGTATTAAATCTAAAACTTAGATTTCAGATAAGAATCTTTAAAATTGATGAAAACCTCAACTTGGATTTTCCTTATATCACTATTTTCTATTATGGAAATCGGTTTCTCGAAATTTTATATTATTACAAGTGTAAAACACTTGTAAGGATTCTTATTTAAAACATGTGAGTATTTGATTACAATATTTATTATAATTACTTTATACTCATAAATGTTTTGCTTTTAAACACATCATTCAGAAATAATTTCTATTATTTCAAGTGTTTAACCTTAGTTCAAAACTTGAACTTGTTTTTATAATTACTTATTAAATTACTTAATTAGACAAACTTTCTAATTTACAACAAAATCTTTGTTGTTTCAAGTAATTTTGTAAGCTTAGTCAAACAATTAATATTAATATACTTTAATGGTAATAATTAATGCATAAGATCTAAATCAACTACTAATAAGTCAAGACTTTGACTTGTTAGTCAACTTATAGTCAATCTTGACCAGAAAGATTCACAACACACGTGTAAGAATATATCACTAAATAATTCATTAAAATTGTAAAAACATAATTTCAAAAAAAATATCTTTTACGTCTAGAAATAGAAATGTTTTAAATCTAAAAACTAAGAATTATTAATATCCTTGATCTTCACGTGAGATCTTTGCATCCTTGGCATCTTCACTTTCCATGACCTATTGCAATAAACGATTTGCAAATGTCCACTTACTTATAATAAATATAAGTACAAAGTAAATACGGAAGTTAGTCACAAAATCTACCTGGGATGTTGGACTTATCACCACCTTCGTGACGCTTCGGGCAGTTGACTTTGTAATTACCAACCTCACCGCACTTAAAGCACCGGTTCTCGGCTCGTGCTTTGTTTGGTTTAAATTTTTTCCCTTGCCATTGCCATTGCCATTTCCCTTGGCCTTGGGTGCATTATGTCCTGGCTCGGTTTTACCCTTGCCCTTTCCGCTGTGCTCTTTCTTCCTCCATTATCCATCATAAGGACATCCTTGGACTTAGTCCTGATATTCAACTCAGCATTCTTGAGCATCAAGTGAAACTCAGCTATGGATTTCTCCATTTTGTTCATGTTGTTGACTATGAAAGGATTATAGTCATCTGACAACAAGTTGAGTATCATATTAGTTGCTAGCTGTAACGGGAGTGGGTGTCATAGCCTTTCCAGGTGGTCCATGTGCCCTTTCATTTTCATGATGTGGGCACTGACCGAGGTCCCCTTCGCCATCTTGCAAGCATTGAGTGCTCTCGTGGTGTCGTAACGCTTAGTGCGAGCTTGCTCCCGGAACATATCCCTCAACTGGCGGATCATGTCGTATGCAGATGTATCCATCATGCTTGTCTACAACTCTGGACTCATGGTTGCAAGCATGAGGAAACTTACATCCAACGCATCATTGACACACTTTTATTAAGCTTCTCTTACTTTAGCTCTTGCATTAGATGAAGGGGCATTTCCCACGGGCTCCTCCAGAATGTACCACTTTCTCTCATGCCTGAGCACAATCCGGATATTACGCTCCTAGTTGAGGAAATTAGGTCTAGTGAGCTTATCCTTCTCAAGGATAGAACAGAATGAGAGGTTGTTAGTGTTGGATACGATTTCCATCTACAAATATATTATGGTTCAATTAGTAACACAAAATAGACTTTTCTAATACATATCCATAAAAACCCTTAAATGATAAGTATTAGCCCTAGGATCCATATTTCACACGTGCAGGTGCACGGTTTGGGCACGACAACACCGACCCCACGCTATTTCTGGTAGTAGGTTCCTTTACAAATCGTATCTAACTAACACGACTCCTAGACTTCATAGAGTTTTAGAAAATAATTATCTAAACATGTTTATCTCTACTGTAAGTGCATTTTGGGCTAGTAGATTAGCGGGCTAGAGATAGACAGAAAATGTATGCAGATCCGCAACGTCGTCCGGTATCTTTTGATGTGGGTGAGTTAGTTTATTTGAAAGTCACTCTGTGGAAAGGCGTGATTCGCTTCGGCAAACGAGGGAAGTTAGCTCCCCGTTTTATTGGTCCTTTCCGCATTCGTCATATAGTGAATGATCAAACAGTTACACTGGATCTTCCAGCGGAACTTGCAGGTATTCATGATACATTCAACATTTGATATTTGTGAAAATGTAAAGTTGAAGATGAAAGTCAGATTCTCCCAGTATATCATTTGAAAGTTGATTCGAAGAAAAGATTGATAGAGGAACCTATTGAACTGTTGGATTGTAAAGTGACCAAGCTCCGCAAGAAGCAGATTCCGATGGTGTTGGTCAAATGGAAGCACAGTTTAGGTTCCGACTTAACTTGGGAGAGTGAGGCAGAGATGAAAGACGGATATCCTCATTTGTTTGGGCAAGAAGGGATTCCGAGGATGGAATCATCTAAGGAGGGGAGATTTGTAACACCCGTAAACCTGGGCTAGTAGATTAGCGGATTAGCGGTATGTGTTTACTTGCAATTAATTTGATTATATGGTAATTTAAGTTACTTGATTAGTTAATTACTAAAATAATGAAAGTATATGTATGTATGTATGCGTGCATGTTAATATGTATGTATATTGATAAATATATATATATATATATATATGTATGTGTGTATGTAAAATAAGAGGAGGACTAGCCACCTCCTGCTTAAATTGTAGAAATGCATGTGTACGTGTACATGTATAAGCAATTGACGTATTCCTGCTCATTTTATCAAAAAGAAAGTGAAGGTGTAGTGTGTGTAACCTCTCTAAGAAGAAAGCTCAAGTTTGAAAACAAGTAATCAGATTTAAGGAAATTGGGCTTCTTGAATCAAAGTAAAGGTTAGATTGTTTTTATATCATGTTATTAATTTATCTGGATATGTTTTGATGGGTTTTTATGGTTAAACCTTAAGAACACCATGAATGAGCTTTGAAGCTTATTTGGGTAAATGGGTTTTGTTTGTTTTTGTGATTTGCATGATTAAAAGGTATTTGTAATAAATGAATATATGTTTTTAGATGTTTGAATTTGATTTTGGTAAGCTTTGATGAGTTTGTAAATTCTGGAAATCATTCTATGAGTATTTTAAGTTGGGGGAATTTAAGTTGGAGAACATGACGTTGAAAACCGATAAACCCAAATCCGGAATTCTTTGAAATCTGGTACCTTGTAAACCAATTCCCTAAATCCGAGAACATAGAATCCGATTCTTTGAAACCCGGTGTTTTTAAATCCGATAACCACAAATCTGGGATTTGAGAAATCCGATGAACTCCAAATCCGGTGGACCTAAATCCCGACATGAAATCCTATACTTAAATCCGATAAACCAAATTCCAACCCGGAATCCGATAAAGAGTGAAATCAGATATTCCCTGAAATCCGAAACCTAAATCCGACCAACCCTGAATCCGTTAATGAGGATTCCGACACTTTGAAATCCGGAACATTGTAATCTGATGGAAGCCAGAATCCGATGACCATAGATCCGGGACATAGAATCCGGCGGATTCTCAAATCCGTCAATTTGGAAATCCGGTATTTAGGATCGGATTTGATGTTCTTTGTTATTTATACTATTTGTGGAGATATAAATATATGTGGAAAGATATGTTTTTGAATTCGAGATTAATTTGGTTGTTACTGTGTTTTCAGGCAATCCAAAGACTCAGTGATATTAGATATCTGAGTTCGTGTTGAAATCAAGGTGAGTGGACGTTAATCACGGATGGTAAAGATTATGGTTAATGTTATTGATGTGATGCATGTGATTGTGATTGGATGATTGATTGTTGATTGTGATTGTTGATTATATCCGTTGCATGACTATTTGGTCGATACGCGCTCTTTGGATGATATTGAGTTGCGTTTGAGAAGTTAGCTACACGTAGAATTGGGCTGGACTCGTTTACTGGTTGGTTGAACAGTGATAGTCTTACTGGTGCATGCGTTGCATCAGAGTGGAATTTTCACTGTGCCAACTCAGTAGAGGGCTATCGGTAAACCTTTGCTTTGGCCAGCATTGGTTGTAGGTTCTGCGCCGAACCGCCGGTCTTCTTGGATATGTGATTACATGCTATGATATTGACCGATGATGTTTGCATTTGTGTTTAGCCTCTACTCACTTAGCTTTATACTAATTCCCCTCAGTTGTTGCTTTTTGCAGGTTTGTGTTTGTTGGTGTTGTGAAAGGATAAGTTGACCCCGTTCTGATATGTATTTTGTTTAAAGTGAAACGAGCCGGTGTGTTTAGTAACACCCAAATAGATGTTTTGATGTTTAAGAACAGATATTTGTGCTTTGTAAATATTTGTTTTGTATGTATAGTTATTTGATGTAATTAAGCTTCCGCAACGCATATTTAAAAAAAATGGCTTGGGTTTTCCTGGTGTTATAGTTTGGTATCAGAGCCTTGGTTTGGCGATGTATGCACGACTAGAGTGTTGCATTCCCAAATCTTGGCTCGTGACAGGCCAAGCTTTCCTTTAGGGGAATTAGGGTGAGTTAGAGATCTTTGTAGTAATTAGTATTTTGTGTAATAACGGTTTATGCTAATGAGCTATGAGGTGAGTTGATTATAACAGATATGGCTGACAAAGAAACCCCCATCCTTCCTCCTGTGACCCAATCAGCAGTAGAGGCACCAGTGATAGAAGATTTGGATACTACGAATCAAGCCGAAACGTCTGGCCAGGATCAGGAAGAAGATCAAAGCGAGTATATTTTCAAATTGGAGAATGAATTATTGGAGCTTAGAAATAAAGTCCATAACTTTGAGCAACAGAGACAGACCCAACCTGAACCAACCCCAATTCCAATTGCGATTACTACTCCAGCAACCATAGCACCAGTAACAACACCCCTACCACCTGTAACCTAGATGATGGAACAGCCATTTTACTATCCATTTACACCTCAGGGAGCATATCTGTTAGTCCCATGTTTAGAATAGTTAGATTTGATGAGACAAACTATAGAAATGTATAGATGATAGGTTAAGAGTTAGGAATTATGTAAGTCTGTTATAGATTGATTGGTCAGCTTCAGCTGAGTAGTCAGTGTATAAACAGATATAGAGTTTTCTATGTAAATACTAAATAGCTCGGTGACTTCTAAGCTGAGATAGGTTTTAAGAGTGAAGACTTGAAGATTCAAGAATCCAAGATTCAAGAAGTCAGCTTGACAAGGTCAAGACTGAGTATGTCAACTCAGCATCAGAAGTCAGTTCAGAATTTAAGTAAGTTCTAAATTCTGTTATAAACTCTTCATATCTATGACATTTAAATTAGGATATCTACACCTAATTTAAACTATCTATTAGTTGGATAGAAATCTCAAATGGAATTAATTAGATATGTTCTAATTAAAGAGTTTTTTATGGTTTTAAAGAAAAGATAAATTCTATCCTTAAACTGCGATTTGTTCGTAGATATATCAAGTATAAGTATAAACATTCTTATGTTTTTATATAGATGTTCTTACGTGTGTACGTGAACAGATACGCGATACACAATGACGACTGCATAAGTTGCAAGACTGCATAAGTTGCAAAACGTACGTGTGTTCGTGATACTTGATACTCATGTGTTGCAATAACTTTGTAAGTTCAAAGTTCGAGAGAGTTTTCAAGAGTTCTTGTTAATCAGTTTTAACAAGAAATTCGATCATAAATTAGTTTGTGATTCAAGACTGTTTAGAGAGAGTTGAGGTTATAATCATTGTAATGTCAAATCATCCTGTTGATTTGATTAGAGAGTGATAATAGTTATTGTTCTGTTTGATAATTGAATATACATTTGATTAATTTGTTTGATTGTTTAAAGTGTATTCAACCCCCCCTTTAACACTGTATCGGTTGCTTGTTCACCCTCTTTGGGACCAACAACTGGTATTAGAGCAAGTTTCTTCATAAGTTGAAGATCAAGATCCGCTGTCAAGAGGGTAAGATGTCTACTAGCAAGCAATCAAGTCATATACCAACAATGGCGGCAAAAGGTTGTCCTATCTTTGATGACACTGACTATCCTATGTGGAAGTTTAGAGCCATGTTATATCTGAAGTCTGTGGATCACAGGATGAGTACCGTGATTCAAGATGGCCCAATCATACCAATGATCCATATTACTGCCACTGACAAAACTGTTCCCTCTGGAGAAACTCCCAAGCCTGAAGCATCCTGGACGGAGGAAAATCGTAAACTGTTCAATCTTGATGACAAGGCACAAAGAATTATAGCTAATGCTTTAACAAATCCTCTTCTGCATGCTGTGGCTGGGTGCCAAACTGCAAAAGAGATGTGGGATACTCTTAGTGTCACGTATGAAGGCACTGACTTGGTCAAGCAACATAAGAAGACAAATCTGAGTCGTTCTTATGAAACTTTCTTTGCTAAAAAGAATGAAACTTTGGCAGATTTGTTTACCAGATTTCAATGTTTGATAAATGATCTGATCTTGGTAGGTGTCAAGAAAGATGAGAATGAGTTGGTACTCAAGTTCTTGGATGTGTTACCTGAACAATTCAATGAGATCACCATTGCACTTCATGCTGGAGGAACCTTAGGAAAATATGATCTCAGATCAATCTATGGTTTCCTTCTAAATCATCAACAGATCATGGAACAGAAGAAAGTGGCCTAGCAACAACTAAAAGAATTTATAAACAATGCTGGATCTGCATTAATTGTAGAAAAGAAAAAGAAGGGATCTAAAAAGTCTCAAGATGAGATCGACTCTGAATCTGAATCTGAGGAAGTAAGTCTTAACTCAGGTTCAGATGATGAAGAGATGGATGCTCTTACTGAACAAATGGCAATGTTAGCAAGAAACTTTAGAAAGTTCAGAAGAGAAAGGGGTCAATCTGACAGAAGCAAAAGTGGTAAGTCTACTTTTGATCCTAAGAAAGCTAAGTGCTATAATTGTCAGAGGATAGGACACATAGCTGCTGAGTGCAGAGTAAAGAAGGGAGAATCAGCTTCAGTAGCTGACAAGAATGCCTACAGAGCTGATAAGTATAAAAAGAAATATCAAAGACTCAAAGGCAAGCCAGATGAAAACACCAAAGGTCTCCTTGCTGAGACTTGGGATACTGAATCATCTACTTCAGATGATGATGAGCCAGATAGATGTTTGATGGCCATTGAGGATGAAGAGGAACAAGTTGACTATGAGTTAGAAGACAGTTCCTTTGATGAGGATCTAGCAGAAGCGGCTAAGCTGAGTAAGCAAACCAGTAACTGGGATCCTGCCTCAATGTATAAGGTAAATAACTTTAGCTCTTACACTGATGAACAAAAATGTCTAATGTTCAACTATCTGTTGAATGACTTCAAAACCTCTCTCACAGTTCAATCTAGTTTGAAAACTGAAATTTCAAAACTAAAAGATGAACTTAAACATTCGGAAACTCTCTTAAATGCTGGTAAAAAGATCCAAAGTGATTATGAATGTCAGCTTCATATAAACAAACTTCTAAGTGAAGAACTGCAAGAAGCAAAAGAACAAGCTGACAATCTAAGAAAAATCTGTGAATCTTGGTGTAAGTCATCAAGAGAAGCAGAAAAGTGTATTAACCAGCAGATACCAAATCAAGTAAAAGCAGTGCTAGGGGGAGATTATAATGCTGCTGCTGATGAAATCATCGAAGATTAAGTCAGTCTTGAAAACAAAACGATGAAATCAGATGACATACACCCAACAACATTCTTAAGGAACAAGGAAGGGAAACAGGTCAAAACCAATAAGTTTGTGAGACCAACCCAAAGTCCTCAGGTTATTCACTCAAACCATCAAGCTGAATGTTCTAGATCCAACAAAAACTGTAAGTCAGTTTTCAAAAGATTGGATTACAATCCTGTGAGAACAACTGTTTTTGATAGAATATCTCATGTTAACTCAAAAAGACATAATTCTCAAGCCATATATGAAAGGATGTCTAAAAACATGAAGTTGTCTGTAAGTCAGACTTCACCAAATAAAGGTAACCATAAAACTGACAAAGGTAAGTCCAAAGTCAGTGAAAATCAAGTAGACAAACTGTCTAAGAGGATTGAAAGGTTATCCACATCATATGACCCTAAAACAGAATCCAAATTTAATGTTGGCAAACTCAAAGAAATCACCCAAACACCCATCTTTAGAAGAAAATGCTATAAGTGTGGTGATAGAGGTCATGAGGTCAAAGATTGTGTAAGTACCAATCTTAGACCTGAAAACGAAAAGGATGATCAGTCTAAAACAGACCCAGAATCTGTTCGAGCTGATCAATCAAACTCCAAAGGATCAGCTAAGTGCTCATCCTCAGGACCCACCAAACAGTGGATTCCAAAAAGAAACTAATATGTTTAGTTGATCATGTGCAGGGCTCCTACAAGTGGTATCTCGATAGTGGATGCTCAAGGCACATGACAGGAAGCAAGGGGATTCTGAGTGAATTCCAAAACAATGAAGGACCCAAGGTGACATTTGGGGATAATTCTCAACGAAGGACTAAAGGTTATGGAAAGATAACTGCTGGAAAAGTCACTTTCAAAAAGGTAGCATATGTTGAAGGCCTTAAACACAATCTGATAAATATCAGTCAACTGTATGATGAGGATTATGAAGTCACCTTCAGAAAGTATGCAGGGACAATTTATGATAAGAAGGGAAAACCAATATTAATGGCAAAAAGAGAGAGAGATATCTATTTGTTAGATCTCAGCTCCGTAGATCCTTCAACTGAAACCTGTTTGTATTCTGACTTAACTCCCAAGCTGAGCTGGTTATGGCACAAGAGACTGTCTCATTTAAACTTCAAATATATTAACAAGTTGTCTAGCAAAGAGTTAGTCTCTGGTCTGCCTAAGATCACATTTGCTAAAGACAAACTCTGCTCAGCTTGTGAAATGGGAAAACATCATAAGGGATCCTTCAAGTCCAAGCAGAATTTCTCAATCATAGAACCGTTGCATATGTTGCATTTGGACCTATTTGGACCTATTAGCACCCTAAGTGGAAAAAAGTATACTCTAGTGATTGTTGATGAGTTCACAAGATTCACTTGGGTAATCTTCTTAAAAGCCAAAAGTGAAGCTGCATATGAGTTAATTAGCTTCATAAGACAAGAAGAGTTGCAAAAGGGTAAGTCTCTTAAATAACTCAGAAGTGATTATGGGACTGAGTTCGAAAACTCAACCCTTGAAGGCTTTTGTGAAGAAAAAGAAATTATCCAGAATTTCTCATCTGTAAGAACTCCACAACAAAATGGAGTTGCTGAAAGGAGAAACAGAACCTTAATTGAAGCTGCCAGAACCATGCTATGTGAGGCAAAGCTCAAGCTGAGCTTCTGGGCAGAAGCTGTAAGTACAGCCTGCTATACTCAGAATAGATCAATTATAGTTAAAAGACATGGTAAAACACCTTACGAGATGTATCATGGCAGAAAACCCAACATTGGATATTTCCACATTTTTGGTTCAACATGCTATGTGCTAAACCAAAGAGATCAGCTCCATAAGTTGGAACCCAAGGCTGATCAAGGGATATTTGTTGGATATTCTTCAATCTCCAAAGCTTACAGAGTCTTTAATCTTAAAAGAAAGGTAATTGAAGAGTCAGTACATGTTACGTTTGATGAGACAAGTATTGATGAATCCAACAGAGCTCAAGCTGACCCGGTTAGTCTGAGTGAGCTTGAGAGGAGTAAAGAAGATCTCACATCAAATCCCATGTATGTTATGGATGATTCTGATGATGATAGTAAATCTGAAAAATGTGCATCATTGAAAGAGATTATCAATATTGAAGATAATCAGCCTGAGAATCTCGGTGAATCATCAGGTACATGTCAAATTGAGGATCTAAGTGATCATCAAATTCCTACTCAGACTGAAGAACTAAGTCCTATTCAGCCTGAGAGACACCACTCTGAATCAGACCCAGAACCTCAGTCTCCCACTACAACCTTCAAAGTATTAAAAGACCATCCTCTTGATGATGTCATTGGGAACGTTGATGATGGTGTGTTATCTAGATCTAAGGCAAATGCAAGCTATGTTGCCTACTCTAGTTTTCTATCTCAAATGGAACCAAAGAAGACTGAAGAGGCTCTAAAAGATGAAGATTGGATTGAAGCTATGCAAGAGGAGCTGACAGAATTTCAAAGAAATAAGGTCTGGACCCTTGTCCCTGCCCCCAAAGGAAAAACAATTATAGGCACTAAGTGGGTCTATAGAAATAAAATGGACAAGGATGGAGTAGTGATCAGAAACAAGGCAAGGCTAGTAGCTCAGGGGTATCGACAAGAAGAAGGTATTGATTATGATGAGACCTTTGCCCCTGTTGCAAGGATTGAAGCTATAAGGGTGTTTCTAGCCTATGCAGCCTTCAAAAACTTTAAAGTGTATCAAATGGATGTTAAAAGTGCATTCCTAAATGGAGCACTACAGGAGGAGGTCTATGTGAAACAACCCCCTGGTTTTATTGATGCTAAACATCCAGATTATGTCTATAAGTTAGACAAGGCTTTGTATGGACTCAAGCAAGCTCCAAGAGCCTGGTATGATACACTATCCACCTATTTGCTCTCAAATGATTTTGTCAGAGGAAGTATTGACAAAACTCTTTTCATAAGAAAGAGCAGAGGACATGTTATTCTGGTTCAAATTTATGTGGATGACATTATCTTTGGATCAACAAACCAAGATCTGTGTGACTGGTTCTCCAAGATAATGTCTAATCAATACAGAATGAGCATTGGGTGAGATGACGTACTTTTTGGGACTTCAAATCTATCAGAAAGAAGATGGTATATTCATTAATCAAAGCAAGTATGTCTTTGATCTGATTAAGAAATATGGATTAGACTCAAGCCATCCCGCAAAGTCTCCAATGTTACACAATGTCAAGCTACACAAGGACATTGATGGAAAATCTGTATGTCAGACTAAATATAGAGGAATGATAGGTTCATTACTCTATTTAACAGCAAGCAGACCTGATATAATGTTTGCTACATGTGTCTGTGCACGATATCAGGCTGACCCAAAGGAATCACACTTGCTAGCTGTTAAAAGAATACTCAAATATCTGAAGAGAACACCAAACTTAGGTTTGTGGTATCCCAAAAGATCAGGATTTGAGCTGATAGGGTACTCTGATTCAGACTTCGCAGGATGTGGTCTTGATAGAAAGAGTACTACTGAAGGATGTCAACTTTTGGGTGAAAAATTAGTTAGCTGGACGAGCAAGAAACAAAACTCAGTGGCAATTTCAACAGCTGAAGCTGAATACGTAGCTGCAGGGAGCTATTGTGCTCAAATACTGTGGATGCAACATCATCTTAAAGACTTTGATTTGCATTATTCGAAGACTCCTATATTTTATGACAATCAAAGTGCTATTGCCATTACACACAACCCAGTGTTTCACTCAAGTACCAAGCATATTGAGATAAGACATCACTTCATCAGAGATATTGTAGAAAAGAGAAAGATAGAGTTAGTCTTCATTGAGACTGAAGATCAGCTTGCAGATATCTTCACGAAACCAATTGAAGGCACAAGATTTACAACTCTACTTAGCAAGCTTGGAATGCTCAACCCTTAATCGGTATGTTCCATTCTTATCTCTGTTTAATTTTCACTAAGTGCTACATTTGACTAAGTGTCAAAATCTGAGCTGAGTGCTCAAACTGAGCTGAGAGCTATCTGAAGCTAAGTGCTCCATCTAAGCTGAACATTCAGAATCAGCTGAGTACTCTATAAAAGCTGAACATTCAGAATCAGCTGAGTACTCTATATAAGCTGAACATTCAGAATCAGCTGAGTACTCTATATAAGCTGACCATTCAGGATCAGTTGGGTAATCAGTTCCAAAGTGTGGTCAGTTCCACGAGTCTAGGTTAGTCCTAACAAATGGTGTGTCCAAGAAAATGGTAAGTCCAAAATATTGATGGTATGTCCGGTAAATAAACGTCAGTCGTTTAGAAAATTTTTATATTTTTAATAAAAAATATTTTTTTCAATATAACAGTGTAAGTTTTGGTAACTAACAATAAATTTAGCCGTTGTAACAAACTGCGTAGAAGTTTCTTTTACGGTAACGGTCATATTTATTACCCTCAGATAACGGTAACTTTTCTCTCACATTGATAAGGTATAAATAAGAGAGATTGTTCATCATATTTCGTTTAAACTTCCAAAATATTCTTTTCTCTTAAACCCTAACGTTGCTGTGTGCAGAGTTCATTGCTAAGTGCTTACCGCTGCTAAGTGCAATCCAATACGATAAGTTCGATTTCAATGGAGGGATATACTCTAAATCTAACTGAACAAATGATCCATGGTGGAAATTTCAAGAACAACACACTCCCTACCTACAAACAGAACAACGTCATCGCCTGTACCGACATTCCAAAGTCCAAAATTGGCAGGGGATATGAGGATTGGGTCTCCTACATTCGCAAAGGACCCCTAGCACATGCATTTCTTCGTGGACCTGCTGTGCTCATCCCTCAACTTCTCACGGAATTCTGGTATACGTGTAAAGTAGATGCAACTCAACCGGTTATACGGGGTACAGTCCTAAGTGGACAAGTGGCGATAGAAGTCGATGCAAACTGTCTCTGCAGAATTCTTCATCTCCCGATTCATAATCATTATGAAGCGACGGTTTCTAGGGAAACATCACGAAGTGTTTTACCATTAATGGGTCATCCTCAAGTGATTGGCGTCATACGGAAATCTGTTTTCCAGACAGCATGGGGATTTATGGTATCTATTGTGGTTCGTTCCCTTGGATACAAGGTGGGAGGCTTGGATAATGTGAATGACTTTGAAATGCAACTGTTATACAACGTATTCTATGATCGACGAGTGGATTACGCCGAGTTGATCTTTGAGGCATTCAAGTCATTGGTGACCAAGAACATAAGGGACACCATCATGCCCTTCGCAAGATTTATATCCATGGTCATCGAGGACAGGTTGGGTAGAAGATATACTACTCAATATGAGTCCATTCCTACTCCTGCTCTCAGCTACAAAATGTTCGCCCATGATATTTTCCCTGGGCACCCTACGTTGAGTGCTCAGATGAGGGTATATGTACAGCTTCCGACTCCTGAGTCAAGTGAAGCTGAGACAGAGGAGGAAGCTGCGGAAGAAGTGGGTGACGATGGTGGTTCTGAGGCTGAGTCTCCTCAAGCTGATCAACCTAGGACTCAGCTCAGACCCAGTGCTCAAATAATTTCATCCACCACTTCGAGTTCAGAGCAAAGGAGTTTGTTTCCTAGCTCTGAGTCTCCACTGCTAGGTGCAACAGTATAATTTTGCAACCCTTATTTCCTTCTCTCTCTTTTACTTCTCCATCTCCAAACTTAGGAGATAGGACTGAGTCAAACCCAACTCAGTCTAACCCCTCTCATGCACCTCAAACATCTCCAACTATCTTACAATCTACAGCCAACCTTAGTCAGCCCACTGCTACCAAGGATATATCCTACACCTATACAAGGAAATCTGCCAAAGGTGGTCCTTCATCTCAAAAGGACACTGGAGTTGATATCACATTGATACCTCCATCGGCAGGAGCTGAGGGGAGACACCTTCTCTTAAGGTGCCAACCTCTAGGCTCAATTTAACCCTTAAGCCTATACCGGGTATAGTGTCTACTCAGGCCATACTTACTAGTGCCATGGGAGAGCCTACTTTTGTGCCTTCACAGCCCCATGAAGGTAACATTGAAATACTGACCAATCCCCAGGGTCAATTCCCCCCTCCTCACCGATAAGCCTAACTCACCCCACTACCTTACCTCACGACATTGTTCATTCTTCTCTTCCATTCTTACACACTCTCGCACGACCTGTCAATGAACCTTTCATACACCAGGAAGGTTTATAGGGTCTCCGTTTTGGCCCCCTTGATTCCATAGGTCATCACCAACCTTTGGATATGGGACCCACAACCTTACCTATTGATGAACACTCAACAGCCACTCCTTCGGTGGAAATACACTATTCCACTGGACAGGAGGACGATGAGGTAAGAACTAGACCTGAGGAGCCCAAGCTGATGAACAACGATGCTCAAGTCATTATGGACTATCTACAAACACAGTTTGAGCTTCTACACAGGAAGAGGAAAGATGACAAAGCCAAGTTGATGCGCAAACTTAATGATTTGTCAACTTCAGTTGCCAACTTGGAAAGCTTCACGTTCAAACTCAGACCCTCCCCTATTGATGATGACAAAAAGGGGAAGGAAGAATCAAAGAAGTGTGATGATAAGGTTGAGGGGGAGCATACAGAGGAAGTACAATTTGAACAATCTCATGATCAGTTCATGAGTACTGTAGATCAGCCTTCTCAACAACAACAACTGGCTCCAACAGTCCAAATTACCACAACTTCACAAGCTCAACCAGAAACTCCACTTGAAGAAACTTCTTAAGCTATTCACACCAACCTTCCTCAAGCTATTTTGCCAAAATTTGTTGAAGCTGAGTTTGTTCCAACTTCATAAATAGACAAAGGGAAGAGTAAGGTGTTTGAGATGGTAAAAAGAAATAAAAGAAGTGTCATGCCTCTAGCAAAGAAAAGAAAGGTCATCAATGCTGAGCTTGAGCCAAAGCAACAGGGTAAGTCTCAATTAGTTGCACATGAATCTGACTCAAGTGATGAAACTGATGCAGCACAGAAAGCCAGTGACATACTAGCTGAGCAAATGTTACAAGAGATGGCTAAAGAACTAGGCGTAACAGTTGAGGAAATAAAAGAGCAGCAACGACAAGCTGAAGTTCAACGAGAAAAGGCTAAAGCTGAGGCTGCCAGAGCTGAAGCTAAAGCTGATTATTCTGGTCCAAGAGCTGCCCCAATTTACTCAGATGTGGATCTAAGGCATTGTTATAGAAGAACACATTTTAATAACAAGATTGAATCAATTACATTGAGTAGAAAAGGAGAAGTGGTAATCATCAACTTTGTACTAAACAACAAACAAGAAATTGGTCTAGATATGAGATGTCTGTACAAGTTAGGGTTCTCAGAGTTGAAGATCGTAGCCACAACTATCAAGCAGATGAAAAAGAGTCAAAGCAGACAAGAGATAGTTGATGTGCTTAAGACAATCTTCATAAGAATCGATCAGCTAGGTGAGATCCCTGCTGATGAAATTGATACCTTTCTTAATCAAGGCAAAGCTGCAAGAGTTAGAGCAGCAAGCCAGCGAGCTAAAAGAGAAATCATTTTACAAGTTCCAGAGTGAGTTGAATTCAGAGAGAATACTTATATCACTCAACCTTTGGAAGGATTCTTGTATCTTGATGTGGAAGGTAATCAATGTTTCTTGAAAGTAACAGATCTTCATTTGGAAAATCTAGAATTGATTCCGTACTTGAGAATTCTATGTGATGACTCAATTCAGAATTCAGTATTCAGATATCATCTCTACAAAGAAATAAGATTAAGGAAAGCTGAGATGAAAGAGATGCTAGAAGGTGAAGAAATTGTGAATGAGGCTATCAAGAAAGTTGCAATTTGGGAACTTAAATCTTATAACATGTGGTTAGAAGTTGGAGATTCCGTTTAGTAAATAGATTAGTTCTATAATTCTGTAAAGCACTAAGTGTGCACAAGCTAATCATAAGATTAAGCTACAATGTAAATGATATGTTCATTAATACAAACTCAAGTTTGATATGTTCAACTTTTTATTATTTGATATGTTCAAAATTATGTTTGATATGTTCAAACAGACAGCTTTGTAAGTTTAAGCTGATGATTGATATGTTCAATTATAAACTGATATGTTCAGTTGTATAATTTTTGTAAGTTCAGAACTTAAGTTATTTCTAATAAGTTCAGAATCTAAGTAGTTGTATATTCAAATACTTAGAATACAAGTCTTATAATAGATTTGTAATATAAAAATCTTGTAAGTTCAAGATACGTGAATAAGTATGGATTAGTTCAATACTTATTTCAAGAACTAACTTTGGTCAGTTCCAGAGTTGTTCAGCATAATTCTGTTAACCTATAACTAATTTGATTCAATGTTTAGTCATCATCAAATAGGGGGGATTGTTAGTCCCATGTTTAGAATAGTTAGATTTGATGAGACAAACTATAGAAATGTATAGATGATAGGTTAAGAGTTAGGAATTATGTAAGTCTGTTATAGACTGACTGGTGAGCTTCAGCTGAGTAGTCAGCGTATAAACAGATATAGAGTTTTCTATGTAAGTACTAGATAGCTCGGTGACTTCTAAGCTGAGATAGGTTTTAAGAGTGAAGACTTGAAGACTTGAATATTCAAGAATCCAAGATTCTAGAAGTCAGCTTGACAAGGTCAAGACTGAGTATGTCAGCTCAGCGTCAGAAGTCAGTTCAGAATTTAAGTAAGTTCTAAATTCTGTTATAAACTCTTCATATCTACGACATTTAATTTAGGATATCTACACCTAATTTAAACTATCTATTAGTTGGATTGAAATCTCAAACGGAATTAATTAGATATGTTCTAATTAAAGAGTTTGCTACGGTTTAAAAAAAAAGATAAGTTCTATCTTTAAACTGCGATTTATTCGTAGATATATCAAGTATAAGTATCAACATTCTTATGTTTTTATATAGATGTTCTTACGTGTGTACGTGAACTGATACGCGATACACAACTACGACTGCATAAATTGCAAGACTGCATAAGTTGCAAAACGTACGTGTGTTCGTGATACTTGATACGCATGTGTTGCGATAACTTTGTACGTTCAAAGTTCGAGAGAGTTTTCAAGAGTTCTTGTTAATCAGTTTTAACAAGAAATTCGATCATCAATTAGTTTGTGATTCAAGAGTGTTTAGAGAGAGTTGAGGTTATAATCATTGTAATGTCAAATCATCCTATTGATTTGATTAGAGAGTGATAATAGTTATTGTTCTGTTTGATAATTGAATATACATTTGATTAATTTGTTTGATTGTTTAAAGTGTATTCAACCCCCTTCTACACTGTATCGGTTGCTTGTTCACCCTCTTTGGGACCAACAATATCCTTTTGCGTTTCCAAGATACAAGCAACCGTGCACGTACAGGAAATTTTTGGATTGTAAACCTTCTGAGTATCAAAGGAGTTCTGATCCCAATATTACTTTGAACTGGTTGAGAGAAATGGTGAAGGCGTTAGACGCTTGTAATTGCGAGAATGAATTGAAGGTGAAATATGTGACGAGAATGTTGAAGGGAGACGCGATGGTGTGGTGGGATTCGATAACTGGGCACTTTACTGAGCAGCAACAGGAAAGTATCACCTAGTGTCAATTCCAGGAAAAGTTGTGCGAGCAATATTGTAGTTCCTTTGAGATTGCCAAAATCAAGAAGGAATTTATGGATTCACAAATGACGGGGAATATGTCAGTCGATGACTTGATCAGGCAATTTAATGAGAAGATGAGCTTCGTGAAACACTGGGTACCTGATGAGGAATCAAAGATCACTCACTTCGTTGCAGCTTTGCATCCAGATTACCGCAGCGCCACTAGGTGGGCTACTACATTATCCCGGGCTTTCACTTTGGCCAAATCGGCTGAAGGGGATAAACTTGCGAATGAGGGTTTAAGCAGGGAGAGGATTTCCCAACAGAAATCTAAGTTTGAACATTATAATACCCAACAGAGGCAGGGAGGGCCGAGCAGTGGTAGTAGGCAGGGAGAACAGAGTAGGAGGCCTAGTTCGGGTGGGTCTAACCAACGGGCACCTTGGTTGGCAGGTGCAAGTCTTTCCACAATGGTCAGTATACGCCACAAACACTGAAATGTGTGAAATGTGGTCAGTTTGGCCATGATTTTAAGAACTGCAGATTCCCGAGGAGCATTTGCTGGAATTGTCAGAAGGAGGGACACAGAGTTGGTGAGTGTCCATTGAGTAAGAGGTCAGGATCTGGAGTAAGGAGCGGGAGTGGCTGGGGAATCGTCTTCAGCTGGTCAAAAAAGAAAGAACCCACCCACTGCTGAGGGTCGGGCGTTTAGAATGACGGTGGATGATGTCACTACCACAGACGATGTCATCACGTGTATGTTTCTGATAAACTCTACTCTTGCTAGAGTATTGTTTGATTCCGGAGCTAATCACTCATTTGTTTCTGTGGAGTTCTATGGTAGATTAAATGTGCCTATTATTAAGCTTGCTAGTACTTTAGAGATAGAAGTAGCTGATGGCATGATGGTTCCGGTCACGACTGTTGTGGCTGGAGCTAAAATTGATATAGATGGTGTGTGTTTTCCTGTTTATTTTCTTGTTATGCCATTATCTGGTTTCTATGTGGTGCTTGGGATGGATTGGCCGAGTCTGAACCAAGCAAGTATTAAGTGCCACAAGAAGTTGATTTCTTTCCCGTTGTCGGATGGTACGCGTGTAGTAGCAAGGGGTGAGAAAGTTGGGTCTGTGATCCTAATTATTTCATGCTTAAAAGCTAAGAAGGCGTTGGATAGAGGATGTGAATCTTACATGGCATATGTTATCGACGAGAAGAAAGAAAAGCAAGTTGTGATGGATATTCGGGTGGTAACGGAATACCCGGACGTGTTTCCAGAGGAATTGCCAGGGTTGCCTCCAATTCGCGAGGTAGAGTTCAAGATTGATTTGATCCCTTGTTCTCGACCAGTGGCAAAGGCTCCGTACAGATTGGCACCTTCAGATATTCGAGAGATGATGACGCAGATTCAGGATATGTTAGACAAAGGTTTTATTCGTCCAAGTCCGTCTCCGTAGGGTGCGCCAGTATTATTTGTGAAAATGAAGGACGGTACATTGCGTATGTGTATCGACTACCATGAGTTGAACAAAAAGACGATAAAGAATAAGTATCCGTTGCCTAGAATCGATGACTTATTTAATCAGTTACAAGGAGCTTCATTCTTTTCAAAGATTGATTTGAGATCGGGTTATCATCATGTACGTGTATCTGAGGAAGATGTGTTAAAGACAGCCTTTCGTACGTGTTATGGTCACTACGAGTTCTTGGGTATGCCGTTCGGCTTAACTAATGCACCTGCGATATTTATGGATCTTATGAACAGAGTTTGTCCACCATTTCTTGATGAGTTTGTAATTGTCTTTATCGATGATATTCTGATTTATTCAAAGACAGAATTGGAACATGAACAACATTTGAGACAAGTTTTGGAGATTTTGAAGAAAGAACACTTGTATGCGAAATACTCGAAGTGCGAATTCTGGTTGAGAGAAGTTCAATTCTTGGGGCATGTTATTTGTAACGAGGGAGTAAAAGTGGATCCTTCGAAAGTGAAAGCTATGATGAACTGGAATGCTCCAAAGACACCGTCAGAAATAAAAGAGTTTTCTTGGATTGGCAGGGTATTACCGCAGATTTATCAAGGATTTCTCCAAGATTGCGGGTCCGTTGACTAAGTTAACTCGAAATGATGTAAAGTTTGTATGGAGTGATGAACAGGATAAAGCTTTCCAGACTTTAAAGCAGTTGTTATGTCAGGCTCCCATCCTTGCTTTGCCGAGTGGATCAGATGATTTTATCGTATATTACGATGCGTCGTTTGCTGGATTGGGATGTGTACTAATGCAGAGGGATCGGGTGATTGCGTATGCTTCAAGGCAGTTGAAACCTCATGAAAAGAATTACCCGACTCACGACTTAGAGCTAGCAACTGTTGTGTTTGCGCTCAAGCTGTGGGGGCACTACTTATATCGCACCAAATGCGTAATTTGTACAGATCATAAAAGTCTTCAGTATGTATTTACACAGAAAGAATTGAATATTAGACAGAGACGATGGGTGGAGTTGATAAAAGATTATGATTGTGAGATCATATATCACCCTGGAAAAGCGAATGTAGTAGCAGATGCCTTGAGTCGCAAAGGAGCTCGAAGTCCTATCTAGTTTATGCGTATGGAGATAGTATCTGACTTAGTGGATAGACTAAAGTCTGCTCAGTTGGAAGCTTTAAAGGAAGAAAATCTGAAGACCGAATTGATGAAGAAAGAAAAGATGAACTTACTAACGATTCTCGTGGATTGAAAATATATAAGACTCGTGTATGGGTGCCTATGCTTGGAGAGTTGAGAAAGTTGGTTTTAACAGAAGCACACAAGTTAAGACTGTCTGTACACCCAGGAAGCACAAAAATGTATAACGACTTGAAAGTGCTTTACTGGTGGCCTACGATGAAAGCGGATGTGGCACACTTTGTGGAATCGTGTCATATATGTGCGCAAGTGAAAGCAGAACATCAGAAGCCTTACGGATCTTCGAAACAATTAGAGATTCCTAAGTGGAAGTGGGAACACATAACGATGGATTTTGTAACAAAACTTCCGCGTACTCAGAAGAATCATGATATGATATGGGTGATCGTGGATCGACTAACGAAAAGTGCTCATTTTCTAGCTACTTGTGAGACGGCTTCTTTGAGTAAGTTGGCTCGACTTACATTGATGAGATTGTTGCAAGGCATGGTATACCATTGTCCATTGTAACTGACAGAGACTCCAGATTTGTTTCTAACTTCTGGAGGATTTTAGAGAGAGGGTTGGGGACAAGAATTAACTTAAGTACAGCTTATCATCCCCAGACTGAACGAACCATACAATCACTCGAAGATATGTTACGTGCCTGTGTAATTGAGTATGGTGGATCTTGGGATTCGCACCTGCCATTGATAGAGTTTGCGTATAACAACTCTTACCACTCCAGTATTGGAATTCTTCCGTATGAAATGATGTACGGTCGTCGCTGCCGTACTCCGACTTGTTGGTTAGAGGCTAGTGAGAAATAGTTTGCAGGGCCTGAGATTGTACAGTTGACTGCTGACAAGGTTGCTATCGCCAGAGAAAAGTTGAAAGCTGCCAGAGATAGACTGAAAATGTATGCAGATCCGTGACGTCGTCCGGTGTCTTTTGATATGGGTAAGTTAGTTTATTTGAAAGTCTCTCCGTGGAAAGGCGTGATTCTCTTCGGCACACGAGGGAAGTTAGCTCCCCGTTTTATTGGTCCTTTCCGCATTCGTCAAATAGTGAATGATCAAACAGTTACACTGGATCTTCCAGCGGAACTTGCAGGTATTCATGATACATTCAACGTTTGATATTTGCGAAAATGTAAAGTTGAAGATGAAAGTCATATTCTCCCAGTATATGATTTGAAAGTTGATTCAAAGAAAAGATTGATAGAGGAACCTATTGAACTGTTGGATCGTAAAGTGACCAAGCTCCGCAAGAAGCAGATTCCGATGGTGTTGGTCAAATGGAAGCACAATTTAGGTTCTGACTTAACTTGGGAGACTGAGGCCAAGATGAAAGGTAGATATCCTCATTTGTTTGGACAAGAAGGGATTCCGAGGACGGAATCCTCTTAAGGAGGGGAGATTTGTAACACCCGCAAACCTGGGCTAGTAGATTAGCGGGTTAGCGGTATGTGTCTACTTGCAACTAATTTGATTATATGGTAATTTAAGTTAATTGATTAGTTAATTACTTAAATAATGAAAGTATATGTATGTATGTATGCGTGCATGTTAATATGTATGTATATTCATAAATATATATACGTGTATGTGAGTATGTAAAATAAGAGGAGGACTAGCCACTTCCTGCTTAAATTGTAGAAATGCATGTGTACGTGTACATTTATAAGCAATTGAGGTATTCCTGCTCATTTTATCAAAAAGAAAGTGAAGGTGTAGTGTGTGTAACCTCTCTAAGAAGAAAGCTCAAGTTTGAAAACAAGTAATCAGATTTAAGGAAATTGGGCTTCTTGAATCAAAGTAAAGGTTAGATTGTTTTTATATCATGTTATTAATTTATCTGGATATGTTTTGATGGGTTTTTATGGTTAAACCTTAAGAACACCATGAATGAGCATTGAAGCTTATTTGGGTAAATGGGTTTTGTTTATTTTTGTGATTTGCATGATTAGAAGGTGTTTGTAATGATGAATAAATGTTTTTAGATGTTTGAATTTGATTCTGGTAAGCTTTGATGAGTTTGTAAATTCTGGAAATCTTTCTATGAGTATTTGAAGTTGGCGGAATTAAAGTTGGAGAAGATGATATTGAAAACAGATAAACCCAAACCCAGAATTCTTTAAAATCCGGTACCTTGTAAACCAAAGTAACGCCCCAAAGTTCAAAAGTTGTTATGGCTAAGCGTTATTAAGATTAGGGGGTGTTTAGAAATTTGAGGGGTTAAAGTTGTCAAAAGGTAAAATGAGAAGTTGAGGGCCTTGTTGTGTCAATTCTCAAAGTAGTTTTATATATATAACCAACTTTGACAATTGAAAGTCAGAGTCTTCATTGTTTCATTTCAAGTTCACGTAGCTTTTTCTACCAGCCATTTTCTCTCAACATTTTGATCTATATCAGGGGATACAAGTGGTGACAACTGAGTCTAGCATAGATTCAAGCTTGAGGTAAGGATTCTTGGATCATATCTTTGAAGTTTTTATGGGTTTTAAGTTGATTCATTGTGAATCAAGGATTTAGTGATATTATGATTGTTGTTTATAGCTTAGAAGCTGTTAGGGGTGTAGGAAAACACTCCTATGAGGTTAAAAACTGATTAGAAATGGTTTTGGTTGAGTTTTGGTCAGAAAAACAGTGTTCTGGCCGACTTTCTGGTACAGACCAGGGGAAGCATGGGCGTGCCTATAGAGTGCACGGTCGTGCCTTACTTCCCGGTGGCAAAACCTAGTTCATAAGGTACTTCCCGTGCTTTTTGGCTGAGGCACGGGCGTGCCTGAGGAAGGCATGGGCGTGCCTGAGGGAAAGGCAAAGCCATGCCTAGGAAAGGCACAGCCATGCCTGGGGGAAGGCACAACCATGCCTAGGGTGTGCCTAGGGGGTGCCCCAGCTTGCAATACTTAGAATTTGTATGAATTCTATATATTGCTTATAGGTCTATTTGTCGACGTATGCGGTGACTTTATTATCGATATTGGAGCTGTTGTTTGAACCATCCTCGTTACTGAGGTGAGTATAATATTCCTTCAGCAGGTTTAGCATATGAATATGCATTAAGTGAACAACATGATATATGTGTCATAAGATATGAATGTTATAGATATTTAATAAAGCAGTAGGCTACAGAGTACGCGCAAGGCGTAACTTTGTACCAAGAACAGTCTTATGGTATACAGCCACGCGGGTGGTGTAGCTGTATACTAAAGCAGAGTTAGTACCTATGAGTTAGTATATGTATACGTATAGCAGATGATATGATATGGTATGATTTGATATGATATATGATGCAAGTATACGCGTATAGCCATGCCGTGAGTATACTATTCTTTAGCATGAGCAATACATGATTATAATTATTGAACTGTATGATAAAACTGTTATGTGATTTATCTATGAGTCAGATGCGAGACATCCTGGGGAGTTGTTACTCCTGTGAGTCGGATGCGAGGCATCCTGGGGAGTTGTTACTCCTGTGAGTCGGATGCGAGGCATCCTGGGAAGTTGTTACTCCTGTGAGTCGGATGCGAGGCATCCTAGGGAGTTGTTACTCCTGTTTAAATAGGGTATACAGTGATCTGTATACCAAGAGAAGCTAGGATAGGCTACACCTGCGAGGTGTAGATAAGCCCGGCATAGAGGATACTCAATATGTGCAAGCGTAACTGTGTATCCTAGAAAGTGAAAAGGGGTATATCGAGCTCTTTATACCCAAGTAAAGCGTTAGGGATATTCCACCCTGAGGTGTGGGTAAACCCTAGCATAGTAACAGTTGTACAGGTTTGCATGTATTACAGCTTGGATGCGAGACGTCCTGAGGAGATTTTACTCCTGTTGTTACAGTTTGGATGTGATACATCTTGGGGAGATTTTACTCCTGATTTATGTTGTTATGTTCTGTTAGTACGCTCACTAAGCGTAAGCTTATGTTTCAATATTGCATGTTTGCAGGTAATGCAGGTTATAGCAGGGTAAGGCCCTAGTGCGGTGTTCAGCTGGATAGCTCCTGATTTCAAGAAGCAAACTTTGACAGTACTTTTGAAAATGTTAGCACGTGTATATTTAGAAACTGTATTTTTGTGAAACTCTGATATCGTTTTGGTGCTAACTTGTAATATATGTTTTTAAATCTAAACTGGAAAAGTGGTGTTACAACTTGGTATCAGAGCCAAGGTTTAAGGGATTTGGGCACACATGAGTGTGATGTCTGAACTTAAACCATGGTTTTGAGATTAAGTGGAGCTATCCCTGGGGAAATAAACCTTGGTGAGCATATGGTTAGTAGAAGATTATGATTGATATCTGTTTTACAGATTGAGTATGAGTTAGCTTGTTTATTCATGTACAACAGTTATGTGGCTAAGTGTTAATTCTTATGAAGCGGGAATCTAATTGGTTAAGTTGAGAATAGGTAAGGTATAGTGTGTCCATAATAATGTAGGGCCCATACTATTATAAACACATGATACATACTTAAGCTCAACAGGATCATGATGAACCCTGCGGATTATGTGCTTGATAGCATGATGACTTATGTATGTAGACTTGTATACCTAAGATGATACAGAGAAAGTTGTTATAGTATCGTATGTTAAAGATTTCTGATTTTCAGAAAGAGTATGTAGAAAGAGTTAGTATGTGACTAACATAGTAGCCTGAGGTAAGTAGATCTCAGAAAGTTAGAGACAGATAAACGTTCCTAATTTAAGCAACCAGAAGGTTGAGCAAGTGTAAGGGAGACTAAAAGTGATGTTATAGAAACGAGTAGATGCAGCGGTGTAGGTTGCAATGATGTATGTTCAGAGTATTGAGAAAATCAAGGCCAAAATGGATCAGTTATAAGAGATAGGGTGTACTTACAGAGATTCCTAGCAGGCAAGTTACCTCTTCTTGGAGGAAGTTATAGATTTGATTGTGAATAATAGTTAGCAAGTAGAGACGTAAGGGGGCATATCGTACAGTTAGATGTCCAGTAGAATAAAAAGTTACATACGATTCAAAGTTATTATGTGGAACAGCAAAAGACCAGTAGACTTTGTTGTTACCAAGGAAAGAGAAGGCACAGATGGAGGCAACGTTTAGGCCTCCATATAAAGAAGTGTTAGAGGTGCAATTTGCACCAATCAATTTGAATAGATAAGATTACAGTAGAGTTTTTAGCCCTATGACAGATGACAAAAGCAGTGAATGATATCACCAGAAGGTTGATAGAAATAACTCATTTTGTTCAGAGTGTATTGTTATTGAGCATATGGAATGCAGTGACACATTTCGATACTTATAAATAATATCTGAAAAATTTTAGTATGGTTACTTGTAACACAACGAATGAGTTTGGTATAAAAGAGAGAACAGTAATTGGTCATGTAGGAATTGATAAATGGAATAGTGAAAGGGTAAGCCAGCAAATATGTTAAGCGAGAGATTAGTGATTGTACTACAGTGGGGAAGGCTAGTTCCTTATTCAGATGTATGAAAGTGTGAAAAGTAGAGGAATGTGCCTAGAAATTGTTAGAATTCGCTTTAAGGATGTTATCATTTTACCGGTTGGGCATATTGAGCTTATTGCTCTAAGTTAATAGCTTTAGAGAAAAGCACAGGAATCCTCTACCACCACTCTCTTTTAGCAAGGGTAGGGATGTGTAAATGAAGGTGCAGCTTATGGCTGTGGAGGAGCAGTAGAACTGGATGTAGTGGCAGTTGAGTGCTCCATTCCGTTTTACAGAATCTCCTCTTGAGGAAGAAGCAGCAGATGATAAGACTACTATTGAGAATAGTAGGTGTACGTATGATGTGATAAAGATAGACAATTCCTAGTTTCCCCATCAAACTTGTGCCAATCGTGATGAAAGAGTTTCGAGTAGTTGGTATGTATTGGTTGAGCCAGTATCAAGTTAAGGTAGTCAGTGAATAGAGAACAGTACTGGTTCAGACCCCAAGTGGGGAAGAACGGTTTAGCAAAGTTAAAAGTATAAGAGCCAATATCTTTGTTTGTTAGTGGAAGTAAGGAAGTATCTAGTCCCTTGTGGTACAACATTATCAGCTTTTGTGGAGATTCTAGCAGGGAGAGTAAAAGTAGTAGAAAATTTCAGATATACAACAAGTGATGAAGCAATTGCAAGAATTGACGGATAAAGGTTTTATTCGGCCCAACATTTCACCGTGGGGTGCACAGGTTCTGTTTGTGAAAAAGAAAGATGGCACATTTAGAAGGTGTATAGACTACAGAGTGCTTAACAAGGTGACAATTAAAAATAAGTACCCACTTCCTAGAATAGATGATTTGTTCAATTAGCTCCAGAATGCATCATGGTTTTCAAAGATAGATTTACGGTTATGTAATCATCAGCTCAGGATTAGAAATGAAGATGTATCCAAGACAACTTTCAGAACCACATGGTGCTCATAACTAAGTGTGAGTTTTTGGTTAAGAGATGTGTAGTTTTTGGGCCATCTATCAATCAAACTGGGATTAAGAATAGATCCAGCTAAAGTGGAAGCCGTGATGAAGTGGGAACCGTCCAGAACCCTACGGAAGTCAAAAGTTTCCTCGGGCTTGCTGAATACTATAGACGCTTTATCCAAGATTTCGCTAAGATAGCAGTACCCGAACCCAGTTGACTAGAGAAAGCATAGAATTCAAGAGAAATGAGGATCAATGGTATGTGGTTGGTAGGTTAAAGCATGAATGATGTAAAGCTTTAGTATTAACCTTGTTAAATGAAATGAAATGTGGGGTAGTCTAGAATGATGCCTTTTAATGAGGGTTGGGTTATATAGAAAGAGAAAGTTAAAGTATATATTTCCCACCATTTAAAGAATCATGAAAGCAACTTCCCCAATTCATGATTCAAAATTAACAGTAATTGTACGGCTAAAGCTAGTATAGTAGAACATGTTCTAAACAGAAAGACAGAAGCTATGCAGAAATAGTGAGGAAGTTACAGTAAATTTAATTGTTAGATTACATGGAACTCCTTGGAGGATTGATGTTATATGAGAAGTAATTGATAGACTTAGAAAAATGTAAACTCTATTCCAGTAAAGGAAGTGTATTCTTCATAAAGAATGATAGACGTTTATTTGAAAGAGATAGTAGCTAGATGTAAAGGTTCGATTACACCTCAGTACATTATTGCACCCTCGGGAGGAAGAACAGAGTGAGAGAAAGATACAGATATCAGAGGACAGACTTGGGTCATGTGTTGTTAATGTCAGTGGCAGTTGGGATACCTATCTACCATTAGCAAAGTTCTTTTATACTAACGGTTACTATTCAGGTGTTGGTATGTTACCATACAAGCTAAAGTGTAAGACCTCGGTTTGTTGGGGTAAAGTTGGTCAAAGAGAGTTGAGCATTACAGAAATAGTACAGTAAATGGCTTAAGTTATATAGTAGATATGTGAGCAGTGTAAAGTAGTTCAGAATAGGCAGAAAAGATATGCAGATAAGAGGAGATCATTGTTAGAGTTCCATGTTGAGGACTATGAATTGTTAAGAGTGGCACCATGGTAGAAAGTTAGTGGAATCATCGCAAGATGAGGTAAACTAGCATACAGACTGGAATTACCAGAGATGTTCCACCTTTGTGGGTGGTTAGCAGATGAATCAACAGTTGTTCCTCTATATGATGTGCTAGTGGATGAGATGATCAGTTATATAAAATAGCTAATGGCTATTTTAGAGAGAAAGGGTTAAGAGTTTATGTGAAGAATGGCTAGAACTTGTAAAGGTACAGTGAAAGCATAGAAAGGGTTTAGATTACACTCATAGGTATAGGTGTCATGTTGTGTGTGGTATGTGTTTCATGATTAGAATGTTGCGGACCGTCTACTTGGGTAGCGGATAGTATGTGATGTAAAACTATCGTCGGTGCGCTGCGATAGCATTTAGAGATGAGGAGATGTAAGACTACCGCTAGTGTGCTACGGTAGCATTCAGCTTGTTAATATTCAGTCAATTGTACAGTAGATTTCGAGGACGAAATCATTCTAAGTGGGGAAGAGTTGTAACGCCCCAAAGTTCAAAAGTTGTTATGGCTAAGCGTTATTAAGATTAGGAGGTGTTTAGAAACTTGAGGGTTAAAGTTGTCAAAAGGTAAAATGAGAAGTTGAGGGACTTGTTGTGTCAATTCTCAAAGTATTTTTATATATATAGCCAACTTTGACAATTGCAAGTCAAAGTCTTCATTGTTTCATTTCAAGTTCACGTAGATTTTTCTACTAGCCATTTTCTCTCAAGATTTTGATCTATATCAGGGGATACAAGTGGTGACAACTGAGTCTAGCATAGATTCAAGCTTGAGGTAAGGATTCTTGGATCATATCTTTGAAGTTTTTATGGGTTTTAAGTTGATTCATGGTGAATCAAGGATTTAGTGATGTTATGATAGTTATTTATAGCTTAGTAGCTGTTAGGGGTGTAGGAAAACACTCCTATGAGGTTAAAAACTGATTAGAAATGGGTTTGGTTGAGTTTTGGTCGGAAAAACAGTGTTCTGGCCGACTTTCTGGTGCAGACCAGGGGAGGCACGGGCGTACCTATAGAGGGTACGGGCGTGCCTTACTTCTCCGTGGCAAAACCTAGTTCATAAGGTACTTCCCGTGCTTTTTGGCTGAGGCACGGGCGTGCCTGAGGGAAAGGCACAACCATGCCTAGGGTGTGCCTTGGGGGTGCCCATCTTGCTATACTTAGAATTTGTATGATTTCTATATATTGCTTGTAGGTACTATTTGTCGACGTATGCGGTGACTTTATTATCAATATTGGAGCTGTTGTTTGAACCATCCTCGTTACTAAGGTGAGTATACCATTCCTTTAGCAGGTTTAGCATATGAGTATGCATTAAATGAATAACATGATATATGTGTTATAAGATATGAATGTTATAGATATTCAATAAAGCAGTAGGCTACAAAGTACGCGCGAGGCGTAACTTTGTGCCAAGAACAGTGTTATGGTATATAGCCACGCGGGTGGTGTAGCTGTATACTAAAGCGGAGTAAGTACCTTTGAGTTAGTATATGTATACGTATAGCAGATGTTATGAAATGGTATGATGTGATATTGAAACAACCTCAGAATGGGCCTAGTCGTATTCGAATCTGGTACGTCTAAAATTCTAATTAAATATTGAATAAAAGAAATTATATTTAAATAATTGATTATTTGGGAAAATAGAAGAAAATAATAAAGAAATAGTGATATTAAAATATTATGATAAATAGATAAGAATAATAAAATATTAAATGGTTTAGAACGAGGTTTCAAAAAATATCCTCGTTGGTTAAAACGGGTATTCGTGCGTTAAGTTGTAGTTTGGAAAGGGGAACAAGATACCCACTTGTGGATATTCACAACCCACAAGTAGGCACCTGTTGCCTCTCCACGTATACACACAAACACAGACACTTTCTCCTTTGCTCTCTTGACTTGTGTTATTTGTGGGTTTACATTCAAGAAGGAGAATTCAAGTGATTATTCAAGTTCTTGTTGCTGTAAATTCAAGTGGAGATTAAAGCTATCATTTGTTCTTGATTCCTAATCATCTCCATCAATTCAAGTGAGTTCTTAGTTCTTATTTGCTAGTTTCACCAAGTTGAGTTCTAAGTTGGGTTAGGGTGAAATTGATGCCAATAATTGATCTTGATGTTAACAATCTGTTCCTAGATGATTATTAGGTTCATAGGAATCCAATTCTGTAATTAAAATGATGGTTTAGTTTGATTTTGGAAGTTAAAGTGGTAAATGGGTCAAAATGATGATTTTGGTCCCAAACACTGAATTGTTTGTTTTGGTATGTAAAAATGGTGTCTTTAGGTTGCTTTAGACATGTTATTTCATATGTGAACGTTAGAAACCGATTGGTAATACTCTGGAAATGTGTTGGTATGTTTTTGGATGGAAAATAGCAGGTTCTGCATGAACCTGCTGCTGTATATTGAAAGGCACGGGCGTGCCTCTCAAGAACAGAGCGTACCTCAGGGCGTACCTGGGAGGCATGGCCGTACCTCCCAAGGGTATGGGGCGTGCCTAAACCTAGCAAGCCCGGGGGGTGCCCTGAAGTCACGGGGTGTACCTGAGTACCAGGTACGGGGCGTGCCTTGCCAGGCACGGGCGTGCCTTGGCATGGTACGGGTGTGCCCTGCCTCTGGCAGAATCTGTTTTACAAGGTTTTGATATATGTAAACCTTGTTTAGGTATTCCAGTTGGTCCAGAAGCTTAAGTATCGTAGAGTATAATAATCTAGCTCGACAGGTGAGTGCCTGATAACATAACGATTAAAATATCTATAACATATGTTAGCAATGATTACAGAATTGTATACCATGATTTGTACACGCACTTGTTTAAGTGTAGGATTGCATGATGATGCTAGAATTTACCATGTTGACACAATGTATTATGCACTTGATTAGGTGTATGCTATGATGATAATTGAATATATGCGCGTATTGACTGATGATCCGATTGGAACAGATTATTTGCTTGTGATCAATATGGATCTTATGGACAAGGTTTGTCCTGGACAAAGCTGTCCTACCTTTAGAACAAAGTTGTTCTACTTAAGGGACAAAGTTGTCCCCTGTGGGTATAGCTCAGGGCTGTACTCAAAAGAATCGGTTGATTCTGAAACGCAACGGTGGACGCTTTACAGCTCCCCCAGTGGCGCGGTTGATGTGTCTGGTACCCCAGTTTGGTGCACTGAGCCGGGTTAGCTCCCCTGCAAGATATGCTACCTCCTGACTACGCCAGCTCATCGCGAGATGCTAGGATAGAACTATCTGAGCATGATTGATGATATGTGATGTATTTATGTTGATCGCATGCTATTTGAGTACTCACTAGCTATTATAGCTAACAGATGCTACACTCCACATGTGCAGGTGATCCTCAGTGAGCTCGGGACCCTGCGGGTAGTTTGCTTTAATAGGAGGAACACTGTGTTTTGTAATAACTCCGATATTATGTATGTTTGTAACAGATAATGGTCAACCGGATAAGTAACAGTAACACCAAACGTGTAAGTGGCAACTTTTGATTGTAATATATTTGCCACGTGTTTTATATTCCGCTGCGAGTTTTTAATTGAAAAATATAAACTACTATTTTAAAAAGAAAATTTTGGTTCTCGAAATGGCGGTGTTACAGATATGATATATGATGTGTATATATGATGCAAGTATACGCGTATAGCCATGCCGTGAGTATACTATTCTTTAGCAAGAGCAATACATGATTATAATTATTGAACTATATGATAAAACTGTTATGTGTTTTATCTATGAGTCGGATGCGAGACATCCTGGGGAGTTGTTACTCCTGTGAGTCGGATGCGAGGCATCCTGGGGAGTTGTTACTCCTGTGACTCGGATGCGAGGTATCCTAGGAGTTGTTACTCCTGTGAGTCGGATGCGAGGCATCCTGGGGAGTTGTTACTCCTGTGAGTCAGATGCGAGGCATCCTCGGGAGTTGTTACTCCTGTGGGTCAGATGCGAGGCATCCTGGGGAGTTGTTACTCCTGTGAGTCTGGTGCGAGGCATCCTGGGGAGTTGTTACTCCTGTTTAAACAAGGTATACAGTGATCTGTATACCAAGAGAATCTGGGATAGGCTACACCTGCGAGGTGTAGATAAGCCCGGCACAGAGGATACTCAGTATGTGCAAGCGTAGCTGTGTATCCCAGAAAGTGGAAAGGGTATATCGAGATCTTTATACCCAAGTAAAGCGCTGGGGATATTCCACCCTGAGGTGTGGATAAACCCTAGCATAGTAACAGTTGTGAAGGTTTGCGGGTATTACAGCTTGGATGCTAGACGTCCTGAGGAGACTTTACTCCTGTTCTTACAGTTTGGATGCTATACATCCTGGGGAGATTTTACTGCTGATTTATGTTGTTATGTTCTGTTAGTATGCTCACTAAGTGTTAGCTTATGTTTCAGTATTACATGTTTGCTGGTAATGCAGGTTATAGCAGGGTAAGGCCCTAGTGCGGTGTTCAGCTGGATAGCTCCTGATTTTCAAGAAGCAAACTTTGACACTACTTTGAAAATGTTAGCACGTGTATGTTTAGAAACTGTATTTTTGTGAAACTCTGATATCTTTTTGGTGCTAACTCGTAAGATAATGTTTTTAAATTTAAACTAGAAAAGTGGTGTTACAACCAATTCCCTAAATCCGAGAACATGGAATCCGATTCTTTGAAACCCGGTGTTTTTAAATCCGATAACCATAAATCTGGGATTTTAGAAATCTGATGAACTCCAAATTCGGTGGAACTAAATTCCGACATGAAATCCTATACTTAAATCCGATAAACCAAATTCCGACCCAGAATCCGATAAAGAGTGAAATCCGATATTCCCTGAAATCCTAAACCTAAATCCGACCAACCCTGAATCCGTTAATGAGGATTCCGACACTTTAAAATCTGGAACATTGTAATCCGATGGAAGCCAGAATCCGATGACCATAGATCCGGGACATAGAATCCGGCGGATTCTCAAATTCGACAATTTGGAAATCCGGTATTTAGGATCGGATTTGATGTGCTTTGTTATTTATACTATTTGTTGAGATATAAATATATGTGGAAAGATATGTTTATAAATTCGAGACTGATTTGGTTGTTACTTTGTTTTCAGACAATCCAAATACTCAGTGATATTAGATATCTGAGTTCGTGTTGAAATCAAGGTGAGTGGACGTTAATCACGGATGGTAAATATTATGGTTAATGTTATTGATGTGATGCATGTGATTGTGATTGGATAATTGATTGATTGTTGATTGTGATTGTTGATTATATCTGTAACACCGCTTCTGAATTCAGTTGCTTTAATGTCAAAAACAGATTTTAGCAGCGGAAATTTTTCTTTTTAAAACAACCAAACAGTTATTTACATTAATTACTTCTCAAAACAACGTAGGTGTTACCGAGTACAGGAACAGACCATAGTATCATATTACATTACAACATACAATTACAAGTGTTCCACCCACAAGGGGCAACAAATTTCCCAAAAGCAACCTGCCTCGCAGGTCATCTAATCCTTACCTGAAAAGGGAAACATAGTATCATTAGCTACACTAGCTAGTGAGTACATACAATCATAAGCATCAATACAGTAGGTCATGCGTCATTTCATAAACAATCATTGCTAGCTTAGCACATAGCGGTGTGCTGACAAGATCGGTAAGAGTCGTGTCTTGCAGGGTAATCAATCCCGCTCAACAACTCAAACCGGGGGATCAGACACGACCAATCCGCACTGGTGGGGGAGCACAAGGTAGTCCACCAAGCATCGTTCACAGAGTCAAAGACTCCACAGGTAATCCAGCTACAACCGGCTAATCACCACTCACGTTAAGGCACGGTGGTTATGCAGAACCTATGATCCAGGATGCCTCCTGAATCCCCGTGAAATCCCGAAGGATCCAGTTACAACCGACTGACCTTAACCATGCGTCAGATAGTCTGCAGACAGTTCACAAACACGTATACGTACATTTGATCCCACAGGGATCCAATATCTTCCAAACAGTTATTCATACATAGCATCGTATATTAACTAAGTGGTTCCAAACTAGACCCACTGGCATGCTCCTGACATATATTCTAACATCTTACAAGTCATACACTTACCTCCTCAAGCGTACCTACAAAAGGAAGTTAAACACGTATAATACATTCACATAGCATGCAATGCCTTACTCTACTGACTCTCATGAAAGCAGTCACTCACCTGATTAGCTTACAACGTTCGTTCACTTAAAGCTGGTTCAGCTGACACATTCACCTAAAACATCTGGCAATCGCGTTAAGCGTTTGCACACGTTAAGTTCTATTTGAAAATGAACTTTTCCTAAATTCACCCAACGCGTCGCGTCGCGCTACACCATGCGACAGTCGCATGATAGGCTACAAAAGTCGCATGGCCTAGGTAAGAGTCGCATAGCTCCATGCGACTGTCAGATGAGAAAGTCGCATGGCCTATTTCTCAATCCATGCGACAGTCGTATGAACAGGCAAAAGTCGCACGACACTTCTTCAAAAGTCGCATGAATTGGAACAATCAATCACCAGAGAGTCGCATGGCACCATGCGAAAGTCGCATGGCCTCATGCGACAGTCACATCATCCATGCGACAGTCGCATGGCACAGGTCGCATGACCCATGCGACTGTCAGCTGGAAATTACGTAACTTGTCTGGTTTCATTTCTTGATCATTTGCAGAACAAACCAAAATCTTAAACTTGTTGATTCTACTTTCAAAACACTTTTAAACTTCATACGACACTTACATAAGCTTTATAAAATCATCAAATCCAAACAAAACAACGTATCAACCAAAACCCACTTATGAAGCAAGCTTCATGTTCTTTAATGGCGTTCTTGAATAAACTTGAAGTTTGGCCATGATTCAAACACAAAATCAATACAAAACATGTTTAGACTCTACTACAAACACATGCTCACCTTATTTGAACTCAAAGATTCAAACCTCCAATCTTCTCTTCTCCAGAAGCTCACGAAATGGAGAGCAAGTGTGTGTTTGTATGTGTGTTTTCAAGACTTTTGCTATATTTGACTTTATGAGTCAAATATCACAATTTCATACATATATATCATTCTTATCTTATCCAGAGGCAAACCGCCTCTGGACAAGAATATCTAATTCTTTTTCTTTTCTTTCTTTTCATTTATTTATCTAACTAGTATGTATATATTTTATAAACATAAATACAATTAACACATAACACACACAAATATACATATCTTCATTTAATCTCAATTAATTCAACAAATACACACAAGTACTTACATAATCATTCGTCTATTATATTAACTACGTACGCGTACATACAATTTACAACTAGGCCCAAGTTGAGGATGTTACAAATCTACCCCCCTTAAGAAGATTCCGTCCTCAGAATCTACTCAGTGATAAATAGGCGAGGGTATCTTGCCTTCATCTCGTCCTCAACTTCCCACGTTAGGTTTGGACCTAAGTTGTGCTTCCACTTCACAAGGACTAGTTTGATCATCTTCTTGCGTAGTTTCTTGACCTTCGTGTCAAGAATTTCAACAGGTTCTTCAACTAGTCGTTTGGAATAGTCAACTTTCAATTCCTGCAAAGGAATAATCTGTTCTTCCTCAATGTGGCACTTGCGTAAGTAACACACGTTAAAGGTGTCGTGAATTCCAGATAGCTCAGGCGGCAGCTCTAGAGTTACCGTCTGATCATTCACCTTGCGTACAATCTTGAATAGGCCAATGAAACGTGGACTTAGCTTCCCTTTACGCCCGAAACGAATCGCGCCTTTCCAAGGAGAAACTTTTAAGAACACACGGTCACCGATTTCAAATGTAGCGGGACGACGCTTTGGATCCGCATACATTTTCTATCGATTCCGAGCTGCTTTTAGCTTTTCAAGAGCCACATTCACTTTGTCAGAAGTTATCTGGACTATCTCAGGTCCAGCTAACTATTTCTCGCTAGGTTCCATCCAACAGGTCGGAGTGCGACATCGTCTTCCATAAAGCATCTCGTATGGTGGCATTCCAATGCTGGAATGATATGAATTGTTATAAACAAATTCAATCAATGGGAGATGAGAATCCCATGATCCACAAAATTCGAGTACACAGGCACGAAGCATATCTTCTAACGTTTGGATCGTACGTTCAGATTGGCCATCAGTCTGCGGATGATAGGCAGTGCTCAGATGAACACGAGTGCCAAGTTCGCGTTGTAGACTCTGCCAAAAATTCAAGACAAACCGAGAGTCATGATCAGATACAATAGAACATGGAAGACCGTGACGTGACACTATCTCATCAATATACAACTGGGCTAAACGGGTCAGCGAAGCAGACTCGTTCGTTGCCAAGAAATTAGCGCTTTTCGTTAGTCGATCAATGATAACCCAGATCATGTCACGCTCTCTGGACGTTCTCGGTAACTTTGTCACAAAATCCATCGTGATATTCTCCCATTTCCACTCCGACATATCCAACTGCTGCAGATTACCGTATGGTCTCTGGTGCTCCGTTTTCACTTGCGCGCAGATCTGACATCTCTCCACGAATGAAGCAATGTCTTTCTTCAGAGTTGGCCACCAGTATAGCATCTTCAAGTCGTGGTACATCTTTGTAATTCCCGGATGGACAGATAATTTGGACTTATGGCTTCCTGCAGAATCAGCTCACGGTTACCTCCCACCGAAGGCACCCAAATCCTGGATTGAAAAGTCTTCAACCCACGATTATCTTCAACAAGCTGATCCTTTAACTTCTTCATCGTTTCAGCCTTCAGATTTTCTTCTTGCAATGCCGTCTGCTGAGCTTCCTTCAATCTAGCAATCAAGTCTGACACAATCGTAATCTTCATAAATATAGCTTCTGTTGTCGGTCCTTTACGGCTTAAAGTGTCCGCTACAACATTGGCCTTGCAAGGATGGTAACGGATCTCACAATCGTAGTCTTTTATTAACTCCAACCAACGGCGTTGCCGCATGTTGAGTTCTTTCTAAGAAAAGACATACTGAAGACTTTTGTGATCTGCGCAAATCACACACTTTGTGCCATAAAGATAATGTCTCCACAATTTCAATGCAAAGACAACGGCAGCAAGCTCAAGATCATGGGTTGGGTAGTTCCGCTCGTGTGATTTCAACTGCCTAGAAGCGTAGGCAATCACTCTATCACGTTGCATTAGGACGCAACCCAAACCCGCGTAAGACGCATCACAATAAACTGTGAAGTCCTCCGAACCCTCAGGCAGAGTAAGGATTGGAGCTTCACATAGCAATTGTTTCCAGGTCTGAAAAGCTTCCTCTTGAGCTTCCGACCAGACAAAAGCAACATCCTTACAAGTTAGTTTGGTCAACGGACCCGCAAGCTTCGAGAAATCGCGGATAAACCGCCGATAGTAGCCAGCCAAGCCAAGGAAACTTTTTATTTCGAAAGCAGTCTGAGGAACTCCCCAATTCATCACAGCCTCCACCTTAGCTGGATCTACTTTAACACCGTCATGACATATAACATGGCCGAGGAAATGAATTTCCTTAAGCCAGAATTCACATTTAGACAGCTTGGCATACAATTGTTCTCGCTTTAGAGTCTCGAGAACCAGACGAAGATGAAGCTCGTGATCAGCTTCCGTCTTCGAGTAGACAAGAATGTCATCAATAAACACAATCACAGATCTGTCAAGAAACGGACGGCAAACCTGATTCATCAGATCCATGAAGACGGCAGGGGCATTGGTTAAGCCAAACGGCATAACCAGAAATTCGTAGTGACCATAACGAGTTCGAAATGCAGTCTTCGGCACGTCTTCTTCACGAACTCGTACTTGGTGATACCCCGACCGGAGATCAATCTTGGAGAAGCATGTAGCTCCCTGTAACTGATCAAAAAGATCATCTATACGAGGAAGCGGATACTTATTCTTTACAGTTCGCTTGTTAAGCTCCGTGTAATCTATGCACATTTGCATCGTTCCATCCTTCTTCTTCACAAACAACACAGGAGCTCCCCATGGCAAGGAACTCGAACGAATAAAACCCTTGTCTAGCAACTCCTGAATTTAAGTCATCATCTCTCTTATTTCAGAAGGAGCTAGACGGTACGGAGAACGAGCCACAGGTGTAGCTCCTGGAATAAGCTCTATCTTGAATTCAACATCACGTATTGGAGGCAAACCCGGAAGTTCTTCAGGGAATACCTCAGGGTAGTCAGACACCACCCGAATATCTCAAACTGGTCGCTTCTCCATCGTAGCATCAATAACGTATGCCAGATAAGAGTCACAACCTTCAGCAATCGACTTTTGGGCTTTCATCATGGAGACAATAGGAATATCAGAATCCCGTCGTTCTCCACCTGCAACAGCATAAGACCCATCAGAAAGAGGGATCTTAATCATCTTTTTGGAACAGATAATCTCAGCATCACGCTTGCTGAGCCAATCCATCCCGATCACGACATCAAATCCCGCAATGGGCATAACAAAGAAAGAAATAGGGATATTACTCCCGTCAATATAAATAGCAGCTATCGGGACTTTCTCTGTAACAGAGACTACTTTGCCGCAGCGACCTCTACTCTGAGCGGCTCAGTCAAAGGGACAACAGGTAATTGCAATCTTCTACGACAGGCCACAAATACAAAGGAGTAGGTAGCTCCAGAATCAAATAAAACACTAGCAGGGATATAATTAATTAGAAAAGTACCCGTAACGACATCCCCTGCTGCTTTGGCCTCGTCGGCTGTCATCTGAAAAGCCCTGCCTTTCGCGCGGGGCGCATCATCTCTTTTAGGGCCTCGAGAAGAAGAAGACCCCTTTGCTCCTGTATTCTACCTGTCTGGGCAGTCAGTCAACTTGTGCCCGGGCTTGTGGCACCGATAACAGACATCCTCTTTGAAACCACACTCTGTCGTAGCGTGGCCCTTCTGCCCGCACCTCCAGCAACGTCTGGTAGAGTTGGAACACTCACCAGAGTGATAAGTTCGGCACAAAGAACATGCGGGCGAAATTCCAGTGGCAGAGTTGCCACAAACCGCCTTATCTTGGTGGTCTCATCGGGGATCAGATGGGGGACAAACCGCATCTTATCAGTGAATGTGGTTATATGTTCTTCGATTGGCGTGTCCCCTTTCTTGAGATCGTTAAAATCTCTTTCCATACGTTCCATGTCATATTCGATGCAATACTTCTTGAGCACCTTTTCAGAGAATTGCTCCCAAGTGAGAGCACTTAGCACTTCTTTCCGAACCGACGCTTTCACCGTATCCCACCAGAAGATGGCACGGCCCTTTAACATTCGTATTGCGTATTTCACACAATATTCCGGTTCACACTCGCATGATTCAAATACTTGCTCCATCTCCCGGAGCCATTGAATAGTAACTGTGGGGTTATCACTCCCCTGGAATGTCAGAGGATTGCAAGTTAAGAACTTCTTATATGAACAAGTCTTGCGTGGCTTGTTCAATGTAGCTTGCAACAAGAGCTCCTTCGTCACTCGAAGCTCCTCCTCCAATCGCCTAATAATAGCAGCCTGATCTGGCTCAGGTCTGCCTTTTCCAACATTTTGTTGAGATCTCTGATCCTTAGCCTGATGAGGCATATGAGAAGCCTCATCTTCTAGCTCTTTAATAGCTTGTTCTGTATGGCCACGTTCGGCAGACATCTTTCTAGATTTCTATATGACAGAGAAAGAGCAATTAATAATCTATCTCACTTACTTTACTTAACAGCAAGTCATCACATAGTGCTAGCATACAGATAACTCTCACTCAATCCCCCCCATAGGAACACTTATTTATGGTCCGGCCCGAGCTTGAGATCGAATACTCTTACAAGTACCCAATTCACTCAAACTAAGGCTCTGATACCCAATTGTAACACCGCTTCTGAATTCAGTTACTTAAATGTCAAAAACAGATTTTAGCAGCGGAAATTTTTCTTTTTAAAACAACCAAACAGTTATTTACATTAATTACTTCTCAAAACAACGTAGGTGTTACCGAGTACAGGAACCGACCATAGTATCATATTACATTACAACATATAATTACAAGTGTTCCACGCATAAGGGGCAACAAATTTCCCAAAAGCAACCCGCCTCGCAGGCCATCTAATCCTTACCTGAAAAGGGAAACATAGTATCATTACCTACACTAGCTAGTGAGTACATACAATCATAAGCATCAATACAGTAGGTCATGCGTCATTTCATAAACAATCATTGCTAGCTTAGCACATAGCGGTGTGCTAACAAGATCGGTAAGAGTCGTGTCTTGCAGGGTAATCAATCCCGCTCAACAACTCAGACCGGGGGATCAGACACGACCAATCCGCGCTGGTGGGGGAGCACAAGGCAGTCCACCAAGCATCGTTCACAGAGTCAAAGACTCCACAGGTAATCCAGCTACAACCAACTAATCACCACTCACGTTAAGGCACGGTGGTTCTGCAGAACCTATGATCCAGGATGCCTCCTGAATCCCCGTGAAATCCCGAAGGATCCAGTTACAACCGACTGACCTTAACCATGTGTCAGATAGTCTGCAGACAGTTATGCATACATAGCATTGTATATTAACTAAGTGGTTCCAAATTGGACTCACTGGCATGCTCCTGACATATGTTCTAACATCTTACAAGTCATACACTTACCTCCTCAAGCGTACCTGCAAAAGGAAGTTAAACATGTATAATACATTCACATAGCATGCAATGCCTTACTCAACTGAATCTCATGAAAGCAGGCACTCACCTGATTAGCTTACAACGTTCGTTCACTTAAAGTTGTTTCAGCTGACACGTTCACCTAAAACATTTGGCAATCGCGTTAAGCGTTTGCACACGTTAAGTTCTATTTGAAAATGAACTTTTCTTAAATTCACCCAACGCGTCGCGTCGCGCTACACCATGCGACAGCGGTATGATAAGCTACAAAAGTCGCATGGCCTAGGCATAGCTCCATGCGTCTGTCAAATGACAAAGTCGCATGGCCTATTTCTCAATCCATGCGACAGTCGTATGAACAGGCAAAAGTCGCACGACACTTCTTCAAAAGTCGCATGAATTGGAACAATCAATCACCAGAGAGTCGCATGGCACCATGCGAAAGTCGCATGGCCTCATGCGACAGTCACATCATCCATGCGACAGTCGCATGGCACAGGTCGCATGACCCATGCGACTGTCAGCTGCAAATTACGTAACTTGTCTGGTTTCATTTCTTGATCATTTGCAGAACAAACCAAAATCTTAAACTTGTTGATTCTACTTCCAAAACACTTTTAAACTTCATACAACACTTACATAAGCTTCATAAAATCATCAAATCCAAACAAAACACCATATCAACCAAAACCCACTTATGAAGCAAGCTTCATGTTCTTTAATGGTGTTTTTGAATGAACTTGATGTTTGGCCATGATTCAAACACAAAATCAATACAAAACATGTTTAGACTCTACTACAAACACATGCTCACCTTATTTGAACTCAAAGATTCAAACCTCCCATCTTCTCTTCTCCAGAAGCTCACGAAATGGAGAGCAAGTGTTTTTATTGTATGTGTGTTTTCAAGACTTTTGCTATATTTGACTTTATGAGTCAAATATCACAATTTCATACATATATATCATTCTTATCTTATCCAAAGGCAAACCGCCTCTGGACAAGAATATCTAATTCTTTTTCTTTTATTTCTTCTTTTCTTTCTTTTCATTTATTTATCTAACTAGTATGTATATATTCAATATACATAAATACAATTAACACATAACACACACAAATATACATATCTTCATTTAATCTCAATTAATTCAACAAATACACACAAGTACTTACATAATCATTCGTCTATTATATTAACTACGTACGCGTACATACAATTTACAACTAGGCCCAAGTTGAGGATATTACAATATCCGTTGCATGACTATTTGGCCGATGCGCGCTCTTTGGATGATATTGAGTTATGTTTGAGAAGTCAGCTACACATACTTAACGATACTAATGCGACTAGTATACAAGTCAAACCCATTCTAAAGCACATATATATAGAACAACCACGTATTTAAATATAAACTATAAATAAAACGAGATAACTACATACATTTAGATCTACTAAACTTTCTCGATACTTCTCAATTAATTAAACTATTAATTGAGACGAGAAGACAAAATAGAATTTTGTCACCTTTTAATCAATTATAAACTATTAGTATAATAACTATTATACCAATTGGTGTTTTAAACTAAAACACACATAATTGATTAAACTATCTTGTTTCCTTTTCTTTGTTCAAATGATACATCATTATGATTAACTTTATTATATTTTAACTAAAATATAATAATCACCTTATATCAACTCAACTAGTTAAAATAAACCCTTAATCATAATTTATATATATATATATATATATATTAACCTTAAAACTTTAAAGTATATATATACATGTACTTGTATTTTAACTTGGTGATAAGTTTTGATTAATCCATGTTAGAAAATGTTTATTAGTTTCCTAATATCAACCAAATTCCTATTAGTATAAATAGAAGATTAATTTTTAGGATTAAAACTTGATAGAGATACATGATACACCATTCTAAAGGTTTATAAAAAATTGTCCTCTCCTCTTCTTCTTGAGTTTGGCCGAGAACACCCACCATCAACCCAGTTCGGTCTTTAGTTGATTTTAAAGACACATATTATTCGTGTGGTGGCTTGCAATCATTCCTAGCGTGTCTTGTTTGGTCTCATTACGGGTGGACTACATTTTAAGCAACTTAAGGTAGATAGGTTTGGTCTCATTACGGGTGGACTACATTTTGAGCAACTTAAGGTAGATAGGTTCAAAGTTCTTAATTCTAATAGTTAGAATGATGCAACACTTAAACTTCCTCTTAATCCCCTATTTATACTAATAGAAGATTAGATAATATTAGAAAATTTTAAAACACTTCCTAATAGTGAATAACTTAATCACCAAGTAATATATATTAATAATAATTAATAAATTTGACAACTAATCTTAATATATATATATATATATATATATCTATATTCGTCCAGTTGCAATAATATATATATATATATATATATATCAATTTTCTTTATTAATTATTAATTAAAAATCATTATCCAAACTAAATAATTTAAACTTAAATTGTTAATCTTGAATATAATTAATTAACAATATATATAAAAATATATATTTTTCTTGTTAATTTATTAACTTGGTAATTTCTCTTCTTCGTAAGTTAAAACTGTAGCTTACGTTTTGTGATTTATAACTAACTAGTTATAAATTTGTTCTCCCGAGTGTCGTTGCATTACTTCTCAGATTATAGGCCCTCACAAGTGTGACTCTTGAGTTCCCTATGGCGTTGGAAGTGGCATCAGGTGTGACAACCATCACTGAAAGCAAAATACATATATATATATATGTACGTATAACTTATAAAAAGTCTTAACCCTTTAAAATATATATATATACATGTATATATATATATATAAATATTTATATATATATATATATATAACTTGTATATAATAAAAAAATAGAAGTCAATCCAACACCATCATTTGCCTTACTTACACACACCACCATCATCACCATCTCACCACCCTAACCACCCCCCCCCCCTTCCTTCTCTCTTTTTCTTGTATAAATACGAACCTTCTCCCTTTCATTTTCACACCACTTTCAACCTACTTACTCCATCACGCTCTTACTCTCTATAACCCTCTATCTTCAAACAATCAAAGGAGTTTAAGGAGGAATCATCTCTTCTTATTTGTTGGTGTCTTCTTGAAAGTATAATCAGAAATCTCTAACACTAGTTTTTGGAATTTTGTTGTTCTTAACAAAACCCACCACCTTCATCATCTTTTCCATTCTTTAACATTATGAATATAAGAACCTTAGTATTCTAAGGGTAAATTACACACTAAAAAGTGGTGATCAATGAAAAATGCAAGAAAATAAGTAGATGAACACATGCATGTTATGATCCTACCATTTTGAATTAAGGACTTTATCCTACCATTTGATGTATGTATTTATCCTACCAAATGTTGTATGACAAAAATAAAGACATGCATGTGCTTATCTCTATATTATGTCTATTATTATGGTGGAAAAGAATGATGAAAGTTAATGAACAAGAACTCAAAAAATAATAATAAATAATTAATATATATATATATACATACAAGATCATGATGGTGAAACAAAATAATCCTCTACTTTTCATTATTTTTCCAAAAGTAATTATATATATATATATATTTATGAATGCATGGAAATATAGATCCTTATACATAGATATATATACTACATGCATGTAAACTTATCTAGTTATTTCAAAATAATCATGCATATATATATATACATGCGTGTACACGATCACTTGAAAAACTCTATTTGAAAATCTCATACTATATATGTGTGCAAAAATTATTTAAAAACTATATCTTACGTATGAGAGTGAATGTTTACCGAAAAGCTATATATGCATGCAATACTTATTTTCTCACATAAAATATATGTGTGTTGAGCGAGTGTATAATTTTCTTACAAACAAACATATATGCATGCTCGCATATTTTTGAACAATCATATACATGTGTTTATTTACTTATTTATTTAAAAACAACAATATATACATATATATCTTTTAAATGAATACTATACTTATATACATAAAAGTGTCTACTTATCATGGCATAAATAAAATGCATAAGTGCGAGTCCATATTTATAGTAAAGCATAGTATAAAATAATATAGTAAAACACAAAAATACTATTTTTATTAAAAACTATGTATAAAATACTAACACCATCATGACAACTTGAAAGAAAACACAATAAAGAAACCTTACGGTAGACGTGTACGTAGAATTTGCTGCCTGCTTACTACAAGGTAGGGCTTTATCCTGGTGGAACACACAAGTACAAACCCGAGGAAGGGATGTTGCTCACCGACTCAATTGGACAGAATTCATCAAACTACTTAAGGAAGAGTTATGTTCAAAGAGTGAGATACAGAAACTGGAAGCTAAACTCTAGAACCACGTGATGGTGGGGGGTGATATCAACTCGTATAATTCTCGCTTTCACGAGCTAGCTAAACTAGTACCACACCTGGTAACCCCCGAAGAGAATCGCATAGACAGATATGCCTTAGGGCTAGCTCCTGAAATACAAGCTAATGTCACATCTGCTAATCCTACTACACTCCAGAGTGCGGTAAACTTGGCCACCAGCCTCACCAACAATGCTGTCCAATCCGGATTGTTTGTTAATGACAAAAGTAAGGGTAAGAGGAAGATAGAAGAATCTTCAAGGAAAGAATGTGGTGAGAGATCTTAGAAGAACCAAAAGGTTAGTAGGAACTACGGGGTTCATGTGCAAGGGGAAGGAGGGGAAGGAAGGACCAACCAGAGGTGGGATAAGTGCGGTAACCGTCATGGGGGCAAGTGCATTATTTTCCTTAGGGACAAGAGAGGAGGCCACTTTGCCAAGGAATGTAAAGCAAGGCCATGTAACAAATGTGGAAGTTTAGAACATCATGTACAAGTTTGTCCACGCCCTAACCAAGGACCCAATGCCAGCCAAGATCGCCAAGGGAACCAGCAAAACCAGGAAGGCCAAGCCCGAGGCCGAGTGTTTGAAGTAGGAGTAAATGAAGCTAGGTAGAATGCAGATGTGACCATAGAAGTTTTGTATCAATATTATTTGACTCAGGGGCAGATAGAAGTTTTGTGTCACTAGGATTTAAAACAAAGCTTAACTTGAAAACTGAAAAGATAAAAGAAGCCTATACCATTGAGTTTGCCAACGGTCAAGAGACTGGGGTTAAACATATAATTATGGGTTACGCATTGAACTTAGCCGACAAGGTATTTAGCATAGATCTAATTCCGATAGAGTTAGAAAGTTTTGATGTAATCATTGGTATGGACTGGCTTACCAAACACTGAGCGGAGATATGTTGTTACAAAAAGATTATACGCATCCCAATGGCGGAAGGTGATAAGCTCGTCATAAACGGAGAGAAGTACGGAAAGAAATTGAGAATATCTTGCATGAAAATGAGAAAATACTTGAAGAAGGGATGCGAAGCACCATTGGAACACGTCGTTAATAAGGAAACATAGGAGAAGAGCTTCCAGGATATCCCGATAGTTCAGAACTTTCCCGAGGTCTTTCGTGAGGAATTACCTGGATTACCCCCGAACCGTCAAGTCGAGTTCCACATCAACTTAATACCTGGAGCAGCACCGGTAGCTAAAGCACCATATCGGTTAGCACCGTCAGAAATGAAAAAATTGTCAGCGCAACTTCAAGAATTGCTTGACAAGGGATTTATCAGACCGAACTCATCGCCTTAGGGAGTTCCAGTTCTCTTCGTCAAAAAGATGGACGAGCCATTATGGATGTGCATAGACCATAGAGAACTTAACAAGTTGATCGTCAAAAATTGATATCCATTTCCTAGGATTGATAATTTGTTCGATCAACTTCAAGGAGCTACCTACTTTTCAAAGATCGACCTTCGATCAAGATATCATGAACTATGAGTAGGCGAAGAGGATATCACCAACGCTCCAGCTATTTTCATAGACTTTATGAATAGGGTCTGTAGACCATACTTGGATAAATTTGTTATCGTATTCATTGACGACATACTCATTTATTCGAGAAGCAAGGAGGATCATGAACGACATATGGAATTGGTACTAACACTACTTAAGGACCAGAAGTTGTACGCAAAACTCTCTAATGCGAATTCTGGATTCAAGAAGTACACTTTCTTGGTCATGTGGTGAACAAAAATGGGATTCATGTAGATCCGGAAAAAATTGAGGCCATCAAGAAAAGGGAAGCGCCAAAAACACCAACTGAAGTACGCCAATTTCTTGGGTTGGCAGGTTACTACAAGAGATTCATAGCGCACTTCTCAAAGATTGTACAATCGCTAGCTGCTCTAACTCAGAAAGATAGGAAATTTGTCTGGGAGAGAAACAAGAAGAGGAATTTCAAACGCTCAAGCTCAAACAGTGCAACGCGCCTGTCTTAACTCTACCCAAAGGAACAGATGATTTCATTGTTTACTGTGACGCTTCGCACCAAGGGCTAGGGTGTGTATTGATGCAGAGATGTAAATTTATCGCTTATGCATCAAGACAACTAAAAGTCCATGAGAAGAACTACACTACTCATGACTTGGAACTGGGAGTAGTGGTGTTTGCACTCAAAATCTGGAGGCATTACTTGTATGGCCTTAAGTGTACCATCTACATGGACCATAAGATTCTACAACACAATTTGGATCAAAAAATGCTCAACATGAGTCAAAGGAGATGGGTTGAGCTACTCAGCGACTATGACTGTGAAATCAAGTACCACCCTAGCAAAGCAAATATAGTAGCAGACACATTGAGTAGGAAAGAAAGAGTGAAGCCGACTAGTGCTAGAGCAATGGGGGCGTTAGTTCAAACCAGTTTGAAGAGTAAAATTATTGTAAGCCAGGAAGAGGCATTAAACGAGAAGAATTTGCATGACGAAGCCCTTCACCGCTTGGAGTCAAGGTTCGTAACCAAAACTGATGGAGCACGCTATTTCGAGAACCGAGTATGGATTCCGAAATACAACAACATAAGGGCTACTATTTTGGATGAAGCTCATCAGTCAAGGTACTCCATACACCCCAGAGCTGATAAGATGTATAAAGATCTTAAGGAGTATTATTGGTGGCTGGGCATGAAAAAGGACGTCGCCACGTACGTAAGGAAATCCCTAACACGTGCAAAAGTAAAGGTAGAACACGAGAGGCCGTCTGGGTTACTGCCATAGCCTGAAATCCCGCAGTGGAAATGGGAACAAATAACAATGGATTTCATCACCAAGCTGCCAAGGACAGCAAGAGCTCATGATACTATATGGGTCTTAGTGGATATACTTACTAAGTCTGCACATTTTCTTCCAATCTGGGAAGATCACAACATGGAAAAGCTTGGCCAGACATATATATATATATATATATATCAATGAGATTGTGACATGACATGGTGTACCTATTTCTATAATTTCGGACAGAGATAGTCGATTTACATCTCGGTTTTGGCAATCACTACAAATAGCGTTAAGTACCCGGATTGATTTATGTACGTCTTACCACGCACAAACCGACAGACAATCAAGAAGGACCATACAAACCCTAGAGGACATGCTACGGGCATGTGTGATAGACTTTGGAGGAAGTTGGGATACTCATCTACCCTTGGTTGAGTTTTCATACAATAATACCTATAACACCAGCATATAGTGCACCCCGTATGAAGCACTGTATGGACGTAAGTGCCGATCTCCTCTGAGCTGGGTAGAAGTTGGTGATCTATAGTTGATCAAGCCTGATATCATTCAGGAGACTACCGATAAGATCTCTGTCATCAAAGAAAGTCTCAAGGCGGCAGAAAAGCTATGCGAACAACAGGATAAAGCCTTTAGAATTCCATGTTGGAGATAAATTACTTTTGAAAGTATCTTCATGGAAAGGCTTCATTCATTTTGGAAAGAAAGGAAAGTTAAGCCCTCGATATATTGGTCCATTTGAGGTTACTAAAAGAATTGGTCCGGTAGCGTATAAACTCAATCTACCATCAGAATTAAGCGCTATTCACGATACGTTTCATGTGTGGAACCTCAAGAAATGTTTGTCCGACAACTCATTGGTAGTACCATTAGAAGAAGTTCAAGTCGGTGAATAATTGCGTTTCACGGAGGAGCCAATAGAGATTTTAGACCGGGAAGTTAAACAGCTTAGGAGAAGCAAAATTCCCATTTTAAAAGTTTGATGGAATTCAAGACACGGACCCGAATACACGTGGAAGCGTGAGGACTACACGAAACATAAATATTCTCGCCTCTTTAATAAGGATGGTGCAAAGTAAATTTCGTGACGAAATTTCTCTAACGACCAAAAGCAATATATATATGTATGTATGTATATAAATTATAAAAAGTCTTAACCCTTTAAAATATATATATATACATATATATACATGTATATATATATATAAATATTTATATATATATAACTTGTATATAATAAAAAAAATTAGAAGTCAACCCAACACCATCATTTGCCTTACTTACACACACTGCCATCATCACCACCTCACCACCCAACCCCCCCCCCCCACTCTCTCTCTCTTTTTCTTCTATAAATACCAACCTTCTCCCTTTGATTTTCATACCACTTTCAACCTACTTACTCCATCACTCTCTTACTCTCTATAATCTTCTATCTTCAAACAATCAAAGGAGTTCAAGGAGGAATCATCTCTTCTTACTTGCTGGTGTCTTCTTGAAGGTATAATCACAAATATCTAACATTAGTTTTTGAAATTTTGTTGTTCTTAACAAAACCCACCACCTTCATCATCTTTTCCTTTCTTTAACATTATGAATATAAGAACCTTAGTATTCTAAGAGTAAATTACACACTAAAAAGTGGTGATCAATGAAAAATGCAACAAAATAAGTAGATGAACACATGCATGTTATGATTCTAACATTTTGAAGTAACGACTTTATCCTACCATTTGATGTATGGATTTATCCTACCAAATGATGTATGGAAAAAATAAAGACTTGCATGTGCTTATCTCTATATTATGTCTATTAGTATGGTGAAAAAGAATGATGAAAGTGGTAGGTGATGGACAAGAACTCTAAGAACAACAAAAACTAAAAATACATAATATATATATAAATATACAAGATCATGATGGGGAAATAAAATAATCCTCTACTTTTCATTATTTTTCCAAAAGTAATTATATATATATATATATTTATTTATTTATTTATTTATTTATGAATGCATGTAAATATGGATCCTTATACATAGATATATATACTACATGCATGTAAACTTATCTAGTTATTTTAAAATAATCATGCATATATATATATACACACACACACATGCGTGTACACGATCACTTGAAAAACTCTATTTGAAAATCTCATATTATATATATGTGCAAAAATTATTTAAAAACTATATATTACGTATGAGAGTGCATGTTTACCTAAAAACTATATATGCATGCAATACTTATTTTCTCACATAAAATATATGTGTGTTGAGCGAGTGTATAATTTTCTTAAAAACAAACATATAAGTATAATATATGCATGCATGCTCACTTATTTTTGAACAATCATATACATGTGTTTATTTACTTAATTATTTAAAAACAACAATATATACATACATACATATATATATATATTTTAAATGAATACTATACTTATATAATAAAAGTGTGTCTACTTATCATGGCATAAATAAAATACATAAGTGCGAGTCCATATTTATAGTAAAGGATAGTATAAAATAATATAGTAAAACACAAAAATACTATGTTTATTAAAAACTATGTATAAAATACAAACACCATCGTGACAACTTCAAAGAAAACACAATAAAGGAACCTTACGGTAGATGTGAACATAAGAGGTTAAGGGCGCGTCAAGGAACTAAAGGACTACTAGGACTTTCACACTCTTTATGCTACAAATCAAAGTGAGTGTTCACTGCCCCATTTTTAAATATGTTTACTCAAATATTTGGGGTGAAAGCATGAATAAAAATCTGTTTACAAATACTGATTCTTCTGACAAATATTATCTAACAATTTGTGCTCTATGGTAGTATGCATGATGTACTTGAGTTCTCAATAAAGTCCCGCAAAAACTAGACATTATCCATTAACTCCACCAAGGGAGTATGTGGTATTTGTAGGTAGTGCTATTTGGGGTAGACACCTCCTACTTATGGTTGGCGAACTATAGGTGTACTTTACCATCCGCTAACGTCTAACGAGGCGTTAGGTCTAAACTGGGCACAGGTGTCATAGGATTGGTAAAGGCTCAAGCAAAGAAAAACATCATAGTATATTTAAATACCTTGTGCAATAAATTTTACAAAAATGTAGGTTGGACAAAAGTTTCCTCCTTCATAGATTTTGATGGGCAAAAGTCCTCATCACAAATATTGTTGCATTAAAGTTTTATTTTGTGCATATAAAACCTGTGTCCTCACCAACTCTCGTAGTTGACCTCTCTTTATTCATGCCTTTCAGGAAATCATCGGTAGGTCTGACAGCACTTAGGAAGCATGCCACGGGTGGACATTTCTAAAGAATTTCCAATCGCAATGTTTTATTTCAAGCCAAAACAATTTAAATTTCTGTATTATGTATTGGACTCTCGTACCTTCTTTTAAATTTCAAGTTTACCAGTTATGATTAGAAATTACCTATTACCTTGTGCTATGAGACCTCTGCTGTGACGCCTCGTGTTTCCGCTTTAGCGAGGTGTGACAGATTTGGTATTAGAGCCAAAGGTTATAGAGAATGTCATTTTCCTTATGGGGGAAAACACCAACTATAACCGAAGGCTTTCAAAAATAAATCTTTAAACATAAAGCATCTTACTAATGTGGCTAGGTTGAGATTTCCATTATCTTACTTTAACTAAACAAAGTGTGATCACCTATGTTTAGTTCAAGTACGTGTGATGGGATACTCAAGTTAGTTATAATAGAACTATTCTTTAAAAAAATTCTTTTATTATCATGCATCATGATTGTGTGTTTACACTACACATAACATCTACTAAGCACTCACCATAGTACATTAGTAACTAAGTAGATCATTATCGCAGATAAGTATGTTGATCAAGTACACCCCTGGACCGGACTATGACAGCAAGTCGGAACCTACCGAACACTCCCATAATGCATCTAGGGAGGCCACAAAACATCCAAATGATTCATTAGGAGAAGAAACCAAAGTATCGAGTGGGAGAAGTTCACCGTTTTTACCATTGGGTTTCCATCCTCTCCAAAGGACTCCACCAAGCTTACCACCTAACTTCCTAGCACCCCTTCACAGCCTGCGTACCAGGATAACCACCTGTAAGACAACAAGATTACCTCCACGCATCATACCTGGACCATCAGCAGCGGTCATTGGCGAGCCATCTCAACCTAGGATGGCAGCATCGGGGTACTCCTCAACTGTACATGGAGTACCAGTTCTACCTTGAGGGATGTTAGAGGCCCAGACACGACAGTTGAGACAACTAACGAATCAGATCAATTTCATGGGAGGACGCTTGGACTGTCAGCGTCACTCGATCGATGCCCTCGCTGAGATGGCGGAAGGCCAGTACCAGCACACGACCAGAGTCGAAGTGAGGATCCAAGAGGTCATAAGGAGGATACATGTGCAATTAAGGATCCTAGCAAGGATAACATTGATGATTGGAATCTTGGTAGGAATAATAATAGGGAATCACCTCTGACCTAGCGACTTGGACCATGAAGACTATTTCAGACTTTTAGATTTTCTTCCTAGTAAAATATTAAAACTACTTAGGTCCTTTTAAAATGTAATCATGATTGGGAAATTTTGTTATTTAATACATACCCAATCGTACAAATGTTAATTGGATCTGGAAATTTTAACCTTATGTATACCCGACCGTAGAAACTATGTAATGAAATATTTATGATAATATATCAAGTGGTTTACCTATCTCTATGATGTTATAAATGTTGTGTTTGCATACTTAGTTATATTATGAATTATAAATGTTGTGTTTGCATACTTAGCCATATTACAAATCAACCATGCTTAAACTACCTTATCACTATGCCTTAGAATCATGCCACCGAGACCAACCCCGATGTCTCACAACACGTGACGGAGCGACTTATCGCGGAACTACCTAATATCGTTCGACAAGTAGCAGCAGGGTTGAATACGAACACAGGACCCGGAGCGGCTGGAAACACCACATGTACATACAAATCATTTTGGGCATGTAACCCTAAAGAGTTCAATGGAACTAAAGTAGCCCGTCAGGTTACTCGCATGGATTGACAGCATGGAGCCGGTACTAAGCATACGCAAATGCACTAAAGCTAATAAAGTAGAATTTGTTGCCTGCTTACTACAAGGTCCTTTATCCTGGTGGAACATACAAGTAAAAACCTGAGGAAGGGATGTTGCTCACCGACTCACTTGGACATATTTCATCAAACTACTTAAGGAAGAGTTATGTTCAAAGAGTGAGATATAGAAATTGGAAGCTGAACTCTGGAACCACGAGATGGTGGGGAATGATATCAACTCGTATAATTCTCACTTTCACGAGCTAGCTAAGCTAGTACCACACCTGGTAACCCCCGAAGAGAATCGCATAGACAGATATGTCTGGGGGCTAGCTCCTGAAATACGAGCTAATGTCACATCTACGAATCCCACTACACTCCAGAGTGCGGTAAACTTGGCCACAAGTCTCACCAACAATGCTGTCCAATCCGGACTGTTTGTTAATGACAAAAATAAGGGTAAGAGGAAGATAAAAGAATCTTCAAGGAAAGAATCTGGTGAGAGATCTTGGAAGAACCTAGGAACTACGGGGTTCAGGCGCAAGGGGCAGGAGGAGAAGGAAGGACCAACCAGAGGTGTGATAAGTGCAGTAACCATCATAGGGGCAAGTGCATTATCTGCGTTAGGTGCAAGAGAGAGACCACTTTGCCAAGGAATGTAAGGAAAGGCCATGTAACAAATGTGGAAGTTTAGAACATCGCGCACAAGTTTGTCCATGCCCCAACTGAGGACCCAATGCCAACCAAGATCGCTAAGGGAACTACCAAAACCAGGGAGGCCAAGCCTGAGGCTGAGTGTTTGAAGTAGGAGTAAATGAAGCTAGGTAGAATGCAGACATCTTCCTTAGCGGCCTCGCTTGCAGCAATATACTCTGACTCCGTGGTTGAATCAGCCATGGTATCCTGCTTGGATATCCTCCAACTAATAGCTCCTCCATTTAACAAGAACACAAATCCCGATTGAGACCGGCAATCGTCCTTGCCAGTCTGGAAGCTAGCATCAGAATATCAAGTAACTCTGACCTCATTCGATCCACCGAACACTAAAAACATCAGAATATCGAGTCCTCCGAAGATACTTGAGAATGTTTTTAACTGCGACCCAATGACTTTGACCAGGGTTGGCTTGATAACAGCTCGTCATGCTCAAGGCATACGACACATCAGGCCGAGTACATAGCATAGCATACATGATCCATCTCACTACCGAAGCATACGGGACTCAACTCATTTCTTCTAGTTCCTTTGGGGAACTAGGGGTCTCAATGTCATACCATGCAACATAGGCAGATTCCCTTTCTTGCAATCCTACATCTTGAATCTCTTCAAGAATTTATCTATATATGTACTCTAGCTCAAACCAATAAGTCTTTTAGATCTATCTCTATAGATCTTTATCCCCAAAATATACGCAGCCTCACCTATGTCTTTCATAGAGAAACAACTCTCAAGCCAGGTTTTAACCTCCTGCAAGGTAGTTGTTGGAATATGCCCGCTGACACGAATGAGTTAATGGCACTACTGATGAGGTATAGGCCTATTGGGTCATACACCAAGTATTGATTCTGGAAACACAATCAAGCAAAAGAGAGAAAAATGCCAAAATGGGTTTTGGCAGGATGATACACGGGCCGTGTTCTTGAACACGGGCCTTGTCTAGTTCATTATACACGGGGTGTTTTGGCCCAGTCCAAGGTCGTGTAGTTTGGGCCGACACGGCCGTGTAGATGAACACGGTCCGTGTTCATATTCTCTCTAAGAGGTTCTTGCTTTTGGTGATCAAGTTTTTGGTGCACAAAAGAAGAAATACACACATATTGTTCTATAGCCGCACAGTGAGTTCAACTATTATAACCTTTGCCAACTTGCTGAAATCTAGAGGTGTCATAATGGGCGAGATAAACGGGTTGGGTAACGGGTCAATCTTTGCGTAGGTCAAAACGGAGCGGGTTGACCAGACACAATTGTCAAAAAGTTCATTTTTTATTATAAAATAGATATCTTTGTCCGGAGTAGAGTGTTTAGGAGTTTTTGTGCAGGTCGCCGCCACCACCTCTAACGCCATACTCGTTACCACCACTTTCGGCGCCATACCTTGCACCGCCTCTGTAAATCCTAGCCTCAAACCCTCACCGTTTCACCTCTGTCTATCAATGCCCTATTAAACACCGATCTCATCCTCTATCCTCTCGCTTTTTCTCTATCCACAGCAATTACAAAGCCAAAAACCCTAGCAGCGTTCCGCGATTACATGGAGTTTATATTAATAGATTGAGGATTGTTTTGACAGATCCAACCTTCATAACAGGTATCTTCAACTCTATTTTGTTGTGTGTTGTATTTTGTAGCGGATCTAAGAGTTGGCTCGTGTCTATTCTTATTTTCTTATAGATGTGGGATTTAGGGGTGATTTAGTTTATTATCAGTTTTGGTGAAGTTTCTGCGTGTTTTGATTTGAGTTTAGGGGTTAGGGTTCTTGATATTGATTTTGCATCAGGTTAACCAACTTCATTTCTTAGGGTTCTTAACGTTTACAAACTGGGGTTTAATTACTTGTATGTTTTTATTGTCTATCTATGAATGTGAGTTGGAAGGGGTAAGAATGTAATAGATGGGATATATATTAGCTTTCTGTGTGTCTTGATTTCTTTTACGTGTATGTATTTGATTTTATTACCTCATCATTATTGGGATATATTAGCAATTGTTGGGGTTTTTTAAGTTGGAACTTTATATTATTGCCTTTTTATATAAACCATATGGTTTTTAATTAATTCCTTCCATAAGCTTTCATATATTCATTTGGTTTGTTTGTAATTCTTTATTCTTGTTACTTGTAAATATTTAGATCATCATATTTTTGTTTTTGTCGTCACCGCAAAAGCAAATCCAATCCCTAGTCTAGGATGATAGTCTGGTGCCCTTTTGATCATGTCTATTAGTGAAAAATTTTAATAACATATATAATATATAGTATATACGTAATTGTTGTTTTATGGCAAGGAGAAAGACTATCTCTTACAACTTTTTAACATTTTATAGAACATATCTATCTTGTTTTAACCAACCAAAGTGTAAGCATTAAAACTGTCTTTCTTGTTTTAACCAACTTTAACATTTTATGGTATATGCCTTATGTTTCTACTTCTTAAAAAAATTATAATAAAATATTTGTCTTGTCTTGGCAGCATATGGTATGGTATTGAATGTTTCCAAGCATTATAAATGAATCCAAAAGCCTCAATATGTAGTTACTTTGTTCTTTGATTTTTAAGTTGACCGATAACTAACTGGTATTTGTAGGTGTTTGGATAATTTGGAATCACGAATAATACATCGTTTAGTTTGAAATTGAGGCTCAGTTCATCCCAGGGAGTATCTCTACTTTGTTACTTATCACCTTTACGCATTTCTATGCTTATTTTGTCATTGCATGGGGGACGATGCAAATTTCTAAGTGTGGGGTGGGGGTTAAGTTTCACTTAAGCTTTTGTTTGTCCTTGCATGTTGTGTGAAAGTGCTTAAAATTGGACCAATTTTTTTTAGATTTATGAATTAGGTCGTTTTCTATTTTCTTTATTGGAAAGTAGTTGAGTATTGATGAAACGGCATGACTTAGCATACTTATAGCGTGTGTAGTCAATCTCGGCGATATCTCGCCGAGTTCTCGGATATCAGTCCTTGTGAAAATCTCGGTTTCAAATATTGGCCGGTAATATCAGAGGCGATAATATCGGCAATATTGGCCGAGATTTGGCCAAGATGGTGATATCGAAATATCAGTTTTTAAGCGATCTTTTTTCCTCGGAGATTTTTTTGGTCCGCTAACCGATAAGTGTCAAGTCCTTCTTTAGCCCAGCCCGCTTTCAAATAAAACTTAATATCAAAGCCCACTTTCAAATAAAACCTAATATCCATTTAAAAGAACCGCCTGTAGATCAATCAATGGTTCTATTCCTTGTGGCTCTTCCTTCCGGCTTCCATTCTACCCACAACAGCCTTTCGATCACACGAAACAAGCAACAATTTTCATTCCAAGCGACTATCACGACTCACCGGTTTCACGCCACGAATTTTTACTCCAAGCGACTGTCAGGACTCACGAATTTCAAGCCCATCGACTATCACCGCGATAACAATTTCCATGTTACTATCTACTAACTTTTTATTTAATTTTTTATGATTATATATATATATTCTACGATATATAAAAAACCGATATCTCACCGCGATAACCGTGATTTCAAATATCGGCCCTTGATCAATATTTGATTTTTGACCGAGATAACTGCATAGCTTATAGCCCATACTTGAGAGCTGGAGCCTGACAGATGTCATTCTTGACTCTGTATTCATTTGGTGTGAGTTTGTCCGGATGCATTCGTTTTATAACTTGTGTCTAAATGCTTGTCGAATCCACCATAATAAGTGACAACAAAAAGACAACAAGAAAAATAGAGCGAAAAAAGTAAAAGAAAAGATATATGCCAAAAAAATAATGCATGCAAGAATCCATGTTTTGTTTGATTGTTTTGTTTATCTATATAAGTGTGTATTCGTTATTTATTCGTAATTCGTGTTTGTGTTTCGCCATTCCAATTTGAATGGTAGTGTGCGTGTGTTATTCAACCAGATTTGAGATTTTGCTATGTTTTAGTCACTTTTAAATTCCTATTTCTTAGCCTTACCTTTAGCCTAAACATTACAACCTTAAAGTTCTCTCGAAAGTCTTAAGTCCTCTAGTGGTATATATTAGATCTAAATACAAGCTTATGATAATGATGTATTTCATGACATTTGTGTGTTCACTAAATATATTTGCCTAAATATATCGAGATGCATGTTATTATTCTTATTGCAGTCAAAAGTTGGGCCAGTATATGACAAGAAAAAAAGGACTTGTTGAGATATTATATATATATATATACACACACACGCACGCAGCAAGGCAAAAAGAAAAGAATCAAAAAAAATCTAAAATGGGCTTTAGCCCATTAACATACAATATACACATATCTTGTTCATACGGCCAGCGATGTTAAAATAAATTAATTCACGCATACACCAAATTCATATTGATCATTTAAACAGCGGCGGTACTTTTTGAGCGACGGCAGATAAAGCAGAAGTTACGATCGAGTTGCACGATAACAGACATTCAAGATTATAAGTATTCACAATCTTTGGGTTAGCTTTTCTAGTTTAATTTTGAAGATGTTGGGTAATTTTAAATCGTTGTTTGTTATCTTTTTTTATCATGTTTCTCGGCTAGAATTTTAGTATTCACTTAAGGGAGATGAAACCTATGTCTTGATATTATTATTATTCATGGATAAAGTTTTGATTTTTACTTGTTACATCTGATTAAAGAACTACTCGTTTAATGCTTTTATTTTTAATTGATTATTCTATGGGTTGTCGTGTGTTTTTAATGGGAATTAACTATGCATGCAATATATATTTGTAATTTACTAGTTAAACTAGTTTATCGACCGGTGCACGCACGGATATTGCAAAAATAAACTTGAAATACACTGAATTAAATAGAAAAATCTTTCAAATATGTCAATTTATGTAAATAATACTAACATACAAACTATAAACCAAAATTATACTAAAATATAAACTATAAAAGAAAAATTCAAGAAAGAAAACAACTTTTGTATTATTAGTTTTATTTTTATTTGAATAAATCACATAGAGGCTAACATCTTAAGTTGAATACTTAGAATTTCATAAGCTAAAAGATTACATTAGTGAAAACTAATTAACAAATAGAAAAACAAATATTTATTGCTAAATATACTAAAAATTGTAAGCAATTCAACCTTCTTCGTAGCAAACATGACTATATTAGAATTATAGTTCGCAATATCCTACGTCAAAGAAAAAACTCAATGTTAGAAATTTTAGCTTTTAATGAATTTGGGACGATCACAATTGGTACAAACGTAGATCTAGTGTTTTGTTATGGGATACGATATAAAAATTAATATATGAAACTCGAGGGATGCATAACGCAACCATTTTAAAACCCAAGAGGAACTATATTTCAATTCAGTAATGTAAAACTCAAAATTTTAAGATATCATTTATAATAGTTATAAAAGTGATGATGTTATTTGACCATAAGGTATAATTAAAATGCACATGATACCATTAACTAAAGCCATGAATGGTAGCAATGACTAATCTTGTAAGTTATGTATTGTATGTGTTTGTTGAGTGAAACCTTGAGGACTAAAGGTGTCAAGTTTGTAAGTATGGGGACTAATTGTGTAAAATGGGAAGCTATAAGCCCCAATTCAGAGATTTTTGCTCATTTTGGGGGACTTAGCTTCTGGAAATCTCGAGAGAATGAAGGAAAGAGGAAGAGAGGATGGAGACTTGAAGGTATCACAAGGTTGGTGTTGATTTTGTTGATTATAAGCTCAAATTGAAGTGTTTTAGCAATGATTCTTCCATGCAACCTTGATTTGGGTGGAAATTGAAGCTTGTTAAGATATGGTTGGTAAGTTCTAACCCTTGATCTTCTTGAATCTTAGTGTTAATTGATGGGTTTGATAGTCTATTGTTGAATCAAGTTGAGATTCTTGAGTTAATGGGTCAAATCTCCCGGCACGAGGTCCTTATCCTCGCGGCGCGAAATACCCTAAAACCTCCAAAAATGTTATTTGACCCCCTTTGACTTTGTATTTGATTGGGGTTTGATTCTAGTGGTTATAGAAGGTTCATATGGAGTCTTTTAGACCCGAAATGAGTGTTCTAACTTGGTTTTGAGTTTATACTCTTAGGAACCTTGTCTATGGTTAACTTATGCAAGTTAACATTGTGTTTTGTGATCATAGGTTTATGATCAAGTGTTTGAGCCTTGGTTTGGTTGGGGTTGTGATCCTCATCACGCCCTCGGGTGAGTACACCCTGCGGATACCCAGTTTTTGTTAAAGTTTCAAGTCATCATGATTATGTTTTAAATGTTTGGCAAATGTTTGATGAAATTGTTGAATCAAAAGGATGTGGAATATGGATTTGTTTTATAATATGTTTTGTAAGATTGGCAAATGCTTATGTGTAACACCCTGTCACACCCCGCTAAAGCGGAAACACGAGGTGTCACAGCACAAGATATCATCGCACAAGGTAAATAGACAATAACCATTATATTGACTTAACAAAAATAAGTAGTTCGGGTAAAAGATAAATAAAAGTTACATAATCGAATAAAAATTAAATGACATTGTCTTGTACGATGCGAAAATAAAATAGATATTGTTTTTATAAAACGTGACGATGAAGATGAATATGAAGATGCCACACATCATGTTTGTATGCATAAGGTACCTAACGACGATCACCTGAAAGCACGGGTAAAAGAAAGAAAACGGTCAACTACTAGAGTTGGTGAGTTCATAGGTTTTTAATATATGCACAAAATATCTTTTAAATGAGAAAAGTTTAAATAATTGATGGAAGTTTTTGAATAAAATCCAAGTATGAAATAATGATAGAAGATGTATTATATTGCCCAATACGTTGCACATGGTAGTAATAGAATATATGATGATTGTTGCTTGAGCCATTATCCAACCTAGCCGACAACCAATTGCCCATGATAAACCTAACGCCTATATTAAATGACGTTAGTAGTGGTAAAGTACATCTATAGTTCGTCAACCATAAATGGGAGACGTCGGAATCTCCAAATAGCGCTACTTACAAATACCATCGGCTCACTAGCGGAGTTAAGGAATAATGTCCAACGAAAGGGCCTTACAACGATCACCCAAGCACATCAAAAAATAATACCATAAGTGCTCAAAACAATATTTGAAATAAATAAGAAGATAGGCAATAAACTTTTCATGAAACGTATACACATGCTTTCACCCCAAAAATAATATGAAATACAGTAAAAAGGGGCTATGATACTCACTCGGTATGCAAAGGTGTTTAGTCGTAAGGATTTCTTGTTCCTACCGAAGCTCCTTTCCTAATATAAGAGGTATGTAGCTCTATTAGACTTATTTTATTTATTATTTTGTATTATTTATTTGTTGTTAACTTATTTATTTAAATAGTTAAAGGTTGTCTCTATTTTTCCATAAATCATAAGTGTTCACTGAAATTTTCAGTTCTTTAAGTTGAAATTTAAAAATTAAAAATTGTTTTTTAGGAGACATATTAAGGTTTGATATTTTGATATAATCTTAATACATGTTTCTAGAATGTCCAGTAAAAATATAGGAATTTATAATCCATGTTTAATATTTTTAATAATTAAAAGTGTATAAGATGTCCACTGATCAGTGTCTGGATGACATGTTGTTACTAAAACGTCTGTTTAGGGCTCATACGACCTCTTTTTTACATGATTCAAACTGGGAATTAACCACGACTCAACGATTAAACTTTTAAAAAAAACTAGACATATTTTTACCCAAGAATGAGTAAGTTACACGCATTTAAAGTGTACCTTTTTAAATCTGTCAGATTTCCAGATTCAACATATGGGTCTTTTTAAATATGTTTGAAGGATCAAACGTTGATGAAAATTAATGAATCCAGGTTTAAATGAAAGGTAACACCTTAAACTAAGATTAGAAAAAAGAATCAACTGATTTTGATACCTAGAACTCTAGATATAACAAAAACAAGTGGGGAGTTCTAGCATCAGAATCTGCCAGCTTTAATATTCTTTTTGCTTATGGGTCATAACTTTAATATAACATGTTTATATTCATGATTAATCATCTTGTATGAGTATAAACTTTGATAATCCATGTGTTCTTACAACAATGGTAGGATGATACACATTTTATGTGTTCCTTACAACATTTGTTAAGATGAAACACATGTATGATCAAAGTCTTATTTTCTTGATTTTTAGTTGATTAAGTTCCATACAACAATGGTAGGATGATGCACATTTCATGTGCTCCTTACAACATTGGTAGGATGTTTATATTTACATGATTATAGATATATATATATATATATATAAAGGAAATAAGATGAACAACAAAGAAAATAAATAAAAGAAAGAAGAAAGAAGAAAAGAAGAAAGGTAGAAGAGTAGAGATGAGTGTTTTATGATCATCTTACCAACTCTTTTTCTTTAATTTGTCTTTGATCTTCACAAGATGAACAAGGGTTTGATGTTCTTGGGAGATTTTGTTAGTGAAAGAAGAAGAGAGAAAAGAGAAGAGATGGAGTGTAAGAAAATGAGAGAGAGAGTAAGTTGGTTGAAGGTAGTGTGAAAAATGAATAAAAAGGGTTGTTATTTATAGAAAAAAAAAGAAGAAGAGAGTGAGGGGGGGTGAGGTGGTGATGATGGTTGAGTGTGTAAGTAAAATAAATGATTGTGTTGTGTTGTGTTGGGTTGATTTCTATTTTCTTTTTCTTTTTGTTTATTATATACAATATATATAATTATATACATGTTTTTATATATAAATGTATATAATTTTATTTATTTATTATTATTATTATATTTTTTTTATTATTTATTATTTTTTTTATATAAATATAAATAAATATATATATATACATTTGCTTTTGGTGACGGTTGTCACACACCCCAAAAACCAAATTTAAAATATTAAGATCAAACACCTATAAGTGTTCGCATCTCAAGGTTTAACATAAAAGCGGAAGCAATAGTTGATTGAAAAACCGATGTATCAATAGATACGCATAGAAATACTAACATAAGTTTGGTACCAAAAACTTGATATTTACAAACCAGGCGTTAATTTCAAAGAGTTTATCAAATGCTAGTCAAACCGAAGCTTTGCCCTTGTCTTTGTTAAAACCTGCAAAACATTTTAAAAATAGTATCTGATAAGCTATGAGACCTTAGTGAGTAAACCAGACTAAACATCATATAAACCCACGTATAAAATCATATGAAGATAATACACGTATGTCTGGCAATCAAAGCTAGCCTCTAGTTCTAGACCCAGGGCAGCATCGTAGGTCACAGTATTGTACTGCATCTGAGCCATACTGCACATAGTAGTACGCTTACATATTCACATGTATAACATAGCATGTTAGCAATCTGATATGAAACTACATGCTGCTGATATGAAGTGAAGTCTAGAAGACTCACCTTCTGACTGTAATATACAATACTCCATCGGTCAATGATACAGGTAATATGTCAATCACCTCCTATATAAACAATACATAAACAATACATAAGGCATTCTGATATGAAATAGGGCCTACACGGGCCGTGTATCCCTACACGCGCCGTGTCCCATATATGCTACACGACCTAAGCTGGCAACATGACCAGTGTGGTCTAGTCATCCTACACGGGCCATGTCCCATCTGATAAACACTTTCTGAAATGTAATACACAACAGGGGTTAGGAATATATGATAATTCTTTTGATAACACTGATCTATAAACAGTCTTTACCTACATATACAATAATTCTGAATTACTAATTAAATTCCGAGCTTAATTTTCTCTCTTTTCTGAATCTGATCACGTTTTTCCACAGTGTTACTGCCAATGATACATACTCCCCCACAAAACTGATGTGGTAACCTCTGTTCATCTGTATAACCTTTCTGTCTATTCTGGGCATCAAACAATCTATTACATACCTTCTGAATCTGTTCTATCTTTCGCTGTATCATTTCTATGCTACCCCACACTTTCTGACCCATGTCACTGAATACACTGAAATTTGGCAGTAATATCATACAATTTCATACGTTGGCATCCCGGTGCTGAACTGGTATCTGTTGTAATACAAAACTCTGTCAAGCAAATATGTATCCCAGTATTCTTCTGAATTAATAACACAATCATAAAACATGTTTTCCATCATCTGTATATTTCTTTCATTCTGACTATACTGAGATGAAGCTTAATCCTTAACTTTATATGAAATCTATTCCGAATTCTAGAAGTGGATTTGATATCATTGTCTGAATCAATAAACACTGGTATGCTATGACATAACACAATCTGTTTCACATACACATCTGTTAACTGTTCTGATAAATAAATTTCTCTAATGGAAACAAGCTATATACCTATAATGATGTTCCTTCACTTGTCCGACCATATCTAGTTTCACCTTCAGCTATCATCAATCTATCCTTTAGGTATTCATACCCTTATTAACTTTTGGCTATACTATCATTATAAACCTATAAACTCGAAATAAATGTGTCTTATACACATCCCCGTAACCTGATACTCATATACGATTATATCCAATTAATTTGTCATGACTGCTTTTAAACGGATTAACTACTTGTCCCCTTTTATTCATTCTTTAAGATACTTTTCACCTTTGATCACTTTTCACTGAACTGTTCTTATCACCTCTGAGTAAGAGTGTTGTAACTGTCATCTAGATAATTAATTTATACAAGTATTATTTCTGATTTCCTGTTCAAACTGTCGGCTATATCACTAGCCTTACTCTGAATAATATAATATTCTACTCACAATCCTTCACTGATTCTGACAAGTGTTTCTGTCGCCTTTAAAGGTCTTTCTCATTCAACAATTATTTCTAACTTTTATAATTTCATATAAACAACACTTCACATATGAATACATAATCCCATCATATCATACTAAATGCTATCGTAGCGTACTAGCAGTAGCCTTACACCACCTATGAATGCTATTGCGGCGCACCAACAATAGTCTTACATCCACATGTTTACCCACTATCGAGGTATAGTCCTCACATATCACATAAATAACATGCCACATATACTACTATCAGGTGCGAGTCTGTATATCCATTCTCATACGATTAAACTGTCTAGAAGTGCAAATAATAATTCTGCCCCTCTGCATCCATCCAAACCACTGTACCGGTCATCACACAATGCTATCATCTCTTCAATCGATTCAGGTAGTGCAAACTGTTGCTTCACATGATTTATGCAATTAATCCCATACAACTGTTGATTACTGTCGGGTTCTTTGGTGGCTCCCAATTCATCACCTTCTCTACTTCTCAGAATTCATCTCGATCCCATTCCTACTAATCAATTGTCTGAAGAATTTCATTCCTTACATCTTAAATTCACATTGAAAACTTAACATATAACTATTTTATGCTCTGTGTCATTAAAACTTTTCAAACATAATTCTCATGGTCTGATAAGCATCTGAAATAAATACGTATATCGTTGAAGAACATAATTACTGACTTACTTAACATTGGCTTATACACCCTATTCATTAACTACATAATCACTGCTGGTGCGTTAGCAAGGCCAAAAAAAATATCATAACCACGTCAAAATATCTAAACATTTTTTAACACAGTTTAAGAAATACCATCCCTTCTGATCTGAGGCTGAAGAAAATCCGATCTTGAGTTGGCTTTGACAACCACTTTATCCCATTATAACTGATCAAATAATTCATATATTCTGAACACTGGACATATATTCATAATCACTTTATTGAGCTCACAATAATTAATACACATAACATAAATACTTATCATAAAAAGCTACTGGGTCTTATAAACCCCCATATGTAATAATTTTTGAAATCGTTTCAATAATTCTTGTATCTCTGAAGGAGCAAGTCTGTACGTAGTTCTCGTAATCAGTGAAACTTTCAACACCACACAAATTCTAAGCATACTCTGTTTGTCTGGCAGTAACCTTGGCAATGTCTTGCATTACATAATAAGATACTCACATATTACTTTCATATCTTTCTAACTCATTTGTTCTTCTATAAGTTAATATTTATAACATAGGTTGGGAAAAATAATGTATCCATACCGAAGACACTCCCCAGCTTTTGAAAGTGAACACCCATACCACCTTCCTGTTTTGACTTAGCATATATAATTAGTTCTTCCCCACTAGGGATATGAACTCGTATCACTTCTGTTCACATAATATCATAACCTGGTTATAAATTAACCAGTCCATTCTAATTACTATTTGGAACTCACTCATATACATAAGTACAGAATATTCATTACCCATACTTCAACCAATAACACTTTGATTCTGCCTCTTTTAACATTTATTATCTAAGAAAAGTACATACCGGTTCTACATAATTTACATACATACTAAAAGAAACCTTACATCGTTTCCACTTATTTATTTAATACCTCTACTGACGAATTTCAGCTAGTTAGGACATTCTGAGGACTCATGCCCGTACTGAGCACAGTCATAACAAAACTTTCCCAAGGATAAACAATCCTTATAATTATGTCCTACTTCTCCACACGTATAACAACCTTTAGTTTTATACTTACACTGGCCCATATGGTTCTTACCACAAGTCTCTTATCCTGTTCTTCTATGGGATCCCTCGGCTTTTATCTCCATTTTATCTTCTTTTATCTCGTTAATCATATCATCCTTCAATATATGGAATTCTTCTCGGACTACACTTCGTATCTCATTCTTCATTTCAGTCATAATGGACGGCATAACTATCTTAATACATTTTTCAAACTCATCCGAGACGACACCACTAAGGTGTTTGGTAGGTATGGCTCCACGCCTTTCCCCATAAAGGGAAATATAGTCTTCCACCTCTCCTATGGTAACCATATCAGGGTTTACTTCATTTCTTACTTCATTTTATGTTCTAGAATTCGCATTAGGATCCATTACACTGTAACAAAACAATTCTTGGTTAGTCATAATATCAATCACATCTCGCACCATTATACTTGCCTTTATTTCGTAAACACTCTACTCATTTACTGTCTTTGAATAATATCGTAGATCATACCAATACATACTTCTTTCCACTTTGTGTTAGCTTACTTTCCTTAGTTCTCATAATAACTTTATATACATGACATCTGCAAATTTGCTTTATTATTACTCCTTTTACAATTAATCTTGATACTGACTTTTATCTGATCATTTCTTTGTTCTTTTATCTGTTCTACTACTCATACAACAATATATGGCATAAACCCTGCCTCACCACTTTACTAAGTATACTGCACTGAATTTTTTTTTTAGATGTAGGTTCTGATATTTAACAATTTATATTTGGGGCTCACTCACCCTATCATGCTATATTCTTATAAGAATACGTTCACTTGTAATACTGATATTTATCCTTTCGTGTCTGTGACTAAAATCACCCTTAGGATTATACACTACTCTTGAACCTCTTATATATCATCCTGGTAGTATAGATAAAGCATTTAAAGCAAAAAGGTGGCTTTATCACACTATCCTGTATATCAAACAGTTACTTGTATAACCTTATATCAGTACACCTATTATCATATCCAAAGTATTTCTATACATACTAAGGCATTCTACATATATTCTCAGGTGTACTACCTTTACAAGTACCCCTCACCCGATTCACAAGATCGTCATGATTCCATTAAGTTCTAACATGTATCATGTGTTTGTAATAATATGGGCCCTTATATTACTCTAAACACACTACACACATTTGATCTTAACTTAATCACAAAAAGTCCCGATTCACAGGCTTAGGCCATGTATCACTAATGAATTATAGCACATATTCATATAACAATTTAATTTATCATGAATGCTCACATAAACTAACTCTTAACAGTCGTAAACACATATAACATATCTGTCTTAAGCATATCCTGTACTCGCATACAATACTCACATAATACATAATCAATATAATTGCTAGTATACTCACCAAGCTACAAGCCTCAAGTTTGACAATTTTCAAAATCCACAGAACCATGGTTTAAGTCCAGAATGTGTCTTGTACACATCCAGATCCCTCAAACCGTGGCTCTGATACCAAGTTGTAACGCCCCAAAAACCAAATTTAAAATATTAAGATCAAACACCTATAAGTGTTCGCATCTCAAGGTTTAACATAAAAGCGGAAGCAATACTTGATTGAAAAAACTGATGTATCAATAGATACGCACAGAAATACTAACATAAGTTTGGTACCAAAAACTTGATATTTACAAACCAGGCGTTAATTTCAAAGAGTTTATCAAATGCTAGTCAAACCGAAGCTTTGCCCTTGTCTTTGTTAAAACCTGCAAAACATTTTAAAAATAGTATCTGATAAGCTACGAGAGCTTAGTGAGTAAACCAGACTAAACATCATATAAACCCACGTATAAAATCATATGAAGATAATACACGTATGTCTGGCAATCAAAGCTAGCCTCTAGTTCTAGGTCACAGTACTGTACCGCATCTGAGCCATACTGCACATAGCAATACGCTTACATATTCACATGTATAACATAGCATGTTAGCAATCTGATATGAAACTACAGATGCTGCTGATATGAAGTGAAGTCTAGAAGACTCACCTTCTGACTGTAATATACAATACTCCATCGGTCAATGATACAGGTAATATGTCAATCACCTCCTATATAAACAATACATAAGGCATTCTCATCTGAAATAGGGCCTAAACGGGCCGTGTATCCCTACTGTAACGCCGGTCTTTCAGAAATCAGAGTACATTTTTTTTATTAAAACACGTGCGGAAGCTGATTATTATATTCACATTATACAACTTATATAAATATAAGTTATAATTACAAAAGTATTGTTTAACAAAGTTTCCAACGTTACGAAATAGATCGACCATTACACTAAACATTTACAATACATTGTCTTTATTACAGTGTTCCCCAAGAACCAAACATGTCATCCCAGCAGGCACCCGAACTCACATTGAATCATTTACCTACATATGGAGTGAACATGAGAGGGTTAACTATAAATAGCTAGTGAATAACAATTAAACAAGAGCAGTACATTAACAGTATCATAACATATTTCATGCATCACATAACTTCATTCAAGTCTATCCTAACACACGTTGAAATACCGGTTGTCAGCAGGCATCACGTCTTGCAGGGTTATAAGCCCGGCTCAATGATCCTCACTGGGGAAACCGTTGCTTCTTCCGCGCCGGTGGAGAAGCGGGTAGCGGTCCACCATTGCGTTCTTCGGGATCATATCCCATTTGGGATCAGTGGGAAAACTGAGAGCCCCGTGTTAGTATTGAGGGCGGTGGTTTAGCTAGAACCAAGATTCGTGATCATCGAATCCCGCACAACAATCTCTACAATGTAGTACCGGTACTCAAACAATGGCCTACTCTGGCCTCATCACAAACACATTGGCCTACTCCGGCCCTTTACATAACAAGAGTGACCTAAGCAGGCCTTTTTACAAACCAACAATGACCTACAAGGTCTTTTACTTGCATACATATCATTTGTATCATACAATTGGTTTATGAAACCTCTAAACATGCATATCTACTCTTTCATGGTTTATATCATACAAAACATATTTCTAATACTATTAATATCATACTCGAGTTAATTGTTACTCACCTGTTGAGCTATAACAAGTAAGTACTACGTTACAGGTGATCCTTGATCAACTGGTACACCTAAACAAATCAAAACATGCCATTTAACACTTAAAACAGAATCTGCCAGAAGCAGGGTACGGCCGTACCTGGCCAAGGCACGCTCGTGCCTGGCGAGGCACGCCCGGACTTTGGGCAAGCACGCCCCGTACCTGATACTCAGGTACGCCCCGTGGCTTAAAACACTCCCCCAGACCTTCTAGGGTTAGGCACGCCCGTACCTTTTGGAGGTACGCCCGTACCTCCCCGGGTACGCCCAAGGTCACGGTCTGTTCTTGAGAGGCACGCCCGTGCCTTTCCATTTGCAGCAGCAGGTTCGACCAGAACCTACTGTTTTCCAGCCAAACATTTACCAAAACATACCAATTCGATTTCCAGTTAATTTCTACCTTTCACATATGAAATAACACATCAAATACAAGCTAAAGGTATCATTTTTACACACTTTAACATCAAAATCGGACCTTAGAGCCAATTTCTCTATTTTGACCCATTTGGACTTTAATCCACAAAATCAATCAAAATGAAACCTTTAATTAACAAAATCAACTTCAGTGATCCTAATATCAATCTAGAAATCAATTGGTAACACTAATTTCACTTATTAGCATCATTTGGTGATTTTCACCCAAAAACCCAAAACTAGAAAATGAAGAAAGCTTGATGAATCACTTACAAGAAAGATTGCAGATGATTACAAGATGATTATGGGCAGATTGAAGATTGAATTACAACAAGAATTGCAACAGATTGAAGCCTTGATTGATCCTCTCTTCTTGATAGCCTTGAACACAAGAACACACACACTTGAAGTTATTGTCTGTGAATGAAACGTGGGTTAGCAAAGCTGCCTACTTGTGGATTAACTTTATCCACAAGTGGGTATCTTGTTCCCCTTTTCAACCTACAACTTAACGCACGAATAGCCGTTTTAACTAACGGAGATATTTTTGGAAACCTCGTTCTAAACCATTTAATATTCTTTAATTCTTTTATATTTTACTAATATTTTATATTTACTCATTTAATAACTAATTTAGTTATTTTCTTTTAATATCATTAAATATATATATATATATATTTTATTCCATTTATCTAATTTAATATACGTACCACGTCAGCATGCGTCTAGGCCCTTTCTGAGGATGTTACACCTACACGGGCCGTGTCCCATATATGCTACACGACCTAAGCTGGCAACATGGCCAGTGTGGTCTAGTCATCCTACACGGGCCGTGTACCTCCACACGGGCCGTGTACCACTTATGCTACACCACCATGTAACCCTACATGGCCCTCTGACCGCCTATAATACTACACGGCCGTGTACCGCTACACGGGTTGTGTACATCACAGACCTAGCAGACTGTTCTAAGCAAGAACTGCCGGATTTCACCATAAATCTGCTAATATAATCATCATATTGCCTAGAGGTGTTTTCCTACACCTCACACAGCTGATATACATGATCTAAACACTACAAAACATCCTTAACATGATTCCACCATGGAATCATGTGTTTAAATTCATAAAACCATAAGAACAAAGATTTAAAAACTTACCTCAACTTGAATACTTGCTAGAATCTTGAATATGCTACTAATTCTGCTGATACTTCAAAGGAAAAGAGAGTAGCTAAGGTTCTGTACTTGAATTTGTGAGTTGCAGGGAAAAATATGCAAACCTTTGACTTCTATAGTCAAAGGTGGTGGTTTATATATATATATATATATATATATATATATATATACTTTCATCTATTGACACAACAGGTCCCTGTACTTAAACAACTTATAATTTGACTGTTTTAGCCCCTCTAGTTTTAAAACCACATCTTATTACATATATCCATTTATAACTCGTGTAACACTTTGTTAATTTCTTGTATAAACTTAATAATAAAAGTCTGGGTGTTACATTATGAAGCTTTTGAATTTAAAGAATGTGGAAATTTGTGAACTTGTTATTTGATGCGTTTTAAGAAAAGAAGGTTTTCAAAATAAGACCATTGCTCCATTTTGGAGATGGACTATGCTAATGTTATGCCTTGCTTGATGATTTTGAAACATGTTACTCCATATAGGAGTGAGCTTTGATTTCACAATAACAAATATGGTTTCAAGTTAATGAAAATCATGTTTTCACTTTGTGTGTATTTTGGGCATTGAGATGCCAAATGTGAGTTTGTTGAGCATTTATTCTCAATAGATATGATTGTGACACTTATGTGTTGATTGATAAGCTTGATTGCTTGGATTATTTGACCTTTATGGCATGTGATTTTTGTGACCCTTTGGGGTATGTGCTTCGGTCCGGACCACTGTGTGATATTAACTCTGTACCATAAGGTTCCTAGCCATTGAGACGTGCACAGGTTCATGTGGCTTCGGCAATTGAGGAACCGCAATGTACGGGTGGTTGAGGAATCGGTGCAGAGAGTGGAGGGGTATGTCAGTAGCCATCATGACCATGTGGGTTCACTGGGCTGACGAGCCACCAAACCCGGGGTAACACGAGTGGATTTGGTGAACAGGGCTTACACTCCAGATAACCGTTGTATGGTGGACTGCTTCATGCATCCCCCACCTTGACGGGGTGATGTGGTTATCCCCCATGTGGGCACGTGTTGACCGTGGCTAGCTACCACGTGGAGACATTGTGGCCCAATGGACAGACCCGCATCCTTATGTGCTTACGTGTATGATTTTGAAGTATATTGATTGCCAAACTTGTGTTTTCAAAAGAGAAAGATGATGACTTAGTTTTGAAAAGACAAATGATTTTTGGTTATACTCACTAGCTATGTTTATAGCTAACAATGTACGTAAATGTTTTGTATCCGCAGGTTGTCTAGTGGCCTTGGTGAGGCGGGTAGATGCCTTGGGCATAGCTTTACTTGCATTTCTGGTAATTCTGGATTTCCTATTAAGTTTTTATTGGTCGTGAGATTGACTATGGTAACACCAAAGGTTTTGGCCTGTATGGTATTATACAGTTAATGTTTTAAAATAGTATGGTATTTTGTTGAAATTCTTTAAAGATATCATGATGCTTCCGCTAATATTTAATAAGTTTTATATAAACTATGTCTTAAAGTGAGTTTTGAAAAGTTTAAATTTGTATTGAAAAATCAGGGTGTTACAAGTAAGTTCTCCGCTTATGAATTTTAACTTAAATTTTATCCTGATTAGCTGAGTGATTTGTTTTAGATTCATGCAAAGTTATGTGGTCATCTTTAAATTTATGAGAATTCTGCTCAGCTAAGTGGTTTCTTTTTTCGATTATGTTGGTTAGCCGAGTGATTTAGTGTTTAGTTATTAATTTTTAGGGTAAAGTTCTTCTAAATGTATCCAACTTTACACCTTTTTATTATTGTGTGTATCAAAATTTAAATATTTCTATTATGTGTATTGAATATTTAGTTTTTATTATATGTATTCATTGAAAGTTTGTGATGCTAATTCAGTGAAAATTTGTGGCACTAGAAACTAAGACGAAGATTAAAATCCATGCTTTTCGATTGAAACACATGAAAATCCAAACAAAAACTTACAACATAAGCAACAATCACTATCAAGGCCATCACTTTTCAAGAATCAAATGTATCAACCAAGAACTATCAAGTCTTATTAAAAGAACTAATAATATGTAGTGTATAAGCCAAATTGAGTAAGAAAGGCTAAATACCCATACCTCACCAAAAATGTAAGTAGAATAGATGAAAAAGTAGACTACGTTTAAGTATTATTATATAAAAACACAAAACATGTTTTCTACTATTAAGAAAACATGACTATAACATGTAAAAAGTTGAACTTTTCTTGTAAATACTCAACCATGTACCTTTGATACATGTCTCTTATTTGCACCTTTGCATGCAAATCCATCTTGATTTCAAGAAATCTACAGATTTCCATCTTTCAGAATCTCTCTCGCAACAACAAATTGAATAGGGAAATTCCTCATTTATATTTTTGTGAAAAGTGCAACTTTTTTAGTCCTTCCTAGACCTGACAGTCATCTTGTTAGTAAAAAATTGACCTCATTCAATGATTGACTATCACAAACAAACATTTAAAGACTAACGCAACACTTTACTTATTTAGCAAAAATTTAATGGCGGATCTTCCGATTGTCAAGCTTGTAAGCCGGTGCCCCATATTACCAAATAGCTTAAGATTGAAAAAGTTGCTCAAACAGACCCAAAAAAAGAAAAGAAAAGGAACCAAGTTGAAAACTTGCAACATATGACCTGAAAGATACTTGATTCTGATAAGATCAATACAATCAATAATGTAATATTTGAAATTGAAAAGATACCTATTGTTTAAGTGGGAAGGTTGAAGAACATGAGACGTAGAACAACATAATAAAAAATGAAATAAATTAACGAATCGATACAATGAACAGCTGATATGTTAAAAAGTAAGAAACAATAAAAAAATCTTTATATAGAAACTACATGATGTTTCCTTATAGCAGATTTCTTATTCTTCTATTCAGTTTATAGTTAAGAATTCATAAAAATAATATAAATAAAAGTTAAGGTAAACCAACTACGGAGGAAGTCTCCACAAAAGGGCATGATGAGATCATAGAGAAATCTCCAAAATCATGATCATGTAAGCTTAAAACCTTATTGGCACAAAATCCTTAAATGGCACAAATATACATCCATTTACACTAACATGTACACCATTAACACTAATGCTCTAATTTGATTCTGACCATATATCCATAAGAGAAAGTCAAAACTTGATTTAAAGTATGAAGCATTAGGTGGATTATAATTTTATTCTTTTATCAACAGTTGTGGTTCTTAATATAAATAAAAAGTTAAGATAAACCGACAATTGAAGAAGTCTCCACAAAGGGGCATGATGAGATCACAAAGAAGTCTCCAAAGTCATGATCATGTAAACACAAAGTTTTATCATTAACATTAGATAAACTTGATTTGTACAACATGAGCTTGTTAATTTTACTATTTCAATGAACAATAATAAAAATAGGCTAAAAGGCATATAAAAGGAAGATAAATAAGAAAAACATTTGAATATAACCTAAAACCTAAACATAAAAGTTAAATAGCCTCTGTAATCAATATCCTAAAAGAACCTCCTATTACAATTTTTAGAAATTAAAAAAACAAAGCAAACCTTCTTATTAGAGAACTCAACAAAACAAAAAACAATAACCCGAATAAGCAGTAGGTAAAGACCTGTACATTCCCATGAGGATCTATTTCAAGCATCAAATGATCCTGAATTGCACGAGGAAGTGTCTTATACTCGCAAAATAAGTTTTTGTTTCCACAGTCCATCTCATCGAGACATCGACAATTCCATTGCCCATAATTTCATTTAGTTTAACAATATGTTGTTGCACCTCAAATCAACAACACATAAAAACTTTACAATAAACTAAATGACAAATAATACAAATAAGAGCAACTATAAGAAATCAATGAAAGTAAAAAGAAAATGAAATACGACTAAAACTAATGATCATGCTATAATTATAAAAGAAGATGCAGCTTCTAAATTATATCTAATGTCTATAGACCATAAATTTGTCAAAGTTATCTTCTTCGAGGTAATGTGCAGGGAAATGAGAATGCATAGTTTCAAGAACACAGTACCTATACATTATGAATCAGTTTACGCCAATAGCAAATGTGATTTGAATCATGTGTAAAATTCTCCCTCTACATAATACACTAAAATCGGGGTGTTAGTGGAGCATTTCATCAAACACATGGAGAGCACATGTTAAACAACACAACTGAAGCATTAGTAGTAGTAGAACTCCCGAAAAAAACAACAAAACAGTCCTAATAATCATCTGGTTGAAGCATAACAACTTAATGCACTTTTAGTAAAAGAAAATAAATTGGCAAAAAAAACCAACGATCGTATCAGGAATAATGAAAAAAATATCTTGGCTTACCCCTTTTCAAAAAATGTTGAATTTTGCAAATTTAAATCTTGCCTTAAGTAAACTGAATGTTTACATATCAACTTCAAAAATACAGGACATAAGGTTTCATAGGTCCAGGTAAGCAAAATGAACTCCAACAACATTGAAACTCCATATCTCATTTCAAACACTTTTGTTTCTTTACATAACATATTATAAGAAGTTGACTTTAATTGTTTATTTTGACAATTCAAACTCTGATGATGCTATTTTATTAAAGATACTTTGAGTTTTTTTTAATTATAACCAAATAATTTAAGAAACATCAAACATGTAACTCTATATATATAAAGGAACTAAAGAGGGAGGTAGATTACAATATTAAGCTGTTCATAACTAGCCTTTCTAGTTCTTTCAAGCATATTATCAAGCACTTGGTGTGCACAATGAAACCTCCCAACTATTTTTAGTGAAGCATTTACACAAACACCTTATATCACAAGGGCACAAACATTCAAACCAAGTAAAAGCAAGGAAATGATTAAAAAACATGGTTGAATCCAACAAAAGAAATTGACAAAAAAAACACATCAATCGTATCAAGAATAACGAAAAATATATCTCGTCTTACCTCTTTTCACAAAATATTGAATTATGTAAACTTAAATCTTGTCTAAAGCATTGAGTGTGTAGAAAGCAATCGTAGGTTAATCGGCTTACCTCTTTTCATCTCCAAGTTTCTCTACAACATATATATGGTTACTCAAGTGATTGGGTCTTTCTTCAAAACAAATATATGTTTATGAAAATCTTAACTCGTTAAATATATGATTGTATACCATAACAACTAAAGTTCAAATTAAAAAAAAATACAAATTAATAAGAAAAATTCTTACGTGTATATATGGGGCTTCCGAGTTGATTCTTGACACCATATATCAGAAGCGTAATGAGTCGGCTATGGATTTGTAATTGTTCTATTTTAAGCACTAAGATTTGAAATGAAAGAGAAAATCTATTTAGGAAGAAGGGAGATCATTAATGGGTATGAAATAAAGAGAAACTACCCCACAATATTCGAATGAAGATTTCGAGGACGAATTCGTGTTTAAGTGGGGGAGAGTTGTAACGAACTTTCAAAATAAATAAATGGATATTTTATTGAGAAAATAATTGTAGTATTGGGTTATGGATTTAATTATGGACTAGATTGATCTTTTTGGGCTTGAATGGCTTAATTAATTAGAAAAGTAGTCATGGGTTTGGACTTGATGAGTAGGTGGGCTTAGGCCTTATTAAGAAGATATATATATATATATATATATAGAAAAATAGGGCACAACCCCAGCATCTTGTTACTATTCTATTCATTCAAAAGAAGTTAGTGTGTGTTGTGTGTATTGCTCTCGAGAAAGCAGAATAGAGGGGTCTCAAGAATCATTGTGGACTCAAAGAATTGTTAAGAGAATTATCAGGTAATGTTTCCTACCTCATTATGGTATTGTAGTTATCAATCTTACCTTGTTTAAATGATAATAGGAGAAGTTAAAATCTGGGTTTTTTAGGTTCTGGGTTATGAAAGAACCAGAGAAAAGAATTTGAGAGGTGAACTCTTAATACTTGATGAAATATATTTAAATCTCGAAGAAAGTGTTCAAATGAATGGAGAAATGTTTTGTAACAAAAATAAAATGAATTGGTTAAGTTTTGAAAGAGTTTGATTCTGGTTATGGAGGGTGGGTTTTTGAGAAAATGAACTGACAGGGAAGGGAGAGCACCATGCGACAGTCATATGGACTCATACGACTTTTAGCATGTATATATGGACTCATGCGACTTTTAGTATGTATATATTGACTCATGCGACTTTCATGCATACATGCATGCGACTTTTAGTAGATAAGTGCATTCATGCGACTTTCAGTAGTAGTGTATACCATGCGACTTTCATGAATGAACCTATGCGACTTTCAGTATCATGGATATCATGCGACTTTTGAATAGTATCATGCGACTTTTGAATAGTGTCATGCGACTTTTGAATAGTGTCATGCGACTTTTGAATAGATCCATGCGACTTTCAGTGTGTGGTTCATGCGACTTTCACATAGTGTTGACATTCATGCGACCTAAGTTGTATCTTAGCCATCCGACTTATGTGTAACACGTATTTTCATGCCAAAAATTTTCACTTTTAAATACACTCCGGAAACGATTAAATACCAAAGTATTTACAACTAATCACAAACCACCGTTTACAAAATAGTTGTTCAAATATCAGTATTACAAAAACTATGGCTCGTGACAAATACACATCAGAGGCCTAGGTGATTACTCCCCAAGCTAACCACTCTCAGCCGAGCCGCTGACTTACCAAAACCTGTAAAAAGAGTGAGAGGTGGGGGATTAGCACAAAGCTAAGTGAACGGAGTACAACACAACAGATATATCAGCCTGAACCACATGATATCAACAACCAAAAATAAACACCCTGGGAAGACCGGCGGTTCTACAGGAACCTACAATCAATGCCGGCCAAAGCAAAGGTTTACCGATAGTCCATTTGCTATTCTCACACAGTATTATCCTCTAGTAGCAACAAATGCATTCCAAGGTCCTAATACTGCTTAGCCAATAGCAAATGAACCCAGCCCATAAGCCTAGTTGAAAACTGACTTCCCTTCCATCATGTATACATATCATAGATGCAACAATAACATTCAACAATCAAACAATTATCAACTATGCATCAAACCAACAATAGTTGCAACCAAACCAGTACAACTAATATCACCCGTGACTAAACATCCACTCACCTTTAGTTCTCAGCTTTTCCACTCAGTGATCTAATGTTACTAAGCCTTGTCTGTTCCTGAGAACACAACAACCAACCATTAGTAATAAATTCATAAATATATATCAAACATATATTTATATCCATTTAATCAAACATAAACATGTAGGATTCACATATGTATGCACATATAACACATAACATTCAACAATGCAATCAACAGCCAAAACTATCGGATTAAAAAGAAAATCCGACACTACCATCGGATTTATGCAAAATCCGCTAAAAACCATCGGATTCTAGGAAATTCGATACATCTGTCGGATTTGAAGTCAATCCGCAACACTTGTCGGTTTTCCAATTAAATCCGATACTACCATCGGATTTCACCCTTCAAACTTCCACTGTCGGATTTATCATCGAATTACACTTATGATCGGATTTCATAACTTGTAATCCACCATCGGATTCAAACAATCGGATTTCACCATAAGTTCCGGATTTCACAAGTTTCGGATTTCAAAAGTACCGGATTCAACACCCGGATTTCCCACACTCGGTTTTCATCATCAAAATCCGCCATCTTCATCATTCCAACAATCCGACAACTTCATATCTTGTATAATTCTCATTTCCAGATCATATAATTCATATACAAGTTAGTCAAAACATATATAAACATGTTTAAACATGCAATCATGCATCGAAACACTTCTAATACCCAAGAAAACCAAATCCGACAACCTCGTTTAGCATGTTTACATGAGGTTCATAATCAAAACCCAACTGGGTATATCAAAACCGTAGCATGCTAATAACAATCAGTAGCATGTTATCAAGATTAAGAAGAAAACAATGAACATATAAACCTTCCTAGCTTGAATTCACAATTCAAAATCCTTGAAATCAATAATTCTGATTGTTGCTCTTCTTGCTTCTAATTGCTCTCGGTTTTCACACAAACTTCACACACACACAATTGCTTCAAAGTGAAGTAATGATCACTTAAACCCATGTATATACAAGTCTAAGCGGGAGGTGGCACGATTAGACCAACTTAAACACATTCACACACACAAATGCTAAATCTGTATATATATATATATATATATATATATATAACCAACACATAATATCTTAACAAATAATCAATTACTTAATTAAATTAATGTAAACATAATCACATAATGGTTCATGTGTAACATACCCAAGCCTACGTTTCTACTAGGCCCAACTGCAGGATGTTACATTATGAGTATTGTATAATGAAATATGTGTAAGTAAGCGAGAGACTAGTATCGGTATTTGACCCTATTGGACTTGGATCAGGTGACGGTCAATTGAAGGGTAATCACGAGCGAAGCCATAGATTAAGAACAATGTGACGCGAACTGCTGACAGGTGAGTATTGTTACTTAAAATTTTAAATAAACGTCAAATACGTTTGATAGTGCTTGAGAAAGCAATTGAAATTGTGGACTGCGTGAATGCTATGTGTAGAATAACACTCCGGTGTCGGGTAAGCTTCAAATAGACTTTGCACACGGCTGACGATGTGTAAGTAGGTGACAAGTTATGAGACATGTGAATACACTGAATTGTACATGATAGTAGTATATGTGACATGTTAGGTATGTGGTATGTGATAATTATATCATCAGTATGTTAGAGACCGTTTACTTCGGTAACGGGTATGTTGAGATCTGTTATACATGATAGTAGTATGTGTGACGTGTTATGTATGTGGTATGTGATAATTATATCATTAGTATGTTTGAGACCGTTTATTTTGGTAGCGGGTATAAGACCAACACTTCGGTGTCGGGTATGAGACCAACACTTCGGTGTTGGGTATGTTAGACCGTTGTGACAACAACGGGTTCGAAGAGACCGTCTAACAAACGGGTATGTTGAGACTAGTTACTACGGTAGTGGGTATGAGTTATGTGTTATTTGATGAGACCGTCTAACAGACGGGTATGTTGAGACCACTTACTACGGTAGTGGGTATGAGTTATGTGCTATTTGATGAGACCGTCTAACAGGCAGGTATGTCGAGACCACTTACTACGGTAGTGGGTACGGAGAATGCGTTTGATGAACTATTTAGATTGTAAGTAAAGTACTCGCTAAGCTTTGTGCTTACGGTTGTTGTTTAACCATCTTTTCACGTGATGACCACGGCGGGCTCCAACTCGTGTTTAATAGCTCATCCCCAGCAAGCTTGTGCAATGTTTCCACTCTCATGAATTTTCTAATGTAATCCAAAATGATTGTATATGAACGTAAGATTTTTGTGGGTTTGCACCCGGGATGTAATTGATATTATACAGTGTTCCAATTATGTAGACTTTTAATCATATAATTTAGCATTATCCTTTCAAAAAAATATATATATTTTGGGATGTTACGTTTAGTTTCTTAATTTATTTTAATTAGTCATCTTTTATATTCTTAGTTTTATTAAATCCAAAACAATCCTCTTTTAATTAATTTATTTAGGTTAATTAGTAGAATCTAATTTAATAGAATATTACTACTGTTCTCTGTGGAGAGATATATTGCTACACGATCCAGTCATACTTGCTGGTAATGTGTGGTGAAACTTAGATGATTTTAGACTTTAATTTAAAACCCGATTTCACGTATCAAGACCCTGTTCTTTTTGCTGTTGTGCGTCGGCCGAAGGCCAAGACGGCAGGCCTCGAGTTTGGCTAGATAACAAAACGAGATTTATGGATCAATAACAAGCATAGATGATAACTATTTCTTATATATTTGATGTAAACATGTTTTGAAGCTGGATCTGATCGAGTTTGGGTTGCATTGTCTGGGTTTTTGTTTTAAAAACATCCGAGGAATGTAGTGTTTATGTGGGGGTGTGATTTTGTCAAAAATGGAATTAAACCTTAAGAAATGGGATAACCTATGTGGAATGAAAATGAATAATAATCAGTTGATTTGAGCAAGTTTTGAAAATATTGAGTTTGGTTCCTACCGACCGAAGGTATTGATGGTTATTGCGTTCTTTATTTCAAATTTGATATGTGGAAACCACAACTTTGACCAAGTAATATGTGGTTGAACTTAATTAGAGAATGAAAGTTTAGTTATAATCTGATTACGAGATTTATATGATTGAAATCCTTGGGTTCAATGGTGTTCCGGTCAAGTTTGTGTTGGTGCATGAAATGGGTTTGATGATGATGATGTTAGGGTTGAATTGAAAACTGTAAAGGTTGAGTCCCCATGAGGGATTCCCGATTGAAAACTTTCTTTGGCTTCTATTGAAAACTTATACTTTCAAGTGAATTGAAAACTTAGGTTTTCAATTAGGTTAGGAATCGAGTTTTCAATTGAATTGAAAATTAGGTTTCAATTGAATTGAAAACTGGGTTTCAATTGAATTGAAAACTGGGGTTTTCAATCCAGTCAAGATCGAACTTCACAAGTGATTTATAAACCGGGCTTTTAGGAATGAAAGTAGGCCTAGACCCATCCTACTTGAGTTTGGGTTAGGTCGAGAGTTTCGTATAGTCAGTTACGGGAATAAATAAAATAAATAAATGGATACGTATATAGTAATAAAATAATATTAACTTTACTGGAACCGCTATTGTAGGTGTTTACCAGTACACACGGAACTTACAGTTACGTGAGTTAGTCCTATTGAATATTATGTGCTGCAATCAAGTGAGTTACACTAACTTATACATTATATTAGTGTGAAATGTACATGTATTGTATGTGTGAACGTGTAATTGCTATATTGCTATGTGAAGTGAAGGGTTGTGTTATATTGTGGTGAAAACACAACTCGGGCACAGTCAAACACGTGAAATCCTTGGTACAGCTTGGATAGTCAACTGTGACCCAAAGTGTGAAACGTATTATGTGATTTGATATATGATCATGGATTGTTATGTGTTATGTACATGCCTAGAGTGGTGTGTAAGGGTGTGTGCTGGCTAAGCTCTGTTGTTGATTTATTCCTTCAGGACCTGATCGTGGGAAAGCTCCAGCAGTGTGAAAACCTATCAGACGTTTCCGCTCTTTAGCTAAACAAACATTTTATTGAATTTCATATTTGTAATTAATTATTTAGAAGAATTACTATTTTGTATGACGTGTAGTTCCGAGTAATGACTACAGTTATTTAGGTGACATGATTATATATATACATTTACTTATACCTGTTTAGAAAAAAAATGGGGACATTACAAGTGTTCAACGCTTATACTTTGAGGTTGCAATCGACTTAGGGCTTGTTTGTTTTCTATTATAAGTACTTATTTTAAAGGGAGAATTTCATTCGTATCCTTACAAACCATAATAATTACATATCCAATAACTTATTTTGAATATATTTAAACCATTTAAAATAAAAATGTTATCCATATATTTAATTTATCTTTATCTAAAAAGATCTAAAATGAAGTATTACAAAACTGCCCATCCCTATTTCACTTAATCGGTTAATCAAATGACAGACTCTTTCATACTTCTGCACAATTGATTGACTTGAAACCACCTATTCGTTCATATCAAGCTGCTTGAAACAACTGTTGGTTCATATCAAGCTGCTCCCCTTGATGCTCCACAAAACCGTCATATCCATGAAAACTTGATGCAGTTCTTTCAGGTTTCTCTCGACCACCTGCTTTCTCCCTTGCTCCTGAATCGCCTTCTTTAAAACATCTCTCTTTCTCTGGTAGAGATCAACTTATCGACGGTGGCTCCGTCCGTGTTTTTGCCGGTGATTATGTAGTACCATTGTTGTACGTAGGGGTGTAAACAAGTCGAGCTTTTATCAAGTAACTCTAGCTCGAACTCGAGCTCGGCTCGTTCAAGTCAAACTTTATGGAGCTCGAGTTTGAGTTTGAGCCCAAAAAACGAGCTCGAATTATTTAACGAGTCGAGCTCGAGCTTCTAAGAACTCAGCTCGAGTCTTTATCGAGCTTTTCGAGCCTTGTATAGTAGATGTATATTTATATATGTAATATATATATACGATGGACTAATATTAAAACATATTAAAAATGAGTACTTATTGAAACAAATCTACTTTATATACGTACTATTTATAATAAGTAGTTACTAATAAATCATTAATTTCAGATTTTATCTATATTTTGAATAATTTGGCTTTTGAATTAATTTTTTTATATTATTTCGAGATTTTCGAGCCGAGCACAAGCTAAATATACCCCGTCGAGCCGAGCTTGAGCTTCAAGTATGAAAGCTCGTCAAGCTATTGAGCCGAGCTCGGGCTTGATAGAGCCCTATCGAGCTCGAGCTTGATTCGACTTATTTACACCCCTAGTTGTATAGTTTCCTGGTGCTCCACCGCAATCTTCTGAGGAAGCTCGTTAAACGATTGCATAGAATATTGAAGATGCTTGCGAAGGTTAATCGATTGAAGTTGGACGATTGAAGGTGATCGTGAAGTGATTCTAGACCTTTGAGTTCTTCCTTGATTGCATCCACATCTTTGAACAACTTGTCAAGATTCATACCAGCACCGTCACCGGCGCCGACGTTCCCCACCCGTCACCGCCACCGCTGACCCCACTGTAACATCCTCATATTGGGCCTAGTCGTGTTCGAATCTGATACGTTAAAATTCTAAATAAATATTGGATAAAAGGAATTAAATGTGTATAATTGATTAATGGGAAAAATAGAAGAAAATAATAAAGAAATGATAATATTAAAATATTATTGAAAATAGATAAGAATGAAAAAATATTGAATGATTTAGAACGAGGTTTCCAAAAATATCCCCGTTAGTTAAAACGGGTACTCGTGCGTAAAGTTGTAAGTTAAAAAGGGGGACAAAATACCCACTTGTGGATAATAACAATCCACAAGTCGGTTTAGCTTTTTTTAAACACACAGACACACATACATCCATACGTATGTACACACACATAAACTCTCTTGACTTGTGTTCTTGCTACTTGAAGAAGAAATCCATTGAAGAACCATTCAAGCTCCAATCTTTTGCTAAATTCAAATTACAATCTGATTCAAGACTTCATCTTCTTCATCTACAACCTACTTGTAAGCTTTCATTCATGAAATTCTCCAAGTTCTTGAGTTTTGACCACTTAGGTCAAATGGGTCAAATTTCCAAATTGATTTCTACAATTGATTCTCTTGATTCCAATCTGTTCTTATATCATTTCTAAGTCATAAAAAATCAAATTCTTGAATTAGAGTTGAGTTTTTGATTGAGTTCTTGAATTAAAGTGCAAATGGGTCAAAATGGAGATTTTGATCCCAATCCTTGAATTTGATGTTAAAGTATGAAATGATTGTTGTTTCTAGCTTAGTTTAAATGTCTAATTCATATATGAACACTGGAAATTGGATTGGAATCGATTGGTTGTGTTTTGGGGTTGAAAATGGTCAAAACAGGGGCTGAAATCGCACTCGTCTGTGCAGCAGTGTTTGCGGGCGCAAGGGATGAGCCTTGCGGCCGCAAGCGGTGCACTGCTTACGGCCGTAAGGCCTTGCTTGCGGGTGCAAGCATGTTTTTGCCCTTGTGGGCGCAAGAAGTCTTGCTTGTGGCCACAAGGAACCCTGTTCCAGCATATAGTTTGCTGTTTTGAGTAGTTCTGATATACGGGGTGATTGTTTAGGTGAGCCTAACAATCGGGGAGACCCGGAACACTATAACAATCAGTTTAAGCTCGTCAGGTGAGTGCCTGATAACATAACAATTAATATATCTATAACATATATTAACAATGAATTGAATTGAATACAATGATTTGTATACCATCGATAAGCGATTGAATATGTTGATAAAAGGTTGTATACCTTGTAGTATGTATGATAAATGATTATCAGGATATTATACGCACTGGATTAAGTGTGGTTAGTGAAGCAAGACAATGCTAGACTTAACATGTTGACACGGTATGATACGTACTTGTTTAAGTGTAGATTGTATAGCATGATGATGCTAGGCTTAACTTATTGATACATAATAGCATGCTCTTGATTAGGTGTATGTTATGATGATAGATATATACATTATTGCGTGCGCGTAATGAGGTAAAGAATGAATGGCATGATGATGCTAGATATTTGATTGGTATAAATAATATGCATCTGTTTAGGTGTATGTTATGTGGACATGATTATTAATTGATTGATGATTCGGTTGAATCACAATATCTGTTTGTGATCGGTACGGATCTATTGGGCAAGGTTTGCCCCGGACAAAGTTGTTCTACTTAAGGACAAAGTTGTCCTCTTCGGGTATAGCTGCGGCTGTACAATAGAGGAATCGGTTGATTCCAAAACGCAACGGTGGATGCTTAACAGCTCCCCTACCGGAGCGGTTGATGTGTCTGGTACCGTAGTTTGGTGCATTGAGCCGGGTTGATCCCCTGTGAGATATGCTACCTCCTGACTACACCAGCTCATCGCGAGATGCTAGGATAGAACTATTTGAGCATGATTGATGATATGTGGTATGTATATATTGATTGCATGTTATCGTGTACTCACTAGCTATAATAGCTAACAGATACTAATCTCCACATGTGTAGGTGTTCCTTAGGCTGTGAGCTCGGGTGCCTGCGGGTAGTTGCATGTTTTAGGAGGAACATTGTATTTTGTTTAGCTCTAATATTATGTTTATCTTGTAGCAGATAATGGTCGGCCGGTTCAGTAACTGTAACACCAAACTTAGTATGTGGCAATTTTTAAATGTAAAATATTTGCCACTTGTTTTATATTCCGCTGCGTATTTTGAATGAAAATGATAAATTAGTATTTTAAAAAGAAAATTTGGTTCTCGAAATCGTGGTGTTACAAGCTGGTATCAGAGCCTAAGTTTGAGTGAATTGGGTACTTGAAAGAGTACTCAGTCTCAAATTCAGGCTCGACCATTATTTAAAGTGTTCCTCGGGAGGTATTGGGGTGTGAGAGAGATTGATATGATTCATATGATTAACACAGTTGTTGATTAATTGCTTAATTGATTAACATGATTAATCAAACAAGATAAGTATAATAAGTATATTAAGACTTTAATGGTCTAATAGAATCAAGAGATGTTTAGATCAAACTGATGTAATCAGATTGATAATGTTAGATAAAAGAGTGATGCCAAAAAATAGCTGAAGTAATAGTAGTCTTGTGTACTACTAGTATTAAGATAAACAAGGGAACTGTCCTCAGTTCCTATGAAAGTAGCATATAGTAAATGATGAGATTTGAAACGAATAATGACAATTGAGAAACATATGTTAGTTGTTCCTATTCCATAGCACAGAATGACCACATGTCTTGAGGCTTTTTCAGTCATGTAAACCATATATACCTTTAAGGGTACAACGGATCCGGCAGTGATCGAGAAATGGATACAGGATATAGAGTTAGTATTCGAAACCGGTGAAAGCAAGGAGCTACGTATTCTTTTGTCTCTGCGTCTTTTTGTGCTTAATAGCAATTATCTGTTTTCGTGTTGATTGATCCACTGAAAGTGGAAGTTCTTAGCGGTAAGGCACTGATACTGTTCTTGTGGAGGTAATTGATATTGACGGGAATAGTTTTCCCATTTCGTTTCTTGTTATGCCCATTGCGGCATTTGATGTTGTAATTTGAAGGAATTGGCTCAGCAACCGAAATGCTGAGATTCTTTGTTTGAAAAGGTGATTAAAATTCCTCAATCCGACGGGTCATATGTTGTGACTCGTGGTGGGGCAAGAATTTCTGAAATTCCATTGATATAACTAGTGAGAGCTCGTAAATTCGTAGCCAAGGGATGTGATTCCTATTTGGCTTATGTTGTTGATACAAAGATGGAGAAAAAGGCTATTAACGACATTAGGGTAGTTTTTGAATACCCTTATGTTTTTCCTTGATGAATTACCGGGATTGCCACCGGTAAGAGAAGTAGAATATCAGATTGATGTTGTTCCAGGTGCTACGCATGTAGCTCGATCTCTTTATCATCTTGCATCATCTGAGGTTCATGAGGTAATGACTCAGATTCAGGAACTTCTTGATAGAGGTTTTATTTGTCCCGGCTCTTCACCTTAGGAAACTCCAGTCTAGTTAGTTAAAAAGAAAGATGGGACGATGCGGGTGTGCATTGATTACAGGGAGCTGAATAAGCAAACTGTAAAGAACAAGTACCCTATTCCTCATATTGATGATCTGTTTGATCAACTACATGGTGTTACTTGATTTTCAAAGATAGACCTTTGTTCTGGCTTGAAGAATACACTTCCTTGGTCATGTTATATGCAAGGATAGTGTTATGGTTGATCTAGTAAAGGTCGAGGCAGTAATGAATTGGGGAACTCCCAAAACCCCATTAGAAATTCGCAGTTTTCTTAGGACTTGCCGGTTACTATCGGCGGTTCATCTAGAATTTATTCTAAAATAGTAGATCTTATGACGAAGCTTGCACGAAAGGATGTTACCTATTCGTGGTCTGATGAACAAGATAATGTCTTTCGGACATTGAAACAATTATTATATTAAACTCCAATTCTGACTCTGCTAAATGGGTCAGAAGATTCTATCGTTTGTTGTGATGCTTCTTACATAGGTTTGGGAAGTGTCCTTAGGCAGAAGGACAAAGTGATAGCTTATGCTTCCCGCCAACTGAAGCCACGTGAGAAGAGCTATCCGACTCATGATCTGGAGTTGGCAACTGTTGTCTTTGCTCTGAAACTATGGCACCACTACTTGTATGGCACCAAAAGTGTGGTATTCACTGATCATAAAAGCCTCCAGTATGTTTCTACACAAAAGGAGCTCTATGTGAGGCAACGCAGGTGGATGGAATTGATAAACAACTACGACTGTGAAATCAAATACCACCCGGGCAAGGCTAATGTGGTGGCTGATGCTTTAAGCCGAAAGGGCTACACAGATACCATTAAATTCATGAAAATCACTATTGTTTCTGATCTTATCACTCCATTGAAGGAGGCTCAGCAAGAAGCCTTAGCAGAAGCTAATCTGAAGGCTGAAGTTATGTCCAAGATAAAGGAGCAGCTACAAGATGACAGCAGGGGATTGAAGATATACAGGTCCCAAATCTGCGTACCTAGCATCGGAGGGAACCGGGAGTTAATCTTAAAGGAGGCGCATAATTCTCGTCTATCTGTTCATTCTGGGTGCACAAAAATGTACCATGATGTTAAGACACTTTATTGCTGGCCTACTTTGAAACATGACATTGCCTCCTATGTGGAGAAATGTCAGATCTGTGCACAGATGAAGACCGAGCACCAACGACCCTTTGATAATTTGCAACAATTACCAATTCCAGAATGGAAATGGGACAACATCACCATGGATTTTGTTACTAAATCGCCCTGGACTTAAAAAAGGGGCATGTCATGATTTGGGTGATTGTTGATAGACTCACCAAGTGTACACACTTCCTAGCAGTTAATGAATCTTTTTCTATGCTTAGACTTATTTGGATTTGTATCAATGAAAGTGTTGCTCGACACGGTGTTCCTCTATCTATTGTTTCTGATAGGGATACACGATTTGTTTCACAATTCTGGAGTAGTTTTCAATAGGAACTCAGTACTCGTGTTCATTTAAGTACCGCATGTCATCCACAGACAGACGAACAGTCCGAAAGGACTATCCAAACTCTTGAAGACATGCTACGCGCATGTGTACTCGAATACGGTGGCTCGTGGGATTCTCATTTGCCTTTGATTGAGTTGCTTATAATAACTCATATCATTCTAGTATCGGTATGCCACCGTATGAGATGCTTTATGGTAGGCGTTGTTGTACACCTACCTGTTCGCTTGAACCAGGGGAGAAACAGTATGCTGGACCTGATTAGGTCCAGATTACTGCAGATAAAGTTAAGCTTGCACGTGAGAAGCTTAAACCAGCCAGGGATAGGAAAAAGTTGTATGTTGATCCGAAACGTAGGCCGATTACCTTTGAATTAGGTGATTGGTTATTTTTGAAAGTTTCTCCCTGGAAGGGTGTTATTAGATTCGGCAGAAAGGGCAAACGGAGTCCGTGATATATTCGTTCTTTCAGAATTATCCAGAAAGTTAGTGAGCAGACAGTATCTTTGGAGTTGCCTCCAGAATTATGGTATTTATAATACCTTCAGTGTTTGATATCTCTGTAAGTGCAAGGTAGCTGAAGATCAGATTCTACTCTTGCAAGATCTATAAGTGGATTCTTCTACATGAACGTGGAAGAACCGGTTGAGATTCTGAACACGAAGACTAAGCGTTGGTCAAATGAAAGCACAACCTTGGGTCAAACCTGACATGGGAGACCAAGGAGGATATGAGGGCCCGCTATCCCTATTTGTTCACTTAAATTAGATTCCGAGGACGGAATCTTTTTAAGGGGGATAGATTTGTAACATCCTCATATTGGGCCTAGTCGTGTTCGAATCTGATACGTTAAAATTCTAATTAAATATTGGATAAAAGGAATTAAATGTGTATAATTGATTAATGGGAAAAATAGAAGAAAATAATAAAGAAATGATAATATAAAAATATTATTGAAAATAGATAAGAATGAAAAAATATTGAATGATTTAGAACGAGGTTTCCAAAAATATCCCCGTTAGTTAAAACGGGTACTCGTGCGTAAAGTTGTAAGTTAAAAAGGGGGACAAAATACCCACTTGTGGATAATAACAATCCACAAGTCGGTTTAGCTTTTTTCAAACACACAGACACACATACATCCATACGTATGTACACACACATAAACTCTCTTGACTTGTGTTCTTGCTACTTGAAGAAGAAATCCATTGAAGAACCATTCAAGCTCCAATCTTTTACTGAATTCAAATTACAATCTGATTCAAGACTTCATCTTCTTCATCTACAACCTACTTGTAAGCTTTCTTTCATGAAATTCTCCAAGTTCTTGAGTTTTGACCACTTAGGTCAAATGGGTCAATTTTCCAAATTGATTTCTACAATTGATTCTATTGATTCCAATATGTTCCTATATCATTTCTAAGTCATAAACAATCAAATTCTTGAATTAAAGTTGAGTTTTTGATTGAGTTCTTGAATTAAAGTGCAAATGGGTCAAAATGGAGATTTTGATCCCAATCCTTGAATTTGATGTTAAAGTATGAAATGATTGTTGTTTCTAGCTTAGTTCAAGTGTCTAATTCATATATGAACACTGGAAATTGGATTGGAATCGATTGGTTGTGTTTTGGGGTTGAAAATGGTCAAAACAGGTGCTGAAATCGCACTGGTCTATGCAGCAGTGCTTGCGGGCGCAAAGGACGAGCCTTGCGGCCGCAAGGGGTGCACTAATTACGGCCGTAAGGCCTTGCTTGCGGGCGCAAGCATTTTTCTGACCTTGTGGGCGCAAGAAGTCTTGCTTGTGGCCGCAAGGAACCCTGTTCCAGCATATAGTTTGCTGTTTTGAGTAGTTCTGATATACGGGGTGATTGTTTAGGTGAGCCTGACAATCGGGGAGACCCGAAACACTATAACAATCAGTTTAAGCTCGTCAGGTGAGTGCCTGATAACATAACAATTAATATATCTATAACATATATTAACAATGAATTGAATTGAATACAATGATTTGTATACCATCGATAAGCGATTGAATATGTTGATAAAAGGTTGTATACCTTGTAGTATGTATGATAAATGATTATCAGGATATTATACGCACTGGATTAAGTGTGGTTAGTGAAGCAAGACAATGCTAGACTTAACATGTTGACACGGTATGATACGTACTTGTTTAAGTGTAGATTGTATAGCATGATGATGCTAGGCTTAACTTATTGATACATAATAGCATGCTCTTGATTAGGTGTATGTTATGATGATAGATATATACATTATTGCATGCGCGCAATGAGGTAAAGAATGAATGGCATGATGATGCTAGATATTTGATTCGTATAAATAATATGCATCTGTTTAGGTGTATGTTATGTGGACATGATTATTGATTGATTGATGATTCGGTTGAATCACACTATCTGTTTGTGATCGGTACGGATCTATTGGGCAAGGTTTGCCCTGGACAAAGCTATCCTACAACGAGAACAAAGCTGTTCTACTTAAGGACAAAGCTGTCCTCTTCGGGTATAGTTGCGGCTGTACAACAGAGGAATCGGTTGATTCCAAAACGCAACGGTGGACGCTTAACAGCTCCCCCACCGGAGCGGTTGATGTGTCTGGTACCCTAGTTTGGTGCATTGAGCCGGGTTGATCCCCCTGCGAGATATGCTACCTCCTGACTACGCCAGCTCATCGCGAGATGCTAGGATAGAACTATTTGAGCATGATTGATGATATGTGGTATGTTTATATTGATTGCATGTTATCATGTACTCACTAGCTATAATAGCTAACAGATACTACTCTCCACATGTGCAGGTGTTCCTTAGGTTGTGAGCTCGGGTGCCTGCGGGTAGTTGCATGTTTTAGGAGGAACACTGTATTTTGTTTAGCTCTGATATTATGTTTATCTTGTAGCAGATAATGGTCGGCCGGTTCAGTAACTGTAACACCAAACCTAGTATGTGGCAATTTTTAAATGTAAAATATTTGCCACTTGTTTTATATTCCGCTGCTTATTTTGAATGAAAATGATAAATTAGTATTTTAAAAAGAAAAATTTGGTTCTCGAAATCGCGGTGTTACACCCACTTACCGGCGTAGCCGACTGGCGACTGCCGCCGCTGACAACCGATGCCATCAATCCCCCCGTCATGTACAGACCGTCGCCACGTCCAATGTCGCCACTGACCCTCGGCGTCACCGCCCTGCTACCCATCACCGTTGCCGACGACCGACCACCGCTATTGACACCGACCACCCCCATCGCTGGCATCACCGTGCGCTGTCACCGATTAGGGTTCCTGTGTTGTCCTTTCACTTTTCTTATGTTTGTACGTATACTTGTGTTTGTATATATACGTATATAGATGTGTGTAATATATTAAAAAATGGGGAGGGCAGTTTTGTAATACTACATTTTAGATCTTTTTAGGTAAAGATAAATTAAATATAAAGATAATTTGTTGATTTTAAATGGTTTAAATATATTCAAAATAAGTTATTGGATATATATGTGAGGTTTTAGGTTTTAGAAGGATAAATATGTAATTTAGAAGTTTGTAATAATATATGTGTAATTATTAAAGTTTGTAAGGATATGAATAAAATTCTTCCTATTTAAAAATGTTTGTAGGTGGAAAAAAATCTATATGTTTTTCCATCATCTTATTTCTAGTTTTAGCCTCTTACTAGAAACTAAATATTGCTTGTGTTTAGGGATGAGAAAAAACCGAAACCGATGGGAAAAACCGAAAACTAACATAAACAGGACGTGGACGAAAATTATTTAAACGGGGATGGGGATGGGGATGGGTTAGATGATCCCTGCCCCGATTACCCGACATACCCGATTATAATTTAATATTAAATATACACATATATATATTAATATACATAAAATTAATTTTAAATATAAATTATACAAATCTTTATACACTTTCACATAATCTAATTTTAATCGTTGTCTTTATTTGAATTATTTGATCTTGATATTTTGGATGCATTTAGATTCCTTAAGATTTTAATTTCAGTTGAGATATGTTTGTATTCAATAATATCGTGTAATTTAGTATAATCGTTTTCTAAAACTCGTAATAAAATTTTAACGGTGACGATCATAATTTTAGTTTAATGGGTATCTCTAATATATAAAATTTTATTTAATCATATATTTTATATTAAACCGGGTATCCATTTTCCCGCTTTCTCCTATGACCCGATCGATATCCCCACTTTCAATCCCTACTTTCTCTCTAGCCTCTTACGATAGCAAAGAACAATAAGATCAGACGTTCTGTACATCCCACCGTCGCCATCCCATCTCTTCAACACTCTCGATGAAGCCCTGTACCCATCATACCACCGACTCCTGTCCCCATCGTACCACCGTCGGCATCAAAACACCGTCTCCATCGCACCACCGTCTCCATCCTACTACCGTCGGCATCCCATACCGTCGTTTGTATTTGCCCTATTTCTCGCCGGAGGTAAACAATCAACCAAATCTTGTTTATTTCTTTGTATGCTTGTATTTGCCCTAATTTGTGGTTAAGTTTACAAATTAATACAATCCCTAATCTGTGTTATCTGGTTTCAAAGGCTGTAAACATATTTTCTTCTTGATGCTAGTACTAGAAATGTGAAATAAAATTAAGCAATCAATCTTGATGTTACTGGTTATTCAAAAATGGTGTTACTGGTTCTTCTTGATGTTAGTACTAGAAATCTTGAACTAGAAATCTTGATGTTACCGGTTCTTCTTGATGTTAGTACTACGTTGTTTTTGTCAATGGCATACACCCAAATCTATCTATTATATAAGAACCTACGTTACTTTCCTCATCAACCACGCTTCATCTTCCTTTGTAGGCCACGCAGGTGCTTCCCTTTAACCAATTACTTCCTCTTTCACGTTGACTCAAGTATTTCCTGTTACCTTTTCTTCTTTCCAACTCTGATGAAGCGCCACACCAACTCCCTTCGTGAGGGTAATATCTTCTTGCTTGCTTCCTGCTGGTCAGCTTGGTGACTGCCATAGAGCTGCTTCGGTTTGATGGGAGGCGATGGAGAGGAAAACCGGGAAGTCGTTGTTAGGGTTACCCCTGGACGGATTCAGTTACGAGTCGATATTAAGGCAGTGTTGTGAGATGACAATCTATTACGTTCAGCTACCTGTTGGAATAGCTGGACCTTTGTTGTTAAATGGTGGTGAATACATGGTGCCAATGGCTACCACCAACGGGTGTTTAGTTGCGAGCACAAATAGGGGTTCTAAAGCTATATTTGCATCAGGTGGAGCCATAGCGGTTTTGCTGAAGGACGGGATGACCAGAGCTCTTGTTGTGAGGTTTGGAACGGCTGCCGGGGCTGCTCATCTTAAGTTCTTCCTGGAAGGTCCCATCAATTTTGATACATTGAGCATCATTTCAATAAGTAAGATCCTAATTTTAGGTGTTTTTTTTGTACCATAAGTTGTGGTTCACTCTTTGTAAATTATCTTTTTTTTGATAGAAAATGATTCATCAATCACTATCAACAAGAACATGCTTTAGGTAGCCTCCATGTACACTAACTTTAGGATCGAAAACAGTTATATTCGATGTTTTAAGGTCTAAATACGGCTAGCTGTAACAACACTATGGGCTTGCTTTTCGGCTCGACAGGCTATAGTCTATAGTTTTTCGTTTAAGTGAATATTTTGCAAATCAACATCGATTATTATGACGACTGCCTCACTTGGGAGGATATGGACAGACTATCATCACTTTGTACCTTTGAGCTTATGAATTTTGATGTGTATGATTTTGACATTAATATTTGTTGTCTTTGAAACGTCAACAAAAAGATACCTTAAAACTTAAATGGTATTATATATGTGATGCTTATTTTGTTTCATTTCATCTCATGTTTCTTATATATTTTGAACTTGATTTTGACATTAACGTCTGTTGCCCTGTTGAATTTAGTAACATGATATCTTAAATGGTATTATATGATGTGATGCTTGTACTTTGATTAGTACTTGATAGTTATTTTTGTGGTTTGGTTGGCTTGTTTTCATATAAATGACGTTCTTGGTAGGGTTACTATACACGTAGTTTAGATGGTCTTTATTGATATTTATATTATGTTATATCCGATCGAGCAGATTTGCTAGGCTTCAAAGCATTCAGTGCTCAATTGCTGCAAAAAACCTGTATATCAGATTTACTTGTGGCACTGGGGATGCCATGGGGATGAACATGGTGTCTAAAGGCATCCAAAATGTTTTAGATTTTCTTCAAATTGATTTTCCAGACCAGTTCCTGGTCAAAGACTTGGTTGGATGCGGGATGTACTTCACGAGGAGAATCGGATTGGTCTGGAGAAAAGAAAGCAATTCATGCAGAATCGGGAGGTTCAATTCAGGTTGCTGTTCAAATGAGTGAATATCTGGTAAGTCCTCCAGCTTCTTTTATCTTAAATTTTCAGGAATTAAAATGAGGGTATGGATACCATCATAATGGATTTCTCTTTTTATTTTGAAATATTACCGGCATCTCTGTATTTGGCAGGAAAGATTCTTTAATTATGTGATTGTTGTATTTTTTTTCTGTTTTTAGTCAACTCCATCTCTCAAATTAAGTTTAGTAACACATTTAAATCATTTATTTTTCCTAGGTTTTGATAATAACACACAAACAGACGTTTTTGTGACAAAACACTTGCACGTGATGTAATTACCTTTTGACCTCTTGATTTGATAATCTGCCATTCTAGAGTGAGGTCAAAGTACTAAACCACACATGGGTCTTATGGATTAGGTTGACCTGCCAACACTTTTTGATTTTGTTACGAATTTTATAATTATTTTTATACGTTGAATACATTTACAAAACTATTATATCAAAACAAGAATATATGTATTTCGAATTTGAATTAAATAACTTAGGATTTTCTGAACATCTAAATACATTTTTTAGCAACTTTCTTTCTATAATACAAAGAAAGGCACATACCTCTCTTTTAAACACGTCTCCTTGCCGGCCACGCACCTGCTTTTCAACCTTTCTACCAGCTTCCTCGCCTCTGCCTCTGCCTCCACCTCCTACTGCTTTATTGCACCTCCCGCTTCACAAGGTTGCCTATCTTGCTTTCTTGCTCGTCTTTTCTCTGCTTAATTCCACCTCCTGCTTCCTCCTCCCTTTGATGAACCGGCATAGCTACCCCTTGTTAGCTCTTTTTGCATGTTTAATCGTCATTTCCTGTCCCATTTGAATGTGAAAACAGGTACCCAACGTTTCTTTTTTCTTCGTCTTCTAGGGTTTATTTCATTAAACTACATTTGCTGCAATTTTTGAATTGTTTCGCTACATACGTGATGCTCCTGAAATTAGGGTAAAAAAAGTTCTTCCCCTTTGTTTAGTTTACCTGTATAACCAAGTCACAATTCAAATCTCAATTTAGTTACCAAATGAGTGATTTCAACTTTGTAATTGATGTTACTTTTTAGAAACTGGATATCGATTTAGTGCTTTTCAGTTTTACTATTTATTTATATCTTAAAATTAAGAATAGCTTATTCATATTAGGATGCCCAAAACATAAACAGACATAAGGAGGATATAAAATTCAAACAGATGTATTGTATTGTAAGTAAAGGAGTATGGTGTATACCTAGGAGCAAGTTATGGAGCTGTGCTGGTAATGTGTGTAGTAGATATGGGTAGTTTTGTTGTGTTTAGAGTGAATATAATATGTTCGATGAAATTCCTAAAAGAAAGTTATAAGATTTTAACATTGATCAATTATTGACTGCTGAAAAACACATTCTTGACCATCCTTCATCGTTGTTCGAATTGTTATAACTTCGCTTTTGCTAATTTCTTTGTTAGTTCCCATTGATTGTTACTTTAGTATTGTTTTTATCATAAATATTTCATTATAATTTCAAGATTGTATTGTTAAGGCCGGTTGTAAGCATTAGAATATCAATCCACTTTGTGAATTTTTCCTTTGTTTATATATAAAGGTAAAGGTAGACCAGATCTTCAAAGATTCTTTAGATGGTGAAAGTGTAACGCTAGCTTTTGGTTTTGGTTAATTTAATTTGTTTTAATAAAATGAATTAGTGCATGTTTTAAAACAAATAAGATTGTGTTTCATCTTATTTTTGCAGACATACAAATAAGATTGTGTTTCAGTTGTTTGTAATAATGGAAATGGCACGTTTGGTGCACAACCCATGCAACCGATTTCAATTTATGCAACTACATGCTGGTGGTCGTAATATGGCAGGAACTTTGGCTCGTGGCCCTCCCTGGACTTGGATTGCTCCACGGGTATTATTTTTTTCCATTATCATTTTGAGCCTTATTATTTGAGGTCAATTAACCTTTAATAGTGTGTTGGCAACCTTACTTGAACATGTTGATTGGATAATTAGGTTCATTATCCAATAATCAAGATTTAGTGTTTGGATAAACCGATGTTTTTGCTCGTGATTATCTAATTAGTTAGCTACGGTTTGGATAAGATTACAGAACCAGTTTGAACAGCTAACAATTCAAGTTAATCCACAAAACACAGATTTGCAGTAAAACATAAAAATTTCACAGCTTAGTTATCATACTTGACAGGTAAGTATATGACTATATGGATCCTCACCTGCATACTACACATATAGGATTTGTCAGCATCACATTCACACACCTAGAAAAACAACTCAAGACAGGTGCTTAACATAAAATACATCAATATAAAGCATGCAATTGATGCATATTCCGAGGAAAAAATTTCAAGAGAAAAATTGGTCACTTTTACACTCGCCTTTGTTGTACTTGCACTCGGTCACAAAACCTACAACGAGAGATCAAGTAGAAATTAAAACAAGTGATGAATTTGTTTGCATTAGACATAGTGGAATTTGACTTTTGAGAGTCAAAAAAGTTGTATTATAACTTTACAAATCGGCAAGAATCATTTTGTTGTGTGTAGATAGAGTCCACATAACTATACATGATATGTATTTCTTACTTCCTCCATCCTAGAATGAATGCTAGGTTCAATTGTTTAAGCAAATAGTTTGACTATTATTCAAATCTCAGTGTACTAACTATAATTACAAATATTTACAAAATAGATTTATCATACTAACAGGAAAGTCTGGTTACAAAATAGATTTATCCTAGGACATCCCTGAAAGAAAATTGTTGCAAGTATTGTTGGGCAGGGGAGTATTACATCAGATCTTTTTTGGGATTAGAAAAAAAATACCAAACAAAGCTGCATCAACTTTTATTCAAATAAGTAGTAAGTATTTTTCAGAAAGTTATAATAGACTGAACAATACAATATAATGGTGGAATGTGCACTTATTCAAACAAGGTTTTGTTTACCCTAATTCCTCATTACATAGGGCTTGTATCATTACCACTATACTTGCCTGACTAACAAATTATTCATTTGATGGTTGATTTTTCTGATGATAGGTCTCATGCTTTAAAATCTTTATCTCCTTACTGATTCATCAATGGGGTTTTCCCCCATCGCCTCCGTTCCTTATCAAGTCCATGTTTTCTATCTTCTACGTGAAGATTTCCTAAAATTTGCAACTGGATTACTTCTAGAGGACCTCAAAGATATATTTCTTGATTTTGGATCGTATTTAAATTTATCGAATCATTAAACACGGATATGTGGATTAGGGTTTAGTCAACTTAATTTGTAAATATCTGATGGATTAGGCAAAGTGGGGACGGATAATGTTTTGTGGTCATGTGACTTTGATTCCAAATACTCTGGTTGGTTCACCCCCATCCCCAGGTCACTAAGTTTCTTTTTTTTTTGGTTTTTTTTTTACTTCTCTAGGCCGTTTCTTCACGGACATATGTAACAACAAAGTCAATCATAGCGTATCAGTGAAAGAAGCTTCAAATAAGGTACGTGCAATCCCTTGGCAATTACTTTATACTACTATAGTACTATTTTCCGTTTTATCTAATTTAGGTTACTTGTGGACTATCCACGAGGTAGATCAAGAATGGTTTTTTCAAGTATCTGATTTACCACACTTACCTCTTACATCTTTTAATGCTTTAATGCCTCATCAATTTGGATGAAATGTTTGAAATTGAAATTAGCCCTAATAATAAAGTCATTGTATTGTTGTTAAAATATAATAATAATAAAGTCATCGTATTGATATGTCAATCCTTCCTCTGTCGTTTGAACATAAAATATATTAGATTTCATAAACAAATCTATATTGAAAATGTGTTTTTTATTCTCCATAGAATGAAGTTCTGTTTGGGAGCCTATGGACACCAGAAAAGATATTATGTGATGTTTGTTTGCCATTTAATAGACTTGATATGTATGATGTGGTGTTTGAGAGCTTATATGTTGAGTTAGTATAGTTTTGACTAGGATAGACTGTCTACTTTCTTTGGATGCATTCCTTTCCTTAGATATCAACCAGTATTCTTGCAAAAGAATAATCGTAATAATAAATAAGTAACAATGTACAAGTGATTTTGGACATTTTCATATTGCATAAGTTGAGAGTGGTGAAGATGATTTCAAATTCGAAAAGTTTATAACTCATTTGAATATTGCTATGTTTCAGGATTTGAGAAAGGTTCTATTCTTGTGAAAATAGATTGGGGACAGATTACTCTGAGTGAGGGTATTTGACTCCTCAACTCCTGCGGTTTACTTTGAACACTTCATTGTCAAGATACTAGACGAAGACGAAGAGGTAACATATTTTTTATCCCATCTACATTGATATGTTGTTCGCTTTCTTTTTATGTGTTTTATGCTAAATTTTGTGATTTTTTGGGGGTAAAGCGCGTATCAAGGAATGGGCAACCATGGTTTGGCTTGACAAAAATTGTACTCCAATTCGTATTCCACCAGAAGTAAGATCCAAAATTGTCCACTTTCTTCAAATTGATGCAACCTATAATCACCAACTTGGTGATGAGGCACCCATCTGAGGTATTTCAGTTGAAAAATAGTATATTTAGATAACATTTAAGACTTCTTTTGCCTAATTCTGGTTTCAAGACTACTCGTATTAAGTTGTTATACTTGTACTTGTTCTTGAAAAATTACCATAATGAGTAGAATTGTTTGAGCCTTGTGAGGGTGGGTTCTCGAGTGATAGAATGCCACATCCATAAAGGAAATTTGAATCCTCATAGAGACTGTCAAGCAAAAATGATAGATATTGCAAAGATATTAATTTTAACATTCTTTTAGAAAAAGTTTGGGGAAATTATAACTGCGAAGCAAAAATGATAGATATTGCAAAGATATTAAATTATAAACGTGTAATGAAACATTTTTTCTTATTTACTACAAATATTACGCACAGTTTGTTTAAATTAAGTAACTAGATTATAATCCGCATATGTGAGGAGCTTCCTGCTATACTTGGGAGCAGGTGTAATTTCTAACATGTCTATGTTTGTGTTTGCTTTTGAATACTATTTTGTTAGTTGATTTTGCAATAAGAGTTTATTGTTTAATTGATCTCTACAACAATTTTGTGCTCCCAGGGGTAGCTGTAACGATGTCAAAGGTAACAATGATTGGATTTGTAAGCTTCTCATTTTACTCTAGAAATTGGATTTATTGAGGAAAAAAGTCCTTGGCATTTGCTTCGTTCATTAGGTGAGCCGACTTTTATTCGTTAATTAGTCCTGCTCCTTTTTACTTCATTTAATAGCTAATTTGTTACTTTTTTTTCTTTAATTAGTGCTTTGAGAACTTTAATTTACAAGTGAACAACTGTTTTCCACATTTTCATAGCTAATTTGTTACTTTTTTCTTTTAATTAGTGCTTTTAGAAATTCGATTTACAAGTGAACAACTGTTTTCTACACGCTAGCTTTGGGCTTATTTGAGAAAATTGCATATTAAGTCGTGCAAAAGTTATAGTTATTTTTGCCACTAGAACTATAAGCTTTGTAACAAATTCATGGAAATCGAAATCCAGGTGGAAATTGAATAAATTGTAACTAACTTTGCATCTAAGTTCTTTTCACATGTTCAATTTTGGTTTTTAAATCTTTTAATAATGATCAAATTTAGAAAAAATATCATATTAGTTACCCAATCGAATTATTCTGTAGTTTTATAATTAATTTAAGGAATAATACTCTTAGAGGTATATCTAATTATTCTGTAGTTTTATATAACTGTGTGTATGTGTGTGTAGGAGAGATATGATGTGGGATTATATTTGATAATAATTTGCTATTGTTTTATGGGAACAATAGTATAGATATTGGGTTTTATGTGTTTGCTGCAAATTTGATTATTATTTCGGTTTTTTAATGAGCTCTAGCCTTTGGAAATAATATTATTAGCCGGTGTCATTTTGTCAACAACAATGTCATGGGTTGGGTTTGCTGTTTCTTTTTTCCTTTTGTTAGCCTTGAAGTTTTGGAAGATGGTGACCTGTGTTTCAAAATTAATATTAGGAGACTGGTTCTTGCTCTTTTTTGGGTAGGTTTAGAGCTCCATAAATATTCAATCTATTTGTTCATCATGAGTGAGGCTGCAAATGCTTGAAACTCTGAAAAATCCTCATATATTTGTTAGATGGTGTTTTTTTGCGGATCATGTGTGTTTTTCAGTACATAGAGTATGATTTTTTAAAGGTAAATGTATAACTTTTATAGGTAGTTTGATGTGAAGTTATGGATCTAAGCAAACTAATGTATTAACTACTATAGCCTATTGACATACTTTTAATAGAACACTTGTTAACTATCTGCAACATTGATTACTTTTTGTGACTTCTATGTTATCTTTGTCATAATTTTATCAAATCAATTATAATTTTAGATAAACTAAAATGGATCATGGGATTCATAATTTCTTTTTTGCCCTACGGATTACAGATTATTGACAATCCCCCAAAAAAGTACATTGAAGCATATTCAACAAAGTTGCTATACAAAGATTGAATGGCAGCATCTGTATTCGTGGGCTGTGCTTTTGCACAGCCAAAAATGTACCTAGTATTCCTCTATAAGGTATTTGAACTTTAGCAAATTTCTTCTCTTTAAGCCGCTAATAATCCGATACAACCCATCTTGACCCATTAGTCCATTACCATGTAAGCGAGCACTAATAGGAACCACTACTTTTAACAAAATGTCAGCTTGAGACCACAACCACTATGTTTGTGGACTTAGTTAGATGCTGTTGTCTCAAAGGATTACCGAGATAATATCACTTCAAGTAGTATAATTGTTCAAATCACTTAAGTAGGACCAGGGACACAATGGCGATGATAAAATTGGTCAAATCACTTAAGTAGGACCACGGATACAATATACAAATGTTGTGCTTTTGTTACAACAAAGTTTGAATCTGACATCATGTTGCCTTATAGTTTGTTATCATGTAGCCTTTAGGTAACAAGTTGTCTATGGTAGTTAAATGCATACACTAGTTGATTACTTCTAAAGATTTAGGTAACAGGATATTTACGCTGATTTGTCATTCGATCCACGTGCAAAAGGGAAAGCATCCTAGCAATTATTACATTGGTATGTTTATCTTTTCTCTTTGTTTACTCTTACTTGTCTAGATGTGCTCACCTACTTGTTAACTCTAGTTGTCTACACGTGCTCACCTACTTGTTCATGATGTGAATTATGATATTATGTTGTTCACATTAGGGCTGGATGGAGCTAGAGAAGTTGTCTTGTGGGGTTATAAACAAGTCTCCTATATACTAAAATATCAGGTGGTTCATATAAACAAACTTAATTAAAAAATATGGATCCTGTATACACATCTTTGAATTGTTATGAAAGATGAGTGGGATCTCCTATGGGGAATGAGTCAAATTGGGTTGAAAGTAGCCAAAAGTCTATATTTTACTGCATACATTTTTGCGTGTTTTGATTTGAGTTTAGGGGTTAGGGTTCTTGATGTTTATTTTGCCTGGTTATACAACTTCATTTCTTAGGGTTCTTAACGTTTATTCGGGTTCAATTACTTGTATGTTTTTATTGTCTATCTACATTCGTGAGTTGGAAGGGGTAAGAATGTAATAGATGGGATATGTATTAGCTTTGTGTGTGTCTTGATTTCTTTTACATGTATGTATTTGATTTTATTACCTGTTCATTATTGTGATATATATTAGCAATTGTTGGGGTTTTTTAAGTTGGATCTTTATATTATTGCCTTTATATATAAACCATGTGAAATATTCATTATAGTCCATATTTAATTCATAGTCCCGAGAGACTAATTTTAGCCCTTGGATCAACAACATCAATGGTCTGTCAGGATCAAAACTTCACAAAACTCATAAAACTAAACTTGAACTTGCAAATCTTCATTATAAACCATAATCTCGAATCTCTCTAGTTTTACAAACGTAAGATACATATTTATAAGGTTGTGAAACGGCAGTTATTGGCCGGCGGTTTTGTAACCGTCGGTGGTTACTCCAAAGGCGGCGGCAGCCGGCGGCGGTTGTTATCGGTGGTGGTCCCCGGAGGTGGTCCACGGAGTCGTACATATAAACTTATAAACCTAGTTATAATAATAATACTAACACTATAAATTCTTTTGACAATTAATTCCAACATGGTCCAGATTGCATTTTAAAATTTTGGATGGAGTGGTATTTTCGTAATTTTTTGTAATTCACATGTGATTGTATACTAAATCACATGTGATTGTATGCTGAATTTTAAGACTATGTTTTTTATATGGACTATATTGAACACAACTCTATAAACCATATAGTTTTTAATTAATTCCTTCCATAAGCTTTCACATATTCATTTGGTTTGTTTGTAATTCTTTATTCTTGTTACTTGTAAATATTAGATCCTCATATTTTTGTTTTTGTCGTCACCGTAAAAGCAAATTCGATACCTAGTCTAGGATGATTGTCTGGTGCCCTTTTGATCATGTCTATTAGTGAAAATTTTAATAACATATACAATATATAGTATATATGTAATTGTTGTTTTATGGCAAGGAGAAAGACTATCTCTTACAACTTTTTAACATTTTATAGAACATATCTATCTTGTTTTAACCAACCAAAGTGTAAGCATTAAAACTGTCTTTCTTGTTTTAACCAACTTTAACATTTTATGGTATATGCCTTATGTTTCTACTTTTCAAAAAAATTATAATAAAATATTTGTCTTGTCTTGGCAGCATATGGTATTGAATGTTTCCAACCATTATAAATGAATCCAAAAGCCTCAATATGTAGTTACTTTGTTCTTTGATTTTTAAGTTGACCGATAACTAACTGGTATTTGTAGGTGTTTGGATAATCTGGAATCACGAATAATACATCGTTCTGTTTGAAATTGAGGCTCAGTTCATCCCTACTCTGTTACTTATTACCTTTACGCATTTCTATGCTTATTTTGTCATTGCATCGGGGACGATGCAAATTTCTAAGTGTGGGGTGGGGGTTAAGTTTCACTTAAGCTTTTGTTTGTCCTTGCATGTTGTGTGAAAGTGCTTAAAATTGGACCAATTTTTTTAGATTTCTTGTTCCATAAACATGAAAGTGATTGAATTACATGTATTAGGCCGTTTTCTATTTTCTTTATTGGAAAGTAGTTGAGTATTGATGAAACGGCATGACTTAGCATACTTATAGCCCGTACTTACTTGAGAGTTTGAGCCTGACAGATGTCATTCTTGACTCTGTATTCATTTGCTGTGAGTATGTCTGAATGCATTCGTTTTAGAACTTGTGTCTAAATGCTTGTCGAAACCACCATAATGAGTGTACTAGACTATTGCACTGAGAGAGGCCATCATTGTGTTTTATCATTTTGTTTTTGCCATTTTCTTTGTTCGTATGAGTAGTGCTCATTTTTAGCACTCGAAACCTTAGTTAGCCATGTCGAGCCTAAGCCTTTTTTTTGTTTTCAACCAAATATATAACCTTTTCCATTTATTTTAGCTTTCTTATTGGCCTTAGCTTAAATTCAGTTTGGTTGGATATGTGTCGTGTTAGTGTGATTTTTTATTTTCAGTATTGTTTCAGTTTGTGAATAAAAGATATAGATATGCCGAGTCTTGATAGTTGGTACTTAAAATGGGGCATTGTCTTTGGATCTTTTGCAAGTTGGTGCACAGGAAAAAAAACAAAAAAAATTGCAAAAAAAAAAAAAAGAAAAAGAGCAAAAAAAAAAAAAAAAAAGAAAGAAAGAGAAAAACGAAAATATATATGCTAAAAAAAAGTGCGTGTAAGAATCCATCTTATGTTTGAATGTTCTGTTTATCTATTCGTGTGAGTTCGTTATTTGTTTGTATTCCGTGTTTGTGTTTTGCCATTCCAGTTTGAATGGTAGTATGCGTGTGTTATCCGACCAGATTTGAGTTTTTGCTATGTTTTAGTCACTTTTAAATTCCCATTTCCTACCCTTACCCTTAGCCTAAACGTTACAACCTTAAAGTCCTCTCGAAAGTCTTAAGTCCTCTAGTGGTAGAGATTAGATCTAGATACAAGCTTATGATAATGATGTATTTCATGACATTTGTGTGTTCACTAAATATATTTGCCTAAACACTTGTGTGAAGAGTGAATACCCGGTGAGGATGCAAGGTCATGTGCAGTTTTAGAGATGCTTAATGCTTTTTGATTAAGATGTAGAGTTCATCTAATTCATGTGGCTAAATAACTTGATTGTGTTTGGGTGAGGCTGATAAATTTGATTGGTCTAGTTTGAGTGCGGGGTGTTTGATATTGTCTTATTTAAACATATAATCTATAACTATATTTAAAAGGCTTACCTTTTATCCTTTTTTACCTATTAAATCAACCTCTATCAACTAATCAAAACCTCATAACCCGTTCTTTAACCTTTATACTCCCCTTTTCTTCTTTATCGATCGTTTGCTTCAACCGTTTAGCCGCCTGCTTCCTCATTCGATTTTTTCTTCTATTATTACTCAAGGTTTGATTCCTTCTTTTACTTTAAGATTTTATGATTTCATCTTGATTCCTATATTCTTAGCTTTCAAGAAACAAATGTATTGTTGGTAATTAGGTTTTAGGGTTTTTGTTTTATAGTTTCTTGCATCTCGTATGTTTTGAAGAAATGTAAATCAAGTTTTAGTTTTTAGGGTTTTTGTTATATAGTTTCTTGAAGATTTGTTTATATTCTTTAATTTTTTTTTCTTATTCTTCACCGATTTAGTTTACCCTAATTTCTGAAGTTTTAGGGTATTTCCACCGTCTTATGACAGAAGATCAAGAATCTATATGTCAAGAATTTGCTATAAGAAACGTTTGTTCAAGTTAAGTTTCTTCCGTGTTTCTTTTTTTTAACATATCAGTTGATGTTGGGTTATTTATGCAGCCCATCAATTTCATGGATTGTTTATATAGTTTGTGCATGCCATTTGTTCGATAAAATGCTTAAATGAAGAAATTAACTAATATAATTAATTTAGATTTAGATATTTCTGAGTTATGAAATCTTTAAATTAGTTAGAGGTTTTGAATATGCTTCACAAATAATTATTTTATGTATGCCATTTTGTTATGATTCCATCATTCTTTTTTATGGTTCTTTTGTTTTTTAGTTATTTGATATCTTGCACAAGCCGATGACACACAGTAATTTGATACTAATGTTAGATGTTTGACGCTAATGTTAATGTAATTTGGGAATTAACTTTCATCATCTTGATTTCTTGGAATTAAAAAATACAGTAGGCGGACAAAGCTGCAATCAGAATACTGATTTAAGAAAGGTAATAACAGTTGAGGAATGAGCCGGTTAGTCATGATGTTTCTTTTCTTTTGTTTTCTTAATGACCAAAAGGGGTTATAGTTTCTTTTTTCTAATTGTTAGATTCATAACTATTTGTTATAAAAACGGTTCATCGCCATATGCAACTTGAGACTCCATGAAGGTGTGAAACTTTCAACCAGGACCAATGGTACTGTGATAACCGGAGTCGACATAGGTTATTTTGATTCTAGCTTAACGGTTCAAGCTATTGTCATCCAGACCTTCACCATCTTTATGATACCCATGTTACTTTTGATTTACTTATCTCAAATATCATTGAATATATGATGTTTATGTTAAGTGACTTTAATTCAGTTGTAGTTCAGTTGTAATTAGTTGTTAGTTTCTGTTGCATTTTAGTTTCTTGTTAGTTGCCTAAACTAGTCCTAACTAGTTCTATAAATAGTGGAGGCTGTCATTGTTGTAATATGATTCAATTTCATCTAATAAAATTCTCTCAATTCCTGACAAATTGGTATCAGAGCGTGGTTCTGATTGTCACGCTTCTGGTGATCTTAAAATTCTTTCTTCCTAGCAATTGATCTACAGCTCAATCTCGTTTTTCAATTAGGCTTTCTGCGATTGCATTATGGGCAATCAATTTTTCGTTTTTCTTGAAGTCTTTGCCACAGGACGAGTTGAAGACTGATCGTGTTTGATAATACGATTCTTGAATTGATCAATTAAAGCAGTCGATTCAAGGTGGAGTGCTTCTGGGTAACGATCGATTAAAGCATTTGATTCTAGGTGGAGCGCTACTGGGTCAATTAAAGCAGTCGATTCAAGGTGGAGCGCTACTGGTAGAGAATTCGATTTGAGGTGGAGCGTTTCTGAAATTTCTTTCGATAGGGTCTGGAAATTAGTAATCAATTGGTGTTTGGTAATCATTTTCTGTAACTAATTTCTGGGGCAGAATCATATGTTCTTGAAGATCTTTCTTGTCTCTGATTATTCAAGAAGTGAAAGATGCCTTCACAAATGATCAAGATCGACAAGTTCACTGGGAAGAACAATTTTAGTCTCTGGCGTATTAAAATGAGAGCACTTCTAAAACAGCAAGGGATCTGGGCATGACTGATGCTGAATTTAATCAACAAGACGAGAAGGCTCATTCAACCTTTTTGTTATCCTTGTCTTATGAAGTGATATACGAGGTAGCTGATGAAGAAACAACGGTGTCTCTGTGGTTGAAATTGGAGAGCCTTTACATGACAAAGTCATTAACTAACAAGCTGCTGTTAAAACAGCGCTTGTTCTCTCTGCGTATGAAAGAAGGAATGGCTTTGAAGGAGCACCTTGATGAGATGAACTCCATTCTTATGGATTTAAAGAATGTGGATGTCAAAGTTGAGGATGAAGATGCTGCTCTCGTGTTGCTGGTTTCGTTGCCTCTGTCATACGAGAACTTTGTCAATTCTTTCGTTGTTGGTAGAGATACTATCACGTTGGAGGAAGTCAGATCCAGTTTACATTCAAGAGAGCTTCGGCATAAGGCTTCTGGGAATGGGAATGGGTCTGAAAGTCAGTCAAGTGGCCTATCAGTTGTTGATGATGATAGAGGTAGAGAAAGAAGTCGCTCTGAAAAAGGAAAAGGAAAATGGAGAGGAAAAGGTCGGTCAAAGTCCAAGGGTAGATCAAAGGTGAATCCCAACGATGTTTGTCATCATTGTAACGAAAAGGGTCATTGGAAAAATGAGTGTCCCAAACGAAAAGGTAAGGCATCCTCTGCTGTTGCAAACGGTGACTCGGATTCAGAGGCTGATTTGGTTCTCTCGGTAGCTGATTGTCGAAGTGTTGCTGAGTTAATAAATCAGAAAGATGAATGGATCTTGGACTCGGGGTGTTCTTATCATATGACGCCAAACAGGGACTGGTTTGGTACTTATAAAAGTGTTTCAGCAGGAAGTGTGTTAATGGGTGATAACACAGCATGTGGAGTTGCTGGAATTGGGTCGGTAAGTATCAAGATGTATGATGGAACAGTGAGAATCTTGACTGATGTTCGTCACGTTCCAAAATTAAAGAAGAGCTTGATTTCTTTGGGAAGTTTGGACTCCAAAGGATTCAAGTATAATGGTGGGAATGGAGTGCTCAAGGTTACTAAGGGCGTGTTAGTAGTCATGAAAGGCATCAAGAAGAGTACGTTGTACGTTTTAGAAGGAAAGACTGTTGTTGGATCAGCTGCCACAGCCTCAAAATCTGATAGAACAGAGTCAGATTTAACACGTTTATGGCACATGAGGCTGGGGCATGTTATTGAAAGGGGGATGATAATTCTTAGCAAAGAGGGACTTCTTGGAGGTCATAAAGTGGCTGAGTTAGACTTTTGTGAACATTGCATATTTGTAAAACAGAAACGGGTGAGTTTTTCAAGAGGTGTTCATAGGACAAAGTCGACTTTGGATTATCTTCACGCAGATTGTTGGGGTCCTTCGCAAGTTCCTTCACTTGGTGGTGGTAGATACTTCTTGTCTATTATAGACGATTACTCAAGAATGACGTGGGTGTTTATTATGAAACACAAGAGTGAATCGTTTGAAAAATTTAGGCAATGGAAAATTCTCATTGAAAACCAAGTTGGGAAGAAGATTAAGCGGTTACGAACAGATAATGGTTTGGAGTTTTGTTCGGGTGAGTTTGATCAATTTTGTAAAAATGAAGGAATTGCTAGACACCGTACTGCTCGGTACACTCCATAGCAGAATGGAGTGGCCGAGAGAATGAATAAAACGCTGCTGGAAAGGGTTCGCTGTTTACTATCAAATGCGGGGCTGGATAGAAGTTTTTGGGCGGAAGCTTTGAACACGGTTTGTTTCTTAGTGAATAGAAGTCCAGCAATAGCAATTGAGTGTAAAACTCTCGGGAAAGCCGGCTGATTACTCGGGTCTTAGGGTGTTTGGCTGTCCTTCATATTATCATGTAAGTGAAGGTAAATTGGAACCAAGATTGAAGAAAGGGCTGTTTATGGGCTATGGTGATGGGGTGAAGGGTTATAGAATTTGGTCACCTGCTGAAAGAAAAGTAATTCTCAGCCGAGATGTAATTTTTGATGAAGATTGTATGCTCCGTGCTGTAGAAAAACAGTCAAGTACAGCAGTTAATAGGGGTCAAGATAAGGTTGAATCTGAACAAGTGGAGTATGAAGTAGTTGGTTCAGATGAAGATGTGGATAAGGCTGTTGGACAGCCTAATATTTCACCTCAAATGGTGCCGGTTGAGTCACAAAATGTGCATCAGTCCTCAGAATTTCGATCAATAGCTTTAGACAAGCCACGAAGACAAGTTAGTAGGCCTTTTCGGTATGGTTTTGATGATGTAGTAGCCTATGCGTTACAAGTTGCTAAAGAGATGGAATTTTGTGAGCCAGCAAGTTAAAAAGAGGCAATAATGTCCAAGGAGGCTGATGTGGGGATAGCAGCCATGGGTGAAGAGATGGAGTCTCTACATAAAAATAGGACTTGGGAGTTGGTAAAATTGCCTCAAGGCAGAAAAGTGGTAACTTGTAAATGGATTTTCAAGCGAAAAACAGGGCTGCCAGGAGCTGAAAGTGTGAGATATAAAGCTCGTTTAGTGGCTAGAGGCTATAGTCAAGAGCAAGGAGTCGATTATAATGAAATATTTTCACCGGTGGTGCGTCATACATCCATTCGTGTGCTCTTAGCTTTGGTTGCACAGCAGAACTTGGAATTGGAACAGTTAGACGTTAAAACAGCCTTCTTACATGGGGATCTCGAAGAGGAGATTTATATGAGTCAACCTGAGGGGTTTGTTGCTCGAGGAAAAGAAGACTATGTGTGCAAACTGAAAAAATCGCTTTATGGACCGAAGCAATCACCACGATAGTGGTATAAGCGATTTGACAGTTTTATGGTGAATAACGGGTTTAATCGAAGTCCATATGATTGCTGCATTTATCACAAGAGAGTTGCTGATGGGTCGTTCGTTTATTTGCTCTTGTATGTGGACGATATGTTAGTAGCAGCACGTGATATGAACGAAATTAAAAAGCTGAAAATGCTTCTTAATTCTGAATTTGATATGAAAGATTTAGGGGCTGCTCGAAAGATCTTGGGTATGGAAATTGTGCGAGATAGAGTTAATGGTAAGCTTTTCTTGTCACAGAAAAGTTACATTCAGAAAGTTCTTGCGCGGTTTGGAATGAGTTCAGCAAAATCTTTGAATACGCCTTCATCGGCAAATTTCAGATTGTCATCTGATTTGTCACCTCAAACAAAGGCTGAGGAAGAATATATGAATAAAGTTCCTTATTCTAGTGCAGTGGGGAGCTTGATGTATGTTATGGTTTGCACTAGGCCCGATATAGCACATGCAATCAGTGTTGTTTCACGTTATATGGCTAATCCGGGAAAGGAACATTGGGTTGTTCTTAAACGTATATTTCGTTACCTTAAAGGGACAGCTGATGTAGGTCTGATTTATGGTGGAAAAAGAGAGTGTTGTGTGGTTGGTTATTCAGATTCAGATTATGCATCTGATCTGGACTCTCGAAGGTCGTTAACGGGGTATGTTTTCACAGTTGGAGAATCAGTGGTAAGTTGGAAAGCAACTTTACAGCTACAACTGAAGCGGAGTATATGGCTCTAACTGAAGCTGCAAAAGAAGGTATTTGGTTAAAAGGTTTACTTGGGGATCTTGGTTTTCATCAAGATCAGGCTGTGGTGTTTTGTGACAGCATGAGTGCAATCTGTCTTGCTAAAGATCAGGTGCATCATGAGAGAATGAAGCACATAGATGTGCGCTACCATTTTATTCGGTCAGAAAGAAGGGTTAAAGTCAAGAAAGTGAAGACTGAAGATAACCCAGCTGATGCTCTTACTAAACCTGTTACTTTGGGCAAGTTTAGGCACTGTTTAGATCTTCTAAACGTTGACAGCTGGAAGTAAAGGTTGACCTTGTACTTTAGTAGAATTAAAGTCAAGGTGGAGGTTTGTTAAGTGACTTTAATTCAGTTGTAGTTCAGTTGTAATTAGTTGTCATTAGCTGTTAGTTTCTGTTGCATTTTAGTTTCTTGTTAGTTGCCTAAACTAGTCCTAACTAGTTCTATAAATTCTGGAGGCTGTCATTGTTGTAATCTGATTCAATTTCATCTAATAAAATTCTCTCAATTCCTGACAGTTTATTCCATTTTTCAATGGGAAGTTTAAGTTTAAGCGTGCCTATTTATCTATCCGATTTTAAGGTTTTAATATTGGGTATGGTAATAATCTGATATTTAGTAGTTATTGAGTTGATTCATTGATGAATAAGAGTAACTCAATTATGTTGCTATATGCTTTAGATAAGGCACAAAGTTATGTTGCTATATACGTTTTGATCAAATTAGTTTCTTTTCATACTCTTGGTTTATTTGTGTTCGGAGTTTGGGTGTTGCTGCTTATCTCAATAAATTGTCATAAAAATGTGATTTTTTTAATGTTTTGATTACAGGTCTAAATTTTTTTTGACATGAATGGAGAAAGCTAATAAACTATATACACCTTGCATTTCCAATACCAATCGTCAAATACACCAGTTTATTCTTCTCCTACAAGGTAAGGATAAATTATCTTTTCGTCAAGTTAGTGTTTAATTATCAGATTTTGAGTTTGATTAATATGAGTATACAGTTTGATTTTATCATGTTGATGAATGTGTTCTTCATCTTCAAAAAAACTAGAGTTTAAAGAGAATGGGTGTAGCTTAGTCATTTTCCAGTCATGTGCCATACACATCACCAGTTTTCAATGCAAACTGTCAAAGTGTATGTTTCATGGAAAAATTAAGATGAAAAAAGTGATTTGCTCAAAAGAAAAGAAGTGGTTATTGTACAATTTGTATTGCATACTCTAAATATTTTCGTTGTAGTTGTGAAGATCTACTTAACATTTAATTAAACTACTAGGATTTACAAATAAATACATTGAGGTGGTCATGAAATCCATATCTTGATTTGAAAGGAAACATCTTTAATCTTAATAATAACAGTATTTTATGATTTGTTGATTCAACAGAGTGAATTTGCAAATTTGCTTCATCCAGGAGTAAGCTTAACGAATTAGTTCCGACACATATTTTTAACTGTTCCCAGCTTCGCTGAAGGTAATGCTTTTTTTAATACTTTCCAAGTAATAAAAAAGAATAATATAAGCTCATATTACCTTAGGAATCTTGCTTATAACCCATTTTTGCTGTGTTATTCAAATACATGTTTTGTTTTGCAAGCTTAATAGCCTTTGAATAAAAAATATTTAGCAGGTTAGTTATTTAGAATACTTTTGCATTTGATAGGTTCGGTCTATACCCGGTGTTAGTATGTGCCACTTAAATATATTAGGTACTAATCATGGACAAACTTACTATTAGATATATAGAATAGTAACAAACAAAAAAATATAGTATGTTGCCTCGAAATTTATGTCTCTATATCTCTTTGGATCAGTCCCGAAGGAATTCATTTTGATAAAGATCTGCTTAACATTTAATTAAACTACTATGATTACAAATAAATACATTTAGGTGGTCATGAAATCCATATCTTGATTTGAAAGGAAACATCTTTAATCTTAATAATAACAGTATTTTATGATTTGTTGATTCAACAGAGTGAATTTACAGAGTTGGAACTATCTTTAATCAAAGCTGTGATTTGATTGGGCTCATCCTGACGGCTTTTGTTTATGCAGAGTTGGTATGAAAATACTTTCTTATTTTGCTCTTTCGTGTCATGCTTTGATCTGTGTTCTTTTTTCCAAGTTTCATAGAATTTAAGAAATGAAAATCTATGCAAATCCTCATCTTATGTTAAATTTCCTTCCATGAACTATGTTTTACAATAAGGTTACCATGTACTCTTCTAATCTTTTGCTTTCCGTCTAGGTTTTACTTTTAATTTTTTTTTCATTTATGCCTGCATGATTTGAAAATAAAAAATGGCAAGAAATGCTTTGGTCTCTTTCTGTAAAAAAAGTTATCCGTATTAATGTTGTATATTTTAACTATTTAAATCTTATTCTCTTTGTTCTTAAGCAAATAGCCAGGATTTGACTTTTGTGGCCCATAAGTTCATAAGAGGTTACAATTTCCTAGAAAAGTATGATTAGGAAAACTTACGTAATACCTTTCATCTTTATTTTTATATGGTATCGGAGCCGCCATAAACTCCGGCGAGCTCTAGACCAACGATCTTTTTTCAGCTCTCGCATTCTGGCAATATGACAACCACAACAGAAACAGTAGTCCAAATCACAGCCAACAACCATTTTCCTATCAAATTGACTGCCAATAATTTTTCTGTATGGCGAAAACCAACCCAATCGGTTCTTATCGGTCTAAACTTGGATCAATTTATTCTTGATACACATGTACCTCCTGCGCAATTCTTGGATTCAAAACCAAGCCCTGCGTTTTATCTTTGGTTTCGACAAGATCAAACCATTCTTAGCGCAATCTTGGGAAGCTGCTCAGATACTATTCAACCACTGCTGAAACTTCACGTGAAGCCTGGCAGCGGCTGGTCACCAGCTATGCTAATGCATCCCATTCCAGAGTCATCTCCCTCAAGGCAAAATTGGCTAAGAACCCCAAAGGAACTTGATCGGTTACCAAGTTTCTTCACGATATGAAACCAATCGCTGATGAACTAGCTCTTGTTTAGTCACCGGTTACTGATGAGGATTTTCTTGTTCATGTCCTTGGACAAATAGGGGAAGAATATCAAACCATTGTTGCAGCCCTTCAGGTTCGTGATACTCCAATTGCTTTTCCAGAATTGTTTGAAAAACTTGTGGATTTTGAACGCATCCTTCAACAAACTGCGTCCTCACCTCTTATGGCCACCGCTAACTACATTCACAAGCAGCCCCGGTCCGGCTATCAACACAACTTTGACAACCGCAACTCTCACAGAAATAATCAGAGTGGTTCTACTCCAAGGATGAATCGTAACCGGTTTTTCCATTCCAACAACTCCTATGCTGGAAATCGTAGGACTCGTAATTCTGTTTATCGTCAATTTTGTAACTTTGCAGGGCATGAAACAAAAGAATGCACTAAATTTCTTGGTGACAACCAAGTGACAATTGGAGGTTCAATACCATCAAGCAATGCCTCCCCAATTGCTAATGTTATTCCATCATCTTCGGTGCTTCACATCATGTCTCGTTTGATCGTGCCTCTCTTCACAATCTCTATAAGTACGGTGGCCCAGATGAGACTGTCCTTGGCGATGTAAAACTCTCCATTACTCATATCGGTCACATTCATCTTCTCACATCTTCTGGCCCTATCTCTCTAAAAGATGTTTTGTGTGTTCCTAAATTTCAACAAAAACTTATTTCTATTGCAAAATTATGTAAGACTAACCGAGTTTCTGTCGATAATTTTCCCACACACTTCTTTGTCAAGGATCTACGCACGGGGGCGCGTCTAATGCGGGGGGAGAACTACATTGATGTTTACTATGATAGCCTTCCATCCATGGCTCAACTCAACTTCGTGACAACCGTTTCATCTCTTGATTGGCATCACAAACTTGGGCATCCTTTGCTTCGTGTTTTCAAATCATTAGTCAAAGGTTTAGGTCTTAATTTTAACCTTCAAAAGTTTCATTGCAATTCGTGTTCTATCAGTAAAAGTCATAAAGTCCTATTTGGAATGAATTCGTTCACTACTACAAAACCTTTACTACTTGTTTATTCGGATGTTTCGGGACGTGTAGAAAGATCTATTGATGGCTTCACTTATTACATTATCTTTGTTGACTATCATACAAATCACATTTGGCTATACCGAATGAAATCCAAATCGGATGTCTCCATGCTTTTCCCCTAATTCAAATTATTGGTGGAAAAGTACTTTCAAACCCCCCTCATATGTCTTTATTCACAAACAATGGTGGAGAATATGTTGGTCTCACCTAGGCCTGGCAATTCGGGTCGTGTTCGTGTTAAATGGTTCGTGTCGACCCATTTTTGACCCAGTTTAGTTTCATGTCGTGTTCGGTTCGTGTCACTTAATTCGTGTTCGGTTCGGGTCGTGTTTTCGTTTCGACCCACTTTTTGGATAAAAAATAAAATTATGTTTTTGGTCAAATAACTTGATTTTCATGTCGGATTTCATATCGAATTATTTTTCAGAAAAATGTTGCATATTCTTGTAACGTTGCGGACGAGGGACGGCCAAACGACGGACGACGACGATGAAGGTGGGCTGTTGGGTTGTCGGTGTTGTAAAAGAGGGCTGGAGGCTAGGGTTACGAGTTCCTCTTTTCTTCTCCCTTATTTTCTTATTTCTATTCTTGTAAATTGTAATCTTGTTACATATTAACTTGTTTTTTAATTAATATTTATTAATTTACCATAATTAAAAATTTTAAATGACACCAAACCAACTTTGGAGGTAAAATTAAAAATTGTAAAAGTGCGGACACTTTTATATTGTAATTAGTTATTTACTTATAATTTCAAATTTCTAAATATTTTTAAGTTGAATGTTTTTTGGTTTATTTTATTGTTATTATTATAAAAAAATTTCAAATTTCTAATGTTTTTTGGTTTATTTTATTGTTATTATTATAAAAAAATCGTGTTAAACAGGTTATTTTCGGGTTATCGTGTTCTTGTTGACCAATTTCGAGTCATTTTCGGATCAACCCATTTCTGATCCAATTTAGTTTCGTGTCGTGTTCGTGTCAATCTAGATCGTGTTCGGTTCGGGTAGGGTTTTGGGTCATGTCAGGATTTGCGAGCCCTAGTCTCACCCCTTATCTCCAATCTCAAGGTATCTCCCATTTCAACAACCCTCCGTACACTCCGGAACAAAATGGTGTTGCTGTACGTCGTCACCGTCACATTATGGAAACCGGTCTAGCACTTCTTCATTATGCCAAGCTTCCATTCTCATTTTGGATCCATGTGATAAGAACAGGAAAAGCAAAGCAATATAGAAGGAGGCTGGATTGTATTGAATTAAGAAAGGGAAATCAGAGAAGCTCCATTAGAGACTTCCTGCCCAAGCTCAGAGAGCCGATACAATAAAAAGGAAAATGAAAAACGGATGACATCCCCCTTTCGTGACGTATAAATATTTTAATTAGATTACTCTCTCTGCAACGGAATAACAACCTGCAATCACTACAGCCCTACACGTGGCTTTAAGGATGGAAATTGAGATTGAATGTCGAAGGCATCTTCCCATGTTGAGTCTTTAGTTGAGTTGGGATCCCATTGAACTAACCATTGTTCCACGTGATGACCTTGATGGTTGATCTTACGGGTAGATAAACACTTAACCGGGAAGCGTGTATGAGTGGGGTCAGTAATTAATCCCGTTCGTAATTCTGGCTCGAATGGAGATGTTCCCACAGCTTATTTTAGGAGTGATACATGGAATTCTGGCTCGACTGGAACTAACCCTTCATGAATTCGAGAAAGTGAATCAGCAGCTCTATTTTCTTCTATTTTCTTTCCCTGGCTTGTACAATATAGAAAAATGATACCCCGTCAATTTAGCCAACCATATTTGCTGATCACTAGTTGTTATTCGCGGTTCAAGTAAGTGGTTTGCATTAAAACAGCTCCAATACTTCTTCTCGAAGCGTCACACAAATGGTTTAGTGAAGTCGGGAAGGGCTAGAACAGGCGCCCTGGTCATACAATGTTTCAGCTGGTCAAAAGCTTCTTGTGCCCTTGGCCCCAACAAAAGTTATTCTTCCTGGTCAACTCGGTGAGGGGTTGAGCTATCTTCCCATACCCCTTAATAAGTTTCCTGTAGTATCCCGTAAGCACTAAAAACCTACGAACTCCCTTAACATTGGAAGGTGTTGGCCAATCCACGATCAATTGAATCTTAGCCGGATCCATCAAAACTTCTTTCCCATCAATGATGTGACCCAAGTACTCCACTGATTGGATACCAAAATGACTCTTCTTTCTAACTCGTGCTCTTTTAGGAGTTGTAAGACATCAATCAGAAGCTGAATGTGGTGATTCCAAGTAGGGCTATATACTAGGATGTCGTCAAAGAAAACGAGCACCCTGTTGCGTAGTAAGAACCTGAAAATTTCATTCATGAGGGCTTGGAAAGTGGCCGGTGCGTTCGTTAAGCCAAAAGGCATAACGAGGAACTCGTAGTGGCCATCGTGTGTGCGGAATGCTGTTTTCTCAACGTCCGATTCCCGCACTCTGACTTGGTAGAATCCTGATTTAAGATGGATCTTGGAAAAGTACCTCATCAAGGAGCTCCTCCACGACCGGAATTGGGTACTTATGAGGTTTGGTTGCTTTGTTTAAAGCCCTATAGTCAATACACAGCCTCCAAGTAGCATCTTTTTTTTAACCAAGATTACCGGGCTTGAAAAAGCACTTTGGCTTATCCTGATTATGCCCGTTTGGAGCATCTCGCTGACCTGTCGTTGTATCTCATCCTTTTGAGCATGTGGATAACGGTAGGGACGCCCTCAAACAAATTAATTGTATGCTCAATCTAAACAAATTAATCGTATGCTCAATCTTCCTGGGTGGTGGCAGCCTTTGTGGGTTTTGGAAAAGAATCGAGTACTGCTCGAACAATTCATCTAATTGGTTCTGCTCGATGGAGCCCAACTTAGGAGAGCCCTTACCGTCGACACAGAGGCTTACCAATAGCCCATCAAGGCAATTTCGTAATGAGGTTTGTTCGAATAAGGGTGAGTTGATACCCTTTAACAGCACCGGCTTAATCTCTTCCTTGTCATTGCCTTCCTCGTCAACGATTAAGACTTGCAACGTTTTGCTCGGACAGCGGTGCCCCCGAGCAAATTTTCCGTCACATCGGGAACAGATCCCTTTTGCATGTTTTTCTGCGAATTCCATCTCGGTTAATCGTTTAAACTGCCCTACCATGTTACCTGTATTTGGTTTCTTGTTGCCCAGATTTGTCGTCGCCGTTGCTGATGATGTATGACTCGGCTTCATCGGCCCAACAGGCCCGCTACGAGGTGGGTATGACCTGCCACCTATTTTGGTCCCTCCAAGGCTCTTGTTTTCATCCATCTTTACTGCCAGCCTCATTGCCCGAGCTAAGGATTCTGGCTCCATAACCCGTACCGCTGACCGAAGATCTGGCTTTAACCCCTTAATGAACGTGCTCTCCAATACCCTCTCGGGTAGATTGAGAAGTTGGCCGGCTAAGCTTTCAAACTTACCGACATAATCACAAGTTGTCCCCTCTTGTTGAATGTTCAAGAACTGTTCATACACATTGCCCTCTTGTGATGCTTGGAATCGATCGAGTAATTTTTGTTTGAACCCCTCCCATGAACGACATGGGGTTTTGGCTTCAATCCAGCGATACCATGATAGTGCATCCCCTTCCACGCAAATCGAGGCTGCCCTGAGTTGGTCTGTTTCACCTACACCCTGAATTTCAAAAAACCTTTCCACCCGGTAGATCCATCCATGTACGTCCTTGCCCTCGAAAATTGGCATTTTGAGTTTACGAAAGTCCCGCCAAGGGTCCCTGCCTTTTTGGATGCTTGTGCTGTTCTTTGTATGTATGGAATCCTCATCCGAGCCTGATTCGTACCCCGTCCCTTCTTTCCGACTGCAAGAGTTAAGTCGGAAATCGCCTTCTGTCAGTTTCGGGCTCACCATTAGGATAAGCTGATTTTCGCGAGTGGGCTTGAATTGTTTCACTTGAATAAGAAGTAAAAGACCAAGTCTGCTTCGTTTTGGGTACAGATCTACCGCTGTTGGAAGGTATGAGTATCACTCGTTCGACTCTTCGAGCATGGTCCTTCGCCTGAGATACGTCAATGGAAGCAACATACGAACCCAACTCCCAATTTTATGTTGGAGACCCCTCAGAAACATCCTGAGCAATCGATCCTCTGATCGATTTTGGATTTTGGCCCAATAGACATAGAATTCTTCAATATACTGTTCGACGCTTCCCTTTTGACCGGGAAAATCCGACCCTAAACATGTCGATGTCGCTCCAGAGTAACAATCCCCACGAATTGAAAATTCCCGAGGTGGCGAAGATTCAACATGAAATTCTGATCGAAGAGATTTTCCATGCTGATCCGAGATCTCCGACACCATAGGTTGGTCTTTGAACCGTTGCTTCAGCACATTGATAGAGAGATAGGTGGTTGATTTTCTCCTCTTGAGCAAATTCCTGATTCTGAAACTCATTATTCATTGATGACTTTGATTCCTCCATCGATTGTTTTGTTTTCTGGCAATGGAACCAATTGATAAGAATTGATTAAGCAAAATAGATGAAATAGAACAGGAACGAGGAACGAGGAATAGGTAATCAACATGTGTATTAGGTACTAAAAATGATAGGTTTGAAGGAAGAACAAAATAGAAGAAGAATCGGAAGGAGATCACAAGAACTCCCCTGCTCTAATACAGAAGAGGATGTCTTCCCTGCCCAAGATGTACACATGTATAGCCGACACCTTCAAAGTAGAAAACTCTCGACGCCCCCTTTTCTCCCCTAATCAGCTATTTATATCATTTTCTCCTTAAGGCCTTACGCCCGTTGGACTGGGCCTTTAGTTTCAAGGTAATAAACACATAAAGGTAGACTAGAATACGTTCTCTATCACAATATCATCCGCTTCCTCACTTAATGAAATCTGATTAATGTGGGTACATAACATGATTGCGTATGGGCAAGGATGATAAATTTGATTGGTCTGGTTTGTCTGTTTTTCATCATGGTTTGATATTGTCGTATTTTAACATATAATATATATTTATTTCACGACAATATATATGTTTTTCGAGTCACATTATAGTCTAATTTGTGTTTAAATGTTTACTTATTCAAAGTTTGACTATTTCAGGTTGGGATGCTCAAAAATAGAAGAAACATGCAGAAATCGGTGAAACAAATGATTTTTAGGCCGAATAAAAACAAGAGAAGGAAAAGCAAATAGAATAAAATGAGGTGATTTTGGACTTAAATTTAAAACCTGATTTTTACGCATCGGTTCTTATTGCATAAAAAAGGTAACCAACTTCAGTCTTATTTCTATTTCAATAACCATCCTTTGTTGCCAAAAAAACTCGAAAAACAAAGTTGGTTATCCAAAATAGAAATTGGACCAAAGTTGGTTTCATTGTTAAGCAATTTGCTCTTCTTTAATGAAGTGTTATTTTACATACTTTTTTGTTTTTGCAGGAGATGGCATACTATGCGTCAGGCAGCGTTTTGTGAGAACATGGCTGAAGAAATCCTCCCTTTTCTTGATTCTTTGATGGGAAAACTGTTTGTTGCCTTGCAAACTAGCAAGCGTATGTTGCGGGAAACATGCATGGTTATAATGCAATCTGTATCATATATCATGTAGATCATTTTATTCAGTAGTGAGCTTATGGTAATAATGCAATCTATATCACTTCTCTTTTACTTTTCTTTTGCAGTCTGCAATTGGTTTATGCAACTGCAGAACAAGCCTTTTTCCTATATGCCGAAAGGGTTTTGGAATTGATGAAAAATTCATGGTGCTTACAAGTGTTGAAGACCTTCGTTCACAAGTAAGGGCTACATAATTAGTGGGGATAGTTGCCATGGTTGTGGGAAGGGAAAGGATCGAACCAATTTTACGGCCTTGCATTGAATTTGCAATTTCCGTAATACTCATGTCCTTATTTCTATCCGAAAGTTAAAGGTTGGGTAACTAGTCAAGACGTGTGGGGTTGGGTTGACATGTGACAGAATTTTTTTTATGTTAAAACACCCATAGATGGATTGAATTTGCCATCTTTTGACTATTAAGCAAATATACGATGATGGGATATAGACTGGAATACAGTGAGCTTCAGGAGTATACACATGGATTCTTCGGCAATGTAGCAAAAATTTTGGAAGACGGAATGGTTCGGGTATGTATATATGTGTTATTTCGGGTTATGTGATGTCGAAATTTGCATTTGATTTGATGTGACTACGTTAAACAGTATCTTCCAATCTGGGTAGTGAGCACTCGTGTAGGGTCTATGCATCATATGGTTTTGGCATGAAATGCATACATACACACATATTGTGTATATATGAATATGGGTGCGAAAATTCGTTTTTGCCCTAATGCACATGTACAAGAATTGCCTCTTTGCGCCTCGAGTTTTTGTTTTGGCAATTCTTACCAAAATTCTCCTTAGCACCGGTTTGTGGCACTAGTTAGCTTTCGTGGTTGTTTGTGTTGCTTTAGGTTGGTAACTAATGCCCTAGGCCCTTGTGGTTGTGTGTTATGGTTGTGTTTGATTCTATATTAATTTGGTGGCCTTGAGTCACATGATTTGTAATTTAAATTTGATTAAATTTGTAATTATTAGTCGCAGCTTGCGTGCCGTTTCTTTTTTCAATTGCACTTGTACTAGTATGATAGGATATGCGTGGGTGGATTGCGATCAATAGTTATTGTAAGATCCTGCAAGGTGCTAACAGTTGCGATGGTGGATTACGATCGGTAAGGTTGTTTATTGGCCCAATAAAGCTTTAAACCCTGAAACAAAATTTAATCTTAGGGTGTTTTAATCCATTTGAAAATGGAATTAAAGTTGAGAGAATGATTAAATAGATAGTAGGAAGCTAATGAATCTTAAAAGGGTTAAAATGGTTGGGGCAGCAAATTCTTGCATTAGTGCACGAACATGACCAAGGTAGGTTTCCATACTACCTTGCTGTTTCAGGTGTTGGATATTGTGGACAACAATATATATGCCATTGTTACAGCAGCAAGGAATCATAAACTATTTTTATTGATAAAAAATATATTATTATATGAAATAATGTCGGAGGTCTTTTAGAAGCTGTCTATCTATCTTCGTGTAAAGTTACAACCGTCTCATCTTACTTCCCTCTTACCTCTTTTTTATGAAATTAGGTATTTTTCATGATGTTATTGTGTACTATATGAAATAATATACCCCTTGTAATCATATTAATTATTTATTAAAATAAAATAAAGTAAAAATTTGAAAAAAAAGGTTTTAATTAAACCAAACACAAAAAGTTTAGATTAACTACAAACAAATGCAATAGAAACATATCATAATCAAAACAAAATTGCTTAAACATCCGATTAACATGTAAAAGAAATTAAAAATGTAGGATTTACAATTTTAGCTCAAAGTTTCCTTCATGACCTTCCTCCTTCCTTTTTTTAAAAAGATGTATTTCTAAAACATAACCGGTCATAGACTTCACTTTTTCACATTAATCTTTCACCTTCAATTTGTATTCATTGTTTTAATTTGCATTCCCTCGTTTAAAGCCTGCTAATTAGTAATTATAAGACTAAATCATGATTAATACATCAACGAAGTAGCAGAATGTTTGAAAGTCATATTACGAATGATATTTATTTTGATCAATTACAAAGAAAAGCAATTATCTCTTTAAGAAAAGCTTTAATTTGCTACAACTATCCGCTTCTATACTTATACATAGACACTAAATACATTATCAAAACTGGGTTGACCTGGTAGTCGAACAAATGAGCTGTAGACCCACTCATCATAGCGGGTCACCTTAAAAACCCGGGTTCTAAAACATCACAATGGGGTTTCATAGTAACTTTTTATGAATTTGAATGTAAATAGTTGATTTTAGTTTTAGTCCCCTATTCACATGAACAATCAATTTCTCAACTCATTTTTTGTTACAAACGACATAACCTATATTGTTGATATTAACAAATCTACACGAGCAACCAACCAAAAACCAGATCAATGCAAATGCCAAGATATTAGGTAGAACCTGAGAAAGAATAGTGCCATAAGTTACAAGAACATATAAAGAGGAAGAAGAGCATATTGAAGTAGAAGATATACGCACCTAAATATTCATACTTCATAAGTAGCACATCAACAACGTGGCTCTAGCCATACCTAAGTTTTCCTTCATATCTCTCCATAATTTCTTTCATAACTTTAGACCCAACCACAACTATTAAAGTAAGTAAAAACAACAATTGCCATCAAAATATTTTATGAAATTATAGAAACAATAATCAAACCATATACAAAGGCTGAATTCAATCTATTTTGATAAACACCAACTTAAGATAATAAGAACTAAATAATACAAATGCTAAACAAAAAGACATAATTCAACTGGTGTTATTACTTATGACATCCTCAAAAGGAAGATTAACAAATGAATTACACTAACTTTACGTAGATTGAGTGGGTTAATGATTCAATCTATTTAACGAATGTCATTCCCCTCAAAACCAAATTGAATGTATACCCAACTTTTATTTGTTAAAGGCAAATTGTAGCAATGGTATGCATTACATCAATCAAACTCGTGTACTTGCATTTCCCAAACCGCTAACTTACCAAAACCTGTAAAATGGAGTGGAAGGTGGGGGATTAGCACAAAGCTAAGTGAATGAAAGTTAAACAAACAAACAACATCAATCACAACCGAAAGATACAACAATAAACAAGCAACCGAGAAGACCGGCGGTTCTACAAGAACCTGCAACCAATGCCGGCCTAGCAAAGGTTTACCAATAGTTCATTTGCTATTCTCACACAATATTACCCTTAAGTTGCAACGAATGCATCAAAAGATCAAAATACTGATTAGCCGATAGCAAACAAACCCAACCCATAGCCAAGCCAAGCTGACTTCCCATCATCCATGTGCACATATCACTGACGCGACGATTAATTAACACATAACCAGTTAATCAATCACCAGACAAGAAGTCTATCTAAGCATCAACAATAAAAAGTTGCAACCTTAACCGTTACAATTAAAACCATGCGTGAGTTAAATGTCCACTCACCTAGTATCTCCATTCACCAACTCAGTAGTCTTATTTCACTGAACCTGAGAACACATGATAACAAGATATAGTAATCAATTCCCAATCATCTCCAAAATATCAAGTTTATATAACTGAGCCAGTCTACTAAGCGGAATACCATGCCGGACACTATCTTATCAATGTATACCTGAGCCAGTCTACTAAGCGAAGCCGTCTCACTGGCGGCAAGAAAATGAGCACTCTTCGTCAACCTATCAACGATAACCCAAAACATATCATGACTCCGCCGCGTGCGTGGAAGTTTAGTCACAAAACCCATCGTGACGTGCTCCCATTTCCACTCAGGAATCACCAACAGTTTCAGTGATCCGTAGGGTTTCTGGCACTCTGCTTTGACCTGAGCACGAATATGACAAGACTCCACAAATTGTGCAACATCTTTCTTCATTGTGGGCCACCAATACAACACTTTTAGATCGTTATACATTTTAGTGCTACCTGGGTGTACAGACAATCTTGACTTGTGAGCCTTTGTTATATTCAAACTCCGAAGACCCCAAGTAACGGCACCCAAACACGAGACTGATACATCTTCAATCCCCGTGAATCAACATGCAGATCATCTTTTCTTTTCAACATAATCTCTATTTTCAGATTTTCATCTTTTAAGGCTTCCAATTGAGCCGCTTTCCAAGTCAGAAATTATTTCAATCCGCATAAAGCAAATACTATCACACGCTCCCTTACGACTCAAAGTATCGGCTACTACATTTGCTTTCCCCGGATGATAGCATATCTCACAATCATAATCTTTAATCAGTTCTAACCATCGCCTCTGCCGCATATTCAATTCTTCCTGTGAAAACACATATTGTAAGCTTTTATGATCAGTACATATAAAACATTTCGTACCGTATAAGTAGTGTCTCCACAGTTTCAATGCAAAAACCACGGTTGCAAGTTCTAAATCGTGGGTTGGATAATTCTTCTCGTGAGGTTTAAGCTGTCGAAAAGCATAAGCAATAACTCTGTCACGCTGCATTAATACACAACCCAAACCTGCAAACGATGCATCACAATATACTACAAACTGATCTGATCCATCCGACAATGCAAGAATAAGAGCCTGGCATAATAGTTGTTTCAAAGTCTGAAAAGCTTCCTCCTGTTCATCATTCCACCGAAATTGAACCTCCTTGCGGGTTAGTTTAGTTAAAGGATTCACAATTTTAGAAAAATCCTTGATAAATCTGCGATACTATCCCGCCAAACCACGAAAACTTTTAATTTCGCCGGATCGACTTTAACCCCGTCTTTACGAATTAAATGCCGTAGAAAATGCACCCAGAAAATGCACCCAGAAAATGCACCTCCCTCATCCAAAATTCGCATTTAGAATATTTAGCAAAAAGTTGTTCCCGTTTAAGAGTTTCCAATACTTGTCTCAAATGAATTTCCTGATCAGATTCAGATTTAGAATAAACTGTCATCAATGAATACAATAACAGATTTATCTAAAAACGATCGACAAACCCGATTCATTAAATTCGTAAATATAGCAGGTTCATTAGTCAAACCAAATGGCATGACTAAAAAATCGTAGTGGCCATACCTGGTACAGAAAACAGTTTTAGGAACATCCCCGTCAGAAACTCGTACGTGGTGATAACCTCATCGCAGATCAACTTTTGAAAAGTATGATGCACCCTGCAGCTGATCAAATAAATCATCAATTCTGGGTAGAGGGTATTTATTCTTAACCGTCTTCTTGTTCAATTCCCTATAGTCAACACACATCCTTAAAGTTCCATCTTTCTTTTTAATGAATAAAACCGGTGCATCCCACAGTGATGAACTAGGATGGATGAAATCCCTATCCAATAGATTCTGAATATGTGTCATCATCTCCCTGATTTCAGAGGGAACTAACCTGTATGGAGACTTTGTCACTGGGTTAGAACCTAGAATTAAATCAATTCTGTATTATACCTCTCGAACCGGAGGCAAACCACAGGAATCACTTATGGATACTCAGAAACTACCTGAACATCTGTAACTGCCTGTTTTTCCTTTCTATCATCAATAACATAAGCAATATAGCATTCACACCCCTTGGCTAGAGATTTTCTAGCCTTCATGTAAGATATAACAGGAAAAATATGTAACACCAGCTTTGCGTATACTAGTTTTTAGCAAAAATTTGCGTTTTTAAACAAACGTGAACTTAATCATGATTAATTAACATTAAGCAGCGGAATATTTACAACAAACTTATTTTAGTATCTGGTGTTACTCTACAAACCAACCGACCATAATGTATTTATTACAGCATTAAGTGTTCCCGCAAAATATCCAGAGGCAGGGGACCCCTATCTTTGATCTGCAAAAACAGTTAACATGGCACCGTTAGCTACACTTAGCTAGTGAGCACAAACTTGGCATAAACTTCATTAGAGTAAGAACATGCATTTCAGGAATAAGCATACAATGATATCCTATCACATTGTGGTGTGCTGACACGATTGGTATAAGTTGTTTCTTGCAGGATAGCTAGTCCCACTCAACACCAATACACCAGGGGATCAGGAACAACCCTCCGCGCTGGTGGGGGAGCATAAAGCAGGCCACCAAGCATCGTTAACGGAACCAGAGGCTCCTTAGGTAACTCAACCATTTCTGACTGATTAACCCTCATGATATAAGGCACGACGGTTCTGCAAAACCTACAATCCGGAATGTTACCTCGAATCACCGTTAAATCCCGAATCTCCTGATCAAGGGTCCCTGGGATCCAGCTATCCGGCTGACCTTAACCATGCTTGCTGATGTTCGCGAACACATATACATATCTTGTTCATTTACTTAGCATGCATATTCATTTACTTCTTTTAGCATGCATTTACATTCAGTTACTTTGTTTCGGACCCAATCTAGATCCCTAGCATGCATATCATCATATCTTTACTTAACTGATTCATTCAGAATCAGTATCATGCATAACATTCATTTAACTAAGCGGTTCCAGTTCTGGATTCCGCTGGCATGCACTTAACTTACATTCGACAAGTATTTAGCATGGAATTGCACTTTAAATAACATGGTAGTTCCTATTCATTTACTTATGATCACAAGTGCACTCGAATCACTTAGCACATAATTCTTCCTCTACTGAGGCTTATGGAAGTCGGTACTCACCTGAGTAACTTAACAGGTAGTTATTTAACTTCTTGCCTTGTCTAGGGTTTCAAGTTCACCTAGAACATTAGGATTTACATTAATCATCTTAACATACTTAAAATAGCTACAAAGCCAACATAGGAAATCTCCCAAATCCGGATTCCACGCAAATCCGACAGACTGTCGGATTCCATGAAATTCGACACTTCAAAGGGAAATCCGATACTTTATGAAATCCGACACTTATCGGATTTCAACACTTATGAACTTGAAAACTTGGTCACAAAGTTGGAAATCCGACTTTCAATCGGTTACCGATTCTTTATCGGAATCCAACACTTTAATCGGAATCCGACACTTACATAGAAATCCGATTCTTTAGAATTTTGACTTGTAACTTACATGGACATTGGGAAATACGATACTATCGGATTTAGACCCATAACACGGATTTAAACATGCGGATTTAGACATGCGGATTCCAACACCCTAAAGTCTCGGAATCCGACACTTAATCGGATTGTCAACATGCGGATTCCGACACCTTCATGTCTCGGAATCCGATTGTTCTAACATGGAAACCGCCATCTTCAATGGCTTATTTCCAGAGCTTATTTCTTGCTTGTTTTGACATTTATACATTCTGAAAACACTTATTTTTTGTTGGTATAGCTTTGAAAACACATCAAACCCACACAACAACACCAAACAAACAAAACCCACTTGCAAAGTAAGCTTTGCATGTTCTAAGTAGTGTTTTGCAAGGATTTGAGTTTCAATCATGCTTTTAATCATAAAAACAGTTTCATATGTATTGATCCTTAACAACAAACAAGTATTTTACCTTTGAGTGGAATCAAAACACCAAATTCTTGATTTCGAAGAGAATCCGAGAGAATGCAGAGAAAAAGAGAGAATCCGAGAACTTTGTCTTGGGTTTACTTTTTGTGGTCTTTGACCACTTTGACTTTTCTATATATATATATATATATATATATATATATATACTTCACAATCCAGAGGCACTATATATATACTTCACAATCCAGAGGCACCGCCTCTGGATTCTTTTTATTCTTTTTCTTTCTTTTTTTCATATACTTGTATACATATACACATTAACACATAGACACATATATACACATTTAACTTTTCATTAATAACTCATTTAACGTACAAGCTTACTAGCTTAAATATACATTTAACAGCTAGGCCCAAATCGAGGATGTTACAAAATAGACTTAACCCTCTCCCCGCGAGCCACTACGTGTGACCCGTCAAATAAAGGAAAATAAATCAACTTTCTATGACATTTAACACTAGCCTTGTGCCTACTTAGCCAATCCATACCCAAAACTACATCGAATCTAGATAGAGGCAATAAAAGAAATGAGACAGGAAAGCATCTACCATTGATATCAATTTCAGCCCCAGACACAGAAGTTATGACAGGAACTATCTTACCATTGGCTATTTCTACCTCAAGTGGTGAAGGAACATTAGAAGTAGGCAAATTCAATTTATCACAGAAAGCCACTAAAACAAAGGAGCGATTAGGTCCAGAATTAAACAACACACGAGCAGGTATGGAGTTTATTAGAAACATACCCATGATGACATCATCTGTGGCATTAGCATCATCTACTGTGATGCGGAATGCCCTACCCTCGGGTGTAGGAGGGTTCTTCCTCTTTTTCCCCGCTGATGATGATCCCCTGGATGCCCTTGCCCAAGTCCCTGGACTAGTCTTCTTCGAAGAAGGACATTCACCAGCCCTGTGCCCCTCCTTCTGACAGTTCCAACACACGTTACGGGGAAATCTACAATCCTTTATCTCGTGCCCAAATGCCCCACAACAAATACAACGCATGGTCTGAGGAGTACACGACCTAGAATGAGAAGACTTTCATTTAATACACCACTGAGACCTATGATTAGAAACACCAGCTCTTGTCTTGCGGTTCTGACCTCCCTATGATTGGTTCCCCTGCCATCTCCTCCTCTACTGATTGCTAGATTGTTCAACTCTTGGCTTTTGCAAAGCACCCTTATCCCAGTTCATGTTTTCTTAGGCTTTAACATCTCCCTCATCAGATTTGGACAAAGTAAAGACCTGAGATAGGGTGCCATCTAACCGGGTGGTACTCCTGTACTCGGGTAACAATGCTCCAATGAAGTGTTGTACCTGTGATGCCTCATCCGGTACCCATTGTATTACAAACCTCAACTTCTCATTAAATTGTCTGATCAGCTCATCAACAATCATCCTCTCTGTCATCTGTAAATCCATGAATTCCTTCCTGATTTTGTTCATCTTGAAAGCATTACAATATTGTTCACATAACTTGGTTTGAAATTGATCCCAAGTTATTGAATCCATTTGAGCTTTAGCAAGATGTGTTGTTAAAGAATTCCACCAAACCATAGCATTACCTTTCAACATACGGGTGCCAAATCTATCCTTTAGATAGAACTCTGACAGTCTCCCTCAGCTAGTTCATAGTAATATTAGGATCTGTGTTACTGTGGTATTCAGATGGTTTGAAATCCAAAAATTGCTTGTATGTACATGGTTGTTTAAATCCCATATGTAAAGGATATCCCATGTAAGGATAGGGAAATGATCCTTGAGAAAACATAGGATAGAGGAATGGTTGTGACGTCGGTTGAGATACACTAGAAAGTGGTACCGTAAAGGAGGTATCTTAGATAGTGTAGAAACTGCTGTAAGAACAGGTGGTTGAGTTGCCAAAACCTGCCTCTGCTGTTGCAACTCCTTTACCACTCTTCTAAGATCCTGCAGTTGATCCTCTAACTGAAAAATGTAATCCTCTCTATTAATATCAGCACAGATGTATCAGCCTGTAGAGGAATCTCTATGGATTCTATAGAAGTTCCTACAGTTTTCGGGATTAAGGGGGCACCATGAATTTTATTATCAGTCATATCTGTAGCAATCACAACATCTCAGCATTTATTAGAAAAATCAATTAGTACACAACATACTAACAACAACAACAAAACTTGCATTCACCCCAATCCCCGCACACAAGGAATAATTGACCTAACTCGAGCCAAGATTTGAGAATGGAAGACCCAAACAGTGCACACATCCACAAACGTAGGCTCTGATACCAAACTGTAACACCACAATTTCAACCCATATTTTTGTTAAAATGCTGCAGAAGCGTTAAATTAAATATGTACAAACATGTTTACAAAATGATTAAGTAAACAAAAGTCAAACTGTAGTGTTACATAAACCAACGGCTCATCAAAAACAATATCAGAGTGGCGCTCAATTACTCCCCAAACACACCAACTCCCAGCCAAACTGCTAACTTACTTAAACCTGTAAAATGTATTGGAAGGTGAGGGATTAGCACAAAGCTAAGTGAATGAAAGTTAAACAAACAAACAACATCAATCACAACCGAAAGATACAACAATAAACAAGTAACTGAGAAGACCGGCGGTTCTGCAGGAACTTGCAAACCAATGCCGGCCTAGCAAAGGTTTACCGATAGTTCATTAGCTATTCTCACAGAGCAAAAGCCAAGCTGGCTTCCTATCATCCATGTGCACATATAACTGATGTGACGATTAATTAACAAATAACTAGTTAATCATAACCAGACAAGAAGTCTATCCAAGCATCAACAATAAACGGTTACAACCATAACCATTACAACTAAAACCATCCGTGAGTTAAATGTTCACTCACATAGGATCTCTAATCACCAACTCAGTAGTCTTATTTCACTAGGTCTTCTCCCCTCCTGAGAACACAGGATAACAAGAATTAGTAATCAGTTCCCAATCATCTCCAAAATATCAAGTTTCCAAACGGGTCAAAGCCTCGTCTATAAATACCATGCATGGTGAACATGCAAACTACACAACTACATAGGCAATCTCATAAGTTCATATATTAAAAAAAGAAATCATTTAGAAGCAAGTTCAAAGCTTTGAAGCAAGAACTAGTGTTTAGAGTTAAAATTTGTGTAGTAACAAACTTGTTCATGTGTTGAACATTCTTTAACATTAGTTGTTTTAGAACTAGCTTGTCTATTTGTTAGACAATTTGTTGCCACCTTTTATTGTATTTAGAAATTACGATTCTAGTACATGTAACTCTTGATTTATAATCAATAAGAATTATATAAAAGTATAAACACTTGTCTTAAATTTTTAAAGCTAGAGTTTGTATTCAACCCCCCCTTCTACAAACATTCGTTGTTGTGTATCCAACCTGGGACTAACAATTGCTATAAGAGCAGGTTAGATAATCAATAACTCGATCTGTTTTGCTTACTCTACAACTGCTTCTACCCCTCACAATGTGGCCTCATCGTCCTCTTCAGTGAACATGCCAAATACAGGATCTCTTACAAGGTGTCCAATGTTTGATGGTGAAAACTTTCAATGTGGAAAAGTAGTAGCACATCTCTTCCTCTCTACCCTTGACATTCAAATGTTACAAATTGTCACTGAGGGTCCTTATGCTCCAACGTCTGTTCTATCGGTACCATCAGAATCAGATGGTCGAACCTCAACAACCGAAAGAATCATAACCAAGCTCATGCTCTTGTCAGCTCTTGTCTTAATTTAAGGCTAGATCAGCTCTTGTCTCAGCACTTCCAAATAAAATCTAGAGTTAATTGTCAAATTCGTCCTTTAACTTTGTCATTTCTTCCGATTTAGTCCTTTAACTTCAAAAGTGACCAAGATAGGCCTTAAACATACACTTTTTGGTTTGAATGGTCCTTCCGTTAGTTGACTGTTAGTCAACTCTGTTAAGTCAGGGGTATTTCAGTCTTTTTACCAAATTTCTAATTTTTAATTACTTGTTAATAATATTTAATTTTTTTATATAAAGAAGTAATTGTCACACACTCACACACTACTATACACCACACCGTCTCTCTCTTTTCTCTCTCTCTCAATCTCTCTTCAAACAAGATGGTAGCCGGCCATCTCCAATGTACCGCCCATGACCACCCTCTAGGCACCGCCAACCACCACCGCCACCGCCGATAGAAACCTGAACACTCCGCCACCACCACCGTCGACAGAAACCTGAACACTCCGCCACCGCTACACCATTTAACCACCACCACCATTACTAACGGATCACCTCCTAAACCACCACCACTACACCATTTATGCAAAGAACACAACAGGGATGACGATACCATTTATGCAACACAAAAAATCCCCACCACCACCACCACATAAATCCCCACCATCGACACCATAAAAAACCCCTAACCACCATCAATGCCTATGTGCAACACAAACCCTAGATCTTTACCCAAATCGTGTGAAAACCCTAGATCTATACACAAATCATGTAAAAAACCCTAGAAATGTTTGAATACTAGGCGGCGGTGGTTGAAAGTTTCAGAGAGAGAGCGCGACGGCGGTGATTTCATAACGTGAAAGAGACATGGAGATGAGGCGGTAGTGGCTAAGCACAAAGGTGGTTAAAATGGTGGTGGTGCTTACAGTGGTGGTGGTTACAGCGGTGGCCGGTGGTGCTTTCACCACCTCCCTCTTTCTCTTCTCGCTTTTTTCACCCATTTGCTTTCACCGTGTAGTGGTTACAGTGGTGGTGGTTGTGGCTAGGGTGGCGACGATGGTAGTGGTGGCGATGGTTGTTGTCTAGAGAGTGTGTGTGTTTGTTTGTACTGATAACTTTTGACCACATTAATAGATTATACATTAATACATTCATAATTTAACTTTAAGGAAAAAATAAAAAATTAAGGGTAAAATTGTCATTTTACCTTTATTTAACAGAGTTGACTAACAGTCAACTAACAAAAGGACCATTCAAACCAAAAAGTGTATGTTTAAGGCCCATCTTGGTCACTTTTGAAGTTAAAAGACTAAATCGGAAGAAATTGCAAAGTTAAAGGACGAATTTGACAATTAACTCTAAAATCTATCATCACGTTCTTAATTGCAATTCTATAAAACAGATGTTAGATACTCTCACGGTTCCATGCAAAGGGATAGTGTAACACCAGAAAACCAAAGCCATTTGTTTAAACGCGTTGCGGAAGCATAATTAAACAAACTTGCTTTACAAACAATATGTGACAACCGGCAACAAATTTCCAAGGTTAGCCATTAGAAATTCTAACTTTAAGCCTGGTATGACTAAAAATATTAGTTATGATTTAAATATATCAATAATAATATTAGATTCCATAGAAATTCCGCCTATATGGTTAGAACCTTCACGAGCTCGAAAAACCGAATTATTAAAAGTTAAGAATTACAAATCATATACAATAATAATAATAATAATAATAACAATAATTAAATACATTATAATAAATATAAATAAGTTAAAAGATAAAACACACACACATATATATACATATATAAACTCATAAAAGTAATTAAAACTTTGTTAATTAAAAGATTTAAACAAAATCACCATTTATACAATATTTATTTTAAACTAATTACACATAATATTTAAAAAAAATAAAAATAAAAGAAAACCCCCCCCGTTAGGCCGGCCATACCACCCCCCTCTTTTCTCTTGCCTCCTACTCTTCCCAAGACTTGTCACTTGAACTCCCCCATGCTCTATAAAAGCCCCCTACTACTCTTCATCATTTCCTTTACTACCACACTTTATCTCTTCTCTTTTCTCTCTTCTTCTTTCACCAACAAAATCTCCCAAGATCATCAAGCTTTTTTCATCTTTTGAAGATCAAAGAAGAAGAGTTGGTAAGATGATCATAACAAATCCATCTCTACTCTTCTACCTTTCTTCTTTTCTTTCTTTTTATTTATTTTCTTTGATGTTCATCTTATTTCTTTTAAATATCTATAATCATGTAAATATTAACATCCTACAAATGTTGTAAGGAGCACATGAAATGTGCATCATCCTACCATTGTTGTATGGAACATAATTAACTAAAAACCAAGAAAATAAGACTTTGATCATGCATGTGTATCATCTTACCAAATGTTGTAAGGAACACATAAAATGGGTATCATCCTACCATTGTTGTAAGGAACACATGAATTATCAAAGCTTATACTCATACAAGATGATTAATCATGAATATAAATATGTTATATTAAAGTTTTGACCCATAAAGCAAAGAGAAATCATAATCTGGCAGATTCTGAGCTAGAACTCACCCATTGTTTTTGTTATATCTGGAGTTCTAGGTATCAAAATCAGTTGATTCGTTTCGCTAATCTTAGTTTAAAGTGTTACCTTTTATTTAAACCTGGATTCACTAATTTTCATGAAGGTTTGATCCTTCAAACATATTTAATAAGACACATATGTTTAATCTGAAAATCTGACAGGTTTAAAAAGGTACACTTTAAACGCGTATAACTTACTCATTCTTGAGTCAAAATACGTCTAGTTTTTTTAAAAGTTTCATCTTTGAGTCGTGGTTAATTCCCATTTTGAATCATGTAAAAAAGAGGTTGTATGAGCCCTAAACAGACTTTTTAGTAACAATATGTCATCCTGACACTGATGAGTGGACATGTTATATACTTTTAATTATTAAAAATATTAAACATGGATTATAAATTCCTATATTTTTACTGGACATTCTAGAAACATTTATTAAGGTTATATTAAAATATTAAGCCTTAATATGACTTCTAGAATACAGTTTTTAATTTTTAAAGTTTAACTTAAGGAAATAAAAATTCCAGTGAACACCTATGACTTAAGGAAAATAGAGAAAACCTTTAAAAATTTAATAAATAAATTAATAATAAATAATTGGTAATAATACAAAGTAATAAATAAAATAAGTCTAATAGAGCTACATACTTCTTATATTAGGAAAGGAGCTTCGGTGGAAACGAGAAACCCTTACAAGTTAACACATTTGCATAACGAGTGAGTATCATAGCCCCTTTTTACCGTATTTCATATTATTTTTAGGGTGAAAGCATGTGTATACATATCATGAAAAGTATATTGCCTAACTTCTTATATATTTCAAATATGATTTTGTGCACTATGGTATTATTCTTTGATGTGCTTGTCTTATCGTTGTAAGGCCCCCTTTTTGGACATTATCCTTTAACTCCGCTAGTGAGCCGATGGTATTTGTAAGTAGCGCTATTTGGAGATTCCAACGTCTCCCATTTATAAAAAACGAACTATAGATTTACTTTACCACTACTAACATCATTTAATATGGGCGTTAGGTTTGTTCTTGGGCAATTGGTTGTCGATTAGGTTGGATAATAGCTCAAGCTATAATCATCATAATATATTACTACCACGTGCAATGTAATGGGCAATATAATGCATCATCTATCACTCGTGCATACTTTGATTTTATTCAAAAATCTCCATCATTCATTATTAAACTTTTCCTCATTAAAAAGTTATATTGTGCATATTAAAAACCTATGAACTCACCAACTCTAGTAGTTGACCGTTTTTCTTATACCCATGCTTTTAGGTGACCGTCGTTAGGTACAATGCATAGAAGCACGATGTGTGGCATCTTCATCTTCATCTTCACATTTTATAAAAACAATTTCTATTTTATTTATGCATCGTACGAGACAATGTCCTTTAATCATTATTTGGTTGTGTAACTTTCTATTTATGGTTTATCCGAACCACTTACTTTGTTAATTTAAAATATTGGTTATTGTCTATTTACCTTGTGCGATGATCCCTTGCGCTGTGACACCTCGTGTTTCCGCTTTAGTTGGGTGTGACACAATACAAATATTTACAAACCATAAACATCTATTACGGAGTTTGATCACTTTACGATCTAACAGTTCAATAAATTCCCCTACTAATCTCTTCTTTGAATCCACTTTCAAATCATGTACTAGAAGAATCTGACTTTCATTACATTTCCTCAGATAACAAACATTGAATGTATCATAAATACCTACCTGTAGAACTGGAGGATCCAATGTAACAGTCTGATTATTCACTATCTATCGAATGCGGAAAGGACCAATAAAATGAGGGGTTAACTTCCATCGTTTGCCAAAATGAATAATGCCTTTCACGCCAAACCTTTAAGTACACAAGCTCACCCACATCAAACGATACCGGACGACGTCGCGGATCTGCATACATCTTCTGCCTTTCCCTAGCATCCTTCAACTTTTCTCTGGAAATAACAACCTTATTTGCTGTTAATTGAACAATCTCTGGACCTGCAAACTATTTCTCACCAGCCTCTAACCCACAAGTCGGGGTACGGCAGCGACGACCATAGAACATTTCATATGGAGGCATTCAAATATTGGAACGGTAAGAATTGTTATACGCAAACTCTATCAATGGCAGGTGTGAATCCCAAGATCCACCATACTCAATTACACAGGCACATAACATATCTTTTGAGTGTGTGTATGGTTCGTTCAGTCTGACCATCAGTCTGGGGATGATAAGCAGTACTCAAGTTAATCCTCGTCTCTAACTCTCTCTGTAACTCCTCTAGAAGTTAGAAACAAATGTGGAGTCCCAGTCAGATACAATTGATAGCGGTATACCATGCTTCGAAACAATCTCGTCAATATACAGTTGTGCCAGCTTACTCCAAGATGCTGTCTCAAAGGTAGCCAGAAAGTGAGCACTCTTTGTCAATCGATCCACTATCACCCGTATCATGTCGTGGTTCTTTTGAGTATGCGGAAGTTTCGTTACAAAATTCATAGTTATGTGTTCCTACTTCCACTTGGGGTGTACTGATAGTCTCGATTAGTGTGCTTCTGTTAAGATCAACTTCCTCAATTCTCCAAGCATAAGCAATTAATTCCAAGCATAGGCACTTATGCACGAGACTCGTGAGTCTTTAATTCACATGATTTGGCAATTAATTCCTCTTTTTTCTTCTCATATTTATGATTTCAAGTTTTCATACTTCAATGCTTCCAATTGTAAAGGTTAATTTATCTACTAGGTCAAATACATATTCCTTTCATATGATTTAAATATTATAATTAGCTTCCTTGCAATTCCAAACATCCATTACCGCATTAATATCCATGAGATGATATCAAATCTCGCAATTATTATCTTTGATTGATTCCAACCACTGTATGAGTTACATGTTCAATTCTTTCACTCACTGCAATCTATTGTGATCACTACAAATTTCTCATTTAGTATCGTATAGTTAAAATTACCACAGTGTTATCGCATTTACAATAGTTGCATATTACTAGTCGTGGATTTAGATAATTCCTCTTATAAAGTTCCAATTGCCACAATGCATAAACAATCATCCGATTCCATTGTATTAAATCACGTTCCAGAACTTGTCTCAATTGAATCTCATGTTCTGCTCGATTTCAGATTAAATCAGGATATCGTCAATGTAACAATCACGGGGTTATCCGGGAATGGTCTACTAACTCTATCCATCAGATCCATAAACACTACAGACACGTTAGTTATGCCAAGCGGCATAATTAAGAACTCATAATGACCATGTTGTGTGAAAAGCTGTCTTGGACACATCATTATCAGATACACGCACTTGACGGTAGTCAGATCTCAAATCAAATTTTAAAAGAACGAAGCACCCTGATCGAGTGGATCATTAATTCTGATCATTAATTTTGAGTATCAGATACTTGTTCTTTCATTTTTTCTTATTCAATTCGCAATAGTCAATTCTTATTCACAAAATACCGTTCTCCTATTTAATAAATAGAACCGTTGCATCCCACGGGAATAAACTTGGGCATATAAATTCTTTATCCAATAAGTCTTGAATTTAAGTCATCATTACCTCTCAAACCGAAGACAATCCTGACAAATCATCCGGAAACACATCTGGGTATTCCGTTACTACCCAAGTATCTATCATAGTCTGCTTCTCTTTCTTATTATCAATAACATACTCCATGAAAGATTTACATCCCTTAATTAGAGTTCTTCTAGCCTTCAGACATGAATCATATAAAGATAGATGTAGCCTTCTCAATATTGAGCCACCACGTGTGACCCATCAATCTGAGGAAACGAAATCACTTATTCTTTACTGATTTAATCAATACCTAATATAACATGCAGTTCAATTAATCTAAAAACATCTTCCTATAGTACTTCATGCCATTTTGCATCAATTCAATTAACACATAAGTCATGGAATATCAACAATTAACTCTAGGTTAATTAATACATATATGAGTATAGAGTTTATTAAAACGTACCCGTTACATCATTCTTGGTCGGGTAACATCATCTCTTGTCATACCGAATGCCCTACTCTCAGACGTAGTAGGGTTCTTCCTTTTCTGTCCGCTTGTTGACAAAGATCCCCCAATTGCCTCAACTCCTGGCCCTAACCAAACTTTCTTATCTTCCAAGCATCCCTTCATCCGATGACCCTCTCTTTGACAATTCCAGCAAACACTTCGAGAAAAAAAATACAATCGTTAATCCTATGACCAAACAATCCACATCGAACACAACGCAAAGTCTGGAGTGTGCAAAGCCCCGAATGAAGGAATCTACATCCGTGACACCACTGTAAGTTTTGTTCAGACCCAACTTGTTGGAGATATGCCCACTGTCACAATAAAATAGTAACTATACTTAAACGCATGTGCCTATTGGGTCGCACACAAAGTCCGGTAATAGGTTTCGTCTTATAATTAATTAAAATTGTTTTAATTAATTATATGATAAATGGTGTTTAATTAATATGGAATTACTAGAGGGTTTTTCTAGTAATTAGTCTATATTAGATGCTTTAAATTAATTATTTACAATTATTTCAGGGGCATATCTTGTATTTGTTTATAATTAATTTAAAGTTTAAACACTAAAGGATGAGATTATCTAATCCTAATCTTATCTTAGAGGTGACCTAAACCTAATACAACACTTGTTTATCTATCTCCTAATTGATATCATGGTTGTTTTAGTTGACCGACTATATATATATGTATATAGATACAGATCAAAGAGAATAACAAAAAGGTGATATAGTATATATATATATATATAATATATGCTTTAGCCGTGAGGGTAAAAAGAGAAGAAGAACAATTACTTGTTTCTGCCGCGGACTTCAAGAAATCACAAAAGAGTTTTTGATTTGATCTAAGGGCTTGGATCAAGAAGGAGATAGCTAAGGGTTTGTAACAGGATCTTTGGGGTGTGCTCCTAGTAGAGAGAATCCTGCTGTTGGTTTCTTTCACATTGCTTAAGGTCCAATTCTTTCTCCTTTTTTGGTTGTTCTTGTTACTTGTATTTGATTGAAATTTAGATCCATTGGATGATTGTGTGATTCTTTTATATAAATTCTTTTGTTAATCACAATCCAACAGTGGTATCAGAGCCACAGTTTCAATGCACAAATACTTGATTATCGTTTTTCTTCACTAAAATTGGTTTGGGTGAGTTGTTGTACAATCAATTGGGAAATTGATTGTATGAAACACACACAAAATTCTAGGGTTTTCTACATGTTTCTTTATTAAATATGGTTCTTGAAAACTTAGATTTCCAAAGGATAGAAAATTATGGTTTAAAAATCTAGGTTTAAAGTTTAAATCGCGTAAAGTTTTCTTTTTTGGAAGTTTAGGGTTTTATAACTTTAAACTAGTTTTTTATAACATAAAGTTTCTAACTTTGGGATGTCTAATGTTTTTAAACCTTAAAATTAAGTTTTGGAAAATTAAAGTTTCCATATTGGGAAAGGTTGTAATTTTGAAACTCAATATGTTTAGAAAGACCATGAAAGTGATCTATATTTATTTTGTTATTTCTCGAATACTTTGATTCACTTGTATACTTGATGTTTGGATTGTTTGGCATGAAACCATAGTTACATAAGTATAAAGTGTGCTTTTGCAAGGATTGAAATTTTTGTGCCAAGATTGTATGTTTTATCGATCTTTATCAAAGTATTGTTTGCATGGATTTGGCAATCCATGGCTTTTTCTATACTTGTTTGTGTTGTATGGATCCGACAATGTTTGGCCTCATTTAGACCTATGTGATGCGATGGTTTTGGTTGTTTCTTTTCTTGGTTGGTTTTTGCGCGACTTGCGTGTTGTTTAATTAAATTTCTATGTAAATTGTTTAGTATAGGAATTAATTTAATTTAATTTTAAAATGTAAAAGAAGAAGGAAGACAACAAAACAAGGAGTCATGGATATTGACGTCTTGGCGTGGACCCACTCAAGCATTGGAAGAATGGCGGGTTTAGTGGGAGCCGGCACTTCGCTATGGTTGATTTTTGTCCCTTAGATTGACCTTGTTTTACTCGTGGTGGCTCACGGGTGAAACACATAGGAATGAGGCAAATGTTATCGTTACGTGCAATGTGGTTCTGTTTATTATATTATTGTTTAGGTTGCTTGCTAGATAACCTTTTAAAATAATTTGAAACACAATATATTTTATTAATGAGTTAATAATAGTTGCAAGTATGTTTTAGCAAAAAATAAAAATTGGTTTTATTATAAAGTTTTAAGATGGTTAAAACTAAGTTTTGCTAAAATGAAACGGTTAAAATGTTGTAACTAAGAAAACCAAAACCCCGGTTTTTAATGTAAATCTCACGCTATCCATATAAGACATGCATTTGAACTAATTATCTTTCGGCGTGGGGACAGTCTTTAGCCAACACGTCAGTTAGATTTTAGGAATAATGTTCTTGATATTCGCGATACCCGAGAGTCTTGGGCCGGATGTTATGCGTCTTAGTATGGTTGATTTACAATCCGGACTCGTGATCCACAGTAAACCTAACACGGGAAAGGATTAGCGTGGAGGGGATTAAACATGGCAAATGACATAATGGATGTCAACGAATCCTGCAAGGACCTAAGAATTTCATAGAGATGAAATTGGTAAAATGGTTACCTACCTAAATAGCTTCGAGTTGCGATCCGCGGTACACCCGTCGTAGCTAGGAGTGATATATGGATCTTAGCCTTGTTAAAACAACTAATTTTGTTATAAAAAAATGGGTATTTATTTTAACAAGGACCATTTAATTCAAATTACTAAAATAAAGTCTTTTCTTTTGATAGATGTCGAACAACAACAACTCGAATTCATCAATGTCAAACTTTTGTTTGAAAGGGCTCCTCGAGATGGACAAGCTTACGGGCTTGAACTACATGGACTGGTTCGCAACCTGGAATTGTCCTCAGGATGGAAAAGAAGTAGAGGGCTATAGAGGAGCCGCTCCTTGAGGCACCCGCTGCCGGAGCATCTCGTGCGGTTCGGGAAAAGTATGAGAGACGTCTAACCGAATCAAATGAGGCTGCTTGCCTTATGTTAGCGACCATGGCACCTGAACTCCAAAAGGGTATGGAGAGCCTTGGGACGTATGACATGATCAACCAGGTGAGGGAAATGTTCCAACAGCAGGCTAGGCAAGAGCGGTTTGACACAGTCAAATCTCTAGCAAGTTGCAAAATGGCCCCAGATAGTAGTGTCAGTGTACATGTTCTACAGATGAAATTGTACGTTGACCAGCTGGAGCGTCTTGGTTTCCCTATAAGTCAGGAGCTTGCTATGGATTTTATCCTAAACTCGTTGACTAGTTCATATGATCCGTTCGTTCTGAACTATAATATGAACAATATAGAGAAGACTATAATGGAGCTCCATGGCATGCTTAAGACCACTGAGTCTAACATGGCCAAAGCTATGTCTGCTGCCTCTATGTTAGCCATAAGGGTAGGAGGTGTGAAGAAGAAAAAGGCTTCCTTAACTAAACGCAAGGGGAAGGGAAAGGCTGTACAGCCTAACCCTGTTCCTAAGGCAAAAGGTAAAGGGAAGCCCCATTCTTACGTACCTCAATAAAAGACTCCTGAGGATGCTGTATGCTTTCACTGCAAGGAGGTAGGACACTAGAAGCGTTCTTGTCCTAAGTACCTGGAGGAACTGAAGAAGCTCAAAGCTAAAAGAGCATCAACTTAAGGTATGTATATGATTGAACTCTATAGTACTTCTGCTTCTAATTCCTGGGTGTTGGACACAGGATGTGGTACTCACATTTGTACTAATGTGCAGGGACTAAAAACCTGATCATGGGCAACAAGCAGATTGCTTCGGTTGACGTGATAGGAAATTATGAACTTTCTTTTTCGTCTTGATTATCTATGGTTTTAATTGATTGTTGCTACTCGGCCGATATGGCGAGAAACATTATTTCCTTTTATGCTTTATTTAAGGATAGTTGACTTTGGGTTTGATAACGGACCAATTCTTGTTTATAAGAATAATGTGCTATATTTTAAAGCTAACCCATGTCATGGAATTTATGAAACAAGTATAAATGTTAGAGACAATCAAAGTTCAATTCATAATGTTGAATCGGCTCAATCCAAAAATGGTTTGGATAAGTCGTATTTGTGGCACTGTCGTCTTGGTCACATTAACAAGAAACACATCACCAAACTCCAAGCGAATGAGATTTTGGAATCATTCGACCAAACATCGAATGATGAATGTGAATCTTGTCTTTTGGGAAAGATGAAAAAGACACCGTTTACAGGAACATGTGAACGGGGCAAGGATCTGTTGGACATAGTACACACTGAAGTATGTGGGCCGTTCATATCAGTCATAAGACACGACGAGAGATACTTCGTGACCTTCACTGATGATTTTAGTAGGTATGGATATGTTTTCCAGATTAAACATAAGTCTAAAACCTTAGAGGTGTTCAGGACGTTCCAAAACGAAGTAGAGAATCAACTAGATAAGAAGATTAAGATTCTCAAATCCGATAGGGGTGGTGAATATCTTATTCAGGAGTTTCGAGATCATCTAAGGAATTGTGGCATAATTGCATAATTTACTCCACCCAGGACACCACAACATAATGGTGTAGCTGAGAGGAGAAACTGAACACTGCTTGACATGGTTCAGTCCATGATGAGCCGAACAACGCTTCCAATCAGTTTCTAGGGATATGCTCTTCAGACTGCAGCAAGGGTCCTAAATCTTGTACCAACGAAGAAGGTTTCCAAAACACCTTTTGAAATGTGGAGTGGGAAAGTTCCGTCACTCGCATATTTAAAAATCTAGGGTTGTGAGGCTTACATACGTCGTGAAGCTCAAGGCAAACTTGGACCCAGATCAGAACGGTGTAATTTTGTTGGATATCTAGGTGATTCTTTTGGATATTTATTCTATAAACCCCCTGAGAACAAAGTGTTTGTTGCTCGTAGGGCAGTTTTCCTTGAAAGGGAGTTGATGTCTAAAGAAATCAGTAGGAGCCGAATTGATCTTGAAGATATTCAAGAGTCAACCAACATGGAATCTAACGTTGGAACTAGCTCTCAATAACAGGTTGTAGAACCTGCAGTTGTTGAACCTTAGCAAAGAGTTACTGAGGAATCTGACATTCAGCCACCACCTGTTCGCAACAACAGGTTCAACAACTGTAGTAACTCTTTGCTTAGGTTCAACAACTGTAGATAGAGTATGTCATGCACCGGAAAGGTTAAGTTTACTTATATCTGATGGTGATGATGTATTGGTAGATCTTGATGAGCCAACCAGTTATCAGGAAGCCATGGCGGGCCCTTAGGCCGCTAAATGGAAGGAGGCTATGGATAGGGAGATGCAATCCATGTATGATAATCAAGTCTGGGACTTGGTTGATCAAACACCCAGTCAAAAGACAGTGGGTGTAAATGGATCTTCAAGAAGAAGACCGACATGGGTGGAAAAGTACACACGTACAAAGCCAGACTGGTGGCGAAGGGTTATACGCAAACTCATGGTATAGATTATGATGAAACCTTCTCACCAGTGGCTATGTTGAAATCCATCGGGATACTTATTGCCATAGCTGTGTTTCATGACTATGAAATATGGCAAATGGATGTAAAAACCGCTTTCCTTAATGGTAAGCTTCTTGAGGATGTGTTTATGACGCAGCCTGAGGGTTTTGTACAGTCCGAACATCCTGATAGAGTGTGTAAGCTTAAGAAGTCCATTTATGGACTTAAGCAAGCTTCTCGCAACTGGAACATCTGCTTCGATGAGAAAATCAAAGAGTTTGGTTTTATGAGGTGCGAAGATGAACCCTACGTATATGTCAGAGCTAGTGGGAGCATTGTAGTCTTCCTTGTATTGTATGTGGATGACATACTTCTCATAGGAAACGATATCCCTACTTTTCAAAGTGTAAAAACTTGGCTAGGGAAAGGTTTTTCAATGAAGGACATGGGAGATGCAACATACATATTCGGCATTAAGATCTATAGAGATAGATCCAGGCGTCTTATTAGTCTAAGCCAAAGTACATATATAGACAAAGTGTTGAAGAAGTTCAACATGCAGGACCCCAAGAAGGAGTTCATTCCTATGCAACATGGTTTGGCACTAAGCAAGGCCCAGTCTCTCGGTTCTAATTTGGAACAAGAACACATGAGTGGGATTCCTTATGCTTTAGCTATAGGATCGATCATGTATGCCATGATATGTACTAGACCTGACGTGTCGTATGCTTTGAGCATGACGAGCCGATATCAGGCCAATCCAGGCAATGACCATTGGATAGCGGTAAAGAACATCCTTAAGTATTTGAGACAAATTAAAGAAATGTTCATGGTTTATGGAGGTGCGGAGAACCTCAGTGTAAAGGGTTTCACTGATGCTAGTTTCCAAACCGATAGGGATGATTCTTGCTCGCAATCGGGATTCGTGTTTTTGTTGAACGGTGGGGCAATAACTTGGAAGAGCTCCAAGAAGAGCACCGTAGTAGACTCGACAACAGAGGCTGAGTACATTGCAGTCAATGAAGCTGCAAAGGATGCCATGTGGATCAAAAAGTTTATCAGGGATCTCAGGGTAGTACCTACTATTCATGATCCCGTAGAGATCTTTTGTGCTACCGAGGGTGCAGTCATTCTGGCTAAAGAACCCAGGTCACATAAGTGTACACGGCATATACTCACGAAGTTCCACTACGAGCGGAAGATAGTCGAGGATGGATACATTATAATCAGTAGAGTTAACACGGATGGGAACTTAGCTGATCCTTTCACCAAGCCCTTGTCGCAGACTAAGCATGATGCTCATACTAGGTCAATAGGGATTAGATCTGTTTGATTGCGACTTGTCATTACTTTATTTATTTTAGTAATTTTGAGATTGTGAAACTTATACATTTGCTGTATGATGTATAGATATTATGATTGAGATTCTAATATGTGCTTGGAGCAGTTACTATCATTTGGTGTATTACTAAAGTTTCATTTTGCATGTTTATTAATTTCCGTGAACTTTTACTTCAAAATTTTCCACAGTCGGTCATTCTCTGATGGAAGGGGGTAGTGAATTAAGACTGATGTGGAGTGTTAGTTGATTATCCAATGGTTGGATATAACATAGAGATATAACTATACACTCACATGTACTTGATAGAGATCAAGTATTGGATCGACCCACACTTAGAGATTGCTTCATGGATCTTGTCACAAGCAATTCTAAGATGGTAATATCTTATGTCCTTAAGTAGAGATACATGAGATTCTAGCACAATTATGCCTTGGTGTTTCTCCAACTTTGTCCGTAACAGGTGACTATAAAGGGAAACGTTGGGTGTAGCATGATTAGTGGGTAAAGAGATCTATGTAGTCAATACTATTTGTTCCTTTTATCATGGGATAAAAGCGATATACATGGGCCCCTCGATGATTTTATGATGACACTAAATGTATGCATACTCGGACTGGATTAATGTTGGATTAATCTTGCAGTCTGGTTTTGAGTCACCACAAATCTCTATCGAGAAACATAATAGTGAACAATACAGATTGACCATGTTCCATGTCTGGTGTTCATTAGGATATCTATAACAAAGGGATATTTGATCACTTGCCGATAGGTCTGCTTAATGCAGAGATTATGCTTTCATAGGGGCAATGGTGTATTTGTTTGATACTGACCATTGTCAATATTACTATTGAGTTGTTGTAAAATGTGCAAGTGGGAGTCTATTGAAGATATGCCCACTGTCACAATAAAATAGTAACTATACTTAAAATCATTGTGCCTATTGGGTCGCACACAAAGTCCGGTAATAGGTTTCGTCTTATAATTAATTAAAACTGTTTTAATTAATTATATGATAAATGGTGTTTAATTAATATGGAATTACTAGAGGGTTTTTCTAGTAACTAGTCTATATTAGATGGTTTAAATTAATTTTTTACAATTACTTCAGAGACATATCTTGTATTTGTTTATAATTAATTTAAAGTTTAAACACTAAAGGATGAGATTATCTAACCCTAATCTTATCTTAGAGGTAACCTAAACCTAATACAACACTTGTTTATCTATCTCCTAATTGATATCATGGTTGTTTTAGTTGACCGACTATATATATATATGTATATAGATACGGATCAAAGAGAATAACAAAAAGGTGATATAGCATATATATATATATTATATGCTTTAGTGTCGTGAGGGTAAAAAGAAAAGAAGAACAATTACTTGTTTTAGCCGTGAACTTCAAGAAATCACAAAAGAGTTTGTAATTTAATCTAAGGGCTTGGATCAAGAAGGAGATAGCTAAGGGTTTGTAACCGGATCTTTGGGGTGTTGTAACACCCGCAAACCCAGGCTAGGATTAGCGGGTTGGCGGTATGTGATTAATTGTGTTTTAACTTGTTATGTGTTTATTAAAAGTTAATTGAGTTAATTAACTTAATTTATTATATGATAGTTTACTGGAGAAAGAAAAGAAAGTTATTTATGATATATATGTTTACTAGAAAAGTTAAAAAGGAAAAAGGGAGTTAAGTATGTAAGTATGTATGTTAATATGTATGCATGTATGCATGATGAGATAAGTTCATTTCCACCTCCTGCTTTGGTTAAAACAAGGGTATGTATACGTGTGTGTATGACTATTTGGAAAAGACCTGCTCATTCCTACCAAAAGAAGAAGAAGTGTTACTGTGTGTTTATGTGAGAAAAACCTCCGGTGAAGGAAACCATAAAAACAAGCTTACTTGAATTTGTGAAGTCAAGATTTTGTGTTCTATAATTCAAACGAAAGGTAAGATGATGTTCATAGTATGTTATTGTTTAGTTTGCATGTTTCTATAGTGTTTTATGAGTTTACATGAAAATCACCATGACTGAGTTTGAAGTTTATATGAACAAATGGGTTTTGTTAGATTTTGTGATTTGTTTGATTAAAAGATGTTTGTGATGCATGAAAACATGTTTAAGAATGTTTGTATATGTTTTTAGTAAGTTTTAGTGAGTTTATGAAGTTCTGGATTTTATCTATGGTGTTCTTGGTCGACTGTACATGGAAGAAGAAGATGATGATTCTAGAATTTACGCGACACGACGCGTCCAAGGGAGGAACGCGCCGCGTTCCCTTCGAATTCGAAGGGATAGGATTGATTCGAAGAAGTTGACTTCGAAGTCCTTGTCGGTGCGAAGGAGGCGCTCAAAGCCTCCATGCGAAGGGGGGGCGCGCTCGAAGTCCATATGCGAAGCCTCCGCTCGAAGGCCTGACGTGACACGTCGAATGGTTGGACGCGACGCGTCCGTGGATCTTCATGTTTTGGGACTTTGTTTGATATATTTCTTGATTGTGTTGCATGTTTTTATGATGTGTGGGCTTATTATATGGATTGAAGTATAAATATATGTGGGTAAATATATTTATATATTCTAGACTGATTTGATTGTTGTTGTATTTTCAGGCAAGCAAAAGACTCAGTAATATTAGACTTCTGAGCTCGTGCTGAAATTGAGCTAAGTGGACGTTAATTGCGAATGGTAAAGATTACGGTTAATGTTATTGATGTGATGCATGATGTGATTGTGATTGGTGGATTGATTGATTGAAATGTTGATTGTAATTATTGATTGTTGATATCTGCTGCATGACTATTTGGTCGATACGCGCTCTTAGGATGATTTTGAGTTGTGTTTGAGAAGTCAGCTATACATGGACTTGGGCCGGGCTTGTTTACTGGTTGGTTGAATAGTGGTAGCCCTTCTGTTGCATATGTTGTCTCGGAGGAGGAGTTCACTGTGCCAATTCAGTAGAAAGCTATCGGTAAACCTTTGCTTTGGCCGACATTGGTTGTAGGTTCTGCGCCGAACTGCCGGTTTTCTCGGATATGTGATTACATGCTTTGATATTAACTGTGGATGTTTGCTTTTGGTGTTTAGCCTCTACTCACTTAGCTTTGTGCTAATTCCCCTTAGTTGATGTTTTGCAGGTTCGTGTTTGAGAATGTAGAAGGAAGAGTTGACCTCACTCTGATACTGTGTTTTAAAAGAGACGAGCCAGTTTTTTTTGTAACACCAAAACAGTTTTAGATGTTGCTGTTTTGAACAAGTGATGTACATTTGTAAATATTGGTTTATATGTAATTAATGTGTTTATTTAATTAAGCTTCCGCAACGTTTTAAAAAAAATGGCTTGTGAATTTCCGGTGTTACAGGTGTGCTCCTGGTAGAGAGAATCCTGCTAATCTTTTCTTTCACATTGCTTAAGGTCCAATTCTTTCTCCTCTTTTGGTTGTTCTTGTTACTTTTATTTGATTGAAACTTAGATCCATTGGATGATTGTGTGATTCTCTTATATAAATTCTTTTGTTAATCACACAATTCAACACAACCAACAAATGGCTGACGAGGGCTCCCCAATTTTTATCCAGATTCAAGTTCTCTTTTAATACTACAATCCCTCGCTCTGTGATCTTCCTCATAACAAATCCAATAAACTTTCCGAGAAAAAGAACAGTCATTCATCTCATGACCAAACTGTCCACATGTGAGACATCGCATAGTTTGGAATGCACAAGATCCTGTGCGGTGAGACTTACACTTTCCACACCGCGGTGCTTGTTGTGACATCCGTCACCAGAGCTGGTTAGCCAGTTTAGACTCTCAACTTGTTGTTATTATGTTTCACGTGTTTAATTTCCCTTGAAACCCTAAAAATCCAAATGAGTGATGAGTATTAGAAGGTATATATTATTTACGCACTATTCAAACCATGACACTTAGATAATCCTATAGTTACATGCCTAAAGTGTAGAACAAATTCGTTTCATACACCTTGAATGCACATCAAGGGTGACACAAGCTCAAGTACTAAACAGAGCTCATGAAAATAAAAGGACAATTCTTGGAACAATGGTTATAGGTACATAAACTCTATTGAGACTCGAATAATTTTAAATAAGATTAATACACTAACAAGCAATCGTATGACACAAAAATTAAAGTAATAGTAATAATAACACAACAAATAAGTTGGAAATACAAGCCAAATTAATAAAACTGTAGAACAACCCTTAAAATCTAATAACCCTAACTAATAACATAAATTGTAACACATGGCAAGGTTAAGTGCACAACTTGTACTCCTACTCAAAGAAATGAAATAGAAATATATATATATATATATATATATATATATATATATATATATATATATGATACAAAAAAATTGGCCAACAAAAGGGGGGAAATGGGAGGATTGAATTAAAAATCTAAAACATAACCAAAATTAACTTGATCTCAACTTTAATACATAGGCTCCTTTCCTAAACATCACACCCTCTCCTCCTCCATTCTCTCATTCAAGAAAATCGATCTCTCTCTCCCTCATTCTCTCTTGAAGTTTGATCTTCATCCATGAAGAAACTCTAGGATTGGTGAGCAATAATCAAGATTCTTGGTAAGTACATGCTACTTCTTATTCATATCTTTCATTTTCACTCCTTCATGTTCTACACTAGTAAAAATCACCATGGATGATTAAAGACATTTTAAAACTCCCAAATAATACTTGAAGAAGGGAAAAATATGACTTTAATGAGTTTTGGGGAAACACACAACCAAAGATTTGTATTTCTCAAATCAAAAGTCTAATAATCATGAAACTGAAATTGTGGGCAGAAAGGTTGTTCCGGATTGAGAATGACAGACCTTGGCCTTCTTGGGGTATTTTTGAACGAATCTTGGGTGTAAAATGTAGTAATTTGAGTCTACTTTCTACTCCAATTGGTCTCATCTCAAAATGATATCGTTTGACCATCCGAACAAATTAAAACATTTTGGTGCGTAGATCTGGATTTTTGGGACAGAAGCATAGGTAACTTATTCATACCATAAATCACTTATTTTGATGAATAAAACCGTGAGATTCATACAAGACAAATCTCTACGTATCTATAGAGTTCTGTAAAAATCTTAAAACTTAATTCGTTTGTTTACTATTTTAAATAGAAATAAACCTTCTGTCACGTAAAACAGTGGTATTTTCGGGTTAGTCGATTATCACAAATTTATTTTAATATAAAAGTAAAAGAATAAATTCTGGAAAAATTAGGATTTCATCTAGAGACATTGAAGTACATTTCATAAAAATTTAGGAATTTAACTAGGTTATTTAAAGGTGTTTAAAAATACAAAATGGGACACCAAATTCTGCCAGAAAACTACTTGAATCCTAAAAAGTATTTCTAAAAGCATTAAAATAAAATAATGGAATTTATAACAAATCTAACTGATAATACAAGTATACTTTACATAAGAAAGGCATTATTCGAAGTATTTGATACAATACAAGAGCAATCTTTCAAAGTTACATTGCTACCTAAGAGTTTCACACCATAGGAACTAATGTCATGAAACCTATTGTAGATCTCTGAGCGGAATACATCTCACTAGCTACTATCAACACTCAGGGTGAGTACTCGTGGCCCCTTTTGCATGTTTTCTTGGGGGAAAATGACACTCAATAAATTGCTTTATTTTTCATGCCGTGAATTGAAATTCTTTTCTTTTTGACAACTTGGATTATGTGTTACATGCTTGTGTGAACCCGGTGATGGGTTAAGTCAATTTAACTAACCCGATGATGGGTTAAGTCAATCAAACTAACCCCGAGATGGGTTAAGTCAATCAAACTAACCTCGTGATGGGTTAAGTCAATCAAATGAACCCGGTGATGGGTTAAGCCAATCGAATTCAAATTTACCCAACTTAGTGCTCCAGCTGGTAGGCCTTGTTGGATGACAAATATCTATGGGACATTGTGGTCCGGTTATCAATATTCATATTGGACATTGTGGTCCGGTTATCAATATTCATATTGGACATTGTGGTCCGGTTATCAATATTCATATTGGACATTGTGGTCCGGTTATCATTATTCATATTGGACATTGTGGTCCGGTTATCATTATTCATATTGGACATTGTGGTCCGGTTATCAATATTTATATTGGACATGGTGGTCCGGTTATCATTATTCCTATTGGGAGTATGTGTTATACTACATCCATTGTCAAACTAATGTATACACAGCAAATCAATTATTTTGTTTAAACCTGCGAGCTCACCAACTATTGTGTTGACATTTTTAGAGTGTTCATTTTCAGGTAATACTAACGCTAACGCTTAAGGATCCTAGAAGACTCTAGTCGGGCCCTAGCGTGACTCATAGCGAGAATCGAACTCTTCTTATTATTCTGTGATGTGGGTGTTTGTTAACACTTCAAGTTATTATATGGTTTTGGACTTGTCGCCCGTATACTTGACCCGGGTTGTGGGGTTTACTTTCGCACAATCATTTATTTCCGTTGGTTGTCTATGTTGCCGTTGAACCGGCTTGACACGGCACAAGACTCCTCTTGTGTCAGGGAAACGTCGTGACACGTTGGATTAATTGCATTTAGTGATTTTCTCTATTTCATATCAATGTGTTATGACGATCCTCTCTGTCACACTTCACGATTCCGCCTTGGCGGGGTGTGACAGGTTGGTATCAGAGCCATTGGTTATAGAGAATTAGGTGGCTTGACTTAGACTATAACCTAAGTACCTCATGTAGTTGCATAATAGGAACTACATGTGCATGCTATTTCATTTCGCGAATTCTCACGCTTCAGCCAAATCGGCTAAACCGCGGACGACACCCTTCAAAATTTTAACCTCCGTTAAGTATTCTATCTAGGAAATGATGGTATGCACAATTCGAACCCCTACCCGCTATGAGTTTTCGATCGCTTCCTTAAAAAGGAAACTCGAGGAAAGAGATGAACAAATTCAAGAACAAAAGAATGAAATACGTCGACTCAAAATAGAAATGCAATCGGTCGGGATGATTCAAACAATGGACGGGCAACACCACGTGCCCGAACATGAGGCGACGAATCGTCCTCAATACGCCCCTCTCGATCACCCGGAGTCCGTACCGGCGAGGTACGAGGATCCATTCGAAAAATTGAGAGTGGTGGGGGAGAATCGTACCAACCATCAACTTCAAAATCAAGTGAATATACTAAAAGAGAGGGTGGATCGCCAAACAAGGGAACAAATGCAACAAGGACAAAGGATTCTAGAGCTAGAAGAAAGGCTCAATGCACAAATTGAACTAATAGAATTACTAAGGGGAGCGGAAGGAGATTCCGAAGAAGACCCTGAGGAAAACCCCGAAGTGGATTCCGGGGATCCTACCAACGAATAGCGAGTGCCTATCTTAGATATTATTAAGTCTATTTGATTTATTAACAATATTTTATTTATCTTCATGAACTTTGTACGGTTTTCGAACCACTAAGATTAAGTATAAATAAAGAGGCGAGTTATTTAATCATTCATTATCTTGTTTACGTCTAACATGCATTGTTTAGTTACAAATTTCCGTGCAACCCAAGCATACATGCAAAGCCTCTTCGAATGACTAAGTGCTCATACAAAATACTAAGAGTAACGATACCTATGATTTTTCTTCCGTTCAAATTACGTACTTACCCTCGTATATAACATACCTCCAAGAAGATCCAACCACAACATAGGTCGTGGTGTCGGTAGTGGTGGTTTACTGTGCATTTGTTGCTCAGAGGGGAGTTTACTGTGCCAATCGGCAGGGAGCTATCGGTAAACCTTTGCTTTGGCCAGCTTTGGTTGTAGGTTCGGCAGAACCGCCGGTCCTCGGGATGAAAGAGTTTGTTGAATTGACGGATTGCTTGAGGATTGATGTTCAGAGGTTCCGTTGGGAACAGTGATTGTTATGTGCTTGTCTGTAGCTTCCATTCACTTAGCTTTGTGCTAATCCCCCACGGTTGATTGCTTTTTGCAGGTTTTTGTGAGTAGCTGTTTAGCTTTGTTTATGGAAAGGGGAATTTGACCAATACTCTGATATTGTGTTTTGAGAAGAGACGAGCCACATTTTATGATCTTTTGTAACACAAATGAATGTTGGGATTTGTAAAAGTACTTTCTACTTGTGGATGTTCATATTATAATGAAATTAGAGAATGCTTCCGTAGCGTTTTAAAAAAAATGGCTTGAGTTTTACGGTGTTACAAGTTGGTATCAGAGCCTAGGTTTGGCGATGCAGGCATGGCTAGAGTGTTGCATTCCCAAATCTTGGCTCGTGTTGGGTCAAACTTTCCTTTGGGGCAATTTAGAGTGAATTGGAATTGTGGTGTGATAGTTAGTATGTTATGTACTAACGGTTTATCTAATGAGCTTGTGAGATGATGTGATTGTACAGATATGGCTGACAGAGATACCCCTACTAACACTCCTGTGACCCAAGAAGTGACTGAAATTTCATCAGCGGATGTTTTAAATGTAACAGGTCAGGTTGGTACTTCAGGTTTTGAATCAGGAATGGATCAGAGGGAATATATTTCCAAATTGGAGAATGAATTGTGGGAACTTAGAAATGCTATGGGCAATATGGAACGAGAGAGGATTATCCATAATGAACGAATTCAGAATCCTATGTTTAGTACAACTCAAGCTACAAATGTGCAAGTTACAGTTCCGTTTCCTCCAATATCACAAGTGGCACACAATTGAGTTCTCATCCTTTTACTACCCAAGGAGTTTATACTTTTGCGTATCCAGGGTTTAAACCACCATGCACTTATTAACAATTCTTAGATTGTAAGCCTTCAGAGTACTATGGTAGTACAGACCCCAATATAACTGTGAACTGGTTGCGAGAAATGGTAAAGGCTTTTGAAGCATGCAGTTGTGAGGATGAACTGAGAGTTTGTTTTGCGACTCGTATGCTAAGAGGAGATGCAATGGTTTGGTGGGATTCCCTTACAGGGCATTTTTCTAAACAACAGCAAGATAGTGTGACCTGGGATCAGTTTCAGGAGAAACTGTGTGAGCAGTATTGTAATACTTTTGAGATAGTTCGTATCAAAAGAGAATTCATGGAGTTGCGTATGACTAAAGACATGACTGTGGATGAGTTAATCAAACAATTTAATGAGAGTTTGCGTTTTGTGAAGCAATGGGTACCTGATAAGGCGTCTAAGATACAACACTTTGTGGGAGCTTTGCTTCCTGAATATCAAAGTACTACCAAATGGGCTAGTACACTGTCGCAGGCATTTACCTTGGCCAAGTCGGCTGAAGATGATTTGAAGGCTAGAGATAGAACTAATCTAGATGAGACATCTCAACTGAAATTTCGATTGGAACAGTATAATGTTGAAAAGCAAAGAGGGCAGGGTAGTCAGAGTAAAAGAAATTTGAAACGTAGACCTGTGTTTGATGTATCTAACCAACGAGTGTCACGGTGTGGGAAGTGTAAGTCTCACCACATAGGACCATGTACGACTCAGACTATGCGGTGTCTGACTTGCAGGCAGTTTGGCCATGAAATGAAAGAGTGTCATTTCTCACGAAAGGTATGCTGGATTTGTTTTGAGGAAGATCATCGGGCAAGAGATTGCCAAGTTGGCAAGGAGTTAGAGTCAAGGTCAGGAGCTGTGGCGGGTGGGGGATCCTCGTCAGCAAGTGGACGAAAGAGAAAGAACCCGTCTGAGCAAGAGGGTAGGAATTTCAACATGATGGATGACATATTGCCACTACTAATGATGTAACGGGTACGTTTTGATAACCTTTATATTTGTGCGTATGTTTCTTAACTTTAGAGTTAAATGAGAATGTATGATGTTTATGTGTGCTAAGTATGTTTGATTGATTCTAAAGAGTATGATTCTTTATAAAGTTGAGATATTTGAATGTAAAACGGTTTGATGTGTATGGTAGTAAGTAAATATGACGGTAAACGATGAAATACATGATATGACGTTAATTGGGTATGAAGTACCTTAGAATGATGTTTGTGGATTTGTAGAACTGCATGCTAGGTTATGTGTTGCAAGAGTTGTCTTGCCTTCTGTGTTTAAATATGTTTATATGTATATATATGCTTATGTTCGTATAAGGGAGGAAAATGGATAAGTTAACAAAGTTTAGAAGGTTTTGTGACGATTGAGAGATATTGTTGATAAATGTATAAATGAGATTGTGAGTATGGGTAAAGCTAATGATTGAAGATAATCTGTGATATCGATTAATGAACTTGAGGAGATCGATGATTCGTTGAAATACTGCGATTGTCGGATTGATGTAAAAGCTATTATGTTATAAAATGGAGGAATGGAATACGTCTTGTGACAGTTGAAGATTCTTGAGAGGAATGGTTTAATCTATGCCTTTGGAATTGCAGCAGAGGCGTTTGTAGTGATAACATGAAAATATTGATTATAAACAAATATATGAGATTAATTCGAGTATTAAAAGAAGTAGTGGATATTTATATATGAATGAACTTGATATATGGCAGAAATGATGGTTAGAATGAATCAACAAATGTGATTGAGAGATCTGAAATTACATTGGAAAGGCAAATTGTTGTTAGATATGTGAAAATACGAGAGAATTTATGACGGTAACTTTGAAGAATTGTGAATTGACGCGTACTTGACTTGATGGATAAAATTGAGATTATTTTTATTAGAAATTGATGACATGGATGATTGAGATTACCAAGTAAAAGAAAGAAGTAATATGCTACAGTTTGGGCAAGTATGAAATATGCAAGAATTGTTTGGATAAAGATGTTATTGGTGCCTAATTACAAGGAGATACACACGAGAAAAGAGCCAGATATGTGGATGATTGACACGTATGAACTGAAGATATATGTGATCTGAAGAATGACAAAACGAATTTATGAGAAAAGAGAAATGTAATGGCCTAAGCTTATGGAACGAAGATTTGTAGATCATATGAATGAATTGTCTTTGCTAAGGAGTACCTGTGCTTGGAACTGGAAACTTAGTTTAAACCGAACTCTTAGAACTATAATGCCAATGCACTGGGAAGGGCTAAATAGTATAATGTCATATGAAATAATTAATGAAAGACGTATATAAAAGGGATGAAGATGATATATACTTTCGTGGAATTATGAATTGAGTGTGTTTGAATTAAAGTAAAGTATCAGAGATTTACAAACTGTTGAGGTAATTTGAGATACCAGAATTATGATAATGACAATCTATGATGGAGTTGATTTATGTATTATATGAAAAGAATTTGATGTATCACAAGTGATTGTGGACTGAGTAGTACGAAGTGTTGGTATGATTACCACTAGTGGAACGTAATCTTTTGAGAAGGATTACATTGATGAGATGATTTGAAGATATAAATATTTTATACTTAGAGGTTTGTGATGAGAATTGAAGAAATTAACTAAACTTCTAGAAGAATTTATGACAAGAAATGAGATGCGAAATGAGCAGTACAACTGAATTTTATGAGATGGTTGAGTAGAAAGAATTGCATAGATATATGAGAATGAACTTGTGTTTTGTGTTGAATTTTGATGATTTATGGAATGGATAATTAAACTGATTAGACAAACATGATGTGATTACTATCTGATGGATGTTAAGATATCAGTGATGAGTTGATATGTAGATAAAGTGGTAATGTTTGACAGGTTAATTGGAAACAAAAGAGAAGTGGTAACATTTTACGTCTAACACGCATTGTTTAGTTACAAATTTCCATGCAACCCAAGCATACATGCAAAGCCTCTTCGAATGACTATGTGCAAAGTATTTGTTTATTGTCATATGTTGTTAGAAATAAAGGGAAGGGTTGTGTGAGCACTTCTAATAATGTATGATTCAAAATCATATAGACTTAGAATTTTTGACCTAGCTTTACTGCATGTTCTCGTTTGATGTTGCCTTAGAGTAGGGCCAATAATTCGAATGACTATGTGATCTAGTGTCATACATGGCCGAGTGTTCATAACTACCTACACCTATAGGAAGTAGAGTATCGACCTATGTTAGTGAATCGGGATGATTATTAGTGCCTTAAGGAGAGTTGTGATAAGTATGGATGCATTGTGCCTGATCACCGTCATGAACACATACCTAGCACGAGGACACTTAAAAGCATTTTGAAGCATCCTGTGAAATAGACTACTGCTTTGGGTTAAGATAGTGCGCGAGAGACCGATATCTATAACTGTATGGTTGAAATTAGACAAGTGCTATGACACATGACATACAAAATACTAAAAGTAACGATACCTATGAATTGTCTTCTGTTCACATTATGTACTTACCCTCGTATATAACATACCTCCAAGAAGATCCAACCGCAACATAGGTCGTGGTGCCGGTAGTGGTGGTGCTACAAATGATAACAACGATAACCCTAACATTGTTGAGCTTATAGCCTAGCAACTGCAAGCCCTAATTCCTAACCTCGTCACCCAGATCAACAACAACCTAGGTAACCAACATAACAACGGTGATTGTGATGATAACATGAACGTTAGTAGTGATGAAGTTAACAAAACGGGGAACGTCTGAAATGACAATAAGAAAGCTAGAGTAGCAACAGAGAATTCGTGGCGGCTAACCCTGCCAAGAAGGAGTATGTGGACCCGGCACCGAAGTGTGCAAAAATGCAATTATCACTATTTTCAGAATGTGCCATGTCGTAACTGCTTAGGGCACTATGCTAAGGACTGTAGAACCGGGGCAAAATGATAGAGCCAGTTTAATACGGTGAACCCAGCAAGTAATGGAGGAGATTGTTTTGAATGTGGAAGTACCAACCATTACATAAACGCATACCCCAAGCTAAATAGAGCACTTGCTCAAGGAGGAAATCGTCCAAATCAACCGTTGGCCATAGAAGGAAATCGCAATCAAGATAACAATGGAAATCAAGCTCGTGAGAGAGCATTTGTTTTGGGTGAAAACGAAGCCCGCCAAGACCCAAACATTGTGATGTGTACATTCTTTTTAAACAACTACTATGCTAGTAGTTATTTGATTATGGTGCTGATTATAGCATTAGTACCACTAAATTCGTGACTTTAGTGGATATGAAACCTAGTAACCCAGACACTAGTTATTTGATAGAGATAGCTAAGGGGTTGAAACCAGTAAGGTTATTCGTGAGTGTAACTTGTAATTTGAAAGGTGTTTCATTTAGCATAGATTTGATACCTTTTGGACATGGAAGTTTTAATGTGATTGTGGGGATGGAATGGTTGTCAAAATACAAGGCCGAAATCATTTGTCATGAGAAGATAGTCCCAATTCCCCTACCTTATGGCAAAGTGCTTAAGATCGACCCAAAGGAGAGTTGAAGCACTTTATGAGTACGAAAACGGAGGAGAAGAAACTCGAAGACATCCCAGTGGTCCGAGACTTTGCGGAAGTATTTCCAAGGAATGATGACCTATTTGATCAACTACAAGGTTTGTGAAATTTCTCCAATATAGACCTTTGTTCCGGCTACCATCAATTGAGAGTACGTGAGGTTGACATTCCAAAGACCGCATTTAGGACTCGATATGCACACTTTGAGTTCACTGTTATGCCTTTCGGATTAACTAACATACCAGCAGAGTTCATGGATTTGATGAACCGCGTATACAAACCATTTTTGGATAAGTATGTCATTGTCTTTATCGATGACATTTTGATCTATTCCAGGTCTAAGGAAGAACACGAAGTTCATTTGAGATTAATTCTGGAGTTACTTGGGAAGGAGAAGCTATACACCAAATTTTCGTAATGCGAATTTTGGTTGTAGGAAGTACATTTTCTCGGTCACGTGGTTAATGACAACGAAATTCATGTGGACCCCGGTAAGATTGAGGCCATAAAGAAATGGAGAAACCCTACGAAACCCTCAGAGATCCGCTCATTCTTAGGATTGGCAGGATATTACTGACGATTTATCAAGAATTTTTCAAAGAGTGCCAAGCCTCTCACCTTACTAACCCAAAAGGATAAGAGATTTTATTGGGACAAAGAACAAGAATAAGTTTTTCAGACGCTAAAGGGCAAGTTGTGCAACGCTCCAATACTGACTCTGCCGGAAGGACCAAAGGACTTCGTAGTGTATGGTGACACATCGAACAAGGGTTTAGGATGCGTATTGATGCAGCGGGGCAAAGTATGTGCTTATGCCTCTAGACAACTAAGGATTCACGAGAAAATTTATACCACCGACGACCTAGAGTTGGGTGCGGTGGTATTTGCGCTCAAAATTTGGAGACACTACCTATATGGGATGAGGAGCATCGTTTACACCGACTATAAAAGCTTACAACATATCTCCAATCGGAAGGAATTAAACATGATACAGAAACGTTGGGTTGAACTCTTTAGCGACTACAATTATGAGATTGGTTATCACACGAGTAAGGCTAATGTTGTAGCTGATGTGCCAAGTAGAAAAGAAAGGATCAAACGTAGACGAGTTCGAGCAATGAGCATGATGTTACAAATGGGAATAAAGGACAAAATACTCGAGGCACAAATTGAAGCGTCTAAGGACCTAAGTGCTCCAGTAGAGCTATTTCGGGATCTAGACAAACAATTGAGGAAAAGAGAAGACGATGGATTGTATTTCATAGAACGAATTTGGGTTCCAATAACGGGAGGTGTGAGAACCATGATTATGGATGAAGCTCACAAGCCAAGATATTCCATCCACCCAGGAGCGGACAAGATGTATCATGACCTAGGAGACATGTATTGGTGGCCTGGTATGAAGAAGGACATGGCTACTTATGTTAGTAAGTGTCTTACCTTCTCAAAAGTAAAGGCTGAACATCCAAGACCCTCAGGACTGTTGTAGCAGCCGGAGATTCCAGAGTGGATATGGAAAAACATAACCAGGGACTTCGTTACAAATTGTTAAGAACTAGTAGTGGACATGATCCGATTTGGGTTATCATGGATAGAATGACAAGGACAACTCACTTTCTAGTGATCCATGAGGATTACAAGATGGGTAAGCTAGCAAGGATTTACGACAACGAGATAATGGAAAGGCCGTGGGGCTTGTATTTATTATATCTGACCGAGATAGCCGATTTACATTGCTATTTTGGCAAACAATGTAGAAAGTCTTGGGAACAAGACTAGACATGAGTACGGCTTACCATCCACAAACCAATGGTCAAAGGGAGCGTACAATCCAAACTTTAGAAGACATGCTTAGAGAGTGTGAGATTGATTTCAGAGGAAGTTGGGATACTCATCTACCTCTAATTGAGTTCTCCTATAACAACAATAGTTTTAAGTGCGCCTCGTTTGAGGCAAATCGCCACAGTTTGGGCTGAAGTGGGGGAAAGTCAGTTAATAGGACCGGAAATTGAAAAAGTGATGACCGACTTGATCTTTCAAATCAAGGAAAGACTGCAAGAGATCACCATAAGATTTACGCCGATAATCGGCGTAAACCCTTAGAATTTAGTATTGGTGATCGAGTACTATTGAAGGTATCACCATGGAAAAGTGTAGTGCGCTTTGGGGTGAAAGGAAAATTAGCGCCAAGGTACGTGAGACCTTTCGACATCGGTGAACGTATCGGTCCAGTGGCTTACAAGCTAAGACTACCATAAGAACTCAGTGGTATACATGATACGTTTCATGTATCCCATCTGAAGAAATGCTTGGCGGATGTGGATCTGCATTTACGGTTGGGGGAAATCAAGATCGACTCAATTTTTGCGTTTTGCTGAGAAACATGTAGAAATCCTAGACCAGGAGGTCAAGCGTCTAAAAAGGGATAAAACCCTAATAGTCAAGGTCCAATGGAACTCGAAGCGAGGACCAGAGCTTACTTGGGAACGGGAGGACCACATGAAATCCAAATACCCATACCCATTTGATCTGATAAGCTCTAGTAGAAGTACAAACTGAAATTTGGGGACGAAATTCTTTCAACTGGGGGATGCTGTGACATCTGTCACCAGAGTTGGTTAGCCAGTTTAGACTCTCAACTTGTTATTATGTTTCATGTGTTTAATTTCCCTTGAAACCCTAAAAATCCAAATGAGTGATGAGTATTAGAAGGTATATCCTCTTTACGCACTATTCAGGCCATGACACTTAGATAATCCTATAGTTACACGCCTAAAGTGTGGAACAAATTCGTTACATGCACCTTGAATGCACATCAAGGGTGAAACAAGCTCAAGTACTAAATAGAGCTCATGAAAATAAAAGGACAATTATTGGAACAGTGGTTATAGGTACATAAACTCTATTGAGACTTGAATAATTTTAAACAAGATTAATACACTAACAAGCAATCGTATGACACCAAAATTAAAGTAATAGTAATAATAACACAACAAATAAGTTTGCAATACAAACCAAATTAATAAAACTCTAGAACAACTCTTAAAATCTAATAACCCTAAGTAATAACATAAATTGTAACACATGGCAAGGTTAAGTGCACCACTTGCACTCCTACTCAAAGAAATGAAATAGAAAAATATATATATATATATATATATATATGATACAAAAAAAATCGGCCAACAAAAGGGGGGAAATGGGAGGATTGAATTAAAAATCTAAAACATAACCAAAATTAACTTGATCTCAGCTTTAATACATAGGCTCCTTTCCTAAACATCACACCCTCTCCTCCTCCATTCTCTCATTCAAGAAAATCGATCTCTCTCTCCCTCATTCTCTCTTGAAGTTTGATCTTCATCCATGAAGAAACTCTAGGATTGGTGAGCACTAATCAAGATTCTTGGTAAGTACATGCTACTTCTTATTCATATCTTTCATTTTCACTCATTCATGTTCTACACTAGTAAAAATCACCATGGATGATTAAAGACATTTTAAAACTCCCAAATAATACTTGAAGAAGGGAAAAATATGACTTTAATGAGTTTTGGGGAAATACACAACCAAAGATTTGTATTTCTCAAATCATAAGTCTAATAATCATGAAACTGAAATTGTGGGCAGAAAGGTTGTTCCGGATTGAGAAGGACAGATCTTGGCCTTCTTGGGGTATTTTTGAACGAATCTTGGGTCTAAAATGTATTAATTTGAGTCTAATTTCTACTCCAATTAGTCTCATCTCAAAATGATATCGTTTGACCATCCGAAAAAATTAAAACATTTTGGTGCGTAGATCTGGATTTTTGGGACAGAAGCATAGGTAACTTATTCGTACCATAAATCATTTATTTTGATGAATAAAACCGTTGGATTCATACAAGACAAATCTTTACGTGCCTATAGAGTTCTGTAAAAATCTTAAAACTTAATTCGTTTGTTTACTATTTTAAATAGAAATAAACCTTCTGTCACGTAAAACAGTGGTATTTTCGGGTTAGTCGATTATCACAAATTTATTTTAATATAAAAGTAACAGAATAAATTCTGGAAAAATTAGGATTTCATCTAGAGACATTGAAGTACATTTCATAAAAATTTAGGAATTTAACTAGGTTATTTAAAGGTGTTTAAAAATACAAAATGGGACACCAAATTCTGCCAGAAAACTACTTGAATCCTAAAAAGTATTTATAAAAGCATTAAAATAAAATAATGGAATTTATAACAAATCTAAATGATAATACAAGTATACCTTACATAAGAAAGGCATTATTCAAAGTATTTGATACAATACAAGAGCAATCTATCAAAGTTCAATTGCTACCAAAGAGTTTCACACTATAGGAACTAATGTCATGAAACCTATTGTAGATCTCTGAGTGGAATACATCTCACTAGCTACTACCAACACTCAAGGTGAGTACTCGTGGCCCCTTTTGCATGTTTTCTTGGGGGAAAATGACACTCAATAAATTGCTTTATTTTTCATGCCGTGAATTGAAATTTTTTTCTTTTTGACAACTTGGATTATGTGTTACATGCTTGTGTGAACCCGGTGATGGGTTAAGTCAATTTAACTAACCCGATGATGGGTTAAGTCAATCAAAATAACCCCGTGATGGGTTAAGTCAATCAAACTAACCCCGTGATGGGTTAAGTCAATCAAATGAACCCGGTGATGGGTTAAGCCAATCGAATTCAAATTTACCCAACTTAGTGCTCCAGCTGGTAGGCCTTGTTGGATGACAAATATCTATGGGACATTGTGGTCCGGTTATCAATATTCATATTGGACATTGTGGTCCGGTTATCAATTTTCATATTGGAAATTGTGGTCCGGTTATCAATATTCATATTGGACATTGTGGTCCGGTTATCAATATTCATATTGGACATTGTGGTCCGGTTATCATTATTCATATTGGACATTGTGGTCCGGTTATCATTATTCATATTGGACATTGTGGTCCGGTTATCAATATTCATATTGGACATGGTGGTCCGGTTATATTTATTCCTATTGCGAGTATGTGTTATACTATATCCATTGTCAAACTAATGTATACACAACAAATCAATTATTTTGTTTAAACCTGCGAGCTCACCAACCATTGTGTTGACATTTTTAGAGTGTTCGTTTTGAGGTAATACTAAACTTGATGTGCGTGTAGCGTACCAGTTTTAAATTTATAAAATCCGAGTTATTTAGCACGACTACAACACAAATAGGCAAGAGAACCTAATCGTATCGTAGTATTGTAAATAAGTACGGGTGTCGAACACAAGGGGAACGAGTATGATTTTGAATATAACTCTACTAATTAAATATTAAACTAATAAAAGCAGCTAAAAGGGGGAATTTAGAATCTTATCAATAAAGATTCAAACTTTATTATCTAAAATCACTCCTAACACTAGCAAATGCTCAAAAGCAAACCAAGAACAACAAAAGCAAAGATTTTTATGGATTAAACTTATCAAATTAAAGCTTTCCCTCCCTAGATTCGATTTCTACTTTTTTAAAACATTTAATTTCCAATTAATCGTGCAATGAACATTTGTTTCATCTCATACCGATTTCTATAATGGATAAACTCTTGGTCCGAGTTCTAGCCTTATAATCATGCATTTATTCAATTATATGGTCAAGAAATCGTTTAAATACATAACTAGACGCGTTTAAGTTCGTGCCAAACAAGACTCAACCTTTAACAATTATTTTGGTTATTAAATTGTTAAATTGACAAATAAAAGTCATTACATGCCAAGCATACACATTAAAGTTCCATTCTTGATTATCTAAGCCTAGGATATGATCAATCACTAGTCAAGATTAACTATTGATCCTAATTAATCATGATAAAAGCTATAAAAATAGATTGGTCCTCTAATTTTTATAAACTCAGAATGTAAATAATCAAAAAACAGATCTTTAACACATATGAATCATTGGTGAGCTTATAAGACAAATTATGAGATGAAAACATGTTCTAATCAATGGAAATCAAACATATTTACAAAGTTTCATCTCCTCTAGGGAGGAAAAGAAGAAAACTAGCCAATAACAGTCATATCCAGCTTCTGGAAATCATGAATAAACATGAGAACAAAGAAAAGAATGATAAAACCGTAATAAGCAAGCCTCCTAGCCACTTTAATCTTCAAAATAAGCTCCAATCCTTTAAATTAAGCTCCACATCTCCTGGAATGACTTTTAGACGTGATTTGGAAGTATTTGGGTAGTATAAGTTGGGTGGTTCCTCCCAAAATCGATCTAGATATTCGTTTATATAGAAAACTGAAAACAAGGGCGTCGCGCCACGACAGGTAAGTGTCGCGTCGCAACGGGTGAGTTTGAAGCGATACAAAACTCTTTTAAAAATTGAATTCTGACATGATCTAATGCGTCGCATCGCGACCCAAGCAATTGTCGCGCCGCTACGACACGTGGCGAGCTTTTGGACCTTATCTTGAACAGCTCCGCGCGCCGCGATTCTTGAAGGTGTAGCGCCGCGACATCGATTTTTTAGCCTTTGACCATAAAAGTGATATTGTATCCCTCTGAGTCTAGTTTCTGTGGCCTTTTGAATCACCTCAATCCGAGTTCTTATGAGTGAGATATGATCAAAACAGTGAAGGTGTGTCGGCGCGGACAGCTTTTCTTATTTTCTTCAGTTTTTCTAGTTTTTGCTCAAAACTTTCCATCATCCGCCTTTTTAACCTGTAATTCACTAAATGAAGATAATTAAGTGTCTTTTACTTATTTACGAACAATAACAGGCTAAAATAAAACATATATCGCTTAAAATATATATATAAATTTGGCGATATCACTAACGCTTAAGGATCCTAGAAGACTCTAGTCGGGCCCTAGCGTGACTCATAGCAAGAATCGAACTCTTCTTATTATTTTGTGATGTGGGTATTTGTTAACACTTCAAATTATTATATGGTTTTGGGCTTGTCGCCCGTATACTTGACCCGGGTTGTGGGGTTTACTTTCGCACAATCATTTATTTCCGTTGGTTGTCTATGTTACCGTTGAACCGACTTGACACGGCACAAGACTCCTCTTGTGTCGGGGAAACGTCGTGACACGTTGGATTAATTGCATTTAGTGATTTTCTCTATTTCATATCAATGTTTTATGACGATCCTCTCCGTCATACTTCACGATTCCGCCTTGGCGGGGTGTGACACTTGTTGATTAGATTCACTAAAAATAGGTCCACAATTCAAGCTCTCTCGTCTCTGACCATCTTGCTCTTTTCGCTTTTGAGTATTATATTGTTCAATCCTAGATTTATATTGAGAAATCTGATCTCGGGTCATGTTGTTTTTCGCTTCCACATTCCTCTTATTCAACTCAGCTGGGGAGGAAGTGCTACCCCTCCTGGTAGCATTTTGTAATCCGGGAGCATAGCTCCCTCAAAAGGAACAGGATAAAAGAACGGTTGTTGTGTTACTTGTGCCATAGGATGAAATGGAACTGGAACTAGAAATGTTGTAGTCTGGGTAGTAATAGCTTGAGAAATCTGAGTTTGAACGTTTTGGGTTATCCTATCTCGTTCCATTCGGTGCAAAATATTTCGAAGTTCTTGCATCTCACTTTCCAATTTATTAATATACTTACTCTTTTCATCCTTATGTTCACATCCCGATGTGCCAGTTTGATTTATTATATCCAACACATTCACTATTGAAGTCCTAGCCACTTCTTGGGTCACAAGAGTGTTTGTAGGTGTATCTTTTTCAGCCATATCTGTACAATCACATCATCTCACAATCTCATTAGATAAATTGTTAGTACACAAATTACTAAACAAAGCATCTCCAACTCACTCTAATTCCCCCCAAGGAAAGTTTGACCCATCACGAGCCAAGATTTGGGAATGCAACACTCTAGCCGTGCATGCATCGCCAAACCAAGACTCTGATACCAAAACTGTAACACCGGAAAACCAAAGCCATTTTTTTAATAGCGTTTCGGAAGCTTAATTAAACAAACTTGCTTTACAAACAATACAAATATTTACAAATCATAAACATCTATTCACAAATAACAAAAACAATTGTCATGGTGTTACAAAATAAACTAACTCGTTTGCTTTAACTTCAAAACATATCAGAGTAGGGTTGAGCTTTCCTTCTACAACCACCAACGACTAACAAACTTGCAAAGCAACAACTGAGGGGAATTAGCACAAAGTTAAGTGAGCAGAAGCTAAACACAAAGGCAAACATCATCGGTCAATATCAGAGCATGTAACCACACAATCAATAAGACCGGCGGTTCGGCATAGAACCTACAACCAATGCCAGCCAAAGTAAAGGTTTACCGATAGCCCTCCGCTAAATTGGCACAGTGAAATTCCCCACTGACACAACGCATGCATCATGAGGACTACCACTATTCAACCAACCAACAGACGAGCCAAGCCTAATTCCACCGTATAGCTGACTTCTTAAACGCAACTCGATATCATCCAAAGAGTGCGTATCGGCCAAATAGTCTTGAAACAGATATAATCAATCAACAATTACAATCAATCAAAAATCAACAATCAGACTCAACAGTCTATCAATCACATACGCATGCATCACATCAATAACATCAACCATAATTTTTACCATCCGCAATTAACATTCACTTACCTCGTGATCTTAAATGTGAAACTCAGATATCTTATATCACTGAGTCTTTGTGTTTCTTAAACAACGAAATCAGTCTCGGATTCATAAATATATATGCCCACGTATATTTATATCTCTAGTGATTGTAAACAACTTAATATAATCATATAAGTGATAACTCAATATATCTAACACAAACACAAAACAAAAACAAGAAATCTTCCTGAAATGGCCCGGTCGCGCCGCGACCATCAATTGTGTCGCGCTACGACACAATCGGATTTGGGTATCGGATTTAGAGTGTGGGATTTGGGTACCGGTTTTCAAAGAATCGGATTCTCAGGGTCGGATTGCGAACTATCGGATTTTGTCGGGGTCGCGCCGTGATCTTGCTTTTTGCAATTCCTCTTCTTCTTCAACTTGTAACCAGCCGACAAAAAATTAATGAAATCCATTACTAACATCTTATTTATTTAAACAAAGCACTTCTAACACATATATAACTTCCTATAACAAGCCATAAGTCATCTTAAACACTTTTTAAAAAATTAAAACACAAAACCAACAAAACCCACTTAATCAAGTTTCTTCAAAATCAACCATGGTGATTCTTCATATAAGCATGTTATTCAACAGAAAATCATTCGAAGCTAATCCTAAACATGTCAAGAACAAAATCTAACCTTTGCTTGAATTATAAACAACAAATCCTTCACTTTGAATCTTCAAGTTTAACAACTTTAAAGGTTTCTTCTTAGAGAGGTTTTCTATCACACACAAACACATTTACACTTTGCAAATTATGAGCAGATGACATACTCATGCTATTACACGTACACATATAATTTGCTAAATTCTAACCAGGAGGTGGATAAAGACTTATCCATTTTCGTGCATAAATACATATCATAGATACATACATACATAACATACATATTTTCTTTTCTTCCAGTAAAATATATATGTATTTATATATATATATATATATATATATATATTTTCAATTTCCATCTATATGTCAAATTTGTTAATAAAAATTTAAACATATAAACACCTAGTTAACAAAACAAACACGTACCGCTAACTCGCTAACGACTAGCTTGGGTTTGCGGGTGTTACAGATAGGATAGAAGAAGTCAAGGAGAACAAGAAACTCCTCTTTAACAAAGAATATGAATTCTTTTTTGCTTTTAAAGGTGAGAGTCTAACTCAGACATACACCAAGTAAATGACTTAAAAGGGCATATTTATCCAACAACAACTTTGTGTTGTGAAATAAGTTTCTTGACTCCCTCTTTGAAACTTGGGATCACTTTGTCACAATACTAAGACATAGTGAAAAGGTAAAAGGGATTTTTCTGGTTTCTCTTTATGGTAACTTACTAAACCATGACCAATCAATCGAGAAAAGGAAGTTGTTATCCAAAGAGATGAAGGAGGTAGTAAAGGCTTCACCAACTACCCTGGTATCTAAAGATACTAGGATGAGAATCATAACCAAGCTCATGCATTTGTGGACCGATGAGGATAAGAGGTTGATTAGCCTTAATGTCAAGGCTAGATCAGCTCTTGTCTCTGAAGGTATCTATTTGGCATATTCAAGACGAAGCAGAAGCATAGTATAGTTCAAAAATCAAAAGAGTCCAAACAAACACATCCCAATGGACCAAAATCTAGACATGGTATGAAACTAAAACAAAGGAACAAGAAGGAAGAACTAGTTATACCTTTAAGCAAGATAACAATAACAACTTCTTGTCAAGTATGTAGAATTCAACAAGAGAATTCCTCTAGTGTAGTTCACCCCAAGCACACTTGATTCCCCAATGCTAGTAGGTTGATGTAGACACCAAAACAACAAGATCAAAACTCAAATTGCACACTTTGTTGCATCAAACTTGATCACCAAAATGTACATACAAAACTAGAGAGAATGTTATGACAAGAACCCTTGAGAACTCACTAGTGTTACCACCCAAGAACTCTCAAATTCGTGACCTTTGAAACTGCCAAAAATGATGATACTTAATCCCATTTAAAATGAGCATTAAAACCAATCAATTATGCTATTAAAGGCCAAGGACACGGCCCGTGTCACATTGACACGGCCGTGCCGGCCCAAAGTCCACGGCCTAAAACTGGGCCAATATGTCCCATGCCTGTGGACTAGACATGGCCCGTGACTCACATGGCATGGCCGTGTCTCACCCTGCCAAAGCCCATTTTGGCATTTTTCTCTCTTTTGCTTGATCGTGTTGCCGGAATCAATACTTGGTGTGTGACCCAATAGGTCTATACCTCATTAGCAGTGCTATTTACTCGTGTGTGTCAGCGGGCATATACCAACAGACTCCCATTTGCACGTGACACGACTACGAAAAATAACGCAAACGTAGAGCGGCCTCTAGCAAGACATCTATGCTACCAAGTCAGTATAGGGTATGCCACTCTTGACAAGATCCCAATCATAAAATGATTGTCCTAAAGATAAATGATCATGTACATCCCTTTGTTCGCGATATCCTATGTGAACATAAGGCATGGAATACAGTTAACCTTTAGATCGTTCACGATTATGTTTCTCGATTCTAGATTAGTGGTGACCAACAAACCAAGTTAACATTGATCCATCATCAATATAACTTGAGCACGGCCATGCATATGAATGTCAGCACTCAATCATCGAGGGGCCCATGGATATCTTCTCTATACATAGAGGAACAAATTCCTTTTGACTACATAGTCCCGCCACATATAATACTCTACTCATTCATCTCCCTTATAATGACAAGTTACGGACCACGTTAGAAAATGATCAAAGCAAAGCAGACCTATGCTTTGGAAACACATGTATCTCTAGTTCAAGGATGAAACTCCATTATCATCCCGAGTTACTTATGACTAGAACCATGGAGTGAACTCGGGTGCGGGTCCTCCAATCACTTGAAACCCCTTTCAAATACAGGCAAGAATCACGTTTATCAAAACCAATTCTTTACCTCGATCTTAATTTATACTCCCTTCCCATATAGTATAACCGATTGTGGATATTTAGAATGAAAAACATTCTGGGAACTGTTTAAACATGCTAAGATGGAACACAGTAAGGATTCATAAAATACCCGCCCTTGGGCGTATTATTAAATCTCAATTTAATAATCGATATAGTATGAATTACAATACTGCTCAATGTCCCCAAAATATAAATACAAAACATAAACCAAAACAATATTCTAGCCAAGTCATATGCATTAGAAATGCTAGTTGACCTAGTATGATAAACATCATTAGTCAATAACAACGGCTTAACTAGTGGATTGTAACACAACATCCATATGTACTTTTGTTATTTACCTATATCTCTTTTGATAAGACTACTTTAAAAGCATGCGTCAAAGAGATCTCATTTTTCAAAATGTTAAAGTAATCACACCCTCATTGTCTCAAAAGCCCACAATAGGGTTAGTGATACTTCAAGAACCATCAACACCACAAGTTAGGATCATAAACTTTGATCAAGATCAACAGTTATCCTAGTAGAAACATGCATTAGAGTAAATACTTACTCCAAGCCTATTCTAATCATCAAACATCAAGAACATATCTCTATATTTCTTGAACTAAAATAATCCAATTTTGTATCCCCTAAGTGTCCTTATGGAGCTGTAATTCCTGAATTAGGTTCGCATATAACCTAATATCGGGACATTATCTACAATAAACACATATTATTAGGAATACAACAAAGCTCCCACTAGCCCTGACATATTTAAAAGTCTTATATATGCTTCTAGAAAACTCATCACTTTGATTTTCCAATAATATGCAAAGATCTTTCCTTTAAGATGCTAGCATAAGTCCGAAGTGGACTTATTCACTTTTGTAGACTTAATTTGGATACTACGGATATTAAGACCCTAAGAGAGTGTTATAAGCAGTTCCTCATAATATTGTTCCATGACGGAACGCGGTCAATAATATCCACGAGTATCAAACATTCTTCAACATAGCCACTAGGAAAAGTTTCTCCATAACCATCATGAAAAGTTTACAACTAGTCAGTATTTGAAGTTGTCTACAATTCCATCCATGTCAATCCCATTACTACCATCTTGGTTTACACCTAGGTATGGGATTAAGCCAAGTCAAGTACTCGGACATTTCAAATGGATTGTATCTCTTTATCATTTACTTCTTTTATTTTAGTGAATTCCGGATCCACTATATCTTCCGATAGATGGTGAACTTAACATGACTCATCATCAAGTCATTGCCACTTAGATATGAGAAACCCATATCTCTTTGGCTCTATATGAATCATATCAGAATTAAAAGAAGTAATGACTCTTAGTCAAATATACCAGCATATCCATGCCGATCAATCAATAATATTTGACTATATGCTAGTATCAACATCAGGTCTTTTATTTAAGTTCCACGTTCTTCCACTGGAATGCCTTAGCTATTGTCCCCTTTTAAGCACCAAAACATTGTTCTCGAAAGGTTAAATAACTAAAACTTAGAAGAACTCCTCAAATGTATTAGAACTTCTTGATTTCAAGTTCATCTATCTCCCATTGAATGTAGATTGGATAACTTCGAACTATGAGATAGACATGCAAAGAAATTTTCTAGTCATATCTTAATAAGTGCTAAGTAGACCATCAATTGAATTTAGATTTGAGGACTTAGTCACCATGGTAAATGAATGTACCAACAAATCAGACATACATTATTGACCCGTCATAAACCGGATCATTATCAATAATATCTGGTTCCCTCCACAATGACACCATGTACCAATGTATCTTAGTAGGATATGAATTGTGCGACTATTCCACAATTCACTATATGGTCATTCAATATAGATAGAAGGTATCTTAGCATCTTAACTAGATCTAAGTATCTTGATCTATATGCCCTATTGATTCTGAAAGTCGTTTTGGCTAATTCTGAACACCAACAAGGTTTCAGACATATACCTAAATTAGTAAATGTCTTGCAACTACTACCATCAAGGTAGTGACGAAGAAGTGTTTCTTTCGTCATTCTTTGTGGTGTGCTTGAACGGATTATCCACAAAAGTGTGATCAATATCCAACAAGCCTTCAGTCCTCTTACTAACTCCGGTGAAGGATCTCATAATCATCTTAGTCTAATAAACAAGATCAGCATCAAATGTTTAGCCCAAGGTTAAACTATTCCGAGATCCCAACCACATGGATCTAGGTGATATATTTCTTGTTTATGTGGTAAAGTTGATTATCTCACAAAGATAACTTATCCAAACCATTTTGGATTCAGAATTAGTTATTCATGAATATTTTATTACTTGTGATCAAATCTTGCATATGTCGTGACATGGATAATTTTGAATATAACAAATAATCTCATAATAATATATTTCATAACAAATTTCATATTTTAAGAAAAACTCATCGTCATCAAATGTATAGTTGTGTGCCATGTAGGGCAAAGCAACACATAAGCTATGACATGAATAAACTTTGAACAAACGATGCTAAAAAGGTTTTACATCAAGTCTTAAAACTTCAAAATTATATCCATTTTCTTAAAAAAAACAAGCATACAAAGAAATGTTACTTGCCACACAGGGCAACAAATATAGTAATAAATAACCGGCGACAAAAGCGAGATCAAGTCTCCTTATTTTCTCTTAGAGGACAATCATCATTGTTTCCTCATCCGAGATCCAGTTCCTCATGCTTTTCTTTGTTCCACCAAGAACCTACACTTTGTAACAAAATAAATTTGTGACAAACGTGAGTCAATCAGCTTGGGTCAACAACCCAGCTTATAGAAGAATAGCAATGAATCATGAACATACCTTAAGAGGGAAAGGTAACTCTCTCTTTCCTTAGAAGTTTTATATCCTGTCGGTACGTAGGGCAGTCGTGATGGCCCTAATTTCCAAATCTTCCACAGAAGTAGCAAACCACCCTTTCTTGAGTCGAGGCACATTTTCTATGTCCTTAAACTCAAATTCAAGGATAGGCTAACTCCAACCTTTCCTTTCAGGGTCGGTTTATTCTTCTTTTTCTTTTGTTTTTTTAAACCCAAGACAGGAATGGTTGAGGTGGAATTATGCTTGGCCATGTCAGACTCCGCAGACTTCAACATGCCATGCAATTCACTTAAGGATTTCTCCATTCCTTGCATGTGATAGTTTATGACAAACTGATCATATGATGCGGGCATGGAACCTAATTTAAGACAAACTGATCATTGTTAAAGATAATTATCCCATGTGTTTAAGAAAAACAATTATTTTAACAAGGGCTAAGAACCTAATTTCACCTTGCACCGTGATGGGTTTGCCGCGGTTAATGTGGCGAAGCTATTTAGGGCGGTAACCATTTTACCAATTGTAATCTCTATTACAACTCTTAGAAACTTGCGGGATCCATTGACATCCACTATGTCGGGCCTTCCTCACACCAATCTCAATGTATAATTTTGTTTAGCTCGTGCTTATCTCAACAACTAACCAAGAATTATATACCAAAATTAAAAATCATCCGACAAGACATACGGATGGCACTCTAGACCATCAATTGGCTCGTGCTTAGCTCGACAATCATTAGATTCGGGTGGTGTCATCTTACGGATGGTGCGTGATTTATCTTTTGAAAAACGGGATTTTGTTTCCGGTTTGTAAAAACCTTTTGTAAATTAACAAAGTGTCAAAACGATTTTAAGCACTTTATAAATATAATACCAATTTTATATTTTCTTTGTCAATTCTATTTGCGCGAGATTGTTAACTATTTTAATAAACGTTGTATTTTATTTAATTTTTAAGGAAAAATTATCTAGCATGCGATTCCTAAACCATGCATAGAAAATAAAACACAACCACACAAATAAAATAAAATTCGCTAACATGCCCAAAATCCTATGCGTTTTCCCCGTGAGCCACAACGGGGAAAACAAGGCCAAAACCTAAGGACAAGGTAATGTCTCGTTGGGTGAGCTCCCACGGGATCCGACACCTCCAATAGCGAGTGGACTCCGTCTCGCCAAGACGTCATCATCATGACTCCCGTTGACACCTCCGGTTCAAGTTCTATACTATCTACAAATACATAAAATATTCAAACGACACGCAGGTCGCATTCCTACACTATTTATACAAATACACGGAATAAAAGAAATGGCGTGCAAGCCGCACCAATAAATAAATAAATAAATATTACACCAATATAGCACACAGGCCACCAAAAACCAAATTAGTCAACCACCACAACACACAGGTCTAAGGGCATAACATGTTACCGAATTAACTCAAACGCAACATAACAAAACATGGTGTGCCACACAAAACCATGAAATACATATATATATATTAGTTAAGATTGTCTAAAACATCAAAGGCATAAAATGACAATCCTTGTACGTATGCATTAGTGAACCCAACCAATTTTGAAACACATATTCATATATACATTTATAAGTATATATTTATGTACACTTCATGCCAAGTTACAATAAATATATAAATATAAAAACTAAAGTATTATGGGGCAACAAATATATCAAGACCAGTCCAAAAACCAGTCAACAAAAGTCAAACCGAAAAACCTTTGCAAGAAAACAATTTTCTTATAATTTTAAAAAACTAAATCTTTCAAAAAAGCCAGCCACGGCCGTACCTCACAAGGCACGACCGTACCCTACGGGTAAGCCCTCAGGCACAAGGGTACCTTGACCAAATACATCCGCCGACAGGCACGCCCGTACCCCCATAGGTACGGCCGTGCCTCCGTTCTGCCATTTGACAAATAACACTTTTTTATGGTTTTTCTTGACTTGTTAGTGCAAAGCCATGTTAGATATAGCTCTGATACCACCGAAGGGATTTGTTTGGCACATTTTGCCATTTGACAAACACATCCCAATGGACCAAAATCTAGATATGGTATGCAACTAAAACAAAGGAAGAAGAACAAAGAACTAGTTATACCTTTAAGCAAGATAACAATAACAACTTCTTGTCAAGTATGTAGAATTCAACATGAGAATTCATCTATTATAGTCCACCCCAAGAACACTTGATTCCCCAATGCTAGTAGTTTGATGTAGACACCAAAACAACAAGATCAAAACTCAAATTGCACACTTTGTTGCATCAAACTTGATCACCAAAATGTGCATACATAACTAGAGAGAATGTTATGACAAGAACTCTTGAGAACTCACTAGTGTTACCACCCAAGAACTCTCAAATTCGTGATCTTTGAAACTACCAAAAATGATGATACTTAATCCCATTAAAATGAGCATTAAAACCAATCAATTTTGCGTTACAGACCAAGGACACGGCCCGTGTCACATTGACACGGCCGTGTCGGCCCAAAGTCCACGGCCTCAAACTGAGCCAATATGTCCCGTGCCTGTGGACTAGACACGGCTCATGCCTCACATGGCATGGCCGTGTCTCACCCTGCCAAAGCCCATTTTGGCCTTTTTCTCTCTTCTGCTTGATCGTGTTGCCGGAATTAATCTAACATCCTCAATTTGGGCCTAGTTGTTAATAGTATGTACGCATATGTAATTAATGTAATAGGAGAATGTTTTATTTGTATGTACTTGATGTGTTAATGTTAAATGAATATATTCATGTTGTGTGTTAAGTATGTTGTAAGTATGTACGTATGTATGTATGTTAATTATGTGTGTACTAAATATATATATATATATATATATGTACTAATTATATAAATTAGAAAGAAAGAAAAGAATAAAGAAAAAGAAAAAGAATTAGATATTTTGTCCAGAGGCGGTTTGCCTCTGGATAAGATTTATATAAGTGTTTGTGTTTTGTGTATATTGACTTACAAAGTCAATAGTTGCAAACCTTCAAAACACACACACTTGTTGTAACTCTCGTGAGTTCCTGAAGAAGATTTCGTGAAGTTGGAAGATTTGAAGTTGTAAACTTAGAACAGGTTAGTTTAATGTTTGTTATGAAGCCTAGACATGTTTTATACTAGATATATGTGTGTTATGTGGCTGGAAGTTTGTGTTGGAGTTGAAAACTCAATTGTTGAACATGAGAGCTTACTTAACAAGTGGGTTTCTCATGTTTGATGTATTTAAAAGGTGTTAATGTGTTTATGAGGTTCATATGGGTGGTTTATGAAGTTCTAAGATGTTTTAGAAGTGAAGACTAACAAGTTTGAAATCTGGGTTTTTGAAAATATTGAGTAAAAGTCGCATGAGTGATGAACAAGAAGAAGATGAAGTGCAGGATTGCACGCGACGCGACGCATCGAAGAAGGGGACGCGACGCGTTCCCGCATATTCGTGCGACATTCACTTTCATCCGACTCTTGCTTCATCCGACTTTTACTTGATCCGACTTTCATGGTCCGAAAGTCGCATGAACCATCCGAAAGTCGCATGGGTCATCCGACTTTCACTTAAGTGGTCCGACTTTTGAAATTGATCCGAAAGTCGCATGGAAAGCGCGACGCGACGTGTCCGGCCCTTGGACGCGATGCGTCGGGTGAAAGTCAAGAATATCCATTTTTAAAGGTTAAGCGATTTTAAGGCACATGTTGTGCTATGTATTGTAAGATTCTTTTAAGGTGTTTATGAGCCTTAATTGGTTCTTGTACGTATTCTTGTGATAGAAATTAATACGTGCAAACGCTTAACGCGATTGCCGATGTTTTAGGTAAACGTGTCAGCTGAACCAGCATTAAGTAAATGAACGTAGTAAGCTAGTCAGGTGAGTACCTGCTTTCATGAGACTCAGTAGAGTAAGGCTTGTATGCTAGATGACTGCATGATCATATTATGTGTGTCCGACTTGTTTTTGAAGGTATGCTCAAGGAGGTAAGTGTATGACTTACATAATGTTAAAATGTATATTAGGTGCATGCCAGCGGGTCCAGAACCTCTTAGTTATTATTGATGATTGTACGAATGAATGATTGAATGAATGTATGATATATGAATAGATGATGATAATTGATCCTTAATGGATCATATGTATGTATGAATGTATGTACATTGTCTGCAGACTATCTGACGCATGGTTAAGGTCAACTTTGAAGTTGGATCCCATGAGGACTTCGGCCATAATTCGGAATTTAACAGTGATTCGGGAGGCATTCCGGATCGTAGGTTCCGTAGAACCGCCGTTCCTTAACGTGAGTGGTAATCGGTTAGATAACAGCTGGATTACTTGAGGAGTCTTTGACTCTGAAACGATGTTTGGTGGACTGCTTTATGCTCCCCCACCAGCGCGGTTGGTCGTGTCTGATCCCCCGGTCTGAGGTATTGAGCGGGATTGATTACCCTGCAAGACATGACTCTTACTGATCTTATGAGCACACCGCTATGTGTTAAGCTAGCAATGATTGTTTATGTATGATATATGATGCATGACTTACTGTACTGATACTTATGATAAGTATGTACTCACTAGCTAAGTTGTTAGCTAATGGTGCTATGTTGCCTCCTTTCAGGTAAAGACTAGAAGGCTTGGTGAGGCGGGTGGCTTTTGATTGTAAATATCCCTTGTGGGTGGAACACTTTATTATGATGTAATGTAATTTGATATTATGTCCGGTTCCTGTGATAGGTAACACCGGTGTATGTTTTGAAAGATGACTATGTAATTATCGGTGTTACAATCAATACTTGGTGTGTGACCCAATAGGCCTATCATCAGATGAAGATGAAGTGATCACTGCTCAATTCTGCTTAATGGAAAACATAGGTAGTGATAGTTTCTTTGGCGAGGACATGAAAAAGGCTACCAAAGCCTGTTCAGCTACCAACTGGGATCCTTCCTCAATGTATCAGAATGACAAATTTATTAACTACAGTGATAATGAGAAAAATTCTATGTTTGATTACTTGTGTATCGATTTCCAATCTGGTATTCAAAGAGAAAAGAAGCTAAAGATAGAGATTAAATCACTTAGGGAGAAATTAACTCTTAAAGATGATGAACTTAGATAGAAAACAATCTTAAATGATGAACTAGATAATCAAAAGATATTTAATGAGATCTTAGTAAACTAGTGAAGCAACAAAAAAGTTTAATGACCTTCAAAAGATAGTTAAATCTTGGTGTATATCTATTGAAAAGACCACTGAGTGTGTTAATGAGCAAATACCAAAACAAGTCCAGGCTATCATTGGTGGAAATTACTCTAAAGCTGTTAACTATGTTGATTATACTAAAAACCTAGTTATCTTAGACAATGCTGACATTTTGCCACAAACTTTTCACAAAGTTGTTAAAGGTAAAAGTGTGTTCACAAATAAGTTTGTTAAAAGCAAAGGTTCTCATGACAAAGACTTAATCACTCCTGTAGCTGATTCATCCTCTATTGTGAAATTAGAATGCAAAGTTGCTAAGAAATTAAAGTAAAAAGATGTGAGAAGAGGAAATGAATCATTTGTTGAGACCAAAGAGACATTATGTTGTTAAACCTTGAAAACAGATGACTTAAATCTTAGTACTAACCAAACTGTTAAATCATTAGCTGTAACACCCGCAAACCCGGGCTAGTTGATTAGCGAGTAAGCGGTACGTGATTTTGGGCTGTTTGCATTTAATTGATTATGTGGTTACTAGACTTAATTAAATTAAATTGAAAAGTATAAATATATATATATATATATATATATATATGTTTGCTGGAAGTGGAAATAAAGAAAGAAAAGTTTATGTAAGTAAGTATGTATGTATGTATGTATGTATGTAAGTATGTATGTAAGTATGTATGTATGGGAAAATTTAGCCACCTCCTGCTTTGAAATCCGGGTCCTTGAAAATCCGACAAATGCAAATCCGAGAAACCCAAAATCCGCTACCCAAAATCCGACACCGAAATCCGCTAGTGTCACAGCGCGATAGGCTCATTTCAAGAAACTTGATTGTTTTGCTTTGAACTTGTTTGGGATGTGATGGATTATTATTTATATGATTATTTTATGTTGTTTACAAGTTATATAGAGATATAAATATATATTATGGATATATATTTATGAGTCAGAGATTGACTTCAGTTTGTTGTGTTCTCAAAATTTGCAAAGACTCAGTGATATTAGACAACTGAGCAGACAGGAACGAGGACTGAGGTGAGTGGAAGTGTACTCATGAGTGGTGTTGGTGGTAACGCTTATGGTTATATGAATTGAGATATTCTTATGAATTGGATTTTCCATGATAGACTGTTTAGTCTGAGATGCCATGATAAACTGTTTAGTCTGAGATGCCATGATAGACTGTTTAGTCTCAGATGCCATGATAGACTGTTTAGTCTAAATTGCCTTGATAGAATGTTTAGTCTAAGATGTCATGCTAGACTGTTTAGTCTAAGATGCCATGATAAACGGTTTAAGTTGAGTTGTCAGTATGGAATGTGTTACTTGATGCGTGTTCATAGACTGTATTGATTGTTATTCGTTGGTAGTTGATTGAGATCGTTTGGATTGTTGCGTGGTCAGTGTACATGGTTAATGATATGTGCCCGTGGTGAGACCTGTACGTATGGTTAACGATATGCGTACATGGTTAGGGGTCAGCTATCGTATGTGTTGGGCTGGGCTATCTACTATTGGTTGCAAAGTTATAGATCTTCTATGCATTTGTTGTAGCAGAAGGGGTTTAACTGTACCAAGTAGCAAATAGCTATCGGTAAACCTTTGCTTTGGCCCGCATCGGTTGCAGGTACTGCAGAACCGCCGTTCCTCTAGAGGTTGGATTGGTTTGTGATGATAGTTTGATCTGTTGAGATCTGTTTGTTTGATCGGATGGTGATTGCTTGTGCTTGTTGATTGTGGATGCTTGTTTGTAGCTTCCATTCACTTAGCTTTGTGCTGATTCCCCTCGGTTGATTGCTTTTTGCAGGTTTGGCTGTTTAGCCTTGTTTGTGGGGAAGGGAAATTTGACCAACGCTCTGATATTATGTTTTGAGAAGAGACGAGCCTTGTTTATAAGTATTTTGTAACACAACTTGATGTGATGTTTGTAAACAGTACTTTGTACTTTGTATTTGTTTAAATGAAATCAGTTAACGCTTCCACAACAATTTTAAAAAAATGGCTTGAGAATTTGCGGTGTTACATTAGCTAATACTTCTGTATCAACTGATAAATTAGTAGATGATAAATGATCAGTTGATGACCTGTCAGCTTATCATAGCTCATCTTCTAAATGCTTAGCTCATCATGAGGTAAAGGAAATGATGTTCACATTGTTCTTAAGTCCGTGAGCAAAAACTCTTTAATATTAAGGGTCAATCTAAGGTGCATGTGAGCAAAGACCTAAAAGGCTTACAGGATCAGCTTCATAAGCTGAGTGGTCAAGTTAGTCAGCTGATGACCAATAGTCACCAGAGGACTGATGTGACAGCTCATAGACATTCTAAGAAAATTGTTCAATGCTCCAAGGCCACTAAAAGCCAAAAACGTTATAAATGTAGAAGCAAAGAACATAAGGCCTTTGAATGTTCTCGAGAAGGGAATTCGAGATTGCGAACTTGTATTGAAAATATAGTTGTTCATGTTATCTTTAAACAACTTGAAATGAAGTGGATAGCTAGGTACAATCCACAGGGGTCCACTACTTAGTGGATTTCCTATGTGTCACTAATCCTTCTTTCATTCATATATGTACATGGAAGTAGTTCATGGTTTCTCTAGACAGTGGATGCTCCAGAACCATGACAGATAACAAAGCCCTGCTCACAAACTACAAGAAGGGAAAGGGTCCCAAGGTGACCTTCGGTGATAGCAACCATGACGAAAAAAAGGCTATGGTGAACTTCATAATGGGAACCTCAAGTTGTCAAAAGTTTCATATGTTAAAGGACTAAAATATAATCGCATAAGCATAAGTCAATTGTGTGATGGAGATAATGAGGTCCACTTCACAAAGACAAGGGGTTCCATAATTAATCAAGAAGGCAAGACTATATTAACTATTAAGTGCCAAGAGATCAAAGGATATATATACTCTTGATATGTTCTCTGGTGATCTCACAAAAGAAACATGATTGTATTCCAAAATACTAGAGGATACAAACTGGCTTTGGCATAAAAAGCTTTCCTACCTAAATTTTAAAAAATATCAACAAGCTTAGCAAAGGTGAACTAGTATCAGGACTGTCTTCACTGACATATTCCAAGCCTAAACCTTGTTCTACTTGTGAAAATGGAAAGCAACATAAAACACCTTTTCCATCTAAGTAAACCTTCTCTATAACTGAACCATTCTACATGCTGCACGTGGATCTATTTGGCCTAGTTGCAACTTCTAGTTTTGGTGGAAGTGAGTATGCTCTTGTTTAGCTGATGAATTTTCAAGTTACACTTGGGTATTCTTTCTTATACCTAAAAGTGAGGCTGCTGAAGAAATCATTTGCTTTATCAAGAAGATGGAACTGATGAACACCAATCCAGTGAGGATGTTGAGATGTGATCATGGAACTGAGTTTATAAATCAAACTCTGCAAGCATTCTGTGATGATAAAGGGATATCTCAAAAATTTTCGGCTCCAAGAACCCCACAACATAATGGTATAGCTTAAAGGAGAAATAGAACATTAATTGAGGCTGCAAGAACAGATCCCTAGTTATAAAAAGGCATAACTAGACTCCTTATGAAGTGCTAAAAGGAAGGAAGCCTAGCATCAGTTTTCTGCATATCTTTGGCTGTCAATGCTTCATTCTCAACCTGAAGGATCATTTGAAGAATTTTCACTAAAAGTTGATGAAGGAGTGTTTGTGGGCTATTCTGTGATTTCCAAATCTTACAGACTCAGTGTTGGAGTCTGCCCACTTACACACGTATGTCGGTATCACTGCTAATGAATCGCGAGCCTATTTGGTCACATGCCAAGGATTGATCCCGACAGCTTTATGTGGAAGGAAAAGGTCAAAGAATCGATAATGTTTTGATTCGAGGCTTCACGGCCATGAAGGGTGCTCCATGGGTCGTGAAGCTAGTTGCCCTAACGTTTACTCGACGGCTGCAATGAGTCGTGATGATTTTGGTCTTGACGGCCCGTGATGAGGTCATAAGGAGTCGTAAAGAGAGACACCCTCACGAATCCTTGACTGGGCGGCACGGCTCGTGAAGCTCTAGGTCACCTCGTGGCGCATTTAGGCTTCACGACCCGTGAGAGCCCCGTGAAGGGTCATAAAGAGGATAGCTCAAGTGACACTTGTGTTTTATTAGACCATTTGATGGTCCAATCAGAGGCAAGCCTTTTGGCCGACCCTAGAGAGATTTTGAGTCCAGATTCAAGGTTGGAACACTATGGTAACATGTCACATTTCTCTCCTACATCAAGTTCTCTCTTGGTAACATGGTTCCTTGAGTGTCATGGGCTGTGTTCATAATTCAAGAGAAGAAGTTTTTGAGCTATTCTAAATGGTGGAGTCGTGTAGGACTTTCACTTGAAGGCACACTAGCATTTGGGGATCAAGTGCTCTTGTTATGGACTAGCAATGGAGGAGGAAGGCACATGTTTCCTCAAGTTCATCCCACCACCTTGAAGAACTCAATTTCCAGTAGCCATGATGGTATAATTTCTATTCCTTCTTGTTTGTTTTTAGTTGCAATTTGGTTTTGTAGTGTATTCCACCATTGGAACACGTTGTGGGTTTTGTACTTGTGTTTGATTTATGTTCATGCGTGCTTCTTTTGTTGTTGCTTCCACTGTGATTGTGCACCACCCCACATGTTCCAACAGTGGTATCAGAGCCATCTCTACAAACAAATTGCACTTTGATGGCTTGAAAACCGAAAATATGCATTCTGTTTAGAAGAGCTTCACGGGCGGTGAAGCTTCTGCTTCACGGGTCGTGAAGCCTACACGAATGGCTTCATGGGGTGTCGGTCGTGAAAGGTTTTGACTGTGTTAGAGTCGTCGAGCTCATGGGCCCTCACTGTGAAGGAGCTCGTGAACAGTGTCTTGAAATGTGTTCTCAAAATGTTTGGGTGATTTTGATTCATATATTTATATGTATTGGGTGGTTTTGGCATAAAACGCACACATGCATATACTTGTATTGTGTATATATGAATATATGTTCTCAAAATGTTTGGGATACTAACGCTATGTACAAGGATTGTTCATTTTGTGCCTTGAGTGCTTTACTAGTTTGAACAATCTTAATCGAGATACATTTTGCATGGTTTTGTTGTGGCACACCATGTTTTGTTTGTGGTTGTTGTTGTGTCCGGTAACGCCTTGCCTATTAGACCTATGTGTTGGTTGTTTGGTTGTTTATATATTCATTCATTTGGTGGCTTTTAGTCACAATGGTTTGTAATAACATTAAATCTGTTTGTAAATTTGTATATTTATTATTGCTTGCATGTCATTGTTTTCCATTGTACTTGTTTATAAGTAGCTTAGAATAGCAATCGTGGCTTGCATGCCGTTTCTTTTCAAATTGTTTGTAATCGGTAATCTTGGATCCGGAGGATCATTTGGAGATGACAGATTCTGTGGGAGCACATCCAGCGAGACCATTTGGTTGTCTCCTTAGTTTGGCCTTGCTCTCTCTGTTCGGCTCTCGGGGAGGACGCATATGGTTTAGGGGTGTGTTACCAGATATTTGCTATGTGCGTGGTTGTGATTTATTTTGTTATTTTCTTGTGTGGTTGTTTAGGATATTTGCATGCTAGAAAACTTTTCAAATAATAAAATCCCAAGTTGTTAAATTGTTTAACAAACCCCGCGCGCTCACGATTAACATATAAAATATAAATTGGTTTTTATTAAAGTGAAAAATGTGTTTTGTCACTTATTTGTTAATCAACTTGAAAAAAGGTTTTCTAAACCGGAAAAACAAAAGTCCCGTTTTTTCTCAAACGTAAATTACACGCCACCTGTAAGATGACACCACCCGAATCTAGTGAAACAAGATTGGTTGTCGAGCTTTAGCCAAGCTAATTCTTGTGTAACTGTGTGGAAGGTGAGTATGGCGACTTGGAATTATTGGTTGTCGAGCTTAGCCGAGCCAATGATAGTCAAGGATGTCAACGTGTATCTTGAAGGACGATTTACAATTCCAACTTAATACGCCTTGGTAATTGGCGTGCCTATACTGAGTTGCCAAAGTGGCTTAACGAGGAATCGGTGTGAGAAGGGATCAAACATGCCAAACCGATGCTATGAGTGTCGATGGATCCCGCAAGTGTCTAAGACTTGTGATCTCAGATTGCAATTGGTAATGCATTTACCGGCATAAATAACTTCATGAAGTGATCAAACCCGTCATGTAGTGGAGTGAAAAAGGTTCTTAGCCCTTGTTAAGATAATTGGTTTTCTTAAAAACTAAATGGGTTATTATCGTAACGAGGATTATATCAAAACTAACTAAAACGTGTATTCTAATATCTTTATTACAAACACGCTACACGTATTGGATCTGGTCATTACCACTAGGAATCCCGATTCACTGACTGTTTTGATTCTACTAGAGCAGTTCAATTTCACATCTCAGTTAACATAGTCATCATATCATAATATCATACCTTGTACTCGCGTGTGACCACTCGGACTAGCTCCAGTACATAGCTCATCGTAATATTTAATTTTTGAAAAGGTTTCAAAACATTGTCTAAAATTCTTCACGAACCAAGGTTTAAGTTCAAACACGCGGAAACGTATTCAAATCCCTTAAACCAAGGCTCTGATACCAAGTTGTAACATCCCAATTTTTTTAAAGAAATGCCAAAGCGTACGATTAATATCCTACCATAAATAAAACATTGTATAACATTAATTACAACCCTGGGTGAAAACCCATAAAATCGTAAATTCAATTGTAATAGTTTTCGGAATACATCGGGAAATTCAAAATAGTTAAAACATTGCGGAAGCTTGTGGGAGATGAGCTATCAAACACGTACTGGAGCCCCGCCATGGCCATCACCTGAAAAGAGGGTTAAACAATAACCGTAAGCACGAAGCTTAGCGAGTACTTTTACTTACAATCAACCATATGACATCAAATTATTTGTTTCCATAATCATGCTACATCTTTCATTCCCTCTACCGTAGTAGTCGGTCCCACATTCCCGTCACTGAAGTGAACAGTCCAATCATTCCCGTCACGGAAGTGAACGGTCCCATCATTCCCGTCACCGAAGTGAACGGTCTCATCATTCCTGTCACTGAAGTGAACGGTCCAATCATTAAGCAAAGCATAACACATCATCAATTCATCAATTCATAGGTTTATCGAATAATATAACATACAACACGTCAATCATGTACATCATTAGGTTTAGATAGTAAGTAAGAATACTCACCTGTCTGTAGTCTTAGTTTCTCAATCTTAGTTCATTAATTCACTTGTGATTACTTGCCAATCACCTGTCACCTACAATAGGTCTAAATAAATCAATACCGTGTACGAATTCCTTGCTCATACACAATCGTCTGGGATCCAAAATTGGACCCTATGACTTATGAAAGTTGGATCATCATAACTCAAAGGTCGGATCACCTAACTAATCCGAAGGCCGGACCATATGAGTCCCCAAAAGTCGGATGGTATGGTTTACAAGTAAAAGTCGCATGAGGGTATAAGTTTGAGGTGTAAGTCACGTGTGGTAATATGTGTAGGTCGCATGAGGTGTTTTTGGGTATGAAAGTTGCATGGTGATTTTAAGTGAAGGTTGCATGGGTGTAGGCTTATAAAGTTGCATGGTAGGTTTCATGCGAAAGTCGCATGGGGTAGTATGTATGTATATGAAAGTCGCATGAGGTTTCAAAGTGAAAGTCGCATGGGATCAAAGTGAAAGTCGCATGAGGTTGTTTTGGTGTGAAGGTCACATGGCATATTTGATAGGTAAGTCGCATGGTGTGGTTTTGGTGTGAAGGTTGCATTGCATATCTGATAGGTAAGTCGCATGGTAGGGAGTCATCCTTTCCAGTTCATTATTTTTCATCAACCAGACTCCATGGCCAACAATCAAGTTCTTTCAAAACTTAACCAAATCATTTTATGTTTGTTACAAAACATTTCTTCATTCATTTGAAAACTTCCTTCAAGATATATTCATGTTTCATCAAGTATTAGAGGTTCACATCTAATTTATTTTCTCTGGTTCTTTTATAAACCCAAAACCCCAAAAACCCAGATCATAACTCACTCTATCATCATTCAAATAAGATAAAATTGATACCTACCATATCATACTAAAGTAGAAAACATTACCTGATGATTCTCTTAACAATTCATCAAGTCCATAAATTATTCTTGGTTTCTTCTTCCTCTGTTCCTCGAGAGAGTTTTTCACACACACTGGTTTTCTTTTGAATGAATGAAACAGTATCCAAGTGTTAGGGGCTGTGCCCTAAACCCCTTTATATACTTTCCTTTAAAAGGCCTAAGCCCAACTTTTAAATCAATAGGCCCAATAGTGCTTAACCCAATGAATTATTTACATTAGTCCATTTTACCAACTATTTATCCAAGCCCAAATAATTAAATTTAGTCCACAATTAAATCCATAATTCAATACTATAATCATCTCCTCAATAAAATATTCTTTTATTTATTTTTGGAAGTTCGGGCATTACATTTCTGATCACCCCACTACATATGGAGGATTCTCCCCTACTTAAGATTCTGACTACATAGTAATCTCCGCTGAGATGTAATCGTGGTATGATGTCGACTCAATAATCCACTCCTACCACTACGTCAAGTTTTCCCAAAGCTATTGATACCAATCCCTAGTAAACTCTTCACGTATCGGTACCCAATATATCCCTCGACAACGTTGACACCTAAAAGACCATATTAGCGTCATCCTACCTCCAAAGGAGTTTCTACACATTCAAGTCTATCACTTAAGTTGTTACAAAATCATAAAACATGAAAACCTACTAATTCCAGAGTTAATAATAAGAGTGTTTACACAAGGTTAATAGTAATAGTACATGCATTCACTTCATGCTCTATCTTAGCTTCTTTGGTTGTAAAGGCCCTCCCCCTTCCCCTAGGTGCTTCCTTCTTTTCTTCTTCCCTTCCACCTATAATCCTAGGAGTGGCTGGCACAACTGCCTTGACTTCCCCGGTAATTAACCAAGGGACTCATTCCTTATGTGCCATGGTTGATAACAATTGAAGCAGACCTTTGCAGTCTCTACTAATGTGACCCAACCGGTCACACTCGAAACAACCCGAAGCCATAGATTTACACTCTCCCAAATGATTCTTGCCACACTCGAAACAAAACGTTTACTTGTTCCAACTCCCTTTTTTGTACTTCTCAACCTCCTATTTCTCTAACTCCGGTTTCTGTGCTCTAGCAACAGCCATCATCTGATCCAGAGTCTAGTACTTAGTTAAATCCACACACCCATGTAGCGGAACATTTTCATCTTTCTGTTTGCCACATATTTGGGACAAAATCGAGACTTCTCCAAAAACATCATATTTAACTCATTGATGGATTTAGTAGTCTGCTTCATAGCTAGAAATTCACCGGTGATCATTTCAACCTCCACCTGTGTCGTAAACCTCTCGGTAAACATCTCTTTAAATTCCTCCCAGGTTATTTCCAATAATGCTTCACCCTTCTATTGAACCAGTAGCGACGACCAGTCTTTTGATGCCGTACGTAGTAGGTTAATAGCAAAAAGTACTTTACGATCCGCGGGAGAATAGCAAGTACGGAACACAATTCTGACCTTCGTGATCCATCTAGTGCTAGCCACTGGGTCAGGCTTCCCCTTAAACACAGGAGGATTGCAAGTTGAAAAGTCATGGTAGCTACAACCCCCATTAGTACCCTGGTTGGTAACTTAGTGTTCTGGTCGACGGTTATTCTCCCTGGCTGTCACAACCCGTTCCACCTCTTCCATGACCATCACTTTCATCCTCTTCTTCATCTGTTGTAACATATGAGGCAGAATTTGTTCCAGCGCCTTCCCCACAACCTCTCGTCGGATACGGTCTCTACAGGAATCACATGCATGTACTATACCCACAAGCAACGGAAGCAAAGGTTTTCAAAAATGACTTTTCAAGTACACAAAATCTACATACACATGATTCTTAGAAAGGATCATACTACAATGAAATATAGCAACAAGAACAAGACAAGAAGCATAGAGGAGTTAATATACCCTTGATGTCTCTAGTTGTTGTGGTCTTGAGGATGCGATACTTGAACCCAAGCTTGAGTCCCTCTATTAGTTTCTACACCAAGCACACGAGAATCTCCTTTGCTAAATCTTGGAATATCGATCTCCTTGCTGGAATGATGTCCCAAGAATAACAACAATAACCCTTGCCTTGAAAGCACGTGATTAAACTTGCCTTGAAAGCACGTGTATTGGTAATTTTGGCAAAAGGTCATTGCAAGAGCAACAAGTGGGGTTTATAAAGGCTGGAGGGGAGCTCAAATGACACTAGGGTCGGCCTTAATGGTTAGCCCTCATTGGACCAAGCAAAAGATCCAATAAGATAAAATTGCCACTTTGACTTCTGCCTTTACGGGCTCTCACGGGCCGTGAGGTAGTCGTGAAGGCGGCGGCGCCCCCATGACTCCTTACCCGGCTCATGAAGCCACGTGAAGGGCTTCAAGTCACGACCCGTGAGGGCCCGTGAAGGTCGAAAAAAACCCTAATTATTCAATTTGCTTCTCTTGACTTGTGTTGTCGGATTCTATACTTGGCGTGTGACACAATAGACCCGTGCCTCATTAGTAGTGATACCAGTATACGTGTATCAGTGGGCAGATAACCAACAGACTCCCACTTGCACATGATACAACGTCATACTTAATCACAGACAAATAGTGGCTTTAGCTAAGCACCAATACCCCTAAGTTGGCACGAGTTGTCATCCTCGACAAAACCTAATAGCCTTATAAGGCTTGAAAGGTTCTACATATAAGTGATCATGTGCATTCTTTTGTTCACGATATGCATGTGAACACAAGACATAGATGATGTCAACTCCAAATCATTCACTATTATGTTTCTCAATTACGTATTGGTGGTGACCAAACAAACGACTTGCATCTGATCTAAAATCAGTGTACTCGAGCACGGCCATGCATATTCGGTGTCAGCTCCCAATCATCGAGGGGTCAGGGATATCTCTCTAAACAGAGGAACAAATCCTCTTGACTACATAGTCCCATCATATGTTTCATACTTTACCTAACTATTCCCTTTATAACAGCCAGTTACGAACTGCATTAGAGAATAATTAGAGTAAGGTAGATTCATAATCTAGCTACTCATGTATCTCAAGTATTAGGAATAAATGATGTTATCAACCTAAGTTACTTGTGTTGGGACTCCATGGGGATCAAAACACGCAACGGTAGCAACAAAAACACACATAAAAGATCCATGAAGTCCCAATGGTGGTAAAACTTGTAAGAAGCTACAAGCAACCAAAAGAAGAACAAAGGAAGAAGAGATATAACCTTGTAGACCTGCTGGATTCTTGATAAATTCGGATTTGGGATGTAAACTTGAAACAAGTGGCTCCAAGTCCTAATGCAAGTCCACACCAAGCAAGCCTTCAATCCCTTTGTACTAGCAAACCAAGAAGTCACCAACACTTGATGTCTTCTTTCTGGAACAGCCCTTGGATCTTCAATGTTACAGCAACAAACACTAAGGTTCACTAACTCTCAAGTATAGAACTCTCTATTTTAGTGTTAATTACATAAATGACCAAGAGTAGCTTCAATGAAAGGAGGAGAGCATATATAGAGGTGCAAGACCTCTAGATCTGCTCATTAGTCGTGCATTTGGCTTGTGGTTATTGGACCAACAAGCTGGTCCAATGAAAACACAAGTGTCACTTGAACTTCTACCTTCACGACTTCTTCACGAGTCATGCCGTGCCGGGCAAGAATCGTGAGGGCCAATCCTTCACGAGCCATGTAGGGTCGTGAAGCCCTAGGGTTTCACGAACCATGTGGCCATGACAGGACATGTGTACACGAGCTGCTTCACGACCCGTGGAGCATCCTTCACGGTCGTGAAGACTAGGTCAACTGGAATTTGACCTTTTTCATCCCTTCCTCTTATAGCAGGCTATCGAGATTGAAACTTGGCGTGTGCCCCAATAGGCCTGCGCTTCATCGGTAGTGATTGAGTGCTGACTTTCAGATGCATGGCCGTGCTCAAGTTATATTGATGATGGATCAATGTTAACTTGGTTTGTTGGTCACCACTAATCTAGAATCGAGAAACATAATCGTGAACGCTCTGAAGGTTGACTATATTCCATGCCTTGTGTTCACATAGGATATCGTGAACAAAGGGATGTACATGATCATTTATCTTTAGGACAATCATTTTGTGATTGGGATCTTGTCAGGAGTGGCATACCCTATACTGACTAGGGAGCATAGATGTCATGCTAGAGGCTGCTCTATGTTTGTGTTATTTTTCGTAGTCGTGTCACGTGCAAGTGGGAGTATGTTGGTATATGCCCGCTGACACACACGAGTTAATAGAACTGCTGATGAAGTATAGGCCTATTGGGTCACAAAACTCAGTGTTACCACCAAAACAAAATACCACTTGGAGCTTGGAGCTGAAGGTATTTGTTTGGCTTTTCATGAAGAAGCGGAAGCATGATATAATTCAAAATTTCAAAACTAACCAAACAAACACATCCCAATGGACCAAAATCTAGACATGGTATTGCAACTAAAATAAAGAAACAAGAAGTATGAAATGGTTATACCTTTAAGCAAGATCAATATGTCAACTACTTCTTATCAAGTATGTAGAATTCAACAAGAAATCCTCTAGTGTAGTCCACCCCAAGCACACTTATGTCCCCAATGCTAGTAGGTTGGAATCATATTTAAATCATATTCAAATATGTAATTGGTGTCCATTGACTGTAAATGTGTGACCCTATGGGTTTATTTATTATCAATAATATCGTATTAATTTGTGTCTTGTGCACATAGAACCAACAATCTCCCACTTGCACAAGTTACAACTTAAGCCGATATAGACAATGGTAAGAACGTTTTGCAACATCCCATTGCCCCTAATAATAAATAAAGTTTGTTGATCAACACTTTCATCAACGAAATTAACTCATTAGCTACAAATCATTGTTATAGGTCAGTCATCAATTATCCCTTTGTTTTAACATCTCGTTGAACATGAGACATGGATTATCATTAATTCTCATATGGTGTTCAACTTGTTTTAGGGCCCAGAGATATTATACTCCCAATTAAATGAGAGAAACAAATTCCATCTTGACCACATACGTCTCTTATAAGACTCACATCATACCTAATAATGGACTTTTTAACTACCCGGTTAAAGATAGCGTTTAACCACATTAAAGCATGATACTCATCATACTTGAGTCCCAATATGTGTCTCAGGTCTATGGATACAAAGATACCACCTTTTTCTCAAGATTCGCTTATGACACAGATCCATGAAGTGATCTTGAGAGCGGGTCATGTCCGATGTTCGTTCCCTAAAAAACATCACTGAATTTGGGTGAGAACCCTTTTGCCTACTTTCATCACGAATGAAAGTCAACCAATCGATTCACATTAGTCTTAATTCATAACTATTCCCATAGTTACAATCGACTATGGACGTTTTAGAATAAAGAATTATTCATGGATTTAAACATGCTAATAAAGAACACAATAAATATTAATGAAGTGATCATATCCAATATATCATTTAGATAAAATAAGTATTGTCATAATGTTCCAAAATATCCAAATACTACATTACAATTCAAATACAATCCCTTGCAAAGCGAAGACCTATTGCCCTAGTATGAAACTCATGCTTAGTCGATGCAAGAGGTTTTGTAAAAAGATTTGTGAGATTCTGATCTGTATGAACTTTGCGCATACACACATCTCCTCTATCCACTATATCCCGTATGTAGTGGAAACACCTGAGGATGTGTTTGGTGTTGTGATGTGATCTAGGTTCTTTTGCCTGGGCAATAGCACCTTCATTATCACAAAATATCTCTATGGGGTCTTGAATGCTTGTTACTACCCCAAGGTCAGCAATGAACTTCTTCATCCATGCAGCTTCTTGTCTAGCCCAGAAGCAGCAATGTATTCAGATTTTGTAGTGGATTGTGCAACTACACTTTGCTTAGAACTTTTCCAAGCAACCACGCCTCCATTCATAACGAAGACATAGCCCGATTGTGATTGAGAATCATCTCGATCTGTTTGGAAACTAGCATCTGTGTAACACTTTTCACAAAGATCTTCTTCCAAACCCCCATATATCAAGAACATGTCTTCGGTTCTTCTCAAGTATTTTAAAATGTTCTTGAATGCCATCTAATGGCTATCTCCTGGGTTTTGCTGGTATCTGCTCGTCATGCTCAAAGCATACGAGACATCTGGCCTAGTGCATAGCATGGCATACATGATGGATCCAATTGTAGAAGCATATGGGATCTCACTCATTCTATCTAGCTCTTCCTTTGTGCTAGGACTTTGAAATTTACTCAAAACCTTGCCTTATGCCATTGGCAAGAATCCTCTCTTAGAATTCTCCATCTTGAACCATTTCAAGATCTTGTCAATATATGCACTTTGACTTAGGCCAATAAGACGCCTAGATCTATCCCTATAGATCTTTATTCCAAGAATATAGGTGGCTTCTCCCAAGTCTTTCATTGAGAAACACTTCCCAAGGCAAGACTTAATGTCTTGCAAGGTCGGGATGTCATTTCCAATGAGTAGTATGTCATCAACATACAAGACAAGGAATGCTACTACGCTCCCACTAGTTTTCTTGTAAACACATGGTTCATCTTCTAATTTGATAAAACCAAACTCTTTGATTTTCTCATCAAATCAAAGATTCCAACTTCGTGATGCTTGCTTTAATCCATAAATGGATCTTTTAAGCTTGCACACCTTGTTAGGATACTTAGGATCTACAAAACCTTCAGGTTGAACCATATAGACATCTTCACTTAAGTGTCCATTTAGAAAATCCGTTTTGACATCCATTTGCCATATCTCATAGTCATAATATGCGGCTATGGCAATAAGTATTCTAATAGATTTAATCATGGCTACTGGAGAGAAAGTTTCATCATAATCAATACCATGAGTTTGAGTGAAACCTTTCGCCACTAGCCTTGCCTTAAATATGTGTACATTTCCATCCATGTCAGTCTTCTTCTTGAAGACCCACTTGCTCCCTACAGTCTTACTATTGGGAGGAAGATCAACCAAATCCCATACTTGATTTTCATACATAGACTGCATCTCAGTGTTCATGGCATCAAGCCATTTATCGGATTCCAGATCCGACATAGCATCTTGGTAGTTAGTAGGCTCAGAAGAGTCTACCAAGAAAATCTCATCATTGGACGCGAGAAATCCGTATCTCTCGGGTTCTTGACGAGTTCTACCAGATCTACGAACACTTTGTGTTTCAATAGGTTCTTGAACAACCAATTTTTAAGGTTCAACAACCGTTTGTTGAGTGCTAGTGCCAACCTGACTTTTATGTTGTGGTTCTTGAATTTCTTCAAAGTCTACATTGCTCCCACTTACCTCTTTCAAAAGAAACTCCTTCTCTAAGAAAGTGGCATGCCTAGAAACAAACACTTTGTTCTCAGCTGGGTTGTAGAAATAATATCCTAATGAATCTTTAGGATATCCCACACAATTACATTTGATAGATCCAGGATCGAGTTTGCTTGAAGCCTCTTGTCGTACATGAGCTTCACAAACTTTCAAGGAAGATAAGTTTGGAACCTTTCCATACCACATATCATATGGTGTCTTATCTACCTTCTTGGTTAGAACCATATTCAATATGCGCGTAGCAGTTAGTAAAGCATAACTCCAAAAGGACAAGGGTAGAGTATTTCGGCTCATCATAGACCGAACCATATCTAGTAGAGTTCGGTTCCTCCTTTCAGATACACCATTATGTTGTGGTGTTTTAGGAGGAGTAAGTTGTGAGATAATCCCACAATTACTAAGATGATCCATACATTCTTGGCTTAAGCACTCACCACCTCGATCGGAACGAAGGGCCTTGATTGTTTTGTTGAGTTGATTTTGTACTTCGTTTTGAAACAACTTGAACATTTCAAATGTCTTTGTTTTATGTTTCATTAAATAAACATAACCAAATCTACTATAATCATCAGTGAATGTAACGAAGTATCTATCACCATCCCTAGACATTGATCTAAAAGGACCGCATACATCCGTATCTATGATTCCTAATAGATCTTTGGCTCTTTCACTTGAACCGAAGAAAGGAGCCTTAGTCATCTTCCCATATAAACATGATTCACAAACTTCAAATGAGCTAGAATCGTTTGATTTTAACATTCCATCCTTTTGAAGTTTTGCAATGCGTTTCTTGTTTATATGACCAAGTCGACAATGCCATAGGTATGTTTGACTTAAGTCATGATTAGGTCGTTTGGTGCTAGTGGTATATATAGAATTATCATCAAGAGATCTTTTAATATTAACTTCATATACTCCATTAAGAAGGCGAGCCTCAAAATAAATAATGTTGTCTTTGAATGCCATCATCAACGAACCCAAAAGTGAATTCCGATTCTCTCAACCGGGCTACTGAAATAATATTCCTAGTTAAACTAGGTACATAACAACAATTGTTCAATATTAAGTACAAGCGATTTGGTAATAATAATTCAAAAGTTCCAAGGGCTTCAACAACAACATTTGCTCCATTGCCCACGTGGAGATCTAAATCGCCTGGCTTCAGTAGCTTACTTTTTCTCAACCCCTGCACATTGTTACAAATGTGACTTCCACAACCGGTATCAAATACCCAGGAATTAATAGAAAAAGTATACATTTCAATCATATATATACCTGACGTGCTAGCCTCGCCAGCCTTCTTCTTTTTCAACTCCGCGAGGTAGGTTGGACAATTGCGCCTCCAATGTCCTACAACCCGCATTCAAAGCACGTGTCGCTTTTGGGACCCTTTCCCGCCATCTTGGGTGTAGGAGCTTTGGCAACCTGTTTGCCTTTATCTTTTCCCTTTGCCCTTCCCCTTTGAGTTGTTCCTTTTCTTTTTCTTGATTTTCCCTTCTTGAATCATCAAGACCTGAGGTGTCTTGCTTGGAATCTTACTCTCAGCAGTTTTAAGCATCCCATGCAACTCTGAGACAGATTTCTCCCAATTGTTCATGTTGTAATTCATGACGAATTGATCATAAGCTTTTGTCAACGAGTTAAGGATCATATCCTGTGCAAACTCGTTAGTTATGGGAGATCCAAGCCTAGCAAGTTGGTCAATGTATCCTTTCATCTTTAGCACATAGTCGCTAACGGATTGACCTTCCTCCATCTTGCATGCATGGAAGGCTTGAGTGACCTCAAAGCGTTCTTGCTTTGCTTGCTTTTGAAACATTTCCTTAATTTGGCGAAGCATCTCATATGCTCCATGCTCCTCGAGGTTCTTTTGAAGATCTGGTGACATGGTAGCAAGCATGAGGCATGCAACTTCGACCGAGTCGTCAGAATGCTTCACCCAAGCATTCCTAACGGCTTTGACCGCAGTCAATGGAGGTTCCTCAGGAACGGGATCCTCAAGTACGTACAATTTCTTTTCGTGCTTAAGAACAATTCTCAAGTTACGATACCAGTCTAAGAAATTTGTACCATTGAGTTTTTCTTTCTCTAAGATTGAACGAAGAGATAAGTTGTTAACGGGCGTAGTTGAGTTAGGAGCCATCTACAAAATTAACAAAGTTCAATTTAGTATTTTCGATATTTAATCCTTTAATAATTAATACCCTTTAGAATTATATAAAATTCTTTAATTGTTAAAGGCTAGGATCCAAGTTGAACTTAACCTTGAATGTTTGGCTAATGCTCTCTCCATCAAGTTAAAACAACAAGGTAGGTAACGTTTACCAATTACATCTCGTATGTAATTCCTAGATCTTTATGGGATCCTAGACAATGATTGTCAATTTTGGCATGTTTGATCCCAGCTATGCCTCGGGCTTCCTTACGTTTGGCTTATGCTCTCTCCGTAATAAGATTCCGATTAAGTCATCCTATTTTAAGACGGTGAATTTCCAGCCCAAGACGTTCATGGAATTCGCGGAAAAATACCTCGGTTGTTACAAAAACAATCCACGCGTTTGGCTAATGCTCTCTCCACGTGAGTGTCGTTGCAACAAGCGAGTGTCTTAAAATGGGATGGCATAGACTTACATTAAAAAAAAGGTTTTTAACCGTTTTGTATATTTATTAAATAAAACAAAACGAATCGTGTGACAAATATTGCATGCATACAATAATAAGTCCACGTTTTGATAAAATCATATTTTATATATATATTGGTCTTGAGTATTCTTAAAATTCATACTTTACGAACTCTCGACGCGTTCAATTTTAAACTAGTATTAATATCCTATATTAACGTGTGTAGTTTTGAGCGCGCGAATACGACCAATTTTAGCTTGTAATAAAACAATTTTATTATTAGGCTTGAATGGAGTTTGGTTGAGTTTTTAAAATCTCTATTTTATAAAACTCATATATATATACATATATTATATATATATTTTGACATGATGAATTTTAATCTTTAAAAAAAACTTTTATATAAAATTTATTTTACATCTTATGTTATGTCAACTTAAAATTCCAAACTCCCATTGTGTGATTTATATTATGTCAAAAGTATTATCTAGCATGCAAAAATCCTATTTTCAACCATGCATAATAATATAAACATAAACACACACACATAACATGTATAAGTGTATAACCAAGCCATTTATCCTAAGTGGTATTTTTTGCGAGCCATACAAAAATACCAATTCATGACTAGGGACCAAAAAAATTCCTCTTGTGATGAACTTGAAGCTCCCACTTGCCAAAACAACTCCTTGTAGTGCAAATGACTCAAAGCCTTCATGGTTTACTCCACTTTATTTGAAAACTCCAACTTGGTCATTTCTTCATCTTGTTACATTTTTATAAAAGTAAACTAGTCTAAACTATTCTACTACTTACAAAATACAACAAGATGAAACAAAACTAACATTATTATTACATACCAAGTGAAAGAATAATTTTACAACCAAATCGAATATCCAACACATCATAAAAGGTCTATGGCTTGTTATGCACAACATACACTCAAATAAACATATATATCAAAACTTGATATTTAGGCAACCTTTACAACCAAATATGCATGTGGTTTGGTTGTATCCAAAAATAAATATATAAACATATACAAGTTGCCAACAAGAAAATCCACAACTTTTCTAACAAAAGAAAAGTTGTCCATTTTCTTAAACACTACATACTAAAAAATAAAGTTTCTTAAAACTATGCATAAGTGGCTCTGATACCACTATTGGGGTTTGTTCGGTTTTTCAAAATATATTTTAGCAACGAAAGCATGAACAACAATTTTAAACTTCTTAAAACTCCCCACCAATGATCCATATGCAAGCCTTAAGAAAACAAAACAACCATAGGGTGTTTAGAACTACAACCTTTGTAGCGTGAGTAAACCGTTGGTGAAGTGGTTGATCTATGAGAAGCGAAGAGAAGACTTCCTCCAAGGTATCCACAAGCCAATGATTCCAACACCTTGAAATGCTAGTTTCTCCAACCCTTGATTTTCAAGAATGCAAGCAACAACCTTTGTTCTTCTTCTTGAACTAGATGTATGTATTTTGAGTATGTATGTATTACCACACTTAGCTAGCTTGATACACCAGTACAATAATGTAAGGATGTATGCAAGACTTTCAAGAACACTTAGAAAAATTCTTAGGAATAAGCAAAGGTGGTAGCATATGTATGTTGACAAAAGAACCATGCATCAAGACTTAAACAACCAAGCAACCAAGAACAAGAGGGAGGCCCCTCCCTTGGACCTTCTTGGATGAAATTGGTGAGGGGGGAGACCCCCTTTTTCCTTGCTTCTTGACTTGGTGAATGAGTCCCATGTCTTGGTCAAGTCTTTTGCAAGAAACATTACATGGCCCCCTTTTAGGATTAATGAGTAATTTCTAGATTTCTTTCATAAATATATATAAAAGATATACTAGATGTGCCATATAATGCATAAAATACATCTATATGTATTTTATATACATACTTGATTGTTACTAGTAGCTCGTTACTAGTAACAAATATATATTTATACATATATATATATACATAAACATACATATAAAATCATATGTTTATATTTATATATTTGATATGCATTATCTTATATCAATATATAAGAGCAATATTATTATTTCACATAAATAACAATATTCAACAATGCATATAAACTTATATTTATAATGAGTTGGAAACATATTTAAATCATATTCAAATATGTAATTGGTGTCTATTGATTGTAAATGTGTGACCCTATGGGTTTATTTATTATCAGTAATATCGTATTAATTTGTGTTTTGTGCACATAGAACCAACAGCTCCACCAAAGATGCAGGAATTAATGAAGTAACTCCCGGAACTGCTAGACAAGGGGTTTATTAGACCCAGTAGTTCTCCATGGGGTGCTCCGATATTATTTGTAAAGAAGAATGATGGTACTTTTCGTATGTGCGTCGATTATCGTAAGCTTAATAAAGTGACCATCAAGAACAAATATCATTTACCTAGAATAGATGATCTATTTGATCAGCTACAAGGAGCATCGTAGTTTTCTAAAATTGACTTAAGGTCGGGGTACCATCAACTTAAAATAAAAAAGGAAGATATTCCAAAAACAGCGTTCGAAACCCGATACACATACTTTGAGTTTGTGGTGATGCCATTTGGTCTTACTAATGCACCTGCAACATTCATGGATTTGATGAACAGCGTTTGTAGACCCATGTTAGATAAATCAGTAATTGTGTTCATTGACGATATTTTCATTTACTCGAAGAATCCAGTGGATCATGAAAAACATCTTAGAGAGGTTTTAGAAACTTTGAGAAAAGAGAAATTGTATGCAAAATTCTCTAAGTTTGAATTTTGGATTCAGGAGGTACAATTTTTGGGTCATTTGATTAATCAAAATGGAATCAAAGTTGATCCTGCTAAAGTAGATGTTGTGATGAAGTGGAAACCACCGAAGAATCCTATAGAGATCCGAAGCTTTCTGGGGTTGGCAGGTTATTATAGGAGATTCATACAGAGTTTTTCAAAGACTGTTGTTCCATTGACTCAGTTGATTAAAAAGAATGTTAAGTTTGTGTGGGGAAGTGAACAAGAGACTACTTTCTCAACTCTCAAAAAGAAGTTATGTGAAGCCCCAGTTCTTGCATTGCCTGAAGGATTGGATGACATGGTGGTATTTTGTGATACCTCTTACCATGGGTTAGGCTGTGTGTTAATGAAGAAAGGAAGAGTTATTGCTTATGCTTCATGACAGCTGAAGCCACATGAAATTAATTATCCGACTCATGATCTAGAATTGGCAGCAGTAGTCTTTACAGTCAAAATATGGAGACATTACTTATATGGTGTGAAGTTCACTATTTATACCGATCATAAAAGTTTAAAATATTTCATGGATCAGAAAAATCTTAATATGAGACAGAGGTGTTGGTTAAATGTGGTAGCTGATGCCTTGAGTAGGAAGTCAGGAACTGTACTTATGAAGAATCAGACTTTAAGAATGACTGTTACAACGCCCATAATTGATGTGATACGAACGGCTCAGTTTGAAGCAATCAAAAGTGAAAATCATAACTCAGAACGAATTAAAGGACAAGTGAACAATTTTACTAAAGATAGCCGTGATGTTTTAACTCGTTATGGTCGTATATGGGTACCAGATTATGGTGATGCGCGACAAACTCTTCTTAATGAAGCTCACAAATCCAGATTCTCAATTCATCCAGGAACTACTAAAATATGTAGAAAAATGCCTTACATGTTTACAAGTAAAAGTTGAACATCAGAAACCTCATGGAAAATTAAAACCTTTGGAGATTCCAGTTTGGAAATGGGAAAATATTACAATGGACCTGATTACCAAATTACCGAGGACCCTACGTGGTTATGATGCAATATGGGTAATTGTAGACATGTTAACTTAAAGTGCACATTTTATTTCCATCAAAGAGACTTATCCTTCACAAAGATTGGCAGATATATATGTGAAAGAAATCGTGTCTCGTCATGGTGTACCAATTTCTATTGTGTCAGACAGAGATACAAGATTTACTTCTAGATTCTAGAGCAAATTTCACCGAGACCTCGGAACTAAACTTCATCTCAGCACAACATATCATCCTCAGACTGATGGTCAAAGTGGAATAACTATTCCAACTTTGGAGGATATGTTACGCGCGTGTATTATTGATTTTGGTGGAAGCTGGGATTCTTATTTGCTTTTAGTAGAGTTTTCATATAACAATAGCTATCATTCTAGTATTGGAATGCCACCATATGAAATGTTATATGGAAGAAAGTGCAGAACTCCATATTGTTTAAGTGAAGTGGGACAGAAAGAGCTGGGTAGTACAGAAGTGGTACCACGGATGACTTAACATATTCAGTTAATAAAAGACAGATTGTTAACCGCTCAGAGTAGATAGAAAAGCTATGCAGATAGACATAGATCACCACTTGAATTTCAGGTGGGAGATTATGTATTATTGAAAGTGTCGCCATGGAAAGGCGTGATCAGATTCAGAAAGAGGGGGAAACTCGGTCTGAGATTCATTAGGCCATTCAAAATCATTGCACGTGTGGGAAAGGTTTCTTATAGACTAGATTCATAACACCTTTCATGTTTCATATCTCAGAAAATGTTTAGCAGACGAGTCTGCATATGTACCCTTGGAAGATGTTAGCATTGACAACAAACTGAATTATGTGGAGCAACCTATAGCAATAATTGAAAAGAAAGTAAAAACGTTACGTAACAAACAAATTGGACTGGTCAAGGTCCAGTGAGAGCATATGAAAGGGTCAGATTATACATGGGATCCTGAACAAGAGATGATGCATAATTATCCAGAACTCTTCAACAGCTGATTTCGAGGACGAAATCATTCCAAGTGGGAAAGAGTTGTAACACCCAAGGTCCGAAAATATATTTAAATAATAGAAATAAATGATTAGGTGTTATATGTGTGATATGAGTTGATTAGATAAGATTAAATGTGTTAATAAAACTTGAGGGGCCAAAATTGTCAAATTAGAACTTAAATAAGTGTAAGGACCATTTCTTTAATTTTGTTATAGATGTAGATAGATATTTGACTTTAAGCTTGACTTCACCATGAAGTCTTCATTCATAACACTTTCCAAACAACTTTTCCTTCTTTCTTCGCGAGTTCTAGCTGCCATTTACTTTGGATTTTAAACAAGCAAACATCAAGGATTTAGCATCTTTCAATCTCTACATCAAGTTCTATAACATCAAGATAAGTTTGTTTGATGTTTTAAGTGTTCTTATGGGTTAAATGAGTCAAAGATTAATTCAAGGATCAAAGTATGTTATTTTAGTGTTAGCTATTGTTTATTGGCTGTTTGGGATGAAAGGAATCACCCCTATACAGTTCTAAATCGTTTACAATTGAGTTTTGGATGTAAAATGGGCAATTACAGCAAGCTGGCCGACTTACTAGTTTAGACCAGAGCCGGGCACGACCGTACCTTTTGAGGGTACGGGCGTTCCTATGGCTAGAACCGCCATAGTTCTTGAGGTACCCCCCGTGCCAAGAGGTTAAGGCACGGGCATACCATGCCCAGTCACGGGCATGACTTATGTGTCGTGCAACTTTTGAGTTTTAAAAGTTGGATGTATTAGTTAGATACGAAGGTCGGATCATTTGTAGCATCCGTAGGTCGCATGACCCAGGCACGGGTGTGCCTTAGAGGGGTACGGGCATGCAATTATAGTACTATTTTCTTAGTTTCAACATGTGTTTGAAATATTATTGGTATTAAACCTGTAGAGATGAATCGTGGACGTTTTCACTAAACTATAACCATCTGCGGATTGATTTATAATATTACTGCTTATAAGGTGAGTTTACTATACTATCATTCATATTTACATGTGTGTTATCATGATAGAATATTATGCATATACTATTCATATGTGTTGTTAGCATACTACTATGTGCAGTAAGGCTCAGATGTGATAGAGTACTGTGACCTATGTAGCTGCCCTGGGTCTAGAACCAGAGGCTAGCTTTGTTACCTGACATACGTATGGTATCTTTGTATGAATCTATACGTGTGTTTATATGATTTTTAGTTTAGCATACTCACTAAGCTCTGGTAGCTTATCAGATACTATTTTTAAAATGTTTTGCAGGTCATTCCAAAGGCAAGGGCAAAGCTTCCGTTTGACAGCTTTTACTGAACTCTTTTTTTGAAACTTAACGCCCGTGGTGTAAAATGAATTACCAGTCGTACTTTCAGATGTGTTTTCCTTATGAAACAATACTCAAACTTTGATGTAAATTATGCTTTCGCTTTCCTTAAAATCTATTTGTGAATCCTTTTTGTTATATTTTTGTTTAAATATGGTTTTTATAAAATGGGGCGTTACACATCATAAGTCTACAAAACAGATTTATAAGATATTAGCATCAAATCGCGTAAATCTGCCAATAAAAGTGCGAAAATGCGGGAAATCCATTATAATAAATATGTATAATTTAGTACACATCAGACACCAATAGGATTGACTATGGTAACACCGCAAGATTTTGGGTCATTTATGATTGATTATTAAATTTATGTTGAAATTTTGTAAAGATAATGTAAATAATTCATGATGCTTCCTCTTTAGTCAAAGGGTTTTATAAAAACCATATTTTAAAATGAGATTTGAAAAGTTTAAATGTGGACCGAAAATCAGGGTGTTACAAGTTGGTATCAGAACCTGGGTTTGAGTGAATCAGGCACTCGAGTTAGTGTTTGGTCTCAAACAGGCTGGCCATTAATGAAAATCCAAATGTATTGGAAGGGTAACTTAGGTTAGGATGAGAGTTGCCTAAGTGTTAGGTAGTTCTTATGGGATTCTAGCCTTCTGTTACTAGATTTGACTCTAGAGCTTAGCTAAGCCTTGAGTGATAGCCTACTCTTCGGTAGTGGTCTAGAAGTGGATTGTACCACTAAGTACTACGAGCAATGTTCTTAATTAAAGTCATACCTTCGGGTAGTAATAGAAAGTTACTTGGAATAACTTGCATTGAGGTGACTACTTTTGTTTAAGTCCTTAGTCTCCATTGTGGTGCTCTACTTTTAAAGAAGGAAAGATTTCCTTAACAGTGTATTGGATAAGATGGACTCTACAGATGAGAAAAGATCAATTGAAGATAAGTATCATGTGATCATATCTATTAAACTCTAATGACAACGGTTTGAAGAATAACTAGACATGGTGATGTTTTGAAAACCTTGACTATCATCCTTTAGATAGTAACGAAAAGGGATATTTGTTCTATAAAGCGAAGATGGATTACAAAAACTTTTGCTTACCTCAAGGAGTGAGGCACTTCATAGGAAACCGCATGAGAGGTGGTTAACTCTCTTAATTTGAAATGAATTCTTTTAGTGATAATGATTATGGTTTGGATCAATAAAGAAGTTATTAGTAACATTTTTCCTTGTGCCCTCCTTTGTATTCTAATTCTGGTGCTACTCAGTCTGTTAGGTGTGGATCTTTCTGAATACATTAGTTATGTCTGCTTTTGGGATTATTTAGCTCCTTTTCCATTTATGGCAGACTTATCTTGACAAGTTATCTTTATTAATGAATCAGTGTTTTCTAGTTTCCTTGATAGTGATGGTTACCCTCTTTCAAGCTATAACTTGTTCGTGTCTGCCCACTGATACACGTGCAATAGCGATGAGGCATGGGCCTATTGGGTCATACACCTAGGGTGGATTCCGATAACAAAATCCAAACAAGAGATAATATGAAATTAGAGTTTTTGGTGACCTTCATGGGCCCTCATGTGTCGTGAAGAAAAACCCTTCACAAGGCTTCACCACTCTGAAAAGTAGTCGTGGGGGCTCGCCCTTCACAAGGGCTTCATGGACCGTGAGAGCCCATGAAGGTAGTGTTGGATTATGGCCACTGACACACACATGAGTTGGTATCACGGATGGTCGAATGAGAGAGAAAACCAGAAACTGGTTCTGGTGGGCCAAGACACGCCCGTGCCTCTATGAGGTAAGGTCGTGCCTTACGGGCAGGCACGAGCCCAAGTCGAGCGTGACCTGGGCGTGGCTTGTGGTAGGTACGCCCGTGCCTCTTGGAGGCACGCCCGTGCCCTGTGCCAAGTGGACAGGCACGAGCCCAAGTCAGACGTGACTTGGGCGTGGCCTTTTGGGCTGGCACGCCCGTGCCTTGTGTAGTAATAGCTTCTTTAATCAGCTTTCAAAGCTGTTTATGGTGGTGTTTATGGCTATAACTCTAGTAACTGATTGTGGCTTCATGGTGGACGGTTTTGAGTTTAATTTGGAGCTCTATATAAGTCACAAGAAGCTTTGTTGTTATGTTCCATGAACTTGACTTACTAATATATACATATTACACACAATTCTCTCAAATACACAAAGGAGTACTCAAGGCTTTGGTACCTTTTGTGTTAGACTATTTTTGTTGGAACTCGTGGTGGGCACAAACGCAGCGGAAGCAAACATGAAAGTAGCATGCAAAACAAAAAGAAAGCACACACAAAGCCCACAACTAGTTCCAATGGTGGAACACACTACAAAGCAAATTGCAACTAAAGAACAAGAAGAAGGAGTAGAAAGTATACCTTCTTCCAGCTGGAAATCGAGCTCCATGTGTGGGGATGAACTTGTGGAAACAAAATGGCTTCCTCCTCTATTGCTAGTCCACACCAAGAAGAGTTTGATCCCATTGTACTAGCAATCCATTAGATGAACGTCCACCAAGACTTCACCATCTGGAACAGCCCAAAGATGTTCTCCTCTTGCACCAATGATCTTCATATGAACACTCAAGATCACCATCTTAGTGTTGTAGCATGAAACCCATTTAGTACCAAGAGAGAAAATGGAGTAGAGATAAGTTGTATCTGGTTGCTTGTGTTCTCCAGCCCCAAACCATGCCTATTCACACCAGAAACTCGGCCAAATTGCATGTGATTTGATTGGACCATCAAATGGTCCAATAAAACACAAGTGTCACTGCAGCTACCCTCTTCACGACCCCTCACGGGCTCTCATGGTCCGTGAAGCCTAAGTGCGCCACGAGGGGACTTAGAACTCCACGAGCCGTGCCGCCCGGTTGAGACTCGTAAGGGCATCTCCTTTACGACCCCTCACGACCTCGTCACGGGCCGTGAAGCCCAAAGGCATCACGGTGCGTGGCGGCCGTCGAACAATCGTTAGGGTAGCCTTCTTCATGACCCGTGGAGCATCCTTCACGGTCGTGAAGCCCTGAATCAAAACACTTTTGATTCTATGACATTCTCCTTCCACATTAAGCTGTCGGGATCAATCCTTGGCGTGTGACCCAATAGGCTCGCGCTTCATTAGCAGTGATACCGGCATACGTGTGTCAGTGGGCAGATTCCAACAAACTCCCACTTGCACATGACACACCGTACATATATGCATCACAGACAGGGAACGGCCTCTAGCAAGACATCCCTGCCCCCAAATCAACGCGAGGTATGTCATCCCTGACAAGTACCTAATCATAATCCAAACGGGTTTGATAAGGTCCTATAGACAAGTGATCAATCATCCTATTGTTCGCGACATCCGGGTGAACACGAGACATGGTACAAAGTCATTCTCCGATCGTTCACGATTATGTTTCTCGATCAAGATTGGTGGTGACCAAAATATGCAAGTTGCAACTGATCAACTATCATTGCAAGCATGAGCACGGCCGTGCATTTTGGTGTCAGCGCCCAATCATTGAGGGGCCCAGGGATATCTCTCTAAGCAGAGGAACAAATTCCTTCGACTACATTACCCCATTACATCGGTAATACCTTCCCCAAAAGTTTCCTTTATAACAACCAGTTACGGACTGCGTTTGAAAGCAATCAGAACAAGGCAGACCAATGTCGTGGAAACACATGTATCTCTGGTCTAAGGACGAAATGATATTATCATCCTGAGTTACTCTTGACATGTACCATGAAGTAAAATCAGGTGTGGGTCGTCCAATCAATTGAAACTCTTTTCAAGTATAGTAAAGTGTTGCGTCTCTTGTATCCAATCAACATTGAATACACGACCAACCCTTTCCCTCAGTCTTCGTTCAAACTTCCTTCCGATGAAGAGTGACCGACTCTGGACTTTTAGAATGTAAAACATTCAGGGAAGTGGTAAACATGCTAAGATGGAACACAATAAAGGCAACTGAGAGTACCCGCTACACGCGTATTAACAAATCCCCATTTGATAATCGATACTAGCAGAAGCACAATGTTGCTTAACGTTCCCATAATCAGCATATGAAAATTTCAACTAAAACAAACTCAAGCCAAGTCTTTGCAAGCATTAGTATGTCAATCATCACTATCTTGCAACTATGGCTTTAGCAAAACAGATCCGCCACCATGCTATCCATGTGTATTTGTAAGATGACCATATCACTACCTCAACCAATCACTCAAAAGTGTGCGTTGGTGAGATAACGGTCTTTTGTCAAGCTATCGCACCTTCATTGATTCATCAGAACTCAATAAAATCAAGGATGCTTGAGATAAAGGTTATCTTTCATAAGCCATCGTACTCTCATTGTCTCATAAGATCCCAATAGAGTCAGCGATGCTTTGAGAAGCATACTTATTAACACCATATTTAGTAGGATCACGAATCCCGATAAAGATTGGCAGTTATCCTAAGAAATATATAAGCAAGCATTTGAATAACAACTTATTCTTTGTTGCTTCTTACTATAGATCAACAAGAACATATTACAATATTTCTTTAACTCCTTCCAAATGTTTTGTATATCCTATAATCGTTATGGATGCATAATTCTTGATTTAAGCTTTTCCAAGCAAGATCAGGACATTATCTCCAATACGTTTTATGTGCTAGACATATTTAGAATAGGACTACAAAATGCTCCCACTAGCTCTGGCATTCTTCCATGTTTCATCATTGCTATTTGAAAACTCAAACAAATGATTTTCATATCAACGCAAAGATTCTAACATTGAGATGGAAACGTAAGTCCATAAGTGGACTACTTAGAGTTTGTAGACATTCATTAGGATACTTATTGATAGTGAAAGACCCTCGAAAATGTTATGAGCATTTCCTCAGAAATTCCTATTAAGGAATGTAGTCTTCACTTCTATCCAATATAGCCTAAAAGGCACTTATAAAATAAGTATCCGTGTGGATTTCAACATAACCACCGGGAGAATGTTTCTAGATGATACCTTCCTCATGGTCAATCATCGTGAAACCATTCCTACCAGTCGGTATTTGAAGTAGTCTACAAACTTATCCATGTTTGGTCTATTTCCTCAAATAACCAATCACACCTCGCGGGTTCACACCCAGGTGTAGGATCAACCAAGCCGAAACCTTGGATATCCGTCATGGATAGCATCTCATCTTATCATTTCCTCCTTTCTCCTAGAGGACTCCAATCCCACTACGCTTTCCGGTAGTTGACGCATTCATCATGAATCATCATTAAGTTGTCTTCCTCAGATATAACGAGTTATATCTTTCTGGTCTTATGACAACTTCTACCAAGAGGTAATGATTTTATGCCAGGTTCTCCAGCATTGCCATGCTGAGTTTCAATCATTTCTGATTGGATTCTAGTGTCAACATCAGGTTCTTCCATTCAAGGTATACTTTACTCTCACTGGCATCCATGGATATTAATTTCTTAAGAGACTCTACCTTTGAGCAACTTACAAGTTCTCACAAGGTTTGTCAAGACAAATATGCCATGGTCTTAGTGGAGTACCTAATGGAGTAAATACCTCTAGATCCTGGGTTCCTCCACCTCACATCTAAACGTAGGCTAGACAATCCAGACTTTGGAATAGACAAACAAGGATCCTCTTTTTCGTCATATCCTCTAAGGAGTTTACATGACCATCTTTGTTGTTCATAAAATTTAGAACTCATGCCCAACATTTGGAGAATGACCCAAAACAATTTTGGACATAAAAGTGTAACCTATCACTTGTCGGACCATCTCAAAATGTCCGGTTCCTCCTTTAGACGACCACATGTAACAATGTGTCTTAAGAGAAATGAATTGTGAGACAGTCCCATAATTCTTATGATAGTCACATAAAATATAAAATTAAGGTACTCAACATCTTAACTAGATCTGAGTATCATAGTTGCATTGCCCTCTCTTTCATGTACCTCGTTATGGTGAGTTTTGAACACCTCTAAGGTTTCAAAAACTAGTCCATTAAAATAGACATACCATCCCTTCTACCATCACCGGTAAAGGTAACAAGGTATCTAAAGTTACCTCTTAATGTTTGCTTGAACGGTCAACACACTAAAAGTGTGAACGAAATCCAACAAGCTTTCAATCCTCTCACATACTCAAGTGAAGGATGTTTAAGTCATTTAACCTAATAAACAAGATATGCATTCAACATTTGACCCATGGTCAAAGGGTTCCAAGTTCCTAAACCTCACGGATCTTGGTGAAGCAAGTCTTGTTTATATAGCTAAATCGACTTCTACATAAGGATAACTTATCAGTACATTTATGATCGTTCTATTACTCCTTAAGCAAAAGCTTACTTTAAATGCCATGACATGGATAAACTTTGAAATAAATCACCACCAATTTCAAAATTCAAAGTAATATCCATCGTCAACAAAGGCGTTTAGATATAATGTTTCTAGCCATACATGGCATAAACATACATCCAATAAAGTAATAGAATAGCTAGAAGGAAAGGCAAGATACAAACTTCCAATCCTCTCAATAGGGACAACAACTATGTTTCCCTTTTAGAATTCCAACTCTCCATGCCTCTTCTGCCTACTTCTCTTTTAACACCTTCACTTTGTGACAAACAAATTTGTGACAAACGTGAGCGTTATTGCTAGCGTTCAAAACCTAGCCTTTAGAAGTAGAAGAGCAATGGAGTTTGATCATGAATGTTCCTGAAGTCAAGGAGCTAATTTCTCTTACTCATAAGTGATTTTAGCTCTTTCAGTCTCATAGGGCAGGCGTGGTGGCGCCAATTTTCCAATCTTTCCATAGAAGTAGCAAATTACCTCTTGTGGTGTCATATCTTGAGGCACAATCTCATTTCCCTCTAACTTCTCATATATGGTAGGTTTGGTAAAACCAAACTTTCCATTTGAGGTCAATTTCTTCTTCTTGGTTTCTTGTTCCTTTATAGTGTTAGTAGGAATTGGTGAGGCAAGTCATACTTTGGCCATGCAGGACTTAGCAGTCCATAACATGCCATAATGCTTTATCAAGGACTTCTCCATATTGTGCATGTGATAGTTCACAATGAACTATTTACATCATGTGGGCAGGGACTTTGGAGAATTTTCATTCACCACAAGCTCCCTCCCTATGGCGAATCCATGCCTCTCCTTTAGGTCCACGTACCTCTCTAACTCAAGGATATGGACACTAATTCTCCCGCCTTCATGCATCCTTTAACCGATCAAGGCGACAATGCACTTTTACATGCATTTAGAGGTCTAGGTCGCGTTGGTAGCATTTTGGCTCTAGAAGGGATTTCTCTAAAATGTGCAACTTTGACTCATGGTGGAGGAAAATCCTCAACAACCAATCCTAGTCCACGAAGTCCACATTAGTGAGTCTCACCTTCTTTAGGAACGAACGGAGTTTTAAGTTGAAGCGGTGTCGTTAACGTTTGCCAATTAAAGATATAAGAATACACGTTTTAGTTAGTTTTGATACAATCCTCGTTACAATAATTACCCATTTAGTTTTTAAGAAAACCAATTATCTTAACAAGGGCTAAGAACCTTATTTCACTCCACTACATGACGGGTTTGCCGCGGATCACTTCATGAAGTTATTTAGGCCGGTAAACGCTTTACCAATTGCAATCCAAGATTACAACTCTTAGACACTTGCGGGATCCATCAACACTCATAGTGTCGGTTTGGCATGTTTGATCCCTTCTCACACCAATTCCTTGTTAAGCCGCTTTGGCAACTCGGTATAGGCACGACAATTACCCAGGCGTATTAAGTTGGAATTGTAAATCGTCTGTCAAGATACACGATGACACCCTTGACAATCATTGGCTCGTGCTAATCTCGACAACCAAAAATTTCAAGTTGCCACACAAACCTACCACACAGATCCACATGGAATGACTCGTGCTTAGCTCGACAATCATCCCATGGTTCCCTAGATTCGGGTGGTGTCATCTTACGGGTGGCGTGTGATTTACATTTGAGAAAAACAGGACTTTTGCTTTTCCGGTTTAAAAAACCTCTTTTCAAGTTGATTAACAAACAAGTGACAAAACGCATTTTTCACTTTAATATAAACCAATTTATATTTATTTGTTAATCGTGAGCGCGCGGGGTTTGTTAAACAATATAACAACTCTTGTGATTTTATTATTTTGAAAAGTTTTCTAGCATGCGAAGATCCTAACAACCACGCAAGAAAAATAACAAAATAAATCACAACCACGCACAAAGCAAATATCCAGCAACACGCCCCTAAACCCTATGCGCCCTCCCCGTGAGCCAAACGGAGAGAGCAAGGCCAAACTAAGGACACAACCAAAAGGCCTCGCCGGATGTGCTCCCACTGAATCCGTTATCTCCAAATGATCCACCGGATCCAATACAGCCGAGATGTCTCCTCCACGACTCTTGATGGTTGTCTTCGGTCTTCTTTTCACAATTACAAACAATTTGAAAAGAAACGGCATGCAAGCCGCGATTGCTATTCTAAGCTACTTACAACAAGTACAAAGGAAAGCAATTGCATGCAAGCCAAAATAAATTTACAAATTTACAAACCGAATTAAATATTATTACAAACCATTGTGACTAAAAGTCACCAAATGAATGAATACATAAATAAACAACCAAACAACCAACACATAGGTCTAACGGGCAAGGCAATACCGGACACAACAACAACCACAAACAAAACATGGTGTGCCACAACAAAACCATGCAAAATGTATCTCAATCAAGATTGTTCAAACAAGCAAAGCACTCAAGGCACAAAAGGAACAATCCATGTACATATTGTTGGGAATCCATGGGGATCAAAGCACGCAACGGAAGCAACAAAAACACACAAAAGGATCCCATGATTTCCCAATGGTGGTGAAAACTTGCAAGAACATGCATGCAACCAAAAACAAACACAAAGAGAAGAAGGTAAACAATCCATACCCTTGAAGACTTTGATAATTCTGGAACAACTTGGAGATTTGGGATGAGCTCTTGAAACAAAAGGCTTCAAGCACCAAAGAAGTCCACACCAAGCTAACCTTCTTTCTCCTTGTACTAGCAAGCCACCAAACCACCAACACTTGAGGGTTTGATTCTGGAACAGCCTTGTAACCACTTGTGCACTCACCACCTTCACTTGTTCTTGCTCTCTCTCTCTCTATGGAAGAACTCACAATATGTGTGTAGTGCACAAACATGACCAAGAGTAGCTAATGAATTAAGAGAGCCCCTTTTAAAGACCTCTGATTCTGTTCAAAAGAGCTAGAGTCGGACCCTAATGGCACCATATCATTGGACCAACTCAAATGGTCCAATGAAACACAAATGTCACTTGGAATTCTGCCGTCACGACTTCTTCACGGGCTCTCACGGGCCGTGAAGGATAAATGCGCCACGACCGGCCATTTATCCTTCACGAGTCGTGCCGCGCCGTGCAAGAATCGTGAGGGTTCGTGCCTTCACGACCTCCTTCACGGGCCGTGTAGGGTCGTGAAGCCCTAGGGTTTCACGAACCATGCGGCCCACGACAGGACTCGTGGACACGAGCTGCTTCATGACCCGTGGAGCATCCTTCACGGTCGTGAAGCCTAGGTCAACTGGAATTTGACCATTTTGACTCTTTCTTCTTATAGTAGGCTGTCGAGATTGAAACTTGGCGTGTGACCCAATAGGCCCGCGCTTCATTGGCAGTGATGCTGGCCTACGTGTGTCAGTGGGCAGATACCAACAAACTCCCACTTGCACATGACACACCGTATCCATGGTCACCACAGACAGGGAGCGGCCTCTAGCAAGGCATCCCTGCCCCCAACTAAACATGGGATATGTCATCCCTGACAAGTACCATGATAAACTAAAAGAGTTTGACATGGTCCTATAGATAAGTGATCAATTAACTTATTGTTCGCGATATCCAAGTGAACACGAGACATGGTACAAAGTCATTCTCCGATCGTTCACAATTATGTTTCTCGATCAAGATTTGTGGTGACCAAAAGGTGAGTTGCAACTGATCAACAATCATTGCAAACTCGAGCATGGCCATGCATTTTGGTGTCAGCTCCCAATCATCGAGGGGGCCCAGGGATATCTCTCTTTACAGAGGAACAAATTCCTTCGACTACATTGCCTCCAATACAATGGAAATACCTTACCCAAATTCCTCCTTTATAATAGCCAGTTACGGACTACGTTTGAAAGCCGTCAGAATAAAGCAAACCAAAATAGTGAAACACATGCATCTCCAGTGTAAGGATAAAAGATATTATCATCCTGATTTACTCTTGACATGTACCATGAAGTAAGATCAGGTGTGGGTCGTCTAATCACTTGAAACTCTTTTCAAGTATATGCGAAATAGTGCGTCCCTTGTATTCAATCCCTATTGAACACTATGACCAATCATTTCCCTTGATCTTCGTTCATACTTCCTTCCTTGAAGAATGACTGATCGTTGACTGTTTAGAATGTAAAACATTCAAGGAAGTGATAAAACATGCAAAGTTGGAACACAATAATGATTTTAAAGAAAGTATTCGCTACACGCGTATCATTAAATCTCCATTTAATAATCAATACATTCAAAAAATACAATATTGCTTAATGTTCCTAATATCACAGTAAATACATCGAATACAATAACCAATATTTAACTCAAACCAAGTCACTAGCAAATCTAATCCCAATAGCACGTGTGTGGGCATCGTGCTTCGCTTGCGACAACGGTTTAGTGAACGGATCCGCCAAATTGCTATCCGTGTGTACTTTGCTGATGATGATGTCTCCATTTTCGACCACGTTCCGGATAAAATGATATTTCCGCGGAATATGCCTCGTGCGTCGATGAGACCTCGGTTCCTTTGCCAAAGCAACGGCACCCTCGTTGTCACAGAAGATCTCAACAGGGTCGCTGATGCTTGAAACCACTCCCAGATCAAGCAGAAATTTCCTTATCCATACGGCCTCCTTAGCAGCTTCACTGGCCGTAATGTATTCCGACTCAGTAGTGGAATCGGCCACGGTGTCTTGCTTGGAGCTCCTCCAGGATATAGCACCGCCGTTTAATAGGAACACGAACCCCAATGTGATCAGCAATCATCCCTATCGGTTTGGAAGCTTGCGTTAGAGTAACCCTTTACTCTAAGCTCTTCCTCATCTCCGTACTCCAAGAACATCTCCTTAGTCCTCCAAAGATACTTGAGAATGCTCTTCACCGCCGTCCAATGGGCTTCGCCTGGGTTGGCTTGATATCTACTCGTCATGCTCAAAGCACACGATACATCAGGCCTCGTACATAGCATGGTGTACATGATCAAGCCCACATCCAAAGCATATGGCACCCACTTCATTACTTCCCGTTCCTCAGGGGAACTAGGGGATTGAGTCTTACTCAATACCAAACCATGTGACATAGGAATGAACCCCTTCTTAGAGTCTTCCATCCTAAACTGCTTTGGGACTTTGTCAACGTATGTACTTTGGCTAAACCATGTGACAACTATGCTCCCACTAGCCCTGACATATACACATGGCTCATCCTTGCTTTTCAAAAAGCCAAACTCTTTGACTTTCTCATCAAAGCATAGGTTCCAGCTGCGCGATGCTTTTAAGTCCATCAATGGACTTCTTAAGCTTGCAGACCTTATCCGGATGCTTGGCTTGTACAAAACCCTCGGGTTGAGTCATATAGACCTCCTCGCTTAGTGTCCCATTAAGGAACGCGGTTTTTACATCCATTTGCCAAATATCATAATCATGAAATGCGGCAATTGCCATAAGTATCCGGATAGACTTCAACATAGCCACCGGGGAAAAGGTTTCATCATAGTCTACACCATGAGTTTGCGTGAAACCCTTAGCCACGAGTCGGGCTTTGAAGGTAACCTCTCCATCTATGCCGGTCTTTCTCTTAAAGACCCATTTGCACCCTACGGGTCTACACCCGGGCACCGGATCTACCAAATCCCAGACTTGGTTATCTGACATAGATTGCATCTCGGACTCCATAGCCTCTTTCCACCTAGCGGACTCAGGGCCCACCACGGCGTTCCGATAAGATGATGGTTCATCATGATCCACCACTAGGTCGCAGCCCTCAGACATGAGAAACCCATATCTCTCTGGCTCGATACGACTCCTACCGGATCTTCTAAGAGTTAAAGGATCCGTGTCAGGTTCTCCAGCAGCGCCGTGCTGAGAATCATCTTGTGAACTAGTGCCAACTTCAGGTTGGTCATTGGAGGGTTCTTGAATCTCTTCAAGATCTACCTTTCTCCCACTAGCGTCTTTGGATAGCATCTCCCTTTCAAGAAAGACGGCCCTCCGAGCAACAAATACCTTGTTCTCAGACGGTTTGTAAAACAAATATCCCATAGACCCGGCAGGGTATCCAGTGAACAAACACCTCTCTGCTCGGGGTTTCAATTTGTCCTCCACCTCACGTCTCACGTAGGCAGGACAACCCCAAACCTTTAGATATGAGAGCGATGGAACCTTTCCATGCCACATCTCAAAGGGTATCTTCTTGAACTTCTTAGTTGGTACGAGGTTAAGGATTCTAACGGCCGTTTCCAATGCATAGCCCCAAAAGCTAATGGGTACATCCGTACGACTCATCATGCACCGAACCATATCCAATAATGTTCGGTTCTCCCTCTCGGCGACACCATTTAATTGTGGTGTCCTTGGAGGTGTCAATTGTGAAACAATTCCACAATCTTTTAGATAGTCACGGAATTCCGAACTTAGATACTCGCCACCACGATCCGATCTGAGCGTCTTAATTCGTTTACCCAATTGGTTCTCAACTTCGTTTTTGAAAGTCTTGAAAACCTCAAAGGTTTCCGACTTTTGTCTCACCAAGTAGACATACCCATACCTACTAAAATCATCGGTAAAGGTTACGAAGTACCTTGAGTTATCCCTAGTGACATGCTTGAACGGACCACACACATCCGTGTGAACAATATCCAACAAGTCTTTGCCCCTCTCACAAACGCCGGTGAAGGGTGCTTTGGTCATTTTGCCCAACAAGCCAGATTTGCATACATCATCCGACCCATGGTCAAATGATTCCAAGATCCCATCCGCTTGGAGCTTGGCGATGCGTTTCTTGTTTATGTGGCCCAAACGACCATGCCATAAAGATAACTTATCCAAATCACATTTGGATTTAGAACCAACATTCATGATTGATCTATTACTTTGCAAGCATACGCTTGTCTCATATATGCCACGACATGGATGTGCTTTAAAATAAAATAAATCATTTTAAGCATGAAATAACTCCATTAGAGAAATTAAAGTCAAATCCATCGTCAACAAGTGCATAAAATGATAAATGTGTCTTGCCACGCAGGGCGAATAAGATACATTTAATAAAGTAATAAATAAGCCGGATGGAAAGGCGAGGTCCACGCTCCCTATCTTCTCAACCGGGACAACCACCTTGTTTCCCATGATGAGATCCAGCTCCCCATCAACCAAGTCCCTACTTCTTCTTAGTACCTGCACATTATTAACTATGTGAGTACCACACCCGGTGTCCAAGACACAAGCGTTAGAAGTAGAAGTGTTATGGAGTTCAATCATATACGTACCGGAGGCGCCTTGTCCCTTGGCACGAAGCCTCTTGAGCTCCTCCGTGTACTTGGGGCAACTACGCCGGTAGTGTCCCTTCTCCCCGTAGAAGAAGAAGGTGGCCCCTTCCGGTGAAGGGGCTATAGGAGCGGGTTCCTTCCCCTTCGGCTCCGGCGCCGGGAGTGGCTTGGGCTTGGGTGTTGCCACCTTCGCCTTCCCCTTTCCCTTGCCCTTGGAGTTAGAAGCGGGCCGCTTCCTCTTAGCACCACCCTCATGGATGGCTAGGACGGGTGCGGAGGTCGATGGTTTTGCCTTGGCCATGTTATACTCGGCGGTCTTCAACATGTCGTGCAACTCCATCAAGGACTTATCCATATTATGCATATGGTAGTTCACAATGAACGAACCATATGCTTGAGGCAAAGATTGGAGGATAATTTCCGTAGCCAACTCTTTCCCTATAGGAAAGCCCAACCTCTCGAGCTGGTCCACGTATTGCTTCATACGAAGCACGTGGGAGCTCACGTTCCCGCCCTCCTGCATCCGACACCCTACAAAGGCTTTGACACACTCGTAGAGTTCTTGCCTCGCTTGTTGCTGGAACATTTCCTTTAGCTGCGAGATCATGTCAAACGCACCAACGTCCTCGAATTGCCTTTGCAATTCAGAACTCATGGTCGTCAACATGAGGCAAGTCACCTCATTAGTGTCTTTAAGGCGCTTCTCATAAGCATCCTTAATGGCCCGCGTAGCGGTGGTAGCAGGAGCCTCCGGAAGAGGTTCCTCTAGGACGTAGAACTTACTTTCATGGCGTAAGAGAATTCTCAATTGCCTAAGCCAATCCATGAAGTTTACGCCTACGAGTTTCTCTTTTTCCAAAAATGGACGGAGTGAAATGTGTGTCGCGGTGTTGCTTGTAGATGCCATCTAAAAGAAGGAAAAGCACACAAAAGGTTAGTTCGACATATTTTAATCCTTGTTAAATAATTACCCAATAGTTTAAGACTTAAATTTAACAAGGGCTAAGAACCCAACATAACTTCACTACATGACGGGTTTACCGCGGATCACTTCGTGAAGGTATTTAGGCCGGTAAACGCTTTACCAATTGCAATCCGTGATTACAACTCTTAGGCACTTGCGGGATCCTTCGGTACTCATAGCACCGGTTTGGCATGTTTGATCCCTTCCCACACCGATTCCTCAATAAGCCGCTTTGATAACTCGGTATAGGCACAACAATTATCAAGGCGTATTAAATTGGAATTGCAAATCCTCCAACAAGATACACGATGACGCCCTTGACAATAATTGGCTCGTGCTAAGCTCGACAACCAAAGATTTTAAGACGCCATACGTACCTTCCACACAAGTCCACATGGAACAACTCGTGCTAAGCTCGACAATTGTCCCATGCTTCTTTAGATTTGGGTGGTGTCATCTTTTGGATGGCGTGTGATTTACGTTTTTAAGAAAAACGAGACTTTTGTTTTTCCGGTTAAAAACCTCTTTTCGTTTTGATTAATAAATAAGTGACAAAATGCATTTTTCACCAATTGAACATAAACACTTTATATTCGTTTGTTAATCATGTGAGCGAGCGGGGTTTGTTAACCAATTAAGGAAAACTATATAGTTTTATTATTTTCAAAAGATTTTCTAGCATGCGAAGATCCTACAACCACGCAAGAAAAACAAATAAATAAAACTACACAACCACGCAAACAAAACCGATTTGAGCCAACCTAAGTGTTCCCCGGTGAGCCAACCGAGGAACTAAGTCTACTAAGGACAAACAAGCCAAGACTTTGTGGTGTGCTCCCACTCGATCCCGTGCCTCCGGATCCGAGGTAGCCAAGACGTCTCCCAAAACTCCCGTTGGTGCCTCCGGTCTTCTCTTCTCAATACATACATAATTTAAAGAGAAATGGCATGCAAGCCACATAATCTATTCTAAGCTAATATACAATTACAAAGAATAAATACTTTGGCGTGCAAGCCACAAACAAATAAATTATTACAAACCGGATTAAATAAATTATTACAAACCAAATGTGGTACAAACCACCATATGAATGAACAACACATAAAGCAACCAAACAACCACACAAAGGTCTAGGCTCAAACCGGTGCTCACAAAAACGAAACAACCATAAAGCATGGTGTGCCACACCAAACCATGCACAAAACAATATCCTAATTAAGTTTATTCAAAAACTAAAGGCACAAGAATAAACCTTGTACATATGCATTAGGATTCCAAACACTTTGAAATCCATATTCATATATACACAATATAAGTATATGCATGTGTGCATTTTATGCCAAAACCACCCAATACATATAAATATACGAATCAAGACACATAAACGGGGCTTTTCAAGTGTCCAAACAAAAGGACAAATTTTGGAAAAACAGAATCGAAAGGTGCTAAAACCGAGAATCTATTTCTTTTATAAACAAGGATAAAAACACTGTTCACGAGACCTTCACGGCCCAGAAGCCTTCACGGGCCCTGACGGCCCGTGAAGCCCATGAGCTCCACGACTCTGACACAGTCAAAACCTTTCACGAGCAACACCCCATGAAGCCACTCGTGTAGGCTTCACGACCCGTGAAGCCAAAACCTCCACGGCCCGTGAAGCCCTTCTGGACAGAATGTCCATTTTCGGTTTTCAAGCCATCAAAGTTTAATTTCTTAGTAGAGATGGCTCTGATACCACTGTTGGAACTCGTGGTGGGCACAAACGCAGCGGAAGCAAACAAGAAAGAAGCCCACCACGAGTTCCAACAGTGGAACACACTACAAAGCAAATTGCAACTAAAGAACAAGAAGAAGGAGTAGAAAGTATACCTTCTTCCAGCTAGAGATCGAGCTCCATGTGTGGGGATGAACTTGAGGAAACAAAATGGCTTCCTCCTCCATTGCTAGTGCACACCAAGAAGAGTTTGATCCCATTGTACTAGCAATCCACTAGATGAACGTCCACCAAGACTTCACCATCTGGAACAGCCCAAAGATGTTCTCCTCTTGCACCAATGATCTTCATATGAACACTCAAGATCACCATCTTAGTGTTGTAGCATGAAACCCATTTAGTACCAAGAGAGAAAATGGAGTAGAGATAAGTTGTATATAGTTTCTTGTGTTCTCCAACCCCAAACCATGCCTATTGACACCAGAAACTCGGCCAAATTGCATGTGATTTGATTGGACCATCAAATGGTCCAATAAAACACAAGTGTCACTGCAGCTACCCTCTTCACGACCCCTCATGGGCTCTCATGGGCCGTGAAGCCTAAGTGCGCCATGAGGGGACTTAGAACTCCACGAGCCGTGCCGCCCGGTCGAGACTTGTAAGGGCATCTCCTTTACGACCCCTCACGACCTCGTCACGGGCCGTGAAGCCAAAAGGCATCACGGTGCGTGGCGGCCGTCGAACAATCGTTAGGGTAGCCTGCTTCACGACCCGTGGAGCATCCTTCACAGTCGTGAAGCCCCGAATCAAAACACTTTTGATTCTATGACATTCTCCTTCCACATTAAGCTGTCGGGATCAATCCTTGGCGTGTGACCCAATAGGCTCGCGCTTCATTAGCAGTGATACCGGCATACGTGTGTCACTGGGAAGATTCAAACAATTTTGTGGTGTTTAGATTGGCACATCTAGCACTCTAGAAATTGGGAGTCGACAACATCTTGGTGTGGACTTCGATAGTTGTGTACAAGTTAGTACACGCAATTTCCAAACTCCAAAATTCACTTGAACAAGGAAGATAGCTTCAAAGGTATGAATCTATTCCTTTGTCTTTTTATTTGTTTCTTAGTCATGATTAGAGTTTTGGTCCATTTGTGGGTGTTGCGTAGTCACAATTTAAAACATATTTTTCTACTCGTTTTGTTTCCGTTGCGTTCTTGGACCACGAAAACCCAACAGTGGTATCAGAGTCATCTCTAACATGGCTTTGCACTTTTGGAGTTAAACCGGATTTTTCTGTTTTTTATCAAAAATGGTTTTTCCGGCGACCGGGCACGGCCGTACCTCTAGGGGTACGGGCCGTGCCGGCGGCCGGGGCACGGGCATACTAGTGGGGGTACGGGCTGTGCTGGTAAAATTCGTGAAATGTTGTGCCTTAAATGTTGTTTTGCAATCTTGATCAAAATATATATTTGTTTGACATGGTTTTGTGGCACACCATTATTTTCGTTTGGTTGGGTTTGTTGTGGTAGCCCGGTAACTTGATATGCCCATAGCCTTTGTGATGTTTGTGATATGTATTGGTTTTGGCCTGCGTGCCGTATTGTTGTAATATTTATATTTGGTGCGACTTGCATGTCGTTTATTTAAATCTTTATACTCGTAATAGATTATTAGGATCGCGACTTGCATGTCGTTTTTTTATTATTATGTATTCGTACTTAGATTATTTCAAATATATATATATTGCATTAAACCAATCGGTAGTGTAATACCCGCATCTTAAAAATGTACAAGAATATTTTTAATGAATATTAATGGCGATTTTGTGTACTTCGTGATTGGGAATTTATCTAAGGAGTGGGACTTATTTTTATATATGATATATATATATATATGTTTTTCTTTGGATGGAAATCTATTAACTTAATAGAAGCAATAAGAATTCTAGTTGTAATTGGATTGAGATGTGGAAATGGGCCTAGGCCCACAAGAGTTTGGCAAGTGGGTATAAATAGAAGTTAGGGCACAGCCTCCCACACATTCCCTTTCATTTCACTATTCTATTCATTCTTGGTTGTGTGTGTGGAGTGTGTGTGTCATCTTGGAGATACGAGAGAAAGAAGAAGAATGTTGCATCCTTTTGTGGAGACTTGAGATTTTGGCAAGGAAAAACATCAGGTAATGTTTCTCCATGCTTTAGAGTCATGTGGACATCATTTTCTTGCCATGTTTAAGTGATGAGTGAATGTTTTGGAATCTGGGTTTTGGGTTTTGAAGGTTTAAGAAAACCAAGGAGAAACACCTAATCAAGAACACCTTGTAAATTGACAAAATGTTGATTTAAGCTAGAAGGAATTTTTTAAATAAGTGGAGAAATGTTTTGCAACAAGTTTGACTTGAATTGGTTGAGTTTTAAGAAAGCTTGATTATGGCTATGGAGTCTGCGTTTTTCAAAATGATGAACTTACAGGGAAGAGGTTGTGCGTCACATGGGTGTTGTGCATGCCTCATGCGACTTTCACATAATCCAAATATAGGTTCATGCGACTTTCATGTATTGGATATGAGTTCATGCGACTTTCATGTATTGAATGTAGGTTCATGCGACTTTCATGTATTGAATATGAGTTCATGCGACATTCATGTATTGAATATAGGTTCATGCGACTTTCATGTATTGGATATGAGTTCATGCAACTTTCATGTATTGAATATAGGTTCATGCGACTTTCATGTATTGAATATGAGTTCATACGACTTTCATGTATTGAATACGAGTTCACGCGACTTTCATGTATTGAATATAGGTTCATGCGACTTTCATGTATTAAATATGAGTTCATGCGACTTTCATGTATTGAAGACGAGTTCATACGACTTTCATGTATTAAATACGAGCTCATATGACTTTCATGTATTGAAAACGATTTCATGCGACTTTCATTTATTGAATATGAGTTCATGCGACTTTCATGTATTGAATATGAGTTCATGCGACTTTCATGTATTGAATATGAGTTAATGCGACTTTCATGTATTGAATATAGGTTCATGCGACTTTCATGTATTGGATATGAGTTCATGCGACTTTCATGTATTGAATATAGGTTCATGCGACTTTCATGTACTAAATATGAGTTCATGCGACTTTCATGTATTGAATACGAGTTCATACGACTTTCATGTATTGAATACGAGTTCACGCGACTTTCATGTATTGAATATAGGTTCATGCGACTTTCATGTATTAAATATGAGTTCATGCGACTTTCATGTATTGAATACGAAATCATACGACTTTCATGTATTGAATACGAGTTCATACGACTTTCATGTATTGAATACGATTTCATGCGACTTTCATGTATTGAATATGAGTTCATGCGACTTTCATGTATTGGATATAAGTCCATGCGACTTTCATGTGTGGAGTATAAGTCCATGCGACTTTCATGTGTGGGGTATAAGTCCATGCGACTTTCATGAGTAGAGTATAGGTTCATGCGACTTTCATGTGTGGAGTACAAGTTCATGCGACTTTCATGTGTGGAATATGGGTTCATGCGACTTTCATGTCTCCAGTATAAGTCCATGCGACTTTTGAGTGATTGATATGTTTCATACGACTTTCAGCTCTTGTATATGTGCCATGCGACTTTGGTAGTATGTATAGTTAAGTTCCATGCGACTTTCAGTGTGCATGGATAACCCCCATGCGACTTTCAGTATGTACGTGTGAGTTCCATGTGACCTTCTGCATGCTTCCATGCGACTTTCAGTAAGTAACAGTTAGTACCAGTATTAACCAATGTTTAGACTTGGTCAGGTAGCAGTCAGTTACAGAGCTAAGCAAGTAAAGTCCTTCAGTAGGAACTGTGTAGCTAAGCAAGCTGACAGGTGAGTATTCTCACTTATAACTTGAATAGATTCCAGATGTTATGTATGCATGTGAATACCAGATATTTATGAATATACGAGTTATAGTTGATTGTGCTTAGATTGTTTACTTCGGTAACGGGTATGTTTAGGCCGTTTACTCCGGTGACGGGTATGTCAGACCGTTCACTACTGTGAAAGGTATGTTAGACCGCACACTTCGGTGTCGGGTATGAGACCACACACTTCGGTGTCGGGTATGAGACCACACACTTCGGTGTCGGGTATGAGACAAACACTTCGGTGTCGGGTATGTTAGACCGTTGTGACGACAACGGGTGAGACGAGACCGTCCTAGTGACGGGTATGATGAGACCACTTACTACGGAAGTGGGTATGAGTTGAGTAGTATGTGAACTATTGGGTTGTAAGTAGTATACTCGCTAAGCCTTGGGCTTACCGTTGTTGTTTCATTCCTTTTTAGGTAACGACCATGGTAGGGCTCCAGCTCAGTGATGATATCTCAAACTCAAGCTTCCGCATGCAAGGGTTTAGTTTTAATATTAATAGTTTCCAAGACAAACAAAAACCTGTTTTTCAAAAGTAAGTCACGCACCACCCGTAAAAAAACACCACCCAAATCTAATGAAACTTGGATGATTGTTGAGCGTTAGCACGAGTCATGCCTTGTGGAGTTGTGTGGAAGGTGAGTATGGCAACCCACAATATTGGTAGTCGAGCTTAAGCACGAACCAATGATTGGGCTAGGGTACCATTGTGTGTCTTGACGGACGACTTACAAATTCTTTTATAACGCTTAAATGATGTCGATCTCTAGCCGAGTCATTTAAGAATAATAAAAGGATTGGTGTAAGAAGGGATCAAACATGCCTTAGACGTTTGATGTCAAAAGGATCCTGCAAGGATCTAAGAGTTGCAATGGTTGCAATCGGTAAAATGGTTACCGGCTTAAATAACTTATTTCGTGATCCGTGGTAAACCCGTCACGGGATAGAGTGAAATACGGTTCTTATCCTTGTTCAAATAATTGAGTTTTATAACTATTGGGTAATTATTTATACAAGGATTTGACAACTAAAATTAGTACTCTAAGTTTGTAGATGGCATCCAACAACGCTTCTACATCATCGAACTCAATTTCCCTAAAATTGTTCCTCGAAAAGGCCAAACTCGATGGTCAAAACTTCATGGATTGGTTCATGCAACTAAGGATAGCCCTTAGGTATGAACAAAAGATGTGGGCCATCGAGGAGCCTTTACTGGAAGCACCTGCGGCCAATGCGACTAGGGCGGTCCGAGATGTGTATGAAAAGCGCGTCAAGAAAACGAACGAAGTAGCTTGTATTATGCTCTCGTCAATGATTCCAGAGCTTCAAAAGCAAATGGAACATTTAGGGGCATATGACATGCTTAACCAGCTGAAGGAAATGTTCCAACAGCAGGCTAAGCTAGAGCGCTTCGAATGCCTAAAGTCCCTTTTCGACTGCAACATGCAGGAGGGCGGAAATGTGAGCGTTCACGTGCTTAAGATGAAAGCATTGGTTTATCGCTTGAAGAGGTTGGGATTCCCGTTAGGGAGGGAGTTAGCGGTGGATGTGATCCTCCATTCTCTGCCTAGTTCCTTTTCACAATTTGTGTGGAACTATCATGTCCATGGCATGGACAAGTCACTAATGGAGCTTCATGGAATGTTGAAGACCATTGAGTTTGACATGTCCAAGAAGCCCTCCTCGTCCAAACCCGTCCTAGCTATCCAGGGAGGCAGAACCAAAAGGAAAGGTGCTCCCCCTCAAAGGGAAAGGGTAAGGGGAAGGTTGCAAAACCTAACCCGAGTCCGGCCTCGAAGGGCAAGGGGAAAGCCGTAATGGTTCCACCGGCGAAGGACTCTGCGGAAGCCGAGTGCTTCCACTGCAAGGAAAAGGGGCATTGGTGGCGTTCTTGCCCAAAGTACCTTGAGGAGCTCAAGTGGGTAAAACCGAAGGAAGCTGGTAACTCAAGTACGTTTATGATTGAACTCCACAATACCGCTACTTCTAACAGCTGGGTACTTGATACCGGTTGTGGCACTCATATTTGTAATAATGTGTAGGTGCTAAAAAGAAGTAGGGCTCTGGGTGCTGGAGAGCTTGACCTGATCATGGGAAACAAGGATGTGGTTCGTGTGAAGCGGATGGGGAGTGTTGATCTCGTCTTTCCTTCAGGCCTTGCTATTACCTTGCTTAATGTTTGTTTTTCGCCCTGCGTGGCACGCAAAATTATTTCTTTTCATGCATTGTTTGACGATGGTTTTAAGTTTAATTTTGATAATGGAATTATTTCTTGTTTAAGAGATGGTGTTCGTTATTTTAAAGCTTATACATGTCGTGGAATTTATGAAACAAGTGTATGTTTGGATGGTAATAAATCAATCATGAACATTGATTCTAAGTCTAAAGGTGTATTGGACAAGTTGTCTTTGTGGCATAGTCGTCTTGGCCATATAAATAAGAAACGTATCGCCAAACTCCAAGTGGATGGGATTTTGGAATTGTTTGATCACGGGTCAAGCGAAGTATGCGATTCTTGTTTATTAGGCTAAATGACTAAAGCACCCTTCACCGGCGTTAGTGAGAGGGGCAATGACCTGTTGGACATAGTTCACACGAATGTGTGTGGTCCGTTCAGGTCTGCTACAAGAAACAACTGTAGGTACTTCGCTACTTTTACTGATGATTTCAATAGGTATGGTTATGTTTATTTGATTAAGCATAAGTCTGAAACCTTTGAGGTGTTTAAGACATACCAAAACGAAGTGCAGAATCAATTGGGTAAGCGGATTAAGATCCTCAGATCCGATAGGGGTGGTGAGTATCTTAGTACCGAGTTTCTTGATCATCTTAGGGGTTGTGGGATTATTTCACAACTTACACCACCTAGGACACCGCATCTGAATTGGGTCGCTGAAAAGGAGGAACCAAACTTTATTGGATATGGTTTGGCCCATGATGAGTCGTACAAAGCTACCCGCAAGTTTTTAGGGTTATGCTTTGGAAACTGCTGCTAGGACCTTAAACTTTGTACGAACAAAGAAGGTTGCAAGTACACCGTTCAAGATATGGCATGGAAGGGTTCCTTCGCTAGCCTATCTCAAAGTCTGGGGTTGTGAAGCTTACGTGAGACGTAAAGCTCAAGACAAACTTGAACCCACAGCCGAGAAGTGTATCTTCATTGGCTATCCAGCTGGTTCTATGGGATATTTGTTTACAAACCTTCTTAGAACAAGGTGTTTATTGCTCGAAGGGCGGTCTTCCTTGAAAGGGAGCTGATATCTGCAGAAGCCAGTGTGAGGAAAGTCGACCTAGAAATTCTAGATGACACCAATGTTCAACCTGATGTTGGCACTAGTACCGCTTCTGAGGTCGGCGTACTAGAAGAAGTGGAACCTCAACCAATGGAGGATGAGATACCTGACACACAGCCATTAGAGCTCCGTAGATCTGGTAGAGTTCGTAATGAGCCGGAAAGATATGGGTTCCTCATATCCAAAGGCGACGAACTATTGGTGGATCATAGCGAACCAACCAACTACCGGGAAGCCGTAGCGGGCCCTGAGTCTGCTAGGTGGAAGGAGGCAATGGACAGTGAGATGCAATCCATGGCAGATAATCAAGTCTGGGACTTGGTTGATCCCGTACCCGGCAACAAGCCAGTAGGGTGCAATTGGGTCTTTAGGAAGAAGACTAACATGGATGGAAAAGTAGACACTTTAAAAGCCCGACTGGTAGCGAAGGGTTTCACTCAAACTCATGGTGTAGACTATGATGAAACCTTTTCTCTAGTGGCTATGTTAAAGTCTATTAGGATATTAATGGCTATCGCTGCATATTACGATTACGAAATATGGCAGATGGATGTCAAGACTGCCTTCCTTAATGGGAAGTTGGCAAAGGAGGTCTACATGGCACAATCTGATGGTTACATAAACCCCAAATATCCTAATAAAGTCTGCTAGCTTCAGAGGTCCATTTATGGACTTAAGCAAGCATCTCGGAGTTGGAACATTGGCTTTGATGAAAAGGTCAAAGAGTTTGGTTTTTCTAAAAGCAAGGATGAACCTTGTGTATATGTCAGGGCTAGTGGGAGTGATGTGGTTTTCCTAGTCTTGTATGTAGATGACATACTACTCATAGGAGGTGACGTGACTATCTTGCAGGAAGTGAAAACCTGGCTTGGGAGTTGCTTCTCTATGAAAGACATGGGAGAAGCAGCATATATTTTGGGGATAAAGATCTATAGAGTAGATCTAAGAGACTCATTGGTTTGAGCTAGAGTATGTACATAGATAAAGTCTTGAAGAGGTTCAAGATGCAAGATTCCAAGAAAGGGAATTTGCCTATGTTGCATGGTATGGCGTTGAGCAAGTCTCAATGTCCTAGTTCTCAAAAAGAACTAGAGGAAATGAGTTGAGTCCCGTATGCTTGGGCAGTGGGATCGATTATGTATGCTATGCTATGTACTCGGCCTGATGTGTCGTATGCGTTGAGCCTGACGAGCCGATATCAGGCTAACCCTGGTCAAAGTCATTGGGTTGCGGTTAAAAACATCCTTAAATATCTTCGGAGAACTAAGGTAATGTTTTTAGTGTTTGGTGGATTGGAGGAGCTCAGAGTCACTAGATATTCTGATGCTAGCTTCTAAACGAACAAGGATGATTGCCAGTCTCAATCGGGATTTGTATTCTTGTTAAATGGTGGAGCAATAAGTTGGAGGAGTTCCAAGCAAGATACCGTGACCGATTCAACCACGGAGTCAGAGTATATTGCTGCAAGTGAGGCTGCTAAGGAAGCCGTCTGGATGAAGAAATTCATTCAAGACCTTGGAGTTGTTCCTAGCATCGCTAACCTTATTGAGATCTTCTGTGACAATGAGGGTGCAGTAGCTCTAGCTAAGGAACCAAGGGTGTGTTTGGTAGAGAGAAAAGAAATTGGGAGAAATGGAAATGGAAATAGGGGAGAAATGAAAATTTGGAGAAATAGAAATGTGTGGAGAATTGGAATTGATTTTCTTGTTTGGTATCAGAAAAGAAATGAAACAGAGAAATGGAGGCTCAAGTCGCCGGACGGCGGTTGCTGCGTTGGCCGTCTTGCCGGACGTCGACGATGATGATTAGAATGCCGGAAACACATCGCAACCGGACATCGACAATAATGAGTAGACATTGGTTGTCATTTCTCTCCATTTCTCCACAATTTGAAGAGAAATGAAAATACAAAGGAAGGGGAGAAATGGAAATGGGTGGAGAAACCATTTCTCCTCCCAAAACTATAACCATTTCTCCGAAACAAGAGAAACAAATTCTCCCCATTTCTTTTCTCTCTACCAAACACCCCCCAAGAGCGCATTGACGTACGAGACACATTGCTCAGAAATATCATTTTATCCGTGATATCATCGAGAATGGAGACATTGTCGTTATTAGAGTACCGACTGAGGGGAACTTGGCAGATCCACTCACCAAACCTTTTTCACAAGTTAAGCATGATTCTCATGCTAAGTCTATTGGTATTAGATTTACTAGTGACTTGGTTTAATTATTTTAGTTGTATTTGTTATTAAGAACATTAGAGCAATAATGTGTTTCTTATTGTAATGATTATTAAATGAGGATTTAATATACGCGTGATGCGATTACCTTATGAAACATTATTGTGTTCCATCTTTGCATGTTTAATACTTCCTTGAATAAATTTATTTATTCTAAATACTTCACGATCGGTCGTTCTTCATTGGAAGGAAGAAGTGAATTAAGATTAAGGCGAGTGGTTGGTAAAGTATTCGTCTTGGATTGAATACTTGTTTATGCAACACATGCCTGTACTTAATAGTGATTAAGTAATTGGAGGACCCGTACCTGAGTTTACTTCATGGATGTAAACACGAGTAAATCAGGATGATAATATTATTTATCCTTTTACTGGAGATGCATGCTTTGCTTGACTATTAACATGGACTTGTTTAGATTGCTTTCTAACGTAGTTCACAACTGACTGTTATAAGGGAAGTTTTCAGGCAAGAACTTGTTATTATGATAGGGTGATGTAGTGAAAGGTATTCATTCCTCTTTATAGAGATATCCTTGGGGCCCTCGTTGACTAAGCTAATGACAATCAAAATGCATGGTCGTGCTCAAGTTGAATTGATGATGGATCAATTGTGCAACTTGTGTTGTTAGTCATAGTTAGTCTATATCGAGAAACATAATCGTGAATGATTTGGGGTTGACCATGTTCCATGACCTGCATTCACAATGGATATCGTGAACGAAGGGTAAGTAATCACTTATCTGTAGGACCTTTCCATTTGGTTAGGTATTTGTTTTGGGAAGACAAACCCTATGCTGACTTGGGGGCATAGATGCCTTGCTATAGGCCGCTCTATGTTGGTGACGCCTTTCGTGAGTTTGTCATGTGCAAGTGGGAGTCTGTTGGATTATGCCCACTGACACACACATGCGTTGCCATCATGGCTGATGAAGCAAGGGCCTATTGGGTCACACGCCAAGTAACGATTCCGACATCACGGATGGTCGAATGACAGAGAAAACCAGAAACAGGTTCTGGTGGGCCAAGGCACGCCCGTGCCCTACGGGCAGGCACGAGCCCAAGTCGGGCGTGACTTGGGCGTGGCCTGTGGCTAGGTACGCCCGTGCCTCTTGGAGGCACGCCCGTGCCCTGTGCCCAGTGGACAGGCATGGGTTAGCGGTATGTGATTAATTGTGTTTTAAATTGTTATGTGTTTATTAAAAGTTAATATAATTAATTAACTTAATCTAATATATATATATATATATATATATTAGTACAGGAGAAAAGAAAGAAAAGAAAAGTTATAGATGTATGTATGTATGTAAAGCATGTATGCATGATAATAGGAATTCATGCCACCACCTACTTTGATTAAAGCAAATTATATGTATACGTGTGTATTTGGTGTTAAAGGAAATTATCTGCTCATTTTATTCAAGAGTGCAAAGTGTGTAGTTCCCTTTGAGTTCGAAGGGGTAGGTTGGTTCGAAGAAGTGGAGTTCGAAGTCCTTGTCGGTGCGAAGGAGGCGCTCGAAGCCTCCATGCGAGGGGGGGGCGCTCGAAGTCCCATTCGAAGGCTCCATTCGAAGCCTCGCCCTAAGTCCCCGCTCGAAGGCCCGACGTGACGCGTCGTATGGTTGGACGTGACGCGTCCGGGGAATTTCATTGTTTTGGGATTTTGTTTGATGAATCTTTTGGATTGCATTCAATGTGTTTATGATATGTGGATTTATTATATGAATTGAAGCATAAATATATGTGGGTAAATATATTTATATATTCGAGACTGATTTGATTGTTGCTGTGTTTTCAGGTAATCAAAAGACTCAGTAATATTAGATCTCTGAGCTTGTGCTGATTTTGAGGTGAGTGGACATTAATCGCGGATGGTAAAGATTACGGTTATAGTTATTGATGTGATGCATGATATGATTGAGATTGGATTGATTGATTGAACTGTTGATTGTGATTATTGATTGTTGATATCTGCTGCATGACTATTTGGTCGATACGCGCTCTTAGGATGATTTTGAGTTGCGTTTGAGAAGTCAGCTATACGTGGACTTGGGCTGGGCTCGTGTACTGGTTAGTTGAACAGTGGTAGCCTTACTGTTGCATATGTTGCTTCAGAGGAGGATTTCACTGTGCCAATTCAGTAGAGAGCTATCGGTAAACCTTTGCTTTGGCCGGCATTGGTTGTAGGTTCTGCGCCGAACCGCCGGTTTTCTTGGATATGTGATTACATGCTTTGATATTGACTATTGATGTTTGCTTTTGGTGTTTAGCCTCTACTCACTTAGCTTTGTGCTAATTCCCCTCAGTTGTGGCTTTTGCAGGTTCGTGTTGTTGAGATTGTAGAAGTAAGAGTTGACCCCACTTTGATATTCTGTTTAAAATGAAACGAGCCAGTTGTTTTTGTAACACCAAGATGATACTGTTGTTAATGTTGTAAATTTGTAAATGATGGTTTGTATGTAATGTGTTGGTTTAATTAAGCTTCCGCAGCGTTTTTTTTTATAAAATGGCTTGAGTTTTCCGGTGTTACAGTTTGGTATCAGAGCCTAGGTTTGGCGATGCATGCGCGGCTAGAGTGTTGCGTTCCTAAATCTTGGCTCGTGATGGGTCAAGCTTTCTTTCGGGGGAATTAGGGTGAGTTCGAGTTGTTTGTAGTAGTTAGTATTTTGGGTACTAACGGTTTATTCTAATAAGCTGTGAGATGATGTGATTGTAACAGATTATGGCTGACAGAGAGACTCCCATCCTTCCTCCTATGATGCAAGCTACAAATGAAGCACCAGTACTTGAACATCTGGGGAATACTGAGACTACTGGAACATCGGGTCAAGCCCGGGAAGAGGATCAAAGTGATTATGTGTATCAACTAGAGAATGAACTGATAGAACTCAGGAATAAAGTCCATAGCATGGAGCAGCAGCAACAGAACCAACCAGAACCAACTCCAGTACCAGTTGTGATTCCCACACACGCAACCATACCACCAGTGACAACACCTTTACTACCAATGACACAAATGATGCAACAACCATTCTATTACACATATCCACAACCAGGAGCTTATCCGTTTGCGTTTCCTGGATACAAACAACCATGCACGTACAAGCAATTTCTAGACTGTAAACCTTCTGAGTATAGAGGAAGTTCTGTTCCTAACATCACCCTAAACTGGCTGAGAGAGATGGTGAAGGCACTTGATGCCTGTAATTGCGAGAACGAGTTAAAGGTAAAGTATGCATCGAGGATGTTAAAGGGAGATGCCATGGTCTGGTGGGATTCGATTACCGGCCATTTTACTGAGCAACAACAGGAGAGTATCACCTAGAGTCAGCTTCAAGAAAATTTATGTGACCAATATTGTATTGCCTTCGAGATTGCCAAAATCAAGGAGTTTATGGATTTACAGATGTCGGGGAACATGATAATGGATGATCTAATTAATCAATTTAACGAAAAGATGAGATTTGTCAAGCACTGGGTAGATGAAGAGTCCAAAATTGGCCATTTTGTTGGAGCCTTGCACCCTGATCTCTGTAGTGCCAGTAGGAGATTTCCTAGTGAACAATATTGTAGTACCTTCGAGATTGCCAAAATCAAGGAGTTTATGGATTTACAGATGTTGGGGAACATGACAGCGGATGATCTGATTAAGCAATTTAAGGAAAAGATGAGATTTGTCAAGCACTGGGTACCTGATGAAGAGTCCAAAATTGCCCATTTTGTTGGAGCCTTGCACCCTGATCTCCGTAGTGCCACTAGGTGGGCTACCACCCTATCCCAGGCCTTCACTTTAGCCAAATCGGCTGAAGGGGATATTATTGCGAGGAACAAACTGAGCGGGAGAAAATCTCCCAACAGAAATCCCGATTTGAACATTATAACGCTCAACAGAAGCAGGGAGGATAGAGTAGTGGGAGTAGGCAGGGGGAGTAGAATAGGAGGCCTACTTCAGGTGGGTCTACTCAAAGGGCACCTTGGTGTAATAGGTGCAAATCTTATCATCACAGGCAGTGTACGCCCCAGACAATGAGATGTGTAAAGTGTGGCCAGTTTGGCCATGATTTGAAGAATTGCAGATTACCAAGGAGTGTCTGCTGGAATTGCCAGAAAGAGGGGCACAGGGTTGGTGACTGCCCATTGAGTAAGAAGTCTGGGTTAGGGTTAGGAGGGGGAGGAGCTCGGGGATCATCTTCAGCTGGTCAGAAAAGGAAGAACCCACCCACTACTAAGGGTCGGGCATTCAAGATGATTGTGGATGATGCCACTACCACAAATGATGTTATTGTTGGAATCTGCCCACCGACACACGTAGGCCAGCATCACTGCCAGTGAAGCGCGGGCCTATTGGGTCACACGCCAAGTTTCAATCTCGACAGCCTACTTTAAGAAGAAAGAGTCAAAATGGTCAAATTCCAGTTGACCTAGGCTTCACGACCGTGAAGGATGCTCCACGGGTTGTGAAGCAGCTCGTGTCCACGAGTCCTGTCGTGGGCCTCATGGTTCGTGAAACCCTAGGGCTTCACGACCCTACACGGCCCGTGAAGGAGGTCGTGAAGACACAACCCTCACGATTCTTGCACAGCGCGCCACGGCTCGTGGAGGATTAATGGCCCGTCGTGGCGCATTTATCCTTCACGGCCCGTGAGAGCCCGTGAAGAAGTCGTGAAGGCAGAATTCTAAGTGACACTTGTATTTGGTTGGACCATTTTGTTGGTCCAATGATGGTGTGCCACTTAGCTCCGACTCTGGGCTCTTTGAACAGATAGAATGCCTATAAAAGAGCTCCTTTTGGTGCATTCTACTCTCTTGGTTAATTCTTACAATTATACACATTAGAGATATACACAAGTGAGTGTTCTAAGTTGAGAGAAGCACAAGACCTTGTGTTGGTGATCTTCTAGTGTTGTTCAAGGGCTGTTCCTAAATCAAATCGTCAAGTGTTGGTGGTTTGGTGGCTTGCTAGTACAAGGAGAAAGAAGCTAAGCTTGGTGTGGACTTCTTTGGTGCTTGGAGCCTTTTTGTTTCAAGAGCTCATCCCAAATTCAAAGTTGTTCTAGAATTTTACCAAAGTCTTCTAGGGTATGGCTTTCTTTCTTTCTTATCCTTGTTCTCTTTTGGTTGCATGTTTGATCTTACAAGTTTTCATCACCATTGGGACTTCATGGGATCGTTTGTGTGTGTTTTGTTGCTTCCGTTGCGTGCTTTGATCCCCATGAAACCCCAACAGTGGTATCAGAGCCATAGTTGTAAGATGCATGCACCTTTGTGGCTTGAAAATCCATATTTTCGATTTTGGACATTCTGTCCAGAAGGCCTTCACGGGCCGTGGAGCTTGCTTCACAGGTCGTGAAGGCCAGACGACCAGTCTCGTGGGGTGGTGGTCGTGAAAGGTTTTTAATCTGTTCACGAGTCGTGGAGCGTACTGCCTTCACGGCCCGTGAGGGCCCGTGAAGAGCAGTAGCTCGTGAAGGCGTCGTGAACAGGCTGTTTTTGCCCCTTTTGAAAAAGAAAACTTAATATGGATTTTATCATTTGATTTTGGTGTTTCCAGAATCATTTTAGGCTGTTTAGCCTTGTAGTTTAAGCCCCATAATATCCTAATTCTTTTATATGTATGTATTGGGTGGTTTTGGCATAAAATGCACACATACATACATGTAAATTGTGTATATATGAATATGGATTTCAAAGTGTTTGGAATCCTAATGCATATGTACAAGGTTTATTCTTGTGCCTTTAGTTATTGAATAAACTTAATTGGGATATTGTTTTATGCATGGTTTGGTGTGGCACACCATGCTTTGTAGTTATTTCGTTTTTGTGAGCACCGGTTTGAGCCTAGACCTTTGTGTGGTTGTTTGGTTGCTTTATTTGTTGTTCATTTATTTGGTGATTTGTACCACATTTGGTTTGTAATAATTTATTTAATCCGGTTTGTAATAATTTATTTATTTGTGGCTTGCACGCCAAAGTATTTATTCTTTGTAATTGTATATTAGCTTAGAATAGATTGTGTGGCTTGCATGTCATTTCTCTTTAAATTATGTATGTAATGAGAAGACAGGACCGGAGGCACCAACTGGAGTCTTGGGAGACGTCTTGGCTACCTCGGATCCGGAGGCGCGGGATCGAGTGGGAGCACACCACGAAGTCTTGGATTGTTTGTCCTTAGTAGACTTAGTTCCTCGGATGGCTCACCGGGGAACACTTAGGTTGGCTCAAATCGGTTTTGTATGCGTGGTTGTGTAGTTTTAATTATTTGTTTTTCTTGCGTGGTTGTTGGGTCTTCGCATGCTAGAAAATCTTTTGAAAATAATAAAACTATATAGTTTTCCTTAATTGGTTAACAAACCCCGCTCGCTTACATGATTAACAAACGAATATAAAGTGTTTATATTCAATTGGTGAAAAATGTGTTTTGTCACTTATTTGTTAATCAAAATGAAAAGAGGTGTTTAACCGGAAAAACAAAAGTCCCGTTTTTCTTAAAAACGTAAATCACACGCCATCCAAAAGAGGAAACCACCCGAATCTAATGAAGCATGGAACAATTGTCGAGCTTAGCACGAGTTGTTCCATGTGGACTTGTGTGGAAGGTGCCTGTGGCGTCTTGAAATTTTTGGTTGTCAAGCATAGCACTAGCCAATTATTGTCAAGGGCGTTATCGTGTATCTTGTTGGACGATTTGCAATTCCAATTTAATACGCCTTGATAATTGTAGTTCCTATACCGAGTTATCAAAGCGGCTTATTGAGGAAACGGTGTGGGAAGGGATCAAACATGCCAAACCGGTGCTATGAGTACCGATGGATCCCACAAGTGTCTAAGAGTTGTAATCACGGATTGTAATTGGTAAAGAGTTTACCGGCCTAAATACCTTCACGAAGTGATCCGCGGTAAACCCGTCATGTAGTGAAGTTATGTTGGGTTCTTAGCCCTTGTTAAATTTAAGTGTTAAACTATTGGGTAGCTATTTAACAAGGATTAAAATATGTCGAACTAACCTTTTTGTGTGCTTTGCCTTCTTTTAGATGGCATCTACAAGCAACACCGCGACACACATTTCACTCCGTCTATTTTTGGAGAAAGAGAAACTCATAGGCGTAAACTTCATGGATTGGCTAAGGCAATTGAGAATTGTCTTGCGCCATGAAAGCAAGTTGTACGTCCTAGAGGAACCTCTTCCGAAGGCTCCTGCTACCACCGCTACGCGGGCCATTAAGGATGCTTATGAGAAGCGCCTTAAAGACACTAATGAGGTGACTTGCCTCATGTTGACGACCATGAGTTCCAAGTTGCAAAGGCAATTCGAGGACGTTGGTGCGTTTGACATGATCACGCAGTTAAAGGAAATGTTCCAGCAGCAAGCGAGTCAAGAACTCTACGAGTGTGTCAAGGCCTTTATGGGGTGTTGGATGCAGGAGGGCGGGAACGTGAGCTCCCACGTGCTTCGTATGAAGCAATACGTGGACCAGCTCGAGAGGTTGGGCTTTCCTATGGGGAAAGAGTTGGCTACGGAGATTTTCCTCCAATCTTTGCCTCAAGCATATGGTGCGTTCATTGTGAACTACCATATGCATAATATGGATAAGCCATTGATGGAGTTGCACGGCATGTTGTAGACCGCCGAGTCTAACATGGCCAAGGCAAAGCCATCGACCTCCACACCCGTCCTAGCCATCCATGAGGGTGGTGCTAAGAGGAAGCGGCCCGCTTCAAGCTGGAAGGGCAAGGGAAAGGGGAAGGCGAAGGTGGCAACACCCAAGCCCAAACCACTCCCGGCGCCGGAGCCGAAGGGGAAGGAACCCGCTCCTATAGCCCCCTCACCGGAAGAGGCCACCTGCTTCTTCTGCGGGGAGAAGGGACACTACCGGCGTAGTTGCCCCAAGTACACGGAGGAGCTCAAGAGGCTTCGCGCCAAGGGACAAGGCGCCTCCGGTACGTATATGATTGAACTCCATAACACTTCTACTTCTAACGCTTGGGTCTTGGACACCGGGTGTGGTACTCACATAGTTAATAATGTGCAGGTACTAAGAAGAAGTAGGGACTTGGTTGATGGGGAGCTGGATCTCATCATGGGAAACAAGGCGGTTGTCCCGGTTGAGAAGATATGGAGCGTGGACCTCGCCTTTCCATCCGGCATATTTATCACTTTATTAAATGTATCTTATTCGCACTGCGTGGCAAGAAACATTTTATCATTTTATGCACTTGTTGACGATGGATTTAACTTTAACTTCTCTAATGGAATTATTTCATGCTTTAAGAATGATTTATTTTATTTTAAAGCACATCCATGTCGTGGCATATATGAGACAAGCGTATGCTTGCAAAGTGATAGATCGATCATGAATGTTGGTTCTAAATCCAAATGTGATTTGGATAAGTTATCTTTATGGCATGGTCGTTTAGGCCACATAAACAAGAAACGCATCGCCAAGCTCCAAGCAGATGGGATCTTGGAATCGTTTGACCATGGGTCGGATGATGTATGCGAATCTTGCTTGTTGGGCAAAATGACCAAAGCACCCTTCACCGGCGTTTGTGAGAGGGGCAAAGACTTGTTGGATATCGTTCACACGGATGTGTGTGGTCCGTTCAAGCATGTCACTAGGGATAACTCAAGGTACTTCGTAACCTTTACTGATGATTTTAGTAGGTATGGGTATGTCTACTTGGTGAGACAAAAGTCGGAAACCTTTGAGGTTTTCAAGACTTTCAAAAACGAAGTTTAGAACCAATTGGGTAAACGAATTAAGATGCTCAGATCGGATCGTGGTGGTGAGTATCTAAGTTCGGAATTCCGTGACTATCTAAAAGATTGTGGAATTGTTTCGCAATTGACACCTCCTAGGACACCACAATTAAATGGTGTCGCCGAGAGGAGGAACCGGACATTATTGGAAATGGTTCGGTGTATGATGAGCCGTACGGATGTACCCATTAGCTTTTGGGGCTATGCATTGGAAACGGCCGTTAGAATCCTTAACCTCGTACCAACTAAGAAGGTCAAGAAGACACCCTTTGAGATGTGGCATGGAAAGGTTCCATCGCTATCATATCTAAAGGTTTGGGGTTGTCCTGCCTACATGAGACGTGAGGTAGAGGACAAATTGGAACCCCGAGCCGAGAGGTGCTTGTTCATTGGATATCCTGCCGGGTCTATGGGATATTTGATTTACAAACCGTCCGAGAACAAGGTATTTGTTGCTCGGAGGGCCGTCTTCCTTGAAAGGGAGATGCTATCCAAAGACGCTAGTGGGAGAAAGGTAGATATTGAAGAAATTCAAGAACCTTCCAATGACCAACCTGAAGTTGGCACTAGTTCACAAGATGATTCTCAGCACGGAGCTGCTGGAGAACCTGACACGGATCCTTTACCTCTTAGAAGATCCGGTAGGAGTCGCAACGAGTCAGAGAGATATGGGTTTCTCATGTCTGAGGGCTGCGACCTAGTGGTGGATCATGATGAACCATCATCTTAACGGAATGCCGTGGTGGGCCCTAAGTCCACTAGGTGGAAAGAGGCTATGGAGTCCGAGATGCAATCTATGTCGGATAACCAAGTCTGGGATTTGGTAGATCCGGTACCCGGGTGTAGACCTGTAGGGTGCAAGTGGGTCTTTAAGAAAAAGACCGGCATAGATGGAGAGGTAGACACCTTCAAAGCCCGACTGGTGGGTAAGGGTTTCACGCAAACTCATGGTGTAGACTATGATGAAACCTTTTCCCCGGTGGCTATGTTGAAGTCTATCTGGATACTCATGGCAATTGCCGCATTTCATGATTATGAGATTTGGCAAATGGATGTAAAAACCGCGTTCCTTAATGGGACACTTAGCGAGGAGGTCTATATGACTCAACCCGAGGGTTTTGTACATGCCAAGCATCCGGATAAAGTCTGCAAGCTAAAGAAGTCCATTTATGGACTTAAGCAAGCATCGCGCAGTTGGAACCTGTGCTTGGATGAGAAAGTCAAAGAGTTTGGCTTTTCGAAAAGCAAGGATGAACCATGCGTATATGTCAGGGCTAGTGGGAGCATAGTTGTGTTCCTAGTCTTGTATGTCGATGACATACTCCTCATTGGAAATGATGTCCCGACCCTTCAAGGTGTAAAAACTTGGTTAGGGAATTGTTTTTCAATGAAGGATCTAGGAGATGCGACTTATATTCTTGGGATCAAAATCTATAGAGATAGATCCAAGAGACTTATTGGGCTTAGCCAAAGTACATATGTTGACAAAGTCCTAAAGCGGTTTAGGATGGAAGACTCCAAGAAGGGGTTCATTCCCATGTCACATGGTTTGGTATTGAGTAAGACTCAATCCCCTAGTTCCCCAGAGGAACGGGAAGTAATGAAGCGAGTGCCATATGCTTTAGCTGTGGGCTCGATCATGTACGCCATGCTATGTACGAGGCATGATGTATCGTGTGCCTTGAGCATGACGAGTAGATATCAAGCCAACCCTGGCGAAGCTCATTGGACGGCGGTGAAGAGCATTCTCAAGTATCTTCGGAGGACTAAGGAGATGTTCTTAGTGTATGGAGGTGAGGAAGAGCTTAGAGTAAGGGGTTACTCTGATGCAAGCTTCCAAACCAATAGGGATGACTGTCGATCACAATCGGGGTTCGTGTTCATATTAAACGGCGGTGCTATATCTTGGAGGAGCTCCAAGCAAGACACCGTGGCCGATTCCACTACCGAGTCGGAATACATTGCGGCCAGTGAAGCTGCTAAGGAGGCCGTATGGATGAGAAAATTTCTGCTTGATCTGGGAGTGGTTCCAAGCATCAGCGACCCTGTTGAGATCTTTTGTGACAACGAGGGTGCCGTTGCTTTAGCAAAGGAACCAAGGTCTAATCAAAGCACGAGGCATATTCCGCGGAAATATCATTTTATCCGGGACGTGGTCAAAAATGGAGACATCGTCATCAGCAAAGTACACACGGATAACAATTTGGCGGATCTGTTCACTACACCGTTGTCGCAAACCAAGCACGATGCCCACACAAGTGCCATTGGGATTAGGTTTGCTAGTGACTTGGTTTAAGTTGTATATTGGTTATTGTATTCGACGTATTTACTATACTATTGGGAACATTAAGCAATATTGTATTTTTGAATGTATTGATTATTAAATGGAGATTTAATGATACGCGTGTAGCGAATACTTTCTTTAAATCATTATTGTGTTCCAACTTTGCATGTTTTATCACTTCCTTGAATGTTTTACATTCTAAACAGTCCACGATCGGTCATTCTTCAAGGAAGGAAGTATGAACGAAGATCGAGGGAAATGATTGGTCATAGTATTCAATAGGGATTGAATACAAGGGACGCAATATTTCGCCTATACTTGAAAAGAGTTTCAAGTGATTGGACAACCCACACCTGATCTTACTATATGGTACATGTCAAGAGTAAATCAGGATGATAATATCTTTTATCCTTACACCGGAGATGCATGTGTTTCACTATTTTGGTTTGCTTTATTCTGACTGCTTTCAAACGTAGTCCGTAACTGGCTATTATAAAGGAGGTATTTGGGTAAAGTATTGCCATTGTATTGGAAGCAATGTAGTCGAAGGAATTTGTTCTTCTGTAAAGAGAGATATCCCTGGCCCCTCGATGATTGGGAGCTGACACCAAAATTGCATGGCCATGCTCGAGTTTGCAATGATTTTTGATCAGTTGCAACTCACCTTTTGGTCACCACTAATCTTGATCGAGAAACATAATCGTGAACGATCGGAGAATGACTTTGTACCATGTCTCGTGTTCACTTGGATATCTCGAACAATAAGATAATTGATCACTTATCTATAGGACCATGTCAAACTCTTTTAGTTTATCATGGTACTTGTCAGGGATGACATGCCCCATGCTTTATTGGGGGCAGGGATGCCTTGCTAGAGGCCGCTCCCTGTCTGTGGTGCCCATGGATACGGTGTGTCATGTGCAAGTGGGAGTTTGTTGGAATCTGCCCACCGACACACGTAGGCCAGCATCACTGCCAATGAAGCGCGGGCCTATTGGGTCACACGCCAAGTTTCAATCTCGACAGCCTACTATAAGAAGAAAGAGTCAAAATGGTCAAATTCCTGTTGACCTAAGCTTCACGATCGTGAAGGATGCTCCACGGGTCGTGAAGCAGCTCGTGTCCACGAGTCTTGTCATGGGCCTCATGGTTCGTGAAACCCTAGGGCTTCACGACCCACCACGGCCCGTGCAGGAGGTCGTGAAGAAACAACCCTCACAATTCTTGCACAGCGCGCAACGGCTCGTGGAGGATTAATGGCCGGTCGTGGCGCATTTATCCTTCACGGCCCGTGAGAGCCCGTGAAGGCAGAATTCTAAGTGACACTTGTATTTGGTTGTACCATTTTGTTGGTCCAATGATGGTGTGCCACTTAGCTCTGACTCTGGGCTCTTTGAACAGATAGAATGCCTATAAAAGAGCTCCTTTTGGTGCATTCTACTCTCTTGGTTAATTCTTGCAATTATACACATTAGAGATATACACAAGTGAGTGTTCTAAGTTGAGAGAAGCACAAGACCTTGTGTTGGTGATCTTCTAGTGTTGTTTAAGGGCTGTTCCTAAATCAAATCGTCAAGTGTTGGTGGTTTGGTGGCTTGCTAGTACAAGGAGAAAGAAGCTAAGCTTGGTGTGGACTTCTTTGGTGCTTGGAGCCTTTTTGTTTCAAGAGCTCATCCCAAATTCGAAGTTGTTCCAGAATTTTACCAAAGTCTTCTAGGGTATGGCTTGCTTTCTTTCTTATCCTTGTTCTCTTTTGGTTGCATGTTTGATCTTACAAGTTTTCACCACCATTGGGACTTCATGGGATCGTTTGTGTGTGTTTTGTTGCTTCCGTTGCGTGCTTTGATCCCCATGAAACCCCAACAGTTATAACTGTAGGAAATCCTTGCACGCCAACACCCGTACGTAGCAGAAGCAACGAGATAAAAAACCAAGGTTCTCGGGTATCAAAACTGACATGCATGTATTCCCTAAGTGGGGATTGTGACTAAAAACGAATATAGCAACTAAAAACAAACGAGAAGGAGGAAAAATATACCATCACGGAGTTGGAGCTATCCACCGAGCTAGGTAGATCTTCGAGAACTCAAAATTGAGCTCCTCTATTGATAGTCCACACCAAGTGAGTGAGATTCCGTCTTGCTAACGACCCGAGACACGAGCCACATGATGTCCTCGTGAATCTGGAACAGCCACAACACTAGGAGAACTTGCCTTCACATGAAAACACTAATCTTAGCTCTAATAGAACTCAAGAACCATATATGTGTGTTTGTTGTATCATGAAGCAAGAGTCATAAAATGAGAGTGAAATGTGCCTTTTATAAAGGCTGGAAGTGTTCATGGAGCCACCAGGGTCGGCCAACTAGCCACCCCTTCATTGGACAATCACAAAGGTCTAATAAAAACAAAGTGACACTTTGACTTATGTCTTCACGGGCTCTCACGGGCCGTGAAGCACTCGTTAAGGCCTCATAGGCCAGGTTCCACCGCACACTCTCATTGGGCCAACGAGTGGTCCAATAAAAGCATGGCGCCTGCCTTCACGGGCTCTCATGGGCCGTGACGCCCTCGTGAAGGTCGTGCCCCATGACTACCTGTCCGGGTGGTGAAGCCTCATGGAGGGTTTCTCTTCAAGACCTCTTCACGGCCCGTGAAGGTCGCCAGAAACCCTAATTTCATATTCTCTCATGTTTGGGTTGTGCTGCCGGAATCTACCCTTGGCGTGTGACCCAATAGACCCGTACCTCATCAGCAGTGATGCTAGTGTACGTGTATGAGTGTGCATATTTCAACAAACTCCCACTTGCACATGATACAGCGTTACTAACACCACAGACAAGCAGCGGCTCTAGCATAGCTTACTTGCTCCCAAGTCGGTACGAGTTATGTCATCTTCGACAAATCCTAGTAGCCTAGAAAGGCTAAAAGGTCCTATAGATAAGTGATCATAAACATCCCTTTGTTCGCGATATCCATGTGAACACGAGACATGGATAAATGTCAATCTCCAGATCGTTCATGATTCTATTTCTCGATTCTAGATTGGTGGTGACCAAAATAACAAGTTGCAACTGATCTAAAATCATTGTAGCTTGAGCACGGCCATGCATATTTGGTGTCAGCGCCCAATCATCGAAGGGCCAGGGATATCTCTCTAACTAGAGGAACAAATCCTTTTGACTACATAGCCCCGCCACATGCTTCATACTTTATTTGAAAACTTCCTTTATAGCGGCCAGTTACGAACCACGTTTGAAAGTAATCAAAATAAAGCAGACTCATGCTTTGGATAAACGTGTATCTCCGGTCTAAGGATGAAATGATATTATCATCCTGAGTCACTTGTGACCATAATCCATGAAGTGAACTCAGGTGTGGGTCTTCCAATCACTTGAAACTCATTTCAAGCACAGGTTAGTTTTTCGTCACTTGCATTCAATCCTTGATTTATGCATGACCAAATCCTAACCTCAGTCTTAGTTCAAACTTCCTTCCCTTGAAGAATGACTGACTGTGGAAATCTAGAATGCATAAGCACTCAGGGAAGTGGTTAAACATGCTAAGACAGAACACAGTAAAGACTAATAAAAGTAACCGCATCTACGTGTATATAGTCCCCACTATATATCGAAAGCAATCAAAAGTTACGATACTGCTTACAGTTCCCAAAGTTAACATAAAACAATCAACTACTAAAACAATATTTAAGCCAAATCATATGCATAATAAATGCTACATGACCTAGTATGTTAAACATCACTAGTCATTATGACAACAACTTATCCAATGGATTTGCCATGCAACATCCATTTGTATTCTTGTTAACTTCACAATTATCTTTTGACCAAACTACTACTCAAAGTATCCGTCAAAGAAATCATATAATGAAGTACTAAAGTACTCATATCCTCATTGTCATAAAAGTCCACAATAGGATTAGTGATACTTAAGAACTTTTAATAATTAATAATCAACACCACAAAGTAGGATCATCAACTTCGATCAAGATCGACAGTTTATCCCATTAGAAATTAGTATTAGAGTAATAATTACTCCAAGTCTTATTTCTTGTCGTCAAACATCAAGAACGTATACAAATATTTCTTATAATTCAAACTTTCAAAATTTTGTATCTCCTAAGTATTATCATGATATAATAATTCCCTATTTCAGGATCATAAAACGCTTAACAATGGGACATTATCTTCAATCGATACATACTTCTAGGTATACAACAAAATCTCCCACTAGCCCTGACATATGTAAAAGTCTTATCTATGCTTCTAGAAAACTCATGACTTTGATCTTCTCATGAAAAAAAAGATCTTACTTTTATGATGTTAGCATAAGTCCAAAGGACTTATCCACACTTGTAGACTTAATTTGGATACTACGGATATCTAAGACTCTCGGAGAGTGTGGTAAGCACTTCTTCAATACATAGTTCCATGAAGGAACACGGTCTTGTATATCCGTGTACTACCTTTTATTGCCATAAGAAGGCAACAATAACAACGAGTATCAAATGACCTTCAACATGACTACTAGGAAAAGTTTCCACAATAACCATCATGAGACCTTTACCCCTAGTCGGTATTTGAAGTGGTCTACAATACAGTCCATGTTAATTCCATTTACACCATCTCGGTTTACACCTTGGTAATGTTAATTTCATTTACACCATCTCGGTTTACACCTTGGTATTGAATTAAACAAAGTATTTACATACTTGAAATGGATTTTATCTCATGATTAATTACTTCTCATAACTTTAGTGAACACTGGGCCCACTATGCCTTCCGATAGATGGTGACATGAACAAGACTCACCATTAAGTCATTGCCTCTTAGATGTGAGGAACCCATATCGCTTTGCCTACATGACTTCTATCAGCCTTGAAAGTAATTACTCATGGTCAGGATAACCGGAATTCTCATGCTGATATTTGATCATATGCTAGTGCCAACATCAAGTCTTTCATTTAAGTTGCACGTTCTTCCACTGGAATGTTTTAGTTATTATCTTCCTTTGGAGCAACAAAACATTGTTCTCGCAAGGTCAAATATCTAAAACCTATAAGAACTCCTTAAATGTATTAGCACCATTTAAGTTCTTCAATCTCCCACTAAATGTAGATTGAAAAAACCTTAAGAAGCAAAGAACTCTTTCAAGACATATCTCATAAGGTGCTAAATAGACTTTTAGGTTGGATTAAGATTAAGTTCTTGGCTCGTCACATTCAAGGTGTATACTAACAAGTCGAATACATATATTTGACCCATTATGTACCAGATCATATTCATTAATATCTGGTTTCCTTTAGCGCGACACCATGTATGAATGTGTCTATGTAAGGAATGAATTGTGAGACAATCCTTCAATTCTTAATGTGGTCATAGATATAGATTTAAGGTATCTTAGCATTTCAACTAGATCTAAGCATCCTATCTATATGTCCCAATTGATTCTTTAATTACTTTATCTTTGTTTTGTGCTTGTACAGAATTTTCACGAAGTGTGATCAATATCTTACAAGCAAGCATCCCTCTCACATTAAACATGGTGAAGGGTTTCATAATCATCTTACCCTAATAAATAAGATTAACATCAAATGTTCAACCCAAGGTTAAACCATTCCAAGATCTGAACCACATGGATCTAGGCGATACTTGTCTTATTTATATGGTTAAGTATATTATGACATAGAGACAACTAATCGAAACTACTTTGGACTTAGAATCAATTATTCATGATTTTTATTACTTGTAACATGTATGTCGTGACATGGATAATTTTGATTTTTATCAATCAACAAATATTTTTCAAAAACAAGATTCAAATTTCAAGTATGAATTCAGCGTCATCAAATGTAGAATGATGCGTCATGAAGGCCAAAATAATACAGAAGCTATGACATGAATCTTCGAAATTGAATAAGTAATACGAAATATCTTTTACAACATAAACCCAAAAGTCAAAATTTCATCCATCATCTTCATGAGCATACAAATGAGCACAACTTGCCTCGCAGGGCATTAAAACAAAGTAATAAATAAACCGGTAACAATAGGCGAGATCTCAACTCCCAATTCTCTTTTAGAGGTCAATCTTCCGAGTTTCCTCTTTTAGAGATCCGGTTCATCATGCTCCCGGTTCTTGTTTTAAATGGTATCTACACTTTGTAACAAAACAAATTTCTCACAAACGTGAGTTAATTAGCTCGGGTGAACAACCCAGCGAAATAGAAGAATTAGCATTTGAATCATGAATGTACCTCAAGAGGGGAAATTAACTCTCTCTTTCCTTAGAAGTTTAATATCCTCTCGGCACGATGGGCATGCGTGACGGCCCTAATCTCCAAATCTTCCACAGAAGTAGCAAACCACTCCTTGAATCTCTTCACGAGGCACATAACCTATGTCCTTAGATTCAATGTTGAGGATAGGCTTGGAAACTCCAACCTTTCCTGTTTGTGTCGGTTTCTTCTTCCTTTTCTCTTGTTCCCTTGAACTCATGGTAGGAATGGAAGAGGTGGATTCATGTTTGGCCATGTCAGACTCCGCCGTCTTCAACATACCATGCAATTCACCTAACGTTTTCTCCATTTTATGCATGTGATAGTTCATGACAAAATGATCATATGATGCGGGCAGGGATTGGAGTACTATATCTACAGCAAGCTCCCTCCCAATGGGACTACTCTCTCCATTTGGTCCACGTACGCCTTCATATTAAGGACGTGGACACTCACACTCCTACCTTCCTGCATTCTTAAACCGACTATGTTTTTAACACACTCATAGTGTTCCTCCCTAACTTGTTGTTGGAACATGTCCTTCAACTTGTTCATCATATCGTACACACTCATGTGCTCAAAGTGCTTTTGCAACTCCGAGCTCATAGTTGACAACATGAGGCAGGAAACATCGTGTGTGTCCTCAACACGCTTTTCATACGTGTATCGGACGGACTAAGTCGCGTCGGTAGCAGGTGGCTCCGGAAGAGGTTCCTCAAAGATGTGCAACTTTGACTCATAGCGAAGGACAATTCTCAATTGCCTAAGCAAGTCTACGAAATTCACTCCCGTGAGTTTCTCCCTATGTAGGAACATACGAAGCGAATAGTTTGACGTGGTGTTATAATGGGTTGACATCTATAAATAACAAGAGTACACGTTTTCGTTAGTTCGATATAATCCTCGTTAAAATGATTACCCATAAAGTTTTAGAAAAAAAATTTATCTTAACAAGGGCTAAGAACCATATTTTACTCCATTACATGGCGGGTTTACCGTGGATCACTTCATGAAGCTATTTAGGCCGATAAACATTTTACCGATTGCAATCTATATTGCAACTCTTAGACACTTGCGGGATCCAACGACACTATCGGTCGGTTGGCATGTTTGATCCCTACTTACACCAATCCCAAATTAAAATTCTTAGTTGACTCGTGCTTAGCTCGACAATCACACAAAGATTTTAGTTTCCAATTGTATATCGTCCAACAAGATACGCAATAGCACACTCGACAATCATTGGCTCGTGCTAAGCTCGACAACCAATAACCCCAAGTCGCCACACTCACCTTCCACACAGATCCACATGGAATAACTCGTGCTTAGCTCGACAATCATCCCGTGATTCACTAGAATCGGGTGGTTTCATCTTATGGATGGTGTGTGATTTACGTTTTTAGGAAACGGGCTTTTGTTTCTTGACTAAAACCAAGTTTTAATAATTGATTAACAAAGTAAGTGATAAAACCGATTTTCACTTTAAATATAAATACCAAGTTTATATTGTCTTGTTAATCGTGTACGAGCGAGAGTTTGTTAACCAATTTAAAAACTCTTGTGATTTTATTAACTTTAGAAAAGTTATCAAGCATGCGAAGAAACAGAAAAAACCATGCAAGAATGATAAATCACATCACATGCATACAAAGAGGTTGGTAACCAAACCAATAGCCTATGCATCCTATCCGCGAGCCAAGCCGGGAGGACTAGGTCTACTAAGGACACAAACCTAGACCATGGAGTGCTCCCACTGAATCCGCTACCTCCATCAGGACTAACCGGATCCAAGGTCTTCAAGACGTCTCCTCTTGACTCTTGATTGTAGTCTTCAAAACACAAGTACATAAAAGAAAGGAAATGGCATGCAAGCCACGAGCTTCCTATCAATCTAGTACAAGTACATATGGATGAATGAAACGACATGCAAGCCGCAATAATTAATTACATACCAAATGAACAAAATAAATAATTACAATACATGTGACACTAAGGCAACCAAATAAATCCAAACAATCAAACAAACCACAAGGCACAACCACAAGGTCTAGGGAGATGGTTACCAACCAAAAGCAACAAACAAAAATCACAAAGCACGGTGTGCCAAAACCGTGACAAATGGAATATTTCGGTAAGAATTTCCAACACAAACACTCAAGGCACAACAAGGAAATTCTTGTACATACGCATTAGGGCACAATACCAATTTTTATACCCATATTCATATATACACAACATATGTATATGCATGTATGCATCTCATGCAAAGACCATACCTTACATACCCATATTTGTAGCAAAATGTTAAAGGGGTTTACAACAAGAATCTGCCAGAAAAACAGAAACTCCTCCATGACCCGAAAAATGACAAAATTATTCTTTTAAGGACAAAAACTCCCCAGGAGCACCTTCACGACCCCTCACGGCTCGTGAAGCACAAGGGCTTCACGACCGATCACGGGTCAGAAAGGCTCGTGAGCCTAAAAACCAAGTTTCACGACTATACTGTTCACAAGTGTCTTCACGACCCCTCACGACTCATGAAGCCCAAGAACTTCATGACCGGTCACGGGCCATAAGGACTCATGAAGTCTGAAAACACTTCCCACGACCAGATCCCTCACGAACACTAGTCGTGTGGCCTTCACGACCCGTGAAGGCCTACTGGACAGAAATATGAATCTTCCAAAACGGTTTTTCAAGCCATTTTGGTGCTAGATCTTTGTACCCTAGGCTCTGATACCACTGTAGGAAATCCATGCACGCCAACATCCGTACACAGCGGAAGCAACAACATCAAAAACCGGGGTTCTCGGGTATAAAACCGACATGCATGTATTCACCGAGTGGGGATCGTGACTACAAACGAATATAAAAACTAAAAACAAACAAGAGGGAGGAAAAATATACCATCACGGAGCTGGAGCTATCCACCGAGCTAGGAAGATCTTCGAGAACTTGAAACCGAGCTCCTCTATTGATAGTCCACACCAAGTGAGCGAGATCCGTCTTGCTAACGACCCGAGACACGAGCCACATGATGTCCTCATGAATCTGGAACAGCCACAACACTAGGAGAACTTGCCTTCACATGAAAACACTAATCTTAGCTCTAATAGAACTCAAGAACCATATATGTGTGTTTGTTGTATCATGAAGCAAGAGTCATAAAATGAGAGTGAAATGTGCCTTTTATAAAGGCTGGAAGTGTTATGGAGCCACCAGGGTCGGCCAACTAGCCACCCCTTCATTGGACCATCACAAAGGCCCGATAAAAATAAAGTGACACTTTGACTTATGTCTTCACGGGCTCTCACAGACCGTGAAGCACTCATGAAGGCCTCATAGGTCGGGTTCCACCGCACACTCTCATTGGGCCAACGAGTGGTCCAATCAAAGCATGGCGCCTGCCTTCACGGGCTCTCACGGGCCGTGAAGTCCTCGTGAAGGTCGTGCCCCACGACTACCTGTCCGGGTGGTGAAGCCTCGTGGAGGGCTTCTCTTCACGGACCGTGAAGGTCGCCAAAAACCCTAATTTCATAATCTCTTATGTTTGGGTTGTGCTGCTGGAATCTACCCTTGGCGTGTGACGCAATAGGCCCGTACCTCATCAGCAGTGATGCTAGTGTACATGTATCAGTGGGCATATTCCAACAATAACTGGTATGTTTTTGATAAACTCTACTCCTGCTAGAGTATTATTTAACTCTAGGGCAAATCGCTCCTTTGTTTCTGTGGAATTTTGTGGTAGATTAAATGTGCCTGTTATTAGACTTGCTACTGCTTTAGAGATAGAGGTAGCTGATGGTATGATGGTTCCGGTCACGACTGCTGTGGCTAGAGCTAAAATTGATATAGATGGTATATGTTTCCTGATTATTATCTTGTTATGCCTCTATCTGGGTTTGTTGTGGTGCTCAGGATGGATTGGCTGAGTTTGAATCAAGCCAGTATCAAGTGCCATAAGAAGTTGATCTCTTTCCCGTTGATGGATGGTACACGGGTAGTAGCAAGGGGAGAGAAAATTGGGTGAGTAATTCCTATTATCTCCTGTTTGAAAGCAAAGAAAGCTTTGGATAGAGGATGCGAATCGTACTTGGCATATGTGATTGATGGGAAGAAAGAGAAGCAGGCGATGAATGACATACGGGTGGCAACGGAATACCCGGATGTGTTTCCAGAAGAATTGCCAGGGTTGCCTCCAGTTCGTGAGGTAGAACTCAAGATAGATTTAATTCCTGGTTCTCGACCAGTGGGGAAGGCTCCGTACAGGTTGGCACCTTCAGAAATCCGGGAGATGATGACGCAGATTCAGGATCTGTTAGACAAAGGCTTCATTCGTCCAAGCTCATCTCCATGGGGTGCACCGGTTTTGTTTGTAAAGAAGAAAGACGGTACGTTGCGTATGTGTATCGACTACCGTGAACTGAATAAGAGAACGATAAAGAACAAGTATCCGTTGCCAAGAATCGATGATTTGTTTGATCAGCTACAGGGAGCTTCGTTCTTTTCTAAAATTGATTTGAGATCGGGTTATCATCAGGTGCGTGTTTTAGAGGAAGATGTGTCAAAGACAACCTTTCGTACGCGCTACGGGCACTATGAGTTCTTGGTTATGCCGTTCGGCTTAACCAATGCACCTGTGATCTTTATGGATTTGATGAATAGGGTCTGTCGACCATTCCTTGATGATTTTGTGATAGTCTTTATCGATGATATTCAGATTTATTCGAAGACTGAATAGGAACATGAACAACATTTGAGACAGGTTTTGGAGACTCTAAAGAAAGAACATTTGTAATGAAGGAGCGAAAGTGGATCCTTCAAAAGTGGAAGCAGTGATGAACTGGAATGCTCCAAAGACACCGTCTGAGATAAAGAGTTTCCTTGGTTTGGCCGGGTACTACCGCAGGTTCATTAAAGATTTCTCCAAGATTGCGGGTCCGTTGACTAAGTTGACTCGGAAAGACGTGAAATTTGTATGGAGTAATGAGCAAGACAAAGCCTTCTAGATGTTGAAACAGTTGTTGTGTCAGGCTCCTATCCTTGCATTGCTAAGTGGATCGGATGATTTTATTGTCTATTGCGATGCGTCGTTTGCTGGATTGGGATGTGTGCTTATGCAGAGGGATCGGGTGATTGCGTATGCTTCAAGATAGTTGAAACCTCATGAAAAGAATTACCCGACTCATGATTTGGAGCTAGCAGCTGTTGTATTTGCCCTAAAGCTATGGAGACACTACTTGTACGGCACCAAGTGCGTAATTTGTATTGATCATAAAAGTCTTCAATATGTGTATACACGGAAAGAGTTGAACATGAGACAAAGATGATGGGTGGAATTGATAAAATACTATGATTGCGAAATTAGATATCACCCTTGGAAAGAAATTGTGGTGGCAGATGCCCTGAGTCGTAAGGGAGCTGGAAGTTTTATCCAGTTTATGCGTATGGAGATTGTATCAGACTTAGTGGATAGACTGAAGTCTGCTCAGTTGGAAGCTCTGAAGGAAGAAAATTTAAAGACTGAGTTAATGAAGAAACGTAAAAATGAATTGAATGACGACTCACATGGATTGAAAGTATTTAAGACTCGTGTGTAGGTACCTATGCTTGGAGAATTGAGGAAGTTCTTAACTGAGGCACACAAGTCGAGATTGTCTGTTCACCCAGGAAGCACCAAAATGTATAACGACTTGAAAGTGCTTTACTGGTGGCCTACGATGAAGGCAGATGTGGCACACTTTGTAGAATCATGCCATATTTGTGCACAAGTAAAGGCAGAACATCAGAAACCTTACCGATCCTTGAAACAGTTGGAGATTCATAAGTGGATGTGGGAACATATAACGATGGATTTTGTGACAAAACTTCCGCGAACTCAAAAGAATCACGATATGATTTGGGTGATTGTGGATCGGCTGACGAAGAGTGCCCATTTTCTAGCTACATGTGAGATGGCTTCTCTGAGTAAGTTGGCTCAACTGTATATTGATGAGATTGTTGCAAGGCATGGTATACCGTTGTCAATTATATCTGACAGAGACTCCAGGTTTGTTTTTAACTTTTGGAGGAGTCTAGAGAGAGAGTTGGAGACGAGAATTAATTTGAGTACTGCTTATCATCCCCAGACTGGCGGTCAGACTGAACGAACCATACAGACACTCGAAGATATGCTACGTGCTTGTGTAATTGAGTATGGTGGATCTTGAGATTCGCACCTGCCCTTGATAGAGTTTGCGTATAATAATTCTTACCACTACAGTATTGGAATGCCTCCGTATGAAATATTGTACGGTCGTCGCTGCCGTACTCCGACATGTTGGTTAGAGGCTTGTGAGAAACAGTTTGCAAGGCCCGAGATTGTTCAGTTAACTGCTGACAAGGTTGCTATTTCCATAGAAAAGTTGAAGGCAGCCAGAGATAGACAGAAAATGTATGCGGATCCACGACGTCATCCAGTAACGTTTGATGTGGGGGAGTTAGTATATTTGAAGATCTCTCCGTGGAAAGGAGTAATTCGTTTTGGCAAACACGGGAAATTGGCTCCCCGTTACATTGGTCCTCACCGTATTCGTGAGATAGTGAATGATCAGACAATTACAATAGATCTTCCAGCAGAGCTTGCAGGTATTCACGATACGTTCAAATGTCTGTTATGTGAGGAAATGTAAGGTTGAAGATGAAAGCCAGATTCTCCCAGTGAACGAATTGAAAGTTGATTCAATGAAGAGACTAATAGAGGAACCTGTTAAACTGTTGGATCGAAAAGTGACCAAGCTCTAAAAGAAGTAGATTCCGATTGTGTTGGTCAAGTGGAAGCACAGTTTAGGTTCTGATTTGACTTGGGAGACTGAGGCGGAAATGAAAGACAGATATCCCTAGTTGTTTGAGCGAGAAGGGATTCCGAGGACGGAATCCTCTTAAGGGGGGAGAGATTTGTAACACTCGCAAACCCGGGCTAGGAGATTAGCGGGTTGGCGGTATGTGATTAATTGTGTTTTAAATTGTTATGTGTTTATTAAAAGTTAATAGAATTAATTAACTTAATCTAATATATTATATTAGTACAGGAGAAAAGAAAGAAAAGAAAAATTATAGATGTATGTATGTATGTAAAGCATGTATGCATGATAATAGGAATTCATGCCACCACCTGCTTTGATTAAAACAAATTATATGTATACGTGTGTAGTTGGTGTTAAAGGAAATTATCTGCTCATTTTATTCAAGAGTGCAAAGTGTGTAGTGTGTGTTTTGAGAGAAAACCTTCAAGAGAAGAAACCCTGCAACTTGAATTTTTGAAGTGAAGATCTTGTGCTTTTTAATTCAAAAAGAAGGTGAGCATATGTTTATACCATGTTATGTTTCAGTTTGATGTGTTTATCTGTTGGATTACATGGTCACATAGAGTTTCACCATTGATGGAGCTTCAAGCTCAAAGTAGGAAATGGGTTTTGATTATTGGATGTTAAAACATGGATTTGATGTGTTCTTGATACATGTCTATATGTTATTTGATGTTTATATAAGTATAGATATGCTAGAAATCATTTTCTAGCTTGAAAAATATGTTGGGTTGATTTTGGTTCGAGCTGGAAGATGAAGAAAGTTGCAGGTTTGAGTTCTGGAAAATTCGCAACGCGATGCGTCCAAGGGAGGAACGCGCCGCGTTCCCTTCAAATTCGAAGGGGTAGGTTGGTTCGAAGTCCTTGTCGGTGCGAAGGAGACGCTCGAAGCCTCCATGCGGGAGGGGGGGCACTCGAAGTCCCACTCGATTCCCCATTCGAAGGCTCCATTCGAAGCCTCCGCTCGAAGGCCCGACACGACGCGTCCGGGGAATTTCAGTGTTTTGGGATTTTGTTTGATGAATCTTTTGGATTGCATTCAATGTGTTTATGATATGTGGATTTATTATATGAATTGAAGCATAAATATATGTGGGTAAATATATTTATATATTCGAGACTGATTTGATTGTTGCTTGTTTTCAGGCAATCAAAAGACTCAGTAATATTAGATCTCTAAGCTCGTGCTAATTTTGAGGTGAGTGGACGTTAATAATGGATTGTAAATATTACGGTTAATGTTATTGACGTGATGCATGATGTGATTGAGATTGAATTGATTGATTGAACTATTGATTGTTGATATCTGCTGCATGACTATTTGTTCGATACGCGCTCTTAGGATGATTTTGAGTTGCGTTTGAGAAGTCAGTTATACGTGGACTTGGGCTGGGCTCGTAAACTGGATGGTTGAACAGTGGTAGCCTTACTGTTGCATATGTTGCTTCAGAGGAGGATTTCACTGTGCCAATTCAGTAGAGAGCTATCGGTAAACCTTTGCTTTGGCCGGCATTGGTTGTAGGTTCTGCGCCGAACCGCCAGTCTTCTTGGATATGTGATTACATGCTTTGATATTGACTGTTGATGTTTGCTTTTGGTTTTTAGCCTCTACTCACTTAGCTTTGTGCTAATTCCCCTCAGTTGTTGCTTTTGCAGGTTCGTGTTCTTGAGATTGTAGAAGGAAGAGTTGACCCCACTCTGATATTCTATTTAAAATGAAACGAGCTAGTTGTTTTGTAACAACAAGATGATACTGTTGTTTTTGTACAATGCCGTAAATTTTTAAATGATGGTTTGTATGTAATGAGTTGGTTTAATTAAGCTTCCGCAGCATTTTTAAAGAAAAATGGCTTGAGTTTTCCGGTGTTACACTATAACTCTAGTAACTGATTGTGGCTTCATGGTGGACGGTTTTGAGTTCAATTTGGAGCTCTATATAAGTCACAAGAAGCTTTGTTGTTATGTTCCATGAACTTGACTTACTAATATATATATATATATATATATATATATATATTACACACAATTCTCTCAAATACACAAAGGAGTACTCAAGGCTTTGATACCTTTTGTGTTAGACTATTTTGTGGTGTTTAGATTGGCACATCTAGCACTCTAGCAAGTGGGAGTTGACAACATCTTGATGTGGACTTCGATAGTGGTGTACAAGTTAGTACACGCAATTTCCAAACTCCAAAATTCACTTGAACAAGGAAGATAGCTTCAAGGGTATAAATCTATTCCTTTGTCTTTTTAGTTGTTGCTTACTCATGATTAGAGTTTTGGTCAATTTGTGGGTGTTGCGTGGTCAAAATTTAAAACCTATTTTTCTACTCGTTTTGCTTCCGTTGCGTTCTTAGACCACGAAAACCCAACAGGTAGAAGTCAAAATGACACTTTGATTTTATTGGGCCTTTACGTTGGTCCAATCAAATCCAAGCTTTGTGGCCAACCTTGGGGTCTTCTTGCCTTCCTCAAAGTCTATATAAGAGACCATATTCTCTAGTTTACTTCTTTTTGTCACTTGCTCATATTATACAAATACAAGTGAACACACATTGGTGGGTTGAGTTGGTGCTTCAAAGACAAGAGAGCTGGTGTGGCTATTCCATAAACTCGAAGTCAAGCTTGAGGTTTGAATTTGGGGTCGTTAGCAAGACGGAATCTTGGCAACTTGGTGTGTACTATAGAGGAGTTTGGTTTCAGGTTTGTTTTGCATCCTCATCTTGAAATTCCACCAGAGACATCCATGGTATGGTATCTTCTTCCCTCTTCTGTGGTTTTTCAGTTGCTATACAGTTTTGTAGTCAAAGATCCTATAAGGGGAAGTCATGCATGTCGTTTTGAATACCCGACAAACACGTTTTTTGAACTTTTTGCTTAAGTTGTGCTCGGGGTATTGAGGTGCATGGATTCCCTTTAGTGGTATCAAAGCCATAACTACAAATGTATAGCATGAAATGGCTCGAAAAACCGTTTTTTGGAAGATTTGTATTCTATATAGTAAGCTTTCACAGGCCTTGAAGATCTTTTCATGAGTCATGAATGCTACAACACCAGTGTTCGTGTGGGGTCTAGTCATGAGATTTGTTTTCAGACATGACTAGTGCTTTTGGCCCGTGACCGGTCGTGAAGCTCTTGGGCTTCACAAGCCGTGAAGGGTCTTGAAGTTTCTCGTGACCAGTTTAGTCCTGAAAATTGGTTTTTAGGCTCATGAGTGCTTCTGGCCCGTGATCGGTCCTGAAGCTCTTGGGCTTCATGATCCATGAGGAGTCATGAAGCAGATCATGAGCCGTTTTTCACTTTACGGTTTTTCAGGTCAGGCAGAAGATTCTGTTTGTCGGCAGATTCCATTTGCTTGTCGTCTGAAATCCTCTTGCATATTTTGGTACAAATATGGGTATGTATGGTATGGTCTTGGCATGAGATGCATACATGCATACACGTATGTTGTGTATGAATATGGGTGTAAAAGTTTGTTTTGTACCCTAAAGCATATGTACCAGAATTTCCTTGATGTGCCTTGAGTGTTTGTGTTGGAGATTCTTACCAAAATATTCTTTTAGCCACGGTTTTGGCACACCGTGCCTGTTTGGTTGTTGTTTATTGCCTTTTTGGTTGGTAACCATTGCCCTAAACTTTGTGGTTGTGATTTGTGTTTTCTTTATTCGTTTGGTGATCTTGAGTCACATGGCTTGTAATAATTAATTATTTATTTATTCAATTGAATTTGTAATTATTTAGCATGGCTTGTATACCGTTTCATTTATTCATATGTACTTGTACTAGTATGATAGGAAGCGCGTGGCTTGTATGCCATTCCTTTCTTTTGTATGTACCCGTATTTTGAAGACCATAATCAAGAGTCAAAGAGATGAAGTTTGAAGACCTTGGATCCGGAGTGTCCCGATGGAGGTAACGGATTCAGTGGGAGCACTCCATAGTCTAGGTTTTGTTGTCTGCCCTCTTGGCTCTCGGGAAGAACGCATAGATAAGGCTTGGTTACCAACCCTTTGTATGCGTGTGATATGATTTATTTTCTTGCATGGTTGTTTATGTTTCTTCGCATGAGTGTTAATATGGTTATCAACTCTTGCCCGCATGATTAACAAGTATAAACTTGATTTTATATTTGAAAGTGAAAATTGGTTTTGTCACATACTTTATTAATCAAAATTTAAAACATGGTTTTAATCCGAGAAACAAAAGCCTATTTTCTAAAATATAGATCACACACCATCCATAAGATGACACCAATTGATTCTAGTGAAGCATGGGACGATTGTCGAGTTTAGAAACGAGTTATTCCATGTGGCGACTAGTGATTATTGGTTGTTGAGCTTAGCATGAGCTAATGATTAGTCGAGTGTGTCACCCTTTATCTTGTTGGACGATTTACAATTTCAAACTAAAATCCTTGGCTAATTTGTCAAGCTTAGCACAAGTCAACAAATAATTTTAATTTGGAGTTATTGTGAATAGGGATCAAACATGCCAATCAACCGATAAATGTCATAGGATACCGCAAGTGTCTAGGGGGTGTTTGGTAGAGAGAAAAGAAATTGGGAGAAAGGGAAATAGAAATAGGGGAGAAATGGAAATAGGGAGAAATAGAAATGTGTGGAGAATTGATTTCCATGTTTGGTATCATCAAAGAAATGAAACAGAGAAATGGTGGTTCAAGTCGCCGGACGACGGTTGCAGCATTGACCGCCTCGCCGGATGTCGACGATGATGAGTAGAACATAGGAAACACATCACAACCGGACATCGACGATGATAAGTAGACATTGGCTACCATTTATCTCCATTTCTCCCCAATTTGAAGAGAAATGAAAATAAAAAGGAAGGAGAGAAATGGAAATGGATGGAGAAACCATTTCTCCTCCCAAAACTATAACCATTTCTCCCAAAGAAGAGAAACCAAATGTAACACCCGCAAACCAAGGCTAGGAGATTAGCGGGTTGGCGGTATGTGATTTGTTGCGTTTTATTTGTTATGTGTTTATTTAAGAGTTAATTATATTAATTAACTTAATCTAATATATACATATATATATATATATATATGTTAGTGCAGGAAAAAAAGAAAGAAAGAAAAGCTAAGAAATATGTATGTATGTATGTTATTTAAGTATGCATGCATGATAAATAAAAAAAATAATAATAAAGTAATATGCCACCACCACCTTAGAATTGTGTGTAAATTATGTATACGTGTGTGTATGGCTTTTTTGGAGAATTATCTGCTCCTTTGATAGAAAGTGAAAGTGTGTAGTGTGTGTAAAGTGAGAGAAAACCCTTGGGTGAAGAAAACCTTCAAAGCAAGAAACTTGAAATTTATAAGTCAAGATTTGGAGTTCTGTAATTCAAACTAAAGGTAAGGATATGTTCATATCATGTTTTGAATTAGTTTGACATGTTTAGTTGTTAAAATACATGATTGTATAAGAAATCACCATGTTCAAGTTGAAGCTATATATGAACAAATGGGTTTTGATTATTTGAGTGTTTTAATTGTTTTTTATGTGTTCATGATGTTTGTTTATGTGTTATATGAAGTTTGTGTATAGTTTGGATGTATTTTTTTAGTGATTTGTAGAATTTCAGATTGTATGTATGTATATATATTTTACTGAATAAGAACAGGGAAGATGATGAAGTTGTTATGTGCTGAAAGGGGTCCGACTTTGGTCACGGGTTTGCTGAAAGGGGTCCGACTTTGGCCCCGGGTTTGCTGAAAGGGGTCCGACTTAAGCCCCGGGCAAGCTAAAGTCATCCGACTTAAGCCCCGGTTCCATCCGACTCTTGTGAAAGTCGCCCGACTTTATGCCCCGGGTGGTCATCTGACTTTAGGCCCCCGTTCCATCTGACTCTTGTGAAAGTCGCCCGACTTTATGCCCCGGGTGGTCATCCGACTTTCGGCCCCGGCCCCGGGTCATCCGACTTTTAGGCCCCGGCCCTGCTAAAAAGGGTCCGGGTAAGGCCCCATGCGTCCTGAACGGGCCTGACTTTTTATGTTTCTTTTCAAAAGTGAAATTTAGCATATTGGTTATGGTTTTATTGGATATAAATATATGCGAATATATATTTATAAATTCGAGACTGATTTGATTGTTGCTGTGTTTTCAGGCAATCAAAAGACTTAGTAAAATTAGATTTCTGAGCTCGTGTTGGTTTTCAGGTGAGTGGACATTAATCGCGCATGATAAAGATTTCGGTTAATGTTATAGATGTGATGCATGGTTGTGATTGAGATTGGATTGGATTGATTAAACTGTTGATTGTGATTATTGATGATTGAAATATGCTGCATGATTATTTGGCCGATACGCACTCTTAGGATGATTTTGAGTTGCGTTGGAAAGTCAGCTATACGTAGAATTGGGCTGGGCTCGTTCACTAGTTGGTTGAACAGTGTTAGCCTTACCGGTGCATATGTTGCATCAGAGGGGGATTTTCACTGTGCCAATTCAGTGGAGGGCTATCGGTAAACCTTTGCTTTGGCCAGCATTGGTTGTAGGTTCTGCGCCAAACCGCCGGTCTTCTCGGGATGTGTGATTACATGCTTTGATATTGATTGTGGATGTTTGCTTTTGGTGTTTAGCCTCTACTCTCTTAGCTTTGTGCTAATTCCCCTCAATTGTTGCTTTTTGCAGGTTCGTGTTTGTGAGGTTGGCTGAAGGAGAAATGACCAGACTCTGATATTAGTTTTTAAAAAGAGACGAGCCTATACTTTTTGTAACACCAAAACGATATTGTGGTTTGTGAACAATGATGTATATTTGTAAACTGGTTTGTATATTAATGTTTGTTTAATTTAAAGCTTCCGCAGTGTTTTAAAAAAAATGGCTTGAGTTTTCCGGTGTTACAGTTTGGTATCGGAGCCTAGGTTTGGCGATGCATGCACGACTAGAGTGTTGCATTCCCAAATCTTGGCTCGTGACGGGTCAAGCTTTCCTTCGGGGGAAATAGAGTGAGTTAGAGTTGTTTGTAGCAGTTAGTATTTTGAGTACTAACAATTTATGCTAATAAGACTGTGAGGTGATGTGATTGTACAGATATGACAGACAAAGATACCCCTACTGACACTCTTGTGACCCAGGAAGTAGCTGGAACTTTAACAGTAAATGTGATGGATATGACATATCAAACTGGTACATTGAGGTGTGAACAGAGGTAGAGCAGAGCAAGTGTATTGATAAATTGAAAGATGAGATACAAGAACTTCGAGATACTGTGCACCGAATGGAATGAGAGAGGATAACCCAAAATGTTCAAACTCAGACTTTTCCAGCTGCCATTACACAGGCTACAACGTTTCTAGTTCCGGTTCCATATCAACTTATGGCACAACTAACAACACAACCCTACTTATATTTAGTCCCATTTCAGGGAGATATGCTTCCGGATTACTCAAGCGGTACTAGGAGGGATTACTCAAGAGCAAGTGTATTGATAAATTGAAAGATGAGATACAAGAACTTCGAGATACTGTGCACCGAATGGAACGAGAGAGGATAACCCAAAATGTTCAAACTCAGACTTATCCAGCTGCCATTACACAGGCTACAACGTTTCTAGTTCCGGTTCCATATCACCTTAAGGCACATGTAACACAACAACCCTACTTATATTCAGTCCCATTTCAGGGAGCTATGCTTCTCGATTACTCAAGCGGTACTAGGAGGGATTACTCAAGAGCAAGTGTATTGATAAATTGAAAGATGAGATACAAGAACTTTGAGATACTGTGCACCGAATGAAACGAGGGAGGATAACCCAAAATGTTCAAAGTCAGACTTATCCAGCTGCCATTACACAGGCTACAACGTTTCTAGTTCCGGTTCCATATCACCCTATGGCACAAGTAACACAACAACCCTACTTATTTTCAGTCCCATTTCAGGGAGCTATGCTTCCGGATTACTCAAGCGGTACTAGGAGGGATAGTACTTCTTCCCAAGCTTTTGGCTTAGCTGAATTGGAAAGGAGAAATGTGGAATCCAAAAACAACATGACCCGAGAGCAAGTTTCTGGACCTGGATCCAAGATTGAACAATACTATATACAAAATCAAAAAGAGCAAGGTGGTTGGAGACAAGAAAACTTGAATTGTGGATCTAAGTTTAGTGGAATTAATCAACGAGCACCACGGTGCGGAAAGTGTAAGTCACACCACACAGGACCTTGTACTTACCAAACTATGCGATGTCTTACCTGCGGACATTTTGGTCATGATATGAAAGATTGTTATTTCTCCCATAAGGTATGTTGGATTTGTTTTGGAAAAGATCATAGGGCAAAGGATTGTAGAATTAAAAGAGAACTCGAATCTGGACCAAGTATTGGGGAACCCTCATCAGCAGTTGGTAAGAAGCAAGAAACTCAACATACTAGGCCTACATCAGAAAGATTTGACCGAAGTTCCCAGTGGTGTCGCCAGTGTAGGTCTGTTCATATGGGGATTTGCACACTCCAGACTTGCGTTGTGTGCGATGCGGATTGTTTGGTCATGAGTTAAATGATTGTGCTTTTCCTCGGAGTGTTTGTTGGAATTGCCAAAAAGAGGGTCATATTGTGAGAGACTGTGATAAAGAAAAAGGACTTCGGACAAGGCCAGGAGTTGAGGCAGTTGGGGGGTCTTTGTCATCTAGTGGACAGAAGAGGAAGGACCCTACTATGTCTGAGAGTAGGGCATTCGGTATAACGACAGATGATGTTACCCGGCCAAGAATGATAAAACGGGTACGTTTTGAAAACCTTTATGTTTATACGTATGTTTATTAACTTCAGAGTTAATTATGAATGTTTGATGGCTATGTGTATTAAGTGTATGTGCTTACTTCTGAAAGAGAATGATTCTTTAGAAGTAGAGTTAGTTGTTATTTTGTTATCTAAATCGTGAAGCTATCTGATGCTATTGTCAAAATTGATATGATAATACGTATATGGTATTTGATAAGAAGTAAATTTGACATGAGATACTAGAGAAAGATATGACTACATTAATCAAATTACATGCTAAGCTATGTGTTATAAGATTTGCTTTGCAAACTGTGTTTGTATATGTGTATTTATATGTTATGATTGTGCAAAGAGGAAGGAAAGAAGAAGAAAGTGAACAAGTATAGGAATTGAATGGTTTTGTGATACTCAGATATGTTTTGATAAAAGATAATATATGAGGATGATTGGTGAATCTGAAGAGATTTATGATACGTTGAGATATGATATTTGTTGAATTGATACATGATATTATGCTCTGAAATTGGAGGAATGATTCAGGCCCTATGATAGTTAAGGATTTCTGAGAGGAATGATCTAAACCATGACTTGGAGAATGTAATAGATGCGTTTATATTGACATGGTGAAAAGATATTGATTGTAAAGGTATGTATGATTGATTGTATTAATAGAAGGAAATAGCGAATGCTTTTATACGGATAAGCTGAATAAGTGACAGTGACAATGATTAGTATGAATAGAAGGATGTGAATGAGAGATTCAAATATTACCTCGGACAGATAATTGATATTAAACATGTGGATATACAAGGGAGTTTATGATGATAACCCTAGAATTATGCGAGTTAAAGTACAATTGACTTGATGGATGGAATTGAGATTATTTTTACTAGGAAATTGATGACTTAAATGATTTAAACTATTAAGTATAAGAAAGAGATGGATTGCTACAGATTGGACAAATTTGAGATGTACAGACTTGTTTGGGTAAAAGATATAATTGATGCATTTGACGCCTAATTACAAGGAGTTATATATATGGGAAAGAGCTAGTTATGATAACAGTTGAATCCTGTAAACTGAAAGTATACAAGATATGAAGAATAACAGATTGAGTTCATTAGAAAATAAGGAAGAGAGAAGAAGAATGTAATGGCCTGAACATATGGAATGAAGACTTGTGGAATGAAAACTTATGGATTTTGTGCATGAACTTGCCTTTGCTAGGAAGTACCCTTGCTTGGAATTGGGGATTTAATTTGACAAAACTTACGAAACTAAATTGCCAGTGCACTTGGGAGGGCTAAATAGTATAATGCCATAGAGAGTATTTAACTGATATCCTACTAAAAGGAGTGAACATGATATATTTCATGGAAACATGACATGATTGGTCAAGGCAAAGTATTAGAGAATTATGAACGGTTGTGGTGACCAAAAATGTCAGAATAGTAATGAAAGCAAGTTATGATGGAATATGTATGAGAGGTATGATATGCAAAGAAGTCCGGATATATTACGAAGGATTTTGATTGATCAATAAAAGTAATTGTATTCTACCACTATGAGATAAAAATGGTGAGTGAAATTGTATCTTGATGGAATAAATCGAATGTGTAATTGAAAGATTTAATTAAACTTTGGAACGATTTATAACTAGCATAGAGATGTGAGATGAACAGTACGACTGAATCCTTATTGGATAATGAAGTAATAGGAGTTGTGCAGATATATGGGAATGAACTTGCGGTTGAGTTGAATCTTGATGATTTGAGATATGCATGATTAAGCTGATTAGACAAACGTGATGTGATTTATATTGGATAAATGTTAAAATATCAGTGGTAAGTTGATTTATGAGTTAGAAAGGACTTAACAATCAGAAATAAGTATGAAGAGTGCTCATTTTCTGGCTACATGCGAGACGACTTCTTTGAGTAAGTTAACTCAACTAAATGTTAATGATATAGTTGCGAGGTATGGTAGACCGTTATCGATAGTTTCTGACAGAGACTTCAGGTTTGTTTCGAACTTCTGGAAGAGTTTATTGAGAGAATTGAGAACGAGAATTAGTCTGAGTACTGCTTATCATCTCCAGACTGACGGTCAGACTGAATGAACCATACAGACACTCGAACATATGTTACATGCCTGTGTAATTGAGTATGGTGGATCTTGGGATTCGCACCTACCATTGATAGAGTTTGCGTACAATAATTCTTACCACTCCAGTATTGAAATGCCTCCGTATGAGATGTTGTACGGTCGTCGCTGCCGTACTCCGACGTGTTGGTTAGAGGCTGGTGAGAAACAATTTGCAGGACCCGAGATTGTTCAAATGACTGCTGACAAGGTTGCTATTGCGAGAGAGAAATTGAAAGCGGCCAGAGATAGACAGAAAATGTATGCTGATCCGTGGCGTCCTCCAGCATCGTTTGATGTGGGGGAATTGGTGTATTTAAAGGTCTCTCCGTGGAAGGGCGTGATTCGGTTTGGTAAACGCGGGAAGTTGGCTCCCCGTCATATTGGCCCTTTCAGAATTCGTCAGATTGTAAATGACTAGACAGTCACATTGGATCTCCCAGCAGAGCTTGCAGGTATTCACGATACGTTCAATGTCTGTTATTTGAGAAAATGTAAAGTTGAACATGAAAACCAGATTCTCCCAATGCATGAACTAAAAGTTGATTCGAAGAAGAGACTGATTGAGGAACTTGTTGAACTGTTGGATCGTAAAGTGACCAAGCTCCTTAAGAAACAGATTCCAATGGTGTTGGTCAAATGGAAGCACAGTCTAGGTTCTAATTTGACTTGGGAGACTGAGGCTGATATGAGAAATAGATACCCTTACTTGTTTGAACAAGAAGGGATTCCGAGGACGGAATCCTCTTAAGGAGGGGAGATTTGTAACACCCGCAAACCCGGGCTAGGAGATTAGCGGGTTGGCAGTATGTGATTTGTTGCATTTTATTTGTTATGTGTTTATTTAAGAGTTAATTAAAATAATTAGCTTAATCTAATATATATATATATATATATGTTAGTGCAGGAGAAAAAGAAAGAAAGAAAAGCTAAGAAATATGTATGTATGTATGTTATTTAAGTATGCATGCATGATAAATAAAAAAAATAATAATAAAGTAATATGCCACCACCACCTTAGAATTGTGTGTAAATTATGTATACGTGTGTCTATGGCTTTTTTGGAGAATTATCTAGTCATTTGATAGAAAGTGAAAGTGTGTAGTGTGTGTAAAGTGAGAGAAAACCCTTTGGTGAAGAAAACCTTCAAAGCAAGAAACTAGAAATTTATAAGTCAAGATTTGGAGTTCTGTAATTCAAACTAAAGGTAAGGATATGTTCATATCATGTTTTGAATTAGTTTGACATGTTTAGTTGTTAAAATACATGATTGTATAAGAAATCACCATGTTCAAGTTAAAGCTTTATATGAACAAATGGGTTTTGATTATTTGAGTGTTTTAATTGTTTTTGATGTGTTCATGATGTTTGTTTATGTGTTATATGAAGTTTGTGTATAGTTTGGATGTATTTTTTTAGTGATTTGTAGAATTTCAGATTGTATGTATGTATATATATTTTACTGAATAAGAACAGGGAAGATGATGAAGTTGTTATGTGCTGAAAGGGGTCCGACTTTGGCCCCGGGTTTGCTGAATGGGGTCCGACTTAAGCACCGGGCAAGCTAAAGTCAACCGACTTTAGGCCCCGGTTCCATCCGACTCTTGTGAAAGTCGCCCGACTTTATGCCCGGGTGGTCATCCGACTTTAGGCCCCGGTTCCATCCGACTCTTGTGAAAGTCGCCCGACTTTATGCCCCGGGTGGTCATCCGACTTTCGGCCCCGGCCCCGGGTCATCCGACTTTTAGACCCCGGCCCCGGGTCATCCGACTTTTGGGCCCCGGGCAAGCTAAAAAGGGTCCGGGTTAGGCCCCGTGCGACCTGAACGGGCCCGACTTTTTACGTTTCTTTTCAAAAGTGAAATTTAGCATATTGGTTATGGTTTTATTTGATATAAATATATGTGAATATATATTTATAAATTCGAGACTGATTTGATTGTTGTTGTGTTTTCAGGCAATCAAAAGACTCAGTAAAATTAGATTTCTGAGCTTGTGCTGGTTTTGAGGTGAGTGGACGTTAATCGCGGATGGTAAAGATTTCGGTTAATGTAATAGATGTGATGCATGACTGTGATTGAGATTGGATTGGATTGATTGAACTGCTGTTTGTGATTATTGATGATTGATATCTGCTGCATGATTATTTGGCCGACACGCACTCTTAGGATGATTTTGAGTTGCGTTGGAAAGTCAGCTATACGTAGAATTGGGTTGGGCTTATTCACTAGTTGGTTGAACAGTGTTAGCCTTATTGGTGCATATGTTGCATCAGAGGGGGATTTTCACTGTGCCAATTCAGTGGATGGCTATCGGTAAACCTTTGCTTTGGCCGGCATTGGTTGTAGGTTGTGCGCCGAACCGCCGGTCTTCTCGGTATGTGTGATTACATGCTTTGATATTGACTGTGGATGTTTGCTTTTGGTTTTTAGCCTCTACTCACTTAGCTTTGTGCTAATTCATCTCAGTTGTTGCTTTTTGCAGGTTCGTGTTTGTGAGGTTAGCTGAAGGAGAAATTGACCTGACTCGGATATTATTTTTTAAAAAGAGACGCGCCTATAGTTTTTGTAACACCAAAACGATATTGTGGTTTGTGAACAATGATGTATATTTGTAAATGTTGGTTTGTATATTAATGTTTGTTTAAATTAAAGCTTCCGCAGTGTTTTAAAAAAAATGGCTTGAGTTTTCCGGTGGTACATCAATTCTCCCCATTTCTTTTCACTCAATCATATACCCCCTAAGAGTTGCAATAGGAATTGCAATCGGTAAGATGGTTACCGACCTAAATAACTCCATGAAGTGATCCATGGCAAATCCGTCATGTAGTGGGGTGAAATATGGTTCTTAGCCCTTGTTAAAGTTATTTTTGTTTTTCTAAAACTAGATGAGTAATTATTTTAACGAAGTTTATATCAAACTAACTAAAATGTGTACTGTTGTTAATAGATGACAAACCATAATAACACCATGTTGAACTTTTCGCTTTATATGTTCCTAGAGAAGGGGAAACTCACGGAAGTGAACTTCGTTGACTGGCTTAGGCAATTGAGGATTGTTCTTCACCATGAATCGCGTTGGTTCCGACACCAAGTTACATAGGAACACTATGAGTGTGTTAAGAGCCTAGTTGGTTGTAGGATGCAGGAAGGGGGGAATGTAAGTGTCCACGTCCTTAAGACCTTCGTACATGGACCATTTGGAGAGGCTTGGATTTCCCATTGGGAAGAAACTCGTTGTGAATATTATACTCTAGTCCCTGTCCGCATCATATTATTAGTTTATCATGAACTATCACATCCATGGTATGGAGAAATTCCTAAGTGAATTGCACGGCATGTTGAATATTATAGGGTCTAACATGGCCAAACATGAACCCGCCTCATCCATTCACATCCTGGGTTCAAAGGATCAAGAGACCAAGAAAAAGAAATCGACCTCAAAAGGAAGGGTTGGAGTTTCTAAACCTTGAGTCTAAGGACATAGAATATGTGCCTCAAGCTAAGACTCAACAAGGGGCGGTTTGCTACTTCTATGGAAGATTTGAGGATTGGAGCCGTCACGCATACCCTAGGTGCCTAGAGGAGATGAGACTTCTTAGAAGAAAGAGAGCTATCTCCACATCTTAAAGGTACATTAATAAGTAAACTTGATAGCTATACTTCTACAAGCGAGGTTGTTGACCTGAGCTAATGCACTCATGTTTGTTACAAATTTGTTTTATTGTAAAATGAAAGTGCTAATTGAAAGAAGGAAGGAAGAGCATGAAGAACCGGATCTTGGACAAGGAAACTAGGATGTTGTCCCCAAAGAGAAATAGGAGTTTGTATCTCGCCTTTATCTCCGGTTTATTGATTACTCTATTTGATGCCCTACGTGGCAAGTTACATTATGTTTCTTTGTATGCTCATGAAGACGATGGATGTAATTTTGATTTTTGAGCTTTGAGGTAAAGTTTTTCAAACTATTTATTCGATTTCAAACTTTATCAATGTCATGGCACATATGTTGTTTTGCCCTGCGTGGCACACAAATATACATTTGATGATGATGAATTTAACTTTGAAATATGATATAAGTTGTCAAAAATAATTAGATGATTGTTAAATTCAAAAACTTATCCATGTCGACATACACAAGCTTTTGTTCCAAGTAATAAAATCATGAATGACTGATTCTAAATCCAAACTAGTTTGGATAAGTTAACTCTATGGCATAATCAACTTAAGCAGATAAACAAGAGTTGTATCACCTAGGTCCAAGTGGTTAGGATCTCGAGATTGTTTGACCTCGGGTAAAACATTGAATACTAATCTTTTTTATTGGCCAGATGCTTTAGAGACCCTTAACCGGTGTTTATAAGAGGGATGAATGCTTGTTGGATATTAATCACGCTCTTGTGTATAATCCGTTAAAGCATGCCATAAAGGGTAACAAGAGGGAAACTTCTTCCTTACTACCTTGACGGTAGTAATTTTGGGTTGTTCACTTGTTTGGGTGCATGTCTGAAACCATGAGGGTGTTCAAAACTAACCAAAACAAGCAGCACAATCTGTAGGGCATATGAATCGATATACTTAGGTCTAGTTAAGATGCTAAGTTCCTTGTATCTAGATTAAATGACCATATACTGAATTGTGGGACTATCTCACAATTCATATCCTCCTAAGACACATTGGTACATGATGCCACTTAGTAGGAAACTGAATATTGTTGAATATCATCTCGTTTATGACGGGTCAAATATATGTATCCAACTTGTTGGTAAACACATTAATTATGGCATGCCAATACCTCAATCTTAAACCAACAAAAATGGTCTACTTAGCACCTACTGAGATGTGACTAGAAAGAGCTCTTTGCTTGTCTATCTTAAAGTTTTGAGATTTCCAACTCACGTCCAGTGGGAGTTGGATGAACTTAGAATCTAAAAGATGCTAATAAATTTAAAGTGCTCTTTCAATATTTGTTATAGGACCTTCCGAGAACGGTGTTTTGTTGCTCAAAGGGAAATAATAACTAAAAACATTCTATTGGAAGAACGTGAAGCTTAAATGGAAGACCTAATGTTGGCACTAGCATATTCAAGGATGAATTTTATTAGTTGCAACAAAAGCTGGTGTATGCTGTGACATGGATAGTTTTGAATTTAACAAACATCAAAATATTTGTCATAACGAATTTCAAATTTCAAGGATGAATTCATCTTCATTTAATGTAAATAATGTGCCATAAAGGCCAAAATAAAATATAAGCTATGACATGAATAAACCTCGAAGTTGAACAAGCAAAGCGAAAAATCTTTTACATCAAATCTCAATATTTTAAAATTACATTTAGTGGAAGAACGTAAAGCTTAAATTGAAGACCTGATGTTGGTACTAGCATATAATCAGATATGATTAAAATTTGGCATGACATGCTCATAAACCTGACTAAGAGGTATTACTTCTTTTAAGCTTGATTGGAGTCAAGAGGGGCTATAGAGATGTGGGTTTCTCAAATCTAAGTGGCAGCGACTTGATGGTGGATCATGATGAGGCCACCATCTATTAGGAATGCATAGTGGGCCCGGGGTGAAGGTTTCTCATGCACATCAAAAAACCCAAGCACAACGGAAGCATGTAGTAAAAACAAGTTTATTTCGGGTTTACAAAACATATGCACAAGAACACTTAGTGAGATCTAACTACAAAACATGATAGAAACAAGAAGAACAAAGGAAACCAGAAAACGAGACCATACCCTTGATGTCTCTGGTGGTTGTGATGTTGTAGATGCAATACTTGAACTCCAAATCGAGCTCCTCTATTGATATCCACACCAAGCTCTTCATGAATCTCCTTTTCTAAAGCTTGAGGTACTCTAATGACACTCAAGAACAACACCAACAGAACTCTTGCCCTTGTTAACTTATCCTCTAACTCAAAGAAAGCTTCTTGTAGTGTTTTAGTGTATAAGTTGCATCAAATGGCAAAAGGTCCTTTAGAGAGAAATAAGAAGGGTTTATATAAGCAGATGGGGATCTCAAATGACACCAGGCTCGGCCAAAAAGCTTGGCTCTCATTGGACCAAACAAAAAGGTCCAATAAGATTAAAGTGTCACTTTGACTTCTGCCTTCACGGGCTCTCACGGCCCGTGAGGAAGTCGTGAAGGCATCACCCCCACGATCCCCGACCGGTCCATGAAGCCTCGTGAAGACCTTCACGTCATGACCTCTTCACGACCCGTGAGGGCCCGTGAAGGTCGACAGAAACCCTAATTATATAAATGTATTCTCTTTTCATATGTGCTCTCGGATTCAACGCTTGGCGTGTGACCCAATAGGCCTGTGCCTCATCGGTAGTGATCCAATATACGTGTATCAGTTGGCATATATCCAACAGACTCCCACTTGCACATGATACATCATCATATATTAATCACAGACAAAGAGCGGCTCTAACTAAGCATCAATGCCCCCAAGTCAGCGCGAGTTGTCATCTTCGACAAAACCTTATAGCCTAAAAGGGCTTATGAGGTTCTATAGATAAGTGATCATGTACATCCTTTTGTTCGCGATATCCTTGTGAACCCGAGACACGGAACATGTCAATCTCCAGATTGTTCACTATTATGTTTCTCGATTATAGATTGGTGGTGACCAAATTGACAAGTTGCATCTGATCTAGAATCAATGTAACTTGAGCACGACCATGCATATTTGATGTCAGCTCCCAATCATCGAGGGGCCCAGGGATATCTCTCTTATTAGAGGAACAAATCCTTTTGACCACATAGTCCCATCATATGTTTCATACTTTGCCCAATTATTTTCTTTATAACAACCAGTTACGAACTACGTTTGAAGATAATTAGAATAAGGCAGATTCATACTCTGGTAACCTATGCGTCTCAAGTCTAAGGATGAAATGATATATCATCCCGAGATACTTGTGACTATAGATCCATGAAGTAAACTCAGGTGTGGGTCTTCTGGTCACTTGAAACACTTTTCAAGCACGAGTGTTGCATCCTTATTCAACCATTTTGAACACGGGGTCAACCACTTACTTCAATCTTATTTCATTCTTCCTCCCATATGAAGAATGACTGATTGCATAAGGTTTTAGAATGATAAACATTCAAGGAAGTGTTTAAACATGCTAAGATGGAACAGGGTATGGACTTGATGATTGTGACCACAACAAGCGTATATATAAATCTCCATTCATATATCGAAACAAACATAAGTTACAATACCATTTCAATGTTCCCAAAAAAATACAAATATAAATCAAACAAACCAAATACATTGGTCAAGCCAAATCACTAGCGAATCTAACACCTCTGCTTATGGCAACGTCACCATTCTTGATTACTTCCCTAATGAAGTGATATTTTCGAAGAATGTGTCTTGTCCTCTTGTGAGCTCTTGGTTCCTTTGCCAAAGCCACCGCACCCTCATTGTCACAAAAAATCTCAATAGGGCCGGTGATGCTTGGAACCACTCCTAGATCTTGGATGAATTTCTTCATCCACACAGCTTCCTCAGAAGCTTCACTTGCCGTAATGTATTCTGACTCGATTGTTGAATCAGCAACTGTGTCTTGCTTTGAGCTCCTCCAGCTTACTGCACCACCATTCAATAGGACACGAACCCCGATTGAGATCGGCAGTCGTCCCTATCGGATTGGAAGCTAGCATCAGAGTAACCCTTTACTCTAAGCTCTTCCTCACCACCGTATACTAAGAACATTTCCTTTGTACGCCTAAGGTACTTTAGAATGTTCTTTACAGCCCTCCAGTGAGCCTCTCCCGGATTTGCCTGATATCTATTGGTCATGCTCAAGGCACATGAGACATCGGGGCGTGTGCGTAACATGGCATACATGATCGATCCTACAGCCGAAGCGTATTGGACTCGCTTCATTATGTTTAACTCCTTTTGGGAGTCTGGGCATTGAGCCTTGCTTAATGCCAACCCATGCATCATGGGGAGATTCCCTTTCTTAGAATCCTCCATCTTAAATCGTTTAACGACTTTATCCACATATGCACTTTGGCTTAAACCAATAAGCCTCCTAGATAGCCCTATAGATCTTGATTCCGAGAATGCATCCCGCATTTCCCAAGTCTTTCATAGAAAAAAAATTCCCAAGCCAAGCCTTGACACTACGCAAGGATGGGATACGATTTCCTATGAGTAGAATATCATCTACATATAAAACTAGGAAAACTATTGAGCTCCCACTAGCCCTGACATACACACATGCTTCATCTTCGTTTTTCAAAAATCCAAATTCTTTGATCTTTTCACCAAAACAAAGATTCCAACTACGAGAGGCTTAAGTCCATAAATGGACTTCTTAAGTCCATAAATGGACTTCTTAAGCCTACATACCTTGTTAGGATACTTAGGATGTATAAAATCTTCAGGTTGTGTCATATACACCTCTTCAAAAAGCTTCCTGTTAAGGAAAGTGGTTTTTACATCCATTTGCTATATCTCATAATCATGAAAAGCGGCTATGGCAAGGAGGATCCTAATGGACTTCAACATGGCCACTTGTGAAAAGGTTTCATCATATTCAACACCCGGTGTTTGCGTGAAGCCTTTTGCCACCAATCGGGCTTTGAAAGTGTCCAAGGTATTGTCCATGTTGGTTTTCTTCTTGAAAACCCATTTACACCCAACGGGCCGAAACCCGGGTGTTGGATCAACCAGTTCCTAAACCTGGTTATCCGATATGGAATCTATCTTGTTTTCCATTGCCTCCCTCCACTTGGTAGACTCAGGGCCCGCCATTGCTTCTCGGTAGTTGGTGGGTTCATCTTGATCCACCAATAGCTCATTTCCCTCAGATATGAGAAATCCATATCTCTCTGGCTCATGATGAGTTATACCGGATCTACGTGGAGTAGGAAATGGAAGTGTGTCAAATACCGCAGCTTCACCTTGTTCGGTATCAACCATTGATGGTTGATTGCTAGTGCCAACATCAAGTTCTTTATCGGGTGATTCTTGAATTTCTTCAAGATCGATTTCCTTTTGCCTTGGTATGTTGGATATAAGTTCCCTCTCAAGGAAAACTTCTCTTCGAGCAACAAAAACTTTGTTCTCAGAAGGATTATAGAAAATATATCCAATACCGGCAGGAGGATATCCGATAAAGCAACACCTTTCGGAACGGGGTTCTAGTTTGTCATCTGCCTCACGTCTCACGTAGGCTTGACATCCCCATACACGAAGATATAAGTGAGTGGCTTTTTCTTGTGCCACAACTCATATGGTGTTGTTTCAACTTTCTTTGTTGGTACGAGGTTAAGGATTCTTACCGCCGTCTGTAGAGCGTAACCCCAAAAACTAATGGGTACCTCCGTTTGACTCATCATAAAACGGACCATATCTAGCAATGTCCGATTTCTCCTTTCCGCAACTCCATTCAATTTTGGAGTCCTAGGAGGCGTCAATTGTGAGATAATTCCACATTTTCTAAGATGGTCTAGAAACACACAAGTAAGATACTCACCGCCTCTATCCGAGCGTAGTATCTTAATCTTCTTGCCCAATTGATTCTCTACTTCACTTTGGAATGTCTTGAACACCTCAAAGGTTTCAGACTTTTGTCTAATCAAGTAGATATATCTATAACACCCGCAAACCTGGGCTAGGAGATTAGTGGGTTAGCGGTATGTGATTGGTTTGTTTTAAATGATTATGTGTTTATTAAGAGTTAATGAAATTAATTAATTTGAATATAAATATATTAATATGTTACTGGTGGAATTTTAAATAGGAAAAGAAATACAAATATGTATGCATGTATGTTAGTATGTATGTATGTGTGAATGGGAATTAAATAGTCAAATTGCCACCTCCTGCTTTGAACTAATTACATGTAAACGTGGGAAGTGATCTGATCATTTTTATCAAAGTGTGCAAAGGTGTAGTGTGTGTTCTTAGAAAGCAAAACCAAGAGTGAAGCAACCTTGTAAACTTGAATTTGTGGAATCAAGATCTTGTGGGTTTTAATTCAAAAGAACGGTAAGCATATGTTTGTAACATGTTATATGTCATCTTAATGTTTGAATTTGTTGAAAAGCATGAGTTTATGCAATTTTCACCATTGTTGAAGCTAAGAAGAAAGCTTGAAGTATGGGTTTTGTAGATTTTATTGTTATGAATGGGTAAAAAGGTGTTCAAGATGGTTTATAGATGTGTTAGATGTTATATATGTGTTTTGATTGAAGAAAATGAGGTTTAAAAGGTTTTATGGAGGATAAGTTGACTGGAAATCCGACTTCAACAAAGAAGACAATCTGGAAAATAGCGTGTCGCGGCGCGACGTCGAGAAATCCCGTGTTAATTTTAAGGTGAGTGGACGTTAATCGGGGATGATAAAGATTTCGGTTAATGTTATAGATGTGATGCATGACTGTGATTGAGATTGGATTGGATTGATTGAACTGTTGATTTTGATTATTGATGATTGATATCTACTGCATGATTATTTGGCCGATACGCACTCTTATGATGATTTTGAGTTGCATTGGGAAGTCAGCTATACGTAGAATTGGGTTGGGCTCGTTCACTGGTTGGTTGAACAGTGTTAGCCTTACTGGTGCATATGTTACATCAGAGGGGGATTTTCACTGTGCCAATTCAGTGGAGAGCTATCGGTAAACCTTTGCTTTGGCCGGCATTGGTTGTAGGTTCTGGTCCAAACCGCCGGTGTTGTCGGGATATGTGATTACATGCTTTGCTATTGACTGTGGATGTTTGCTTTTGGGTTTAGCCTCTACTCACTTAGCTTTGTGCTAATCCCCTCAGTTGTTGATTTTGCAGGTTCGTGTTTGTGAGGTTGGCTGAAGGAGAAGTTGACCTGACTCTGATATTAGTTTTGAAAACAAACGAGCCTTTAGTTTTTGTAACACAACAATGATATTTTTGTTTGAACAATGATGTATATTTGTTAATATTGGTTTGTATGTAATTAAGTTTGTTTACTTAAAGCTTCCGCAACATATTTAAAAAAATGGCTTGAGTTTTCCGGTGTTACAGTTTGGTATCAGAGCCTAGGTTTGGTGATGCATGCACGGCTAGAGTGTTGCATTCCCAAATCTTGGCTCGTGATGGGTCAAGCTTTCCTTCGGGGGAATTAGAGCGAGTTAGAGTTATGTGTAGCAGTTAGTATTTTGGATACTAACGGTTTATGATAGTGAGTTATGAGGTGATGTGATTGTAACAGATAATGGCTGATAGAAATACTCCTATCCTTCCTCCTATGACCCAAGCTGCAACTGAAGCTCCAGTGACTGAGTATTTGGGGAACACAGCTACTACAGGAACGTCGGGTCAAGCCCGGGAAGAGGATCACAGTGAGTATGTATATCAACTGGAGAACGAGCTGGTTGAACTTAGAAACAAAGTCCAAAGGATGGAGCAGCAACAACAACAACAGCAACCTGAACCAACCTCAGTACCGACTGCGATTCCTACACAGGCAACAGCCGCACTAGTGACAACACCTTTACCACCTATGACACAGATGATGCAACCACCATTCTATTATTCATATCCACAACCAACAGCCTATCCGTTTGTGTTCCCTGGATATAAACCACCGTGCACCTACAAGCAATTTCTTGATTGTAAACCATCTAAGTATCATGGGAGTTCTGATCCCAATGAAACATTGAACTGGTTAAGAGAGATGGCAAAGGCACTTGATGCCTGTAATTGCGAAAACGAATTGAAGGTCAAGTATGAATCACGAATGTTGAGAGGAGACGCATTGGTCTGGTGGAATTCCATTACCGGCCATTTTACTGAACAACAACAGGAGAGCATCACCTGGAGTCAATTCTAGGAAAATTTGTGCGAACAATATTGTGGAACTTTTGAGATAGCCAAAATCAAAAAGGAATTCATGGATATACAGATGACCGGGAACATGACTGTGGATCAATTAATTAAACAATTCAATGAGAAAATGAGGTTTGCGCAGCACTGGGTACCCGACGAAGAATCAAAGATTGCCCATTTTGTGGGGGCACTACACTCTGATCTCCGTGGTGCCACCAGGTGGGCTACCACACTGCCCAAGCTTTCACTTTAGCCAAATCGGCTGAAGGGGACATAATTGCAAGAAATAGGTTGAGCGGGGAGAAACTTTCCCAACAAAAGACACGGTTTGAACATTACAACGCTCAACAGAGGCAGGGAGGGCAGAGCAGTGGGAGCCAGGGAGAGCAAAATAGGAGGCCTACTTCAGGTGGGTCTACTCAACGGGCACCTTGGTATAGTAGGTGCAAATCTTATCACAACGGGCAGTGTACGCCCCACACAATGAGATGCGTGAAATGTGGCCAGTTTGGCCATGATTTAAAAAACAGCAGGTTCCCGAGGAGCGTTTATTAGAATTGTCAAAGGGAGGGGCACAGAGTTGGTGATTGCCCGATGTGTAAGAAGACTGGATCAGGGTCAGCAGGGGTGTAACACCCGCAAACCTGGGCTAGTAGATTAGCAGGCTTACGGTACGTGTTTGTTTGTGTTTTAATTGCTTCAATTATTATGTGATTAATTAAATGATTATAGGTTATTAATTAATTAATTAGAATTATTATAAGTGTGTATATATGTATATGTGGCCGTAGGTATGTATGTATATGAGTAAGTGGAGTACACGTGGGGGTGAGATAGAATTTAATTGACACCTAGTCTTGCATGTAACATATGTGTGTACCAAGTCTCTGCTAAATTTTACAAAGAAAGAAGTGTGTATGTGTTTTACTCTCTCACTACCAAGAAAACCGAAGGAATAAGAAAAGAATGGGGGTTCACTTTGTGTTCTTAAATCTAGATTTAAAAGGTTGGTGTTTATAAATTACCATGTTATTATCATTTTTGATTAGTAACCTGATATTTAAAGAAATGATTTTTGTTTGAAGATTGCATGATAAATATGAAGAACTATTGAATAGGTTTTAGAACTTGATCTTATGGGTTTTATGTATTTCTATGGTTTATGTGTTTAAAGAATGTTTGAATGCATGAAATATGTTTAAAAGAGTTTAAGTTATGTTTCTGGAATGATGATTATGAATTTGTAAAAATTTGGGTTTGAATTATGATGTCTTGAAGATGGCGGATTTGATGAGTTATAATGTAATCGGATTTGGAAAAAGAAGGTGAAAACCGAGACATTGAAATCCTTAGGACTAAATCCGAGACTTTAGAAACTAGTACCCAAATCCGAAGCTTCAAATCCGAATGATTAAATCCGAAATACTTGAAATCCAGATTTATAGAATCCGATACTTTTTAATCCGTTAGCAAGGAGATCCTAAACTTGGAATGATAAGTCAGAATCCGATACTCGTGATTTTGGAAACTTGAAATCGGATTAAAGGAAAATCCAACAGTTTTGGGATCTAGCGGATTTCTAAATTCGACACTGGTGAAATCTGACACTTGAGTTGCGGATTTTCAAGAATCCGAATAGAAATCCGATAGTTTAGCAAATCCGATACTATGTGTTATGATTTATATTTGTTTATTGATTGATTGGATGTTATGAATGAATTATGAATATATGATCAGATATAATTATGAGGTTTGGACTGATTGGTTGTTATTATGTTTTCAGGAAATCCAAAGGCTCAGTAACATTAGAATTCTGAGTGCTTCTTCTGAGATTGAAAGGTGAGTGGATGTTGGATGCGAATGGTAAAGATTTGGTTAATATCATTGATGTAATGCATGATTGTATGTGATGGTTTGATATTGGAACTGCTGATTGTGAATTTTATGTATTGTTGACTATTGCATGATTATTTGATCGATACGCACTCTTAGTATGATTTTGAGTTGCGTTTGAGAAGTCAGCTATACGTGGAACTGGGATGGGCTCGTTTACTGGTTGGTTGAACAGTGGTAGCCTTACTGTTGCATATGTTGCTTCAGAGTGGAATTTCACTGTGCCAATTCAGTAGAGGGCTATCCGTAAACCTTTGCTTTGGCCGGCATTGGTTGTAGGTTTTGCGCCGAACCTTCGGTCTTCTTAGAGTTGTGATTACATGTTTAGTATTGGCTTGATGTTTGCTTTTGGGTTTGACTTCTTCTCACTTAGCTTTGTGCTAATTCCCCACAGTGGTTGCTTTTTGCAGGTTTGTGTTTGTGAGTGCTTGTGGAAGGAGAAGTTGACCAAACTCTGATATCCAGATTTAAAATTAAACGAGCCAGTCTTTTGTAACATAGAGTTTTGTTTGTTGACTTTAAAGAACAGATATTTTGTTTTGTAAATATTCGTGAATGAAATGAATGTTTAAAATTAATTAATGCTTCCGCAGCGCAATTAAATAAAAAAATGGCTTAGATTATACGGTGTTACAAGGGGGAGGAGCGGGAGGATCGTCTTCGGCCGGTCAAAAGCGAAAGAACCCACCCACTGCTGAAGGTCGGGCGTTCAAAATGACGGTGGATGATGCCACCACCACCGACGATGTGATCACGGGTATGTTTCTAATAAACTCTACTCCTGCTAGAGTATTGTTTGATTCAGGAGCAAATCGCTCCTTTGTTATTGTGGAATTTTGTGAAAAGTTGAATATGCTTGTAATTAGACTTGATACTGCTTTAGAGATAGAAGTAGCAAATGGTATGATGGTTCCGGTCACGAATGCTGTGGCTGGAGCTAAAATTGATATAGATGGTGTGTGTTTTCCTATTTATTTTCTTGTTATGCCATTGTCCAGGTTTGATGGGGTGCTTGGGATGGATTGGCCGAGTTTGAATCAAGCGAGTATCAAGTGTCATAAAAATTTGATTTCTTTTCCGCTAGCTGATGGTACACGGGTAATAGCAAGGGGAGAGAAGGTTGGATCTGTGATCCCAATGATTTCGTGTTTAAAAGCTAAGAAAGCGTTGGGTAAGGGGTGCAAATCCTACTTGGCTTATATAATTGATGGAAAGAAAGAAAAGCAAGCAATGACTGATATCCGGGTGGTAACGGAATACCCGGAAGTGTTTCCAGAAGAGTTGCCAGGATTGCCTCCGGTTCATGAGGTAGAGTTCAAAATTGATATGATTCCTGGTTCTAGACCAGTAGCGAAGGCTCCGTACAGGTTGGCAACTTCAGAGATCCGAGAGATGATGACGCAGATTCAGGATCTGCTAGATAAGGGGTTTATTCATCCGAGTTCGTCCCCGTGGGGAGCGCCGGTATTGTTTGTAAAGAAGAAAGACGGTACGTTGCGTATGTGTTTCGACTACCGTGAACTGAATAAGAGGACGATAAAGAACAAGTATCCGTTGCCGAGAATCGATGATTTGTTTGATCAGCTGTAGGGGGCTTCGTTCTTTTCCAAAATTGATTTGAGGTCGGGATATCATCAAGTGCGTGTTTTTGAGGAAGATGTGTCGAAAACGGCCTTTCGTCACGTTACGGGCATTATGAGTTCTTGGTTATGCCGTTTGGCTTAACCAATGCACCTGCGATTTTTATGGATTTGATGAACAGGGTTTGTCGACCATTCTTAGATGATTTTGTGATAGTCTTCATTGATGATATTCTAATTTATTCAAAGACCGAACAGGAGCACGAACAGCATTTGAGACAGGTTTTGGAAACACTGAAGAAAGAACATTTGTTTGCCAAGTTCTCAAAATGCGAATTTTGGTTGAGAGAAGTTCAATTCTTAGGGTACATGATATGTAATGAGGGAGTGAAAGTGGATCCTTCGAAAGTGGAAGCTGTAATGAACTGGAATGCTCCAAAGACACCGTCTGAAATAAAGAGTTTTCTGGGTTTGGCTGGATATTACCGCAGGTTTATTAAAGATTTCTCTAAGATTGCGGGTCCGTTGGCTATGTTAACTCAGAAAGACGTGAAGTTTGTTTGGGGTAGTGAACAAGACAAAGCTTTCCAGACTTTGAAGCAGTTGTTATGTCAGGCTCCCATTCTCGCATTGCCAAGTGGATCAAATGATTTTACTGTTTATTGCGATGCGTCGTTTGCTGGATTGGGATATGTGCTTATGCAGAGGGATCGGGTGATTGCGTATGCTTTAAGACAGTTAAAACCACATGAAAAGAATTACCCGACTCATGATCTAGAACTAGCAACTGTCATATTTTCCCTAAAACTATGAAGACACTATTTGTATAGCACCAAGTGCGTGATTTGTACTGATCATAAGAGTCTTCAGTATGTGTTTACACAGAAAGAACTGAACATGAGATAGAGACGATGGGTGGTGCTGATAAAAGAGTATGATTGTGAGATTAGATACCACCCTAGGAAAGCGAATGTGGTAGCAGACGCCCTGAGCCACAAGGGAGCGGGAAGTTCTATTCAGTTCATGCGTATGGAGATTGTATCTGATTTAGTGGATAGACTGAAGTCTGCACAACTGGAAGCCCTTAAGGACGAAAACTTGAAGAATGAACTGATGAGAAAACATAAGGACGAGCTTACTGATGATTCTCACGGATTGAAAATGTATAAGACTCGTGTGTGGGTGCCTATGCTTGGAGAATTGAGAAAGTTGATTCTAACTGAAGCACACAAGTCGAGACTGTCTGTTCAACCAGGAAGCATTAAAATGTATAGCGATTTGAAAGTGCTTTACTGGTGGCCTACAATGAAGGCAGATATGGCACACTTTGTAGATGCATGCCATATCTGTGCACAAGTGAAGGCAGAGCATCAGAAGCCTTACGGATCCTTGAAGCAATTGGAGATTCCTGAGTGGAAGTGGGAACATATAACGATGGATTTCGTGACTAAACTTCCGCGAACTCAGAAGAATCACGATATGATTTAGGTGATCATGGATAGACTGACGAAGAGTGCCCATTTTCTGGCTACCTGTGACATGGCTTCTCTAAGCAAGTTAGCTCAATTGTATATTGATGAGATCGTTGCGAGGCATGGTATACCATTGTCGATAGTATCTGACAGAGACTCCAGGTTTGTTTCTAATTTCTAGAGGAGTCTACAGAGGGAGTTGGGGACGAGAATTAATTTGAGTACTTCTTATCATCCCCAGACTGACGGTCAGACTGAACCTACCATACAGACACTTGAAGATATGTTACGTGCCTGTGTAATTGAGTATGGTGGATCTTGGGATTCACACCTGTCATTGATAGAGTTTGCGTACAATAATTCTTACCACTCCAGTATTGGAATGCCTCCGTATGAAATGTTGTACGATCATCGCTGCCGTACTCTGACGTGTTGGTTAGAGGCTGGTGAGAAATAGTTTGCAGGGCCCGAGATTGTTCAGTTGACTGCTGACAAGGTTGCTATTGCCAGAGAGAAGTTGAAAGCGGCCAGAGATAGACAGAAAATGTATGTGGATCCACGGCGTTATCTAGTATCGTTTGATATGGGAGAGTTAGTGTATTTGAAGGTCTCTCCGTGGAAGGGCGTGATTCGGTTTGGCAAACGTGGGAAGTTGGCTCATGATCCACCAATAGCTCAGGGCCGGCCATTGCTTCTCGGTAGTTGGTGGGTTCATCTTGATCCACCAATAGCTCATTGCCCTCAGATATGAGAAATCCATATCTCTCTGGCTCAACATGAGTTCTACCGGATCTACGTGGAGTAGGAAATGGAAGTGTGTCAGGTACCGCAGCTTCACCTTGCTCGGTATCAACCATTGATGGTTGATTGCTAGTGCCAACATCAAGTTCTTTATCGGGTGATTCTTGAATTTCTTCAAGATTTCCTTTTGCCTTGGTATGTTGGATATAAGTTCCCCCTCAAGGAAAACTGCTCTTCGAGCAACAAAAAGTTTGTTCTTAGAAGGTTTATAGAAAATATATCCAATACTGGCAGGAGGATATTCGATAAAGCAACACCTTTCGGAACGGGTTCTAGTTTGTCATTTGCCTCACGTCTCACGTAGGCTTGACATCCCCATACACAAAGATATGAGAGAGTGGGATTTTTCTTGTGCCACAACTCATATGGTGTTGTTTCAACTTTCTTTGTTGGTACGAGGTTAAGGATTCTTACCGCCGTCTCTAGAGCGTAATCCCAAAAACTAATGGGTACCTCCGTTTGACTCATCATAGAACGGACCATATCTAGCAGTGTCTGATTTCTCCTTTCCGCAACTCCATTTAATTGTGGAGTCCTAGGAGGCGTCAATTGTGAGATAATTCCACATTTTCTAAGATGGTCTAGAAACTCAGAAGTAAGATACTCACCGCCTCTATCCGAGCGTAGTATCTTAATCTTCTTGCCCAATTGATTCTCTACTTCACTTTGGAATGTCTTGAACACCTCAAAGGTTTCAGACTTTTGTCTAATCAAGTAGATATATCTGTAACACCCGCAAACCTGGGCTAGGAGATTAGCGGGTTAGCGGTATGTGATTGGTTTGTTTCAAATGATTATGTGTTTATTAAGAGTTAATGAAAATAATTAATTTGAATATAAATATATTAATATGTTACTGGTGGAATTTTAAATAGGAAAAGAAATACAAATATGTATGCATGTATGTTAGTATGTATGTATGTGTGCATGGGAATTAAATAGTCAAATTGCCACCTCCTGCTTTGAACTAATTACATGTAAACGTGGGAAGTGATCTAATCATTTTTATCAAAGTGTGCAAAGGTGTAGTGTGTGTTCTTAGAAAGCAAAACCAAGAGTGAAGCAACCTTGTAAACTTGAATTTGTGGAATCAAGATCTTGTGGGTTTTAATTCAAAAGAAAGGTCAGCATATGTTATATGTCATCTTAATGTTTGAATTTGTTGAAAAGCATGAGTTTATGCAATTTCACCATTGTTGAAGCTAGGAAGAAAGCTTGAAGTATAGGTTTTGTAGATTTTGTTGTTATGAACGGGTAAAAAGGTGTTCATGATGGTTTATAGATGTGTTAGATGTTATATATGTGTTTTGATTGAAGAAAATGAGGTTTAAAAGTTTTTATGGAGGATAAGTTGACTGGAAATCCGATTTCAACAAAGAAGACAATCTGGAAAATAGCGCGTCGCGGCGCGACATTGAGAAATCCGGGACTTGGAATCGGATTTTGAGAATCCGAAGATTATTACAAATCCGACCCTTGGAAATCCGGAACTTTGGTAAATCCGACCCTGAAATCCGAAAGTTTGCAAATCCGCCACCAAAATCCGACACTTACTTCTCGGATTCGAAATCCGACATCGTCGCGGCGCGACAGGGGTGTTTTCAGAAAGATGCTTTATTTTTTATTGTGTTTTACTTGGAATAAGTTAACATCTTATTTATATGACTTTATTGAGTTGTTTATATGAGTTTGAGTTATAAATATATGTGGAAAAAATATATTTATAGATTCGCGACTGGTTTGATTGTTGTTGTGTCTTCAGGCAATCAAAATACTCAGTAAAATTAGATTTCAGAGCCCGTGTTGATTTTAAGGTGAGTGGACGTTAATCGCGGATGGTAAAGATTTCGGTTTAATGTTATTGATGTGATGCATGACTGTGATTGAGATTGGATTGATTGAACTGTTGATTGTGATTATTGATGATTGATATCTGCTGCATGATTATTTGGCCGATACGCACTCTTAGGATGATTTTGAGTGGCGTTAGGAAGTCAGCTATACGTAGAATTGGGCTGGGCTCGTTCACTAGTTGGTTGAACAGTGTTAGCCTTACTGGTGCATATGTTGCATCAGAGGGGATTTTCACTGTGCCAATTTAGTGGAGAGCTATCGGTAAACCTTTGCTTTGGCCGGCATTGGTTGTAGGTTCTGCACCGAACCGCCAGTCTTCTCGGGATATGTGATTACATACTTTGATATTGACTATGGATGTTTGCTTTTTGGTTTAGCCTCTACTCACTTAGCTTTGTGCTAATCCCCTCAGTTGTTGCTTTTGTAGGTTCGTGTTTGTGAGGTTGGCTGAAGGAGAAGTTGACCTGACTCTGATATTAGTTTTGAAAAGAAACGAGCCTTTAGTTTTTGTAACACAACAATGATATTTTTGTTTGAACAATGATGTATATTTGTTAATATTGGTTTGTATGTAATTAAGTTTGTTTACTTAAAGCTTCCGCAGCGTATTTAAAAAAATTACTTGAGTTTTCCGGTGTTACAATATCCATACCTACTATAATCATCTGTGAAAGTAACGAAATATATTGTGTTGTTCCTTGTGACATTTTTTAAAGGACCACACACATCGGTGTGAATGATATCCAAAAGATCCTTTCCCCTCTCACTAACTCCGGTGAAGGGTTCTTTAGTCATTTTGCCTAGCAAACAAGATTCACATACATCTTTCGACCCATGGTCAAATGATTCCAAGATCCCATCCACTTGGAGCTTGGTGATGCGAGTCTTGTTTACATGAGCAAGACGACCGTTCCATAAGGAATATTTATCCAAACAATTTTTGGATTGAATCAATATTCATGATAGGTCTCTTATTCTCAATGTATGCATCAACTTCATATATGCCATGACATGGTAAAGCTTTAAAATAACAAACATCATTTTTAAAACACAAAATAGATCCATTCATAAATTTAAAGAAAAACCATCGTCATACAAGGCATGTAAAGATAAAATGTTTCTTGCCACGTAGGGCGAATAGCATACATTAATAAGAACAATGGAAAGTCCGGTTCTAAAAGAGAGCTCGACACTCCCTTTTGCTTCTACGGGCACAACCTCTCGGTTCCCCATAATTAGATCCAGCTCTCCACGCTCCAAGCCTCTACTTTCCCTTAGCACCTGCACCATATTACAAATGTGAGTGTCGCAGCCGGTATCTAAAACCCAACCCTTTGAAATAAAAGTTTGATGGAGCTCAATCATGAACGTACCTTGGTTTGAAGGTCATGAGATGCTTATTGCCTTGAGCTTCTTGAGGCCATCTTGGTACTTTGGGCAGCTTCGGCGATAATGCCCCTTGTCCCCGCAAAAGAAGCACTCTGCATCCTCTGGGGCCTTGGCATGGGGACTCTTCCCTTTGCCCTTTGCCACCGGGGTAGGGGTACGCTTGGTTGCACCAACCTTACCCTTACCCTTATTGGAAGGAGTCGGCTTCTTCTTTTGGATGCGGCCCTCCCGAATAGCCAAGACAAGATTGGATGAGGTGGCATTGGGCTTTGAGATGCTTGACTCCGCGGTCTTGAGCATCCCATGAAGCTCCATGAGGGTTTTATCCATACTATGCATATGATAACTCACGATGAATTGATCATATGCATTGGGCAAGGATTGGAGGATGAGATCAACCGCCATCTCCCTCCCTATGGTGAACCCTAACCTCTCTATGCGCTCCATGTTTGCTTTCATACGCAACACATGAGCGCTTACATTCCCGCCATCCTTGAGCTTGCAACCTAGGACGGACTTGAGGCAGTCGTACCTTTCTTGCCTCACTTGTTGTTTGAACATGTCCTTGAGCTGCGAGCATGTCGTAAGCACTTAAATGATCCATTTGCTTTCGTAAATCGGAGCTCATTGTGCTTAACATAAGGCACGTGATTTCCTCCGTGTCCTTGAGGCGTTTTTCATACGCCTCTCGGGCGGCCCTAGGTGCCGTAGTCGCAGGGGCTTCGGGCAAGGCTTCCTCAATGATATGCAATTTCCCTTCATGGCGTAGGACAATCCGAAGTTGCCTATGCCAATCCATGAAGTTGCAACTGTCGAGTTTCTCCTTCTCAAGGAAAACTTGTAGAGAAATGTTGCTTGTGGTGCTGGTACTTGAAGATGCCATCTAAAATAGCAAAGTAGATTTGGTTAGTTTGATATTTAAGTTTGTTAAAACAATTTACCCAAAGAATAAATTAATTATTTTAACAAATCCAAGAACCCTATTTCACTTCCATATATGACGGGTTTACCGCGGTTCATACAAGGAAGTTATTTCTGGTTGACAACCATATTGCCAATTGCAATCCATTATTGCAACTCTTTGGTCTTTGCGGGATCCTACGACTAGCACCGGTCGTTTGGTATGTTTGATCCCTTCTTACACCAATCCCAAGTTAGAATTTTTGATCGACTCGTGCTAAGCTCGACAATCTTTCAAGAATTCTAATTTGAAATTATAAATCGTCCTTCATGACATGCGGTAAGTACACTCAACAAGAATTGGCTCGTGCTAAGCTCGACAACCAAGTTTGCGAGTTACCACGCTCACCTTCCACATAACTTCACAAGGATTGGCTCATTCTAAGCTCGACAACCAATCATTGTGTTGTTAGATTTGGGTGGCATCGTCTTACGGATGGTGCGTGATTTATGTTTTATGGAAAAACGGGCTTTTGTTTCCGATTAATTTTGATTAACATATTTAAGTGACAAAATCCGGTTTTCACTTTAGTTGGTTTGTTAATCATGAGTGCGCGCGAGAGAAATATAAAAGAATTTTATAAAACTCTTGTGATTTAATTTATTGAAAAATTTTCTAGCATGCGAAAACCTAAACAACCATGTAAGAAATAAATCACAACACACGCATAGCAAGGGGTTGGTAACCAAGTCAAAACCTATGCGTTCTACCCGTGAGCCTACGGGAAGAACGTGGTCAACTAGGGACACAATACAAATAAAGTCATAGCTCCCACTTGATCCACCACCTCCAACGGGTATCTCTGGAACCTCTATCTTCAAGACATCATCTTGATTCTTGATTGTGGTCTCCATGCTCCATGAATACACGTAATATCCGCAAATCCGGGTTAGTTGATTGACGAGTAAGAGGTATGTGATTTTGTGATTATTTGAACTTATTTGGTTAAGTGGTTATTTGGGAGTAATTAAATTAATTAATGATTTGGATAAAATAATATGTGTGATACTGGGAAGGGAAAGGAAAGAAAAGAAAAAAAAAGTGTGTATGTATGAGGTTATGTATGTATGTAAGTAATTGTATGCATGTATGTGATTGTATGTATGTATGTTAAATAAGCATGTATGTATGTAAATTGGTTAGGTGATGACACCTAACATTTTGTAAGGTGCACTTGTGTGTATATGTAGCAAATTGAATCCACCTGCTCATTTTAAAAGAAAGAAAGAAAAGTGAAAAGTGTGTGTGTGTGTGTGTGTGTGTTCTCTGGAATAAAGAACAAGAAGAAAAGAAGAAGACTTGAATATCTAAAAGTGAAGATTTGTGTTTTATAATTCAAAGAGAAGGTGAGAACATAATTATGCCATGATATGATTCATTCTGATGTGTTTGTATGTTAAAGAACATGCTTATATGGTATTTCACCATTGATGACTTTTGAAGAAAGATTCATGAAATGGGTTTTGATGATTTTGTTGTTTTAATTGATTAAAAAGTGTTCATAATGATTTATAGTATGTTGTATGAAGTTATATGTATGTTAGAAGTGTTTTGAATTGAGAAATTATATTTTGGAAATGTTTATAAAATGTTGTGGTGGCTGGAAATCCGACAAAAAGGAAGAAGATGATCTGTATGGAAGAATGTCACGGCGCTACACCTTAAGGTTGCGGCGCAACCTTGAAGAAATCTGATACTTTTGTTCCGGATTTTTGAGAATCCGCAAGTTTCCAGAACCGACATTGGGAAATCCGATAAGTGTGAAATCCGACCCTGAAATCCGATTCTTTGCAAATCCGACACTCAAATCTGATAGTTGAATTCCGGATTCGAAATCCGACAGTGTCGCGGCGCGACGGGGCCTGTTTCAGAAGAATTATTTGTTTATTTTGTGTTTTATTTGGGATAAGTTGGAGTATCAATTGTATGATTAAATTAAGATGTTTACAGGAATATAAGATATAAATATATGTGGAAAGATATATTTATATATTCGAGACTGATTCAGTTGCTGTATTTTCAGGCAATCCACAGACTCAGTGATATTAGACAACTGAGCACGCGCGATTCGAGGACTGAGGTGAGTGGAAGTTTACTCACGGGTGGTATTGGTGGTAATGTTTTGGATTGTTTGATTTGAGTAATGTTTGAATGCAATGATGGATTGTTGTTTTGGTATGCGATTATAGACGGTTAAGTCTGGTATGCGAGGATAGATTGCTTTGTTTGGAAATGCCATGATAGACTGTTAGTCTTCAAATTGTTGATCAAGAGTTATATGTTTGTATACGTGTTTTATGTGTTAGAGCTTTGATTGAGTTCATGATTGGAAGTGTATCTGGATTGTTTGAGAACCAACTTCTGTTGTAACGGGTTAGTAGAGATCAGCTTCTGTGAAAGGGCTGGTTGGGGTCAGCTACTGTTGCAAGAGCTGGGCTCGTCTGCGGTTGGTTGAGAAGTGGTAGTCCTCATGATGCATGCGTTGTATCAGAGGGGAATTTCACTATGTCGATCGGTAGAGAGCTATCGGTAAACCTTTGCTTTGGCCAGCATTGGTTGTAGGTTCGGCAGAACCGCCGGTCCTCGGGATTGAAGAGATTGTTGAATTGACGGATTGATTGGTGATTAATGTTCAGAGGTTCAGTTGTGAACTGTGATTGTTGTTAGCTTGTTTGTTGCTTCCATTCACTTAGATTTGTGCTAATCCCTCACGGTTGATTGCTTTTTGCAGGATTGCGTGCTTTGCTGTTTAGCATTGTTGTGGAAGGGAAATTTGACCAATACTCTGATATTGCGTTTTGAGAAGAGACGAGCCATGTTTTATAAATCTTTTGTAAGACCAGTTGATGTTGTAATTTGTTAAAAGTGCACTGTACTTTGTGGATGTTTATGTTAAATAAAATTAGTAAATGCTTCCGTAGTGGTTTAAAAAAATGGCTTGAGATTTACGGTGTTACAAGTTGGTATCAGAGCCCTGTTTGGCGATGCAGGCACGGCTAGAGTTTTGCATTCCCAAATCTTGGCTCGTGTTGGGTCAAACTTTTCTCTTGGGCAATTAGAGTGAATTGGAATTGTTGTGTGTTAGTTAGTATGTTATGTAATAACGGTTTATCTAATGAGCTTGTGAGATGATGTGATTGTACAGATATGGCTGACAGAGATACCCCTGCTGATACTCCTATGACCCAAGAAGTGGCTGGAACTTCAAAAGTGGATGATCTGAATGTAGCAGGTCAAGTTGGTACCTCAGGTTTTGAACATGGATTGGATCAGAGGGAATATATTTCCAAGTTGGAAAGTGAACTTTGGGAACTCAGAAATGCTATGTGTAACATGGAACGAGAGAGGATTATCCAGAATGAACGAATTCAGGTTCCTACATCTATTACAACTCAGGCTACAACCGTGCCAGTAACGATTCCGTTTCCTCCACTATCACAAGTGGCAGAACCATCAAGCTTTCATCCTACACAAGGAGCTTATCCTTTTGCGTATCCAGGATTTAAACCACCATGTACGTATAAGCAATTTTTGGATTGTAAGCCTTGAGAGTACTATGGAAGTACAGGCCCCAATATAACTTTGAATTGATTGCGAGAAATGGTAAAGGCCTTTGAAGCATGCAATTGCGAGGATGAATTGAGAGTTTGTTTTGCGACTCGTATGCTTAAAGGAGATGCAATGGTTTGGTGGGATTCCCTTACCGGACATTTTTCTAAACAAACAGCAAGATAGTGTGACTTGGGATCAGTTTCAGGAGAAACTGTGTGAGCAATATTGCAACACTTTTGAGATAGCTCGTATCAAAAAAGAATTCATGGAATTACAAATGACTATAGACATGACTGTGGATGAAGTGATCAAGCAATGGGTACCTGATGAAGTGTCAAAGATACAACACTTTGTGGGAGCTTTGCTTCGAGAGTATCGAAGTACTACCAGATGGGCTAGTACACTATCGTAAGCATTTACCTTAGCCAAATCGGCTGAAGATGATTTGAAGGCTAGAGATAGAACGAATCGAGATCAGATTTCTCAACATAAATTTCGATTGACACAGTATAATGTTGAAAAGCAAAGAGGGCAGGGTAGCTAGAGTAAAAGAAATTTGAAACATAGACCTGCGTTTGATGAATCTAATCAACGAGTGTCGCGGTGTGGGAAGTGTAAGTCTCACCACACAGGACCATGTACGTCTCAGACTATGCGGTGTCTGACTTATGGGCAGTTTGGCCATGAAATAAAAGAGTGTCGTTTCTCACGAAAAGTATGTTGGATCTGTTTTGAGGAAGATCATCGAGCAAGAGATTGTAAAGTTAGCAAGGAATTAGAGTCAGGGTCAGGAGCTGTGGTGGGTGGGGGATCCTCGTCGGCAAGTGGACGAAAGAGAAAGAACTCTTCTGAGCAAGAGGGTGGAATTTTCAATATGATGGCTGATGATATTGCCACTACTGAGGGTGGGTACGTTTTGATAACCTTTATATTTGTACCTGTGTTTATTACTTTAGAGTTAATTGAGAATATTTGATGCCTATGTGTGCTAAGTATGTTTGCTTACTTCTAAAGAGTATGATTCTTTGAGAAGTAGAGATAGTTGATATATATATATATATATATATATATATTTTAAATCGTGAAATTATTTGATGTTTATGGCAGTAAGTGATGGGACAGTAAGTATGTGATACTTGAAATGACGTGAATTGGGTACGAAATACCCTAGAAAGATGTTTTCAGATTTCTAGAATCGCATGCTAGGTGTGACATCCGTAACCAGAGCAGGTTAGCTAGTTTAGACGTTCAACTTATTTTTATGTTTCATGCTTTTGATTTCTCTCAGAAACCCTAAAAATCCAAATAAGTGATAAGTATTAGAAGATATACTCTCCCCACGCACTGTTCAAACCATGCCATTTAGATAATTCCATAGTTACATACCTAAAGTGTGAAACAGATTCATTACACGCACCTTGAATGCACATCAAGGGTGACACAAGTCCAAATATTAAATTGAGCTCAGGAGAATAAGAGTGCAAGTCTTAGAACATTTGCTATAAATACATGAACTCTGTTAGGATTCGAGTAATTTTTAAAGAAGTATAGTGCACTAACAAGCAACCATATAACATCGAAACCAAAGTAGTAACTATAATAACACAACAAATAAGTTGACATTTCAAACCAAAGTAATAAAACTCTAGAACAAACTCTTAAGACCTAATAACATAAACAAGTAACATAAAATGTAACACATGGCAAGGTTAAGTGCATCACTTGCACTTCAACTCAAAGGAATAAAACAAATAAAAAATACAAATATATATAAAGAAAGGTGAAAAAAATCGGCCAAATCGGGGGGGGGGGAAAGGAAGAGTATTTTCAAAATTGAAACACAACCAAAAATAGCTTGATCCCATCTGAAATGCCTAGAACTATTTCCTAAACACTTCATCTCCATCCTCTCTCTCCCAAAATCGGCCATATCTCCCCTCTCTTTGAACTGTTATTCAAAACACAAGAAATCAAGAAGCTAACACAAAGAATAAACAAGAAACCAAGGAGAGAACACAAGGAATTCGGGTGTTAAGGTAAGAACTACAAATCTCTACTCCTAAATCAAGTTTGTTTCACTCTTAGTCATATCAAAATCTGACTTCTATGAACCCCCATGTTCGATTTTTTTGAAGAACTTGGAATCTTGAAGATCTAAACTCACAATCGGCAAACCGATAAACAATCAATCCTTCTTATCGTCTCTCTACACCTTCTTCCTCTTTATGTATTTTTATTGAAAACCCTAACTGATGGATATAAAAGAAAAAAAATGTAAGAAACAATACAAATATATATAGAGAAACGATTTTGAGGAACAATAAGTAAAACAAAATCAAAAGGCTAAAACTTGTTAATAAAAGATGCGGAACATGAAATCTAGAATCTGACAGAAATTTTGAGTCGTGTTTAAAAAGTCATAACTTGGGAAATTCGTGGACTTAGCGTATTTTAAGTCTAAATAGAAGTACTTTGAGTCTACTTTCTACTCCAATTGGTCTGATCTCAAAATGATATCGTTTAATCATCCAAACAAATTAAAACATTATGGTGCGCAAATCTGGATTTTTGGGACAGAAGCATAGGTAACTTACCCACACTATAAAACTCTTATTTTGATAAATAAAATCATGAGATCCATAAAAGACAAAGATTTATGTGTCTATAGGGTTCTGTAAAAATTTTAGAAATTAATTTGTTCGTTTACTATTTTAAATAGAAATAAACTTTCTGTCACGTAAAACAGTGGTATTTTCGGTTAGGTTGATTATCACGAATTTATTTTAATATAAAAGTAAAAGAATAAATTCGGTAAAAATTAGGGTTTCATCTAGAGACATGGTAGTAAATCTCATAAAAATTTAGGAATTTAACTAGGTTATTTAGAAGGGTAAAAAAAATACGAAATGTGACTACAAATTCTACAAGAAAACTAATGGAATCCTAAAAGGTAATTCTAAAAGAATTATTTATAAAATAATGGAATTTATAACAAATCTAAGTGATAATACAAGTATAACTTACATAAGAAAGGCGATATTCGAATTATTGGATACAATACGATGGCAACCTATCAAATTTAGATTACTACCTAAGAGTTTCACACCATAGAAACTAATGCCACGAAACCTATTGTAGATCTTTGAGCGGGATTCATCTCACTAGCTACTATCAACACTCAAGGTGAGTACTCATGACCCCTTTTGCATGTTTTCTTGGGGGAAAATGACATTCAGTAAATTGCTTTATTTCTCATGTCGTGAATTGAAATTCTTTTCTTTTTGACAACTTGGATTATGTGTTACATGCTTGTGTGAACCCGATGATGGGTTAAGTCAATTAATCTAAACCGATGATAGGTTAAGTCAATCAATTGAACCTGATGATGGGTTAAGCCAATTGAATTCAAATTTAGCCAACTTAGTGCTCCAGCTGGTAGGCCTTGTTGGATGACAAATTTCTATTGGACATTGTGGTCCGGTTATCATTATTCATATTAGACATTGTGGTCCGGTTATCATTATTCATATTGGACATTGTGGTCTGGTTATCATTATTCCTATTGCGAGTATGTGTTACACTATATCCATTGTCAAACTATTGTATACACGGCAAATCCATTATTTTGTTTAAACCTGCGAGCTCACCAACCTTTGTGTTGACATTTTTAGAGAATTCATTTTCAGGTAATACTAACGCTAACGCTTAAGGAGCCTAGAAGACTCTAGACGGACCTTAGCGTGACTCATAGCGAGAACCGAACTATTACTAATATTTTGTGATGTGGGTGTTTGTTGATACTTCAAATTTTTATTTGGTTTTTGGGCTTGTTGCCATGCCCTTTTACCTGACCCGGGTTGTGGGGTTACTTTAGTACGTTTATTTATTTCGTTGGACGTCCATATTGCCGTGGAACTGACATAACGCGGCTCAAGTCTCCTTTTGTGTGGGGAAACGTCGTGACACGTTGGATTAATTGAATTTATTGAATTTCTATATTTTATATCAATGTGTTATGACGATCCTCTCCGTCACACTTCGTGTTTCCGCCTTGGCGGGGTGTGACAGATTGGTATCAGAGCCATTGGTTATAGAGAATTAGGTGGATTGACCTAGACTATAACCTAGGCACCACATATTGTTGCATAATAGGAACTATGTGTGCATTTTTACACGTCTAACCTTCGAAATTTTGACTAGCAGCTTGAACATGTCGAAAAAAGGTTACCCATCGTAAACGGAAAAAGACCTCTCATCAGGGAAACGGCTCGCAAGAGGGTCGCCCCAGGTCTAAAAATCACGTTCACAATCCCACAAGGAATATTTAGTGAACCATCGGTGCAAGGGCCTTTAAAGGAATCAAAAGAAGAAGATCCTTCTGAGGAGCCATTTGAGGAAGAGCCCTCCAAAGAGGCAACCAAAGAAGAGCCGATAGTAATATCGAGTGATGACTCGTTCGAGGAAGAAATCGACTCAGACCTCGAGTCTGACGCACGGAGTTGAGATGCATACACTAACTATTTAACACCACTATAGGAGGAATAAGTATATTTTGTTTACATTATTTTCCATGTATGTGGCGAAAGTGGTACGTTATAAATAAAGTGGTGATTTATTATCAAGCTATTTGTCTCTTTGCTTCAAGTTGAAATATCACGTGTTGATACAATGACTTTTCCCTATGAAGTTTTGTGCATATCATTTGTACTTTTCTTAAGGAAGAACTTTAGACTCCACTACACATTTCATGAAATTCTTTGTTGAGGCGTGCCAAACATACTTGAAGCCATATATGATTACTTAACTCTATAGTTCTTTATATATGTGTTATATTATGTAAGGAAACGGCTGCATGAATACTTCAATAACCATGGGTGAACGAAATTACATAGGCTTAGAATCTTTGGTCTACCTTTACTGCATATTCTCGTTTGATTGTTGCTTTATATTCGAATGACTATGTACTTTAGTATTGTGCATGGTAGAGCATTCATGAAAGCCTGGACCTATAGGGTTTTGTCTACCTATGCCAATGGATCGGCATGGCTAGTGGTATCTCGAGTGAAGTCATGATAAGTATGGATGCATAGCGCCTGGCCAACGCCATGTACACATACCTACCACGAGGACCCTTGAGATAGAACGGGACATGCTGTGAAATGAGCAACGGTTTAGGATTCGGTTTGACACTCGAGAGAGCAATAGTTACTACATGCGCGTACTATGAACATACTTTAAATTAATACATAAGTCTACCTTTCATATAACCGCTTGAATGGACGCGGACGCAGTAGGGGTGGTACCGGTGGTACTAGAGGTGATGAGACAGTAAACCCCAATATCGCTGATATGATAGCGCATCAACTCCAGGCTCTTATCCCCGCTATCGTAACTCAAATCAGTAACAACTTCAACAACAACAATGGAGGTGGAAACAATCACAATGGAGGTGGAAATAACAACAATAACACAGATGGAGGAGGTGGAGAAGAAGAATTTGAGGGAGAGATTAACAACAATACAGGAAACGGATGCACGTACAAAGAATTTTTGGCCTGCAGGCCAAACAAATTTGATGGGAAAGGAGGCGCCTTGACCTTTACCATATGGGTAGAAAAGATGGAGGCAGTCATGGATATCAGCAACTGTGCTGAACACCAGAAAGTCAGGTACGCCGCATGCTCTTTGGTTAATAAGGCGCTAACCTGGTGGAATACTCAGATTCAGGCAAGAGGGAGGCCTGCTGCAATAGGTATGACTTGGGAGGAATTCAAGGCACTCATGGAGGAAGAATTCTGTTCAAGCACTGAAATTCAACAGTTGGATGATGAGTTGTAGAACCATAAAATGGTGGGTGCAAACCACGCTGCTTACACTGATAGGTTTCATGAACTAGCCAAACTTGTTCCACGATTGGTTACTCCAAAGTCTAAGTGGATTGAGAGATATATTGCGGAACTCGTACCCCAAGTCCAAGCCATGGTTAAGGCAACCGAACCACCAACAATCCAGAGTGCCATACTCAAGGCTGGAGTACTGACGGGGGAAATGGTAAAGAATGGAACCTTAACAAAGGGTACCGAGAAGAGAAAGGAGGAAGGGGAAACAAGTAAGCAAGGGAACTTCAAGAACAACCATAAGAGGTCGAGGGTAGCAGCCAGCTTTGTGGCAGCTAACCCTGCGAGGGAAGAATACACCGGTCCTGCGCCAAAGTGCTCTACTTGCAACGATCATCACTTCCAACATGAACCATGTCGACACTGCTCGACCTGCAACCGTTTTGGGCATCTTACTAGAGATTGTAGAACTGGGGGAAGAATGATCGCACAGGTGAATGCTGTGAATCCAATGGGAGGTCGGGGAGTGTGTTATGAGTGTGGCAGTGCTGACCACTAAAAGAGCGTGTGCCCAAGGCTGAACCGAACCCCTGGTGCGGGGGGAACCCGACCAATGGCTATAGAAGGAAACCGAAACCATGGAAACAACGGAAACCAAGTTCTTGGGAGGGCATTTGTGATGGGAGCCAACGAGGCTCGCCAAGACCCCAACATCGTTACCGGTACTTTCTCTTTAAACAATTTCTATGCTACCGTATTATTTGATTCGGGTGTTGATTATAGTTTTATCTCTAATGAATTCGAATTAACTGTGGATATGAATCCTAGTGATTTAGGCACTAGCTACATTATAGAGTTAGCAAATGGTAAGAGGGTAGAAGTCAATAAAGTTTTTCGCAGTTGTAAATTAGAATTGGAGGGTGTCACTTTTAGCATAGATTTGATACCTTTTGGGCATGGGAGCTTTGATGTGATCGTGGGAATGGATTGGTTATCAAGGTACAAGGCCGAAATCAGATGCCATGAGAAGATAGTTCGAATTCCCCTATCGCGTGGCGAGGTACTAATGGTTCATGGAGACCGGTCAGAAGGGGAGACGAAGTATCTTATGAGCGTGAAATCCAAGGAGAAGGAACTCGAAGAAATACCGGTGGTTCGAAATTTTCCAAAAGTCTTTCCCGAAGACTTAACTGGATTACCTCCTATCCGACCGGTGGAATTTAGCATTGACTTAATACCAGGAGCTATTCCCATGGCAAGGTCACCATACCGTTTTGCACCATCAAAGATGCAGGAACTGTCTAGTCAACTACAAGAACTACAAGACCCTCTGACCCAGCCATTCACCCTGGGGAGCACCCGTACTATTTGTCAAGAAGAAGGATGGGTCGTTCTGAATGTGTATTGACTATCGTGAGCTGAACAAACTGACTATCAAGAATCGTTATCCTCTCCCTATGATAGATGATTTGTTCGATCAATTACAAGGTTTGAAATGTTTCTCCAAGATAGATCTTCGATCTGGTTACCATCAATTGAGGGTACGCGAGGACGATATACCAAAAACCGCGTTCAGAACCCGATACGGACATTTTGAGTTTACGGTCATGCCCTTTGGATTGACAAATGCGCCCGCAGTGTTTATGGACCTGATGAATCGAGTATGCAAACCATTCCTGGATAAATTTGTTATCGTTTTCATCAATGACATATTAATTTATTCCAAGTCCAAATAGGAACACGAAGAACATTTGAGATTGGTTTTAGAATTGCTTCGGAAGGAGAAACTTTATGCCAAATTCTCCAAATGTGAATTATGGTTGAAGGAAGTACATTTTCTCGGTCATGTAGTTAATGACAAAGGAATTCGTGTGGATCCTAGCAAGATCGAGGCCATTAATAAATGGAGGACTCCTATGACCCCATCAGAAATTAGCTCATTCTTGGGTCTAGCGGGTTACTACCGAAGGTTCATTGAGAACTTTTCAAAGATCGCCAAGCCGCTCACCTTACTAACTCAGAAGGAGAAGAAATTTGATTGGAAGCAAGAGCAAGAGGAAGCCTTCCACATCCTGAAGGATAGGTTGTGTAACGCTCCGATCCTGACTCTTCCAGATGGTTCGGATGACTTCGTGGTATACTGTGACGCCTCACACCAAGGATTAGGTTGTGTCTTGATGCAAAAGGGTAAAGTAATTGCATACGCATCTCGACAATTGAAGATACACGAGAAGAATTACACTACTCACGATTTGGAACTGGGTGCTGTGGTCTTTGCACTCAAAAGTTGCAGACACTACTTGTACGGTACGAAGAGTGTTATTTACACCGACCATAAGAGTTTGCAACATATCTTCGATCAAAAGGAGTTAAACATGAGGCAGAGACGTTGGGTCGAGCTTTTTAGTGATTTTGATTGTGAAATCCATTACCATCCTGGAAAGGCGAACGTGGTAGCAGATGCACTTAGTAGGAAGGAAAGGATTAAGCCCAGACAAGTGCGAGCCATGAGCATGACAATTAAATCGGGTATCAAAGGAAAGATACTTGAAGCTCAACTACAAGCGACTAATGATATGAATTAGGAGATGTTGCGTGGGTTGGATAAACAATTGGAGAAAAGAGATGATGGGGGATTGTACCTGATGGAGCGAATCTGGGTCTCACGAACGGGTGACCTAAGGACACTAATTATGGATGAGGCTCATAAAACCAGATACTCCATTCATCCGGGTGCGGATAAAATGTATCATGACCTTAGGGATATGTATTGGTGGCCTGGAATGAAAAAGGACATAGCTATTTATGTAAGCAAATGTCTGACTTGTTCAAAAGAAAAGGCCGAACACCAAAGGCCTTCGGGACTATTACAACAGCCAGAAATTCTCGAATGGAAATGGGAAAACATAACTATGGATTTCATCACAAAGCTCCCAAGGACTAGTAGTGGGCACGACACCATATGGGTCGTCGTGGACAGAATGACAAAGTCGGCCCATTTTCTAGCAATCCGGGAGGATTACAAAATGGATAAACTAGCTAGAATTTATATCAGTGAGATTGTGCCGAGGAATGGGGTGCCCGTGTCGATTATATCCGATCGAGATAGTCGATTTACGTCGCGATTTTGGCAAACGCTACAGAAAGCCTTAGGGACAAGGCTAGACATGAGCACAACATACCACCCTCAAACCGATGGACAGAGTGAGCGTACGATTCAAACATTAGAGGACATGCTGAGGGCGTGCGTTATCGATTTTGGAGGGAGCTGGGATACGCACCTCACATTGATCGAGTTTTCCTATAATAATAGCTATCACACGAGTATCAAGTGTGCACCATTTGAGGCACTATACGGGCAGAAATGCCGTTCACCTGTTGTTTGGGCCGAGGTGAGGGAAGGTCAGTTAATAGGGCCGGAAATTGTTCAAGAAACGACCGACAAAAATGACTCAAGACCGCAAGAGATCGCCAGAAGAGTTACGCCGATAATCGGCGGAAACCCTTAGAGTTTAGTATCGGTGATCGAGTACTACTGAAGGTATCACCATGGAAAGGTATAGTGCGCTTTGGAGTGAAAGGATATCACCAAGGTACGTGGGACCTTTCGAGATCATCGAACGTATCAGTCTAGTGGCTTACAAGTTAAGACTACCACAAGAACTCAGTGGGATACATGATACTTTTCATGTATCCAATCTGAAGAAATGCTTGGCAGATGTGGACCTGCATGTACCATTAGAAGAAATCAAGATAGACTCAACTCTGCGTTTTGTGGAGGAACCGGTAGAAATCCTAGATCGGGAGGTCAAACGGCTAAAAAGGAGTAGAATCCCGATAGTCAAGGTCCGATGGAACTCGAAACGAGGACCAGAGCTTACTTGGGAACGGGAGGACCACATGAAGTCCAAATACCCACACCTATTCGATCCAATAAGCTCTAGTAGAAGAATGAACTGAAATTTCGGGACGAAATTCTTTCAACTAGGGAATGATGTGACATCCGTCACCGGAGCAGGTTAGCCAGTTTAGACGTTCAACTTATTTTTATGTTTCATGCGTTTGATTTCTCTCAGAAACCCTAAAAATCCAAATGAGTGATAAGTATTAGAATATATACTCTCCCCACGCACTATTCAAACCATGACATTTAGATAATTCCATAGTTACATGCCTAAAGTGTGAAACAGATTCATTACAGGCACCTTGAATGCACATCAAGGTTGACACAAGTTCAAATATTAAATTGAGCTCAGGAGACTAAGAGTGAAAGTCTTAGAACATTTGCTATAAGTACATGAACTCTGTTACGATTCGAGTAATTTTTAAAGAAGTATAGTGCACTAACAAGCAACCATATAACATCGAAACCAAAGTAGTAATTATAATAACACAATAAATAAGTTGACATTTCAAACCAAAGTAATAAAACTCTAGCACAAACTCTTAAGACCTAATAACACAAACAAATAACATAAAATATAACAGATGGCAAGGTTAAGTGCATCACTTGCACTTCAACTCAAAGGAATAAAACAAATAAAAAAATATAAATATATATAAAGAAAGGTGAAAAAATTCGGCCAAATGGGGGGGGGGGGAGGAAGAGTATTTTCAAAATTGAAACACAACCAAAAATAGCTTGATCTCATCTTAAATGCCTAGAACTATTTCCTAAACACTTCATCTCCATCCTCTCTCTCCCAAAATCGGCCATATCTCCCCTCTCTTTGAATTGTTCTTCAAAACACAAGAAATCAAGAAGCTAACACAAAGAACAAACAAGAAACCAAGGAGAGAACACAAGGAATTCGGGTGTTAAGGTAAGAACTACAAATCTCTACTACTAAATCAAGTTTGTTTCACTCTTAGTCATATCAAAATCTGACTTCTATGAACCCCCATGTTCGATTTTTTTGAAGAACTTGGAATCTTGAAGATCTAAACTCACAATCGGCAAACCGGCAAACAACCAATCCTTCTTATCGTCTCTCTACACCTTCTTCCTATTTATGTATTTTTATTGAAAACCCTAAGTGATGGATATATAAGAAAAAAATGTAAGAAACAATACAAATATATGTAGAGAAACTATTTTGAGGAACAATAAGTAAAACAAAATCAAAAGGCTAAAACTTGTTAATAAAAGATGCGGAACATGAAATCTAGAATCTGATAGAAACTTTGAGTCGTGTTTAAAGGGTCATAACTTGGGCAATTCGTGCACTTATCGTATTTTAAGTCTAATCAGAAGTACTTTGAGTCTACTTTCTACTCCAATTGGTCTCATCTCAAAATGATATTGTTTGATCATCCAAACAAATTAAAACATTTTGGTTCGCAAATCTGGATTTTTGGGAAAGAAGCATAGGTAACTTACCCGCACTATAAAACTCTTATTTTGATAAATAAAATCTTGAGATTCATACAAGACAAATATTTATGTGTCTATAGGGTTCTGTAAAAGCTTTAGAAATTAATTCGTTCGTTTACTATTTTAAATAGAAATAAAATTTCTGTCACGTAAAACAGTGGTATTTTCGGTTAGGTTGATTATCATGAATTTATTTTAATATAAAAGTAAAAGAATAAATTCTGGAAAAATTAGGGTTTCATCTAGAGACATGGTAGTACACCTCATAAAAATTTAGGAATTTAACTAGGTTATTTAGAAGGGTAAAAAAATATGAAATGTGACTACAAATTCTGCAAGAAAACTAATTGAATCCTAATAGGTAATTCTAAAAGCATTAAAAATAAAATAATAGAATTTATAACAAATCTAAGTGATAATACAAGTATAATTTACATAAGAAAGGCATTATTCGAATTATTGGATACAATACGATGGTAATCTATCAAATTTAGATTACTACCTTAGAGTTTCACACCATAGAAACTAATGTCACGAAACCTATTGTAGATCTTTGAGCGCGATTCATCTCACTAGCTACAATCAACACTCAAGGTGAGTACTCGTGGCCCCTTTTGCATGTTTTCTTGGGGGAAAATGACACTCAATAAATTGCTTTATTTCTCATGCCGTGAATTGAAATTCTTTTCTTTTTGACAACTTGGATTATGTGTTACATGCTTGTGTGAACCCGATGATGGGTTAAGTCTATTAAACTAACCCGATGATGGGTTAAGTCAATCAAATGAACCCGATGATGGGTTAAGCCAATTGAATTCAAATTTAGCCAACTTAGTGCTCCAACTGGTAGGCCTTGTTGGATGACAAATTTCTATTGGACATTGTGGTCCGGTTATCATTATTCATATTGGACATTGTGGTTCGTTAACATTATTCATATTGGACATTGTGGTCCGGTTATCATTATTCCTATTGCGAGTATGTGTTACACTATATCCCTTGTCAAACTATTGTATACACGGAAAATCCATTATTTTGTTTAAACCTGCGAGCTCACCCACCTTTGTGTTGACATTTTTAGAGTGTTCATTTTCAGGTAATACTAACGCTAATGCTTAAGGAGCCTAGAAGACTCTAGACGGACCTTAGCGTGACTCATAGCGAGAACCGAACTATTACTAATATTTTGTGATGTGGGTGTTTGTTGATACTTCAAATTTTTATTTGGTTTTTGGGCTTGTTGCCCTTATACCTTACCCGGGTTGTGGGGTTACTTTTGTACGTTCATTTATTTCATTGGACGTCTATGTTGCCGTGGAACTGACTTAACACGGCACAAGTCTCCTCTTGTGTCGAGGAAATGTCATGACACGTTGGATTAATTGCATTTAGTGAATTTCTCTATTTTATATCAATATGTTATGACGATCCTCTCCGTCACACTTTGCGTTTCCGCCTTGGCGGGGTGTGACACTAGGTTATGTGTTGCAAGAATTGTCTTGCCTTCTATGTTTATATATATATATATATATATGTATATGTGTTTTTACAAAGAAGAAAAAAAAGTGCATAAGTTATTGAAGTTGAAAGATTTTATGACAACCAAGAGATATTTTGATGAAGATATAACTAAGATTGCGGATTATTGGTAAAGCTAACGATTGAAGATAATTTATGATATCGATTAATGAATTTGAGGAGATTGATGATTTGTTAAGATATTTGTTGGATTGATATAAAAGATACTGTGCTATGAAATTGGAGGAATAATCTACGTCTTGTGACAGTTGAAGATTCCTGAGAGGAATGGTCTAATCCATGCCTTTGGAGTTGTAGCAGATGTGTCTGTGTTGATAATTTGAATGAATTGTGTATAAAGAAAGATATGTGAAATTGATTTGATTATCAAAAGAAGTAGCGGATGTTTATATATATATGAATGAACTTAACATGTGGTAGAGATGATAGTTAGAATGAATCAAAGGTTGTGATTGAGAGATTTGAAATTACATGGGAAGGATAAATTGTTTTTGGACATGCTAAGATGCAAGGGAATTGATGACGATAACATTGGAATTATGAGAATTGAGGTAAAATTGACCTGGTAATAGAATCGAAGTTGTCTTTACTGGAAAATTAGAAATGAGTGGATCAATGATTTAAATTTGTCAAGTAAAGGAAAGAGGTGGATTGCTACAGATTGGGCAAGCCTGAGATGTATAGAATTGTTTGAATAAAAGATGTTATTGGTGCCTAATTACAAGGAGTTATATATGAGAAAGAGCTGGTTATAATTACAGTTGATACTTGTGAACTGAAGATATATGTGATTTGAAGAAAGACAGATCGAATTCATGAGACAAAGAGAGAAGAGGAATGCAATGGCCTGAGCATATGGAATGAAGATTTGTGAATCATATGTATGAATTGCCTTTGCTAGGAAGTACCTGTGCTTGGAACTGGAAAATTTAATTTGAACATTTATATTGCCAATACACTTGGAAAGGCTAAATGTATAATGCCAGAAAAGTATTATGTTAATAACATACTAAGAGGAGTGGATATGATATATACTTTCGTAGAAATGTGATGTGATTGTGTATGAATCAAAACAGAGTATCAGATATTTATAAACTGTTGAGATGAATGGAGATACCATAGTAATGGTGATGACAAGTTATGATGGAATTGATGTCTAATTTGCTACATGAGAAGGAATTTGGTGTATCACAGGTGATGGTTGATTGATTAATAAGAAGTGTTGGTACTATTACCACGAGTGGAACGTGACCTTTTGAGAAGAATTATATTGATGAGATGATTTAAAGATATAATGTTTCTATACTAGAATTGACTAAAATTCTAAAAGAGTTTACGATAAGAATTGAGATGTAAAATGAGCAGTACAACTGAGTTCCTATGGGATAGTTGAGTAGAATGAATTGTGCAGATAAATGAGAATGAACATATGCTTTGTGTTGGATTTTGATGATTCGTGAAATTCATAAATGAATTGAACAGGTTGGCATGGTGTGATTTCTGTTAAATGAATATTGGAATATCAGTTGTGAATTGATATGCACTTATCATGGTAATGCTCGAACATGTTAATGGGAAACAAGAGAAAAGTGATATGTGGATACCTTTGTATGTAAGACAGTGAATAACAGATATGTGGAATTTGTTAATTGAGATAAACAGATTGATGTAGACAAGTATTCAAGAGATGTTTTGATATTGTTTAAATGTGTAAGTGTGAAAGAAAATGATTGAAGGACAGGTTTCTCGAGCTTATGAGTTATATGATTGAGTTGAAGAAGAGTTGTTAAACTCTGATGACTAAAATATAACAAAGATGAGTAGAAATGAATTTACGTGAATGATAATAAGATGGATATGTATATGCGTTAAAATTGGCTTGGCAACCAGAATAGAATATGAAGAATGGATGCTTCGGTTTGATGTGTGTGCTATGGGATTCCGAGGACGGAATCCTCTAAAGGAGGGAAGATTTGTAACATACTCAAATCTGGGTTAGTTGATTGACGAGTAAGAGGTATGTGATTTTGTGATTATTTGAATTTATTTGGTTAAGTGGTTATTTGGGAGTAATTAAACTAATTAATGATTTGGATAAAATAATATGTGTGATACTGGGAAGGGAAAGGAAAGAAAAGGAAAAAAATTGTGTATGTATGAGGTTATGTATGTATGTAAGTAATTGTATGCATGTATGTGATTGTATGTATGTATGTTAAATAAGCATGTATGTATGTAAATTGGTTAGGTGATGACACCTAACATTTTGTAAGGTGCACGTGTTTGTATATGTAGCAAATTGAATCCACCTGCTCATTTTAAAAGAAAGAAAGAAAAGTGAAAAGTGTGTGTGTGTGTGTGTTCTCTAGAAAGAAGAACAAGAAGAAAAGAAGAAAACTTGAATTTCTAAAAGTGAAGATTTGTGCTTTATAATTCAAAGAGAATGTGAGAACATGTTTATGCCATGTTATGATTCATTCTGATGTGTTTGTATGTTAAAGAACATGCTTATATGGTATTTCACCATTGATGAGTTTTGAAGAAAGATTCATAAAATGGTTTTTGATGATTTTGTTGTTTTAATTGATTAAAAAGTGTTCATAATGATTTATAGTATGTTGCATGAAGTTATATGTATGTTAGAAGTGTTTTGAATTGAGAAATTATATGTTGGAAATGTTTATAAAATGTTGTGGTGGCTGGAAATCCGACAAAAAGGAAGAAGATGATTTGTATGGATGAATGTCGCGGCGCTACACCTTAAGGTCGCGGCGCGACCTTGAAGAAATCCGATACTTTTGTTCCGGATTGTTGAGAATCCGCAAGTTTCCAAAACCGACCTTGGGAAATCCAATAAGTGTGAAATCCGACCCTGAAATCCGATTCTTTGCAAATCCGACACTCAACTCCGATAGTTGAATTCCGGATTCGAAATCCGACAGTGTCACGGCGCGACGCATGTGTTGGTCGCGGCGCGACGGGGCCTGTTTCAGAAGAATTATTTGTTTATTTTGTGTTTTGTTTGGGATAAGTTGGAGTATCAATTGTATGATTAAATTAAGATGTTTACATGAATATAAGATATAAATATATGTGGAAAGATATATTTATATATTCGAGACTGATTCGGTTGTTGCTGTATTTTCAGGCAATCCATAGACTCAGTGATATTAGACAACTGAGCACGCGTGATTCGAGGACTGAGTTGAGTGGAAGTTTACTCACGGGTGGTATTGGTGGTAATGTTATGGATTGTTTGATTTGAGGAATGTTTGAATGCAATAATGGATTATTGTTCTGGTATGCGATTATAGACGGTTAAGTGTGGTATGCGAGGATAGATTGCTTTGCTCGGAAATGCCATGATAGACTGTTAGTCTGCAAATTGTTGATCAAGAGTTATATGTTTGTATACGTGTTTTATGTGTTAGAGCTTTGATTGAGTTCGTGGTGTATCTGGATTGTTTGAGAACCAACTTCTGTTGTAACGGGTTGGTAGAGATCAACTTCTGTGAAAGGGCTGGTTGGGGTCAGCTGCTATTGCAAGAGCTGGGCTCGTCTGCGGTTGGTTGAGTAGTGGTAGTCCACCTAATGCATGCGTTATATCAGAGGTGAATTTCACTGTGCCGATCGGCAGAGAGCTATCGGTGAACCTTTGCTTTGGCCGGCATTGGTTGTAGGTTCGGCAGAACCGCCGATCCTCGGGATTGAAGAGATTGTTAAATTGACGGATTGATTGGTGATTGATGTTCAGAGGTTCAGTTGTGAACTGTGATTGTTGTTAGCTTGTTTGTTGCTTCCATTCACTTAGCTTTATGCTAATCCCCCACGGTTGATTGCTTTTTGCAGGATTGCGTTCTTTGCTGTTTAGCTTTGTTTGTGGAAGGGAAATTTGACCAATACTCTGATATTGTGTTTTGAGATGAGACGAGCCATGTTTTATAAATCTTTTGTAACACCAGTTGATGTTGTAATTTGTTAAAAGTACATTGTACTTTGTGGATGTTCATGTTAAATAAAATTAGTAAATGCTTCCGCAGCGGTTTTAAAAAAAATGGCTTGAGATTTACGGTGTTACAATACAAGTACATGAAATAGAAATAAAATGGCATGCAAGCCACGGAAATTAACAGTATGCAAACCGCAATAATAATTACAATTAATCAATAAATAAATTATTACAAACCATGTGACACTAGGTCACCAAATAAAAGAGCAACCACAAACAACCACAAGGTCTAAGGCCAAGGTTACCAACAAAGAACAAGGCAAAAAACCACAAAACAAGCGGTGTGCCAAAAACCGCAACAAGCAAATATTTTGATAAGAATTACCAAACAAACACTCAAGGAACAATGGAAATTCTTGTACATATGCATTAGGGCATAAAACCAATTTTTAAAACCCATATTGATATATACATTCACATATGTGTATGCATGTATGCATTTAATGCCATGATCATACCATGCATACGCATAGTGATATCAAAATATTATTTGGCGATTTCCAGAAACATCTGAACCAAAACAGAAACACAGCAATGACTCGAAAAACCAAAAAAATCCTTCTAAGGTCAAAAACACTGTTCACGAGCTCCTTCACGACCCTTCACGGCTCGTGAAGCCCGAGAGCTTCACGACCGTTCACGGCCCGGAAGAACTCGTGAAGCACCAAAATACATTTCACGACTAGACCCCAAAGTACACTGGTCGTGTAGCCTTCACGGCCCGTGAAGACAACTCCACGGCTCGTGAAGGCTTACTCGGCAGTTTGCCAAAACTTCCAAAAAATCGATTTTTCAAGCCATTTTGTGCTATCATCTTGTAGCAATGGCTCTGATACCACCGAACGTTTCTCATGCACATCAAAAAAACCTAAGCACAACGGAAGCATGAAGTAAGAACAAGTTTATTTCGGGTTTACAAAACACATGCACAAGAAACACTTAGGGAGATCTAGCTAAAAAACATGATAGCAACAAGAAGAACAAAGGAAACCAGAAAACGAGACCATACCCTTGATGTCTTTGGTGGTTGTGATGTTGTAGATGCAATACTTGAACTCCAAATCGAGCTCCTTTGTTGATATCCACACCAAGCTCTTCGTGAATCTCCTTTGCTAAAGCTTGAGGTACTCTAATGACACTCAAGAACAGCACCAACAGAACTCTTGCCCTTGTTAACTTATCCTCTAACTCAAAGAAAGCTTCTTGTAGTGTTTTAGTGTATAAGTTGCATCAAATGGCAAAAGGTACTTTAGAGAGAAATAAGAAGGGTTTATATAAGCAGATGGGGACCTCAAATGACACTAGGCTCAGCCAAAAAGCTTGGCTCTCATTGGACCAAACAAAAAGGTCCAGTAAGATTAAAGTGTCACTTTGACTTCTGTCTTCACGGGCTCTCACGGCCCGTGAGGAAGTCGTGAAGGAATCAACCCCACGATCCCCGACCGGCCCATGAAGCCTCGTGAAGACCTTTACGTAACGACCTCTTCACGACCCGTGAGGGCCCGTGAAGGTCGACAGAAACCCTAATTATATAAATTTATTCTCTCTTCATATGTGCTGTCGGATTCAACGCTTGGCGTGTGACCCAATAGGCCCGTGCCTCATCGGCAGTGATCCAATATACGTGTATCAGTGGGCATAAATGCAACACGGGGTTCACTAAAGTAAAAGGAGTAATTAATAATGAGATGCAATCCATTTGGAATATCCAAGTACTGAACTTGGCTAATCCCGTACCAAGGTGTAAACCAAGAAGGTATAAATAGGACTAAAATGGATGGAGTTGTAGACAATTTCAAATACCGACTAGTGGTAAAGGTTTCATGATTATTGTTGGGAAAAATAGGCTTACAAATATATCCTCTTTTGTTGAAACAAAAATATATAACTTGTTTATATAATTGTATGTACTAACATTAACATATGTGCACATATACATATATATTCAATCAAATATATTCTCATCTATGATCTACAAAATAAGCTTCATCAAATGGCCAAGCTCCAATCGTCAAGATCCGAGTTCAAGTAGAAGCCGATGTCGAAGATTCCTACAAACAAACGTTTGAAGTTTATGAGCTTACAAAATAAATAATCAAATGAGTTTAAGTTTTTATAAAAAAAACTTTTATAAAAACTTTTATAAAAATTGAGACAATTTTTATAAAAATCACAAGCTTGGAAGTCAAAGCAAATAAATTCCCATTTTGGCAAATACTAAACACAATCTTACATTGAAACAAGCCAAAACTATATTTAGCAAAAGGAATCTCTCAAAGTGGTAAACTTCCAACATACTTTGTGTATATGGTTTCCAAACTACCATTTTCATGATTAAATTCAAACTTAAGAAGTATGGCACTTACCCAACTTTTCTAAAGCTCCTTTTCAGTGCATTTTTATAGTAAAAATGGGTTGTGTGTGGTTTTGGTAAAAGCCCAACGTCTATATGCACAAGGCTCAAAAATCTCCAGCAGTGCGACGGTCGATTCCACGGTCGACCGTGGATCGTCTGGACACTTTTTGAGCCTCAAACTTTTTCCTTATTTAAAGCAACTCAAGTCTTGTGTTTTACTAACCTCTTGCAATCTGAAAAACACAAAACATATACAAAAACTTGTGAGCTCATATTCTTGATACAAATTCAACATTTCAAGATCAAGAATGAAGCAAGAGTGAAAGCATTCAAAGTTAAAACACTACATTACCTTCTTATATATTTGTAATAGTGTGAGGATCATCTCTAGCCTTAGAATTAGAGAGAAGTGAGGATCATCTCTAGCCTTAGAATTAGAGAGAAGTGAGGATCATCTCTAGCCTTAGAATTAGAGAGAAGTGAGGATCATATCTAGCCTTAGAATTAGAGAGAAGTTGTAAAAGGTTTATCTCTACCTTCAAAGAGAGAAGTTAGTGGAGCAACTCTTGGTGGGTGAGGCCAAGGAGTGGATGTAGAGCAAGGTTGTTAACCCTTACTTGAACCACTATAAATCATTGTGTCCAAACTACTTCATTGGTGATATCTTTCTTCCTTAAACTCTTTAATTACTTGCAAATATTGTTAAAAACTTCAAAAAGTGGGCATATAACCTATTCACCCCCCCTCTAGGTTCTAACAATTGGTATCAGAGCAAGTTGCTCTAGATAATTTTTGAAAAGTTGTTTAAATCTTCTAAAAATATTTTTCAAAAATTTTTGAGTTGATAAAATGGGACAAAATTATATAGAGGGGAATTCTATGGTTAGACCTCCACTTCTTGAAGAAGAAGACTTTTGCTATTGGAAGCAAAGATTCATGACCTATGTAAAGGCCAAAGATATTGACCTTTGGGAGATTATTGAAGAAGAAGATCATGTTCCAAAAACCTTTGACTCCAAACAAAATGCTTATGTTCCAACCCCTAAAGAAAAATGGGATCAAGAAGACAAGAAAATGATTTCAAAAAATTTTTTAGCAAAACTTTTTCTATATAATGCTTTACCTAGAAAAGAGTTTGAAAGAGTTTTCATGTGTGAAAGTGCAAATGCTATTTGGAAATCTCTTGTCATCACACATCAAGGAAATGCCCAAGTTCTAGATAACAAAATCGAATTACTTGTGCAACAATATGAACAATTTCAAATATTTGATGATATGAAAATTGATGATGCTTTTGCAATGTTTAATACTATTGTTACTAGTCTCAAGGCAATTGGGACTATTTACTCTAACAAAAATATTGTAAGAAAGTTTCTTAGGGCTCTTTCACCAAAATGGAGAGCAAAGGTGATGGCTATTGAGGAGTCAAAGGACTTGAACATACTACAAATGGATGAACTAATAGGAAATCTCAAGGTGTATGAAGTAATCATGCAAAAAGATGATGAGATTGCCAAGCTAAAGAAAGAAAAGAGCAAATCCATTGCACTTAAAACTAAACATGTCAAAGAATCCTCAAGTGATGAAGAAGAGGAAATGAAAGAGGAAAAATGTCTCATGGCTTTTGAGACAAGTGAGGTACATTCCGATTCTAGCTACTATAGTGATAATGATGACCATCAATATGATCAATTATGTGACTTTAGCTCTAAAATACTTGCTAAAAATGAGGAGTTAAAAAATGATAATAAGAGCTTGAAAAAGGAAAATGTCAAGTTAAGAAATGAAAATGATAACTTGAACTTGAAAATAAAAGATCTAGAAGGTAAAATTGCTTCTCATATATCTCCAAGCTTGAAAGATTTGGAAAGTAAGCTAAAGACAAATTTTGACACAACCACCTTATCAAAATTTGAAAATAGTTCAACCAAGTTAGATGAGATGTTAAAGATTCAAAAATCATCAAAAGATAAAGGTAGTCTTGGGTTCTCAAGTAACTCAAACAACATGCCAACTAGTCACTTAACACCTATCAAATTTGTGAAAGAAAAAGAGGAAGAAAAAATCCAGGAGCCTCACGGTCGACCCACGGTATCGACTGTCGTCTCACTGGAATTTTCCAAAAGTTCAAAATTGCAACATTGTCTCTAGTTCTTCCACTTGTATGCCAAAGGTTGCAAGTAATGAATTAATGAGAAAGTTTTATACTCCAACTACAAGGCATGGACTTGGATTCAAGAAACCTAAATCAAATACAATTCAAAAATCAAGACATTCTCATAAACCTATTAACTCTATGAACACATGGTATCATAAAGGGTTCAAGATTACACAAAGGTGGATTAGAGTAGGAGTTTTTGATACTAACCATCCTGGACCCATGAAACATTGGGTACCAAAAGCTTGAATGAAAATTACACAAGTGTAGGGATGCAACAAAAATGAGATTATGTCTCATTAATGGATTCTTGATAATAGTTGCTCAAAACACATGATCGGTAATAATGAACTCTTCACTTCATACAAGGAGTATGATGGAGGACATGTGGTGTTTGGAAGTAACCAGTTGGTAAAGGTAACACTCTTCATGACAATATCAAATTCTTGAATGTTGAGCATGTTAATGGTTTAGCTTACTACTTAATAAGTATTGGTCAATTATGTGATAAAGATCTAAATGTTAAATTCTCTAAACATGAAAGCTTGATATGCAAAGATAATAAAGTTTTAGTAAAAGGTGTTAGGAGAAATGGACTCTATACATGTAGACTTGGTGATAATCCTAACACAAGTATGTCTTGCATCTATAATTGATAGAAGACTAGGACATGCTAACATGAGATTGGTACAGACATTGACTATAAATGAGCTTGTTAGAGTCTTACCAAATGTTAAATTTGATAATCATTATTGTGATGCATGTAAGATAGAAAAACAAGTGCACTCATCTCATAAATCTAAAATGCTATAAAAACTATGAGATGTCCTTGGGCCTTCATCAATTCAAAGCTATGGGGGGAACTTCTACACACTAGTTGTTGTAGATGACTTTTCTAGATATACATGGACACTATTTTGAAAACAAAAATTGAAGCTTTTGACAAATTCAAAAATCTTGGCAAGAAAATTCAAAACCAATTGGGTTGAATGATTATCTCAATTCATACCAACCATGAAAGAGAAGTTGTCAATGTAGCGCAACTTGGAGCATTTTGTGATAAACATGGAGTTTCTTATAACTTTTCGGCTCCTCACACTCCCCAATCTAATGGGGTTGTTGAAAGGAAAAATAGGTCTTTCCAAGCTTTGATTAGACCAATGTTAAGTAAAACACCATATGAAATCATCAAAGTTAGAAAACGATCCAATAACTCAAGTTATAGGAAACCTAAATCAAAGACTCACTAGATCCCAAGCCCAAAACCTTAATACCTTCTTTGCCTTTGTGTCACACATAGAACTCAAGAATATTAAAGAGGCAATTAAGGATAAAAATTGGGGAATGGCAATGCAAGAAGAGTTTAATCAATTCACTAGAAGCCAAGTTTGGGACTTAGTACCTTTACCTGGTGGTCGCACAATAATTGGAACTAAATGAGTATTTAGAAACAAAGCTAGACCAGTAGCCCGATGATATAATCAAAAAGAAGTGATAAACTTTGATGAATCCTTTGCTCCGGTTACTAGATTTGAATCCATTTGGAGTCTACTTGCTTATGACCGTACTAAAAATTTTAAATTATATCAAATGGATGTCAAAAGTGCTTTTCTAAATGACTTTATAAATGAGGAAGTTTATGTATGTCAACCTCCCGGTTTTGATTTTTGAAGACCTCATCATATGTATATAATCTTAGAAAAGCATTGTATGGCCTTAAATAAGCACCTAGAGCATGGTATGATAAATTAAAATCATTCTTGTTGAAAAATGAATATAGTATAGGTCAAGTTGATAATACATTATTCACAAAGAAAAAGAAAAATGACATCTTGCTTGTGCAAATTTATGTGGATGATATCATATTTGGGTCAACATGTCAAGATTTGTGTGATGAGTTTTCAAATCTTATACAAAATAAAATTGAAATGTTATGACTTGGTTTAGGAATGATGGAACATGTTCCTTGAAAATAACACTGAAATGCATGAAAATGGTCAAAATATACATTCCAGAAGAACCACGGTCGACTCACGGTCGATACCGTGGATCGACCGTCAGATCACTTCCTAAATTCAAAAACTAAGCAAAAGGTGCGGTCGATATAACGGTCGACCGTGGATCGACCGTCATGGACCTGACGAATTTTTGACTCTATTTTGCCTTTTCTCTCTCTTTCCTCTCCACTTCATTCCATCTCATCTTCCCCCACAAAACCCTAGCCGCCATTTTCAACATTTATTTTTCTAAAATCTTGAAAATTATCACAAGAAAAAAATACTTTACCTTACGGTTGAAGTTGCGGTCTAAGGCTCGGTATGATTCACGATTAATCCACGGTTGACGACTTTTGTTTCGTGATTTCTCATCTTCCCGAATTCTTCTTCCAAAAGGTAGGATCTCTTTTTGCACTAAAGAATCATGTGAACCATAGGATTTGTGAAATCTTTCAAATCATGTTGAGTTTGTTGATTAGAAAGTGATTTATGGTGGTAGAAAGTGTTGGCTCTATTATATGAAATAAATGATAAACTTTGTGTATGAATAGAGTTGTTTAGATAAGATTTGGTTATGTATACATATCATGTCACAAAGGACAAAAAGCCAAAGTTTCAAACAGCTCACCTACGGTCGATACACGGTCGACCGTGGTATCGACCGTCGTATTCGCAGAATGTTCTAGACACACCACGGTCGATACACGGTCGATACCGTGCATCGACCGTCAGCCCACTGGAAATTTTTGATTTTCAATTTTAATTTTTTGTCTTTTAATGCCCAAACTCAATATATTCATGCTTAATATATCTTAACTAACATTAGCTATCACACGATTAATAAAAGTTTCAATTCATTCTCCACTATAGGACACATACACATTATGAACATATTGTCAAGGACTTTGCTATATTCTTTGAACACACTCTCAATTATGTTGAAGTATATTACCTCTTGTCATGCTCTTACAAAGCAAAGGTCTTTTACAAATCTAGTTTCATGACAATAGAAATTGTGGTGATTCAAGGGGAAGTAGTTATGGTGATTGTTTGTTGATATGATATTTGCTACTATTTGCTGTGATTCTTATGTCATGAATTATGTTACTTGAACCTTGGCTTGTAATAAATGCATATTTAGAATATTGTTTATACTCACATATCTTTGGCAAGTTCTTGGTAGTATTTTCATATATTTTAGATCAAACATCTCAAGAAGTGGAGCTCTACATTCAAGGGGGAGCTTACGTGAAGGGGGAGCTTATGTCAAGGGGGAGTCTCCTTTTTGTTTAAGACAAAAAAGGGGGAGAAGATAGAAGAATATATAGAAGATAGAAGAATATATAAATATATATGTATATATGCACATGTTAACATGTTAAAGTTATATATACAATTTTTATACAAGTTATAAATTTTTGTCTTCAACAAAAAGGGGGAGATTGTTGGGAAAAATAGGCTTACAAATATATCCTCTTTTGTTGACACAAAAATATATAACTTGTTTATATAATTGTATGTACTAACATTAACATATGTGCACATATACATATATATATATTCAATCAAATATATTCTCATCTATGATCTACAAAATAAGCTTCATCAAATGGCCAAGCTCCAATCGTCAAGATCCGAGTTCAAGTAGAAGCCGATGTCGAAGATTCCTACAAACAAACGTTTGAAGTTTATGAGCTTACAAAATAAATAATCAAATGAGTTTAAGTTTTTATAAAAAAAACTTTTATAAAAATCACAAGCTTGGAAGTCAAAGCAAATAAATTCCCATTTTGGCAAATACTAAACACAATCTTACATTGAAACAAGCCAAAACTATATTTAGCAAAAGGAATCTCTCAAAGTGGTAAACTTCCAACATACTTTGTGCATATGGTTTGCAAACTACCATTTTCATGATTAAATTCAAACTTAAGAAGTATGGCACTTACCCAACTTTTCTAAAGCTCCTTTTCAGTGCATTTTTATAGTAAAAATGGGTTGTGTGTGGTTTTGGTAAAAGCCCAACGTCTATATGCACAAGGCTCAAAAATCTCCAGCAGTGCGACGGTCGATTCCACGGTCGACTGTGGATCGACCGTGGATCGTCTGGACACTTTTTGAGCCTCAAAATTTTTCCTTATTTAAAGCAACTCAAGTCTTGTGTTTTACTAACCTCTTGCAATCTAAAAAACACAAAACATATACAAAAACTTGTGAGCTCATATTCTTGATACAAATTCAACATTTCAAGATCAAGAATGAAGCAAGAGTGAAAGCATTCAAAGTTCAAACACTACATTACCTTCTTATATATTTGTAATAGTGTGAGGATCATCTCTAGCCTTAGAATTAAAGAGAAGTGAGGATCATCTCTAGCCTTAGAATTAGTGAGAAGTGAGGATCATCTCTAGCCTTAGAATTAGAGAGAAGTTGTAAAAGGTTTATCTCTACCTTCAAAGAGAGAAGTTAGTGGAGCAACTCTTGGTGGGTGAGGCCAAGGAGTGGATGTAGAGCAAGGTTGTTAACCCTTGCTTGAACCACTATAAATCATTGTGTCCAAACTACTTCATTGGTGGTATCTTTCTTCCTTAAACTCTTTAATTACTTGCAAATATTGTTAAAAACTTCAAAAAGTGGGCATATAACCTATTCACCCCCCCCTCTAGGTTCTAACAATTATTATGTGGAAAATTTCCAAGTGGCTATATTCAGATCATTTGATACCCGTGGCTATTACTGGTCTTTCATGGTGATGAAAGATAGCACACAAATATACGAGACAACGTTCATTCATGGAACAATTTTGAGGAAGTGCTGACAACACTCTCCAAGGGGTTGCATATCCATAGTATCCAAAAAAAAGTCTACAAGCATGTGGAAGTCCATTTATGGACTTAAGTTAGCATCTCAGAGAAAGGATCTTTGCTTTCATGAGAAAATTAAAGTGAGTTTTCAAGAAGCATAGATAAAACTAATACATACGTCAGGGCTAGTGGGAGTTTTGTTGTAGTCCTAGAAGTATGTATTCATCGGAGCTAATGTCCTAATCTTGGGCTTCCTATGAACCTAATTCAGGAATTATTGCTCCATTAGGACACTTAGGAGATACAAAATTAGATAATTTTGAAATTCAAGGAATACTGACATATGTTCTTGAAGTTTGACAATAATAATAGGCTTGGAGTAAGTATTTACTCTAATGCCGTGTTCAATAAGAATAACTACGACATCTTGATCAAAGTTTATGATCCTATTTTATGATGTTAATTTTTGGTTAAAATAGTTCTTAAGTGTCACTGACCCTATTGTGAACTCCTGTGACAATGAGGGTATGATTGCTTTAGCATACTAATTATATGATCTCTTTGACAGACACTTGGAAAGTGGTTTGGTTAAAAAGAGAAATATGATGATAACAAGAATACATGTAGATGGTATGTTACAATTCCATTAATTAAGCCATTGTCATGGACTAGTGATGGTTATCGTACTATGTCAGCAAGCGTTCCCTATGCAATTGGCTTGGCTTGAATATTGTTTTAGTGGATGTTTGATTTATGTTAGACTTGGGCACCAAAAGCAGTACTTTAACTTTTGATCATTTTCGGTATATAGACTATATATACACAAGATGGGTTACTTTCATTAGTCTTTACTATGTGTCATGATCGGATTTACTAACAAACACTCGAACAATCCAAGAATAAACAAAGAAGTTTGTAGAAAAACACTTTGAGAAACAAGGAAATTTATATTGATCAATTGATTCAGATTAAAAGATTTAAAAAACAAAGCACCAATCTGTTGATTAAGAATGATTCAACATACGTGCAATACATTTCAATTGCAAGGATCAAGAATAATCTTGAGGCTAAAACTTAAATCACACATAGATTCTTGAGATACCTACGTACATATGAATATTTATAGTGTATTCGGTTATAGAACAGAATCATCTATTTTTGCTAACATAATCATTTAATTACGGATAGATAAGAACACATCTCATCCATAGTTTTCATCCCTAGAATAAAGGAATTCATCTTTATCATGAACAACAACATTAATTTGTTATCGTCTTGAACAACATTAACTTCTTTGGAGCAGGACTAACTTTGACAACTAACAGTATTAACTTTCACAAAGCAGTATTAACTTTGTTGTAGTGGTACTTATTTCTTTAAACAACATTAACAATGTTTCACCCGTATTAACTGCAATACTACCAGCATTAACTGAATCATTCAATCAACAGCATCTGAAACCCAACAATCTCCCCCTAAACTTATGCTAACAAGCTATAAGTTTCATATTCATTCAAATCGATTGTTAGGGATGCTACAAAATCTCTTCTACTTTCTTTTCTCCTTCTCACCTATCAAAAATCTCACCCTTGAAACCAGACTCATAGCCATAGGACTTTTCTTGAATGCACTTAGCTTCAATCATCATCTTTAATTTTTCCTAATTGTGATTGTACTCCTTTTCCACCAAGAAGAATTCATACCTTCCATTTGTACTCAAAATATAATGCACTCCATAGTTTTCGAATAACACCCATCTTATAAAAGAAACATCATTCTCATCAAACAAGTTTTGAACTTTCACAAGATCAAACATCATATACAAATACTCTAGACATCTGTATCAATGAGTAAGGATCATCCAATTCTCCATAATTTCTCAAACCAATTTTGTACATTTATTCCAAATCATCTCTATCAATCTCCTTCAGCATTTTCATAAAGTTTGAATGAATCACTTCACTTTTGTCTACCCTGATTAGCCTGTACACTTCATCATCATCCTGCATTACCACATCCCAATCTACAAGCATAGACGGTTTGGTATTCAAAGGATCTACATCCATAACTATTGGAATCTGCCCACAGACACATGTAGGCCGGTATCACTGCCGACGAAGCGTGGGCTAATTAGGCCACATGTTACAATCCCGACAGCCTGCTGTAAGAGGAATGGGTCAAAAGGGTTAAATTCAATCTAACCTAGGCTTCACGACCGTGAAGGATGCGCCATAGGTCGTGAAGCACCATGCCCCCACGAGTCCTTTCCAAGAGGCACGGATCGTGATACTTTTGGGCTTCACCGCCCGTGAAGAGGTCGTAAAAGCAGAATTTCAAGCGACACTTGAATTTTGTTAGACTAGCTTGTGTTCCAATGAGATGTGTGCATGTTGGCCGACCCTTGGGTGCTGGAGGCACATGTTTCCTACAAATCTCATACAAGACAAGGACTTTACCTACAAATCTCATACAAGAGTGTAGTGAGAATAGAGCAAGTGTTGCTATGCACATATCATTACAGGGTTGTTCTTCTTAACCTATAAGTGTTTGTGAGCTCAAAGAGTTTGCTAGTACAAAGGATTTGCAAACGAGCTTGGTGTAGACTTCAAATAGGACTTGAAGCCTCTTGTTTCAAGCGTCATCCCACACACCTTTTGGTCTAGCCGAATTTAGAGTTCAAGAGTGGTACAACTTCTTCTGATTTTGTCTTCCTTTTGGTTGATTGAGTTCTTGCAAAGTTCCACCACCACTAGAATTCATTAAGGCTTTATTTTTATATGTTTTATTTGCTTCTGTGTCGTGCTTTGGTCTCTAGTGAATCCCAACAATAACTTCTTCAGAAATAACAATGACATTCACAGGACTTGTATGCCTGACTTCTTTAGCTTGAGATTTAATTTCCTTTTCTTCTTCGATCTCCCTCTCAACCTTCTCAACCTTTTCTACCTCAAATTTCTCTTCCTCGGATTGTTTTATTTCATCTTCTAACTCCCTTTGAAGCAATTTATCTTCTTCTTCTAGTAGTCTCCTTGCCAACTCCTCATCCATATCAATCTATTTCTGTTTCTTTCCTGGCTTCAATGGCTCAGCCATAGCTTCCTTTTCCTTTATCCCTTGGATCAATTTCAACAAATTTTGGTTCTTGACATGCAGCTTCTTTCCTACCACTTATCCCCACCCCCTTCCATCTTGTCCTTAAAAAACTTGGTCTTAAAACAATTTTTGCTTTCTCAACTACATTCTCAGCTTGATCCTTTACACATTTACCAAAAACCTTTTCACACTCAGTTGATTTCATAGGCACATCATTGACAGTTTCATCACCGTTTTTGATTGGATTCTCCCCCTTTTTGATAGCATCTTAGAGGAGGAGACACTCTTGTTCATTTTCTCCTTCATCAACTTGGTCACTTGAGCTTTCAACATGACAATCTCCCTTTGTTGATGAGAGATGATGGCATTCTGGGACAAAATCTTCTTTAGAATATGGGTGTCAATTCAATGTAGTCAACACTACCCTCATCCCTATCAGATGTGTTAACCATCTTTAGGAAATCTTCAAAAATACATGTTAAAGCGATTTCGGCCTAGCCTGAACATGATTTTCCCCCGCGGTTTCTTGGCGCATGGGTCCCTCTTGCAAGTTAGTTTCCAAAGAAACACCCTTGCCGATGGTTTCCTTGGACCGGGTCTTAATTATGTTCACCCTAGCCCGAGAAGTACTTAGTACAGAGAGCCCTCACCAAATGATCATTCATCTCCTCTATGATCACTTTCTTGAGCTTGGGAGACAACTCCGTGGTTTCCCTTTGGATATTCTCAAGTGGAGAGTTCTCCACTTGAGGGCTTTCAGCTTGAGAGGTAGAGGACTTTGGAGAGGAAGGAACTCTCACTGTCCTTTTTCTGTTTAAAGTTTTGAGAGATGGGATCTGTGTATGGTGTCATCAATAGGTGACTGGGGTATGCCAAGAGATATGGGCTCCCTCACCAGTAGATGTGGTCACTCTCACCATTATTGAGAATAGTGGAGTGATAGTGCAGAAAAACTTTTTCCTACGCGTCTCATGTTTGCAAAAACTTTCTTGGTATGAGCGGGTGTCACATATCTTTGAATAGGCTGTGACAGACCTTAGATTTCAACATTAAAATTGTTTGTAAAAAAGTGAGGATACATCAAAATTTTTGAAGGATTGGTCATATGAGAAAAAATGAATCATTGATTTGTGGCCAGACACACAAATGCCATGCCCATAGTTGTGCCAAACTCACTCCAGGAATTTCGTTTATTTGAAATGCACTGTCATAGTATATGTGCAAGAAATTTCCAATGTAGTGATAAGAAGGCTTTTTGAAAAGTTATGGTGGAGTGTGTGCCCTCATATCCCATACACCTTAATTGATCCAAAATAAAATCCCTTGAAAGATAGTCAATACTGTTGGGGTTTGTTCGCTTTTTCAAAATATATTTTAGCAACGGAAGCATGAACAACAATTTTAAACTTTTTAAAACTTCCCACCAATGATCCATATGCAAGCCTTAAGAAACAAAACCAACCATAGGTTGTTTAGAACTACAACCTTTGTAACGTGATAAAACCGTTGGTGAAGTGGTTGATCTATGAGAAGCCAAGAGAAGACTTCCTCCAAGGTATCCAAAAGCCAATGATTCCAACACCTTGAAATGCTAGTTTCTCCAACCCTTGAAATTCAAGAATGCAAGCAACAACCTTTGTTCTTCTTCTTGGACGAGATGTATGTATTTTGACTATGTGTTTATGTATCACCTTTGCTAACTTGAAGATCACCAATGCTAGAGAGTAAGGATGTTTTTCAAGTATAAAACACTTAGAACAATTCTAAGAACACAAAGAAAGGTGATAGCATGCAAGTATGTTACAAAAGGGACCATTCATGTAATTATAAAAGTCGAGAAGCAAAGCAAGAGAGGGAGGACCCCCTCCCTTGCATTATGAACGAAAATTAGAGGGGGGAGGGTCCCCTCTTGCCTCTTGCTTTCTTACTTGTCCCATACATGCATGTCTTGGTTAAGTCTTATGCAAGAATACACCATATGGCCCCCTTTATGATTAATGTGGTAATTTCTAGATTTTCTTTTAAATAAATAAAAGATAATACTAGATATGTCATACCATGTATAAAATACATCTACATGTATTTTATATACATACTTGATTGTTACTAGAAACTCTTTACTTGTAACAAAGATATACATACATTTATAAAATTTGTTACTGGTAACAAATATACATTTATACATATATACATACATATATATAAAATCATATGTTTATATTTATGTATTTGATATGCATTATCTTATATCCATATATAAGCGTAATATTATTATTTCACATAAATAATAATATACAATAATGCATATAGACTTATATATATATATAATGAGTTAGAAACATATTTAAATCATATTCAAATATGTAATTGGTGTCCATTGAGTGTAAATGTGTGACCCTATGGGTTTATTTTCTATCAGTAATATCGTATTAGTTTGTGTCTTGTGCACATAGAACCAAAAATCTCCCACTTGCACAAGTTACAACTTAAGCCGATATAACCAATGGTAAGAACGTCTAGCAACATCCCATTGCCCCTAATAATAAATAAAGTGTGTTGATCAACACTTTCACCGACAAAATTAACTCACTAGCTACAAATCGTTGTTATAGGTAAGTCATCAATTATCCCTTTGTTTTAACATCTCGTTGAACATGAGACATGGATCGTCATCAATTCTCATATAATGTTCAACTTGTTTTAGGGCCCAGAGATAGTATACTCCCAATTAAATGAGAGAAACAAATTTCATCTTGACCACATACGTCTCTTATAAGACTCATATCATAACTAATAATGGCCTTTATAACTACCCGGTTAAAGATAGCGTTTAACCCTTTATACTCATACTCGAGTCCCAATATGTGTCTCAGGTTTAGAGCGGGTCATGTCCAATTTTCGTTCCCTAACAAACATTAGTGAATTTGGCTGCAAACCCTTTTGCCTACTTCCATCACGAATGAAAGTCAACCAACCGATTCACAATAGTCTTAATTCATAAATATTCCCATAGTTATAATCGACTATGGACGTTTTAGAATAAAGAAGTATTCATGGATTTAAACATGCTAATAAAGAACATAATAAATATTAATGAAGTGATCATATCCAATATATCATTCAGATAAAATAGATATTGTCATAATGTTCCAAAATATCCAAATACTAAATTACAATTTAAATCTTGCAAAGTGAATACCTATTGCCCTAGTATGAGACTCATGCTTAGTCGAGGCAAGAGGTTTCGTAAAAGGATGTGCGAGATTTTGATCTGTATGAACTTTGCGAATACACACATCTCCTCATCCCGTATGTAGTGGAAACGCCTGAGGATATGTTTGGTGCTGTGATGTGATCTAGGTTCTTTTGCCTGGGCAATAACACCTTCATTATCAAAAAATATCTCTATGGGGTCTTGAATGCTTGTTACTACCCCAAGGTCAGCAATGAACTTCTTCATCCATGCAGCTTCTTGTCCAGCCTCCGAAGCAGCAATGTATTCAGATTCTGTAGTGGATTGTGCAACTACATTTTGCTTAGAACTTTTCCAAGCAACCGCGCCTCCATTCATAACGAAGACATAGCCCGATTGTGATCGAGAATCATCTCGATCTGTTTGGAAACTAGCATCTGTGTAACACTTTACACAAACATCTTCTTCCAAACCCCCATATATCAAGAACATGTCTTTGGTTCTTCTCAAGTATTTTAAAATGTTCTTGACCGCCATCCAATGGCTATCTCCTGGGTTTTGCTGGTATCTGCTCGTCATGCTCAAAGCATATGAGACATCTGGCCTAGTGCATAGCATGGCATACATGATGGATCCAATTGCAGAAGCATATGGGATCTCACTCATTCTATCTATCTCTTCCTTTGTGCTAGGGCTTTGAGCTTTACTCAAAACCGTGCCGTATGCCATTGGCAAGAATCCTCTCTTAGAATTCTCCATCTTGAACCGTTTCAAGATCTTGTCAATATATGCACTTTGACTTAGGCCAATTAGACACCTAGATCTATCCCTATAGATCTTTATTCCAAGAATATAGGCGGCTTCTCCCAAGTCTTTCATTGAGAAACACTTCCCAAGCCAAGACTTGATGTCTTGCAAGGTCGGGATGTCGTTTCCAATGAGTAGTATGTCATCAACATACAAGACAAGGAATGCTACTGCAATCCCACTAGTTTTCTTGCAAACACACGGTTCAACTTCTGATTTGATAAAACCAAACTCTTTGATTTTCTCATCAAATCGAAGATTCCAACTTCGAGATGCTTGCTTTAGTCCATAAATGGATCTTTTAAGCTTGCACACCTTGTTAGGATACTTAGGATCTACAAAACCTTCAGGCTGAACCATATAGACATCTTCACTTAAGTGTCCATTTAGAAAAGCCGTTTTGACATCCATTTGCCATATCTCATAGTCATAATATGCGGCTATGGCAATAAGTATTCTAATAGATTTAATCATGGCCACTGGAGAGAAGGTCTCATCATAGTCAATACCATGAGATTGAGTGAAACCTTTTGCCATTAGCCTTGCCTTAAATGTGTGTACATTTCCATCCATGTCGGTCTTCTTCTTGAAGACCCACTTGCTCCCTACAGTCTTACTATTGGGAGGAAGATCAACCAAGTCCCATAGTTGATTTTCATACATAGACTGCATCTCGGTGTTCATGGCATCAAGCCATTTATCGGATTCCGGATCCGGTATAACATCTTGGTAGTTAGTAGGCTCAGAAGAGTCTACCAAGAAAATCTCATCATTGGACACAATAGGTCCGTATCTCCCTGGTTCTTGACGAGGTCTACCAGATCTACGAACACTTTGTGTTTCAGTAGGTTCTTGAACAACCATTTGAATAGGTTCAACAACCGTTTGTTGAGTGCTAGTGCCAACCTGACTTGTATTTTGTGGTTCTTGAATTTCTTCAAGGTCTACATTGCTCCCACTTGCCTCTTTCAGAAGAAACTCCTTTTCTAAGAAATTGGAATGCCTAGAAACAAACACTTTGTTCTCAGCCGGGTTGTAGAAATAATATCGTAATGAATCTTTAGGATATCCCACAAAATTACATTTGATAGATCTAGGATCGAGTTTTCTTGAAGCCTCTTGTCATACATGAGCTTCACAACCCAGACTTTCAAGTAAGATAAGTTTGGAACCTTTCCATACCACATCTCATATGGTGTCTTATCTACCTTCTTGGTTGGAACCATATTCAATATGCGCGCAACAGTTAATAAAGCATAACTCCAAAAGGACGAAGGTCTCTTACTTGGATCATCATAGACCGAACCATATCTAGTAGAGTTTGGTTCCTCCTTTCCGATACACCATTATGTTTTGGTGTTCTAGGAGGAGTAAGTTGTGAGATAAGCCCACAATTACTAAGATGATCCATAAACTCTTGGGTTAAGTACTCGCCACCTCGATCGGAACGAAGGGCCTTGATTGTTTTGTTGAGTTGATTTTGTACTTTGTTTTGAAACAACTTGAACATTTCAAATGTTTTATGTTTATGTTTCATTAAATAAACATAACCAAATCTACTATAATCATCGGCGAATGTAACGAAGTATCTTTCACCATCCCTAGACATCGATCTAAAAGGACCGCATACATCCATATATATGATTCCTAATAGATCTTTAGCTCTTTCACTTGAACAGAGAAAGGAGCCTTGGTCATCTTCCCATATAAACATGATTCGCAAACTTCAAATGAGCTAGAATCGTTTGATTTTAAAATTCCATCCTTTTGAAGTTTTGCAATGCGTTTCTTATTTATATGACCAAGTCGACAATGCCATAAGTATGTTTGATTTAAGTCATGCTTAGGTCGTTTGGTACTAGTAGTATATATAGAATTATCATCAAGAGATCTTTTAAGATTAACTTCAAATATTCCATTAAGAGGGCGAGCCTCAAGATACAAAATGTCATTTTTGAAGGCACGAATGCCATCATCAACGAACCCAAAAGTGAATCCCGATTCTCTCAACCGGGCTACTGAAATAATATTCCTAGTTAAACTAGGTACATAACAACAATTGTTTAATATTAAGTACAGGCCATTTGGTAATAATAATTCAAAAGTTCCAAGGGCTTCAACAACAACATTTCCTCCATTGCCCACGTGGAGGTCAAAATCGCCTGGCTTCAGTAGCTTTCTTCTTCTCAACCCCTACACATTATTACAAATGTGATTTCCACAACCGGTATCAAATACCCAGGAATTTATAGAATAAGTATACATTTCAATCATATATATACCTGAAGTGCTGGCCTCGCCAGCCTTCTCTTTCTTCAACTCCGCGAGGTAGGTTGGACAATTGCATCTCTAATGTCCTACCACCCCACATTCAAAGCACGGGTCATTCTTGGGAACCTTTCAGGAAGTTTTGGGTGTAGGAGCTTTGGCAACCTGTTTGCCTTTATCCTTTCCCTAGCTCATTTGAAGATCAACCAAGTCCCATAGTTAATTTTAATAGATGGACTACATCTCGGTGTTCATGGCATCAAGCCATTTATCGGATTCCGGATCCGGTATAACATCTTGGTAGTTAGTAGGCTCAGAAGAGTCTACCAAGAAAATCTTATCATTGGAAACAAGAAGTCCGTATCTCTCTGGTTCTTGACGAGGTCTACCAGATCTACGAACACTTTGTGTTTCAGTAGGTTCTTGAACAACCATTTGAATAGGTTTAACAACCGTTTGTTGAGTGCTAGTGCCAACCTGACTTGTATTTTGTGGTTCTTGAATTTCTTCAAGGTCTACATTGCTCCCACTTGCCTCTTTCAGAAGAAACTCCTTTTCTAAGAAAGTGGAATGCCTAGAAACAAACACTTTGTTCTCAGCCGGGTTGTAGAAATAATATCGTAATGAATCTTTAGGATATCCCACAAAATTACATTTGATAGATCTAGGATCGAGTTTGCTTGAAGCCTCTTGTCGTACATGAGCTTCACAACCCAGACTTTCAAGTAAGATAAGTTTGGAACCTTTCCATACCACATCTCATATGGTGTCTTATCTACCTTCTTGGTTAGAACCATATTCAATATGCGCGCAACAGTTAATAAAGCATAACTCCAAAAGGACGAGGGTCTCTTACTTGGATCATCATACACCGAACCATATCTAGTAGAGTTCGGTTCCTCCTTTCAGATACACCATTATGTTTTGGTGTTCTAGGAGGAGTAAGTTGTGAGATAAGCCCACAATTACTAAGATGATCCATAAACTCTTGGGTTAAGTACTCGCCACCTCGATCGGAACGAAGGGCCTTGATTGTTTTGTTGAGTTGATTTTGTACTTTGTTTTGAAACAACTTGAACATTTCAAATGTTTTATGTTTATGTTTCATTAAATAAACATAACCAAATCTACTATAATCATCGGCGAATGTAACGAAGTATCTTTCACCATCCCTAGACATCGATCTAAAAGGACCGCATACATCCATATGTATGATTCCTAATAGATCTCTAGCTCTTTCACTTGAACGGAGAAAGGAGCCTTGGTCATCTTCCCATATAAACATGATTCGCAAACTTCAAATGAGCTAGAATCGTTTGATTTTAAAATTCCATCCTTTTGAAGTTTTGCAATGCGTTTCTTATTTATATGACCAAGTCGACAATGCTATAAGTATGTTTGACTTAAGTCATGCTTAGGTCGTTTGGTGCTAGTAGTATATATAGAATTATCATCAAGAGATCTTTTAAGATTAACTTCATATATTCCATTAAGAGGGCGAGCCTCAAAATACAAAATGTCGTTTTTGAAGGCACGAATGTCATCATCAACGAACCCAAAAGTGAATCCCGATTCTCTCAACCGGGCTACTGAAATAATATTCCTAGTTAAACTAGGTACATAACAACAATTGTTTAATATTAAGTACAGGCCATTTGGTAATAATAATTCAAAAGTTCCAAGGGCTTCAACAACAACATTTCCTCCATTGCCCACGTGGAGGTCAAAATCGCCTGGCTTCAGTAGCTTAATTCTTCTCAACCCCTGCACATTATTACAAATGTGATTTCCACAAACGGTATCAAATACCCAGAAATTTATAGAATAAGTATACATTTCAATCATATATATACCTGAAGTGCTGGCCTCGCCAGCCTTCTCTTTCTTCAACTCCTCGAGGTAGGTTGGACAATTGCATCTCTAATGTCCTACCACCCCACATTCAAAGCACGGGTCACTCTTGGGAACCTTTCCCGAAGTTTTGGGTGTAGGAGCTTTGGCAACCTGTTTGCCTTTATCCTTTCCCTTTGTTTTCCCTTTGCCCTTCCCCTTTGAGTTGTTCTTTTTCTTTTTCTTGATTTTCCTTTCTTGAATCATCAAGACCTGAGGTGTTTTGCTTGGAATCTTACTCTCAGCTGTTTTACGCATCCCCTGCAACTCTGAGACAGATTTCTTCCAATTGTTCATGTTATAATTCATGACAAATTGATCATGAGCTTTGGTCAACGAGTTAAGGATCATATCCTGTGCAAACTCGTTGGTTATTGGAGATCCAAGCCTAGCAAGTTGGTCAATATATCCTTTCATCTTTAGCACATATTCGCTAATGGATTGACCTTCCTCCATCTTGCATGCATGGAAGGCTCGAGTGACCTCGAAGCGTTCTTGCTTCGCTTGCTTTTGGAACATTTCCTTAAGTTGGCGAAGCATCTCATATGCTCCATGCTCCTCGAGGTTCTTTTGAAGATCCGGAGACATGGTAGCAAGCATGAGGCATGCCACTTCGACCGAGTCATCAGAATGCTTCACCCAAGCATCCCTAACGGCTTTGGCCGCAGTCAATGGAGGTTCCTTGGAACGGGATCCTCAAGTACGTACAATTTCTTTTCGTGCTTAAGAACGATTCTCAAGTTACGATACCAGTCTAAGAAATTTGTACCATTGAGTTTTTCTTTCTGTAAGATTGAACGAAGAGATAAGTTGTTAACGGACGTAGTTGAGTTAGGAGCCATCTACAAAATTAACAAAGTTCAATTTAGTATTTTTGATATTTAATCCTTTAATAATTAATACCCTTTAGAATTTATAAAATTCTTTAATTTTTAAAGGCTAGTATCCAAGTTGAACTTAACCTTGAATGTTTGGCTATTGCTCTCTCCATCAAGTTAAAACAACAAGGTAGGTAACGTTTACCAATTACATCTCGTATGTAATTCCTAGATCTTTATGGGATCCTAGACAACGATTGTCAATTTTGGCATGTTTGATCCTATCTATGCCTCGGGCTTCCTTACGTTTGGCTAATGCTCTCTCCGTAATAAGATTCGGATTAAGTCGTCCTATTTCAAGACGGTGAATTTCCGGCCCAAGACGTTCATGGAATTCGCGGAAAAACACCTCAGTTGTTACAAAAGAAATCCACGCGTTTGGCTAATGCTCTCTCCACGTGAGTATCATTGCAACAAGCGAGTGTCTTAAAATGGGATGGAATAGACTTACGTTTTGAAAAAGGTTTTTAATGGTTTTGTATATTTATTAAATAAAACAAAACAATCGTGTGACTAATATTGCATGCATACAATAATAAGTCCACGTTTTGATAAAATCATATTTTATATATATTGGTCTTGAGTATTCTTAAAATCCATATTTTACGAACTCTCGACACGAATTTTAAACTAGTATTAATATCTTATATTAACGTGTGTAGTTTCGAACGCGCGAATACGATCAATTTTAGCTTATAATAAAACCATTTTATTATTAAGCTTGAATGGAGTTTGGTTGAGTTTTTAAAATCTCTATTTTATAAAACTCATATATATATATACATATATATGTACATATATATATATATATATATTTATATTTTGACATGATGAATTTTAATCTTTATAAAAACCCTTTTATATAAAATTCATTTTACATCTTATGTTATGTCATTTACAATACCAAACTCTCATTGTGTGATTTATATTATGTCAAAAATATTATCTAGCATGCAAAAATCCTATTTTCAACCATACATAATAATATAAACATAAACACACACAAATAACATGTATAACTGCATAACCAAGCCATTTATCCTAAGTGGTATTTTTGTGAGCCATACAAAAATACCAAGTCATAACTAAGGACCATAAATTCCCTCTTGTGATGAACTTCAAGCTCCCACTTGCCAAAATAACTCCTTGTAGTGCAAATGACTCCAAGCCTTCATGGTTGACTCCACCACACTTGAAAACTCCAACTTGGTCATTTCTCCATCTTGTTACATTTTTATAAACGTAAACTAGTCTAAACTATTCTACTACTTACAAAATACAACAAGATGAAACAAAAACTAAATATTATTACATGCCAAATGAAAGAATAATATTACAACTAAATCGAATTTCCAACACATCACAAAAGGTCTATGCCTTGTTATGCACAACATACACTCAAACAAACATATATATCAACACTTGATATTTAGGCAACTTTTACAACCAAACATTCATATGGTTTGGTTGTTACCCAAAATAAATATATAAACATATATAAGTTGCCAATAAGAAAATCCACAACTTTTCTAACAAAAGAAAAGTTGTCCATTTTCTTAAACAATACATACTTAAAAATAAAGTTTCTTAAAACTATGCATAAGTGGCTCTGATACCACTGTTGGGGTTTGTTCGGTTTTTCAAAATATATTTTAGCAACGAAAGCATGAACAACAATTTTAAACTTTTTAAAACTCCCCACCAATGATCCATATGCAAGCTTTAAGAAACAAAACCAACCATAGGGTGTTTAGAACTACAACCTTTGTAGCGAGATAAAACCGTTGGTGAAGTGGTTGATCTATGAGAAGCCAAGATAAGACTTCCTCCAAGGTATCCACAAGCCAATGATTCCAACACCTTGAAATGCTAGTTTCTCCAACCCTTGAAATTCAATAATGCAAGCAACAACCTTTGTTCTTCTTCTTGAACTAGATGTATGTATTTTGAGTATGTGTTTATGTATCACCTTTGCTAACTTGAAGAACACCAATGCTAGAGAGTAAGGATGTTTTTCAAGTATAAAACACTTAGAACAATTCTAAGAACACAAAGAAAGGTCAAGAAGCAAAGCAAGAATCTTACAAAAGGGACCATTCATGTAATTATAAAAGTCAAGAAGCAAAGCAAGAGAGGGAGGACCCCCTCCCTTGCATTATGAACGAACATTAGAGGGGGGAGGGTCCCCTCTTGTCTCTTGCTTCCTTACTTGTCCCATACATGCATGTCTTGGTTAAGTCTTATGCAACAATACACCATATGGCCCCCTTTATGATTAATGTGGTAATTTCTAGATTTTCTTTTAAATAAATAAAAGATAATACTAGATATGTCATACCATGTATAAAATACATCTACATATATTTTATATACATACTTGATTGTTAATAGTAACTCTTTACTTGTAACAAAGATATACATACATTTATAAAATTTACTTGTAACAAATATATATTTATACATATATATATACATACATATATATAAAATCAGATGTTTATATTTATGTATTTGATATGTATTATCTTATATCCATATATAAGAGTAATATTATTATTTCACATAAATAATAATATACAATAATGCATATAGACTTATATATATAATGAGTGAGAAACATATTTAAATCATATTCAAATATGTAATTGGTGTCCATTGACTATAAATGTGTGACCCTATGGGTTTATTTATTATCAGTACTATCGTATTAATTTGTGTGTTGTTCACATAGAAGGCTAATACCCGTCTAGTATGTATATATATATATGTATAAATATATATTTGTTATCAGGTTAATACCAGTCTAGTAGCATTAAGATACTAGACAGTATTAACAAGGCTAACAATATTAATATTGGTAATGAAGATTGCTCTACTAGTACTAAAAAGTATATGAGCAGCATAAACATAAACTGCTATTAACATGAAACACTCAAACAGTACTTACCATATCTTTTCCTGTTATCCTTCCTTTTTTGGTGTCACCACCAAAGGCAACAAATCTATCCTCAAATGTAATACACAAACTTACCATCATACCACTTGTGAACTTTTGAAGACATGAAATGTTTCCTGTCATGTGCCCAGAGCAGTCACTATCCACATGCCAAATATTTTCATTTTACCTTCCCTGACCTGCTCTGCAAATGAATTCAAATGATCAGTCCCTTTTGGGAACCCGAGGCAAGGTGGTATTGGGTTGTCCTTGAGCATCAAAATAGCTTATTTCTTTTAACACTTGTGATTTTCTGAGATCATCACAATTTTATGTATTGGCAGTATCATGACTTGAGTATTTTGAAACATTACCAGTACTAATAGTAGTGACAGTACTAACAGGGCTATCAATACTAACATTTTTGTCGGTACTAACAGATCCATCAGTATTAACAATGCAATCAATACTAACAGATGTTTTCATCTTTGGTTCCTTATGAGTACCGGTAGATGAACTAGCTTAGGATTTTGAACTAGTTCATTTTGTCTTCAGAACTGATTGCTTAGCCCTGGCAGTATTAACAAACCTTGGTACTGTTGGTGTCTGCCCACTAACACACATAGGCCGATATCACTATCAACGAAGCGCGGGCCTATTGGGTCACACGCCAAGTTACAATCCCGATAGACTGCTAACAAGAGGAATAGGTCAAAAGGGTCAAATTTGGTTTGGCTAGAGTTTCACGACCGTGAGGGACGCGCCACGGGTCGTGAAGCGTAGTGCAATTACGAATCCTTTCTGGGCGGCACGGGTCGTGATACCTTTGGGCTTCACGGCTCGTGAGAGCCCGTGAGGGGTCTTGAAGACTTCTTGTCAAGTGTCACTTGTATTTTATTAGACCATCTTTGTGGTCCAATCAAATGCAAGATCTTGGCCGACCAAGGGGAGTTCTAGAGACTCTTTTGGGTCTATAAAAACCTATCTCTTCCTTCATTAGCTACTCTTGGTCAAGTGCATATATACACACATTACTTCTCATAAAAGAGTGTAAGTGAGATAATTGGTTTTGTGGCTGTGCAATAACACTTAAAGGCTGTTCTTTTTGGTTCTACAAGGTGCTTATGAGGATCAAGGAGTTTGCTAGTACAAAGGTTTTTGTTATAAGCTTGGTGTGGACTTTAAAGGTGTTGGAGGCCATTTGTCTACATCATTCATCCCACTTTGTTCCAGCCAAGTTTGAGCTTCAAAAGGGCTTTTGTTTCTCTTCCTTTGTGCTTTGTTTCTTTTTTCATGTTCTTTGCAAAGATCACCACCATTGGAGTGCATTAGAGCTTTTGTTTGTGCTTGTTTTGTTTTGTTTCCTTTGCTTCCGTTGTGTGCTTGGTCCTTAGTCTACTCCAACAACGGAACCACCTTATGCGTGCACTTTTGTGCTTGAAAAATTGAATTTTTTGAATACGGATTTTCTGTCCAAAAGGTCTTCACAGGTCGTGAAGCTTGCTTTACAAGTCGTGAAGGTCTCATGACCAGCCTCGTGGGGTGCTAGTCATGAAAGTTTTTTTAACTGGCTCATGAGTTGTGGGGCTCATTCACAGGTCATGAGAGGTCGTGAAGGGAAGAGCTCGTGAAGGCATATGAACAATAATTTATTTGCATATTTTGAAAAAGAAACGAATTCGGTATTTAGCATTTGATTTTGGTATTTCTAGAATCTATTCTTGGTCTTTTTAGACCTTGAGAAGCCCCAAATGTATCCTAATTTGTGTATGTATTGGGTGGTTTTGTTATAAAATGCACACATGCATACCTATACATTGTGTATATATGAATATGGATTAACAAATTGGTTGGGAATCCTAATGCATATGAACAAGATTTTTTCCATTCTGCCTTTAGTTTTGGGAGCAAATTTTATTGGGATACATTTGCATGGTTTGGTGTGGCACATCATGCTTGTTTGTTTGTTTGTACATTGTGAGAACCGGTAATTTGAACCCATAGACTTTTGTGTGGTGTTTGGTTGTATTTTATTTATTTCATTCATTTGGTGATTTGTACCACATGGGTTTGTAATAGTGAATTTATTTGTAAATTTGTATCTATTGGCTTGCATGCCATTGTTATTCCTTGTAATTGTTCAATTAGCTTAGAATAGCAATTACGACTTTCATGCCATTTCTTTTCAATATGTATGTATATGTGAAAAGAAGACCGAAGGCAACCATCGGGAGTCATGGCGACGTCTCGGCGCTCATGGATCCGGAGGCCATTTGGAGGCAAGGGATCAAGTGGGGGCACACTGAAGTCTTGGTTGTTAGCTTAGTAGATTTCGTGCTCTCTGTTGACTCACTTGAGAACGCATAGGTTTTAGAGGCTCATTAACGGCTTTTGCATGCATGGTTGTTTATTTGTTTTTGATATTTCTTGCATAGTTGTTAGGATCTTCGCATGCTAGAAAATCTTTCAAAATAATAAAACTTAGAGTTTTCCTTAATCAGTTAACAAACTTCGCTTGCTCACATGATTAACTAAAAATGGTTTATGCTTAAAGTGGAAAATGCGTTTTGTCACTTATTTGATAAACAAAAGGAAAAGAGGTTTTTTTAAACTAGAAAGACAAAAGTCCAAGTTTTTCTCAAAAGTAATCACACGCCATCCGTAAGATGAAGCCGCCCGAATCTAGTGAAACAAAGATTCATTGTCGAGCTTTAGCCGAGCTAATTCTTGCTTAACTGTGTGGAAGGTGAGTGTGGCAACTCGCAGGGTTGGTTGTCGAGCATAAACCGAGCCAACCATTGGGCTAGAGTACCACCGCGTATCTTGATGGGCGATTTATAATTCTAACTTAATAGGCCTTGGTAATTATCATGCCTATACCGAGTTGCCAAAGTGGCTTAACGAGGAATCGGTGTGGGAAGGGATCAAACATGCCAAACCGGTGCTATGAGTATCGAATGATCCCACAAGTGTCTAAGAGTTGCAATAATGGATTGCAATCAGTAAAGCATTTACCAACCTAAATAGGTACATGAAGTGATCCGTGGTAAACATATCATGTAGCGGAGTGAAATAGGGTTTTTAGCCCTTGTTAAGATAATAAGTTTTGTTTAAAACTATGGGGTAACTATTTAACGAGGATTAAAATATGTCGCACTAACCATTTCGTGCTTTGCCTTCTTTTAGATGGCATCTATAAGCAATACCACAACACACATGTCATTCCGTCCATTTTTGGAAAAGGAGAAACTCCTAGGAGTGAATTTTGTGGATTGGCATACGCAATTGCAAATTGCCCTTCCCCGTGAAATGAAATTGTACGTCCTCGAGGAACCTCTTCCGGAGGCTCCTGCTATCAATGCGAAAAGGACCGTTAAGTACGCTTATGAGAAGCACCTTAAAGACACTAACGAGGTGACTTGCCTCATGTTGATGACCATGAGTTCCAAATTACAAAAACAATTCGAGAACGTTGGTCCGTTCGATATGATCTCGTAGCTAAAGGAAATGTTTCAACAGCAAGCCAGGAAATAACTATAAGAGTGTGTCAAGGCATTCACTGGTTGCCGGATGCAGGAAGGCGGGAACATGAGCTCCCACGTCCTTCGTATGAAGGCGTACATCGACCAGCTTGAGAAGTTGGGCTTTCCCATAGGGAAGGAGTTGGCGACGGATAATATCCTCCAATCCTTGCCGGACGTATGGTCCGTTCATTGTGAACTACCATATGCACAACATGGACAAGTCCTTGATAGAATTGCATGGCATGTTGAAGACCACCGAGTCTAACATGGCCAAGGTGAAACTATCAACCTCCGCTCCTGTCGTAGCCATCCACGAGGGTGGCGCTAAGAGGAAGCGACCTGCTTCCACCTCTAAGGGGAAGGGAAAGGTGGCAACACCTAAGGGGAAGGAAGTAGCTTCCCAAGCCACCTCTCAAGAAGAGGCCACTTGCTTCTTCTGCGGGGAGAAGGGACACTACCGATGTAGTTGCCTCAAGTATATGGAGGAGCTCAATAAGCTTCGCGCTAAAGGTACTGTTGCCTCCGATATGTATATGGTTGAACTCCATAGCACTTCTACTTCTAATGCTAGGGTCTTGGACACCGGGTGTGGTACTCACATATGGAATAATGTGCAGGTCCTAAGACGAACTAGGGACTTAGTTGATGGGGAGCTGGATCTCATCATGGGAAACAAGGCGATTGGCCCGGTTGAGAAGATTTGGAGCGTGAACCTCGTCTTTCCTTCCGGCTTATCTATTACTTTGTTTAATGTGTCTTATTTTACCTGCATGGCAAGAAACTTTATTTCTTTTTATGCTTTTTTGATGATGGATATTCATTTGATTTCCTTAATGAATTATTTCATGCTTTAAAGATGGTGTATTCCTTTTTAAAGCATATTTGTGTCATGGCATATATGAGACAAGCGTGTGCTTGAAAAGTGATAGAACAATCATGAATGTTGGTTAGGTCTAAAGATGATTTGGACAAGTTATCTCTATGGCATGGTTGATTAGGCCATATAAACAAGAAACGCATCGCCAAGCTCCAAGCGGATGGGATCGTGAAATCATTTGACCATGGATCGCATGATGTATGCAAGTCTTGCTAATTAGGCAAAATGACCAAAGCACCCTTCACCGGCGTCTGTTAGATGGGCAAATACTTGTTAGATATCATTCACACTGATATGTGTGGTCCATTCAAGCATGCCACTAGACACAAATCTAAATACTTCATGACCTTTACCAATGATTTTAGTCGGTATGGGTATGTCTACTTGGTGAACGAGGTGCAGAACCAATTGGGTAAATGGATCAAGACACTCAGATCGGATTGTGGTGGTGAGTATCTAAGTTCCAAACTCTGTGACCATCTTAAACATAGGTTTGTCTCGCAATTGACCCCTCCTAGGACTCCACAATTAAATGGTGTCGCCGAGAGGAGGAACCAGACATTATTGAATATGGTCCGGAGTATGATAGTCGAACGGATGTACCCATTAGCTTTTTGGGGTATGCATTAGAAATGGCCGTTAGAATCCTTAACCTCATACCAATAAAGAAGGTTAAGAAAACGCCTTTTGACAGCATGGAAAGGTTCCATCGCTTTCATATCTCAAAGTTTGGGGATGTCCTGGCTACATGAGAAGTGAGGTAGAAGACAAGTTAGAGCCCAGAGAAGAAAGATGTTTATTCATCGGGTATCCTGCTGGGTCTATGTCGGATAACCAAGTATGGGACTTGGTAGATCCGGTACCCGGGTATAGACCCATAGGGTGCAAGTGGGTTTTTAAGAAAAAGATCGACATAGATGGAGAGGTAGACACCTTCAAAGCCCGACTGGTGGCCAAGGGTACACAAACTCATGGTGTAGACTATGAGGAGACCTTTTCCCTAGTGGCCATGTTTAAGTCTATCCGGATACTTATGGCCATTGCCACTTTTCAAGATTATGAGATTTGTCAAATGGATGTCAAAACAACGTTCCTTAATGGGACACTTTCAGATGAAGTGTATATGACACAGCCTGAGGGTTTTGTGCATAAAAACTATCCAAATAGAGTCTGTAAGCTTAAGAAGACCATTTATGGACTTAAGCAAGCATCGCGTAGCTAAAACCAACCTGTCTTTTGAGGAGAAGGTCAAAGAGTTTTGCTTTTCGAAAAGCAAGGATGAGCCATGCGTATATGTCAGGGCTAGTGGGAGTATTATTGTATTCCAAGTCTTGTATTTCGATGACATACTTCTCATTAGAAACGATGTCCCAACCCTTCAAGGTGTAAAAACCTTGTTAGGGAATTGTTTTTCGATGAAGGATCTTGGGGATGCGACATATATTACTGGGCTTAGCGAAAGTACCTACATAGACAAATTCCTAAAGCAGTTTAGGATGAAGGACTCCATGAAAGGGTTCCTCCCTATGTTGCATGGATTGGTTTTGAGTAAGACTTAATCGCCTAGTTCCTAGAGGAACGAGAAGTAATGAAGCGATTTATGTATGCTTTCGCTGTGGGATCGATCATGTATGCCATTCTTTGTATTCGGCCTGATGTATCGTGTGCCTTTAGCATGACGAGTAGATATCAAGCCAACCTTAATGTAGCTCATTAGACGGCCGTAAAGAGCATTCTCAAGTATCTTCGAAGGACTAAGAAGATGTTCATATTCTGATGCTATCTTCCAAACCGATAGGGATGACTACCGATCAGAATCGGGGTTAGTGTTCCTATTAAATGACGGTGCTATCTCATGGAGGAGCTCTAAGCAAGACACCATGGCCGATTCCACTACCGAGTCAGAATACATTGCGGCCAGTGAAGCTGCTAAAGAGGCCGTTTGGATGAGAAAGTTTATTCTTGATCTGCGAGTGATTCCAAGCATCGGTGACCTTGTTATGGTGGCTTTATCAAAGGAACCAAGATCTCACCGATGCACGAGGCATATTCCGCAGAAATATCATTTTATCCGGGACATGGTCGAGATTGGAGATATTGTCATCAACAAAGTACACACGGATAACGATTTGGCGGATCCTTTCACTAAATTGGGATCAGATTTGCTAGTGACTTGGTTTTAGATTTCACTAAATTGGTGGATCCTTTCACACATATTAGATTAGATTTGCTAGTGACTTGGGATTACACATGGATAGCAATTTGGCGGATCCTTTCACTAAACTAGGATTAGATTTTCTAGTGACTTGGGATTACACACGAATAGTTATTTGGCGGATTCTTTAACTAAACTGGGATTAGATTTGCTAGTGACCTGGGATTAGATTTGCTAGTGACTTGGGATTAGATTTCACTAAAATGGCGGATCTTTTCACACGGATAGCAAGTTGTCGCAAGCTAAGCACGATACCCATACACGTTCTATTGGGATTAGATTTGCTAGTGACTTGGTTTGAGTTGATGTATTTTGTTATTGTATTTGATGTATTTACCATGTATTGGAAACAATAAGCATTATTATATTTCTTATTGTATCGATTATTGAATGGAGCTTTAATAATACGCGTGTAGCGAATACTTTCATTAAATCATTACTGTGTTCCAACTTTGGATGTTTTATCACTTCCTTGAATGTTTTACATTCTAAAAGTCCACAATCAGTCAGACTTTAATGGAAGGAAGTTTGAACGAGGACCGAGAGAAATGATTGGTCATGGTGTTCTGTAGAGATTGAATACAAATGACGCAATATTTCACCTAACTTGAAAAGAGTTTCAAGTGATTGGATGACCCACACCTAATTTTACTTCATGGTACATGTTAAGAGTAAATCAAGATGATAATATCATTTTATCCTTAGATCGGAGATACATGTGTTTCCACAACATTGGTCTGTCTTGTTCTAATTGCTTTCAAACACAGATCGTAATTGGTTGTTAAAGAGGGAGCTTTTGGGCAAGGTATTGCAGATGTAATAGGGCAATGTAGTCAAAGGAATTTGTTCCTCTTTTTAGAGAGATATCCAAGGGCCCATCGGTGATTGGGCGCTGACATCAAAATGCATGGTCATACTTAAGTTTGTAATGATAGTTAATAAGTTTCAACTTGAATATTTTGGTCACCACCAATCTTGATCGAGAAAAATAATTGTGAACGATTGGAGAATGACTTAGTACCATGTCTCGTGTTCACCTCGATATCGCGAACTATAGGATGATTAATCACTTATCTATAGGACCATATCAAACCTGTAAGGTTGTGATTTGGTACTTGTTAGCAATGACATACCTAATGTTAATTTTAGGGGTAGGGATGTTGTCACATCCCGCTAAAGCGGAAACACGAGGTGTCACAGCACAAGATATCATCGCACAAGGCATATAGACAATAACCATTATATTAACATAATAAAAATAAATAGTTCAGGTAAAACATAAATAAAAGTTACATAACCGAATAATAATTAAAAGACATTGTCTTGTACGATGCATAAATAAAATAGATAGTGTTTTCATAAAATGTGACGATGAAGATGGAAATGCCACACATCATGCTTGTATGCATAAGGTACCTAACGTCGATCACCTAAAAGCACGGGTAAAAGAAAGAAAAGGTCAACTACTAGAGTTGGTGAGTTCATAGGTTTTCTTAATATATGCACAAAATAACTTTTAAATGAGAAAAGTTTAAATAATTGATGGACGTTTTTGGAATAAAATAAAAGTATGCATGAATTATAGAAGATGTATTATATTGCCCAATACGTTGCACATGGTAGTAATATACTATGATGATTATTGCTTGCCATTATCCAACCTAGCCGACAACCAATTGCCCATGATAAACCTAACGCCTATATTAAATGACGTTAGTAGTGGTAAAGTACATCTATAGTTCGTCAACCATAAATGGGAGACGTCGGAATCTCCAAATAGCGCTACTTACTAATACCATCGGCTCACTAGCGGAGTTAAGGAATAATGTCCAACGAAAGGGCCTTACAACGATCACCCAAGCACATCAAAGAATAATACCATAAGTGCTCAAAATAATATTTGAAATAAATAAGAAGATAGGCAATAAACTTTTCATGAAATGTATACACATGCTTTCACCCCAAAATAATATGAAATACGGTAAAAATGGGCTATGATACTCACTCGGTATGCAAAGGTGTTCACTCGTAAGGATTTCTTGTTCCTACCGAAGCTCCTTTCCTAATATAAGAGGTATGTAGCTCTATTAGACTTATTTTATTTATTATTTTGTATTATTTATTTGTTGTTAACTTATTTATTAAATAGTTAAGGTTGTTTCTATTTTTCCAAAATTCATAAGTGTTCACTGAAATTTTCGGTTCTTTAAGTTGAACTTTATAAATTAAAAACTGTGTTTTAGAAGTCATATTAAGGCTTGATATTTTAATATAATCTTAATACATGTTTCTAGAATGTCCAGTGTAAATATAGGAATTTATAATCCATGTTTAATATTTTTAATAATTAAAAGTATATAAGATGTCCACTGATAAGTGTCTGGATGACATATTGTTATTAAAACGTCTGTTTAGGGCTCATACGACCTTATTTTTACATGATTCAAAATGGGAATTAACCACGGTTCAAAGATAAAACTTTTTAAAAAAACCTAGAAATATTTTGACCCAAGAATAAGTAAGTTACATGCGTCTAAAGTGTACCCTTCTAAATCTGTCAGATTTCCAGATTCAACATATGTGTCTTTTTAAATATGTTTGAAGGAACAAACGTTGATGAAAATTAGTGAATCCAGGTTTAAATTAAAGGTAACACTTTAAAATAAGATTAGCAAAAAGAATCAATTGATTTTGATACCTAGAACTCCAGATATAACAAAAATAAATGGGGAGTTCTAGCATCAGAATCTGCCAGATTGTTATTCTTTTTGTTTATGGGTCATAACTTTAATATAACATGTTTATATTCATGAATAATCATATTGTATGAGTATAAGCTTTGATAATCCATGTGTTCTTACAACAATGGTAGGATGATACACATTTTATGTGTTCCTTACAATATTTGTTAAGATGAAACACATGCATGATCAAAGTCTTATTTTCTTGATTTTTAGTTGATTAAGTTCCATACAACAATGGTAGGATGATGCACATTTCATATGCTCCTTACAACATTGGTAGGATGTTTATAGTTATATGATATATATATATATATATATAAAGGAAATAAGATGAACAACAAAGAAAATAAATAAAAGAAAGAAGAAAAGTAAAAGAGTAGAAGAGTAGAGTTGAGTGTTATATGATCATCTTACCAACTCTTTTCTTTGATCAAGTGTTTTATCTTCACAAGATGAACAAATTTTTTTGTTCTTGGGAGATTTTTGGTGGTGAAAGAGAAGAGAGAAAAGAGAAGAGATTGAGTGTGGTGGTAAAGGAAATGATGAGGAGAGTAAAGGGGGATTATATAGGACATGGGGAAAATCAAAAGGTGTTTCTTGGGAAGAGAAGTAGGCAAGAAAATTATGAGGGGGGGGGGGGGGGTAGGGTGGGGTTGGGATTTTCTTTTATTTTATTTTATTTTTTTGAATAATTAAGTGTAATTTGTTTAAATAAATTTTGTATAATTTGGGGATTTTGTTTAAATCTTTTAATTACAAAGTTTTAATTACTTTTATGAGTTTATTTTTATATGTTTTATATTTTAACTTGTTTATGTTTATTATGATTTATTTAATTATTTTTAGTGATATTATTTTTATTATTGTACATGATTTGTAATTCTTGACTTTTAATAATTCGATTTTTCGAGCTCCGGAAGGTTCTAACCATATAGGCGGGATTTCTATGAAATCTAATATTATTATGGATGTATTTAAATCATAAATACTATTTTTAGTCATACTAGGCTTAAAATTAGAATTTCTAATGGCTAATCTGGGAAATTTGTTGCCGAATGTCACAGATGTCTTACTAGAGGCCGCTCCTTGTCTGTAGTGCCCATGGATACGGTGTGTCAGGTGCAAGTGAAAGTCTGTTGGTGTCTCCCACTGATACACAGAGGCCGGTATCACTGTCAATGAGTGCGGGCCTATTGGGTCACACACCAAGTTACAATCCTGACAACCTGCTAAAAGAGGAATATGTCAAAAGGGTCAAAATTGGTTTGGCTCAAGCTTCATGACCATGAACGATGCACCACGGGTCGTGATGCATAGTGCCCTCATGAATCCTTTATAGGCGGCATGGGTCGTGATACCTTTGTGCTTCACAGCTCATGAGAGCCCGTGAGGGGTCGTGAGGCAGAATGTCAAGTGTCACATGTATTTTATTGGACCATCTTTGTTGTCCAATAAAAAACAACGTTGGGTTTCGTCAAAAAAATTTTGTGGTCCAATCAAATGCAATATCTTGGCCGACCGAGGGGAGGTTTGGAGTGTTTTGAGTCTATAAAAACCCCTCTCTTCCTTCAGTAGCTACTCTTGGTCAAGGGCACATATACACACATTGCTTCTCATACAAGAGTGTAAGTGAGATCATTGGTTTTGTGCCTATGCAATAACACTTAGAGGCTGTTCTTATTAGTTCTACTAGGTTCTTGTGAGGATCAACATCCCACTTTGTTCCAGGCGAGTTTGAACTTCAAAAGGGGTATACTTCTCTTCCTTTGTGCTTTGTTTCTTGTTGAATGTATTATTTTGCAAAGACCACCACCATTGGTGTGCATTAGGGCTTTGTTTGTGCTTGTTTTGTTTTGTTTCCTTCGCTTCTTTAGTGTTCCTGGTCCTTAGTGTACTCCAACAAGTATTGTTGGAGTGCATATCTTGAAAAAACATTTGCTCTTTCACTTCTGAATTGATTTCTTTTGTTGATAGGATTAAAGAAACATGCTTTTGCAAGGTGATTTGTTTTTCCTAAAATTAAACATGGCTTTGCCTTAAGAGATTTGAAATTTATGCCATAGTTCCATGTCATTTTTTGAGTCCAATTCCTCTAGTTTCCTCTCACCTCCCTTTTTCTTTCACACTCATAGATTTGACAAAAGGAGTTCCTCCAAGTTCCTTTGTAACTATGTGATCTTCTTGAGGAATAGTTTCATTCTTAACTACATTTCCCATATCCTTTTCATACTTATTCACTTTACACACCTTTATCTCACTTTCTTCCAACTTCTTACTAGTGGATGAACTAGGATCAATCTTAGTGACTTCTATGGGAATCTCCTCATTTGTGTACTTAGAAACTACATCCTTTGTGGGTGGAATGTAATTCTGATTGTAGGGAGGTGAGACACACTTGTAACCTATTCCTGGTTTGATTTTATCATGAATTTAGATTTGATCAGGTTCTCAACAGAGGTCAAAGCATACTTTAGTTTTTTTACATCTAGCTTAACCTTTTCAGTTTCTTTCTTGGCTTCCTCAAGTTGCTTTAAAGCCTTTTCCAACTTAAGACTAAGATATTCTTTCCCCCACTTAATATAAGCAAGATCATCTTGATAATGTTTCTCAGTTTGAATTTATGCTTCCTCGAAACATCCTATGATTAGACTAGTTTTTCTCCTTCTTTCTTCCCATTTGGTTGAAGTTTCACACATAACCTTTTTATGTTCTATATATTTCTTAACAGTATTAATACATTCTTTGGAGCAAAGTTTAGATTTTACCTCTTCTAGGATGTCAGTAGACTTTTGGTGTGATGTGCTTGATTTTATGTGCCATATTCAGCATGCTCACTCCAATCAAATCCCATTTCACTTTTAGACATAAATTTTATTTCTTTTGAGCTTTCTTGTCTTCTTTCACTTCTGCACTCCCTTGCAAAGTGTCTCATCTGATGACATTTGTAGCATTCAACTTTGCTCTTATCAAATCTAGCATCATCCTCTCTCTTAAAATCATAGTTCCTTCTACCAATCTTTTCAATGAATGGAAAGTTTCTCATGCATGCTACAATACCCAAGATCAACGGAAGCAAAGGTTGTAAAATTAATTTTTCGGGTATTCTAAACCACATGCATAAGATACCTTAAGAGGATATGTACTACAAGGCAAAATAGCAACAACAAGAGAGAGAAAAACTCATATCCTTGATGTCTCTGGTGGTAGGGTTGAAAATGAGGATGCTAGAGTGCAGGATGAATGCCTCTACAAGTGTCCACACCAAGTTAATGAGATCCCGTATTGCTTTGACCCAAATCTCAACCTCACCTTGTGTACAAGTTTCTGGAACAGCACTAGAAGCTCTCACCAGCACTTGTGCATCAAAAGTTCAAGTATGCTCTTAAGTGTTATTGTTTGCTTAAATGTCAAAAGTTCCAAACCAAGAAACAACAAAGTTTCACTTTGACTTCTTCCTTCACGGGCTCCCACGGGCCGTGAAGCACTCGTGAAGGCCATGCCCCCACGAATATCTATCCGGGTTGTGAAGCCTCGTGTTGGATTTCACTTCACGACCTCCTCATGACCCGTGAGGGCTCTTGAAGGTATCTAGATACCCTAATTTAATGTTTCTCTTTAGTTTGGATTGTGTTGTCGGAATCTACCCTTGAAGTATGACCTAATAGGCCCGTGCCTCATCAGTAGTGATGCCAGTATACGTGTATCAGTAGATAGACACCAACAGACTCCCACTTGCACATGAATATCGTCATCCTCGACAAAACCTAATAGCCTCAAGTAGGGCTTAAGAGGTTCTATAGATAAGTGATCATGTGCATCCTTTTGTTCGCGATATCCATGTGAACACGGGACATGGATGGTGGTCAATCTCCAAATCGTTCACGATTATGTTTTTACAGATTGGTGGTGACTAAATAAACGAGTTGCAACTAATCCATAATCAATGTAGCTCGAGCACGGCCATGCATATTTGGTGTCAGCTCCAAATCATCGAGGGGCTCAAGGATATCTCTCTAACCAAAGGAACAAATTCTTTTGACTACATAGTCCCATCACATGTTTCATAGTTTACCCAACTATTCCCTTTATAACAGCCAGTTACGAACTACGTTTGAGAATAGTTAGAGTAAGGTGGATTCATGACCTGGCTTCTCATGTATCTTCGGTCTAAGGATGTAATGATATTATCATCCCGAGTCACTTGTGACTAGAAATCCATGAAGTGAACTCAGGTGCGGGTCTTCTAGTCACTTGAAACACTTTTTGAATACAAGTGTGTGTTGCATCCTTATTCAACTAATGTGAATACCGGGTCAACCATTTACTTCAGTCTTATTTCAATCTTCCTTCCTATGAAGAATGATTGACTGTAGAAATTTTAGAATGTTAAACATTCAAGGAAGTGGTTAAACATGCTAAGATGAATGCGGTATACTATATGAGTGTAACCGTAACACGCATATACATAAATCTCCATTTATGTATTGAAACAAACACAAGTTACAATACTGCTTTTATGTTCCCAAAATACAAATACATATAAAAATAACAAATACAAGTCTCAAGCCAAATCACTGGCGAATCTAACACCTATCAATCTAGTATGATAATCATGAGCTCCTTGTGATAACGGCTTAGTGAATGGGTCCGCAAAGTTCCCATCCATCGGTAATCTGCTAATGGCAATGTCACCTATCTCGATTACGTCTTTGATGAAGTGATACTTGCGAAGAATGTGTCTTTTCCTCTTGTGAGCTCTTGGTTCCTTTGCCAAAGCCACTGCACCCTCATTGACACAAAATATCTTAGTAGGGTCAGCGATGCTTGGAACCATTCCTAGATCTTGGATGAATTTCTTCATCCACATAGCCTCTTTAGCATCTTCACTTGCTACAATGTACTCTGACTCAATCGTTGAATCATCAACTCTATCTTTCTTTGAGCTCCTCTAGCTTATTACACCACCATTCAATAGGAACACGAGCCCGGTTGAGATCGGCAGTCATCCCTATCGGTTTGGAAGACAGCATTAGAGTAACCGTTTACTCTAAGCTCTTCCTCACCACCGAACACTAAGAACATCTATTTAGTATGCCTAAGGTACTTGAGAATGTTCTTCACAACCCTCCGGTGAGCCTCTCTAGGATTTGCGTGATATCTACTAGTCATGCTTAAAGCACGTGACACATCAAGAGTGCATAGTCATGCTTAAAGCGCATGCCATAGACGAAGCATATGGGACTTGCTTCATAATGTCTTGCTACTTTTGAGAGCTAGGACATTGATTTGCTCAATGGCAATCCATGCATCATGGGGAGATTCCCTTTCTTGGAATCCTCCATCATAAATCTTCAAATGACTTTATCCACATACGCACTTTTGCACAATCCAAGGAGCCTTCTAGATCTATCCCTATATATCTTCATTCCAAGAATGCATTCGACATTTCCTAGATCCTTCATGGAAAAATAACTCCCAAGCCAAGCTTGGACACTTCGCAAAGCTTGGATATGATTTCCAATAAGTAGAATGTCATCTACATATAAGACAAGGAAAACTATTGTGCTCCTAATAGCCCTGACATACACACATGGCTCATCTTTGCTTTTCAAAAATCCAAACTCTTTGATCTTTTCATCAAAGCGAATATTCTAACTATGAGACACTTGCTTAAGTCCATAAATAGACTTAGCTTGCAGACCTTGTTAGGATGTTTCAGATGTACAAAACCTCTAGGTTGTGACATATACACCTCTTCGGAAAGATTCCCGTTAATGAAGGTGTTTTTTACATCCATTTGCCATATTTAATAATCATGGAAGGAAACTATGACAAGGAGGATCCTAATGGACTTCAACATGGCCATAGGGGAAAAAGTTTTATCATAGTCAACTCCTGTTGTCTGTGTGAAACCTTTAGCCACCAGCCGGGCTTTCAAGGTATCCAAGGTCTTTTCCATGATAGTCTTCTTCTTGAAGACCTATTTACACCTAACGGCTCAAAACCCGGGTGTTGGATCAACCAATTCATAGACTTGGTTATCCGACATGCATTCTATCTCGATTTCCATAGCCTCTCTCCACTTTGCGGACTCAGGCCCCTCTATCTCTTCTTGGTAGTTGATGGGTTCATCTTGATCCACCAATAGCTCATTGCCCTCAGATATGAGAAATCCATCTCTTTGGCTTATGGTGAGCCTCTACTAGATCTACGTGGACTAGACAATGGAAGTTTGTCAGATACCTTAGCATTGTCTTGCTCAGTCTCAACCATAGATTGCTAGTGCCAACATCAAGTTCTTTCTCAGTTGATCCTTGAACTTCTTCAAGATCTATTTCCTTTTGCCTCGGTACATTGGATATTAGTTCTCTTTCAAGGAAAACTGCCCTTCGAGCAATAAAAACTTTGTTCTCAAAAGGTTTGTAAAAAATATATATCCAATACCGGCAGAAGGATATCCGATAAAGTAACACCTTTCAACATGGGGTTCTAGTTTGTCATCCGCCTCACGTCTCACACAGGCTTGACATCCCCATACACGAAGATATGTGAGAGTGGGCTTTTTCTTGTGCGGACCATGTCAAGCAAGGTCCGCTTGACATCCCCATACACTAAGTCATAAGGCGTTGTTTCAACTTTTTTTGTTTCTACAAGGCTAAGGACTCTTACCGCCGTTTGAAGAGAGTAACCCCAAAAACTAATGGGTACCTCCACACGACTCATCATAGAGTGGACCATGTCTAGCAAGGTCCGGTTTCTCCTCTCAGCGACCCCATTCAAGTACGGAGTCCGAGGAGGTGTGAAATGTGAGATAATCCACAACCTCGATGGTCTATGAAATCGGAACTAAGATATTCTCCGCCTCTATCCGATCGAAGTATCTTGATCCTTTTGCCCAAGTGATTCTCTGCCTCATTTCGGAATGTCTTGAACACCTCAAAGGTTTTAGACTTATGTCTAATCAAATAGACATACCCATACCTACTACAACCATCCGTAAAGGTAACAAAGTATCTAGTGTTATTCCTTGTGACATGTTTGAAAGGACCACATACGTACGTATGAATAATCTCCAAGAGATCCTTTCCCCTCTTACTTGTACCCGTGAAAGGTTCCTTGGTCCATGAAATCGAAACTAAGATATTCTCCGCCTCTATCCGATCGAAGTATCTTGATCCTTTTGCCTAATTGATTCTCTACCTCATTTTGGAATGTCTTGAACACCTCAAAGGTTTTAGACTTATGTCTAATCAAATAGACATACCCATACCTACTACAATCATCCGCAAAGGTAACAAAGTATCTAGTGTTATTCCTTGTGACATGTTTGAAAGGACCACATACATACGTATGAATAATCTCCAAGAGATCCTTTCCCCTCTTACTTGTACCCGTGAAAGGTTCCTTGGTCATCTTGCCCAATAAATAAGATTCACATACTTCATTGATTCCAAGATCCCATCTAATTGGAGCTTGGTGATACGGGTCTTGTTTACATGTTCAAGACGACCATGCCATAAGAATACTTATCCAAACAATTTTTCGATTGAGATTCAATGTTCATGATAGATTTCTTTGACTCAATGTATGCTTCAACTTCATAGATGCCATGACATGGTAAAGCTTTAACATAACAAATATCATTTTTAAAACATAAAATGTCTTCATTCATAAATTTAAAGGAGTAACCATCGTCATACAAGGAATGAAGAGAAATAATATTTCTTGCCACGCAGGGTGAATAACATACATTTTTAAGAACAATGGAAAAACTAGTTCTAAAATAGCTACCTTTTGCCTCTATGGCGACCACATCGCGATTCCCCATAATTAAATCTAGTTCTCCATGCTCCAAGTCTCTACTTTCCCTTAGCGCCCGCTGGACAAATGTGAGTGCCGCGGCCGGTATCTAAAACCTAGCCTTTAGAAATAGAAGTTTGATGGAGTTCAATCATGAATGTACCTTGGGTTGAGGTGCCCGAGATGCTCATGGCATTAAGCTTCTTTAGACACTCTAGATACTTCGGGCAGCTTTGGTGATAATACCCCTTCTCCCCGCAAAAAAAGCAATCTACCTCCTCCGGGGCCTTGGCTTGGGGAGCTTTCCCCTTGCCCTTTGCCACCGGGGTAGGGATAGGCTTGGTTGCACCAACCTTTCCCATACCCTTACCATTGTAGGAAGGAGTCGGCTTCTTTTTCTAGATGTGGCCCTCCCGGATAGCCAAGACGGGATATGAATAGGAGGGCTTAGGTTTAGAGATGTTAGAGTATGCGGTCTTTAGCATCCCAAGTAGCTCCATTAGGGATTTATCCATGCTATGCATATGATATCTCACTATGAATCGATCATATGCATTGGGTAGGGATTGGAGGATTAAATCAACCACCAACTCCCTCCCGGTGGAGAATACTAACGTCTCCATGCGCTCCACGTTTGCTTTCATACGCAACACGTGAGCACTCACATTCCCGCCATTCTGGACTTTGAAACCTAGGACGGCCTTGAGGTATTCGTACCTCTCTTGCCTTGCTTGCTGTTTGAACATGTCCTTTAGCTGTGCGATCGAGTCATAAGCACTCAAGTGCTCGATTTGTTTTTTAAAATCGGAGCTCAGGGTGCTTAACATGAGGCATGTTACCTCCTCCGTATACTTGAGGCTCTTTTCATATGCCTCTCGGATGGCCCTAGTTGCGTTGCTCGCAGTGGGCTTGGGCAAAGCTTCCTCTATGGTCTGCAACTTGCCTTAATGGCGTGGGACAATCCTAAGTTTCCTATGCCAATCTATAAAGTTGCTTCCATCAAGTTTCCCCTTTTCAAGGAAAACTCGTAGAGAAATGTTGCTCGTGGTGGTGGTACTTGAAGATGCCATCTAAAATAGCAAAGTAAATTTAGTTAGTTTGATGTTAATCTTGTTAAAGCAATTTACCCAAAACTTATATAATTATTTTAACAAAGTCAAGAACCCTGTTTCACTCCCTCATATGACGGGTTTACTTGGGATCACATGATGAAGCTATTTTGGGTCAGCAAAAATATTGCCAATTGCAATCCATTATTGCAACTCTTAGGCCCTTCCTATGACAACCATCGGTCGTTTTGCATGTTTGATCCCTTCTTACACCAATCCCAAGTTAGATTTATTGATAGACTCATCCTATGCTTGACAATCTTTCAAGACTCCTAATTTGAAATTATAAATCTTTCATCGAGACATGCGGTTAGTAAACTCTCCAAGAATTGGCTCGTGCTATGCTCGACAACCAATTTTTGTGAGTTACAACACTCACCTTCCACACAACTTCACAAAGATTGACTCCTGCTAAGCTCGAATACCAATATTTATGTTGTTACATTTGGGTGGCATCGTCTCATGGATGGTGTGTGATTTATGTCTCTTGGAAAATGGGCTTTTGTTTCGGTTAAACTTAGATTAACAAAATTAGTGACAAAACCAATTTTCACTCTTTCAATATAAAGTCAAGTTGATATTGTTGTTAATAATGTACGCGTGCGAGAGAAATATAAACCAATTTTAGAAAACTCTTGTGATTACTAATTTTTATAGAAAAATTTTCTAGCATGCGAGAACCTAAACAACCATGCAAGAAAAATAATCACATCACACGCATAGCATACAAAGGGTCGGTAACCAAGCTATAACCTATGCGTCCTTCCCGTGAGCAAACACGAAGAACATGGTCTACTAGCTCACAAAAATTGCTCCTACTGAACCCGCCACCTCCAATGGGCCTTCTCGGATTCATCGTCTCCAGGACATCATCTTCACTCTTGATTGTGGTCTCCAAACTTCATGAAATACGAGTACACACAAAAATAGAAATAAATGACATACAAGCCACGGTACTCCTATCTAAATAGTACAAGTACATCAGTTGAATAAAACGGCACGCAAGCCGCAATAATATTACAAATTATTAATCAAACAAATAAAATAATAATTACATGCCAAGTGACTCAAGGTCACCAAAAGAATGGAAACAACCACACAACAACCACTAGGTCTAAGGCATTGGTTACCAACCGAAACAAGGCAAACAACTACAAAACACGGTGTGCCAAAACCGTGACTACAAGTATTTCGATAAGAATTTCAGAGCCAAATGTTCAAGGCACAAAAAGAAAATTCTTTTATTAGGGCACAAAAAAAAACTTTCCACCCATATTCATATATACACAACATATGTGTATGCATGTATACATCTAATGCCATGACCATGTCTTGCATACCCATACTTGTATCAAAATACTATTTGAGATTTCCAGAAAACAAAAAAGCATAACAGAATGCGTTCATGACTCAAAAAATCATAAAATTTTCTTTGAGGCCAAAAAACTGCCCACGAGTTGCTTCACAGCCCTCACGGCTCGTGAGGCACAAAAACCATTTTCACGACTAGACCGCAAACTATATTGGTCGTGTAGCCTTCACGACTCGTGAAGGAACCCTTCACGACCCTTGAAGACCTACTAGACAGTTTTCAAAACTTCCAAAAATCAATTTTTCGAGCCATTTTGTGCAATAATCTTGTAGCAATGGCTCTAATACCACTGAAGGTTTCTCATGCATGCTACAATAGCCAAGAGCAATGGAAACAAAGGTTCTAAAAATGATTTTTCAGGTATTCTAAACCACATGCATAAGATACCTTAAGAGGATCTGGACTACAAGGCAAAATGGCAACAACAAGAACATCAACAAGAGAGAAAAACTCATACCCTTTATGTCTCAGGTGGTAGGGTCGAAAATGAGGATGCTAGAGTGGAAGATGAACTCCTCTACAAGTGTCCACACCAAGTTAATGATATCCCGTCTTTCTTTGACCTAAAATCTCGACCTCACCTTGAGTACAAGATTATGGAACAACACTAGAAGCTCTTACCAGCACTTGTGCATCAACTTAACTCTAATATAAGTTCAAGTATGCTCTTAAGTGTGTATGTTTACTTAAATGTCAAAAGTTCCAAACCAATAAAGAAGTGTGGCTTATATAGTCCCACACGAAGCTCAGAAGGCACTAGTGGTCAGCCAAAGTAGCTTCTCCTATTGGACCAAATAAAATGGTCCAATAAAAACAAAGTGTCACTTTGAATTCTTCCTTCACGGACTCTCACGGGCTGTGAAGCACTCGTAAAGGCCATGCCCCCACGACCACTAAAGGAATCCATGCACGTCACTACCCGTGAGCAACGGAAGCAAACAAGTACATAAACGGTTTTTTCGGGTTTTAAAACCGACATCTAAGTGGGGATCGGGACTACAAAGAATATAGAAACTAAAAACAAGAAGAAAAAGGAGGAGAGAATACCATCTCAGGGCTGGAACGAATCACCAAGATGGAGGATGTAGAAAACCCAATACCAAGCTCCTTTATCGACAGTCCACACCAAGTTTCTTCAATCCCCTTGTGCTAGCAAGCCAATGGTAAGCTTTAATCCCTTGAACTCACTTTGGAACAGCCACAACAAAGCTTCTCTTGGCACAACAATCACTCCTTCTTGACACTCAAGAATAATCTAACCAAAGATTTGTGTGTATTGTGATTATCTTAGAGAGAGAAACTTGTAGAGAGAGAGAGAGGAAGCTCTGTCCCATATTCATTTGCAGTCCTAAAATGACTCTAAGGAGTCTTAAGGTCAGCCAAACCTGCATGCAATATCATTAGACCATCAAATTGTCCAATTAAAAGTAAAGTGACATGTCGGGATCAATCCTGGCGTGTGGCCTAAATTTGCTCGTGCTTCGATGATAGTGATATGCGCGTGCATGTGATAGTGAGTAGACACCAACAGACTCCCACTTGCACATGGCACACCACATCCAAGGTATCACAGATAAGGAGCGGCCCTAGCAAGGAACCCTTACCCCCAAGTCAGCACAGGATATGTAATCCTTGACAAATCCTGATAGCTATGGAAGGCTAAAAGGTCTTATTGACAAGTGATCATAAAAATCTCTTTGTTCACGATATCCGTGTGAACACAAGACATGGATAAATGTCGATCTCCAGATCGTTCATGATTACATTTCTCGATTCTAGATTGGTGGTGACCAAAATAACTAGTTGCAACTAATCTATTATCATTGCAGCTTGAACATAACCATGCATATTTGGTGTTAGCTCCCAATGATCAAGGGGCCAGGGATATCTCTCTAAACAGAGGAACAAATCATTTTGACTACATAGTCCTGCCACATGCTTCATATGTTATTTGAAAACTTTCTTTATAGCAGACAGTTACCAATTACGTTTAAAATCAATCAAAATAAAGCAGGCTCATGCTTTGGATTCACATGTATCTCCGGTTTAAGGATGAAATGACATTATCATCCTGAGTCACTTGTGACCATGATCCATGAAGTGAAATCGGGTATGGGTCCTCCAGTCACTTGAAACTCATTTCAAGCACATGTTAGTTTTGCGTCTCATGCATTCAATCCTTGATTAATGCATGACCAAACCCTAACCTTTATCCTTGTTCAAACTTCCTTCCCTTGAAGAATGACTGACTATGGAAATCTAGAATGCATAAGCACTCATGGAAGTGGTTAAACAAGCTAAGATGGAACATAGTAAAGACCAATGAAAGTAACAACATCTCACATATATATAGTCCCTTCTATATATCGAAAACAGTCAAAAGTTACTCTATTGTTTGCAGTTCCCAAAGCTTACGTAAATCAAACAATAACTAAGACAAACTTTAAGCCATGTCATTTGCATAAGGAATGCTAGATGACCTAGGTATGTTAATCATCACTAGTCTATGACAATGGCTTAACTAGTGGATTTGCAACGCAACATCCATATGTACTCTTTTGTTATTAACTTATATCTCTTTTGACTAGACCACTTGCAAAGTGTCCGTCAAAGAGATCATATATCAAAGTGTTAAAGTGATCACACCTTCTTTGTTACAGAAGTTCACAATAGGGTTAGACACACTTGAGAACTTATTCCAACCAATAATCAACACCACAAAGTAGGATCATAAACTTTGATCAACATCGACAATTATCCTTATAGAAATCAGTATTAGAGTAAATACTTACTCTAAGCATTATTTTTTGTCGTCGAACATCAAGAACATATAAAAGTATTTCTCACTTCAAAATTTCCAATTTTGTATCCCCTAAGTGTCGGCATGGAGCAATAATTCTTGAATTAGGTTTCTAGACCACCTAATACTTGGTTGTAGGAAACAACAAAGCTCCCACTAGCCCTGGCTTATGTAAAAGTCTGATCTATGCTTCTAGAAAACTCATCACTTTGATTTTCTCATAAAAGCAAGGATCTTACTTTTAAGATGCTAGCATAAGTCCAAGGTAGACTTATTTGTGCTTGTAGATTTAATTTGGATACTACGGATATGTAAGACCCTCAGAGAGTGTTGTAAGGACTTACTCAAAATATTATTCCATGAAGGAACGCGGTCTTGTATATTCGTGTGCTATCTTTTATTGGCATAAAATCCAACAATATGTGCTAAGCAAACCATCCAGATGTTTTAAAGATTGAGGACTTGGCTCTCCAGAATTAATGTTTTGCCACCCTCGCCTTCCCCTTCCCCTTCCCTTTTCAGCTGGAAGTGATAGCGAGTTGCTTCCTCTTAGCTCCACCCTCATGGATGGCTAGGACGGGAGTGAAGGTGGATGGCTTTGCCTTGGCCATGTTAGACTCGGCGGTCTTCAATATGCCATGCAATTCCATCAAGGACTTATTAATGTTATGCATGTGGTAGTTCACAATGAACGAACCATATGCTGAAGGCAAAGATTGGAGGATTATATCCGTACTCTTTCCCCATTGGAAAGCCCAACCTCTCGAGCATATGCCTCCATACAAAAGACGTAGGATCTCACGTTCCTGCCCTCCTGCATCCTACAACCGATAAAGGCCTTACTACACTCATAGAGCTCTTGCCTAGTTTTATGTTGAAACATTTCCTTCAACTGCGTGATCATGTCATAGGCACCAACGTCCTCGAACTGCCGTTGCAATTTGGAACTCATGGTCGTAACCATGAGGCAAGTAACCTCATTAATGTCTTTAAGGCTCTTCTCATAAGCATCCTTAATGGCCCTAGTCGCGTTGGTCATAGGAGTCTCTGGAAGAGGTTTCTCTAGGACATACAACTTAATTTCATTACGTAAGACAATTTGCAATTGCCTATGCCAATCCATAAAGTTTACTCCTACAAGTTTCTCTTTTTCCAAAAATGGACAGAGTGACATGTGTGTGGGAGTGTTGCTTATAGATGCCATCTAAAAGAAGACAAAACATACAAAATGATTAGTTCGATATAATTTAATCCTAGTTAAGTAGTTACCCCATAGTATTAAAACTAATTAATTTAACAAAGGCTAAGAACATTATTTCACTTCACTACATGACGGGTTTACCGCGGGTCATTTCATGCAGCTATTTAGGCCGGTAAACGCTTTACCAATTGCAATCCGAAATTACAACTCTTAGACACTTCTGGGATTCTTCGATACTCATAGCATCGGTTTGGCATGTTTGATCCCTTCCTACACCGATTCCTCCTTAAGCCTCTTTGGTAACTCGGCTAAGGCACGACAATTACCAAGGCGTCTTAAGTTGGAATTGTGAATCGCCCGTCAAGATACACGGAGGTACTTTGGCCCAATGGTTGTCTCGGTTTATGCTTGAAAACCAACCTTGTAAGTTCCCACACTCACCTTCCATACAGCTGCGCAAGAATTAGCTCGGCTTAGCTCGACATCCAATCCTTGTTTCGCTAGATTTGGGTGGCGTCATCTTACGGATGGCGTGTGATTTACGTTTGAGAAAAACGGGACTTTTGTTTTTCCGGTTTAAAAAACTCTTTTTGTTTTGATTAACAAATAAGTGACAAAACACATTTTCCACTTTTGAATATAAAAAAATTTACATTCTTGTTAATCATGTGAGTGCGCGGAGTTTGTTAACGAATTAAAGGAAACTCTATAATTTTATTATTTTGAAAGGTTTTCTAGCATGTAAAGATCCTAACAACCACACTAGATAATATAACAAAACTAATAAACAACCACGCATACAAGATCCGGTAATGAGCCTTTAAAACCTAAGTGTTCCCCCGTGAGCCAATGGAGGGATCAAAGTGTTGGAATCTACCCACTGACACATGTAGGCTGGTAACACTACCGATGAAGCGCAGGACTATTGGGTCACACGCCATGTTTCAATCTCGACAGCCTACTATAAGAGGAAACAATCAAAATGGTCAAATTCAAGTTGACCTGAGATTCAGGACCGTGAAGGATGCTCCACGGGTCATGAAGCAGCTCGTGTACACGTGTCCTATCATCGCCGCATGGTTCGTGAAACCCTAGGGCTTCACGACCCTAAACGGCTCGTGAAGGATGTCGTGAAGAGTTATGCCCTCACGATTCTTGCCCGGCACAGCACGGCTCGTGGAGGATTAATGGCCAGTCGTAGCGTATTTATGTAACACCGTAAAACTTAAGCCATTTTTTTTAAACGCAACGGAAGCAATTCTTTAATTTCATAATAATATGAACATCCACAAGTACCAAGTACTTTTACAAATCACAATATTCGTTTGTGTTACAAAAGATTATAAAAAAACGTGGCTCGTCTCTTCTCAAAACACAATATCAGAGTATTGGTCAAATTCCCCGTTCCACAAACAAGCAAAACAGCTACTCACAATAACCTGCAAAAAGCAATCAACCGTGGGGGGGTGGGGTTAGCACAAAGCTAAGTGAATGGAAGCCACAGACAAGCACAAAACAATCATTGTTCCCCACAGAACCTCCGAACATCAATCCTCATGCAATCCGTCAATTCAACAATCTCTTCCATCCCAAGGACCGGCGGTTTTGCCGAACCTACAACCAAAGCTGGCCAAAGCAAAGGTCTACCGATAGCTCCCTGCCGATTGGCACAGTAAACTCCCCTCTGAGCAACAAATGCAACAGAGGAGCTACTACTGTTCAACCAACCGCAAGCGAGCCCAGCTCTTGCATCAGCAGCTGACCCCAACCAGCCCTTACACAGAAGCTGATCTCTACCAATTCGTTCCAATAACAGTTGGTTCCCAAATGAACCCAGATACACATTCAATCATGAACACAATCAAAACTCTAATACATATAGCACGTATGTGAACATATAACTCTTGATCAATAATTAGCAGACTAATAGTCTATCATGGCATAGCAAAGTTGAACAACTTATCTTCGCATACTAGGCTCAATAATCTATAATCACATATCAGAAACAACAACTCATCATCGTATATCAAACATTCCCCAATTCCAGCAATTCAAAATATTACCAACATTACCACCCGTGAGTAAAACTTCCACTCACCTCAGTCCTCAATCACGTCTGCTCAGTTGTCTAATATCACTGAGTCTTTGGATTGCCTGAAAACACAGCAATAACCAAATCAGTCTCAAATATATAAATATATTTACCCGTATATATTTATAAATTAATCATCCATTAAATAATCATCAAACAATAAACAATTGCAAGTTCAAACACAAAATGTCGGATTTTCAAACTATCGGATTTGGGCACCGTCACATTTCTAAGAATCCGCAATCCTGAGTATCGGATTTCACCCAATCGGATTCTGAGACTCGGATTTCATTATATACCGGATTTGGGAGTTCCGGAATTCTAGACTCTCGGATTTGAATCTCTTGGTTTTCAAGTGTAGGATTTTATAAGCAACAATCGGATTCTAAGTTTCCTTATTCAAAGTGTCGGATTTCGGATTACCTGGATTATCGGATTTTGGGTATCGGTTTTCAAAACTTCCAGATTTTCATCAATTCTCGGTTTTCCTTTCATTAGGATTTCAAGTGTCCGGTTTCATTATCGGTTTTAAGACTCGGTCTTTCACCATCTTCTTCATTCTATCAAATCCGCCACCTTAATCACCTTCATAACTTAAACCCGGAATTTCTAAACTTTCCAAAAAATATTTTTTAACACATTCAAACACAAATTCATGCATCAAAACTTCATATAAACATATGGATTACAAGAACACACAAAACCCACCAAAAATTATATTCCTTCAAAACCGATACTAGTGTTCTTCATAAATTCATGCTTTTCAATCAACAATCACCCCAAGTCAACACTAAAACATGTTAAAATATAAATCTAACCTTTTACTTGAATTTGGAATCAACTAAATAGAATTCCAATTCTTTTCTTTCTTTCCTTCTTTCTTCGGCAGGGAATACACACAGAACACACACACTTCACCTTTGAATTAACAGATGATATTTCTATTCAAATGAATACCCATGCACTAATACACAAATCAAGGCATGAGGTGGCTAGCCCACCTCTTTTCTCACAATTACACCTACACGTGTACACTATTACATACATGCATACATACATACGATATACGACACTAATTACGTGCATAGATACATACATACAATATTTAATTCATACTTTAATTAAATCAATTAATCAATTACTCATATAATCATATTGAAAACAGATAAATACTTACCACAAACACGCTAATCTCCTAGCCCAGGTTTGCGGGTGTTAGAATTTATCCTTCATGGACCATGAGAGCCCGTGAAGAAGTCGTTAGGCAGAAGTTCAAGTGATTATCTTAGAGAGAGAAACTTGTAGAGGGAGAGAGAAGGAGAGAGATCTATGTTCCATATTCATCTCTAACCCCAAAATGACTCTAAAGAGTCTTAAGTAAAGTGATATTTCAGCTTCCGTTCATGGCATCTCACAGGTCGTGAGGGGTCGTAAAGCACTAGACCTTCTTGGCCCATGAAGAAGCTTCATGGTTGTGAAGCCGTCAGCCTTCACAGCCCATGAAGCAAAATCCTTCATGGTCATGAAGCACCTTTTCATAGAAAATCAATAGTTTGCTCCTCTCCTTTCAAGTGTGTTGTCGGGATCAATCCTTGGCGTGTGACCCAATAGGCCCGTGCTTCGTCGGCCTATGCTTCGTCGGGATCAATCCTTGGCCTATTGGGTCACACTCCAAGTTACAATCCTAGCAGCCTTCTATAACAGGAATGGGTCAAAAGGGTCAAATTCAATCTGACCTATGCTTCACGACCGTAAAGGATGCGCCACGGGTTATGAAGCCCATGCCCCCATGAGTCCCTACTGGGAGGCACGGGTCATGATACCTTTGGGCTTCACGGCCCATGACAGCCCGTGAGGGGTCGTGAAGGCAGAATTTCAAGTGACACTTGTATTTTATGGGACCATCTTGTGGTCCAATCAAATAGTGACATTGAGGCCGACCTTGGGAGCTCTAGGGACACTTTGTTGTCTATAAAAGAGCATCTCATTTGTACCTCTTACTCTCTTGCTTGCTTGTGCATTTGATACACCTTAAGAGCTCATACCTTTGTGGGAGTAGTGAGTTAATTGAAGCTTGTTGCTATGCACCATAGAGTTGAAGGGCTGTTCTAGAATCATAGCTAAGTGTTGGTGACATTGATCTTGCTTTGCTAGTCAAAGGGGTTTGCATTAGGATTGGAGTCATTTGTTTCAAGCAACATCCCAAGTCATTTGTACCTGTTTGAGCCCCAAGGAGTGGTATAATCTCTTCCCCTTTTGTCTTTCTTTTGGTTTCATGTGTTGTTGCAAAGTTTTACCATCATTGGGATTCGTTAAGGCTTGTTTTTGGGTGTTTTTATATGCTTCCGTTACGTGCTTTGGTCTCTAGTGAATCCCAACAATGGTATCAAAGTCATCTTTGCAAAATACTTGCACCTTTGTGGCTTGAAAAACCAAACTTTTGATTTTGGATATTATGTCCAGTAGGTCTTCACAGACCGTGAAGGCTACACGACCAGCCTCGTGGGGTGCTTTTTGTGAAGGGTTTTTTTAACTGTTTCACGAGTTATGGGTTGTGAAGAGGAGTAGCTCGTGAAGGCGTCGTGAACAGCAAATTTTTGGCTTTTTTTTAAAAAGAAAACGAATTCAGTTTTTAGTAGGTTGATTTTGGTTTTTCCAGAATCTGTTTTTAGGCTTTTTAGCCTTGTAAAGCATCATAAGTGTCCTAAGTCTTGTATGTGTATGTATTAGTGGTTTTGGCATAAAATGCACACATGCGTACATATATTTAAGTGTATATATGAATATGGATTTCAAAGTGTTTGGAATCCTAATGCAACATACAAGGTTTGTTCGATTGTGCCTTGAGTTTTGGGAGCAAACTTAATTGGGATAATATATTGCATAGTTTGGTGTGGCACACCATGCTTGTTTGTTTATGGGTGTTCATGAGCAGCGGTAATTTGATCCCATAGACCTTTGTTTGGTGTTTGGTTGTATTTATTTCATTCATATGGTGGTATGTACCACAATGGTTTGTAAAAATTAATTTATTCGGTTTATAAATTTGTAATTTATTGTGCCTTGCATGCCATTGTTATTCTGTAACATCCGTTCCTGATTGTAATTATTATTTTAAATAAATAGATATTGACATTAATATTAATATTAAGGTACTAAGCACCTAAGTACTCTCCTATGTTGGTTAAGTATTATTGGGCTCAAGCATTAGTATATGATAAACTATTTAGTGTACTTTTTAACAGTAGGGTAAGTGGACTAGTAGTCTATTGTGTGTGAATTGGATCAATTGACTTTGATGAAAAAATAAAACTAATGGGCCAAGAATGTGAGAACATGCACATTTATATGTCAAATTAGGGCTCTCGGCCTCAACCTCTATCTACAGTAGCCGCAAATTAGTTCTCGTGTGTGTGTAGTCGACTTCTTGAAGTTCAACCAGAAGAAAACGACCAGAGCCTCAAAATACGACCTGGTCTCGCGAGAGAAACATTAGTGGTTAGAGGTTTGATCACGAACGACTGTAGACTCGGACGAACACCCGAGAGAGAGGGTCGATGTTCGAGCGACAGCCGAAGAGAATAAGGGAACCGGTGACTTGTCTTTGTATTCGACAGAGAGAGGGACGCGAAAGGAAAACCCAACCCCTCCATAAATAACCGATTCTGAAAGGAATTACAAGAAGCTTTGCGAATGGGATACAACAAGGAGTACACGAAATCTTGAGATGACTCTCAATCTGGAAAACTCATGTACCAATTGTCTGTGTGTTTCGACTGTGTGGAGCTCAGTCCTGCCGAGACCAAGAAAGCTCGACATCTTCAATAAGCGACATGTAACGACTCTTGGACATCAATGTAAGCTTCTCGGTGATTTTTGTTAGTTATTGTGGAGCTATTGAAGTCCTTTGAGGCTGTAAATACTGTTCGAACCACGGGATAAACCAGGTTTGTGTGTGTTCGACTAGGAGAGTATGGGCAGGGAAGGTTCTAATCAGACAGTCGATTGTTGAAGAGATTACGAACAGGTATTAACCTTACTCAACTGTGAATTGTGAATGCTTACATTTCCACCGACTGAATTGTGTTGTATTTGGGATTTGGGGCTCGGAAGTTGTTAAAAATCGAGATAGAGCTGAGAGAAACAATTGGGTTTTCGAGTGAGGAGACTGTTTTTAATTTCAATTAGCTTTCAAGGGTTTGGTTTCATGATGAAATAAACAAAGTGAAACTGAAAATTTGTGGTTGTTTTTACCCAAGAAAGTGTAAATCTAGTGTCAACCGCCTGTAAACGTTTAGAATCTCGTTTCCTCGATGGATATGTATTAATACTCAAGTAAAGCTTTACACGATTTAATTACAGCTTTTGTATTGGGTTTTAATGAGGAAATAGATAAGGATTTATAGTTGCAGTGGATGATAGCTAATAAAATTGAATGGGATATATATATAAACATATGGGCATATATGTATATATATATACATAGGGATGAGATCAAATAAAAAGAAAATTAAAGTAAAAAGTGTAAAAGGGATTATTATTTGATCATTTTTCGGTATATATATCAACTGATAATCGTTAGTTCATCATCTTTATTGATTAAAACTAGTTCTTTATAAATTCTTTTTTGATTTTAAATACAGATTTTGAAAACAAAATTTTGGAATAATTTGTTGATAAACAAAATGTTTTCATCTAAAAAATGATGAATATGTTGGATTCATCAAAAAGAAATTGATGAATAACTAGTTTTAATCAATAAAGATGATGAACTAACGATTATCAATTGATATATATACCGAAAAATGATCAAATAATCATCTTTTTTACCCTTTTTAATTTAATTTTCTTTTTACTTGATCTCTACCCTATATATATGTGTATATATATATATATATGTATATATAAATATAAATTGAAAGCCTTTGAGGGGGTAAAAGTGTGGTTTAATTTGATTAGAAACTTAATGGTCTAACTATATATTGTTTGAGAATTCTATATGGTTGAAATTGTATGGTGAAATGATGATTCATTCGAGTCTAGTTTAAGTTCATTTAATGAATATAGAATTATAATGTTCTTGAGAGTTGGGGTGAATTATATTGACGTATTTGAGAGCCGATTAAAGAATAAAGCATGGAGCTAATTGGATTAAGAGCTTTTATGGTTGAAGTATCTGATACAAAGATGATTTTAACAAGTTTGGTTTAATTCATAATGGGTTAATTGATAATATTCTTTGATGTAATGGTTGAATTTTGGCTTGATTGGAAACTCGTGCGTTCAATTGAATTGAAAACTAAGGTTTTAAATTGAATTGAAAACTCGAGTTTTCAATCCCTTCATGGTTAGACTTCACAAGTGAGCTTCGACCCTTCAGACTCTAAGTTGGGTTTGGTTGAGAGTTGCATGTAGACGACTACGAGAATAAATCAATATAATAAATAAATAGAATACGTATATAGATAAGGGAGATATTAATTTTGAAACACAATTGTAGGTGTTTGCCGGTAGAAGCAAACTTTTGGTTACGTATATTCTGGATTATTACTGTTTACGATTGAGCTACGACCAGGTGAGTTACACTAATTTATATATTATACTAGTGTTAAATTTGTATAACTGTTGTATGATTATCTGTATAACTTACGTGGATTGTTGATATATGAAGTGAAGGGTTGCGTTATTTTGTGGTGAAAACGTAACTCGGGCACAGTTAGACACGTGAAATCCTCGGTCGGCTTGGATAGTCAACTGTGACCCAAAGTGTGAAATCGTCGACAGTGCACTATGTCGGTATTATGTCATTTGATTGTATGTGTGAATGTGTAAATGATGTATGGACATGTGAAGTTAAAGGTTGCGTTATATTGTGGTGAGAACGTAACTCGGGCACAGTGAGACATGTGAAATCCTAGGTATGCACTTACACACCACACTAGATATGTTTATGTGATCATGGATGACTATGTGTTATGTGCATACCTAGTGTGGTGTGTAAGTGCGTGTGCTCGCTAAGATTTATGCTTACCGTTGATTTAATTCTTTTTAGGGTTTGATCGCGGGAAAGCTCCAGCAATGTGAAGACGGCTCATTTATTTATTAACGTTTCCGTTGTTTTATTAAACAAACACTTTATTAAATTTTATATGTGTAATTAATTACTTTACGGGAATTACTATTATACGACGTGCAGTTCCGGGTGCGGGACCTCGTCTGGAATTTTGTCGGAATGACTACAGTTATTTTTGTGACATGGTTTATATATATATATACACACACATTTACTTGTACTCGTTTAAAATTTTTTTTGGGGCGTTACAACTTGGTATCAGAGACTCGGGTTGAGGGATTCGAACATACAAGTGGTGTGTTTGGACTTAAACCTTGGTTTTAATAATTTTCAAAGATCAAAAATTTTAATCTGTTTTTAATTTTTTTTAAAAATAAATTGTTGGGTTGAGGACTGTAATTAGGTTCCTTGCGTGTTGTTGATTGTTGCTTGGGATCCGATTTACAGTACAAAACCTGACTAAAGTTTTCAAACACGGATGATGAGCTGTTAGCTGGAGCTTGGTCCTAGTGAGCACAAAGTGAAGCATGGTATATATTTATTATCTAGTGAACTATACTGTGTAATTTCCATGATATTTGCTAAAGTGTTAAAGATTATATCCATGTTTAGGCAAATCGTGAATACTGGGTACTGTGTATAATGGTAACCATATAGGTTTAGAATGGATGATTTGGCCTTATTTCATGTTCTCGTTTGATGTTGGGGTAGGGTAGAATCAAACACTCGATCACTTATATGAATTAACATTATGCATGGATGTATACATGATCTGCTTAAAGTAGGATATGATGAATTGGGTGTGAAACCTTATATGCTTGTATGATTTTGTGACAGTATAACCGCATTAAGGTACATGTGGATGAAGTGAAATACTTTTAGCTAGTATGCTTTAGTATAAAGATAAATAGGTATTGGCCTATACGTGAAACTATGTGATAAAGTGATACATGGCCTAAGCCTGTGAATCAGGATTTCGAGTGGTAATGACAAGACTCGGTATGTGTAATGTGTTTAGAATAATATATGGCCCATATTATTACAAGCACATGATACATGCCGGAACTTGCTGGAATCATGAGAAATCTTGTGAATCAGATTAGGGGTACTTGTAGGATAGTAGTATGCCTGTAGAGTAGGAGTGCCTTAGTACGAGTAGGGCTACTTCAGATGTTAGGAAGGCATGCTAGGAATACGCACATAATGTGAATGTGAACTACGATTTGCTTAGGATAGTATGGTAAAGCCACCTATTGAGGAGTGCGTTATCTATACTTCCAAATGGCGATGGAGGAGGCAAGGGTAGGACATGATGTTATTGCAAGCTTCGGTAATGCATTAGTGGAACTAGAAACACCTCGTGAAGTGGAGATAGCAGATGAAAAGTCCGAAAATGTATCCGATATATATATATATATATATATATATATATAATCAATGTGATAGAGGAAGGTGATGTCAAACTTCCTGTGGACTTTATTCTAATTCACATGCGGGAGTTTCAAGCAGTGGTGGGAATGGACGGACTCGGTCACCACTAAGCCAATATAGTATGCAAACAAGGAACCATGTGGGTTCACACCCCAAGTGGGGGAGAAATTCTAATCTACAATGAACACGAGGAGAAACCGCAATCTGATTAACACTGGAACTAGAATCAGCTATGATGGGATTGAGACTAGTGTTACTAGTGAGGCTGATCCTCACCAACAATCTATATTGAATAAAGAGGTGTACGAGAAGGAAAACCAGGAGAATATATAACACCAAAAAGCGTTATCCCCGATAATGAGGAAGAGGAAGAGAAAAACGGAAAGGGAAGTTGTTATAGCCACTAAAGAAACAACCGATGTGATGAAAGAACCGAGGGAAATGCTACCCCAGATAGTAATAGAGATAAAAGAAGATATGGGAAAGCTAATTGATCAGAAACTCAGCGCTTTGTGGGCTGTAAAAGAAACTGCTGCTGTTATACACAGACAACACCAACAACAACATGCATTCAAGACACTACGAGGAAAAATGATTGCTTATGCCTCCAGACAGCTTAAACCACACGAGAGTAATTATCCCGTCCATGAATTGGAACTAGCAGCAGTGGTGTTCGCATTAAAGATACAGAGATACTATCTATATGGCGTTAAGTGTACTATCTACATGGATCATAAGAGTCTAAAGTACTTTGAGGATCAAAAAAAAATTTGAATATGAAACAGAGAAGATGGATCGACCTAGTAAAAGACTATGACTGCGAGATTCTTTATCACCCAGAGGAAAGCCAATGTAGTGGTGGATGCCCTGAGTAGGAAGATTAGTTTTAGGTTATTGGAGGTGTAGTGCATGAGAGTATCGATAACTACAACCTTGTTAGACTCAATCCGAGCCGCTCAACAAGAAGCTCCGAAGAAAGAGAACCAGGAATAGGAGCGAATCAAGGGTTAGAAGGCGTTGATGATTAGAGATAGTTGTGGATTGCTCACATGGTATGGGCGTATCTGGGTACCAAAGATGACGGATGCACGTATTATACTACTCGACGAGGCTCATAAATCCAAATTTTCTATCCACCCAGGCACGACAAAGATGTATCAAGACCTAAAAATGGTTTACTGGTGGCTAGGAATGAAGCGGGATGTGATGAAGTATGTGGAGAAGTGTTTGACTTGTGTACGAGTCAAGGCCGAGCACCAAAGACCTCATGAAAAGTTATAACCGTTAGAGATACAAGTATGGAAGTGGGAGCACATAACGATGGATTTAATCAGGAAGCTACCGAGAACTCTGAGGAATTTTGATGCAATTTGGGTAATAGTGGATCGTTTGACAAAGAGCGCTCACTTTATTCCTATAAAAGAGGCCTTTTCAGTGGAAAAGATGGCAGATGTCTATGTTAAAGGGGTGATATCACGGCACAGGGTGCCGGTTTCTATTGTGTCAGATCAAGATGTACGGTTTACTTCTAGGTTCTTGCATAATTTCACGAGGATTTAGGGACAGGCTCAACCTCCGTACGGCTTACCACTCTCATATTGATGGGCAAGGCGAGAAAACAATACAGACACTATGGGATAATTCGCAGACATGTGTTATTGATCTCAGGTGAAGTTGGGATTCGCATAAGCTGTTAGGAGAATTCTCGTACGCCAATAGCTACCATGCCAATATCGGATCACCGCCATACAAAATGTTATACCGAAGGAAGTGCAGGGCCCTACCTGCTATGGGGAATGGGTTGACGGGAGCTTGGAAAGTCAGAGGTAGTACAGAAAGCGTCATAATATGTACAACAAGTTCAAGAAAGATTAACAACTGCTTAAATTCGACAGAATAGTTACTCAGACTAGAGATGATCACCACTCGAGTTTCAAGTAGGAGATTTGGTTCTATTGAGAGTATCGCCATAGAAAGGAGTAATTTGATTCCGAAGCAAGGAAAACTGATCTCGAGATACATAGAACCTTTTGAGGTTATTGCAAGGATTGGAAAGGTTGTTCATCGAATAGATTTATGAGACGAACTATCTAGAATCCACAACACGTCTCATGTGTCGTATCTACGAAAGTATTTAGTCAACGATTCTACTTTTCTACCGTTAGAAAACATTAAGGTTAATGAGGACTTTGATCGCTATTTTAGAACGAAGAGTTAAGCAGTTTGCAGCTGTCAAAGTATAGTGGGAACATCGTAAAGGGGTCAGAGTGGACATGAGAGCCTGAATGGGAGAAGAGAAGGAATTATCAACACACTATTCGTAAGAAGATTTCGACGACGAAACCGTAATCAAGTGGGAGAGAGTTGTAACGTCCATTCCCGATTGTAATTATTATTTTAAATAAATAAATATTGACGTTAATATTAATATTAAGGTATTAAGCACCTAAGTACTCTCCTATGTTGGTTAAGTATTATTAGGCTCAACCATTAGTATATGATAAACTATTTAGTGTGGGCTTACTTTTTAGCAGTAGGGTAAGTGGACTAGTAATCTATTGTGTATGAATTGGATCAATTGACTTTGATGAAAAAATAAAACTAATGGGCCAAGAATGTGAGAACATTCACATTTATATGTCTAATGAGGGCTCTCGGCCTCAACCTCTATCTACAGTAGCCGCAAATTAGGAGTTCTCGTGTGTGTGTAGTCGACTTCTTGAAGTTCAACCAGAAGAAAACGACCAGAGCCTCAAAATACGACCTGGTCTCGCGAGAGAAACATTAGTGGTTAGAGGTTTGATCACGAACGACTGTAGACTCGGACGAACACCCGAGAGAGAGGGTCGATGTTCGAGCGACAGCCGAAGAGAATAAGGGAACCGGTGACTTGTCTTTGTATTCGACAGAGAGAGGGACGCGAAAGGAAAACCCAACCACTCCATAAATAACCGATTCTGAAAGGAATTACAAGCAGCTTTGCGAATGGGATACAAGGAGTACACGAAATCTTGAGATGACTCTCAATCTGGAAAACTCATGTACCAATTGTCTGTGTGTGGAGCTCAGTCCTGCCGAGACCAAGAAAGCTCGACATCTTCAATAAGCGACATGTAACGACTCTTGGACATCAATGTATGCTTCTCGGTGATTTTTGTTAGTTATTGTGGAGCTATTGAAGTCCTTTGAGGCTGTAAATACTGTTCGAACCACGGGATAAACCAGGTTTGTGTGTGTTCGACTAGGAGAGTATGGGCAGGGAAGGTTCTAATCAGACAGTCGATTGTTGAAGAGATTACGAACAGGTATTAACCTTACTCAACTGTGAATTGTGAATGCTTACATTTCCACCGACTGAATTGTGTTGTATTTCGGATTTGGGGCTCGGAAGTTGTTAAAAATCGAGATAGAGCTGAGAGAAACAATTAGGTTTTCGAGTGAGGAGACTGTTTTTAATTTCAATTAGCTTTCAAGGGTTTGGTTTCATGATGAAATAAACAAAGTGAAACTGAAAATTTGTGGTTGTTTTTACCCAAGAAAGTGTAAATCTAGTGGCAACCGCCTGTAAACGTTTAGAATCTCGTTTCCTCGATGGATATGTATTAATACTCAAGTAAAGCTTTACACGATTTAATCACAGCTTTTGTATTGGGTTTTAATGAGGAAATAGATAAGGATTTATAGTTGCTGGTGTAATCCGATGGTGGAATCCGGATGTTTGAAATCCGACAACAAGAATCCGACACTTTGGAATTCGGGAACGTGAAATCCGACAAATGGGAATCTGATTGTGGAAATCTGATAATATGCATCGACGCGCGTGTCGGATGGATGTTTGGACGCGACGCGTCCGTTGCTTTTGTGGATTTTTGATGTTGTTTACACTCTTTGTTGATATATGCTATATGTGTATATATATGTGAATCTTACATGTTTATGTTTGATTAAAAGGATACAAGTATATGTGTTTGGTATATATTTATGAATCGGTTACTGATTTCAGTTTACTCACGGGTGATATTAGTTGTAACTGGTTTGGTTGCAACCGTATGTGGATTGATGCATGGATAGACTGTTTGTCTGATAATTGATTAACTGGTGATTTGTTAATTGATTGTTACGTCAGTGATATGTATACATGATAGTGGGGAAGTCAGTTTACGGCTGGGCATATGGGCTGGGTTTGTTTGCTATCGGCTAATCAGTATTGCGATCTTTTGATGTATTTGTTGCAACTTAAGGTAATACTGTGTGAGAATAGCAAATGAACTATCGGTAAACCTTTGCTTTGGCCGGCATTGGTTGTAGTTTCCTGCAGAACCGCCAGTCTTCCCAGGGTGCTTATTTGTGTTTGTTGTTGTTGATATCACGCGGTTATTTGCTGATAGATCTGTGGTGGTTTACTTTCATTCACTTAGCTTTGTGCTAATCCCCTACCTCTCACTACTTTTACAGGTGGCTGGTAAGTTCTGCGGTTTAGCTGTGAGGGGGTGTAGCCTGGGGAATAATTGACACGCACCCTGATTGGAATTGTGACGAGTCGTAGTTTTGTAATACTGTATTTCAAACTGTTTGGTTTTGTTAAACAGTGGTTTATCTTCAGTTGTAAATACTTTTATGTTTTTTGAAAGCTTCCGCAACGTTAATTAAAATGAGAATTTTATGGGTGAAAATACGGTGTTACACACCAAGGGTGGATTCTGACATCACAATCCGAACAAGAGAGAATATGAAATTAGGGTTTCTGGCGACCTTCAAGAGCCTCACGAGTTGTGAAGAGAAACCCTATACGAGGCTTCGCCACCCGAACAAAAAGTGGGTTAATGATTCAATCACAACCGAAAGATACAACAATATTATGGAGTTGTGAAGAGAAACCCTATTGTAGCAATGGTATGTATTACATCAATCAAACTCGTGTACCTGCAATTTCCCAAATCGCTGACTTACCGAAACCTATAAAATGGAGTGGAAGGTGGGGGATTAGCACAAAGGTAAGTGAATGAAAGTTAAACAAACAAACAACATCAATCACAACCGAAAGATACAACAATAAACAAGCAACCAAGAAATATCATTTTATCCGGTAAGTGGTCGATAGTGGAGACATTGTCATCAGTAGAGTGGTCTTCTTGGATATGTGATTACATGCTTTGATATTGACTATGAATGTTTGCTTTTGGTGTTTAGCCTCTACTCACTTAGCTTTGTGCTAATTCCCCTCGGTTGATGTTTTGCAGGTTCGTGTTTGTGGTTGTAGAAGGAAGAGTTTACCTCTCTCTGATACTTTGTTTTAAAAGAGACGAGCCAGTTAATTTTGTAACACCAAGACGGATGTTATTTTTGTTTATGAACAATGTTGTAAATTTGTTAATATTGGTTTGAATGGAAAGAGTTTATTTAATATAGCTTCCGCAGTGCAATTAAAAAAAGTTTGGCTTGTTGTTTTCCGGTGTTACAACTTTGTTATCTATAAAAGAGCATCTCATTTGTACCTCTTACTCTCTTCCTTGGAACTCATACCTTTGTTTTCCGGTGTTACAACTTTGTTTTCTATAAAAGAGCATCTCATTTGTACCTCTTACTCTCTTCCTTGGAACTCATACCGGTGTTACAACTTTGTTATCTATAAAATAGCATCTCCTTGTTGCATTTGATACAACTTAAGAACTCATACCTTTGTGAGAGTAGTGAGTTACTTGAAGCTTGTTGTTGTGCACCATATAGTTGACGGGCTGTTCGAGAATCATAGCCAAGTGTTGGTGACATTGATTTGTGTTTGCTAGTACAAAGGGATTGCAAAGAAGCTTGGTGTGGACTTGGAGTTACTTGAAGCTTCTTGTTGTGCACCATAGAGTTGACGGGCTGTTCAAGAATCATAGCCAAGTGGTGGTAACATTGATTTGTGTTTGCTAGTACAAAGGGATTGCAAAGAAGCTTGTTGTGGACTTGCATTACGACTTGGAGCCATTTGTTTCAAGCAACATCCCAAGTCATTTGTTCCAATCGATTTCAGCCCCAAGGAGTGGTACAATCTCTTCTCTTTTTGTCTCATTTGGTTGCATGTGTTATTGCAATGTTTCACCACCATTAGGATTCATTAAAACTTGTTTTTGTGTGTTTTTATATGCTTCCATTGCATGCTCTGGTCCTTAGTGAATCCCAACAACACCAAAATGAATCTCTTTACCCTCATGGTAAGCATAGCCATCTGGCATTTGATGCCCATTTCTTTTAAATCATCTGGATGAATCTGATCCAGATCATCATTAGTTAGTGCATAGTGCACATGACTAGCTAGAAAAGCTTATAAAAGGTTCTCATTTGTGTTTTCAGCTTTGGTTTGCTGATTTGACACTTTAGCATCATTTGGACTATTTGAACCCTCAGATCCAGTTCCAAAAGAAGACAGAAAGGCATCATTTTGAGAAGAACTTAAAGGTTTTCTCTTTGCCTCAACTTCAGCCTCAAAAACTCTTAGACCATGATCATCAAGTTCTTTGTCTTCCAATTCATCGCTCTGCCTGAAAAACTTCCTGAGAAACTTACTGTTCGCATTATCTTGATCAATCTTGACTCCTGCAGTAGCTAATGAGACCATAAGCTTGTTAAAATTATCAAAGGTTTGTGTAATTGATTCTTCCTTGCTAGCTTTGAAGTTTTCATATTGTTGCTTTAAAAAAGATCTTTGGTTTTTTTTGGTGCTTTTAGTTCATGCAAATCTCTTTTCCAATTCTTCCCACAGCTACTTAGCATCATTGCACCTGCTAAACTGATGTTGATATTCATTTGGAATACCCAAGAGTAGGGTACTCAGGGCTTTCATCTCACTTTGTCATTCTTTTCTCTCCCTATCATTGGTTGGAGGAAGCCCCCTTTTGACTATTTTCAACATCACACATAGCATAATCAGTGAATAGGATGTATTGTTTAATGAGAAGTTTCCAAATGTCAAAATCATTTGTTTTCAACATTGGAACTTTGGAGACTATAACTCCCTCATTCATATCAACCATGTGTTTCACATATGAAAACTAGCATTAAGGAAATGTTCAAGTTGCTTATAGTCTATTTATATGATACTAAACATGTAGAAAGCAACAAAACATACACAAAGCTCACCAAATATCATTTCATGATTCCAAGTAAGCATCTAACTCAAATAATGACCATATATGCTAACTGTGACATCCGTCACCAAAACAGGTTAACCAGTTTAAGACTCTCAAATTGTTATTAGGTTTCATGCATTTAATTTTCCTTGAAACCCTAAAAATCTAAATGACTGATAAGTATTAGAAGGTATACTCTCCTTACGCACTATTCAGACCATGACACTTGGATAATCCTATAGTTACATGCCTAAAGTGTGAAACAAATTCGTTACATGCACCTTGAATGCACATCAAGGGTGACACAAGCTCAAGTACTAAATAGAGCTCATGAGAATAAGAGTACAATTATTGGAACAATTGTTATAAGTACATAAACTCTTTTGAGACTCGAATAATTTTAAGGAAGAATAATGCACTACCAAGCAACCGTATAACTCCATAATTAAAGTAATAATAATAATAACACAACAAATAAGTTGGCATTACAAACCAAATTAATAAAATTCTAGAACAACTCTTAAAATCTAGTAACCCTAACTATTAACATGAATTGTAACACATGGCAAGGATAAGTGCACCACTTGCACTCCTATTCAAAGTAATAATAAAGAAATAAAAAAATAAACATATGTAGTGTATATATATATATATAAAATCGGACAAAGAGTCAAATGGGGGAAAAAGGAGGATTGAATTCAAAATTTAAAACCTAACCAAAATTAGCATGATCTCGATTTTAATACATAGGCTCCTTTCCTAAATATCACACCCTCTCCTCCTCCATTCATTCCTTCAAGAAAATCGATTTCCCCATACTCTCCCTCTCTTTGATTTGTTCTTCAAAACACAAGAAACAAGCAAGAAACCAAGATAACACAAGGAACAAACAAGAAACCAAGAAGAGAACATAAGGAATTCGGGTGTTAAGGTAGGAACTACAAATCTCTAAACCTTATTTCTTTTTATGTATTTAATTGAAAACCCTAAAGTGATGAATATAAAAGAAATATATAAGAAACAATACAAACATATATAAAACAAGGATTTTGATGAACAATATGCAAAACACAATCAAAAGGCTAAAACTTTTTATTTGAAGATGAGAAACATAAAACCTAGAATCTGACAGAATATTTGGGTCGTGTTTAAGAGGTCATAACTTGGGCAAACGTAGACGGGTTCGAGCAATGACCATGACAATACAATCGGGAATAAAGGGCAAAATACTCGAGGCATAAATTGAAGCGCTAAGGACCTAAGTGCTCTAGTAGAGCTACTTCGGGGTTTAGACAAACAATTGAGGAAAAGAGAAGACGATGGATTGTATTTTATAGAACGAATTTGGGTTCCAACAATAGGAGGTGTGAGAAACTTGATTATGGATGAATCTCACAAGTCAAGATACTCCATCCACCCAGAAGCGGAAAAGATGTATCGTGACCTAAGAGACATGTATTGGACATGGCTACTTATATTAGCAAGTGTCTTACTTGCTCAAAAGTAAAGGCTGAACATCCAAGACCCTCAGGACTTTTGCAGCAGCCGGAGATCCGAGAATGGATATGGGGAAAACATAACTAGGGACTTTGTTATAAAATTGCTCAGAACTAGTAGGGGACATGATCCGATTTGGGTTATCGTGGATAGAATGACAAAGACAGCTCACTTTCTAGTGATCCATGAGGAATACAAGATGGGTAAGCTAGCAAGGATTTACGACAATGAGATAATGGCAAGGCCGTGGGGCTTATATTTATTATATCTGACCGAGATAGCCGATTTACATTGCTATTTTGGCAAACACTGTAGAAAGTTTTGGGAACAAGACTAGACATGAGTATGGCTTACCATCCACAAACCGATTGTCAAAGCGAGTGTACAATCCAGACTTTAGAAGACATGCTTAGAGAGTGTGACATCGATTTCAAAGGAAGTTGGGATACTCATCTATCTTTAATTAAGTTCTCCTATAACAACAGTTATAGCACGAGTATTAAGTGCGCATCGTTTTAGGCAAACCGCCAATGGGGAAAATTCAATTGGTAGGAACAGAAATTGTTCAAGAGACTACCGACAAGATCTCTCAGATAAAGGAAAGACTCAAATCAGCAAGGGATCGTCAAAAGACTTACGCCGATAATCGGTGGAAACCTATAGAATTTGGTTTAGGCGATCGAGTACTACTAAAGGTGTCACAATGGAAGGGTGTAGTACGTTTCGGTGTGAAAGGAGAATTAGCACCAAGGTACGTAGGACCTTTCGAGATTATCGAACGTATCGGTCCAGAGGCTTACAAGCTAAGACCAACACAAGAATTCAGTGGGATACATGATACGTTTATGTATCCAATCTAAAGAAATGCTTGGCAGATATGGATCTGCATGTACTGTTTGAGGAAATCAAGATAGACTAAACTTTGCGTTTTGTTGAGGAACCTATAGAAATCCTAGACCAGGAGGTCAAGCGTCTAAAAAGGAGTAAAATCCCGAAAGCCAAGGTCCGATGGAGCTCGAACGAGGACCAGAGTTTACTTGAGAACGGGAGGACCACATGAAATCTAAATACCCATACCTATTCCATCCGATAAGCTCTAATTGAAGTACAAATTGAAATTCCGGGACGAAATTCTTTCAACTGGGGAATGCTGTGACATCCGTCACCAAAACAGGTTAACCAGTTTAAGACTCTCAAATTGTTATTAGGTTTCATGCGTTTAATTTCCCTTGAAACCCTAAAAATATAAATGAGTGATAAGTATTAGAAGGTATACTCTCCTTACGCATTATTCAGACCATGACACTTGGATAATCCTATAGTTACATGCCTAAAGTGTGAAACAAATTCGTTACATGCACCTTGAATGCACATCAAGGGTGACACAAGCTCAAGTACTAAATAGAGCTCATGAGAATAAGAGTACAATTATTGGAACAATTGTTATAAGTACATAAACTCTATTGAGACTCGAATAATTTTAAGGAAGAATAATGCACTAACAAGCAACCGTATAACTCCAAAATTAAAGTAATAATAATAATAACACAATAAATAAGTTGGCATTACAAACAAAATTAATAAAATTCTAGAACAACTCTTAAAATCTAGTAACCCTAACTAATAACTTGAATTGTAACACATGGCAAGGATAAGTGCACCACTTGCACTCCTATTCAAAGTAATAATAAAGAAATAAAAAAATAAACATATGTAGTGTATATATATATATATATATATATAAAATCGGACAAAGAGTCAAATGGGGGAAAAGGAGGATTGAATTCAAAATTTAAAACCTAACCAAAATTAGCATGATCTCGATTTTAATACATAGGCTCCTTTCCTAAATATCACACCCTCTCCTCCTCCATTCATTCCTTCAAGAAAATAGATTTCCCCATACTCTCCCTCTCTTTGATTTGTTCTTCAAAACACAAGAAACAAGCAAGAAACCAAGATAACACAAGGAACAAACAAGAAACCAAGAAGAGGACATAAGGAATTCGGGTGTTAAGGTAAGAACTACAAATCTCTACACCTTATTTCTTTTTACGTATTTAATTGAAAACCCTAAGTGATGAATATAAAAGAAATATATAAGAAACAATACAAACATATATAAAACAAGGATTTTGATGAACAATATGCAAAACACAATCAAAAGGCTAAAACTTTTTATTTGAAGATGAGAAACATAAAACCTAGAATCTGACAGAATATTTGGGTCGTGTTTAAGAGGTCATAACTTGGGCAATTCGTGGACTTTTATTTCGTATTTTTAGTCTAAACAGAATTACTTTGAGTCTACTTTCTACTCCAATTGGTCTCATCACAAAATGATATCGTTTGATCATCCTAACAAATTAAAACATTTTGGTGCGCAGATCTGGATTTTTGGGACAGAAGCATAGGTAACTTATTCGTACCATAAATCACTTATTTATTCGTACCATAAATCACTTATTTATTCGTACCATAAATAACTTATTCGTACCATAAACCGCGAGATTCATACAAAACAAAGCTTTGCGTGTCTATGGAGTTCTGTAAAAATTTTGGAAATTAATTCGTTCGTTTACTATTTTAAATAGAAATAAACTTTCTTTCGCGTAAAACAGTGGTATTTTCGGGTTAGTCGGTCATCACGAATTTATTTTAATATTAAAGTAAAAGAATAAATTCTGGAAAAATTAGGGTTTCATCTAGAGACATGGAAGTACAATTCATAAAAATTTAGGAATTTAACTAGGTTATTTAGAGGGGTTTAAAAATACAAAATGGGACTACAAATTCTGCCAGAAAACCTACTTGAATCCTAAAAAGTATTTCTAAAAGCATTAAAATATATGGAATTTATAACAAATCTAAATGAGAATACAAGAATACCTTACATAAGAAAGGCTTTATTCAAAGTATTGGATACAATACAAGAGCAATCTATCAAAGTTAGATTGCTACCTAAGAGTTTCACACCATAGAAACTGATGTCACGAAACCTATTGTAGATCTTTGAGCGGGATTTCATCTCACTAGCTACTATCAACCCTCAAGTTAGTACTCGTGGCCCCTATTGCATGTTTTTCTTGGGGGAAAATGACACTCAATGAATTGCTTTATTTTTCATGCCGTGAATTGAAACTCTTTTCTTTTTGACAACTTGGATTATGTGTTACATGCTTGTGTGAACTCGATTATGGATTATGTCAATCAAACTAACCCGATGATGGGTTAAGTCAATCAAACTAACCTCGTGATGGTTTAAGTCAATCAAACTAACTCCGTGATGGGTTAAGTCTAACCCCGTGATGAGTTTAGTTGATCAAATGAACCCGGTGATGGGTTAAGTCAAATGAATTCAATTACCCAACTTAGTGCTCCAGCTGGTAGGCCTTATTGGATGACAAATATCAATGGGACATTGTGGTCCAGTTATCAATATTCACATTGGACATTGTGGTCCGGATATCATTATTGCGAGTATGTGTTACACTATATCCATTCTCAAACTATTGTATACACGGCAAATCAATTATTTTGTTTAAACCTACGAGCTCACCAACCATTGTGTTGACATTTTTAGAGTGTTCATTTTCTGGTAATACTAACGCTAATGCTTAAGGATCCTAGTAGACTCTAGACGGACCTTAGTGTGACTCATAGCGAGAACCGAACTATTGATATTAATTTGTGATGTGGGTGTTTGTTAACACTTCAAATTGTTATATGGTTTTGGGATTGTCGCCCGTATACTTGACCCGGGTTGTGGGGTTTACATTCGCACGATCATTTACTTTCGTTGATTGTCTATGTTGCCGTGGAACCGGCTTAACACGGCACAAGACTCCTCTTGTGTCGGGGAAACGTCGTGACACATTGGATTAATTGTATTTAGTGATTTTCTCTATTTTATATCAATGTGTTATGATGATTCTCTCCGTCACACTTCGCGATTCCGCCTTGGCGGGGTGTAACACTAACCATCATCAAACTAACCCAATTATAACATTTGAATCATGCTAGAATTAAGTATAAACCATGAGAACATATAACAATTGAATTCAAGCAAAAAACTACACAATAATTTGAACTGCAGCACGCGACCTCCATGTCCTTCGCGACGCGACGGGCTACGAACAGTAGTCCTACAATTTCATTCTACCCTGTTCTAGCCTTGTTCAAACCTATTCCAAAACTCAACCAAAATTCCAGGAAATCAATTTGCAGCGGTTGTGTACTAAACTCAAAGATCATGTAACATGTAAACTAACAACCTAAACACTTCAAACATCATCAAATCATCAAAACCCATATTCATCTTCAACCTCAACCTCCAACAATGGAGTTCTAAGCTTTAGTTAACTAAAACACTGAACTTGTACATGAATTCAGTGCAGAAAACAACATAAACTTACAACCAAACTCAAAACCAATATCAATTTCATCATTTACTTAAACAACCAAATTCTAGAACCCTAACTTGGAACAAGAATACATGGATATGACAAGAACAATTCAAGAAGTAATTACTTACCTTTAATTAGTAATAATTCAACACAAAATTGAATGAATAATCATGGAACAATGGCTTCCTTCAAGTTTCTTCAAACCAAAGTCAAGAACACATACAAATACGGATAAGTTCAAGTGAGGAGGAGATGTCAAGAGGCTACCTTTTAGTCACGACCAAACACACACACATAGTGGACCTATCTGATGTCTAACATACAGTTAATTAATTAAGCGGTCCTACACAATTAATTATTAACCAATGAGATATTATTTGTGACCCTTATCTAAAAACGAGTCTATAAAACCAATAAAACACATAAATATATAAAATATATATTTCCCTTTTTAACCTTGTGGCTCTAAATTAAATTAATTAATTCTCTAAAATAGCAAATAAATAGGTAAACAATTAAAGAAATAAACAGACACCTTACTACTGCACGCGTCAAATTAGAACCTAAGCTATGTTTCCATTTAACCAACACCATCCAAATCTGTTTCTTGCGTAGCTTTGTCACTTTCCGATCCAACAACTCAGTGAGTTTTTCCACTAATCTCTTTTTCGAACCCACTTTTAGTTCATGTATTGAGAGAATCTGACTTTCGTCATCCACTTTGCACTTTCGCAAATAACAAACTTAAATGTCTCGTGAATACCTGCCACTTCAGAAGGAAGATCAAGTGTAACAGTCTGATCATTAACTACCTGCTGGATGCAAAACCGACCGATATAACGAGAAGACAGTTTCCGCGCTTTGCAAAACGGATAACTCCCTTCCATGGTGAAACTTTCAGATAAACCAACTCACCCTCAACATATGAAACAGGTCGGTGACATGGATCTGCATACATCTTCTGTCTGTCTCTAGCCGCCTTCAACTTCTCTCGTGCAATAATAACCTTTTCAGCTATGATCTGAACAATGTCGGAGCCCGCATATTCTTTCTCACCTGACTCTAACCAACACGTAGGAGTACAGTAGTGACTACCATATAACATCTCATAGGGTGGCATACCGATACTCGAATGGTAGGAGTTATTATACGCAAATTCAATCGAAGGCAAGTTTGAATCCCAAGAACCACCATATTCCAACACACATGTGTGTAGCATATGCTCAAGTGTCTGAATAGTTCGTTCGGTCTGACCGTTTGTCTAAGGATGGTAGGTTGTACTCAAGTTAACACGTGTTCCCAATTCCCGTTGTAAACTCTTCCAGAAGCTAGAAACAAACCTGAAATCTCTGTCTGATACGATCAAAAGCGGAATACCATATCGGGACACTATCTTATCAATGTATAACTGAGCCAGTCTACTAAGCGAAGCCGTCTCACTGGTGGCAAGAAAATGAGCACTCTTCGCCAACCTATCAATGATAACCCAAATCATATCATGACTTCGCTGCGTACGTGGAAATTTAGTCACAAAATCCATCGTCATGTGCTCCCATTTCCACTCAGGAATCACCAACTGTTTCAGTGATCCGTATGGTTTCTGGTGCTCTGCTTTGACCCTAGCACAAATATGACAAGACTCCACGAATTGTGCAACATCTTTCTTCATTGTGGGCCACCAATACAACACTTTCAGATCATTATACATTTTAGTGCTACCTGGGTCTACAGACAATCTTGACTTGTGAGCCTCTGTTATATTCAAACTCCGAAGACCCTAAGTAACGGCACCCAAACACGAGACTGATACATCTTCAATTCTCGTGAATCAACATGCAGATCATCTTTTCTTTTCAACATAATCTCTGTTTTCAGATTTTCATCTTTTAAGGCTTCCAATTGAGCTGCTTTCAATTTATCTACCAAGTCAGAAATTATTTCAATCCGCATAAAGCAAATACTATCACACGCTCCCTTACGACTCAAAGCATCGGCTACTACATTAGCTTTCCCCGGATGATAGCGGATCTCACAATCATAATCTTTAATCAGTTCTAACCATCGCCTATGCCGCATATTCAATTCTTCCTATGAAAACACATATTGTAAGCTTTTATGATCGGTACATATAAAACATTTCGTACCGTATAAGTAGTGTCTCTATAGTTTCAATGCAAAAACCACGGTTGCAAGTTCTAAATCGTGGGTTGGATAATTCTTCTCGTGAGGTTTCAGTTGTCGAAAAGCATAAGCAATAACTCTGTCACGTTGCATTAATACACAACCCAAACCTACAAACGATGCATCACTATATACTACAAAATCATCTGATCCATCCGACAATGCAAGAATAAGAGCCTGACATAATAGCTGTTTCAAAATCTGAAAAGCTACCTCCTGTTCATCATTCCACTGAAATTGAATATGCTTGCGGGTTAATTTAGTTAAAGGATTCGCAATTTTAGAAAACTCCTTGATAAATCTGCGATAATATCCCGCCAAACCAAGAAAACTTTTAATTTTTCCGGATCGACTTTAACTCCGTATTTACAAATTAAATGCCCTCGAAAATGCACCTCCCGCATCCATAATTCGCATTTAGAATATTTAGAAAAAAGTTGTTCCCGTTTAAGAGTTTCCAATACGTGTCTCAAATGAGTTTCCTGATCAGATTCAGATTTAGAATAAACCAGGATGTCATCAATGAATACAATAACAAATTTATCTAGAAACAATAGACAAACCCGGTTCAATAAATCCATAAATATAGCACGTTCATTAGTCAAACCAAATGGCATGACTAAAAACTCATAGTGGCCATAACTGGTACAGAAAGCGGTTTTAGGAACATCCCCGTCAGAAACTCGTACGTGGTGATAACCCGATCGCAGATCAATTTTTGAAAAGTATGATGCACCCCCTGTAGTCTTAACCGTCTTCTTGTTCAATTCCCTGTAGTCAATACACATTCGTGGAATTCCATCTTTCTTTTTAATGAATAAAACCGGTGCACCCCACGATGATGAACTAGGATGAATGAAACCCCTATCCAATAGATAATGAATTTGTGTCATCATCTCCCTGATTTCAGAAGGAGCTAACCTGTATGGAGACTTTGCCACTTGGCTGGAACCTGGAATTAAATCAATTCTGGATTCTACTTCCCGAACCGGAGGCAAACCACATGAATCACTTTTGGATACTCAGAAACTACCCGAACATCTTTAACTGCCTGCTTTTCCTTTCTATCATCAATAGCATAAGCAATAAAGAATTCACACCCCTTGGTTAGAGATTTTCTATCCTTCATGTAAGATATAACAGGAAAAACAGACTTAATCCTCTCCCCGCGAGCCACTACGTGTTACCTGTCAGATAAAGGAAAATAATCAACTTTCTATGGCATTTAATACTAGGCTTATGCCTACTCAGCCAATCCATACCCAAAACTAAATCGAATCCAGATATAGGCAATAAAAGAAATGAGACAGGAAAGCATCTACCATCGATATCAATTTTAGCCCCAGACACAGAAGTTATGACAGGAACTATCTTACCATTGGCTATTTCTACCTCAAGTGGTGAAGAAACATCAGAAGTAGGCAAATTCAGTTTATCACAGAAAGCCACTGGAACAAAGGAGCGATTAGCTCCAGAATTAAACAACACACGAGTAGGTATGGAATTTATTAGAAACATACATGTGATGACATCATCTGTGGCATTAACATCATCTACTGTGATGCGGAATGCCCTACCCTCGGGTGTAGGAGGGTTCTTCCTCTTTTGCCCCATTGATGATAATCCCTCGGGCCCTTGCCCAAGTCCTTGGACTAGTATTCTTCGCAGAAGGACAGTTCCAACACACGTTGTGGGGAAATCTACAATCCTTCATCTCGTGCCCAAATGCCCTACAACAAATACAACTCATGGTTTGAGGAGTACACGACCCAGAATGAGAAGACTTTCATTTAATACACCACTGAGACCTCTGATTAGAACCACCAGTTGTTGTCTTGTGGTTCTGACCTCCCTGTGATTGGTTCCCCTACCATCTCCTCCTCTACTGATTGCTAGATTGTTCAGCTCTCGGCTTTTGCAAAGTCGCCTTATCCCGGTTCATTTTTTCTTGGGCTTTAACATCTCCCTTAGCAGATTTGGCCAAAGTAAAGACCCGAGATAGGGTTCCAGCTAACCGGGTGGTACTCTCATCCGGTACCCATTGTGTTACAAACCTCAACTTCATTAAATTTTCTGATCAGCTCATCAACAATCATCCTCTCTGTCATCTATAAATCCATGAATTCCTTCCTGATTTTGTTCATCTTGAAAGCATTGCAATATTGTTCACATAACTTGGTTTGAAATTGATCCCAAGTTATTAAATCCATTTGAGCTTTAGCCAGATGTGCTGTTAAAGAATCCCACCAAACCATAGCATTACCTTTCAACATACGGGTGGCAAATCTAACCCTCAGATCCTCCTCACAGTTACATGCATCAAGAACTTTGACAGTCTCCCTCAGTCAGTTCATAGTAATATTAGGATTTGTGTTACCGTGGTATTGAGATGGTTTGCAATCCAAAAGTTGCTTGTATGTACACGGTTGTTTAAATCCCATATGTGGAGAATATCTCATGTAAGGATAGGGAAATGATCCTTGAGAAAACATAGGATAGAGGAATGGTTGTGATGCCAGTTGAGATACAGTAGAAAGTGGTACCGATAAAGGAGGTATCTCAAATAGTGTAGAAACTGCTGTAAGAACCAGTGGTTGAGTTGCCTGAACTTGCCTCTACTATTGCAACTCCTTTACTACTCCTCTAAGCTCCTGCAGTTGATCCTCTAACTGAAAAAAGTAATCCTCTCTATTAATATCAACATCTGTACCAGATGTATCAGCCTATAGAGGAATCTCTATCGGTGCTGTAGAAGTTCCTACATTTCTTGGGATCAAGGGGGCGCCAGGAATTTTATTATCAGCCATATCTGTAACAATCACAACATCTCATCATTTATTAGATATATCCGTTAGTACATAGCATACTAACAACAACAACAAAACTTGCATTCACCCCAATCCCCGCACACAAGGAATAATTGACTCAACTCGAGCCAAAAATGGAAGACCTAAACAGTGCACACATCCCCAAACCTATGCTCTGATACCAAATTGTAACACCACAATTTCAACCCATATTTTTTTTAAAATGCTACGGAAGCGTTAAATTAAATATGTACAAACATGTTTACAAAAGTAAACAAAAGTCAAACTGTAGTGTTACTTAAACCAACGGCTCATCAAAAACAATATCAGAGTGGCGGTCAATTACTCCCCAAGCACGCCAACTCCCCGCCAAACTGCTAACTTACTTAAATCTGTAAAATGGATTGGAAGGTGGGGGATTAGCACAAAGCTAAGTGAATGAAAGTTAAACAAACAAACAGCATCAATCACAACCGAAACATACAACAATAAACAAGCAACCGAGAAGACCGGTTGTTCTGAAGGAACTTGCAACCAACGCCGGCCTAGCAAAGGTTTACCGATAGTTCATTCGCTATTCTCATAGAGCAAAAGCCAAGATGACTTCCCATCATCCATGTGCACATATAACTGATGCAACGATTAATTAACACATAACTAGTTAATTAATAACCAGACAAAAAGTCTATCCAAGCATCAACAATAAATAGTTACATCCATAACCGTTACAACTAAAACCATCCGTGAGTTAAACGTTCACTCACATAGGATCTCTAATCACCAACTCAGTAGTCCTATTTCACTAAGTCTTCTCCCCTCCTGAGAACACAGGATAACAAGAATTAGTAATCAATTCCCAATTATCTCTAAAATATCAAGTTTCCAAATGGGTCAAAACCAACCGATGCGTTTCACATATGAAAACCAACATTAAGGACATGTTCTAGTTGCATATAGTCTATTTATATGATATTAAACATGTAGAAAGCAACAAAACATGCACAAAACTCACCAAATATGATTTCATGATTCCAAGTAAGCATTCAACTCAAATAATGACCATATATGCTAGCATTCAACTCAAATAATGACCATATATGCTAACAATCATCAAACTAACCCAAGTATAACATTTGAATCATGTTAGAATTAAGTATAAACCATAAGAACATATCACACTTGAATTCAAGCAAAAAACAACACAATAATTTGAACTGCATCGCGCGACCCCCATGTCCTTTGCAGCGCGACAGGCTACGAACAGCAGTCCTGCAGTTTTATTCTGCCCTATTCCAGCCTTGTTCGAACCATTCAAAAACTCAACCAGAATTCCAACAAATCAATTTGAAGAAGTTGTGTGTATTGGTACTAAACTCATATAACATGTAAACTAACAACCTAAACACTTCAGAGATCATCAAATCATCAACACCCATATTCATCTTCAACCTCAACCTCTAACAATGGAGATCTAAGCTTCAATTAACAAAACCATAGAACTTGTACATGAATTCAGTTCTCAAACAACATAAACTTACAACCAATATCAATGTCATCATTTACTCAAACACCCAAATTCTAGAACCCTAACTTGGAACAAGAAGTACATGGATATGGCAAGAACAATTCAAGAAGTAATTTTTACCTTTAATTAGTAGTAATTCAACACAAAATTGAAAGAATAATCAAGGAACAATGGCTGCCTTCAAGTTTCTTCAAACAAAAGTCAAGAACACACACACATAAGGATAAGTTCAAGTGAGGAGGAGGTGTCAAGAGGCTGCCTCTTAGTCATGACCAAACACACACACACACACAGTGCACCTATCTGCTGTCTGACATACGATTAATTAGTTAAGCGGTCATACTCAATTAATTATTAACCAACGAGGTATTATTTGTGACCCTTATCTAAAAACGAGTCTATAAACCAATAAAACACATAAATATATAAAATATATATTTTCCCTCTTTAGCCTCGTGGCTTTAAATTAAATTAACTAATTCTATAAAATAGCAAATAAATAGGTAAATAATTAAACAATTAAACAAATAAACAAACACCTTACCACTGCACGCGTACTACTAGGCCAGTGTCTAAGGTGTTACAATTTGACTATATTTTGGTAAAGAAAAATGATATATTTTTTTATTATTTATTTCTACTTCATTATTCAACTTATCATAAGATGATATGTGAAATTAACTAATTCTCTTACTTCACCTCTTCCATCAATTTTGACACTTGTGTTAATCTTCTAAGTAGAAAAAGTAATAAAAGAATATTTTACCTTTCATAGATAAATAAACATATATACTTAAACATAACATGGTAAAGATATCATTACAAAATTATAAATATAATACTTTGATAAATACTTAAATAATAGATAGTACAAGACTATAAGCAATCAAAATAGTATACCTTTGCTTTTGAGGTGTAGACTTTGACTATTTGACTATTCAATTAGGTAAAAAAAATGATATATTTTTTTATTATTTATTCCTACTTCATTATTCAACTTATCATGAGATGATATGTGAAATTCACTAATTCTCTTACTTCACCTCTACCATTAATTTTGACACTTGTGTTAATCTTGTGAGTAGAAAAAAATAATAAAGAATATTTACCTTTCTTAGATAAATAAACATATATACTTAAACATAACATGGTAAAGAAATCATTACAAAATTATAAATAAAATACATTAGTCCGTAACAAAATTAAATATAATACTTTAACTAATACTTAAATAATAGATAATACAAGACTACAAGCAATCAAAATACTATGACCTATCTAAAAACTGAAAAGTGATATAGAGTTTAGGGTGTAGACTTTGACTATTTAAGTTTGAAGAGTTGAACATGTTTCTTTTAACTTTTCAGAGGGCAGAGAGAACTCAAATAAAACTTATATCAAGATTCGTGCATATGGAGGCTTCTAGAGTTCCTGACTATTGGCTTCAATCAAGATTCAAAACTAAAAAGGCAACGGAAATGGTCAGGCTGAAACTGCCAGAGTATGAGAGGCTGTCTATGCCAACGACCATGACGAATCACAAAACTTCAACCTGCTCGGAATAGGTCAGGCTACCACCATTTACATCACAAATTCATAGTTTGGAATCAATCAAAAGGACAAATAATCGAACACTTTGTGTGCGGAATCGGCTTATGCGTATAAAAAGCAAAGCAAAGTAAATCTTAGGTTGAATACCTTCGTGGTTCGGCTTTTGATCGTTGTTTATGAACATCAACTGCAAGATCGTCGATATGTACGTGCGATATTGTTATGCTCTATCCACTTTCATCGAAAAATGATGGGGTTGGACCTACTGGCTATCGGTGAAGAAAGGGATATGAGGGGAAGATGGAAACTTAATTTTCTTTAATGGGAGAGACATTTAGATGATGGAGAGTGCATGGGGCAGTTATCGGTAAAGGGGGAAAGGATCCAATGACTGAGAATTGTTATGATTTGATCAAACGGTTATTTAAATTCGGGACTTAATATGGTCAGGATTTAAAGCTGTGAGATCTAACGGTTAATAAATAGATTCATAATTCTAACTAATGAAGTACGAAAGAAAAGTGTAGTGCACGTCATTGAGAGTGGCATCCGATTTATATTTTACATCTGCAGTTAGAAGAAGCATTATAGCCAAATGAAAAGATCCTACATGTAACACCCAAAGTTTATAAAAGGTATTTAAAATAAGTTGTGGGGTAAAAGTTGAGATAACTAGTAAAAGTTATTAATTAATAAATGGTTTTAAATAATGATTTCAAATATATCGTCGTTAAGATTTATGGATGCCGTATGGATGAGTTGTAAGTCGGATAGGGGAGGGGGATACCCGCCAATTGGGGCCACCAACTTTGAAGTCTGCTATCCCCTTCCCTTGCGTTCCTTTTTAAGTCTTCATTTTCTTTTCTTTTTAATTTACTTCTTTCTTGTTCTTATTTACTTAAACAAACATACAAACACACACCTCGATTATATAAGGCTTTTGGAGTGTTGATTTGGAGATTTGAAAGAGGAAGACTAACATCTACCATTTGAGGATCAAGTAAATGTTATTATTTTGAAGTTTGAGTTGTTAATGGTTTGAGTCTTAGACTTTGATGTTTAATTGAGAGTTTGTTGTTATAAAAGTATTATAAAAGGTCCTAAACAACATTTGTAAGTGTTAAGAGATGTTTGGGGATCGATTGATATGTTAATGGGTATTGGGTTTAATTGATGATGCGATCAAATAGTGATGTTTTATATAATTAGTAAGTGTTATGAGGATCTTTAAAAGTACTAGTTATGGTTTGAAAATGAGTTGTTTGGAGTTTTGGTCGAAACCAGTAAGTTCTGGTCTAAACCAGTAAGTTCTGGTCGAAACCTGTGCTGTAAGTTTAAGGGCACGGGTGTGCCCCTCAAGAATGAACCGTGCCCCAGGGCGTACCAGTTGGTATATGCCCGCTGACACGCACGAGTTAATAACAATACTGATGAGGTATAGGCCTATTGGGTCACACACCAAGTATTGACTCCGGCAACACGATCAAGCAAAAGAGAGAAAAAGGCCAAAATGGGTTTTTGCAAGATAGGACACGGGCCGTGTGCTTGAACACGGGCCATGTCTAGCCCAACAGGCACGGGGCATTTTGGCCTAAATCAAGGCCGTGTACTTTGGGCCGACGCGGCCGTGTGGTCGAACACGGGCCGTGTCTAGCCTATTAGACACGGGCCGTCTTGGCACATTTGAGGCCGTGGACTTTGGGCCGACACGGCCGTGTTAATGAACACAGGCCGTGTACGTTCACTATAACAACAGAATTAACATCCTTTAACACTCATTTTAATGGGATTAAAAGGGTGTTAATGCGGGCTACGGTTTTAGAGCTCTTGAATAGACTTTTGGGGAGTTCAAGTGTCTTGTTCATGATCATATTCTCTCTGGTTGTTCTTCATCTTGGTGATCATTTTTGGTGCACAAGAGAGTAAGATATACACATTTGGTTGTTGCTTTGGTGTCTAACACCAACATACTAGCATTTGGTAATCAACACACCTTGGGGTGGACTACACTAGAGGAGTCCTTTGGTTGGACTCTCGTGACTTGACAAGAACGAATTCTTTGTGCTTGCATTGTGCTACAATTCTTCTCATCTTGTTTATTTTGTTTTAGTTGCAACTCCATGTATAGATTTTGGTCCATGGGAAGTATTTGTTTGCTTGGCTTTGAAATTTTGTTCTATATTATGCTTCCGCTACTACTTGATTATGCCAAACGAATACCTTCAGTACATTAGGAGGCACGGGCGTGTTTCAAAAGGTACGGGCGTACCTGACCCTAGATAGACCCGGGGTGTGCCTGTTGATCACGAGCATATCTTTGAGTAAGGGCACGGGCATGCCTTGTCCTGTGCAATGTTTATAAAGTTGTGTTTTGATTTGACTAAGAGTAATGAGTATTATATAATCATTCTTAGGTATTGAAGGACCTAAAGAAAAGATAAGAGAACACACGGGAAGTACTGAACTACAGGTGAGTATCTTAACTTGGTACTTAGAGATATTAATTACTTGCAATTGTTCGTAGTCAACATTAAAGGCGTATGACATAAATTGTTAACATTTGTTAATTAATGGGTATATCGATGAATATATAATTAACGAAAAGGAGCTTAAATATAATAAGAGTTATGAGACAGAGGTAACGTATGTGTTTGAATGTAGTATATTGGATTTACACTAGTAGTGAAAGAGGGGTATAATGAATAAATGAGAAGTGAACCCTAGATAATAATAAAGCGGAGAAGAGGTGGAATTAATAATTAATTATATATACTAAAATTATATATAATTGTGTGTTAAAAGAAAAATGGGTCTTACGGAGATATATATATATATATATATTACAAACACATATCAAGATGCATTGTGAGTATGCAAGTAAATACTGAGAAGAGGAATGCTAATAGTGCATCTATGTGGTCATATACATGAAGGCTGAGTATGTAATATATTGTTGATGTGATTATCTATGATGTTACTTGCAACTGTGTGTATATGCGGTATTTGTTATCTGCAATGTTGCTCAAATTGAATGAGATGCCTTAGTGGCAAATGAGATGCCGGCAAATGAGACGCCCAAGTTGTTGGAATCTGCTCACCGACACACGTAGGCCGGCATTACTGCCAATGAAGCGCGGGCCTATTGGGTCACACGCCAAGTTTCAATCTCGACAGCCTACTATAAGAGGAAAGAGTCAAAATGGTCAAATTCCAGTTGACCAAGGCTTCACGACCGTGAAGGATGCTCCACGGGTCGTGAAGCAGCTCGTGTCCACGAGTCCTGTCGTGGGCCGCATGGTTCGTGAAACCCTAGGGCTTCACGACCCTACACGGCCCGTGAAGGAGGTCGTGAAGGCATAACCCTCACGATTCTTGCACTGCGCGGCACGGCTCGTGGAGGATTAATGGCCGGTCGTGGCGCATTTATCCTTCACGGCCCGTGAGAGCCCGTGAAGAAGTCGTGAAGGCAGAATTCTAAGTGACACTTGTATTTGGTTGGACCATTTTGTTGGTCCAATGATGGAGTGCCACTTAGCTCCGACTCTAGGCTCTTTGAACAGATAGAATGCTTATATTAGAGGTGTTCTTTGCTCATTCCACTCTCTTGGTCATTTTGGTGCATTATACACATATTGTGAGTTCTTCCATATATATATAGAGAGAGAGAGAGCAAGAACAAGTGAAGGTGGTAAGTGCACTAGTGGTTACAAGGCTGTTCTAGAGGATTCTCATCAAGTGTTGGTGGTCCTTGGTTTGCTAGTACAAAGAGGTTGAAGATATTCTTGGTGTGGACTTGCATTAGGGCTTGGAGCCTTTTGTTTCAAGCTTACATCCCAAGTTCATTTTGTTCCAGAATATTATCAAAGTCTTCAAGGGTATGGTTCACTTCCTTCCTTCTCTTTGTGCTTGTTTTGGTTGCATGTATGTTCTTGCAAGTCTTCACCACCATTGGGAATTCATGGGATCGTTTTGTGTGTTTTTGTTGCTTCCGTTCCGTGCTATGATCCCCATGGAATCCCAACTGTGGTATCAGAGCCATACTTGTAAGATGCATGCACCTTTGTGGCTTGAAAATCCATATTTTCGATATAGGACATTCTGTCCAGAAGGTCTTCACGGGCCGTGGAGCTTGCTTCACGGGTCGTGAAGGCCACACGACCAGTCCCGTGGGGTGGTGGTCGTGAAAGGTTTTTAATCTGTTTCACGAGTCGTAGAGCGTACTGCCTTCACGGCCCGTGAGGGCCCGTGAAGAGCAGTAGCTCGTGAAGCCGTCATGAACAGGCTGTTTTGGCCTTTTTGAAAAAGAAAACTTGATATGGATTTTAGCACATGATTTTGGCGTTTCCAGAATCATTTTAGGCTATTTAGCCTTGTAGATTTAGCCCCATAATATCCTAATTCTTATATATGTATGTATTGGGTGGTTTTGGCATAAAATGCACACATGCATACATGTATATTGTGTATATATGAATATGGATTTCAAGGTGTTTGGAATCCTAATGCATATGTACAAGGTTTATTCTTGTGCCTTTACTTTTTGAATAAACTTAATTAGGATATTGTTTTCTACATGGTTTGGTGTGGCACACCATGCTTTGTGGTTGTTTAGTTTTATGAGCACCGGTTTGAGCCTAGACCTTTGTGTGGTTGTTTGGTTGCCTTATTTGTTGTTCATTCATTTGGTGGTTTGTACCACATTTGGTTTGTAATAATTTATTTAATCCGGTTTGTAATAATTTATTTATTTGTGGCTTGCACGCCAAAGTATGTATTCTTTGTAATTTGTATATTAGCTTAGCATAGATTGGGTGGCTTGCATGCCATTTCTCTTTAAATTATGTATGTAATGAGAAGAGAAGACCGGAGGAACCAACGGGAGTCTTGGGAGACGTCTTGGCTACCTCGGATCCGGAGGCGTGGGATCGAGTGGGAGCATGCCGCCAAGTCTTGGATTGTTTGTCCTTAGTAGACTTAGTTCCTCCGTTGGTTCACCGGGGAACATTTAGGTTGGCTCAAATCGGTTTTGTATGCGTGGTTGTGTAGTTTTATTTATTTATTTTCTTGCTTGGTTGTAGGATCTTCGCATGCTAGAAAATCTTTTGAAAATAATAAAACTATATAGTTTTCCTTAATTGGTTAACAAACCCCGCTCGCTCACATGATTAACAAACGAATATAAAGTGTTTATGTTCAATTGGTGAAAAATGCGTTTTGTCACTTATTTGTTAATAAAAAAGAAAAGAGGTTTTTAACCGAAAAAACAAAAGTCCCGTTTTTCTTAAAAACGTAAATCACACACCATCCAAAAGATGACACCACCCGAATCTAATGAAGCATGGGACAATTGTCGAGCTTAGCACGAGTTGTTCCATGTGGACTTGTGTGGAAGGTGCATGTGGCGTCTTGAAATTTTTGGTTGTCGAGCTTAGCACGAGCCAATTATTGTCAAGGGTGTCATCGAGTATCTTGTTGGACGATTTGCAATTCCAATTTAATACGCCTTGATAATTGTCGTGCCTATACCGAGTTATCAAAGCGGCTAATTGAGGAATCGGTGTGGGAAGGGATCAAACATGCTAAACCGGTGCTATGAGTACCGATGGATCCCGCAAGTGCCTAAGAGTTGTAATCACGGATTGCAATTGGTAAAACGTGTACCGGCCTAAATACCTTCACGAAGTGATCCGCGTTAACCCGTCATGTAGTGAAGTTATGTTGGGTTCTTAGCCCTTGTTAAATTTAAGTGTTAAACTATTGGGTAATTATTTAACAAAGATTAAAATATGTCGAACTAACCTTTTTGTGTGCTTTGCCTTATTTTAGATGGCATCTACAAGCAACACCGCGACACACATGTCACTCCGTCCATTTTTGGAGAAAGAGAAATTCATAGGCGTAAACTTTATGGATTGGCATAGGCAATTGAGAATTGTCTTGCGCCATGAAAGCAAGTTGTACGTCCTAGAGGAACCTCTTCCGGAGGCTCCTTCTACCACCGCTACGCGGGCCATTAAGGATTCTTATGAGAAGCACCTTAAAGACACTAATGAGGTGACTTGCCTCATGTTGACGACCATGAGTTCTGAGTTGCAAAGGCAATTAGAGGACGTTGGTGCGTTTGACATGATGTCGCAGCTAAAGGAAATGTTCCAGCAGCAAGCGAGGCAAGAAATCTACGAGTGTGTCAAGGCCTTTATAGGGTGCCGGATGCAGGAGGGCGGGAACGTGAGCTCCCACGTGCTTCGTATGAAGCAATACGTGGACCAGCTCGAGAGGTTGGGCTTTCCAATGGGGAAAGAGTTGGCTATGGATATTATCCTCCAATCTTTGCCTAAGCATATGGTCCGTTCATTGTGAACTACCATATGCATAACATGGACAAGTCCTTGATGGAGTTGCATGGCATGTTGAAGACTGCCGAGTCTAACATGGCCAAGGCAAAGCCATAGACCTCCGCACCCGTCCTAGCCATTCAGGAGGGTGGTGCTAAGAGGAAGCGGCCCGCTTCAAGCTCCAAGGGCAAGGGAAAGGGGAAGGCAAAGGTGGCAACACCCAAGCCCAAATCACTCCCGGCACCAGAGCCGAAGGGGAAGGAACCCGCACCTATAGCCCCCTCACCGGAAGAGGCCACCTGCTTCTTCTGCGGGGAGAAGGGACACTACCGGCGTAGTTACCCCAAGTACACGGAGGAACTCAAGAGGCTTTGCGCCAAGGGACTAGGCGCCTCCGGTATGTATATGATTGAACTCCATAACACTTTTACTTCTAACGCTTGGATCTTGGACACCGGGTGTGGTACTCACATAGTTAATAATGTGCAGGTACTCAGAAGAAGTAGGGACTTGGTTGATGGGGAGTTGGATCTCATAATGGGAAACAAGGCAGTTGTCCCGGTTGAGAAGATAGGGAGTGTGGATCTCGCCTTTCCATACGGCTTATTTATTACTTTATTAAATGTATCTTATTTTCCCTGCGTGGCAAGAAACATTTTATCATTTTATGCACTCATTGACGATGGATTTAATTTTAATTTCTCTAATGGAATTATTTCATGCTTTAAGATTGATTTATTTTATTTTAAAGCACATCCATGTCGTGGCATATATGAGACAAGCGTATGCTTGCAAAGTAATAGATCAATCATGAATGTTGGTTCTAAATCCAAATGTGATTTGGATAAGTTATCTTTATGACATGGTCGTTTGGGCCACATAAACAAGAAACGCATCGCCAAGCTCCAAGCGGATGGGATCTTGGAATCATTTGACCATGTGTCGGATGATGTATACGAATCTTGCTTATTGGGCAAAATGACCAAAGCACCCTTCACCGGTGTTTGTGAGAGGGGCAAAGACTTGTTGGATATTGTTCATACGGATGTGTGCGGTCCGTTCAAGCATGTCACTAGGGATAACTCAAGGTACTTAGTAACCTTTACGGATGATATTAGTAGGTATGGGTATGTCTACTTGGTGCGACAAAAGTCGGAAACCTTTGAGGTTTTCAAGACTTTCAAAAACGAAGTTGAGAACCAATTGGGTAAACGAATTAAGATGCTCAGATCGGATCGTGGTGGTGAGTATCTAAGTTCGGAATTCCGTGACAATCTAAAAGATTGTGGAATTGTTTCACAATTGACACCTCCTAGGACACCACAATTAAATGGTGTCACCGAGAGGAGGAACCGAAAATTGGATATGGTCTGGTGTATGATGAGTCGAACGGATGTACCCATTAGCTTTTAGGGCTATGCATTGGAAACGGTCGTTAGAATCCTTAACCTCGTACCAACTAAGAAGGTCAATAAGACACCCTTTGAGATGTGGCATGGAAAGGTTCCATCGCTTTCATATCTAAAGGTTTGGGGTTGTCCTGCCTACGTGAGACGTGAGGTGGAGGACAAATTGGAACCCCGAGCCGAGAGGTTTTTGTTCATTGGATATCCTGCCGGGTCTATGGGATATTTGTTTTACAAACCTTCCGAGAACAAGGTATTTGTTGCTCGGATGGTCGTCTTCCTTGAAAGGGAGATGCTATCCAAAGACGCTAGTGGGAGAAAGGTAGATCTTGAAGAGATTCAAGAACCTTCCAATGATTAACCTGAAGTTGGCGCTAGTTCAGAAGATGATTCTCAGCACGGCGCTGGTGGAGAAACTGACACGGATCCTTTACCTCTTAGGAGATCAGGTAGGAGTCGCAGTGAGCCAGGAGATATGGGTTTCTCATGTCTGAGGGCTGCGACCTAGTGGTGGATCATGATGAACCATCATCTTATCGGAACGCCGTAGTGGGCCCTGAGTCCGCTAGGTGGAAAGAGGCTATGGAGTCCGAGATGCAATCTATGTCGGATAACCAAGTCTGGGATTTGGTAGATCCGGTACCCGGGTGTAGACCCGTAGGGTGCAAATGGGTCTTTAAGAAAAAGACCGGCATAGATGGAGAGGTAGACACCTTCAAAGCCCGACTGGTGGCTAAGGGTTTCACGCAAACTCATGGTGTAGACTATGATGAAACCTTTTCCCCGGTGGCTATGTTGAAGTCTATCCGGATACTCATGGCAATTGCTGCATTTCATGATTATGAGATTTTGCAAATGGATGTAAAAACCGTGTTCCTTAATGGGACACTTAGCGAGGAGGTCTATATGACTCAACCCGAGGGTTTTGTACATGCCAAGCATCCGGATAAGGTCTGCAAGCTCAAGAAGTCCATTTATGGACTTAAACAAGCATCGCGCAGTTGGAACCTGTGCTTTGATGAGAAAGTCAAAGAGTTTGGCTTTTCGAAAAGCAAGGATGAGCCATGCGTATATGTTAGGGCTAGTGGGAGCATAGTTGTGTTCCTAGTCTTGTATGTCGATGACATACTCCTCATTGGGAACGATGTCCCGACCCTTCAAGGTGTAAAAACCTGGTTAGGGAATTGTTTTTCAATGAAGGATCTGGGAGATGCGACTTATATTCTTGGGATCAAAATCTATAGAGATAGATCCAAGAGGCTTATTGGGCTTAGCCAAAGTACATATGTTGACAAAGTCCTAAAGCGGTTTAGGATGGAAGACTCCCACAAGGGGTTCATTCCAATGTCACATGGTTTGGTATTGAGTAAGACTCAATCCCCTAGTTCCCCAGAGGAACGGGAAGTAATGAAGCGAGTGCCATATGCTTCGGCTGTGGACTCGATCATGTACGCCATAATATGTACGAGGCCTGATGTATCGTGTTCCTTGAGCATGACGAGTAGATATCAAGCCAACCCTGGCGAAGCTCATTGGACGGCGGTGAAGAGCATTCTCAAGTATCTTTGAAGGACTAAGGAGATGTTCTTGGTGTACGGAGGTGAGGAAAAGCTTAGTAAATGGTTACTCTGATGCAAGCTTCCAAACCGATAGGGATGACTGCTGATCACAATCGGGGTTCGTGTTCCTATTAAATGACGGTGCTATATCCTGGAGGAGCTCCAAGCAAGACGCCGTGGCTGATTCCACTACCGACTCGGAATACATTGCGGTCAGTGAAGCTGCTAAGGAGGCCGTATGGATGAGGAAATTTCTGCTTGATCTGGGAGTGGTTCCAAGCATCAGCGACCCTGTTGAGATCTTCTGTGACAACGAGGGTGCCGTTGCTTTAGCAAAGGAACCGAGGTCTCATCGACGCACGAGGCATATTCCGCGGAAATATCATTTTATCCGGGACGTGGTCGAAAATGGAGACGTTGTCATCAGCAAAGTACACAAGGATAGCAATTTGGCGGATCCGTTCACTAAACCGTTGTCGCAAGCCAAGCACGATGCCCACACACGTGCTATTGGGATTAGATTTGCTAGTGACTTGGTTTGAGTTGTATATTGGTTATTGTATTCGATATATTTGCTATGTTATTGGGAACATTAAGCAATATTGTATTTTTGAATGTATTGATTATTAAATGGAGATTTAGCGAATACTTTCTTTAAATCATTATTGTGTTCCAACTTTGCATGTTTTATCACTTCCTTGGATGTTTTACATTCTAAATAGTCCACGATCGGTCATTCTTCATGGAAGGAAGTATGAACGAAGATCGAGGGAAATGATTGGTCATAGTGTTCAATGGGATTGAATACAAGGGATGCAATATTTCGCCTATACTTGAAAAGAGTTTCAAGTGATTGGACGACCCACACCTGATATTACTTCATGGTACATGTCAAGAGTAAATCAGGATGATAATATCTTTTATCCTTAGACCGGAGATGCATGTGTTTCACTATTTTGGTTTGCTTTATTCTCACTGCTTTCAAACGTAGTCCGTAACTGGCTATTATAAAGGAGGTATTTGGGTAAAGTATTTCCATTGTATTGGAGGCAATGTAGTCGAAGGGATTTGTTCCTCTGTTTAGAGAGATATCCCTGGCCCCTCGATGATTGGGCGCTGACACCAACAATGCATGGCCATGCTCAAGCTTGCAATGATTGTTGATCACTTGCAACTCAACTTTTTGGTCACCACCAATATTGATCGAGAAACATAATCGTGAACGATCGGAGAATGACTTTGTACCATGTCTCGTGTTCACTTGGATATTGCGAACAATAAGATAATTGATCACTTATCTATAGGACCATGTCAAACTCTTTTAGTTTAACTTGGTACTTGTCAGGGATGACATACCCCGTGTTTAGTTGGGGGCAGGGATGCCTTGCTAGAGGCCGCTCCCTGTCTGTGGTGCCCATGGGTACGGTGTGTCATGTGGAAGGGGAGTTTGTTGGAATCTGCCCACCGACACACGTAGGCCGGCATCACTGCCAATGAAGCGCGGGCCTATTGGGTCACACGCCAAGTTTCAATCTCGACAGCCTACTATAAGAGGAATGTGTCAAAATGGTCAAATTCCAGTTGACCAAGGCTTCACGACTATGAAGGATGCTCCACGGGTTGTGAAGAAGCTCGTGTCCACGAGTCCTGTCATGGGCCGCATGGTTCGTGAAACCCTAGGGCTTCACGACCCTACACGGCCCGTGAAGGCATAACCCTCACAATTCTTGCACTGCGCGGCACGGCTCGTGGAGGATTAATGGCCGGTCGTGGCGCATTTATCCTTCACAGCCCGTGAGAGCCCGTGAAGAAGTCGTGAAGGCAGAATTCTAAGTGACACTTGTATTTGGTTGGACCATTTTGTTGGTCCAATGATGGAGTGCCACTTAGCTCCGAATCTGGGCTCTTTGAACAGATAGAATGCTTATATTAGAGGTGTTCTTTGTTCATTCCACTCTCTTGGTCATTTTGGTGCATTATACACATATTGTGAGTTCTTCCATAGAGAGAGAGAGAGAGCAAGAACAAGTGAAGGTGGTAAGTGCACAAGTGGTTACAAGGCTGTTCCAGAGGATTCTCATTAAGTGTTGGTGGTCCTTGGTTTGCTAGTACAAAGAGGTTGAAGATATTCTTCGTGTGGACATGCATTAGGGCTTGGAGCCTTTTGTTTCAAGCTTACATCCCAAGTTCATTTTGTTCCAGAATATTATCAAAGTCATCAAAGGTATGGTTCACTTCCTTCTCTTTGTGCTTGTTTTGGTTGCATGTATGGTCTTGCAAGTCTTCACCACCATTGGGAATTCATGGGATCGTTTTGTGTGTTTTTGTTACTTCCGTTGCGTGCTATGATCCCCATGGAATCCCAACACCAGTGGCGAATGAGATAGACTGAGTGGCACATGATAGTCTGAGTGGCATGCAGAGGCCTGAGTGGCACTATCAGATAAGTTTACTCTTACTCGTTATATTTGGGATTTGTGTATTTTGTCGAGTACTCACTGGGCTTCTAGCTCATTCTTTCTGTTGTTTATTCTTTTCAGGATTGTGGCAGACGAGGCTTCCACATGGACATGCTAAATAGCTTTTGTGCAACAGTAAAGGAAAACTATTTTTATATTACATGTGCCGGTTGTTACCCTGTTTTAAATAAAGTATTATTTGTTATTTTCTTGTTACACACTTAAAAAAACGGGCGTTACACTACAAGTCTCATTTTTATTGAATATTTCACTTGCAAAGGCTAGCATAGGCACCTTCTTGGTAGACATCGATCATATCCATGAGCTCCAAAGCTGCACGCTGCAAATTTAGTGAAATGAGAATTGATTTAAATATTTATAGAGAATAGGAGTTAAACTTTGAAATAGTATAAAGATCACAATGAATTCATGTATTGAGATATCTCATAATTTCAAATGAGTTATAAAACTTAATAGGTCTTATTGGTAATAGTAACTAAAAGAAAAATTTTAGTAACCATTTATACTAAGCTAAGCTAGGGAGCTCAAAACATGGATCTCAAAGTAATATACAATAGTGAGCATAGATGAATCAAGTTTATAATTTTCTGACCCTTTGCTCTGTAATTGTGCTCTTTAAAATAAATAATGAACTATAGTCATTTTATTTAATGGGTATACAAAATAACGACCCATTTTGTCATATAAATGCACTAAAGTTGCCACATCAATTTAATGCCTAGAAAGTTGCTTGAGTAGCCCTAAGCAGTAGGGGTGAGCCGGTTCTGGAACAGGCCCGAACTGGACCGGAACCGAAATAATCGATAACCGAAATTGGTAAAAGTTAGAACCGAAAACCAAACCGATATACGGGAACTGTTCCAGATAAGACTGAAAATTTATTTTGGAACCGGTTTCAAGAGTGGGAACAAAAATAACCGATAACCCGTGAATATTTTTGTTATTAAAGGCAAATATGATACATTTATATTAGTTGTTTTTTTATCTATAAAGGTTAAGTAATAACCAAAAAACTAAAAAATTTAAAGTTAACACTAAAAATCCATGAAATCATAAGTGAACATGCATGCATTGTTGACACTAACATATGACCAATAAATAATAGTTCGTTGACTTCCTTCTTACAAACAATAACCATTAACCATATCGCCAATGATAATAGTTAACATATCACCAAAAATAATAATTCATAGCTATATGATAAAAACAAAATCAAATACCAACCGGTTCTGGGCCTAAAACTGAACTACCCGATAACCGGTGGAACCAGAACCGAAAACTGAAAATGAGGTTTTAGGAGAACCGATAACTGGACTGAATACTCCAACCCGGTTCCAACCAGTACCGGTTCGGTATCGGTTCCGGTTTGGTTTTTTGGTTGAAAAGCTCATCTCAACTAAGTAGGGATTCTTAAAGCACTATCGACCTGTCGTTAAGGGACAAAACAAGAACTCTTAAACAAGTACCTGCGGGTTAGACAATAGCACAAGACTTCAAAAGAATCTATAAACAAGCATGGATTCCTCATGATCTTCCTTTAAAGGAAGAACCTAAATGAAAACATGGAGAACCTGCAAATATTTATAAAGATTAAGGAAGTGGCTTAATAGGGGGATCGATTCCAGTTTTTAACAACTTCCCAAAACAAGAAGTTAGGCAACGCAAACAAAAATATGAAGAATGTGAACCTGGTTTAAAGGGATGGAATCCGTGGTGTGCCATAATCATCCTTGCAACTGCACCAGTAGCATTGTTCGTCACCACATCATCTGGTTCGGATTCCCTAAACAATGGATAAACGCAACATAAAGACATCACTAGAGTATCCAAATTGAAGACAAAAACAACTCATATTCGGTACATACTAGATACAAACTCACATTTAAGATTAAGAACATCCATTGTGAAACAAAAATACAAAATCACATCGGTTAACAAAAGTACAAAACACTAATTTTCTACTATTGTAATTTTCTTTCATAAAATATTCTCATCTTTCAAAGTACTATTAAATTTTTTCTAAACTGAAAAATATGTGAATATGATCAAAATTAGTTAACAGAAAGCAAACGAAACCAATACTAGCAAAGTTAAACAAAAAGAATTCATAAAACTTATGAACATGTTCAAATTAAATAATTGATAGACAATAATAAATAGCAATTGTAAACTAAACACAACACATTCAAGCAACTAACACAAATAATTCTAAGATTAAATAATCAATAGGCAATCATAAATAGCAATTGTAAACAAAACAAAACACAACCAAGCAATTAACACAAATAATTCTAAGGCAAAGTGAATTAGAAATAAAAAAGGCAATATATCTATAAATGGATTTGTAAAGCATATTTCTCCATATAAACCAAAACTATTTGCGTAAAACATATGAATATGACAACAGTTTCAATCCCTACCCAGCAAATTTCAACAAAATCAAACGATTAGAAGGGGACCAAAGATGCCAAGCGAGTTCAAACAAATATGTAACTAGTATAATACCCATGTAGTCTGATGCAAGTGACGATCAAATGGCCATAAAACTCAACATGGTAAAAAAAATAATTAACAAAAGTCCGAAAAAAATGTGTAGATACTTATGGAAGACTCCATCAACCCATGTAAGGACAATTCTTATCCCTTACTAAAGATAAACTACAACTCCTAACTAATAGGTAATTTCAAATATCAAACAAAGTAACAAACCAACTAATAAAGGATAACAATCAAAATACTAAAAGATGAGATAATTAAGAATTAGATGTGCATCACAATCCTTCTGAAATGTACATACATTTTAAAAACTTATATCGTAACAAATAGACAAAAAAAAAAAAAACAATACATAGAAATATTCATCAAAAAATCAATGTTGTTAACAAACAAAATCAATGAACAAAAGCATTCATACATTGAACAACATTATGCTAGTGTTATTATCTTTAATCTTTAATCTTTATCTTTATCTTTAATCTTTATCTTTAATCTTTAATATGTATTAAAAAATAGGATTATGATGTTATCATCATAGTTTTAGAATTTTTTATTTCTCAATTGTCTTTAAGAATTAGTTGTTTTTACATCAAGAACATTAACTTTTGCATATTTTTCAGGATATTTATTTGTAGCTAATTTAATTTGTTAAGACTAAATATTTTAACAAAAAGTATATTCAAATAATTTAATAGATATATATTTTCATAGTTATTTATGTAAACACGTAGACCAATTTGATTAAATTAATACATTAAATTTTAATTATTCGATTTGTGATACTATGTGATACTATCACTTCAAGTGTCTTCTTTTTTTATTTTTGTTTTCTATTGTGATTTGTTATTTTATATTGTGATACTATTTATATACGCTATTTGTTATTGATATATGTATTTATACATGGGGTATTATTTATTTATACTTTTTGTATGTTTTACAATATAAAAATATTTAAAATTAGCTTTAATCATCCCCGTGTTTATACACAGGGTGTTTAACTAGTAAAACATAATACAAACTAATTATTCAACAAACCAACAAACCATGCTATTGTTAACATACAAAATCATTGGTTAATGAACAATAAAAATTTTCCATTTATATTATCAATGGGACAATAATTAGGATTTGTGACCAAAACAGGTTTTTGGCATCTTACAGTTACTTTAACCTTTCTTTTGTATATTTTCCTGTTTTTAGTATACATCAAGTACCTACAACATGAGCTTCCTCGAAACTTCTTGTTAATTACAAATAAAATCATAAACAAAAATCATGAAATAGTAAAGTTCAATTGTTAGATTATAGCATCTTACAATATGAAGAAAATATAATGGCTCCATTTACAACTGCTTTACATCGAAATATTACTAAAATATAAAGAAATCTCCAAGTATGAACTATCAGCTGAGGATCAACTAAGTGCTAAATATCAGCTAAAGGATATCAGACTAAGGACAACTAAAGAGGTTACTGCTGCTTGAACAAAGTTACTACTGCCTTATAGAGTTAATACTGCCTACGAGAATTACTACTGCTTGTCAAAGTACTGCCCTCCTAAGTTTATGCTACCTTTACAGAGATAGTGCTGCCTTTACAAAGTTAGTACTGCTTTCCTATGTTAAGACTGCTCTACAAGATAAGTACTGCTTGACAAAGTTAAAGTTGCTCTAAAAAGTTACTACTAGTCTACAAGAATAGTACTGCTTGCCTAAGTTTATGTTGTTGAGCCCATTGGGATTACTACTACCAACTGAGGATTATCTTCCATTAGCTGAGGAAACCAAACCATCAGCTGAGTGAACAAATGGATCAATTGATCAACTGAGGAAACCAAACCATCAATTGGGGCCTCAATTCATCATCTGAGAAAGTATTACTTACACAAGTCTTTGTTTTGCATAAGCTTATTATGATCAGCTGAGCATTCTTGATCAACTGATCATCTAGGTTGATTAGCTTACACCCTTTCACAGTTTAACAATTGATCAACTGAGAATTCCTATGACTAGCTAAGCATATGTTATCAACTGAGTCCCTACATTCTATCAACCGATGATCTTTTCTTTGGCTAAGTAAACCTAAGATTTCGATTTAGTACATTATATAAGTTGAGTCGTGAAAAATGTTACATCAGCTCACTGGGTACGTTGTATTTATTCTTAAGGCAAGGCGGAACATGTTTTGTTCTTTTATGTCTTTGAATCATTCATTGTAAAAGTTAAAAGCTTTATTTGATTCAAGCCTGAAATACAAAGGATGGTCATTGTCCTCTGGAAAAGGATGAATATATTTTTTAAGGAAAGGTTCTAGAAGATTTGTCAAAATCTAAAGTATGTCAGGAAACTACATCTATGCTCTCGTCAAGTCACAGAAGCTCAAATGATTAAAAAAACAACTACCAATTGAAAACTCAAAGCTACACGGCAAAGGCTAAGGTAGATAATACTATTTATTGCTAGTGGGGCTACTCTTTCACAAAAGTAATTCTGCTTTACACAACCCAATTGTAAAGTAATATTACTTTTCTCCCTCTATCATTAAATTGTTATTATCTCTCCTCCGACCCTGCTCAAAGCCTCGTCTATAAATACCATGCATGGTGAACATGCAAACTACACAACTACACAAGCAATCTCATAAGTTGATGTTGGTATATGCCCGCTTGCACGCACAAGTAAATAGCACTGCTGATGAGGTATAGGCCTATTGGGTCACACACCAAGTATTGATTCCGGCAACACGATCAAGCAAAGGAGAGAAAAAGGCCAAAATGGGCTTTGGTAGGGTGAGACACGGCCGTGCCATGTGAGGCACGGGCCGTGTCTAGTCCACAGGCACGGGACGTATTGGCCCAGTTTGAGGCCGTGGACTTTGGGCCGACACGGCCGTGTCAATGTGACACGGGCCGTGTCCTTGGTCTGTAACAACAGAATTTATTGGTTTTAACGCTCATTTTAATGGGATTAAGTATCATCATTTTTTGGCAGTTTCAAAGGTTAAGAAATTGAGAGTTCTTGGGTGGTAACAGTAGTGAGTTCTCAAGAGTTCTTGTCATAACATTCTCTCTAGTTTTGTATGCACATTTTGGTGATCAAGTTTGATGCAACAAAGTGTGCAATTTGAGTTTTGATCTTGTTGTTTTGGTGTCTAGATCAACCTACTAGCATTGGGGAATCAAGTATGCTTGGGGTGGACTACACTAGAGGAATTCTCCTGTTGAATTCTACATACTTGACAAGAAGTTGTTATTGTTATCTTGCTTAAAGGTATAACTACTTCTTCCTTCTTGTTCCTTTGTTTTAGTTGCATACCATGTCTAGATTTTGGTCCATTGGGATGTGTTTCTTTGGACTCTTTTGATTTTTGAACTATACTATGCTTCCGCTTCGTCTTGAATGTGCAAAACAAATACCTTCAGTGATATCAGAGCCATATCTGACATGGGTTTGCACTAACAAGTCAAGAAAAACTATTAAAAGTGTTATTTGTCAAATGGCAGAAGGGAGGCACGGCGGTACTTATGGGGGTACGGGCGTGCCTGTCGCCGGATGCATTTAGGAAAGGTACGCCTCAAGCCTGAGGGCGTACCCGTAGGGTACGGTTGTGCCTTGTGAGGTACGGCCGTGCCTGGCTTTTTTGAAAGATTTAGTTTTTTTTAAATTATAAGAAAATTGTTTTCTTGCAATGTTTTTTCGGTTTGACTTTTGTTGACTGGTTTTGGACTGGTCTTGATATATTTGTTGCCCCATAATATTTTAGTTTTTATATTTATATATTTGTTGTAAATTGGCATGAAGTGTACACCAATATATACTTATAAATGTATATATGAATATGTGTTTCAAAACTGGTTTGGTTCACTAATGCATATGTACAAGGAATGTCATTTTGTGCCTTTGATGTTTTACACAATCTTAACTAATATATATATATATATATATATATATATATATTTCATGGTTTTGTGTGGCACACCATGTTTCGTTATGCTGTGTTTGAGTTAATTCGGTAACATGTTATGCCCTTCGACCTGTGTGTTGTGGTGGTTGACGAATTTGGTTTTTGGTGGCCTACGTGCCGTATTGGTGTAATATTTATTTATTTATTGGTGCGACTTGCACGCCATATCTTTTATTTCATGTAAAATAGTGTAGGAATGTGACCTGCGTGTCGTTTGAGTATTCTATGTATTTGTAAATAGTATAGAACTTGAACTAGAGGTGTCAACAGGAGTCATGATGATGATGTCTTGGCGAGACGGAGTCCACATGCTATTGGAGGTGTCGGATCCAGTGGGAGCTCACCCAACGAGACATTACCTTGTCCTTAGATTTTGGCCTTGTTTTCCCCGTTATGGCTCACGGGAAAAACACATAGGATTTTGGGCATGTTACCGAATTTTATTTTATTTGTGTGGTTGTGTTTTATTATCTATGCATGGTTTAGGAATCGCATGCTAGATAATTTTTCCTTAAAAATTAAATAAAATACAACGTTTGTTAAAATGGTTAACAATCTCGCGCAAATAGAATTGAAAAAAAATATATAATTGGTATTATATTTATAAAGTGCTTAAAATCTTTTTGACACTTACTTTGTTAATTCACAAAAAGGTTTTTACAAATCGGAAACTAAATCCCATTTTTCAAAACGTAAATCACGCACCATCCGTAAGACGACACCACCCGAATCTAACGAAACAAGGATGATTGGCGAGCTAAGCACGAGCCATTCCTTGCGTAGTTGTGTGGAAGGTGAGTGGGGTAACTCGCATGATTGGTTGTCGAGCTAAGCACGAGCCAATTGATGGTCTAGAGTGTCACCCGTGTGTCTTGTTGGATGATTTACAATTTTGGTATATAATTCTTGGTTAGTTGTCGAGCTAAGCACGAGCTAAACAAAATTATATATTGAGATTGGTGTGAGGAAGGGATCAAACGTGCCAACCGACATAGTGGATGTCAATGGATCCCGCAAGTGTCTAAGAGTTGTAATAGAGTTTACAATTAGTAAAATGGTTACCAGCCTAAATAGCTTCGCCACATGATCCGCGGCAAACCCGTCACGGTGCAAGGTGAAATAAGGTTCTTAGCCCTTGTTAAAATAATTGTTTTTCTTAAACATATGGGGTATTATCTTTAACAAGGTTTATCTAACTAACCAAAAACTCGTTCTTGTTATTTATAGATGTCAAACCATAATAACACCACGTCAAACATCTCACTTCGTATGTTCCTAGAAAGGGAGAAACTCACGGGAGTGAACTTTATTGATTGGCTTAGGAAATTGAGGATTGTCCTTCGCCATGAATCAAAGTTGCACATCCTTGAGGAACCCCTTCCAGAGTCACCTGCTACCAACACGACTTGGGCCGTCCGATACGGATATGAAAAACGTGTTCAGGACACGCACGATGTAGCTTGCCTCATATTGTGAACTATGAGCTCAGATTTGCAAATGCAGTTCGAGCACATGAGTGTGTACAATATGGTAAACAAACTCAAGGACTTGTTCCAACAGCAAGTTAGGCGGGAACATTTTAAGTGTGTTAAAAACCTAGTCGGTTGTAGGATGCAGGATGGCGGGAATGTAAGTCTCCACGTCCTCAAGATGAAGGCGAACGTGGACCAAATGGAGAGGTTAGGATTTCCTGTTGGGAGGGAGCTCGCTATGGATATTGTACTCCAATCCCTGCCGGCATCATATGATCAGTTTGTCATAAACTATCACATGCAAGGAATGGAGAAATCCTTAAGTGAATTGCATGGCATGTTGAAGTCTGCGGAGTCTGATATGGCTAAGCATAATTCCACCTCAACCATTCCCATCCTGGGTTTAAAGAAACAAAAGAAAAGGAAGAAGAAACCGACCCTAAAAGGAAAGGTTGGAGTTTCCAAGCCTATCCTTGAAATTGAGTTGAAGGACAGAGAAAATGTGCCTCAAGAAGAGACTCAAGAAAGGGTGGTTTGCTACTTCTGTGGAAGATTTGGAAATTGGGGCCGTCACGCCTGCCCTACATGCTGAGAGGATATAAAACTTCTAAGGAAAAAGAGAGTTACCTTTCCCTCTTAAGGTACGTTCATGATTAATTGCTATTCTTCTATAAGTTGGGTTGTTGACTCGAGCTGATTGACTCACGTTTGTCACAAATTTATTTTGTTACAAAGTGTAGGTTCTTGGTGGAAGAAAGAAAAGCATGAAGAACCAGATCTCGGATGAGAAAACCAGGATGATTGTCCTCTAAGAGAAAATAAGGAGACTTGATCTCACTTTTGTCGCCGGTTTATTTATTACTATATTTGTTGCCCTGAGTGGCAAGTAACATTTCTTTGTATGCTCGTTTTTTTAAGATGATGGATATAATTTTGAAGTTTTAAGACTTGATGTAAAACCTTTTTAGCATCGTTTGTTCAAAGTTTATTCATGTCATAGCTTATGTGTTGCTTTGCCCTGCGTGGCACACAACTATACATTTGATGACGATGAGTTTATTCTTAAAATATGAAATTTGTTATGAAATATATTATTATGAGATTATTTGTTATATTCATAATTATCCATGTCACGACATACGTAAGATTTTGTCACAAGTAATAAAATATTCATGAATAACTGATTCTGAATCCAAAATAGTTTGGATAAGTTATCTTTGTGAGATAATCAACTTTCACCACATAAACAAGAAATATATCACCTAGATCCATGTGGTTGGGATCTTGGGATAGTTTAACCTCGGCCTAAACATTTGATGTTGATGTTGTTTATTAGGCTAAGATGATTATGAGATCCTTCACCGGAGTTAGTGAGAGGATTGAAGGCTTGTTGGATATTGATCACACTTTTGTGGATAACCCGTTCAAGCACACCACAAACAATGACGAAAGAGAAACTTCTTCGTCATTACCTTGATGGTAGTAGTTGCGAGACGTTTACTTGTGTAGGTATATGTCTGAAACCTTGTTGGTGTTTAGAATTAGCCAAAACGACTTTCAGAATCAATAGGGCATATAGATCAAGATACTTAGATCTAGTTAAGATGCTAAGATACCTTTATCTATATTGAATGACCATATACTGAATTGTGGAATAGTTTCACAATTCATATCCTACTAAGACACATTGGTACATGGAGTCATTGTGTAGGGAACAAGATATTATTGATAATGATCCGGTTTATGACGGGTCAAGAATGTATGTCCGATTTGTTGCTACATTCATTTACCATGGTGACTAAGTCCTCAAATCTAAATTCAATTGATGGTCTACTTAGCACTTATTAAGATATGACTAGAAAGGTTCTTTGCTTGTCTATATCATAGTTCGAAGTTATCCAATCTACATTTAGTGGGAGATGGATGAACTTGAAATTAAGAAGTGCTAATACATTTGAGGAGTTCTTCTAAGTTTTAGTTATTTAACCTTTCGAGAACAATGTTTTGGTGCTTAAAAGGGGACAACAGCTAAGGCATTCCAGTGGAAGAACGTGGAACTTAAATAAAAGACTTGATGTTGATACTAGCATATAATCAAATATCATTGATTCATAATCGGCATGGATATGTTGGTATACCTGACTAAGAGTCATTACTTCTTTTAATTCTGATATGAGTCATATAGAGCCAAAGAGATATGTGTTTCTCATATCTAAGTGGCAATGACTTGATGATGAGTCATGTCAAATTCACCATGTATGGGAAGATATAATGGATCCGGAATTCACTAAAATAAAAGAAGTAAATGATAAAGAGATGCAATTCATTTGAAATGTCCAAGTACTTGACTTGGCTTAATCCCATACCTAGGTGTAAACCAAGACGGTAGTAACGAGATTAACATGGATGGAATTGTAGACAAGTTCAAATACTGACTAGTTGTAAAGTTTTCATGATGGTTATGGAGAAACATTTCCTAGTGGCTATGTTGAAGAATGTTTGATACTCGTGGATATTATCGACCGCATTCCGTCATGGAACAATATTATGAGGAAGTGCTTATAACACTCTCCGAGGGTCTTAATATATATCCGTAGTATCCAAATTAAGTCTACAAAAGTGAATAAGTCCACTTCGGACTTATTCTAGCATCTTAAAGGAAAATCTTTGCATATTATTAGAAAATCAAAGTGATGAGTTTTCTAGAAGCATAGATAAGACTTTTAAATATGTCAGGGCTAGTGGGAGCTTTGTTGTATTCCTAATAATATGTGTTTATTGTAGATAATGTCCCAATATTAGGTTATATGCGAACCTAATTTAGGAATCGATACTTGGCATGTGACCCAATAGGCCCTTGCTTCATCGGCCATGATACCAACTCGTGTGTGTGTCAGTGGGCATAATCCAACAGTACGCACCAACGTCCTCGAATTACCTTTGCAATTCAGAACTCATGGTGGTCAACATGAGGCAAGTCACCTCATTTGTGTCTTTAAGGCACTTCTCATAAGCGTCCTTAACGGCCCGCATAGCGGTGGTAGCAAGAGCCTCCGAAAGAGGATCCTATAGGACGTACAACTTGCTTTCATGGCATAAGACAATTATTAATTGCCTATGCCAATCCATAAAGTTTACTCCTACGAGTTTCTCTTTCTCCAAAAATGGACGGAGTGACATGTGTATCGCGGTGTTGTTTGTAGATGCCATCTAAAATAAGGCAAAGCACACAAAAAGGTTAGTTCGACATATTTTAATCCTTGTTAAATAATTACCCAATAGTTTAACACTTAAATTTAACAAGGGCTAAGAACCCAACATAACTTCACTACATGACGGGCTTACCGCGGATCACTTCGTGAAGGTATTTAGTCAGGTAAACGCTTTACCAATTGTAATCCGTGATTACAACTCTTAGGCACTTGCGGGATCCATCGGTACTCATAGCACCGGTTTGGCATGTTTGATCCCTTCCCACACCGATTCCTCAATAAGCCGCTTTGGTAACTCGGTATAGGCACGACAATTACCAAGGCGTATTAAATTGGAATTGCAAATCGTCCAACAAGATACACGATGACGCCCTTGACAATAATTGGCTCGTGCTAAGCTCGACAGCCAAAAATTTCAAGACGCCACACTCACCTTCCACACAAGTCCACATGGAACAACTCGTGCTAAGCTCGACAATTGTCCCATGCTTCATTAGATTCGGGGGTGTCATCTTTTGGATGGAGTGTGATTTACGTTTTTAAGAAAAAAGGGACTTTTGTTTTTCCGGTTAAAAGCCTCTTTTCGTTTTGATTAACAAATAAGTGATAAAACACATTTTTCACCATTTGAACATAAACACTCTATATTTGTTTGTTAATCATGTGAGCGAGCGGGGTTTGTTAACCAATTAATGAAAACTATATATTTTTATTATTTTCAAAACATTTTCTAGCATGCGAAGATTCTACAACCATGTAAGAAAATAAATAAAACTACAAAACCACGCATACAAAACCGATTTGAACCAACCTAAGTGTTCCCTAGTGAGCCAACCGAGGAACTAAGTCTAATAAGGACAAACAATCTAAGACTTGGTGGCGTGCTCCCACTCGATCCCATGCCTCCGGATCCGAGGTAGCCGAGACATCTCCCAAGACTCCCGTTGGTGCCTTCGGTCTTCTCTTCAAAAATACATACATAATTTAAAGATAAATGGCATGCAAGCCACACAATCTAATCTAAGCTAATATACAAATTACAAAGAATAAATACTTTGGCATGCAAGCCACAAATAAATAAATCATTACAAACCGGAATAAATAAATTGTTACAAACGAAACGTGGTACAAACCACCAAATGAATGAATAACAAATAAAGCAAGTAAACAACCACACAATGGTCTAAGGCTCAAACCGGTGCTCACAAAAATGAAACAACCATAAAGCATGGTGTGCCACACCAAACCATGCACAAAGCAATATCCCAATAAAGTTTATTCAAAAACTAAAGGCACAAGAATAAACCTTGTACATATGCATTAGGATTCCAAACACTTTGAAATCCATATTCATATGTACACAATATACATGTATGCATGTGTGCATTTTATGCCAAAACCACCCAATACATACAAGTACATGAATTAGGATATTATGGGGCTTATCTACAAGGCTTAAAAAGCCAAATATGACTTTGGAAAAACCAAAATCAGATGCTAAAATCCATATCTAGTTTTCTTTTTCAAAAAAGGACAAAAACAACCTGTTCACGACGCTTTCACGATATACTGCTCTTTACGGGCCTTCACGGCCCGTGAAGCCAGTACGCTCCACGACTCGTGAAACAGTTTAAAAACCTTTCACGACCAATACCCACAAGTCTGGTTGTGTAGCCTTCACGACCCGTGAAGACTCTCTGGACATAATGTCCAAAGTCAAAAATATGGATTTTCAAGCCACAAAGGTGAATGCATCTTAAAAGTATGGCTCTGATACCACTGTTGGGATTCCATGGTGATCAAAGCACGCAATGGAAGCAAGAAAAACACACAACAAAGATCCCATGAAGTCCCAAAGGTGGTAAAACTTGTAAGAAAGCTACATAATGCAAGCTTCACTTCAAAACCCTAATGCAAGTCCACACCAAGCTTCACTTCAACCTCCTTGTACTAGCAAGCCAAAGAAATCACCAATACTTGATGATTTACTTCTGGAACAGCCTTGAACTTGATTGTGCACAGCCAAACTCACTTGATCTTGCTCACTTACACTAGTATATGAACTCACAATATGGTATACTTGCACAAATTGACCAAGAGTAGGAAACGAACTTAGCATGCCTCTTTTAAAGACATTACTTCTGTTCAAAAGAGCCTAGAGTCGGACCAAATTGCCACATCCCATTGGACCAACTCAAATGGTCCAATAAAACAAAAGTGTCATTTGGAATTCTGCCTTCACGACTTCTTCATGGGCTCTCACGGGCCGTGAAGGATAAATGTGCCACGACCGGCCATTAATCCTCCACGATCCGTGCCGCGCCGTGCAAGAATCGTGAGGGCACGTGTCTTCATGACCTCCTTCACGAGCTGTGTATGGTCGTGAAGCCCTAGGGTTTCATGAACCTTGCGGCCATGACAAGACACGTGTACACGAGCTGCTTCGCGACCCGTGGAGCATCCTTCACGGTCGTGAAGCTTAGGTCAGATTGAATTTGACCATTTCCTCTTACAGCAGCCTGTCAAGATTTAAACTTGGCATGTGACCCAATAGGCCCGCACTTCATCAGCAGTGATACCGGCCTACGTGTGTCAGTGGGCAGATTCCAACATAGCTGACTTCTCAAACGCAACTCGATATCATCCAAAGAGTGTGTATCGGACAAATAGTCATGCAACAGATATAATCAATCAACAATCACAATCAATCAACAATCAACAATCAGACTCAATAGTCTATCAATCACATACGCATGCATCACATCAATAACATCAACCATAATCTTTACCATCTGCGATTAACGTCTACTCACCTCGTGATCTCAAACATGAAACTCAGATATCTTATATCACTGAGTCTTTGTGTTTCCTAAAAACACAGTAACAACGAAATCAGTCTCGGATTCATAAATATATATGCCCACATATATTTATATCTCTAGTGATTGTAAACAACTTAATATAATCATATAAGTGATAACTCAATATATCTAACGCAAACACAAAACAAAAACAAGAAATCATACTGAAATGGCCCGGTCGTGCCGTGACGCAATCGGATTTGGGTATCGGATTTAGAGTGTCGGATTTGGGTACCGGTTTTCAAAGAATCGTATTCTCAGGGTCGGATTGCGAACTATCGGATTTTGTCGGGGTTGCGCCGCGATCATGCTTTCTGCAGTTCCTCTTCTTCTTCAACTCGTAACCAGCCGACAAAAATTCAAGAAATCCATAACTAACATCTTATTTCTTGAAACAAAAAAATTCTAGCACATATATAGCGTCCTATAACATGCCATAAGTCACCATAAACACTTTTTAAACAATTAAAACACAAAACAAACAAAACCCACTTAATCAAGTTTCTTCAAAATCAACCATGGTGATTATTCATATAAGCATGTTATTCAACAGAAAATCATTCCAAGTTAATCCTAAATATGCCAAGAACAAAATCTAACCTTTGTTTGAATTATAAACAATAAATCCTTCACTTTGATTCTTCAAGTTTAACAACTTTGAAGGTTTTTTCTTAGAGAGGTTTTCTATCACACACTAACACCTTTACACTTTGCAAATTATGAGCAGATGACATACTCATGCTGTTACATGTACACATATAATTTGCTAAATTCTAAGCAGGAGGTGGATAAAGACTTATCCATTTTCATGCATAAATACATATCATACTTACATACATACATAACATACATATTTTCTTTTCTTCCGGTAACATATATATATTTTCAATTTCCATTTATATGTCAAACTTGTTAATAAAAATTTAAACATATAAACACCTAGTTAACAAAACAAACACCTACCGCTTACCCGCTAACGACTAGCCCGGGTTTGCGGGTGTTACAAATCTCCCCTCCTTAAGAGGATTCCGTCCTCGGAATCCCTTCTCGTTCAAATAATTGGAGGTATCTGTCTCTTATATCAGCCTCAGTCTCCCATGTCAAATCAGAACCTAAACTGTGCTTCCATTTGACCAACACCACTGGAATCTGCTTCTTACAAAGTTTGGTCACTTTACGATCTAACAGTTCAATAGATTCCCCTACTAATCTCTTCTTTGAATCCACTTTCAAATCATGTACTAGAAGAATCTGACTTTCATCTTCAACCTTACATTTCCTCAGATAACAAACATTGAATGTATCATGAATACCTGCCAGTTCTGCTGGAAGATCCAATGTAACCATCTGATCATTCACTATCTATCGAATACGGAAAGGACCAATAAAACGAGAGGCTAACTTCCATCGCTTGCCAAAATGAATAATGCCTTTCCACGGCGAAACCTTTAAGTACACAAGCTCACCCACATCAAACGATATCGGATGACGTCGCTGATCTGCATACATCTTCTGCCTTTCCCTGGCAGCCTTCAACTTTTCTCTCGCAATAACAACCTTATCTGCTGTTAACTGAACAATCTCTGGACCTGCAAACTGTTTCTCACCAGCCTCTAACCAACAAGTCGGGGTACGGCAGCGACAACCGTACAACATTTCATACGGAGGCATACCAATACTGGAACGGTAAGAATTGTTATACGCAAACTCTATCAATGGTAGCTGCGAATCCCAAGATCCATCCTTATGTGTTCCCACTTCACTCGGGGATCTCCAACTGTTTCAAGGACCCGTATGGTTTCTGATTTTCTGCTTTTACTTATATGACATGATTCCACGGAATGTGCCACATCAGCTTTCTTTGTTGGCTACAAGTAAAGTACTTTCAAATCGTTACACATTTTGGTGCTTCCTGGGTGTACTGACAGTCTCGACTTGTGTGCTTCTGTTAAGATCAACTTCCTCAATTCTCCAAGCATAGGCAATTAATTCCAAGCATAGGCACTTATACACGAGACTCGTGAGTCTTTAATTCACATGATTTGGCAATTAATTCCTCTTTTCTCTTCTCATATTTATGATTTCAAGCTTTCATCCTTCAATGCTTCCAATTGTAAAGGTCAATTTATCTACTAGGTCAAATACATTTTCATTTCATATGATTTAAATATTATAAGTAGCTTCCTTGCAACTCCAAACATCCATTACCGCATTAATATCCATGAGATGATATCAAATCTCTCATTATTATCTTTGATTGATTCTAACCACTGTATCAGTTACATGTTCAACTTTTCACTGCAACTTGTTGTGATCACTACAAATTTCTCATTTAGTATCGTATAGATAAAATTACCACAGTGTTATCACATTTACAATAGTTGCATAATACAAGTAGTGGATTTAGATAATTCCTCTTATAAAGTTCCAATTGCCACAATGCATAAACAATCATCCGATTCCATTGTATTAAATCATGTTCCAGAACTTGTCTCAATTGAATCTCATGTTCTGACTCGATTTCAGATTAAAATCGTCAATGTAAAAATCATGAGGTAATCCGGGAATGGTTTACTAACTCAATCCATCAGATCCATAAACACTACAGACACGTTAGTTATGACGAGAGGCATAATTAAGAACTCATAATGACCACGTTGTGTGAAAAGCTATCTTGGACACATCGTTATCAGATACAGGCACTTGACGGTAGTCAGATCTCAAATCAAATTTTAAAAGAATGAAGCACCCTGTAACTGATCGAGCCGATCATTAATTTTGAGAATCAGATACTTGTTCTTTCGTTTTTTCTTATTCAATTCGCAATAGTCAATTCTTATTCACAAAATACCGGTCTTCAATTTAATAAATAGAACCATTGCATCCGACGGGAATAAACATGGACATATAAATTCTTTATCCAATAAGTCTTGAATTTAAGTCATCATTACCTCTCAAACCGAAGACAATCCTGACAAATCATCGGGAAACACATCTGGGTATTGCGTTACTACCCAAATATCCCTTAATTAGAGTTCTTCTAGACTTCAGGCATGAATCATATAAAGATAGATCTAGCCTTCTCATATTGAGCCAACACGTGTGACCCATCAATCCAAGGAAACGAAATCACTTATTCTTTACTGATTTAATCAATACATAATATAACATGCAGTTCGATTAATCTAAAAACATCTTCCTATAGTACTTCATGCCATTTTGCATCAATTCAATTAACACATAAGTCATGGAATATCAACAATTAACTCTAGGTTAATTAATACATATATGAGTATAGAGTTTATTAAAACGTACCCGTTACATCATTCTTGGTCGGGTAACATCATCTCTCGTCATACCCAATGCCCTACACTCAGGGTTCTTCCTTTTCTGTCCACTTGTTGACAAAGATCCCCCAATTGTCTCAACTCCTAGCCCTGACCAAACTTTCTTATCTTCCCAACATCCCTTCGTCTGATGACCATCTCTTTGACAATTCCAACAAACACTTCGACAAAAAAAATACAATCATTAATCCTATGACCAAGCAATCCACATCGAACACAACGCAAAGTCTAGAGTGTGCAAAGCCCCGAATGAAGGAATCTACATCGTCGACACCACTGTGAGTTTTGTTCAGACCCAACTTGTTGGAGATATGCCCACTGTCATAATAAAATAGTAACTATACTTAAACGCATGTGCCTATTGGGTCGCACACAAAGTCCGGTAATAGGTTTCGTCTTATAATTAATTAAAATTGTTTTAATTAATTATATGATAAATGGTGTTTAATTAATATGGAATTACTAGAGGGTTTTTCTAGTAATTAGTCTATATTAGATGGTTTAAATTAATTACTTACAATTACTTCAGGGACATATCTTGTATTTGGTTATAATTAATTTAAAGTTTAAACACTAAAGGATGAGATTATCTAATCCTAATCTTATCTTAGAGGTAACCTAAACCTAATACAACACTTGTTTATCTATCTCCTAATTGATATCATGGTTGTTTTAGTTGACCGACTATATATATGTATATAGATACGGATCAAAGAGAATAACAAAAAGGTGATATAGCATATATATATATTATATATGCTTTAGTGCCGTGAGGGTAAAAAGAAAAGAAGAACAATTACTTGTTTCTGCTGTGAACTTCAACAAATCACAAAAGAGTTTGTAGATTTTATCTAAGGGCTTGGATCAAGAAGGAGATAGCTAAGGGTCTGTAACCGGATCTCTGGGGTGTGCTCCTGGTAGAGAGAATCCTGCTATTGGTTTCTTTCACATTGCTTAAGGTCCAATTTTTTCCCCTCTTTGGATGATTGTGTGATTCTTTTATATAAATTCTTTTGTTAATCACACAATCCAACAGTGGTATTAGAGCCACAGTTTCAATGTACAAGTACTTGATTATCGTTTTTCTTCACTAAAATTGGTTTGGGTGAGTTGTTGTACAATCAATCGGGAAATTGATTGTATGAAACACACACAAATTCTAGGGTTTTTCTTCATTTTTCTTTATTAAATATTATTTAATATGGTTCTTGAAAACTTAGATTTCCAAAGGATAGAAAATTATGGTTTAAAAATCTAGGTTTAAAGTTTAAATCGTGTAAAGTTTTCTCTTTTGGAAGTTTAGGGTTTTATAACTTTAAACTAGTTTTTTATTACATAAAGTTTCTAACTTTGGGAAGTCCTTAAAATTAAGTTTTGTAAAATTAAAGTTTCCATATTGGGAAAGGTTGTAATTTTGAAACTCAATATGTTTAGAAAGACCATGAAAGTGATCTTTATTTATTTTGTTATTTCCCGAATACTTTGATTCACTTGTATACTTGATGTTTGGATGGTTTGGCATGAAACCATACTTACATAAGTATATAGTGTGCTTTTGCAAGAATTGATATTTTTGTGCCAAGATTGTATGTTTTATCGATCTTTATCAAAGTATTGTTTGCATGGATTTGGTACTCCATGGCTTTTTCTATATTTGTTTGTGTTGTATGGATCCGATAACGTTTGGCCTCATTTAGACCTATGTGATGCGATGGTTTTGGTTGTTTCTTTTCTTGGTTGGTTTTTGTGCGACCTGCGTGTTGTTTAGTTAAATTTCTGTGTAAATTGTTTAGTATAGGAGTTTATTTAATTTAATTTAAAATGTAAAAGAAGAAAGAAGACAACTAAACAAGGAGTCATGGAGATTGACGTCTTGGCGTGGACCCACTCAAGCATTGGAAGAATGGCGGGTTTAGTGGGAGCCGGCACTTCGCTGTGGTTGATTTTTTGTCCCTTAGATTGACCTTGTTTTGCTCGTGGTGGCTCACGGGTGAAACACATAGGAATGAGGCAAATGTTATCGTTACTTGCAGTGTGGTTTTGTTTATTATTTTATTGTTTAGGTTGCTTGCTAGATAACCTTTTAAAATAATTTGAAACACAACATACTTTATTAATGACTTAATAATAGTTGCAAGTATGTTATAGCAAAAAATAAAAATTGGTGTTATTGTAAAGTTTTAAGATGGAGAAAACTAAGTTTTGCTAAAATGAAACAGTAAAAATGTTTTAACTAAGAAAACCAAAAACCTGGTTTTTAATGTAAATCTCACGCTATCCATATAAGACACGCATTTGAACTAATTATCTTTCGGCATGGGGAAGGTCTTTAGCCAACGCATCGGTTAGATTTTAGGAATAATGTTCATGATATTCGCGATACCCGAGAGTCTTGGGCCGGATGTTACGTGTCTTAGTATGGTTGATTTGCAATCCGGACTCGTGATCCACGGTAAACCTGTCATGGGAAAGGATTAGTGTGGAAGGGATTAAACATGCCAAACGACATAATGGATATCAACGAATCCCGCAAGGACGTAAGAATTTCATAGAGATGAAATTGGTAAAATGGTTACCTACCTAAATAGCTTCGAGTTGCGATCCGCAGTACACCCGTCGTAGCTAGGAGTGATATATGGATCTTAGCCTTGTTAAAATTAATTTTGTTATAAACAAACGGGTAATTATTTTAACAAGGATCATTTAATTCAAATTACTAAAATAAAGTCTTCTTTTGATAGATGTCGAACAACAACAACTCGAATTCATCAATGTCAAACTTTTGTTTGAAAGGGCTCCTCGAGAAGGACAAGCTTACGGGCTTGAACTACATGGACTGGCTTCGCAACCTGAGAATTGTTCTCAGGATGGAAAAGAAGCAAAGGGCCATAGAGGAGCCGCTCCCTGAGGCACCTGCTGCCGGAGCATCTCGTGCGGTTCGGGAAGAGTAAGTGAGACGTCTAACCGAATCAAACGAGGCCGCTTGCCTTATGTTAGTGACCATGGCACCTGAACTCCAAAAGGGTATGGAGAGCCTTGGGGCATATGACATGATCAACCAGCTGAGGGAAATGTTCCGGCAATAGCCTAGGCAAGAGCGGTTTAACGCAGTCAAATCTCTGGCAAGTTGCAAAATGGCCCCAGGTAGTAGAGTCAGTGTACATGTTCTACAAATGAAATCGTACGTTGACCAACTGGAGCGTCTTGGTTTCCCTATAAGGCAGGAGCTTGATACGTATTGTATCCTAAACTCACTGACTAGTTCATATGATCCGTTCGTTCTGAACTATAATATGAACAATATGGTTACTATAATGAAGCTCCATGGCATGCTTAAGACCACTGAGTCTAACATGGCCAAAGCTAAGACTGCTGCCTCTGTGTTAGCATAAGGGAGGGAGGTGTGAAGAAGAAAAAGACTTCCTCAACTAAAGGCAAGGGGAAGGGAAAGGCTGTACAGCCTAACCTTGTTCCTAAGGCAAAAGGTAAAAGGAAACCCCAATCTGACGTACCTTAATCAAAGACTCCTGAGGATGCTATATGCTTTCACTGCAAGGAGGTAGGACACTGGAAGCGTTCCTGTCCTAAGTACCTGGAGGAGCTGAAGAAGCTCAATGCTAATAGAGCATCAACTTCAGGTATGTATATGATTGAACTCTATAGTACTTCTGCTTCTAATTCCTGGGTGTTGGACACAGGATGTGGTACTCACATTTGTACTGATGTGCAGGGACTTAAAAGAAGTAGGAAGCTGAGACGTGGGGCGCTGGACCTGATCACGGGCAACAAGCAGATTGTTTCGGTTGACGTGATAGAAAATTATGAACTTTCTTTTTCATCTGGATTATCTATGGTTTTAATTGATTGTTGCTACTCGGCCGATATGGCGAGAAGCATTATTTTCTTTTATGCTTCTTTTAAGGATGGATTTGACTTTGGGTTTGATAATCGATCAATTCTTGTTTATAAGAATAATGTGCTATATTAAAGCTAACCTATGTCATGGAATTTGTGAAACAAGTATAAAGGTTAGAGAAAATCAAAGTTCAATTCATAATGTTGAATCGGCTCAATCCAAAAATGGTTTGGATAAGTCGTATTTGTGGCACTGGCGTCTTGGTCACATTAACAAGAAACGCATCACCAAACTCTAAGTGGGTGGGATTTTGGAATCATTCGACCAAACATCGAATGATGAATGTGAATCTTGTCTTTTGGGAAAGATGACAAAGACACCGTTTACAGGAACATGTGAACGGGGCTAGGATCTGTTGGACATAGTACACACTGATGTATGTGGGCCATTCCGATCAGTCACAAGACACGGTGAGAGATACCTTGTGACCTTCACTGATGATTTCAGTAGGTATGGATATGATTAAACATAAGTCTGAAACCTTAGAGGTGTTCAGGACGTTCCAAAACGAAGTAGAAAAACAACTAGACAAGAAGATTAAGATTCTCAGATCCGATAGGGGTGGTGAATATCTTAATCAGGAGTTTCAAGATCATCTAAGGAATTGTGGCATAATTGCACAATTTACTCCACCCAGGACACCACAACATAATCGTGTAGCTGAGAGGAGAAACCGAACATTGCTTCACATGCTTTGGTCCATGATGAGCCGAACAACACTTCTAATCAGTTTCTGGGGATATGCTCTTAAGACTGTAGCAAGGGTCCTAAATCTTGTACCAATGAAGAAGGTTTCCAAAACACCTTCTGAAATGTGGAGTGGGAAAGTTCCGTCACTCGCATATTTAAAAATCTGGGGTTGTGAGGCTTACGTACGTCGTGAAGCTCAAGACAAACTTGAACCCAGATCAGAACGGTGTAATTTTGTTGGATATCTAGCTGATTCTTTTGGATATTTATTCTATAAACCTTCCGAGAACAAAGTCTTTGTTGCTCGAAGGGCAGTTTTCCTTGAAAGGAAGCTGATGTCTAAAGAAATCAGTGGGAGCCGAATTGATCTTGAAGAAATTCAAGAGTCAACCAACATGGAATCTAACGTTGGCACTAGCTCTCAATAACAGGTTGTAGAACCTAAAGTTGTTGAACCTCAGCAAAGAGTTACTGAGGAATCTGACATTCAGCCACCACCTGTTCGCAACAACAGGTTCACAACTGTAGTAACTCTTTGCTAAGGTTCAACAACCATAGATAGAGTACATCATGCACCGGAAAGGTTAAATTTACTAATATCTGATGGTGATGATGCATTGGTAGATCTTGATGAGCCTACCAGTTATCAGGAAGCCATGGCGGGCCCTGAGGCCGCTAAATGGAAGGAGGCTATGGATGGCGAGATGCAATCCATGTACGATAATAAAGTCTGGGACTTGGTTGATCAAACACCCAGTCGAAAGACAGTGGGGTGTAAATGGATCTTCAAGAAAAAGACCGGCATGGATGGCAAATTACACACGTACAAAGCCAGACTGGTGGCAAAGGGTTATACGCAAACTCATGGTATAGATTATGATGAAACCTTCTCACCAGTGGCTATGTTGAAATCCATCAGGATACTTATTGCCATAGCTGCATTTCATGACTATGAAATATGGCAAATGGATGTAAAAACCGCTTTCCTTAATGGTAAGCTTCCTGAGGATGTGTTTATGACGCATCCTGAGGGTTTTGTACAGTCCGAACATCCTGATAGAGTGTGTAAGCTTAAGAAGTCCATTTATGGACTTAAGCAAGCTTCTCGTAGCTGGATCATCAGCATCAATGAGAAAATCAAAGAGTTTAGTTTTATGATGAGCGAAGATGAACCCTGCATAAATGTCAGATCTAGTGGGAGCATTGTAGTCTTCCTTCTATTTTATGTGGATGACATACTTCTCATAGGAAACGATATCCCTACTTTGCAAAGTGTAAAAACTTGGCTAGGGAAATGTTTTTCAAGGACATGGGAGATGCAACATACATATTAGGCATTAAGATCTATAGAGATAGATCCAGGCGTTTTATTGGTCTAAGCGAAAGTACATATATAGACAAAGTGTTAAAGAAGTTCAACATGTAGGACTCCAAGAAGGGGTTCATTCCTATGCAACATGGTTTGGCACTGAGCAAGGTCCAGTGTCCCAGTTCTAATTTGGAACAAGAACGCATGAGTCGGATTCCTTATGCTTCAGCTATAGGATCGATCATGTATGCCATGATATGTACTAGACCTTACGTGTCGTATGCTTTCAGCATGATGAGCCGATATTAGGCCAATCCAGGCAATGACCATTGGATAGCGGTAAAGAACATCCTTAAGTATTTGAGACAAACTAAAGAAATGTTCTTGGTTTACGGAGGTGCACAGAACCTCAGTGTAAAGGGTTTCACTAATGCTAGTTTCCAAACCGATAGGGATGATTCTTGCTCGCAATCGGGATTCATGTTTTTGTTGAACGGTGGAGCAATAACTTGGAAGAGCTCCAAGCAAAGCATCGTAGCAGACTCGACAACAGAGGCTGAGTACATTGCAGTCAATGAAGCTGCTAAGGAGGCCATGTGGATCAAAAAGTTTATCGGAGATCTCAGGGTAGTACCTACTATTCATGATCTTGTAGAGATCTTTTGTGATAACAAGGGTGCAGTCATTCTGGCTAAAGAACCCAGGTCACATAAGCGCACACGGCATATACTTAGGAAGTTCCACTACGTGCAGAAGATAGTCGAGGATGGAGACATTATTATCAGTAGAGTTAACACGGATGGGAACTTGGCTGATCCTTTTACCAAGCCCTTGTTGCAGACTAAGCATGATGCTCATACTAGGTTTATAGGGATTAGATCCGTTTGATTGCGACTTGTCATTATTTTGTTTATTTTAGTAGTTTTGAGATTGTGAAACTTATACATTTTCTTTATGATGTGTCGATATTATGATTGAGATTCTAATATGTTCTTGGAGCAGTTACTATCATTTGGTGTATTACTAAAGTTTCATTTTACATGTTTATTAACTTCCGTTAACTTTTAGTTCAAAATTTTCCACAGTCGGTCATTCTCCAATGGAAGGGGGTAGTGAATTAAGACTGATGTGGATTGTTAATTGATTATCCAATGGTTGGATATAGCATAGAGATGTAACTATACACTCACATGTACTTGATAGAGATCAAGTATTGGATCGACCCACACTTAGAGATTGCTTCATGTATCTTGTCACAAGCAATTCTATGATGGTAATATCTTATATCCTTAAGTAGAGATACATGAGATTCTTGGCACAATATATGTTATGCCTTGATATTTCTCCAACGTTGTCCGTAACAGGTGACTATAAAGGGAAACGTTGGGTGTAGCATGATTAGTTGGTAAAGAGATCTATGTAGTCAACACTATTTGTTCCTTTTATCATGGGATAAAAGCGATATCCATGGGCCCCTCGATGATTTGATGATGACAATAAATGTATGAATACTCAGACTGGATTAATGTTGGATTAATCTTGCAGTCTGGTTTTGAGTCACCACTAATCTCTATCGAGAAACGTAATAGTGAACAATACAGATTGACCATGTTCCATGTCAGGTGTTCATTAGGATATATGTGACAAAGGGATATTTGATCACTTGCCGATAGATCTGCTTAATGCAGAGATTATGCTTCATAGGGGCAATGGTGTATTTGTTTGATACTGACCATTGTCAATATTACTATTGAGTTGTTCTGACATGTGCAAGTGGGAGTCTGTTAGAGATATACCCACTGTCATAATAAAATAGTAACTATACTTAAACGTATGTTCCTATTGGGTCGCACACAAAGTCTGGTAATAAGTTTGGTCTTATCATTAATTAAAATTGTTTTAATTATGTTGGATTATGCCCGCTGACACACACACGAGTTGGTTTCATGACTGATGAAGCAAGGGCCTATTGGGTCACACCCAAAGTATCGATTTCGACATCACAGATGGTCAAATGAGAGAGAAAACCAGAAATTGGTTCTGGTGGGCTGAAGCACACCCGTTCCTCTATGAGGTACAGCCGTGCCCTACGGGCAGGCACGAGCCCAAGTCGGGCGTGACTTGGGCGTGGTCTGTTGCTAGGTACGCCCGTGCCCTGTGCCCGGTGGACAGGCACGAGCCCAAATCAGGCATGACTTGGGCGTGGGCAAGGCCGTACCTCTAGGGGTACGGCTGGGGCACGGGCGTACCAGTGGGCGTTTGGGCCGTGCCGGCAGAATTCGTGAATTGTTTAAAACTATTAAAACTGTACACTGACAAAACGGCAGGCACGCCCGTACCCTTTGGGGTACGCCCGTGCCTTCTGGTTTTTTTGGTCATAATTTGTTTTTGAAACAGTATATTTAAATACATTAAAATCCGGATTTTGGACTAGTCTTGATTCTGGTTATCCACACTATATTTTGATTCCTAATTCTATATGTTTTGTATGACTTGGCATGAAGTTCATAAAAACATATATTTTTAGGTGTATATATGAATATGCAATTTTAAAGGTGTATTAAAATTGCTAATGCATATGTACAAGGATTGCTTGTTGTGCCTTAAATGTTGTTTTGCAATCTTGATCAAAATATATTTGTTTGACATGGTTTTGTGGCACACCATTGTTTTCGTTTGGTTGTGTTTGTTGTGGTAGCCCGGTAACTTGATATGCCCATAGCCTTTGTGATGTTTGTGATTGGTTTTGGTTTTGGCTTCCGTGCCGTATTGTTGTAATATTTATATTTGGTGCGACTTGCATGTCATTTATTTAAATCTTTGTATTCGTAATAGATTATTAGGATCGCAACTTGCATGTCGTTTTCTTATTATTATGTACTCGTACTTAGATTATTTCAAATATATATTGCATCAAACCAATCGGGAGACACGGTGTTGGCGTCTTGACGAACCAAATCCGGGAAATTCGTCGGCGTGGAGATCGTGACGGAGCATTCTATGTGTAACGAACGAAAGTTCGAGATAATTATCATAATGTTATTTACCAAGAAATAAATAATATTTATGGAGTTTATTTATTTTAATGATAATTTAAGGATATTATTATTAATTTAATAAAATATTAAAAGTTAGAGAAAAACAAAAGAAAATATGAAATTCTGCATACGTCGCGACGCGACGCGTCGTTGGTAGTGTGCGTCAGCTAGTTACGTGTGTCAGACCATTACGTGTGGTAGACATGGCGTGTACCGCGACACGACGCGTCGGTGGGTCGCGACGCGACGCGTTCTCAGCGGTTCTATATATATGAGTTGTTTGGCTGCCATTTCCACACACAAACTTCAAGAGTCGTTACTCTGCCAAATTTACGAGATTTCCCGAGATTTTTGAGCCTACGTTAGTGTCGGGTTTCATTTGTAAGCGTATCTTTAGTTACGGGAGTTCGGAAACACCGTCGAGGGCGTAGTTTTAACCAAGGTTTCGCGTGGGTGAACCCGAGGGGTATATTTCTATCATATTACGCTTCTAGTTTGATTATTAAGATATACGAGCTGGATGCATGTCGTGTGTGTGCGTTTTACGAAGTTTATTAGCGTGTGACGCGTTAATCTTTGGTCGCGAGTTGTTTTTCGGCTTGTCTAAGTATAATAAGCTAGTTTAGGCTCGTTTAGGGTCTTTTGATCATGCTTCATAGGTTATTTGTGGCGTTTGAGTTCCTGCTCTTGACGATCCGTGAGCGTTGTTTGTCTTTTCGAGCTCGTACGTCTCGTTATGTGGACTAAGGTGAGTTCAATATTTCTTAAAACCGAGTACTAGACAAAAATGATATATTTTCAAATGTAATGATTTACTATAAAATGGTAAGATGTGTTTATATATTACCTATGCATGAAATATGTGACATATATATATATATATATATATGATTGTTACGTGTTATGAAATCGTATGATGATTATGCTATGTTATGAAGTTATGAGTTTTAACGTAATATTTATTTACGAGACCTTGGGATGGGGGTAGTCCAATCCTTATTAATGATGCCTAGTAGGTTGAACCTTCTAGGAAAAGTGCTAGCCATTTGTGGGTTACCGGACGTTCATGACAAGTCAGGGACAACGTGATGATGTATTTATACTCATTGGAATGATATTTGGTACTAGAGGTTGTACCTTATTAAATATCATGCGGGTGTGAGGAGGTGTAAGAGGTAAAACACTGTTATTACATCACCTGAACGGCATTGTGGAATACTTTGTATACCACGTCGCCGGAGTAGCGATAGCGAGAGATGTTACAGCCTAAGAATTACCGGAAGTCGCGCTCCAATGACTCTTAGACGGGTAATAACGTAACTCGTGAACCGGGTCTATATCTTGGGTTAAGATAATATCCCTAGACCATTAATGATGATTGTGATGATGATGATGATTATGATTTAAAGAATTACGATAATGGAGTATATGAAATAACTGTTTGAGGTACTATGATTAGTTGACCGTTATGTGCTAAATGTCAAATGATGGGTTGGTCAACTATGAGAATGGGCGGGAATGGATTATTATTTATTTTGATATTACCGCCTAAAGTATGTTATGTTTTAATTGAACCTTTTCTTAACTCTATTGACTCACGAGGCTTTAAGCTGACACTTGTTTCTTGAAATGTGTCTTGTACTCGTGCAGGTTGCTTAGAGTTTGCTTGTGAGACAGGGACTTTGGGTAGTGTACTGTCTTAGATGATACCATTTTGTTTTATCGCATCAAACAATTTATGTCTTTATGATTAATGTTTTATGAACGTGATGTCGTGATTTTCAAACTGATGTAATCTCTTATCGTTTCGGTAAGATGTATTTTATGGCTAAAGACTTCCATTGCATGTTTTCTGATAAAATGGCAAGATTTTTGTAAATGGTAAATTTTGGGAAATCGCGGTCGTCACAAGTTGGTATCAGAGCCGCATTGTGAGCTAACTAAGCATTGAGTCCGATGCTTAGACTTACAACTGTTAACGGCTCATTAAGAAAGAACAGAACTTCTAAGGGGGGGAGGGTGTGTACTGAGTACTATAGGAATTCTAGATCTTTTCCTTATAGTTTAACTCTACCTCTTTTCCTTATAAGAATTCTTGTACATATCTACGATCTTAAGAAGTATATTTTCGAGTCATTTCTTGTGTCCTCCATATAAGATGGTGGTCACACACAAGAACAATGGCAAACACGGTACTAATCAAGGGAGTGGAGCTGGTGGATCACATCCACAACACGAGGATGAGGATGTGGGAAGTTTTCACTCACAACCACACGTTGAAACAATTCCAACTACTATCAAAGGGACTACGTCTACTAAGGAGTATACGGAAAGGAGTAGCTACAGTGGGGCTAGCACAATCAAAATTATTTCTTTAGAGCAACAGTTGAAGATTCGAGATAATCAAATAGCTCAAATGAGGGAGGATATGATAGCTGCGGGTCTCCTTAAAGAGACCACTGAACTAGACCAGAGTGATGAAAGTGAAGCAAGCAGTAAGGACAAACGCCATGGTCCTGAACCTCGTCAAAGGACTACGAAGGCAGAGGGTAGTTCGTTTAGAGCTTTCATGTGTTGCAAACCTCTAGTTTTTAAAGGAGATGAAGATCCATTGGTTTGTTCTCGGTGGTTGATGAAGATGGAGCAAGTTTATGACTCAGGGGATTTTATTAATCAACAACAGGTCTGTTATGCTATTCGGATGCTTGAGGGAGAGGCTCTTGAATGGTGGAACTCTGTCTACCAAAACCTTTCTGAGATAGTTCGGAAAGAGATTACTTGGTCCCAATTTGTTGAGAAGGTGCAGAATCGTTTATGCAATTTGGGTGCACAAAGGCGAGCTGAGAGAGAATTTTTGGAGTTGAAGAAAGGGATGATGTCGATCAGCAAGTATAACACGTCTTTCTCAGATAAGCTTACTTTTGCCAGGAGACTTTGTCCTGATGAAGCTTCTTTGGTAAACCAGTATATGGGAGGTTTACTGTTTGAGTACCGGTCTGCTATCCGTAATAAGTCTACCCTGGATGCGGCAATGGAGGAAGCGAGGAATATTGAGGAAGACTTGGGTTTGAAGAATCTAGTCAGCGGAGAGAAGAGAAAGTGGGATGGCCATCTAGGTCCTCAAAGAAAAAGAAGTTTGGGTCCGAGGGCAAGAAGAAGGACCCAAATTTCTGCAAGACTTGTCACTCTTCCCATAAGGGTCCCTGCACTAAAAGCACTATGAGTTGCAGGAGGTGTGGTAAGATGGGGCACACTAGCTTCGAGTGCACAAGTTCTGAACTTATGTGCTATTATTGCAAAGAGATGGGGCACATGGCTTCTGCCTGCCCGAAACTGAAAAACAAGAGTGTTGATGGTAGCAAGAAGCCTGCTGCGGGTAAACCTACTGGACGAGCTTTCAAGATGACTACCGATGATGCTCACAAGAATGATGAGGTGATTTCTGGAACTTTTATGATAAATTCTTTGCCTGCTAAAGTACTATTTGATTCTGGTGCTAGTCGATCTTTTGTTTCGCATGCCTTTTGTGCTAAATTTGATAAACCCCGTAGTACTTTGGACTCGGCTTTAGTTGTTGAGATTGCGGTTGGAAAACCCATTACTATTCGTGATAAGTTTAATGATTGTGTTATTTCTATTGATGGCAATGATTTTATGGTGACACTACTTCCTCTAGAGATAGAGAGTTTTGATGTAGTAATAGGTATGGACTGGATGTCTAGTCTTAAGGCTGAAATTATTTGTTCTAAAAAGCTTGTACGCATACCTCTTTCTACTGGAAAGTTTGCTATTGCATTTGGAGAAAGGTGCCCGGGAAGTCCGATTCTACTTTCGGTGATGAAAGCACACAAGTGCTTATCCAAAGGTTGTTCAACATTATTGGCTTACGTCATATCTTCTGCAAACAAGAAGGTCGAATTACGGGATATGGAGGTGGTAAAGGATTATTCGGATGTTTTTCCCGAAGATTTGCCCGGATTACCGCCGACACGTCATGTTGAATTTCAGATTGATCTTGTTCCAGGTGCAGCACCGATTGCTAAGGCACCTTACTGTTTAGCTCCGTCCGAGATGAAGGAGAAGATGACCCAACTACAAGAACTTTTGGATAAGGGTTTCATTCGACCAAGTTCCTCACCTTGGGGAGCGCCAGTTTTGTTCATTAGAAAGAAGGATGGAACCATGCGGATGTGCATTGACTATCGGGAGTTGAACAAGGCTACGGTTAAGAATAAGTACCCTTTACCAAGAATAGATGATCTTTTTGATCAATTGCAAGGTGCTTGTTACTTTTCGAAAATTGATTTACGTACGGGATATCATCAAGTGAAGTTCCGAGATGAAGATATTCACAAGACGGCTTTCAGAACTTGCTATGGTCACTATGAGTTTCTCGTAATGCCTTTTAGTTTAACTAATGCTCCGGCTGTGTTTATGGATTTAATGAACCGAGTTTGTCATCCTTTTCTGGACAAATCGGTTATTATATTTATCGATGATATTCTTATTTACTCTCGTAGTGAGGATGATCATCGCAGGCATTTGCGTGAAGTTCTTGATACCCTTCGCCAAGAGAAACTCTATGCCAAATTTTCGAAGTGTGATTTCCGGATGCGAGAAGTCCAGTTTTTAGGACACGTGATTAGTCAGGATGGATTGAAGGTAGATCTAGCTAAGATCGAGGCGGTCGAGAAGTGGGAGTCGCCCAAAACTCCAACTGAAATTCGAAGTTTCTTGGGTCTAGCCGGTTATTATAGGAGATTCATTAAGGATTTCGCAAAGATAGCGACCCCTATGACCCGTTTGACAAGGAAGACAGAACTCTTTATGTGGACTGAGAAGCAAGAAAATGATTTTCAAACTTTAAAGAAGTGTTTGTGTGAAGCTCCTATTTGATCCTTACCAGAAGGTAATGAGGACTTTGTTGTATATAGTGATGCATCCTACTCGGGTTTGGGATGCGTTCTTATGCAACGAGGGAAGGTAATTGCCTACGCTTCAAGGCAATTGAAAGATGCAGAATTGAATTATCCGACTCACAATTTAGAGCTTGTAGCTGTAGTCTTTGCTCTTAAATTGTGGCGTCATTACTTGTATGGAACAAGGTGTGTCATCTACACCGATCACAAGAGTCTACAATATATTCAAAATCAGAAGGAACTGAATATGAGGCAGAGGAGATGGATGGAACTTTTGATAGATTACGATTGTGAGATTAGCTACCATCCAGGTAAAGCTAACGTGGTAGCTGATGCGTTGAGCCGAAAAGAACCGAGGTCATCCTACCGACTTAAATCTATGGGTATTATTGTTAGATCCGACATCTTTGAGCAGATTCGAACCGCTCAAATTGAAGGGTTGAAGGAAGAGAAGTTAAAAGACGAAATCATGGTTAAACAACATGCGGATTTAACTGAAGATAACCACGGGTTGAAGACTTTCAAGGGTCGTGTTTGGTTCCTAAAGTCAGTGGTGTTCGTGACACTTTGTTACGCGATGCTCACCGTTCTAAATATTCTATTTACCCAGGAAATACTAAGATGTATCTTGATCTAAAAGCCAACTTTTGGTGGCCGGGTATGAAAGTAGATATTGCCGATTATGTGCCAAGGTGCGTGACGTGCTCTGAAGTCAAGGCGCAGCACCAGAAGCCGTATGCGGAATTACAACAACTTGAGATACCAGAATGGAAATGGGACAAAATCACCATGGATTTTGTTACCAAGTTGCCCAAGACTGCTCGTGGAAATGACATGATCTGGGTAGTTGTTGATAGGCTAACCAAAAGTGCTCACTTCTTAGCCACCAAGGAGAACGAAAAGTTGGAGAACTTGGCTAAGTTGTATATTCGCGAGATCGTCATGAGACATGGGATACCTTTATCGATTGTCTCGGATCGAGATAGCCGGTTTGCATCAAGGTTTTAGCATAAATTGCAGGAGGAATTAGGTACGCGAGTGCACTTGAGCACGGCGTATCATCCTTAGACGGACGGCCAGAGCGAAAGAACGATTCAAACTTTGGAAGACATGTTAAGAGCTTGCGTGATAGAGTATGGCGGAAGTTGGGATTCTCACTTACCTCTAGTAGAATTCGCATACAACAACACTTATCGTGCAAGTATTGGTATGGCTCCGTTTGAAATGCTTTATGGTAGAAAATGTCGCACTCCTACCTGTTGGTTAGAACCGGGTGAAAAGCAGTTTGCGGGTCCGGAAATTGTTCAGCTCACTGCAGATAAGGTAAAAGTGGCCCGTGAACGTTTAAGGGTAGCTCGGGAGAGACAAAAGAAATACTCCGACAAGAAGCACCGACCCAAAACTTTTGAAGTCGGTGAGAAAGTAATGTTGAAGGTCTCGCCCTGGAAGGGTATTACCCGTTTTGGGAAACGGGGTAAACTCAGACCTCGTTTTATCGGTCCGTTTTTGATACTTGAGCGTGTTGGAGAGCAAGCTTACAAACTTGAGTTGCCACAAGAGCCGGAGGGAATACACAATGTGTTCCATGTATGCTATTTACGATAATGCTTGGCCTAGGAACCAAGTATACTACCATTGGACGAACTTCGTGTTGACGGAAGTAAGAAATTGATCGAGGAACCCGTCGCAATCTTAGATCGTAAGGTCAAACAACTCCGAAAGAAACGGGTGAATTTGGTGAAGGTACAATGGAAGAATAAGCATGGTGGGGATATGACGTGGGAAACTGAAGACGAGATTAAGGCTAGGTACCCCCATTTGTTTTCTGAATCGATTCCGAGGACAGTATCTTTTTAAGGAGAGGAGAATTGTAACGAACGAAAATTCGAGATAATTATCATAATGTTATTTACCGAGAATAAATAATATTTATGGATTTTATTTATTTTAATGATAATTGAAGGATATTATTATTAATTTAATAAAATATTGAAAGTTGGAGAAAAACAAAAGAAATATGAAATTCTACGTGCGTCAGCTGGTTGCATGTGTCAGACCATTACGTGTGTCAGACTTGGCATGTGGCAGACTTGGCGTGTACGGAGAGTCGCGACGCGACGCGTCGGTGGGTCGTGACGTGTTCTCAGCGGTTCTATATATATGAGTTGTTTGGCTGCCATTTCCACACACAAACTTCAAGAGTCGTTACTTTGCCAAATTTACGACATTTCCCGAGATTAGGCTAAGGTTTCGCGTGGGTGAACCCGAGAGGTATATTTCTATCATATTACGCTTCTAGTTCGATTATTAAGATATACGAGCTGCATGCATGTCGTGTGTGTGCGTTTTACGAAGTTTATTAGCGTGTGACGCGTTAATCTTTGGTCGCGAGTTGTTTTTCGGCTTGTCTAAGTATAATAAGCTAGTTTAGGCTCGTTTAGGGTCTTTTGATCAACCTTCATAGGTTATTTTTGGCGTTTGAGTTCGTGCTCTTGACGATCCGTGAGCGTTGTTTGTCTTTTCGAGCTCGTACGTTTCGTTATCTGGACTAAGGTGAGTTCAATATTTCTCAAAACCGAGTACTAGACAAAAATGATATATTTTCAAATGTAATGATTTAGTATAAAATGGTAAGATGTGTTTATATATTACCTATGCATGAAATATGTGGCATATATATATATATATATGATTGTTACGTGTTATGAAATCGTATGATGATTATGCTATGTTATGAAGTTATTAGTTTTAACTTAATATTTATTTACGAGACCTTGGGATGGGGGTAGTCCAATCCTTATTAATGATGCCTAGTAGGTTGAACCTTCTAGGAAAAGTGCTAGCCATTTTTGGGTTACCGGACGTTCATGACAAGTCCAGGACAACGTGAAGATGTATTTATACTCATGTCCTTTGAATGTTCTCGAGAAGGGAATTCGAGATTGCGGACTTGTATTGAAAATATAGTTATTCATGTTATCTTTAAACAACCTGAAATGAAGTGGATAGCTAGGTACAATCCACAGGGCTCCACTACTTAGTGGATTTCCTATGTGTCACTAAACCTTCTTTCATTCATATATGTATAGGGAAATAGTTCATGGTCTCTCTAGACAGTGGATGCTCTAGAACCATGACAGTTAACAAAGCCCTGCCCACAAACTACAAGAAGGGAAAGGGTCCCAAGGTGACCTTCGGTGATAACAACCATGACCAAACAAAAGTCTATGGTGAACTTCATAATGGGAACCTCAAGTTGTCAAAAGTTTCATATGTTAAAGGACTGAAATATAATCGCATAAGCATAAGTCAATTGTGTGATGGAGATAATGAGGTCTACTTCACAAAGACAGGGGGTTCCATAATTAATCAAGAAGGAAAGACTGTATTAACTATTAAGTGCCAAGAGATCAAAGGATATATATGAAGGTATTTGTTTGGCATAAACGAGTAGCAACGGAAGCAAGATATAATACAAAACTCTAAGCTAGCCAAACAAACACACATGCCATGGACCAACATCATAACATGAAGTTGCAACTAGAACATAATAAACAAGGTAGAAGAAAGATTATACCATCATACAAGATCACCACAAGCTTTCTTCTTTGTCAAAGTGTGTAGAATTCAAAAAGAATTCCTCTAGTGAAGTCCACCCCAAGCACACTTGATTCCCCAATGCTAGTAGGTTGGTGTAGACACCAAAACAACACAATTCAAGAACAAGCAACACCTTTGTGCATCAAAGTTTGATCACAAAGTGTATATTACCTTCTCTAGTGCACCAAATTTGATCACCAAGAAGAATAATCAATAGAGAGAGTATCAACACATGCATAAGACTCTAGAACTCCCAAAGTTCTGTTCTAGAGACATATGAATCGTGGCTTAGCATTCACTCACATTAATCCCATTAAAAAGAGTGTTTAAAGTTGTTTATTCTGTTGTTACAGGGACTGTACACAACCGGTTTTGGTCAACACGGCCGTATAGGCCCAAGGTCCACGGCCTCAATTGGGCCAAGATAGCCCGTGTCTAACAGGCCCAACACGGCCCGTGTTCACCTACATGGCCGTGTAGGCCCAAAGCACACGGTCTCTACTTGGGCCAAAACGCCCCGTGCTAGTTGGGCTAGACACGGCCTGTGTTCAAGAACACGGCCCGTGTTCAAGAACACGACCCCTGTACCATCCTGCCAAAACCCATTTTGGCCTTTCTCTCTCTTTTGCTTGATCGTGTTGTCAGAATCAATACTTGGTGTGTGACCCAATGGCCTATACTTCATCAGCAATGCTATTAACTCATTCGTGTCAGCGGGCATATTCCAACAGACTCCCACTTGCACGGATGTCACACAAGTGTAAGTTATATATTCTTGTTGCTTCAAAACTTGAACACCAGGTGTATATCAAAACTAGAGAGAAAGTTCTTCAAGAAGCAAAGCTATCACCCTTAAAATAACAACCAAAAAGCCATATGTTCGTAACATATGAAACTCCCTAATAACTCAACATTAATCACATTAAAACGAGTATTAAAGGCTGTTGATTATGTAGTTGCAACGTACGGGCACGCCCGTGCCATATATGGCACGGCCGTGCTTGCCCAAAAGACCACGGCCTAGCCCATTAGACACGCCCGTGCCTCACATGGCATGGCCGTGCCTCATCCTGCCAAAACACATTTTGGCCTTTTCTTTCTTTTGCTTAATCGTGTTGCCGGATTCTTGGTGTTTGACCCAATAGGCATATACCTCATCAGCAGTGCTATTAACTCATGCGTGTCAGTGGGTATATACCAACAGACTCCACTTGCACGTGACATGACTACGAAAATTATCAAAAAAAATAGAGCGGCCTCTAGAAAGACATCTATGCTCCCAAGTCAGTATAGGGTATGCAACTCTTGACAAGATCCCAATCATAAAATGATTGTCCTAAAGATAAATGATTATGTACATCCCTTTGTTCGCGATATCCTATGTGAACACAAGGCATGGAATAAAGTCAACCTTCAGATCGTTCACGATTATGTTTCTCAATTCTAGATTAGTGGTGACCACCACCAAACCAAGTTAACATTGATCCATCATCAATATAACTTGAGCACGGCCATGCATATGAACGTCAGCACTCAATCATCGAGGGGCCCATGGATATCTTCTCTATACATAGAGGAACAAATTCCTTTTGACTACATAGTCCCGCCACATATATAATACTCTACCCAATCATCTCCCTTATAACGACCAGTTACGGACTGCGTTAGAAAACGATCAAAGCAAAGCAGACCTATGCTTTGGAATCACATGTATCTCTAGTTTAAGGATGAAACTCCATCATCATCCCGAGTTACTTATGACCAGAACCATGAAGCGAACTCGGGTGCGGGTCCTCCAATCACTTGAAACCCCTTTCAAGTATAGGCAAGAATCACGTTTAACAAAACCAATTCTTTACCTCAATCTTAATTTATACTTCCTTCCAATAAAGTATGACCGATTGTGGAGATTTTAGAATGAATAACATTCTCGGAAGTGTTTAAACATGCTAAGATGGAACACAATAAGGATTCATAAAATACCCGCCCTCGGTGTATAATTAAATCTCCATTTAATAATCGACATAGTATGAATTGCAATACTGCTTAACGTCCCCAAAATATAATTGTAAATCAAACATAAACCAAAACATATTCAAGCCAAGTTACATGCATTAGAAATGCTAATGGACCAAGTATGACAAACATCACTAGCCCATAACAACGGCTTAACTAGTGGATTTGTACCACAACATCCACAAATACTTTTGTTATTCAATTATATCTCTTTTGACAAGACTACTTCAAAAGTATGAATCAAAGAGATCTTACTTTTCAAAAAGTTAAAGTAATCACATCCTAATTGTCTCAAAAGGCCATAATAGGGTTAGTGATACTTTAAGAATTAACAAACAACACAACAAGTTAGGATCATCAACTTTGATCAAAGATCAACAGTTATCCTAGGAAAAACACGCATTAGAGTAACTACTTACTCCAAGCCTATTCTAGTCGTCAAACACCAAGAACATATCTCTATATTTCTTGAACTAAATAGTATCCAATTTTGTATGTCCTAAATGCCCTTATGAAGCAGTAATTCCTGAATTAGGTTTGCAGATAACCTAATATCGGGACATTATCTTCCATAGACATTTAACACTTGGAATACAACAAAGCTCCCACTAGCCCTGACATACATAAAAGGTTTGATCAATTCTTCTAGAAAACTCGTCGCTATGATTTCCTAATAGTAAGCAAAGATATTTCCTGTAAGATACTAGCATAAGTCGGAATTGGACTTATCCACTTTTGTAGACAGAACACGGATACTACGGACGTATATTAAGACCCTCAGAGAGTGATATAAGCACTTCCTCCTCATATCATTTCATGACGAAACGCGGTCATTAATATCCACGAGTATCAAACATTCTTCAACATAGCCACTAGGACAAGTTTCGCTTTCGTTATTCTTTGTGGTGTGCTTGAACGGATTATCCACAAAATGTGATCAGTATCCAACAAGCCTATAATCCTCTCACAAACTCCGGTGAAGGATCTCATAATCATCTTAGCCTAATAAACAAGATCAACATCAAAGCGTTTAGCCCAAGGCTAAACTATTCCGAGACCCCAACAACATGGATCTAGGTGATATATTTCTTGTTTATGTGGTAAAGTTGATTATCACACAAAGATGGTTTATCCAAACTACTTTGGATTAAGAATCAATTATCATGAATATTCTATTACTTGTAACAAAACCTCGTGTACCATGACATGGAAATTTTGAACAAAATATCTCACAACAAATTTCTATAATAAATTTCGTATTTTAAGAATAAACTCATGGTCACCACATGTAAAGTTGTGTGCCACGCAGGGCAAAACAACACATGAGCTATGACATAAAAACCTTGAATAAATAACGCTTTAAAAAGGTTTTACATCAATTCTTAAAACTTCAAAATTATGTCAACCGTAATTGAAAACGAGCATACAAAGAGATGTTACTTGCCACGCAGGGCAACAAAATAAAGTAATAAATAAACCGGCGACAAAAGCGAGATCAAGTCTCCTTATCTTCTCTTAGAGGACAATCACCATGGTTTCCTCGTTCGAGATCCGGTTCTTCATGCTTTTCTCTCACCAAAGGACCTACACTTTGTAACAAACATATTTGTGACAAACATGAGTCAATCAGCTCGGGTCAACTACCCAGCTTATATAAGAATAGCAATGAACCATGAACGCACCTGAAGATGGAAAGTTAACTCTCTCTTTCCTGAGAAGTTTTATATCCTCTCGGCACGTAGGGCAGGCGTGACAGCTCCAATTCCCAAATCTTCCACAGAAGTAGCAAACCACCTTTTCTTGAGTCTTTTCTTGTGGCACATTCTCTATGTCCTTCGACTCAATATCAAGGATAGGCTTGGAAACTCCAACCTTTCCTTTTAGGGTCGGTTTCTTCTTCCTTTTCTTTTGTTTCTTTAAGCCCAATACGGGAGTGGTTGAGGTGGAATTATGCTTGGCCATGTCAGACTCCGCAAACTTCAACATTCCATGCAATTCGCTTAAGGATTTCTCCATTCCTTGCATATGATAGTTTGTGACAAACTGATCATATGATGCGGGCAGAGACTGGAGTACAATATCCACAGCGAGCTCTCTCCCAATAGGAAATCCTAACCTCTCCATTTGGTCCACATTCGCCTTCATCTTAAGGACGTGAAGATCAACATTCCCGCCTTCCTGCAGCTTACAACCGACTAGGCTTTTAACACACTCATAGTGTTCCTGCCTAACTTGCTGTTGGAACATGTCCTTGAGCTTGTTTAACATATTGTACACACTCATGTGCTCGAGCTGCTTTCGCAAATCCGAGCTCATAGTTGACAACATGAAGTAGGCAACATCGCGCGTGTCCTCAACACGTTTTTCTTACCCGTATCGGACGGCCCAAGTCGCGTTGGTAGCAGGTGGCTCCGGAAGGGGTTCCTCAAGGATGTGCAACTTTGATTCATGGCGTAGGACAATCCTCAATTGCCTAAGCCATGCAATAAAGTTCACCCCCATGAGTTTCTCCCTTTCTAGGAACACACGAAGTGAGATGTTTGACGTGGTGTTGTTATGGTTTGACATCTATAAATAACAATAATACGAGTTTTGGTTAGTTTAGATAAACCTTGTTAAAATAATTACCCCATAGTTTTAGATAAAAATAATTGTTTATAACAAGGGCTAAGAACCTTATTTCACCTCGCACCGTGATGGGTTTACCGCGGATCACGTGGCGAAGCTATTTAGGCCGGTAACCATTTTACCAATTGTAATCTCTATTACAACTCTTAGACACTTGTGGGATCCGTTGACATCCATTATATCGGTTGGCATGTTTGATCCCTTCCTTACACCAATCTTAATATATAATTTTTGTTTAGCTCGTGCTTAGCTCGACAACTAATCAAGATTTATATACTAAAATTGTAAACCGTCCGACAAGACACACGGGTGGCACTCTCGACCATCAATTGGCTCGTGCTTAGCTTGACAACCAATTATGCGAGTTACCCCACTCACCTTCCACACAACTACGCATGGAATGACTCGTGCTTAGCTCGACAATCCTCCTTGTTTCGTTAGATTCGAGTGGTGTCGTCTTACGGATGGTGCGTGATTTACATTTTAAAAACGGGATTTTGTTTCCGGTTTATAAAAACCCTTTTGTGAATAAACAAAGTAAGTGTCAAAACGATTTTAAGCAATTTTTAAATATAATACAAAGTTTATATTTTCTTTGTCAATTCTATTCGCGTGAGATTGTTAACCATTGTGACATCCGTCACCAAAGCACGTTAACCAGTTTACACTCTCAAATTGTTATTAGGTTTCATGGGTTTAATTTCCCTTGAAACCCTAAAAATCCAAATGAGTGATGAGTATTAGAAGGTATATCCTCTTTACGCACTATTTAGACCTTGACATTTAGATAATCCTATAGCTACATGCCTAAGGTGTGTAACAGATTCGTTACATACACCTTGAATGCACATCAAGGGTGACACAAGTTCAAATATTAAATTGAACTCATGAGAATACAAGTACAATTCTTGGAACAGTTGTTATAAGTTCATAAACTCTATTGAGACTCGAATAATTTTAAAGAAGATTAATACACTAACAAGCAACCGTATGACACCAAAATAAAAGTAATAGTAATAATAACACAACAAATGAGTTGGCATTACAAACCAAATTTATAAAACTCTAGAACAAATCTTAGAAATCTAATAACCCTAACTAATGACATAAAATGTAACACATGGCAAGGTAAAGTGCATCACTTGCACTTCAACTCAAAGGAATGAAACAAAAAAAGAATATAAATATATAAAAATAAAAGTGAAAAAATCGGCCAAATGGGGGGGGGGGGAGGATTGAATTCAAAATTTAAAACCTAACCAAAATTAACTTGATCTCAATTTTAATGCATAGGCTCCTTTCCTAAATATCACACCCTCTCCTCCTCCATATATTATTATTTATAAGCTTTGTACGGTTTTCGAACCACTAAGATTAAGCATAAATAAAGAGGCGAGTCATTTAATCATTTATTATCTAGTTTACGTCTAACACGCATTGTTTAGTTACAAGTTTTCGTGCAACCCAAGCATACATGCAAAGCCTCTTTGAATGACTATGTGCAAGTATTTGTTTATTTTTATATGTTGTTAGAAAATAAAGGGAAGGGTTGTGTGAGCACCTCTAATAATGTATGATTCAAAATCATATAGACTTAGAATTTATGACCTAGATTTACTGCATGTTCTCATTTGATGTTGCCTTAGAGTAGGGCCAATAATTCGAATGACTATGTGATCTGTGTCATACATGGCTGAGTGTTCATAACTACCTAGACCTATAGGAAGTAGGGTATAGGCCTATATTAGTGAATTGGGATGATTATTAGTGAATATGGATGCATTGCGCCAGATCACCGCCATGAACACGTACCTAACACGAGGACACTTAAAGCATTGTGAAGAATCCTGTGAAATAGACTACAATCTCATGTTAAGATAGTGCGCAATAGACCGATATCTATAAATATACGGTAGAAAGTAGCCAAGTGCTATGACACATGACATACAAAATACTAAGAGCAATGATACTCATGATTTGTCTTCCGTTTAAATTATGTACTTGCCTTCGTATATAACATACCTCCAAGAAGATATAACCGCAACATAGGTCGTGGTGCTGGTAGCGGTGGTGCTACAAATGATAACAACGATAACCCTAACATTGTTGAGTTTATAGCCTAGCAACTTCAAGCCCTAATTCCTAACCTCGTCACCCAGATCAGCAACAACCTAGGTAATCAACATAACAACGGTGGTGGTGATGATAACACAAACCTTAGTGGTGTTGAAGTTAACAAAACGGGGAACGACCGAAATGATAATAAGAAAGCTAGAGTATCAACAGAGAATTCGTGGCGGCTAACCCTGCCAAGAAGGAGTATGCGGACCCGGCACCGAAGTGTGCAAAAATGTAATTATCACTATTTTCAGAATGTGCCATGTCGTAACCGCTTAGGGCACTATGCTAAGGACTGTAGGACCGGGGCAAAATGATAGCTCTAGTGAATACGGTGAACCCAGCAAGTAATCGAGGAGATTGTTTTGAATGTGGAAGTACCGACCAATACATAAACGCATACCCCAAACTAAATAGAGCACCTGCTCAAGGAGGAAACCGTCCAAATCAACCGTTGGCCATAGAAAGAAATTGCAATCAAGTTAACAATGGGAATAAAGCTCGTGGGAGAGCATTTGTTTTGGGTGCAAATGAAGCCCGCCTAGACCCAAACATTGTGATGGGTACATACTCTTTAAACAACTACTATGCTACTAGTTAATTGATTATGGTGCTGATTATAGCATTAGTTCCACTAGATTCGTGACTTTAGTGGATATGAAACCTAGTAACCCAGACACTAGTTATTTGATAGAGATAGCTAAGGGGTTGAAACCAGTAAGGTTATTTGTGAGTGTAACTTGGAATTTGGAAGGTGTTTCAAAATACAAGGCCGAAATCATTTGCCATGCGAAGATAGTCCGAATCCCCCTACTTTACGGCAAAGTGCTTAAGATTGACCCGAAGGAGAGTTGAAGCACTCTATGAGTACAAAAATGGAGGAAAAGAAACTCGAAGACATCCCAGTAGTCCAATATAGACCTTTGTTCCGCTTACCATCAATTGAGAGTGCATGAGTTTGACATCCCAAAGACCGCATTTAGGACTCGCTATGCACACTTTGAGCTCATTGTTATGCCTTTCGGATTAACTAACACACCCGCGGAGTTCATGGATTTGATGAACCGCGTATGCAAACCTTTTTTGGATAAGTTTATCATTGTCTTATTCGATGACATTTTGACCTATTCTAAGGCTAAGGAAGGACACGAAGTGCAATTGAGATTAATTCTGGAGTTACTTGGGAAGGAGAAGTTATTTGCCAAATTTTCGAAATGCGAATTTTGGTTGCAGGAAGTACATTTTCTCGGCCACGTGGTCAATGACAACGGACTTTATGTGGAACCCAGTAAGATTGAGGCCATAAAGAAATGGAGAAACCCTACGACACCCTTAGAGATCCGTTTATTCTTAGGATTGGCAGCCTATTACCGATGATTCATCGAGAATTTTTCAAAAATCACCAAGCCTCTCACCTTACTAACCCAAGAGGATAAGATATTTTATTGGGACAAAGAACAAGAATAAGTTTTTCAGACGCTAAAGGGCAAGTTGTGCAACGCTCCAATATTGACTCTGCCGGAAGGACGAAATGACTTCGTAGTGTATTGTGACGCATCGAACCAGGGTTTAGGATGCGTATTGATGCAACGGGGAAAAGTAGGTGCTTATGCCTCTAGACAACTAAGGATTCACGAGAAAATTTATACCACGGACGACCTAGAGTTGGGTGCAGTGGTATTTGCGGTCAAAATTTGGAGACACTACCTATATGTGATGAGAAGCATCGTTTACACCGACTATAAAAGCTTATAGCATATCTCCAATCGGAAGGAATTAAACATGATACAGAAACGATGGGTTGAACTCTTTAGCGACTACAATTATGAGATTGGTTATCACACGAGTAAGGCTAATGTAGTAGCTGATGCGCCAAGTAGAAAAGAAAGGATCAAACGTAGACGAGTTCGAGCAATGAGCATGACGATACAAACGGGAATAAAGGACAAAGTACTCGAGGCACAAATTGAAGCGTCTAAGGACCCAAGGGCTCCAGTGGAGCTAGTTCGGGGTTTAGATAAACAATTGAGGAAAAGAGAAGACGATGGATTGTATTTCATAGAACGAATTTGGGTTCCAACAACGGGAGGTGTGAGAACCTTGATTATGGATGAAGCTCACAAGCCAAGATACTCCATCTACCCAGGAGAGGACAAGATGTATCGTGACCTAAGAGACATGTTTTGGTGGTCTGGTATGATGAAGGACATGGTTACTTATGTTAGCAAGTGTCTTACCTGTTCAGAAGTAAAGGCTGAACATCCAAGACCCTCAGGAATGTTGCAGTAGTCGGAGATCCTAGAGTGGATATGGGAAAAAACATAACTAGGGACTTCGTTATAAAAATTGCTCAGAAATAGTAGTGGACATGATCTGATTTGGGTTATCGTGGATAGAATGACAAGGACAGCTCATTTTCTAGCGATCCATGAGGATTACAAGATGGGTAAGCTAGTAAGGATTTAAGACAACGAGATCATGGCAAGGCCGTGGGACTTGTATTATTATATCTGACCGAGATAGCTGATTTACATCGCTATTTTGGAAAACACTATGGAAAGCTTTGGGAACAAGACTAGACATGAGTATGGCTTACCATCCACAAACCGATGGTCAAAGCGAGCGTACAATCCAGACTTTAGGAGACATGCTTAGGGAATGTGTGACCGATTTCAGAGGAAGTTGGGGACTCATCTATCTTTAATTAAGTTCTCCTATAACAACAGTTATCGCACAAATATTAAGTGCGCCTCGTTTGAGGCAAATCGCCACTGTTTGGGTTGAAGTTGGGGAAAGTCAGTTGATAGGAACATAAATTGTACAAGAGACGACCGACAAGATCCTTCGAATCAAGGAAAGACTTAAGACTGCAAGATATCGCCAGAAGAGTTACGCCACTAATCGGCGTAAACCCTTAGAATTTAGTATCGGTGATCGAGTACTACTAAAGGTATCACCATGGAAAGTGTGTAGTACGTTTTGGTGCAAAATGGAAAATTAGCACCAAGGTACGTGGGACCTTTCGAGATCATTCAACGTATCGGTCCAGTGGTTTACAAGTTAAGACTACCACAAGAACTCAGTGGTATACATGACACGTTTCACGTACCCAATGTGAAGAAATGCTTGGCAGATGTGGATCTGCATGTACCGTTGGAGGAAATCAAGCTAGACTCTACTTTGTTTTTTTTGTGAGAAACCTGTAGAAATCCTAGACCGGAAGATCAAGCGTTTAAAAAGGAGTAAAATTCCGATAGTCAAGGTCCAATGGAACTCGAAGTGAGGACCAGAGCTTACTTGGGAATGGGAGGACCACATGAAATCCAAATACTCATACCTATTCGATCCGATAAGCTCTAGTAGAAGTACAAATTGAAATTTCGAGACGAAATTCTTTCAACTGGGGAATGCCGTGACATCCGTCACCAAAGCAGGTTAACCAGTTTAGACTCTCAAATTGTTATTAGGTTTCATGTGTTTAATTTCCCTTGAAACCCTAAAAATCCAAATGAGTGATGAGTATTAGAAGGTATATCCTCTTTACGCACTATTTAGACCTTGACATTTAGATAATCCTATAGCTACATGCCTAAGGTGTGTAACAGATTCGTTACATAAACCTTTAATGCACATCAAGGGTGACACAAGTTCAAATATTAAATTGAACTCATGAGAATACAAGTACAATTCTTGGAACAGTTGTTATAAGTTCATAAACTCTATTGAGACTCGAATAATTTTAAAGAAGATTAATACACTAACAAGCAACCGTATGACACCAAAATTAAAGTAATAGTAATAATAACACAACAAATGAGTTGGCATTACAAACCAAATTAATAAAACTCTAGAACAAATCTTAGAAATCTAATAACCCTAACTAATGACATAAAATGTAACACATGGCAAGGTAAAGTGCATCACTTGCACTTCAACTCAAAGGAATGAAACAAAAAAAAATATAAATATATAAAAATAAAAGTGAAAAAATCGGCCAAATGGGGGGGGGGGGGGGGGAAAGGATTGAATTCAAAATTTAAAACCTAACCAAAAGTAACTTGATCTCAATTTTAATGCATAGGCTCCTTTCCTAAATATCACACCCTCTCCTCCTCCATTCATTCCTTCTAGAAAAACGATTTCTCCATACTCTCCCTCTCTTTGATTTGCTCTTCAAAACACAAGAAACAAGCAAGAAATCAAGATAACACAAGGAACAAACAAGAAACAAAGAAGAAACAAAGAAGAGAACATAAGGAATTCGGGTCTTAAGGTAAGAACTACAAATCTCTACACCTTCTTTCTTTTTATGTATTTAATTGAAAACCCTAAGTGATGAATATAAAAGAAATATATAAGAAACAATACAAACATATATAAAACAAGGATTTTGATGAACAATATGCAAAACACAATCAAAAGGCTAAAACTTTTTATTTGAAGATGAGAAACATAAAACCTAGAATCTGACAGAAACTTTGAGTCGTGTTTAAAAGGTCATAACTTGGGCAATTCGTGGATTTTTCTATCGTATTTTAAGTCTAAACAGAAGTACTTTGAGTCTACTTTCTACTCCAATTGGTCTCATCTCAAAACAATATCGTTTGGTCGTCCAAACAGATTAAAACATTTTGGTGTGCAAATCGGGATTTTTGGGACAGAAGCATAGGTAACTTACCCGCACTATAAAACTCTTATTTTGATGAATAAAACCGTGAGATCCATACAAGACCTTTACGTGTCTATGGAGTTCTGTAAAAATTTTGGAAATTAATTCGTTCGTTTACTATTTTAAATAGAAATAAACTTTCTATCACATAAAACAGTGGTATTTTCGGGTTAGTCTATTATCATGAATTTGTTTTAAAAGTAATAAATTCTGGAAAAAATTAGGGTTTCATCTAGGGATTCGGAAGTACATTTCATAAAAATTTAGGAATTTAACTAGGTTATTTAGAGTGGTTTAGAAATACAAAATGGGACTACAAATTTCGCCAGAAAACTACTTGAATCCTAAAAAGTCTTTCTAAAAGAATTAAAATAAAATAATGGAATTTATAACAAATCTAAGTAATAATACAAGTATACCTTACATAAGAAAGGCATTATTCAAATTATTGGATACAATACGATGGCAATCTATCAAATTTAGATTGCTACCTAAGAGTTTCACACCATAAACTAATGTCACGAAACCTATTGTAGATCTTTGAGCGGGATTTCATCTCACTAGCTACTATCAACCCTCAAGGTGAGTACTCGTCGCTCCTTTTGCATGTTTTTCTTGGGGGAAAATGACACTCAATGAATTGCTTTATTTTTCATGCCGTGAATTGAAATTCTTTTCTTTTTGACAACTTGGATTATGTGTTACATGCTTGTGTGAACCCGATTATGGATTATGTCAATCAAACTAACCCGATGATGGGTTAAGTCAATCAAATTAACCCTGTGATGGGTTAAGTCAATCAAACTAACTCCGTGATGGGTTAAGTTTAACCCCGTGATGAGTTTAGTTGATCAAATGAACCCGGTGATGGGTTAAGTCAAATGAATTCAATTTACCCAACTTAGTGCTCCAGCTGGTAGGCCTTGTTAGATGACAAGTATCAAATGGACAATGTGGTCCGGTTATCATTATTCAAAATGGACAGTGTGGTCCGGTTATCATTATTCAAAATGGACATTGTGGTCCGGTTATCATTATTCATATTGGACATTGTGGTGCGGATATCATTATTGCGAGTATGTGTTACACTATATCCATTGTCAAACTAATGTATACATGGCAAATCAATTATTTTGTTTAAACCTGCGAGCTCACCAACCTTTGTGTTGACATTTTTAGAGTGTTCATTTTCAGGTAATACTTACGCTAACGCATAAGGAGCCTAGAAGACTCTAGACGGACCTTAGCGTGTCTCATAGCGAGAACCGAACTATTAATATTAATTTGTGATGTGGGTGTTTGTTAACACTTAAAATTGTTATATGGTTTTAGGCTTGTCGCCCGTATACTTGACCCGGGTTGTGGGGTTTACATTCGCACGATCATTTACTTTCGTTGATTGTCTATGTTGCCGTGGAACCGACTTAACACGGAACAAGACTCCTCTTGTGTCGGGGAAACGTCGTGACACGTTGGATTAATTGCATTTAGTGATTTTCTCTATTTTATATCAATGTGTTATGACGATCCTCTCCGTCACACTTCGCGATTCCGCCTTGGCGGGGTGTGACAACCATTTTAACATAGAATATATATAAACGACACGCAGGTCGCATTCCTACACTATTTATACAAATACACGGAATGAAAGAAACGGCGTGCAAGCCGCACCAACAAATAAATAAACAATTAATTACATCAATACGGCAGGTAAGCCACCAAAAGACCAAATCAATCAACCACCACAACACATAGGTCTAAGGGAATATTGTGTTACCGAATTAACCAAATGCAACATAAATGAAACATGGTGTGCCACACAAAACCATGATACAAATATATATTTATATTTTAGTTAAGATCGTCAACAACATCAAAGGCAAGATAATGACAATCCTTGTACATATGCATTAGTGTACCAAACCATTTTTGTGACACATATTCATATATACATTTATAAGTATATATTTGTGTACACTTCATGCCAAGTTACAACAAATATATAAATATAAAAACTAAAATATTAACAAGGCTACAAATATGGCAATTCTAGCACCACAAGAGTACAACAAGAGTCTCAATGAAAAACCAATTTTAAGAAAACAATTTTCTTATATAAAAGTATTAATATGGCTTTTCGAGACTTGATGTAAAAAACTAACATATTAGGTAGGCTACAAATATACCAATTTTAGCCTAACATGAATCTATATGAAAAACCATTTCTAGAAAACAAGTTTCTAATATAAAAATATTTATATGAATATTATGTAGGCTACAAATATATCAATTTTAGCCTAGCAACCATCTACACGGAAAAACATTTCAAGAAAACAATTTTCTTATATGAAACATTTATATGGTTTTTCTAGACTCGTTAGTGCAAAGCCATGTCAGATATGGCTCTGATACCACTGAAGGTATTTGTTTGGCATAAACGAGTAGCAACCGAAGCAAGATACAATACAAAACTCTAAGCTAGCCAAACAAACACATATGCCATGGACCAACATCTTAACATGAAGCTGCAACTAGAACATAATAAACAAGGTAGAAGAAAGATTATACCATCATACAAGATCACCACAAGCTTTCTTCTTTGTCAAAGTGTGTAGAATTCAAGAAGAATTCCTCTAGTGAAGTCCACCCCAAGCACACTTGATTCCCCAATGCTAGTAGGTTGGTGTAGACACCAAAACAACACAATTCAAGAACAAGAAACACCTTTGTGAATCAAAGCTTGATCAAAAAGTGTATATTACCTTCTCTAGTGCACCAAATTTGATCACCAAGAAGAATAATCAATAGAGAGAGTATCAACACATGCATAAGACTCTAGAACTCCCAAAGTTTTGTTCCAGAGACATATGAATCGTGGCTTAGCATTCACTCACATTAATCCCATTAAAAAGAGTGTTTAAAGCTGTTTATTCTGCTATTACAGGGACCGGTCAACACGGCCGTGTAGGCCCAAGGTCCACGGCCTCAATTGGGCCAAGATAGCCCGTGTCTAACAGGCCCAACACGGCCCGTGTTCACCTACACGGCCGTGTAGGCACAAAGCACACGGTCTCTACTTGGGCCAAAACGCCCCTTGCTAGTTGGGCTAGACATGGCCCGTGTTCAAGAACACGGCCCGTGTACCATCCTGCCAAAACCCATTTTGGCCTTTCTCTCTCTTTTGCTTGATAGTGTTGTCGGAATCAATACTTTGTGTCTGACCCAATAGGCCTATACTTCATCAGCAGTGCTATTAACTCGTTCGTGTCAGCGGGCATATTCCAACAATATATACTATTGATATGTTCTCTGGTGATCCCATAAAAGAAACATGATTGTATTTCAAAATACTAGAGGATACAAACTGGCTTTGGCACAAAAAGCTTTCCTACATAAGTTTCAAAAATATCAACAAGCTTAGCAAAGGTGAACAAGTATCAGGATTGCCTTCAATTACATATTCCAAGCCTAAACCTTGTTCTACTTGTAAAAAGGGAAAGCAACATAAAACACCTTTTCCATCTAAGCAAACCTTCTCTATAACTGAACCATTCTACATGCTGCACATGGATCTATTTGGCCCATTTGCAACTTCAAGTTTTGGTGGAAGTAAGTATGCTCTTTTTTTAGCTGATGAATTCTCAAGTTACACTTGGGTATTCTTTCTTATAGCTAAAAGTGAGGATGCTGAAGAAATCATTTGCTTTATCAAGAAGATGGAACTGATAGACAACAATCTGGTGAGGATGTTGAGAAGTGATCATGGAACTGAGTTTATAAATCAAACTCTGGAAGCATCCTGTGATGAGAAAGGGATATCTCAAAAATTTTCGGCTTCAAAAACCCCACAACATAATGGTATAGCTTAAAGGAGAAATAGAACATTAATTGAGGCTGCACGAACAGATCCTTGGTTATAAAAAGGCATAACTAGACTCCTTATGAAGTGCTAAAAGGAAGGAAGCCTAGCATTAGTTTTCTACATATCTTTGGTTGTCAATGCTTCATTCTCAACCAGAAGGATCATCTGCATAATTTTCACCAAAGTTGATAAATGAGTGTTTGTGGGCTATTCTGTGATTTCCAAAGCTTACAGCCTCAGTGTTGAAGTCTGCCCATTAACACACGTATGTCAGTATCACTGCTAACGAATCACGAGCCTATTGGGTCACACGCCAAGGATTGATCCCGACAGCTTTATGTGGAAGGAAAAAGTCAAAGAATCGATAATGTTTTGATTTGGGGATTCACGACCGTGAAGGGTGCTCCACGGGTCGTGAAGCAGGTTGCCCTAACGTTTAGTCGACGACTGCCATGAGTCGTGATGATTTTGGTCTCACGAATCCTTGACCGGGCGACACGGCTCATGAAGCTAGGTCTCCTCGTGGCGCATTTAGGCTTCACGGCCCGTGAGATCCCCATGAAGGGTCGTGAAGAGAATAGCTCAAGTAACACTTGTGTTTTATTGGACCATTTGATGGTCCAATCAGAAGCAAGCCTTTTGGCCGACTCTTGAGGGATTTTGAGTCCAGATTCAAGGTTGGAACACTATGGTAACATGTGACATTTCTCTCCTACCTCAAGTTCTCTCTTGGTGCCAAAATATACAAACACACATACACTAAGATGATGGTTCCTTGAGTGTCATGGGCTGTGTTCATAATGCAAGAGAAGAAGTTTTTGAGTTGTTCCAAATGGTGGAGTCGTGTAGGACTTTCACTTTAAGGCACACTAGCATTTGGGGATCAAGTGTTCTTGTTGTGGACTGGCAATGGAGGAGGAAGTCTCATGTTTCCTCAAGTTCATCCCACCACCTTGAAGAACTCGATTTCCTGTAGCCATGATGGTATAATTTCTATTCCTTCTTGTTTGTTTTTAGTTGCAATTTGGTTTTGTAGTGTATTAGACCATTGGAACATGTTGTGGGTTTTGTACTTGTGCTTGATTTATGTTCATGCATGCTTCTTTTGTTGTTGCTTCCGCTGTGATTGTGCAACCCACATGTTCCACAGTGGTATCAGAGCCATCTCTACAAACAAATTACACTTTGATGGCGTGAAAACCGAAAATATGCATTCCGTGTAGAATAGATTCACGGGCAGTGGAGCTTCTGCTTCACGGGTCGTGCAACCTACACGAATGGCTTCATGGGGTGTTAGTCGTGAAAGAGTTTGACTGTGTCAAAGTCGTCAAGCTCATGGGCTTCATGGGCCCTCACTGTGAAGGAGCTCGTGAACAGTGTCTTGAAATGTGTTCTCAAAATGTTTGGGTGGTTTTGATTCATATATTTATATGTATTGGGTGGTTTTTCCATAAAACGCACACATGCATATACTTGTATTGTGTATATATGAATATGTGTTCTCAAAATGTTTGGGATACTAACGCTATGTACAAGGATTGTTCGTTTTGTGCCTTGAGTGCTTTGCTTGTTTGAACAATCTTAATCGAGATACATTTTGCATGGTTTTGTTGTGGCACACCATGTTTCGTTTGTGGTTGTTGTTGTGTCCGGTAACGCCTTGGCTATTAGACCTATGTCTTGGTTGTTTGGTTGTTTATATATTCATTCATTTGGTGGCTTTTAGTCCCAATGGTTTGTAATAATATTAAATCTGTTTTTAAATTTGTATATTTATTATGGCTTGCATGTCATTGCTTTCCTTTGTACTTGTTTATAAGTAGCTTAAAATAGCAATTGTGGCTTGCATGCCATTTCTTTTCAAATTGTTTGTAATCGGTAATCTTGGATCAGGAGGATCATTTGGAGATGACAGATTCTATGGGAGCACATCCAGCGAGGCCATTTGGTTGTGTCCTTAGTTTGGCCTTGCTCTCTCCGTTTGGCTCACGGGGAGGACGCATTGGGTTTAGGGGCGTGTTACTAGATATTTGCTATGTGCGTGGTTGTGATTTATTTTGTTATTTTCTTGCGTGGTTGTTTAGGATCTTCGCATGCTAGAAAACTTTTCAAATAATAAAATCACAAGTTGTTAAATTGTTTAACAAACCCCGCGCGCTCACGATTAACATATAAAATATAAATTGGTTTATATTAAAGTGAAAAATGTGTTTTGTCACTTACTTGTTAATCAACTTGAAAAGAGGTTTTCTAAATCGGAAAAACAAAAGTCCCGTTTTTTCCCAAATGTAAATCACACGCCACCCGTAAGATGACACCACCCGAATTTAGTGAAACAAGATTAGTTGTCGAGTATTAGCGGAGCTAATTCTTGCGTAACTGTGTGGAAGGTGAGTATGGCAACTTGGAATTATCGGTTGTCGAGCTTATCCGAGCCAATGATTGTCAAAGGTGTCACCGTGTATCTTGACGGACGATTTATAATTCCAACTTAATACGCCTTGGTAATTGGCGTGCCTATACCGAGTTGCCAAAGAGGCTTAACAAGGAATGGGTGTCAGAAGGGATCAAACATGCCAAACCGACGTTATGAGTGTCGATGGATCCCGCAAGTGTCTAAGACTTGTGATCTCGGATTGCAATTGGTAATGCGTTTACCGCCATAAATACCTTCATTAAGTGATCAAACCCGTCATGTAGTGGAGTGAAAAAGGTTCTTAGCCCTTGTTAAGATAATTGGTTTTCTTAAAAACTAAATGGGTTATTATCATAACGAGGATTATATCAAAACTAACTAAAACGTGTATTCTAATATCTTTATTTGGCAAACGTTAACTGTTGAAATCTGCCCACTAACACACGTAGGCTGGTATCACTACCGATGAAGCGCGGGCCTATCAGGTCACACGCCAAGTTTTAACTCCGACAGCCTGCTATAAGAGGAAAGGGTCAAAATGGTGAAATTCAATCTGACCTAAGCTTCACGACCGTGAAGGATGCTCCATGGGTCGTGATGCAGCTTGTGTACACATGTCCTGTCAATGGCGCATGGTTCGTGAAACCCTAGGGCTTCAGTCCCTACACGGCTCGTGAAGCTAGGTACCCTCACGATTCCTGCCCTGTGCGGCACGGCTTGTAGAGGATTAATGGCCAGTCGTGGCGCATTTTTCCTTCACGGCCCGTGAGGAAGTCGTGAAGGCAGAATTCCAAGTGACACTTGCATTTTATTAGACCATCTTGTTAGTCCAATGATAGGTGCACATTTGGTCCGACCCTAGAGCACATGAACTGATGAGGAGTCATTAAAATGAGCTTCATTTGTTCATTTGCTACTCTTGCCTCCATCAAGTTAAACATACATTTCATACACTTTAGCGAGTACCTCCAAGTGATTAAATCTAAGAAGGTAGATCAAGCTCTAAGTGATCCACACGGGGTAAATGCCATGCAAGATGAGATAGAAGAGATTAAAAGAAATAATGTATGGACCTTGGTACCAAGACCAAAGGACAAACAAAACTAGGTTAGTAGCACAGGGGTACTGTTAAGAGGAAGGTATTGACTTTGATGAAACCTTTGCTCCTGTTGCAAGATTGGAAGCTATAAGATTGTTCCTAGCCTATGTTGTCTTCAAAAACTTCAAGGTATTCCTAATGGATGTAAGAAGTGCATTTCTAAATGGAGAACTGAAAGAAGAGGTGTATGTCAAACAACCTCTTGGCTTTGAAGATGCAAGTTCTCCTCATTATGTTTTCTTTCTCAACAAAGCTTTATATGGTCTAAAGCAAGCCCCAAGAGCGTATGATACCCTCACTTGTTTTCTCATTAACAAAAGATTTACAAGAGGATGTATTGATAGCACTTTATTTATCAAGAAGTATAAAGGTGATGTAATACTTGTGCAAATTTATGTAGATGACATAATATTTGGGTCTAAAATTGGAACTTTGTAAAATGTTATCTAAACTATATTCTAAACTCATGTCTGATAATTATCAAATGAGCATGATGGGTGAATTAAACTATTTTCTTGGTTTACAAATTAAGCAAGATGTTGATGGAACGATCAAACAAAGTATGTCAAAGATTTACTCAAAAAGTTTGATTTTGAAAATTGCTCTTCAATGAAAACACCTATGTCAACTGCCCTTAAGTTAGGAAAGGATAATTGATGGCAAATCAGTGAACATTACTGCTTATAGAGGCATGCTCGGGTCACTTTTATACCTTACTGCAAGTAGACCAGATATAATATTTTCAACATGTCTCTGTGCAAGATATCAAGTAGATCCTAAGGAATCCCATCTTGTTGCTGTTAAAAGAATACTCAGATATCTCAAAGAAACTCCTAATCTTGGTCTTTGGTACCCCCAAAGACTCAGATTTTGAGTTAGTTGAATATTCTGATTCTGATTTTGCAGGATGCACCTTGGTAGAAAAAGTACTTTAGGAGGATGTCAACTTCTAGGAGGAAGATTGGTCTTGTCAAGCAAGAAACAGAATTCAGTTTCAGCTTCTACTACTAAAGCAGAATACATTCTGCTGGTAGCTGTTGTGCTCAAATTTTGTGGTGCATAACCAACTACTTGACTATGATGTGAAGTTTGAGGACAATCCTATTATTTATGACAACACAAGTACAATCTCTATATTAAATAATCCTGTTATGCTTTCTAAGACAAAAGCATATTGAAATCAGACATCATTTCTTGAGAGATAATGTGCTAAAGAAGAAAGTCTCCCTGCACTATATAAACATTGATTTACAACTTGTATATTTGTTTACAAAACCTTTGGATGAAACAAGGTTCAATTTCCCAATATCCAAACTACGTATGTTAAATTTATAGTTTTAGATGTGTGTTTGTTTGTCTTACTAAACTTAAAAAGACTGTGTGTTTACTCAGCTGATCATCTTAAGCTAAGAAATATGCCTCTCAACTGATGTCTCATTTTACTCAGTTGATGTCTAAACACTTGTCATTTTTTTCTCTTCATTTTCTTTATTTCTGTGTAAATGCTTTTTAACCCTAGACATTTACTCCGTCTGTCAGTCTTCATTTATTAGGTTTTTAATGCGTTTTCCGTTAAATCTTTTGTCTAAACTTAATGGTTTCTATGAGATGTTTTCTCTTAAATATCTCTTTCTCTCTCTCAGAATTCACCTTTTCAAATTCTCAAAAGTTTCCCACTCTAAAAACCTCTCGTACTCTAAAGCTCTCTCTGAGATTTCTCTGCAACTCTCATAACCTTTCATCTTCAATCATCAATGACATCCTACATTCCTGGCCCTGATGTAAACCCTGGTTAGAATGTCACAGCAAACCAACCCATTAACATAATAACTCCAAATAATATCCTGGTATGTACAACCATTCCCTCATCGCGAGAAAACCAAGTATACGAACCCATGGTTGAGTTTATCACTACTCATCCACTCTTTGATACACTATATATATCCCGACTTGCTAAGAGAACTCTGATATTCCGCAACCTTTAACGCCAATACCAAAACTATCTTAGGAACCCTTGCGCAGGGTGCTCATATTTTTGACATCACTATTGAAAGCCTACGTCGAGCCATACACCTACCAAAGTTCTCCCCTTATAACCCCTTTCCAAACCGAACCCAAATACAAGCAGTTCTTCCTACAATCGGTTATGATGAACCCATCATTCATGGGCAAGTGAAGGTCTCTATTTTGGCTCACCCATCGAAATACCTTACAAACATGATAATCAGGTGTTTCGGTCCCAAGTCAGGTAGCCACCATCTTATAAATCAGACTGAACTCATGGTACTGTATGCCATGGTGTTTGGTGTCAATATGGATTTTGCTCAAATAATATTCTCCAATATGGTTGACAAAATTACCGAGAGCTCGAATAAAAAGTCTACAAGGTCTCAAGTTCCGTATATCTGGTTTTTAAAGTCTACTTATAATGGACTTCTTAGGCGAAAACATGTAAACTTAAATGACCAGCTAAGGTCAATCCTGTTCCTGTTTATGGTAGGAAAAGTGTTCTATTTTTTGAAAGTAGACAGAGGTCCTGATATCTCTCCCCAAATGCAAGAAGTAATAGATGCTGCTAATGAAAATCAATCTGAGGGAGGTGATCAAGGTGGTGATGGTGATAATGGATCTGATGGTGATCATGGTCGTGATGAAGGTGGAAATGACAATGAAAGTGGTGCTGGAGATAATGATGATAATTTCTGGTGATGGATATGGTGAACAAATAGATGCAAGTGCAAGACAAGTGGTTGACAGTAAAAGAGGTAATGATGAGGAGGAACTGAATTTTGCTCCCGTAAGTCTAATGGTTCTAAGTCCTCTTGGTGATGATGATGTTCAACCTAGTGTATGATTAATTGATGAGACTAATCGACCAAAGCAAACATCTTCTCTCCCAATGTATGGACTCTTCTGATTCTACTTATTCTACTTCTGAGGACATTCAAATGGTGATACTAACCTTTGATAGCCCATCCCCATCCCCTATTGTTTCACCCCCACAAAAGCCAAGCTTTAGTGAGCCTCCAATGGTCACTGGTTCTACTCCTTTTGAACCTGAAATAAGCGAAGTTCGAGTGAGAATGTATTCACTAAACATTTCTCAGAGGTAGTAACTTCTACACCTCAGACCTCAGCTCTAGTTAAGCCTCCTTATGTTGAGGGGGAGCAAATGGATGCTACACACCTTAAGCCAGTGGATACATACTCACAACAAGATGTATTTGTAAATATCGGAATTAATCCTCTATATGGGTCACCCTCCCAAAAGGGTGATACCATTGAAAGACAGACCTTAACCCAAGGTCATACAATGTCTATCCCTACATTGAGTCAACGTCATCCCTCTATGTCCTCAAACAGACCTTACCCCATCCTATCTAAACTAAACTAAATACTTACCAAACAACCCTCTACTTCAACTCCCACACCTATACTACCCTAAACCACTCTAACCTCTCTAAACCAAACAATATCAAACCTTCTTACAAACCTTCAAACCCTTAAACCTCAAAACCCCAATATCTCTATGGAGGTACCAGAACAACTATTATTGGTGCCCACTCATTTGAAAACCCTCCTTGAGGAACTCTAAATCTTATCTTCACAAGGTTATAAGAGTCATCTTACCTTGTTAAGGCACATCAATGAACTCAAGGTTGTAACCCAAACCCCACAAAGAACTACACCTCAACCTAGACCTACTCCTACCCCTGCCTCAACCTATAAACCTATTAACCAACCTCATAAACCTATATTTACCCCACCTCAACCTACACCTAAAGCTACCCCTATTCCAGGTGACCCCCCTCCTCCTTTTGATGTTGCCAAAAACGAGGAGAGTTCAAGTGAATCTAATTCTATAGAGGATGATCCTAAAAGAGATGAGGAAATAAATGCTTCTTACAATGAATTTGCGTCAAACATTCAACAGAAGGAAGCATCTCTACACCAAATAGCAACAACTCCTCCAACTCAAGCAAAAAAGAGAAAAACATTAGTTGAGGGGGAGAAAAGGCCATGTAAAAGGTTGCAAAAACAGCAAGAGGAAAGGGAGATCCTAATCCAGGGAGCTAGCCTTTGTATAGAAGTATTCTAATCCAGGGAGCTAGCCTTTGTGTAGAACAAGAAAAGCAAAGTGTTTTGGTAGTTGCCCAAGTAAAAGTGGCTAGAGAAAAAAGCCCAGGCTGAGCTACTCAAACCAAAATCTCGTAATGAAGCCCTCTATACCTTGCTAGGTGTTGATCTCCAAGTGCCTTATCCCTTATCCAGTGATAGAATAAAGATGTTCACAGAGAATCTAAGCATTAATAAGAAGAAGATGCAAACCAACTCCAATTTCTAGAGCCTTTGTACACAAGGGTGATGATGATCCTTACCTAAAAATCATTAGACAAAATACCTTCACCAGTTGTGAGTTCGCGACATATGACAAATGCCATCTATACGGTTTCACTAAACTGATTGAGATTCTCTATCTGCTTTACAAGTCAAAGAACAAGCTTAAAGCCAGGTTAATTCAAAAGTTACAAGCCTGGATTGCTCTTGCAGTATCCCAAGGTGCATTTACCAAGGATGGCTACTATAGATATGTATTCCAAGTTGGGAATCTTCATAAGCAAGGCTCAAAGCCATTTGTCCCTCCTGAACAGAGAGAAGTTCACCCCGATCATGAATATCTAATAGAGTTTGGAAATCTGGATACTTCAGTGCCACTCAACATCAATCCTGAATTATACAAATTTATCTCTAAGCCTGTTGAGGGAATATTCTTCCTTGATAGAAGTGGTACATGGCGCTTCTTTTGGCAGTCTATAATCCCAAAGGCCAACAAAAGCTTCTTATTTTTGGTAAAGTTGATCACAAGAGGCAGGACATGAAATGAACATTTCGAAGCCCTTGTTGATGCTCAATGTGAAGTACTTGCTGCTGATGATCATTTAGCAAAACCTTTCCCAGATATAGCAAAAGAAAAATGGTGGGAAGACTGACCTTTCATTTGTGTATATATGTATAATACTTGAAAATAGTTTAGCTCTGTTTAGTTTAATTTTCTCTGAGGTACAAACTCTTGTATATTCTCAATTTTTGTTTGTAATGGAGCTTGATACTTTGATCATGGACTACTTGGCAATTGCAAGTATAGATGAGTCTTAGTGATAGCAAACTATTGTAAATATAGTAAATCAAAAAATCCTAAAAACAGAAAAATGATGAAAAGATACCACAAAAACAGAACAAAATTGGTATAACAAAGAAAAGATTCCACAAAAACAAAACAAAATGGAACACATAAAAGAAACAAAAAACAAGACAAAGTTCAAATAAAAAGGGCTACCAAAAAACAGATAGTTAGGTAGCCAAATGCACTTAATATTTTATCTTTAACCCATTCGAATTCAAACCGATTCTTAAAAGGAAAAAGGTTTTGTCATCATCAAATAGAGGGAGATTGTTGGAGAGATAATCACTTCACCCCAATAATCAAATCTTTCTATTAAAATACACAGGATTTGATGATACCAAACCATACTTTTAGAATGACTTAAAACATATTCAAACATGTGTTGTTTGGTTTAGACTTAGAGAAATCTCCAAGTATGAAGTATCAGCCCAGGATCAGCTAAGTGCTAAGTATCAGCCAAATGATATCAGACTAAGGACAACTGAAGAGGTTACTATTGCCTTACAGAGTTACTACTACCTACCAGAATTACTACTGCTTGTAAAAGTACTGCCCTCCCAAGTTTATGTTGCCTTTACAGAGTTAGTGCTGCCTTTACAAAGTTAGTACCACTTTTCTGTGTTAAGACTACTCTACAAGATAAGTACTGCTTGACAAAATTAAAGTTGCTCTAAAGTTACTACTGCTTTACCAAAGTTAAGACTGCTTTCCTAAGTTCATATTGGTGTTGGAATCTGCCCACTAACACATGTAGGTCGGTACTACCGATGAAGTGCGTGCCTATTGGGTCACACGCCAAGTTTTAACTCCGACAACCTAATATAAGAAGAAAGGGTCAAAATAGTCAAATTCAATCTGACCTAAGCTTCACGACCCCTGAAGGATGCTTCATGGGTCGTAGGCCGCACGGTTCGTGATAACTTCGGGCTTCACGACCTGTCACAGTTTGTGAAGAACCAATGGCCGGTCGTGGTACATTTATTCTTCACGGCCCGTGAGAGCCTGTGAGGAAGTCGTGAAGGCAGAATTCCAAGTGACACTTGTGTTTTATTGGACCATCTTGTTGGTCCAATCAAATGTGTCCATTTGGTCCGACCCTAGTAAGCTTAGAACTGGTAATTATCTTTAAAAAGGGATCATTTGGTTCATTTGCTACACTTGGTTAATATCACGTACATAATACACACTAGTGAGTATCTTTAAAGAGTTTGAGAGTTACAATAGCTTGGTGTTGTTGGTGTTCTTGAGGTTGTTCTAGATTCTTACAACAAGTGTGGTACACTAGTTTGTGGTTGTTTTAGTGTTTGTGAGCACCGAGCTATTGACTTTGTGTGGTGTTGTGGTTGCTTTATTTATTTCATTTATTTGGTGGTTTGTACCACAAATTGGTTTGTAATAATTAATTAATCCGGTTTGTAAATTAATATATTTATTTGTGGCTTGCATGCCAATGTTATCTAGCTTAGAATAGCATTTGTGGCTTGCATGTCATTTCTCTTTAATTTGGTATGTAATATTGAACAGAAGATTGGAGGCACCACCGGGAGTCTTGGGAGATGTCTTGGCTACCTTGGATCCGGAGGCGCAGGATCAAGTGGGAGCACACCATAACAAGTCTTGGATTTTGTGTCCTTAGTAGACTTAGTTCCTCGGTTGGCTCAAATCCGGTTTTGGTTGCGTGGTTGTTTAATTTTATTTATTTATTTTCTTGTGTGGTTGTAGGATCTTCGCATGCTAGAAAATATTTTTAAAATGATAAAATTATAGATTTTTCCTTAATTGGTTAACAAACCCCGCGCACTCACATGATTAACAAAGAATAGAAATTGTTTATGTTCAAAAGGTGAAAAATGTGTTTTGTCACTTATTTGTTAATCTAAACGAAAAGAGCTTTTTTAATCGGAAAAACAAAAGTCCCGTTTTTCTCAAAAACGTAAATCACACGCCATCCAAAAGATGACACCACCAGAATCTAGTGAAGCATGGGACAATTGTCGAGCTTAGCACGAGTTGTTTCATGTGAATCTGTGTGGAAGGTGAGTGTGGCGTCTTGAAATTATTGATTGTTGAGCTTAACACGAGCCAATGACTGTTAAGGGCGTCACCGTGTATCATGTTGTACTATTTGCAATTCCAACTTAATATGCCTTGGAAATTGTCGTGCCTATACCGAGTTACCAAAGCGGCTTAATGAGGAATCGGTGTGGGGAGGGATCAAACATGCCAAACTGATGCTATGAGTATCGAAGGATCTCGCAAGTGTCTAAGAGTTGTAATCTCGGATTGCAATTGGTAAAGCATTTACTGGCCTAAATACCTCCATGAAGTGATTCGCGGTAAACCCGTCATGTAGTGGAGTTATCTAGGTTCTTAGCCCTTGTTTATATAATAAGTGTTATACTATTGGGTAATTATTTAACAAGGATTAAAATATGTCAAACTAACCTTTTTGTGTGCTTTGCCTTCTTTTAGATGGCATCTACAATTAACACCGCGACACATATGTCACTCTGTTCATTTTTGGAAAAAGAGAATCTTGTAGGAGTAAACTTCATGGATTGGCATAAACAATTGTGAATTGTCTTGCGCCATGAAAGTAAGTTGTATGTCCTCGAGGAACCTCTTCTGAAGGCTCCTGCCACCACCACTACGTGGGCTGTTAAGGACGCTTATGAAAAGTGCTTTAAAGACACCAATGAGGTGACTTGCCTCATGTTGACGACCATGAGTTCCGAATTGCAAAGGCAATTCGAGGACGTTGGTGCGTTCAATATGATTACACAGCTGAAGGAAATGTTCTAACAACAAGCTAGGCAAGAACTCTATGAGTGTGTCAAGGCCTTCATGGGGTGTCGGATGCAGGAGGGCGGGAACATGAGCTCCCACGTCCTTCGTATGAAGGCATTCGTGGATCAGCTTGAGAGGTTGGGCTTTCCCATGGGGAAGGAGTTAGCGACGGATATAATCCTCCAATCCTTGCCTCTCGCGTATGGTCCGTTCATTGTGAACTACCATCAACCTCTACTCCCATCCTATCCATCCATGAGGGTGGTGCAAAGAGGAAGCGGCCCACATCCGGCTCCAAGGGAAAAGGGAAGGGAAAGGCAAAGGTGAAAACACCCAAGCCCAAACCAACCCCGACCCCAGAGCCGAAGGGGAAAGAAACCGCTTCTAAAGACACCTCACTGGAGGAGGATGCCTACTTCTTCTGCGGGGAGAAGGGACACTATCGGCGTAGTTGGCCCAAGTACATGGAGGAGCTCAAGAGGCTTCGCGCCAAGGGAAACAGCGCCTCCGGTACGTACATGATTGAACTCCATAACACTTCTACTTCTAATGCTTGGGTCTTGGACACCGGGTGTGGTACTCACATAGTTAATAATGTGTAAGTACTAAGAAGAAGTAGGGACCTGGTTGATGGGGAGCTGGATCTCGTCATGGGAAACAAGGTAGTTGTCCCGGTTGAGAAGATTGGGAGCGTGGACCTCTCCTTTGAATCCGGCTTATCTATTTCTTTGTTTAATGTATCTTATTCGCCCTGCGTGGCAAGAAACATTATTTCATTTTATGCACTTGTTGACGATGGATTTAGTTTTAATTTCTCTAATGGAATTATTTCTTGCTATAAGAATGACTTGTTTTATTTTAAAGCACATCCATGTCATGCCATATATGAAACAAGCATATGCTTGCAAAGTAATAGATCAATCATGAATGTTGGTTCAAAGTCCAAAGATAGTTTGGACAAGTGGTCTTTATGGCATGGTCATTTAGGCCAAAATAAACAAGAAACGCATCGCCAAGCTCAAATTGGATGGGATCTTGGAATCATTTGATCATGGGTCGGATGATGTATGCGAATCTTGCTTATTAGGCAAAATGACCAAGGCACCCTTCACCGGCGTTTGTGAGAGGGGCAAAGACTTGTTGGATATCATTCACACTGATGTGTGTGGTCCGTTCAAGCATGCCACTAGGGATAACTCTAAGTACTTCGTAACCCTTTCCGATGATTTTAGTAGGTACGGGTATGTCTACTTGGTGAGACAAAGGTCGGAAACCTTTCAGGTTTTCAAGACTTTCAAAAACAAAGTTGAGAACCAATTGGGTAAAGGAATTAAGATGTTCAGATCGGATCGTGGTGGTGATATCTAAGTTCGAAATTCCGTGACCATCTAAAAGATTGGGGAATTGTTTTGCAATTGACTTCTCCTAGGACACCACAATTAAATGGTGTCGCCGAGAGGAGGAACCGGACATTGTTGGATATTGTCTGGGTATGATGAGTCGTACGGATGTACCTATTTGCTTTTGGGGCTATGCGTTAGAGACGGCCGTTAGAATCCTTAACATCGTTCCAACTAAGAAGGTTAAGAAAACACCCTTTGAGATGTGGCATGGAAAGGTTCCATCGCTTTCATATCTAAAGGTTTGGGGTTGTCCTGCCTACGTGAGACGTGAGGTGGAGGACAAGCTAGAGCCCCGAGCAGAGAGGTGTTTGTTCACAGGATATCCTACTGGTCTATGGGATATTTGTTCTACAAACCTTCCGAGAACAAGGTATTTGTTGCTCGAAGGGCAGTTTTCCTTGAAAGGGAACTGCTATCCAAAGACGCTAGTGGGTCTTTAAGAAAAAGACCGGCATACATGGTGAGGTAGACACCTTCAAAGCCCGACTGGTGGCTAAGGGTGAAGTCTATGATGAAGTCTATCCGGATACGCATGGAAATTGATGCATTTCATGATTATGAGATATGGAAAATGGATGTGAAAACCGCGTTCTTTAATGGGACACTTAACAAGGAAGTCTATATGACTCAACTCGAGGGTATTGTACATGCCAAGCATCCAGATAGAGCCTGCAAGCTTAAGAAGTCCATTTATGGACTTAAGCAAGTAATGCGCTGCTAGAACCTATGCTTTGAGGAGAAAGTCAAAGAGTTTGGCTTTTCGAAAAGCAAGGATGAACCATGCGTATATGTCAGGGCTAGTGGGAGCATAGTTTCATTCCTAGTGTTGTATGTCGATGACATACTCCTAATTGGGAACGATATCCCGACCCTTCAAGGTGTAAAAACCTGGTTAGGTAATTGTTTTTCGATGAAGGATCTAGGGAATGCGACTTACATTTTTAGGATCAAGATCTATAGAGATAGATCCAAGAGGCTAATTGGACTTAGCCAAAGTGCTTATTTTTACAAGTCCTAAAGCTATTTAGGATAGAAGACTCCAAGAAGGGGTTTCTTCCTATGTCATATGGTTTGGTATTGAGCAAGACTCAATCCCCTAGTCCCCCTGAGGAACGGGAAGTAATAAAGCGGGTGCCATATGCTTCCGTTGTAGGCTCGATCATGTACACCATGCTACGCACTAGGCCTAATGTATCGTGTGCTTTGAGCATGATGGCCAGATATCAAGCCAACCCAGGTGAAGCCCATTGGACGGCGGTGAAGAGCATTCTTAAGTATCTTCAGAGGACTAAGGAAATGTTCTTGGTGTACAGAGATGAGGAAGAGCTTAGAGTAAAGGGTTACTCTGATGCAAGCTTCCAAACCAATAGGGACGACTGCCGATCTCAATTGGGGTTCGTGTTCCTATTAAATGGTGGTGCTATATCCTGGAGGAGCTCCAAGCAAGACACCATGGCCGATTCCACTACTGAGTCGAAATACATCGCGGCTAGTGAAGCTACTAAGGAGGCCGTATGGATGAGAAAGTTTTTTCTTGATTTGGGAGTGGTTCCTAGCATCAGCGACCCTGTTGAGATCTTCTGTGACAACGAGGGTGCGGTTGCTTTAGCCAAGAAACCAAGGTCTCACCAACGCACGAGGCATATTCCGCGGAAATATCATTTTATCTGGGACGTGGTCGAGAAAGGAGACATCGTCATCAGCAGAGTACACATGGATATCAATTTGGCGGATGCTTTCACTAAACCGTTGTCACAAGCTAAGCACGATACCCACACACGTGCTATTGGGATTAGATTTGCTAGTGACTTGGTTTGAGTTGATGTATTGGTTATTGTATTTGATATATTTCTTATGTAATTGGGTTTAAGCAATATTGTAATCATGATTGTATTGATTATTAAACGGATATTTAATGATACATGTGTAGTGAATACTTTCCTTAATCATTATTGTGTTCCAACTTTGCATGTTTTATCTTCCTTGAATGTTTTACATTCAAAATTGTTCACAGTCGGTCATTTTTCATTGGAAGGAAGTATGAACAAAGATCGAGGGAAATGATTGGTCATAGTGTTCAATGGGGATTGAATACAAGGGACACAATATTTCGCAAACACTTGAAAAGAGTTTCAAGTGATTGGACTGTAGGAAATCCATGCACGTCAACACCCGTATGCAGCAGAAGAAACGACATCAAAAAGCAGGGTTTTCGGGTATCAAAACCGACATGCATGTATTCCCCAAGTGGGGATCGTGACTACAAACGAATATAGCAACAGAAACTAAAAGAGAAGGGAGGAGAAATATACAATCGCATGGCTAGAGCTATCCACCGAGCTAGGAAGATCTTCGAGAACTCGAAACCGAGCTCCTCTATTGATAGTCCACACCAAGTGAGCGAGATCCTGTCTTGCTAACGACCCAAAACATGAGCCACCCTATGTCCTCATGAATCTGGAACAACCACAACACTAAGAACAACTTGTCATCACCGACTTACACACTCACTTTCGTTCACTATCAAGTTCAAGTACCATGTATATGTATCTAATGTGTGAGGTAGCAAGAGTCCTCAATGAGAGAATGCAATGGCCTTTTATAGAGGCTAGAAGTAACCCAAAGTTCACCAGAGTCGGCTATCATGCCACTCATTCATTGGACCAACACAATGGTTCAATAAAAACAAAGTGTCACTTTGACTTTTGCCTTCACGGGCTCTCACGGGCCGTGAAGCACCCGTGAAGGTCTCATAGGCCGAGTTCCACCGCACACTCTCATTGGGCCAATGAGTGGTCTAATAAAAGCATGGCGCCTGCCTTCACGGGCTCTCACGGGCCGTGAAGCCTTTGTAAAGGCAGTGCCCCCACGACTACTTGTCTGGGTTGTGAAGGGTTTCTCTTCACGACCTCCTCACAGCCCGTGAAGGCCCGTGAAGCTCGCCAGAAACCCCAATTTCATCTTCTCTCATGTTTGGGTTGTGCTGCCGGAATCTACCCTTGGCGTGTGACCTAATAGGCCCGTACCTCATCAGCAGTGATGCTAGTGCATGTGTATCAGTGGGCATATACCAACAAACTCCCACTTGCACATGATACAGCGTTACTAACACCATAGACAAGCAGCGGCTCTAGCAAAGCATACTTTCCCCCAAGTCGGTACGAGTTACGTCATCGTCAACAAATCCTGGTAGACTAGAAAGGCTAAAAGATCCTATAGATAAGTGATCTTAAACATCCCTTTGTTCGCGATATCCGTGTGAACATGAGACATGAAAAAATGTCAATCTCCAGATCGTTCACAATTATGTTTCTCGATTCTAGATTGGTGGTGACCAAAATAACAAGTTTGCAACTGATCTAAAATCATTGCAGCTTGAGCACAACCATGCATATTTGGTGTCAGCGCACAATCATCAAGGGGCCCAGGGATATCTCTCTAACCAGAGGAACAAATCCGTTTGACTACATAGTCCCTCCACATGCTTCATACTTTATTTGAAAACTCCCTTTATAGCGACTAGTTACGAACCACGTTTGAAAGCAATCAAAATAAAGCAGACTCATATTTGGATGCACATGTATCTCCGGTCTAAGGATGAAATGATATTATCATCCCGAGTCACTTGTGACCATAATCCATGAAGTGATCTCAGGTGTGGGTCTTCCAATCACTTGAAACTCATTTCAAGCACATGTTAGTTTTGCGTCACTTGCATTCAATCCTTGATTAATGCATGACAACCCTAACCTCAGTCTTAGTTCAAACTTCCTTCCCTTGAAGAATGACTGACTGTGGAAATCAAGAATGCATAAGTACTCAGGGAAGTAGTTAAACATGTTAAGATGGAACACAGAAGAACAATGAAAGTAACCGCATCTGCGTATATATAGTCCCTACTATATATCGAAAGCAATTAAAAGTTACGATACTGCTTAGAGTTCCCAAAGTTAACAATCAACTACTAAAGCAATATTTCAAGCCAAATCATTTGCATAAGAAATGCTACATGACCTAGTATGACAATTATTACTAGTCATTATGATAACGACTTATCTAATGGATTTGTCATGCAACATCCATTTGTATTCTTGTTATCTTAACAACTATCTTTTGACCAGACTACTATTCAAAGTATCCATCAAAGATAACAAAGTGCTAAAGTACTCATATCCTCATTGCCACAAAAGTTCACAATTGGATCAGTGATACTTAAGAACTTTTCTAATCGATAATCAACACCACAAAGTAGGATCATTAACTTCGTTGAAGATCAACAGTTCTCCTATTAAAATTGGCATTAGAGTAACTTCTTACTTTAAGGCTTATTTCTAATCGTCAAACATCAAGAACATATTCTAGTATTTCTTGAATTTTCAAAATTTCAAATTTTATATCTTTAAGTATTATCATGAAGAAATAATTCCTCATTTTAGGTTAATAGAACACCTAACAACGGGGCATTATCTCCAAACGATACATACTTCTATGCATACAACAAATCTCCCACTAGCCCTGACATATGTAAAAGTTGTTGGTATTCCATGGGGATCAAAGCATGCAACGGAAGCAAGAAGAACACATAACAAAGATCCCATGAAGTCCCAATGGTGGTGAAAACTTGTAAGAAGCAACATGCAACCAAAAACTAGAACAAGAAGAGAATAGTCATACCCTTGAAGACTTCGAATCTTGGCTGGAACAAAGAGCTAAGTGGGATGTGTATTTGGAACAAGTGACTCCAAACCCTAATGCAAGTCCACACCAAGATTTACTTCACTCTCCTTGTACTAGCAAGCCCAAAACCGACCAACACTTGAAGATGTCAAGTTCTAGAACAGCCCTTGTCAACACAAATCACCAGAAATCACAAGGTCTTGTAGCACTCTCTCTTTGGATGTTACTCACTTGTGTATATGTGTTTGCAAGAGTTAGCCAAAAAGAAGTAACGAAAAAAGAACACTCCTTGTAAAGAGATATCATCTGTTCTTATACCTCTAGGGTCGGACTAATTGGCACTCATCAATTGGACCAACAAGATGGTCCAATAAAATACAAGTGTCACTTAGAATCACGACTTCTTCACGGGCTCTCACGGACCGTGACGGAAAAATGCACCACGACCGGCCATTAATCATTCACGAGCCGTGACGCGACAGGCAAGAATCGTGAGGGCACGTGCCTTCACGACCTCCTTCACGAGCCGTGTAGGGTCGTGAAGCCCTAGGGTTTCATGAACCATGCGGCCATGACAGGACACATGTACACGAGTTGCTTCACGACCCGTGGAGCATCCTTCACGGTGGTGAAGCTTAGGTCAGATTGAATTTGACCATTTTGACCCTTTCCTCTTATAGCAGGATGTCAAGATTGAAACTTGGCGTGTGGCCCAATAGGCCCACGCTTCATCAGCAGTGATACCGGCCTACGTTTGTTAGTGGGCAGATTCCAACAAACTCCCACTTGCACATGACACACCGTATCCATTGGGACCACAGACAGCGAGCTGCCTCTAGCAAGGCATCCTTGCCCCCAACTAAACGCAGGATATGTCATCCCTGACAAGTACTAAGTTGAAACTAAAAGAGCTTGACATGTTCCTATAGGTAAGTGATCAATCATCCTATTGTTCGCGATATCCAAGTGAACACGAGACATGGTACAAAGTCATTCTCCGATCGTTCACGATTATGTTTCTCAATCAAGATTGGTGGTGACCAAAAGTGAGCTGCAACTTTGCATTTTTGGTGGTGGCCATGCATTTTCTCGATCATGATTATGTTTCTCGATCAAGATTGGTGGTGGCCATGCATTTTTGGTGTCAACGCCCAATCATCGAGGGGCCCAGGGATATCTCTCTTCACAGAGGAACAAATTCCTTCGACTACATTTCCCCAATATATTGGTAATACCTTACCCAAAAGCCTCCTTTATAATAGCCAGTTACGAACTACATTTGAAAGCAGTCAGAATAAAGCAGACCAAAATAGTGAAACATGTAACATCCTTAAATCGGGCCTATTCGTGCACTCCATTTGGTACGTGAGTTAATTTAAAAGTATTAAATTAAGAATATATGTTAAGTATTTAAAGAAAATATGTTATTGGTTAATTACATGGGAATTTAAAAATAATAAAGAAAATAGATAATAATGATTAAATATTAAATGGTTTCAAACGAGGTTTCTAAAAATATCCCCGTTAGTTAAAACGGGTATTCGTGCGTTGAGTTGTATGTTGAAAAGGGGAACAAGATACCCCTTGTGGATAAATGAGAACTAATATTAGTGCTCATGTTTATCCTCTCTATACACACACGACACACACACACACACTTCACAAACACACCCTCAACTCTTGTTTTCTCTGTTGAAGAAGAAGAAGAACTCATTCAAGAATCAAAGCAAGGCTGTGGATTTAATCTGGAATCAATTGTAATCTGCTCTAAATCATCATCCTAATCTTCCTCTTGATTGTAAGCTTTCTTCTTCCAAGTTCTACCAATTCCAAGTTTTAGGTCCAAATGGGTCAATGTTCAAATTAGCTTCAATCCTTGAAGTTAATTGTTCTAAGATGTCCTAGTCTTATTCCAGATGTTTTGTGATCAGTATATGTAATTTGATTGCTGTTTATGATTGAATTGAATGATTTTATGAAAATGGGTCAAATGGTGAAATAGAGTCCCAAATCTGCTATATGTTGTTAGAAGGTGTAAAAGATGTGTTTTTAGCATGTTTATGTAACATAGGTTCACATATGAATGAAAGATAACATCTGGAAATGGCTAGAAATGAGTTTTTGGTAATTTGGAACGGTAAACAGCAGGTTCTGGTCGAACCTGCTGCTATGTGTCAAAGGGCACGGGCATACCTCTCAAGATCCAACCGTGCCTTAGGGTGTAATGTTCGGACAATTTCTTGATTAAGGTCAGCTTCGGCTGGATCCTAGGTCTTCGGGCATAATGTTCTAGATCAACGGTACTTGAGTGCCGTTCCTTAGATTATCTGGGGTGATTGCCTTAAATGGATGAGCCTATGAGCCTTTGGTTCCTAAACGAGCATGGTGATTCACTCACAAGGTGAAACCAGCGTGGTTGGCAGTGTTTGATTCCCCCGGTGGTAGTAGTTTGAGCTGGATTTGCAACCCGGCAATATAATACACTCGCTGGACATGTCAGCACTCCACTATGTGATAGGATAGCATTGTTTGCTAACTCTTGATATGTATATGACTTGCTTTATTTCTTTTCATGCCTGTTAGTACTCACTAGCTATTTTATATAGCTAATCCCATTGATATTTCCTTTTTACATATAAGGAGTAGGTGTACCTGGTGAGATGGGATTTTTGCTGGTGAGATGGTCGGTTGATGATGTAGTAACACCGGTAGTATATGATTTGGCATCATTTTTTATATGTAATTATAAACGCCAAATCATTGTGGTTTTATACTGTAATAATTAATAGGTTTGTTTGTTTGGTTTAAAATATTCCGCTGCGTTGTTTTAAATTACTAGTTAGATAATCAAACAGGTAAACACTTTTATTACAAACAGATCTATGCAATTTAAAAACTTAAATTTTCACTAATTTTGATAATAGCTAAGGCGGTGTTACTAGGTATCAGAGTCTAAGTTTGAGGGAATTGGGTACTTGAAAGAGTATTCAATCTCAAACTCGGGCCCGACCATTATGAAAGTGTTCCTTATTGGGTAAAAGGGATTGAGTATGAGTGCTATATGATTAGTACTTATTAGTAGTTAGTCTATATGTTAGTATACAATTGTAAATGCTATAATGAATACCCTTCCTTTCTTATACCAAATCGATAGAGATGTCTGTACCACATGATGCAACTGAACAGGCTGTAAAGGAAATGGAGGACGAAGCCTCCCATATACCACATCAGGCTGGAGACGCGCAGTCTCAGCAGCATACTGAGGGTGCTCCTGCCGAACAGGTACAACAGGAATATATTCGACGTCTCGAGGAGGAGCTCCGTGTCGCATAGGAGCTTTTATTCAACTCGGCTCTAGGTAAAGCACCCCGCAAGCCGTGTTCGTTTAAGAAATTCCTGACTTGTAAACCACCTACTTTTGGGGGGAGTGATGGCCCCATGGTTACTATGAGGTGGCTGCGGGAGATAGAGTAGGCATTTGAGTCCTGTGATTGTGAACCCGAGTACTGCGTCAAGTATGCAGTACGGATGTTAAAGAGCCGTGCCATATTCTGGTGGGACACGGTCAAGGCCTCTGTCAGAAAGGAGGTAATCGATGCTCTATCTTGGGCAATTCTCAGAGAAGGTACAGAAGAAGTACTGCATTGAATATGACATGGAACGGCTGGAACGTGAGTTCAACAATCTCCGAAAAGGAGATAAAACCATGGAGGAACATATTAGTGCATTTACCGACCAAATGAGGGTTGTTCCTCATTTGCTAACTGACGAGAATCTGAAGATTCAGAAGTTTGTTGCCACTCTACCACTTGAATTTCGGGCACATGTCCAAGCAGCTGTGAACTTGGATCGAGCTTTTGAGGTAGCTCGACAGATGGATGGTGATCGCATCAAGTGTAGTAGTGAATCTGCAGGGGGAAGCAGCAAGAGGAAATTTCAATCCTCTTCTAATCCTAGTCCTTCAAAAGGACAGTTTTCTATAGGTACTAAATCAAGCGATTCTAAAAATCCCAGGTCTGATGAAAGATGGTGCTATACATGCCGCACATACCATTCTGGTGAATGTTCCAAGGCTACCAGGAGGTGTGTTAGGTGTGGGAACAAAGGGCACCCGGTGGAGGAGTGCAGGTACAAGGAGGACGTCTGTTTTAGATGTCACCAGTCAGGGCACAAGATAGTCCAATGCCCTAAGAATCCAAACCCTAGACCTTGTGGATCTTCCTCCAAGCCGAAGAAAAACGGTGCCCCGCGTGCAAAAGGGCGTGCGTTCCAGATGACGGCCGAAGAGGCCAAAGCTGCAGGTGATGTGATAACGGGTACCTTTCTTATTGAATCTACCCCCGCATGTATATTGTTTGATACGGGAGCTACTTACTCTTTTATTTCCTTATCTTCTCGTAAAAAGCTACAACTACGTGTTTCCCCATTAATTGACCCAATTAAAGTAGAAGTGGATGACGGTAAAGTAGTTCACGTTACCGAGAAAGTCCCGGTAGCACTTATTTACATCGATGGGCATAGCTTTTCAATTTCATTCCTTATTATGCCTATCGTGGGCTTTGATGCTGTGATCGGGATGGATTGGCTCAGCAGTCGAGATGCTGAGATTATATGTTCTAAGAAGATAATCAGATTTCCTCTAATTGACAGGTATTATGCTATCGCGAGGGGAGAAGGGCGGGAGTCTAATATTCGTATCATTTCAGTGATTCAAGCTCAGAAATCCATTACAAAAGGTTGTGTCTCCTATTTTACTTATGTTATTAATACTCAGATGGAGAAACAACCAGTTGAGAATATCAGGGTAGTGTCAGAATATCCTGAAGTCTTTCCAGATGAATTACCCGGACTGCCTCCAGTCAGGGATGTGGATTATAAGATCGATCTTGTTCCCGAAGCTACTCCAGTGGCTAAAGCTCCGTATCATCTCGCTCCTTCCGAAGTCCATGATATGATGAATCAAATTCAAGAATTACTTGACAAGGGCTTCATACGCCCGAGGTCTTCTCCTTGGGGAGCTCCAGTTCTGTTTATCAAGAAGAAAGATGGGACTATGCGAATGTGCATAGATTATAGGGAGCTTAACAAGCGAACTATAAAGAATAAATACCCACTCCCGCGCATAGATGACTTATTTAATCAATTGTAGGGAGCAATGTGCTTTTCTAAGATTGGGTACCATCAAGTACGGGTTCAAGCTGAAGATATTCCGAAGACGGCCTTTCGTACTCGCTATGGCCATTATGAATTCTTGGTGATGCCATTCGGCTCTACCAATGCACCAGCTATTTTTATGGATCTCATGAATCGAATTTGTCGTCCAATTTTGGACAAGTTTGTGATAGTATTTATTGATGATATCTTGATCTATTCAAAGACCGAAGTTGAACATGAATCACATCTTCCCGAAGTTCTCGAAACTCTTAAGCGAGAACAACTCTATGACAAGCTCTCTAAATGTGAGTTTTGTCTTCGGGAGGTGCATTTTCTTGGTCACGTTATCTACAGGGAAGGTGTGAAAGTAGACCCTGCTAAAGTAGAGGCGGTGATGAATTAGGAGGTTCCCAAAACTCCTACAGAGATCAAGAGTTTCCTTGGTCTTGCTGGCTATTATTGGCGATTTATTCATGATTTTTCTAAACTCGCTGGTCCTCTTACTAAATTGACACGGAAGGATGTTGCTTATGTGTGGTCTGATGCACAGGAACAGTCCTTTCAAACTTTGAAGCGGCTACTTTGTGATGCTCCGATTCTTACTCTTCCAAACGGGTCGGAGGATTTCATAGTGTATTGTGATGCTTCTTATTCTGGTTTGGGATGTGTTCTAATGCAACGCGACAAGGTGATTGCCTATGCTTCAAGGCAATTAAAATCGCATGAAAAGAACTACCTAACACACGATCTTGAGCTCGCAGCAGTTGTATTTGCATTGAAGCTGTGGAGGCATTACTTATATGGCACAAAATGTGTTATATGCACGGATCATAAATGCTTACAGTATGTCTTTTCTCAAAAAGAACTCAATATGAGGCAGCGACGCTGGATTGAGTTAATCATAGACTATGACTGTCAGATCCGTTATCATCCAGGCAAAGCTAATGTAGTAGCTGATGCCTTGAGCAGAAAAGGGGTTTCAACTGAAGCCAAGTTCATGAAGCTTACTATTGTTCCTGATATTCTTTCAAAATTGAGGGAAGCACAACAATTGGCACTACAAGAGGAGAATCTGAAGGTAGAGACTATGAGAAAGCTGAAAGATCAGCTTATTGATGACAGCCAGGGTTTGAAGACTTTTCAATCCCGAATCTGGGTACCACTCATTGGAGGCAACCGTGATTTGATTTTACAGGATGCACACAATTCTAGGTTGTCTATTCACCCAAGTATAACAAAGATGTATTATGATCTCAAAAAGCTGTATTGGTGGCCTACTCTTAAAAGAGACATTGCTTCCTTCATAGAGAAGTGTCAAATTTGTGCACAAGTCAAAACCGAGTACCAAAGGCCTTATGGCAATCTGCAACAGCTCGATATTCCAGAGTGGAAGTGGGATCATATTACTATGGATTTTGTTACAAAGTTACCCAAAATGCTCAGAGGGCACAATATGATTTAGGTCATCGTTGACCGATTGACCAACATTGCTCATTTTCTTGCTACGAATGAATCTGCATCATTAACACGCCTAGCTCAACTCTATATTAACGAGATTGTCACACGTCACGGTTTACCTTGTTCTATTGTTTCTGACCGTGACTCTCGTTTTGTGTCAAATTTCTGGCAAAGCTTACAACATGAGCTTGGTACACTGGTTCATCTGGGTACTGCTTATCATCCACAAACGGATGGTCAGTCTGAAAGAACCATTCAGACTCTGGAAGATATGTTGCGATCATGCGTGCTCGAATATGGTGGTTCTTGGGATTCTCATCTCCCGTTGATAGAGTTTGCTTATAATAACTCTTATCATTCTAGTATCGGGATGCCACCATATGAGATGTTATAAGGGAGGCGTTGTCGCACTCCCACTTGTTGGTTTGAACCGGGTGAGCAGCAGTATGCCGGACCCGAAATTGTGTAGATTACTTCTGATAAGGTTAAAATAGCTTTAGAGAAATTAAAAGCAGCTCGTGATCGTCAAAAGTTATATGTAGACCCAAAGCGTCGACCTGTTGAATTCTATGAAGGCGATCGTGTTTTCTTGAAGGTATCTCCTTGGAAGGGGGTAATTCGGTTTGGACGTAAGGGCAAGCTGAGTCCACGTTATATTGGTCCGTTCAGGATTATCTGAAAGGTCAACGAGCAGACTGTATCTCTTGAATTACCTCCTGAGCTATCTGGTATTCACAACACTTTCATTGTATGCTATCTAAGAAAGTGTAAAGTTGATGAAGATCAAGTTCTACCTCTGCAAGAGCTGAAGGTTGATTCAGCTAAACGTCTTGTAGAAGAGCCAGTTGAAATTCTTAACGTAAAGACAAAAAAGCTACGTAAGAAGATGATCAGACTAGTTCTCGTCAAGTGGAAGCACAGCCTGGGTCCCAACATGACATGGGAAACTGAGGATGACATGAAGGCACACTACCCTCATTTATTTCCAATTGAGCAAATTCCGAGGACGGAATCTTCTTAAGGGGGTAGAGTTCTAACATCCTCAAATCGGGCCTACTCGTGCGCTCCATTTGGTACGTGAGTTAATTTAAAAGAATTAAATTAAGAATAAATGTTAAGTATTTAAAGAAAATAAGTTATTGGTTAATTATATGGGAATTTAAAAATAATAAAGAAAATAGATAATAATGATTTAATATTAAATGGTTTCAAACGAGGTTTTCAAAAATATCCCCGTTAGTTAAAACGGGTTTTCGTGCCTTGAGTTGTATGTTGAAAAGGGGAACAAGATACCCCTTGTGGATAAATGAGAACTAATATTAGTCCTCATGTTTATCCTCTCTGTACACACACGACACACACACACTTCGCACACACACCCTCAACTCTTGTTTTCACTATTGAAGAAGAAGAAGAACTCATTCAAGAATCATACCAAGGCTGTGGATTTAATCTGGAATCAAGCTAGGAATCGATTCTAATCTGCTCTAAATCTTCATCATAATCTTCCTCTTGATTGTAAGCTTTCTTCTTCCAAGTTCTACCAATTCCAAGTTTTAGGTCCAAATGGGTCAATGTTCAAATTAGCTTCAATCCTTGAAGTTAATTGTTCTAAGATGTTCCTAGTCCAATTCCAGATGTTTTGTGATCAGTATATGTAATTAGATTGCTGTTTATGATTGAATTGAATGATTTTATGAAAATGGGTCAAATGTTGAAATTGAGTCCCAAATTTGCTATATGTTGTTAGAAGGTGTAAAAGATGTGTTTTTAGCATGTTTATGTAACATAGGTTCACATATGAATGAAAGGTAACATCTGGAAATGGCTGGAAATGAGTTTTTAGTAATTTGGAATGGTAAACAGCAGGTTCTGGTCGAACCTGCTGCTGTGTGTCAAAGGGCACGGGCGTACCTCTCAAGATCCAGACGTGCCTTAGGGCGTACCCGGGTAGGCACGGGCGTACCTCGAAAAGGTACGGGCGTGCCTAACCCTAGATGGTCGGGGGAGTGCCTTTGGTCACGGGGCATACCTGTGACCAAGGTACGGGGCGTGCCCCGATAGTCACGGGCGTGCCTTGCCGTGTGACAGTCCTATTTTACACCCAATCTGATATGTATAATCTGTAATTAGGTATTCCGACTGTACCAGGAGTGCCAATACTGTAGTTTGCCTAATATTAGTATAACAGGTGAGTATTGACTTTCATGAGTTCAATAAAGGGAGATTTAACTGCAAATTGAAGTACACGTTTATTGTATGCTAACTATGGTACACATGGGAGTTATGTGTATGCAAGTAAGTAAGGCCATGATTAAATGATATGTGAACATGTATTTGAATACATGTGCATATAAATGATGAATACAAGTTATCTGTAAAAGCATGCATGCAATTGTTCCTGAAAAGGAATACTGATGAGCTATATGTATGTCCGGACAATTTCTTGATTAAGGTTAGCTTCGGCTGGATCCTGGGCCTTCGGGCATAATGTTCTGGATCAACGGTACTTGAGTGACGTTCCTTAGATTATCTGGGGTGATTGCGTTAAATGGCTGAGCCTTTGGTTCCTAAACGAGCATCGTGATTCACTCACGTGGTGAAACCAGCGCAGTTGGCAGTGTTTGGTTCCCCCGGTGGTAGTGGTTTGAGCTGGATTTGCAACCCGACAATATAATATACTCGTTGGACATGTCAGCACTCCATTAGGTGATAGGATAACATTGTTTGCTAACTCTTGATATGTATATGACTTTCTTTATTGCTTTTCATGCATGTTAGTACTCACTAACATTATATAGCTAATCCTGTTGATATTTCCTTTTTACAGATAAGGAGTAGGTGTACTTGGTGAGAGGATCTCTGCTGGGATTTCTGCTGGGTTTTGTATATGTCTTTTGGGAAGGAACACTGTTTATGGTATTTTGAATACAATGGTCGGTTGATGATGTAGTAACACTGGTAGTATATGATTTGGCATCATTTTTTATATGTAAATATAAACGCCAATCATTGTGGTTTTAAACTGTAATAAGTAATAAGTTTGTTTGTTTGGTTTAAAATATTCCGCTGCGTTGTTTTAAATTACTAGTTAGATAATCATACAGGTAAACACTTTTATTACAATCAGATCCACATAGTTTAAAAACTTAAAGTTTCACTGGTTTTGATAATAGCTGAGGCGGTGTTACAAAACACATGCATCTCCGGTCTAAGGATAAAAGATATTATCATCCTGATTTACTCTTGACATGTACCATGAAGTAAGATCAGGTGTGGGTCGTCCAATCACTTGAAACTCTTTTCAAGTATAGGCAAAATATTATTTCCCTTGTATTCAATCCCCATTTAACACTATGACCAATCATTTCCCTCGATCTTCGTTCATACTTCCTTCCATTGAAGAATGACCGATCGTGGACTATTTAGAATGTTAAACATTCAAGGAAGTGCTAAAACATGAAAAGTTGGAACACATTAATGATTTAAAGAAGGTATTCGCTACATGCGTATCATTAAATCTCCATTTAATAATCAATGCATTCAAAAATACAATATTTCTTAATGTTCCCAATTACATAGCAAATATATCAAATACAATAACCAATATACAACTCAAAGCAAGTCACTAGCAAATCTAATCCCAATAGCATGTGTGCGGGCATTGTGCTTAGCTTGTGACAACAGTTTAGTAAACAGATCTGCCAAAATGCTATCCGTGTGTACTTTGCTGATGACAATGTCTCCATTTTCGACCACGTCCCAGATAAAATGATATTTCCGCGGAATATGCCTCGTGCGTCGGTGAGACCTTGGTTCCTCGGCTAAAGCAACGGCACCCTCGTTGTCACAGAAGATCTCAACAGGGTCGCTGATGCTAGGAGCCACTCCCAAATCGAGCACAAATTTCCTCATCCATACGGCCTCCTTAGCTTCACTGGCCACATATATTCAGACTCTATAGTGGAATCGGCCACGGTGTCTTGCTTGGAGCTCCTCCAGGATATAGCACCGCCGTTTAATAGGAACACGAACCCCAATGTGATCAGCATCCATCCCTATTGGTTTGGAAGCTTGCGTCAGAGTAACCCTTTACTCTAAGCTCTTCCTCATCTCCGTACTCCAAGAACATCTCCTTAGTCCTCCAAAGATACTTGAGAATGCTCTTCACCGCCGTCCAATGGGCTTCGCCTGGGTTGGCTTGATATCTACTCGTCATGCTCAAAGCACACGATACATCAGGCCTCGTACATAGCATGGCGTACATGATCGAACCCACAGCCAAAGTATATGGAACTCGCTTCATTACTTCCCGTTCCTCTGGGGAACTAGGGGATTGAGTCTTACTTTGATCAAACCATGTGACATAGGAATGAACCCCTTCTTGGAGTCTTCCATCCTAAACCGCTTTAGAACATTGTCAACGTATGTACTTTGGCTAAGCCTAATTAGCCTCTTGGATCTATCTCTATAGATTTTGATCCCAAGAATATAAGTTGCATCTCCTAGATCCTTCATTGAAAAACAATTTCCTAACCAGGTTTTTACACCTTGAAGGGTCGGGACATCCTTCTCAATAAGGATTATGTCATCGACATACAAGACTAGGAACACAACTATGCTCCCACTAGCCCTGACATATACGCATGGCTCATCCTTGCTTTTCGAAAAGCCAAACTCTTTGACTTTCTCATCAAAGCACAGGTTCCAGCCGTGCAATGCTTGCTTAAGTCCACAAATGGACTTCTTTAGCTTGCAGACCTTATCCGGATGCTTAGCGTGTACAAAACCCTCGGGTTGAGTCATATAGACCTCCTCGCTAAGTGTCCCATTAAGGAACGCGGTTTTTAGATCCATTTGCCAAAATGCAGCAATTGCCATGAGTATCAACATAGCCATCGGGGAAAAGGTTTCATCATAGTCTACACCATGAGTTTACGTGAAACCCTAGCCACCAGTCGAGCCTTGAAGGTGTCTACCTCTCCATCTATGCCGATCTTTTTCTTAAAGACCCATTTGCACCCTACGGGTCTACACCCGGGTACCGGATCTATCAAATCCCATACTTGGTTATCCGACATAGATTGCATCTCGGACTCCATTGCCTCTTTCCACCTAGCAGACTCAGGGCCCACCATGGCGTCCCTATAAGATGATGGTTCATCATGATCCACCACTAGGTCACAGCCCTCAGACATGAGAAACCCATATCTCTCTGGCTCATTGCGACTCCTACAAGATCTCCAAAGAGGTAAAGGATCCGTGTCAGGTTCTCCAGCAGTGTCGTGCTGAGAATCATCTTGTGATTTTGATCTCCAAAGAGGTAAAGCACCCACTTCATTACTTCCCGTTCCTCAGGGGAACTAGGGGATTGAGTCTTACTCAATACCAAACCATGTGACATAGGAATGAACCCCTTCTTGGAGTCTTCCATCCTAAACTGCTTTGGGACTTTGTCAACGTATGTACTTTGGCTAAGCCCAATTAGCCTCTTGGATCTATCTCTATAGATTTTGATCCTAAGAATATAAGTTGCATCTCCTAGATCCTTCATTGAAAAACAATTCCCTAACCAAGTTTTTACACCTTGAAGGGTCGGGACATCATTCCTAATGAGGAGTATGTCATCGACATACAAGACTAGGAATACAACTATGCTCCCACTAGCCCTGACATATACACATGGCTCATCCTTGCTTTTCAAAAAGCCAAACTCTTTGACTTTCTCATCAAAGCACAGGTTCCAGCTGCGCGATGCTTTTAAGTCCATCAATGGACCTCTTAAGCTTGCAGACCTTATCCGGATGCTTGGCTTGTACAAAACCTTCATGTTGAGTCATATAGACATCCTCGCTAAGTGTCCCATTAAGGAACGCGGTTTTTACATCCATTTGCCAAATCTTATAATCATGAAATGCGGCAATTGCCATAAGTATCCGGATAGACTTCAACATAGCCACCGGGGAAAAGGTTTCATCATAGTCTACACCATGAGTTTGCATGAAACCTTTAGCCACCAGTTGGGCTTTGAAGGTGTCTACCTCTCCATCTATGCCGGTCTTTTTCTTAAAGACCACTTGCAGCCTACGGGTCTACACCCGGGTACCGGATCTACCAACTCCCATACTTGGTTATCCAACATAGATTGCATCACGGACTCCATTGCCTCTTCCCACCTAGCGGAATCAGGGCCCACCACGGCGTCCCGATAAGATGATGGTTCATCATGATCCACCACAAGGTTGCAGCCCTCAAACATGAGAAACCCATATCTCTTTGCAAGCATACGCTTGTTTCATATATGCCACGACATGGATGTGCTTTAAAATAAAATAAATCATTCTTAAAGCAAGAGATAATTCCGTTAGAGAAATTAAAACTAAATCCAGCGTCGACAAGTGCATAAAAAGAAATAATGTTTCTTGCCACGCAGGGCGAATAAGATACATTTAACAAAGAAATAGATAAGCCGGATTGAAAGGCGAGGTCCACGCTCCGAATCTTCTCAACCGGGACAACCGTCTTGTTTCCCATGATGAGAACCAGCTCCCCATCAACCAGGTCCCTACTTCTTCTTAGTACCTGCTCAAGGTATTTGTTTGGCATATTCAAGATGAAGCGGAAGCATAGTATTGTTCAACAATTTCAAAAGAATCCAAACAAATACTTCCTACGGACCAAAATATAGACATGGTATTGTAACTAAAAGAAATAAACAAGATAGGAAGAAAGGTTATACCACAATGCAAGATCACAAAGCACTTCCTTCTTGTCAAGATGTGAGAATTCAACAAAGAACCCCTCTAGTGTAGTCCACCCCAAGCTATCTTGATTCCCCAATGCTATTAGATTGATGTTTCCACCAAAACAACCGACCAAGTTGTCACACCCCGCCAAGGCGGAATTGCGAAGTGTGACGGAGAGGATCGTCATAACACATTGATAATAAATAGAGAAAATCACTAAATGCAATTAATCCAACGTGTCACGACGTTTCCCCGACACAAGAGGAGTCTTGTGCCGTGTTAAGTCGGTTCCACGGTAACATAGACAACCAATGAAAAGAAATGATTGTGCGAAGGTAAACCCCACAACCCGGGTCAAGTATACGGGCGACAAGCCCAAAACCAAATAATAATTTGAAGTGTTAACAAACATCCACATCACAAAATAATAAGAAGAGTTCGATTCTTGCTATGAGTCACGCTAAGGCCCGACTAGAGTCTTCTAGGATCCTTAAGCGTTAGCGTTAGTATTACCTGAAAATGAACACTCTAAAAATGTCAACACAATGGTTGGTGAGCTCGCAGGTTTAAACAAAATAATTGATTTGCCGTGTATACATTAGTTTGACAATGGATATAGTGTAACACATACTCGCAATAGAAATAATGATAACCGGACCACCATGTCCAATATGAATATTGATAACCGGACCACAATGTCCAATATGAATAATGATAACCGGACCACAATGTCCAATATGAATAATGATAACCGGACCACAATGTCCAATATGAATATTGATAACCGGACCACAATGTCCCATAGATATTTGTCATCCAACACGGCCTACCAGCTGGAGCACTAAGTTGGGTAAATTTGAATTCAATTGGCTTAACCCATCACCGGGTTTATTTGATTGACTTAACTCATCACAGGGTTAGTTTGATTGACTTAACCTATCATGAAGTTCGTTTGATTGACTTAACCCATCCCGGGGTTAGTTTGATTGACTTAACCCATCATCGGATTAGTTTAATTGACTTAACCCATCATCGGGTTCACACAAGCATGTAACACATAATACAAGTTGTCAAAAAGAAAAGAATTTCAATTCACGGCTTGAAAAATAAAGCAATTCATTGAGTGTCATTTTCCCCCAAGAAAAACATGCAAAAGGGGTCACGAGTACTCACCTTGAGTGTTGGTAGTAGCTAGGAGATCTATTCCACTCAAAAATCTACAATCGGTTTCATGAAATTAGCTCTTATGGTGTGAAACTCTTAGATTTGTTATAAATTCCATTATTTTATTTTAATGCTTTTAGAAATACTTTTTAGGATTCAAGTAGTTTTCTGGCAGAATTTGCAGTCCCATTTTGTATTTTTAAACCCCTCTAAATAACCTAGTTAAATTACTAAATTTTTATGAAGTGTACTTCCATGTCTCTAGATGAAACCCTATTTTTTTCCATAATTTATTCTTTTACTTTTATATTAAAATAAATTCGTGATAATCCACTAACCCGAAAATACCACTGTTTTACACGACAGAAAGTTTATTTCTATTTAAAATAGTAAACGAACGAATTAATTTCCAAAATATTTACAGAACTCCATAGACACGTAAAGCGTTGTCTTGTATGAATCTCACGGTTTTATTCATCAAAATAAGTGATTTATAGTGTGGATAAGGTAACTATTCTTCTGTCCCAATAATCCAGATTTGCGCACCAAAATCTTTTAATTTGTTTGGATGATCAAACGATATCATTTTGAGATGAGACCAATTGGAGTAGAAAGTAGACTCAAAGTACTTCTGTTTAGACGTAAAATACGAAATAAAAGTACACGAATTGCCTAAGTTATGACCTCTTAAACACGAACCAAAGTTTCTGTCAGATGATTTTATATTCCTCCTCTTTTAGTAACAAGGTTTAGCCTTTTGATTGTGTTTTGCTTATTGTTCATCAAAATCGTTCTTTTATATATGTGTGTATTGTTTCTTACATTTTTCTTTTATATTCATCACTTAGGGTTTCAATTAAATACATAAAGAGAAAGAAGGTGTAGAGATTTGTAGTTCTTACCTTAACACCCGAATTCATATTGTTCTCTTCTTGGTTTCTTGTTTGTTCCTTATGTTATCTTCCTGATTTCTTGCTTGATTCCTTGAGTTTTGAAGAACAAAATCAAAGAGAGAAGAGGGTATGGCCGATTTTTGAGAGAGAGGATGGAGATGAAGTGATTTGGAAATAGTTCTAGGCATTTAAGAGAGAATCAAGTTATTTTTGGTTGTGTTTTAAATTTTGAAATTACTCTCCCTTTCCCCCCCATTTGGCCGATTTTTTTTACATTATATATATATATATATATATTTATTTATTTGTTGTTACTTAATATCATTATTATTTTGTATTTAACATACTACATTTCTTGTAGATGCATTTGATATTTCATGTGTTACAATTCATATTATCGGTTTAAGTTATTAAATTTTAAGAGTTGTTCTAGGGTTTTATTAATTTGGTTTGTAATTCCAACTTATTTGTTGTGTTATTATTATTATTACTTTAATTTTGGTGTTATACGGTTGCTTGTAAATGCAATAATCTTCTTTAAAATTACTCGAGTCTCAATAGAGTTTATGCTCTTATAACAATTGTTCCAAGAATTGTACTTTTATTCTCCTGAGCTCTATTTAGTACTTGAGCTTGTGTCACCCTTGATGTCCATTCAAGGTGCATGTAACGAATTTGTTTCACACGTTAGGCATGTAACTATAGGATTATCTAAGTGTCATGGTCTGAATAGTGCGTAAAGAGAGTATACCTTTTAATACTCATCACTCATTTGGATTTTTAGGGTTTCAAGGGATATTAAACGCATGTAACCTAATAACAATTTGAGAGTGTAAACTGGTTAACCGGCTTTGGTGACAGATGTCACACAAGTTCAAGTTATATAGTCTTGTTGCTTCAAAACTTGAACACCAAGTGTATATCAAAACTAGAGAGAAAGTTCTTCAAGAATCAAAGCTATCACCCTCAAAATAACAGCCAAAAAGCCATATGTTTGTAACATATGAAACTCCCTAATAACTAAACATTAATCACATTAAAATGAGTATTAAAGACTGTTGATTCTGTAGTTGCAATGTACGGGCACGCCCGTGCCATATATGGCACGGCCGTGCTTGCCCAAAAGACCACAGCCTAGCCCATTAGACACGCCCGTGCCTCATCCTGCCAAAACACATTTTGGCCATTTCTCTCTTTTGCTTGATCGTGTTGCTGGAATCTTGGTGTTTGACCCAATAGGCCTATACATCATCAGCATTGCTATTAACTCATGCGTGTCAGTGGGCATATACCAACAGACTCCCACTTGCACGTGACACGACTACGAAAATTATCAAAAAAAAAAGAGCGGCCTCTAGCAAGACATCTATACTCCCAAGTCAGTATAGGGTATGCCACTCTTGACAAGACCCCAATCATAAAATGATTGTCCTAAAGATAAATGATCATTTACATCCCTTTGTTCGCGATATCCTATGTGAACACAAGGCATGGAATAAAGTCAACCTTCAGATCGTTCACGATTATGTTTCTCGATTCTAGATTAGTGGTGACCAACAAACCAAGTAACATTGATCCATCATCAATATAACTTGAGCACGACCATGCATATGAACGTCAGCACTCAATCATCGAGGGGCCCATGGATATCTTCTCTATATATAAAGGAACAAATTCCTATTGACTACATAGTCCCACCACATAGATAATACTCTACGCAATCATCTCCCTTATAATGACCACTTACGGACCGCGTTAGAAAACGATCAAAGAAAAGTAAACCTATGCTTTGGAATCACATGTATCTCTAGTTTAAGGATGCAACGACATTATCATCCCGAGTTACTTATGACTAAAACCATGAAGTAAACTCGGGTGCGGGTCCTCCACTCACTTGAAACCCCTTTAAAGTATAGGCAAGAATCACATTTATCAAAACCAATTCGTTAAACATGCAAAGATGGAACACAGTAACGACTAAATGAAAGTAACCGCAACATGCATATATAGATCTCTACTATATAAATCGAAACAAACATAAGTAACATTATTGCTAAATGTTCCCAAATACAAAATGATCCAAACATAAACTAAAACTCAATCTAAACCAAGTCATGAGCAAATCTAACACCTATTGCCATAGTGTGAGAATTATGAGAAGCTTGTGACGACGGTTTAATAAACGGATTGGCCAAATTGCCTTCCGAGGTTACCCTACTAATAGCGACTTCACCACTTTCAACCATCTCTCTAATCAAGTGGTACTTTCGAGGTATATGCCTCGTTCTCTTGTGAGCTCTTGGTTCCTTTGCTAACGCTACCGCACCCTCATTGTCACAGAAGATCTCAATAGGGTCGGAGATGCTTGGAACCACTCCAAGGTCTCGGATGAACTTCCTTTTCCACACAGCTTCTTTAGCAGTTTCACTTGCCGCAATGTATTCTGACTCTGTAGTAGAATCAGCTACTGTGTCTTGCTTTTAACTTCTCCAAGTAATAGCTCCACCATTTAATAGGAACACAAACCCCGATTGTGATCGGCAGTCATCCCTATCAGTTTGGAAGCTAGCATCAGAGTAACCCTTTACTTTGAGCTCTTCCTCACCACCAAAGATCAAGAACATTTCTTTATTTCTCCTAAGATACTTAAGAATGTTCTTTACCGCAACCCAATGGGCTTGCCGTGGGTTACCCTGATATCTACTAGTCATGTTCAAAGCGCATGAAGCATGGCGTACATGATCGAGCCTATAACGCCGTTCCTTAAATTTATCAGGAGTCTATTTTTTTTATAAAAGTACGTGCGGAAGCTATATTATTTATTTAACATTTTACAATATATATATATATATATATATATATAAATTGTAATACAAAAGTATTGTTAAAACACACATCCCAAGCGTTACCAAATCAGTCGATCATTACATCACATATTACATAAAAAACATTCACGAAGTGTTCCCCCAAAACCTAACATGAACTACCAGCAGATACCCGTCCTCACCTTCAGTCTATTTACCTACATATGGTAAGTTCATGAGAGGGTTAGCTATAAATAGCTAGTGAATAAAAATTAAGCGGAAACTGTATATTAACAGTATCAAAAACACATTACATGCATCACATAACTTCATTCAAGTCTATCCTAACATATGGTGAAGCACCGATTAGTCAGCAGGCATCACGTCTTGCAGGGTAATGAGCCTGGCTCAGTGATCCTCACTGGGGAAACCGATACTTCCTCTGCGCCGGTGGAGAAGCGGGTAGCGGTCCACCATTGCGTTATGGGGATACATATCCCATTCGGGATTAGCGGGAATTGAGAGCCCCTAAATCGTATCGAGGGGCGGAGGATTAGCAAGAACCAAGATTCGTGATCATTGAATCTCCGCACATCCTAGCTGGAAACACAAGTCCCTAACTCAAGACCCATATAATCTGGCCCAATGTCCACCAAAGTACCGGTACACAAACAATGGCCTACTCCAGCCTTAGCAAAAAAACAAATGGCCTACTCCGGCCTTAACATATCAAGAATGGCCTACTCCGGCCTTAACATATCAACAATGACCTACACAAGTCTTTAACACATCAACAATGACCTACACAGGTCATTAAACATGCGTACATATCATTTGAATAACACAATTGGTTCATTAAACCTTTAAACATGCATAACTACAATTTCTCGGTTTGTAACATACAAAACATATTTATAATACTATCAATATCATGCTCAAGTTAACTTTTACTCACCTGTGAAGTTATAACAGGTAAGCACTAAGTCATAGATGATACTTGATCAACTGGTTTACCTAAACAAACACCCTAAATGTCAAAACAATGCGGAACAGCAAACTATTTGCTGAAACAGAGCTCCTTGCAGACAATCAGAAATGCTTGCGCCCACAAAGGATGACAGGCCCTTGCGCCCGCAAAAGCTAGCCTTACGGCCGTAAGCAAGGTATCCCTTGTAGCCACAAGGGATTTTCCTTGCGCCCGCAAGGACTGTTGTGCAGACCTGTGCGATCTCTAGCCTCTGTTCTGTGATTTTCAACCCTAAAACTCAACCAAACGATTCTAATTGAAATTCCCGTGTTCACATATGAAATGGTCAATACAACTAAGCTAGAAACAACTCCTAATTCACACTTTAACATCCAATTCAACGATTGGGACCAAAATCACCTTTTTTGACCCATTTGAGCTTTCTTATTAAATTCAATAAAAAACAGCACTTTAATTCAATAATCTGATTGCCAAACACTTAGAATTGATGTAGAAGCATGTTGAAATCATTGAATTCAGTTAAAGATGTCAATTTGGGTTTTTGACCCGGTAAGTCTTCAGGAAAGACATCAGGGTATTCAGATACAACCCTGATATCATCAACACTTCTTGCTCCTATCTCAGTATTAATCACATATGCAAAGTAGAAGATACAATCTTTTGCAATCAATTTCGAGCTTTAATCACAGAAAGAACAGGAATGGCAGACTCCCTCTTCTCCCCTCGAGCTATAGCATACAAACCGTCAGATAAAGGGACTTCTTGGAACACAAGATCTCAATATCTCGACTACTGAGCCAATCCATACCAATAACAACATCAAAGCCCGCTATCGGCATGACAAGAAAGCAAATGGTGAAACTATTCTCTTCGATATACAAAATTGCTATTGGAACTTTTTCAGTAACATGGACTACTTTATGGGATCAAATAATAGAGAAACAGGCATTTGCAGCTTTTCGCGATAAGACATAGAGACAAAGGAGTATCTAGCTCCCGAGTCAAACAAAATGCATGCGGCAATATTATTAATGAGAAATGTACCTTTAATCACATCACCTGCATCTTTGGCTTCATCAGCTGTCATCTGGAAAGCCCTCCCTAGTGCACGAGGAGCGCCTCCCGGTTTTAGAGTTGTTGCTGCTGATGAACCCCCAACATCGGTAGTTGACCACGTCAGGCAGACTGCAATACGGTGCCCGAGTTTATGGCACCTGTAACACACATTTTCCTTGTACCTTCATTTGTTAGTTTGGTGCCCCTTCTTCCCACACTTTCCACACCTCATATCCCATTCCTCAGACTTCTGGGATGTATTCCCACGCTGCTTACCCCCCGATCCACTATCACTTCCCTTTTGACTTGGTTGCTGATCAAACTTCCTCTTACTTCCACCAGATTGTTGTTGTTGCTATTGAGATCTAGCCCTCTGCTTATAATCGTCATTAGTGGTTCTAGCATTATTAAATGCTGAGAGAGTTGCAGAAGATCCCACAGCAGATCGATACTCCACAGGCAAAGTATTGGCAAAGTAAGTGATCTTTGCCTTTTCATGGGGCAACAGGTGAGGAACAAACCTCATTTTGTCAGTAAACCTGGATATCAAATCATCCAATGGCTTGTCACCCTTCTGAAGTGCCCTGAACTCATTATCGACCCTCAATATATCATAGTCAGAATAGTACTTACCGCGAATCTTCTCTTTGAAGCCATCCCAAGTCATAGCTTCCAAAGTGGCTGGTGGTGTGATAGAATCACAGTGTCCAACCAAGCCAAAGCACGACCCCTGAACATATGTTTAGAAAAATTCACCTTCTTGTCTTCATCACATTCACTAGACTCGAAGGTATTCTGCATCTCTCTGATCCAAGTTTTAATAGCTGAAGGATCATTAGTTGGGCCAACAAAAGTAGGAGGCTAACAACTCAGAAAAGTCTTAAATTTCATGGCTTATGAGTATCATTCTCCGATCTGGTAAACTCGCGCTCATTTGCTTGCTTGAGTTGAGCTTCTAATTTAAGAATATAAGCATCCTTGTCACCATCACTAGAAGATCCTGCCATATCGAGTTAGACTTCTATATATATATATATATATATATCAAAACAGAATCTTTAGTATACTTCATATATATAACTCTTATCTTATCATAACTTAACTTACACTTTCTTAACACATAGCATAAAACACATAAGTCACTCTTCACACCCCAATACCACCCTAGGAACACATAGTAATGGTCGAGCCTGAACCTGAGTTTGAGACTAATACTATTTAAAGTACTCAAGTCACTCAAACTAAGGCTCTGATACCAACTTGTAACACCGGTCCTTAAATTTATCAAGAGTCTATTTTTTTATAAAAGTGCGTGCGGAAGCTATATTATTTATGTAACATTTTACAACTTATATATATAAATTGAAATACAAAAGTATTGTTAAAACACACATCCCAAGCGTTACCAAATCTGTAGATCATTACATCACATATTACATAAACAAACATTCACGAAGTGTTCCGCCAAAACCTAACATGAACTACCAGCAGATACCCGTCCTCACCTTCAATCTATTTACCTGCATATGGAAAATTCATGAGAGGGCTATAAATAGCTAGTGAATAAAAATTAAGCGGAAGCAGTATATTAACAGTATCAAAAACACATTACATGCATCACATAACTTCATTCAAGTCTATCCTAACACATGGTGAAGCACCGGTTAGTCAGCTAGCATCACGTCTTGCAGGGTAATGAGCCCGGCTGAGTGATCCTCACTCGGGAAACCGATATTTCCTCCGCGCCGGTGGAGAAGCGGGTAGCGGTCCACCATTGCATTATCGGGATACATATCCCATTCGGGATCAGCGGGAACTGAGAGCCCCTAAATCGTATCGAGGGGCGGAGGTTTAGCAAGAACCAAGATTCGTGATCATCGAATCTCCGCACATCCTAGCTGGCGACACAAGGCCCCAACTCAAGACCCCGATAATCTGCCCCAATGTCCAACAAAGTACCGATACACAAACAATGGCCTACTCCGGCCTTAGCACAAACACAAATGGCCTACTTCGGCCTTAACATTTCAACAACGACCTACACAGGTCTTTAACACATCAACAATTACCTACCTGTGTCTTCAAACATGCGTGCATTTCATTTGAATAACACAATGTCATTAAACCTTTAAACATGCATAACTACAATTTCTCGGTTTGTAACATACAAAACATCTTTATAATACTATCAATATCATGCTCGAGTTAACTGTTACTCACCTGTAAAGTTATAACAGGTAAGCACTAACTCACAGATGATACTGATCAACTAGTTCACCTAAACAAACACCCCGAATGTCAAAACAATGCGAAATAGTAAACTATTCGCTGAAACAGAGCTCCTTGCGACCACAAGCAGAAATGCTTGTGCCCACAAAGGATGACAGGCCCTTGCGCCCGCAAAGGCTGGCCTTACAGCCATAAGCAAGGTATCCCTTGTGGTCGCAAGGGATTTTCCTTGCGCCCGCAAGGACTGTTGTGCAGACCTGTGCGTTTTTCAGTCTCTGTTCTGCGATTTTCAACCCTAAAACTCAACCAAACGATTCCAAATGAAATTCCCGTGTTCACATATGAAATGGTCAATACAACTAAGCTAGAAACAGCTCCTAATTCACACTTTAACATCCAATTCAAAGATTGGGACCTAAATTACCATTTTTGACCCATTTGAGCTTTCTTACTAAATTCAATCAAAAACACCACTTTAATTCAATAATCTGATTGCCAAACACTTAGAATTGATGTAGAAACATGTTGGAATCATTGAATTCAGTTGAAGATGTCAAATTAGGTTTTTGACCCACACACACACATAAGAAATAACATATGTCTGTGTGTTTTCACGTGAATAAGGAAATAGACCGACTTGTGGGTTTCATTTATCCACAAGTAGGTATTTTATTCCCCTTTTCAACTTACAACTTACCGCACGAGTACCCGTTTTAACTAACGGAGATATTTTTGGAAACCTCGTTCTAAATCATTTAATATTCTTTTATTATTTTCTATTTTTACTAATATTTTTATTAATTCATTTAAATAACTAATTTACTTATTTTTGTTTAATATCTTTAAGTATATATATTTATTCAATTTATTCAATCAAAAACACCACTTTAATTCAATAATCTGATTGCCAAACACTTAGAATTGATGTAGAAACATGTTGGAATCATTGAATTCAGTTGAAGATGTCAATTTGGGTTTTTGACCTAAAAAGTCAAGAAATGAAGAACACAAGAATTGGATGAAAACTTACAACAACTAGATGGAGAAGATGATTAAGGCTGATTAGAACTTTGAATTGCACTTGAATTTACAGCAGATTACGAAGCTTGGATGATTTCTTCTTGAATTCTCCTTGAATGCTTGAACACAAGAACACACACACATAAGAAATGAGATATGTCTGTGTGTTTTCACGTGAATAAGGAAAAAGACCTACTTGTGGTTTTCATTTATCCACAAGTACCCTTTGTTCCCCTTTTCACCTTACAACTTAACGCACGAGTACTCTTTTTAACTAACGGAGATATTTTTGGAAACATCGTTCTAATCATTTAATATTCTTTTATTCTTTTCTATTTTTACTAATATTTTTATTAATTCATTTAAATAACTAATTTAGTTATTTTTCTTTAATATCTTTAAATATATATATTTTATTCAATTTATTTAATTTATTACACGTACCACGTAAGCGTGCATCTAGGCTCTTTGTGAGGATGTTACAAATCTACCCCTCTTAAGAAGATTCCGTCCTCGGAATCTGCTCAGTAGTGAACAAGTGTGGGTAGCGTGCTTTCATCTCATCCTTGGCCTCCCATGTCAAGTTAGGACCCAGATTGTGCTTACATTTGACGAGAACTAACTTGATCATCTTTTTACGCAGCTTTTTGATTTTGGATTTCAAAATCTCAAGAGGTTCCTCCACAAGGCGTTTAGCTGAATCAACTTTTAACTCTTGCAAAGGTAGGATCTAATCATCATCAACCTTGCACTTCCTCAAATAGCACACATTGAATGTGTTATGAATACAAGAGAACTCGGGAGGAAGTTCAAGTGATACAGTCTGTTCGTTGACCCGTTGTAGAATTTTAAACGGACCAATATATCTCGGGCTTAGCTTGCCCTTATGACCAAATTGCATCACCCCTTTCCAAGGTGAAACCTTCAAGAATACTCGGTCACCCACTTCAAAAGTAATGGGTCTCCGTTTTGGATCCGCATACATCTTTTGCCTGTCTCGTGCAGCTTTCAGCTTTTCACGTGCCATCTTTACTTTATCGGTTGTCATCTACAAAATGTCAGGACCTGCATATTGCTTTTCACCAGGTTCTAACCAAGATGTTGGTGTACGACATTGCCTACCGTACAGCATCTCATATGGTGGCATGCCTATACTCGAATGATAGGAGTTGCTATAGGAAAATTCAATCAAGGGAAGATGTGAATCCCAAGAACCACCAAATTCAAGAATACAAGCTCTTAGCATATTTTCAAGAGTTTGAATAGTCCTTTCAGACTGTCCGTCTGTCTGGGGATGGTATGCTGTGCTAAGATTCACCCGCGTACCAAGTTCACGTTGAAGACTATGCCAAAAGTTTGATGTGAACCGTGAATCTCGATCCAAAACAATAGATAGAGGTATGCCATGTCGTGACACCACTTCATTGATATATAATTGAGCCAAACGATTCATAGGTGCAAACTCATTAGTCGCGAGAAAATGTGCACTCTTCGTAAGTCGATCTACCACAACCCATATCATATCATGCCCCTTTGCAGTTCGGGGTAACTTAGTAACAAAGTCCATAGTAATATAATCCCATTTCCACTCCAGGATGTCTAGTTGTTGTAAATTACCATAGGGCTTTTGGTGTTCGGTTTTGACTTGCGCGCAGACTTGGAATTTCTCTACAAACGAAGCTATGTCGCGCTTCAATGTAGGCCACCAATACAATGATTTCAAGTCTTGATACATTTTCGTGCTTCCGGGATGAATAGACAATCTAGATTTGTGTGCTTCGTGTAAGATTGTCTCCCGATTGCCACCAAGACTCGGTACCCAGATTCGGGATTGAAATGTCTTCAGACCCCGACTATCTTCTCCTAATTGCTTTGATATTTTGATCATTGTCTCAGCTTTCAAGTTGTTCTCTTGTAATGCCTCTTGTTGTGCTACTTTTAACTAAGCAATGATATCAGATTCAACAGTGATTTTCATGAATTTAGCCATTGCAGGAGAGTTCTTTCGACTCAGTGCATCAGCTACTACGTTTGCCTTGCCCGGATGACACTTGATTTCACAATCATAATCTTTTATTAGCTCCAACCAACGCCTTTGTCTCATATTAAGCTCTTTCTACGTGAACACATATTGCAGACTCTTATGATCTATGCATACAATACATTTGGTGCCATACAAGTAATGACGTCATATCTTCAAAGCAAATACCACAGCTGCAAGCTCCAGATCATGTGTAGGATAATTCTTCTTGTGTGTCTTCAGTTGACGAGAAGCATATGCAATCGCCTTGTCTCATTGAATCAAAACACAACCTAGACCTGCATATGAAGCATCACAGTAGACAATAAAGTCATCTGACTCATTAGGCAATGTTAGAATAGGTGCTTGACATAACAATTGCTTCAGAGTCTAGAATGCTTTCGCTTGATCTTCACTCCATACATATTCAACATCCTTGCGGGACAACTTAGTCAACGGACCAACAAGTTTAGAGAAATTCTCTATGAATCGGCTGTAGTAACCAGCAAGACCTAAGAAACTCTTTATCTCAGAAGGATTCTGAGGAGTTTCCCAGTTCATAACAGCTTCAATCTTCACTGGATCAACTTTAACACCTTCATTGCATATAACATGGCCCAAGAAATGTACCTCCTTAAGCGAGAACTCACATTTAGATAGCTTTGCATAGAGTTGTTCTCGCTTAAGAGTCTCTAGAATAAGACGAAGATGTTGCTCGTGTTCCGCCTCGGTTTTAGAATAGATGAGAATATCATCGATGAACACGATCATAAATTTATCAAGAAAAGGGCGACATACGCGATTCATCATATCCATAAAGATAGCAGGAGCATTGGTTAAGCCGAATGGCATAACCAAGAAGTCGTACTGCCCATATCGAGTTCTGAATGCAGGTTTTGTGATATCAACTTCTCAAACACGGACTTGATGATTGCCAGAATGTAAATCAATCTTAGAAAAGCATGTGGCACCTTGCAATTGATCAAACAGATCATCTAAGCGAGGTAACGGATATTTGTTCTTTACAGTTCGCTTGTTAAGCTCCCTGTAATCGATACACATTCGGAGAGTCACGTCCTTCTTTTTAACAAATGAAACAGGAGCTCCCCACGGTGAAGAACTTGGGCGAATAAAGCCCTTATCAAGTAGTTCCTAGATTTGGGAAATCATCTCCTGGATTTCAGATGGAGCAAGATGATAGGGAGATTTTGCCACAGGTGTAGCTCCAGGAACAAGATCAATCCGGTATTCTACATCCTTGATAGGAGGTAAACCCGGTAAGTCTTCAGGAAAGACATTAATCACATATGCTAAGTAGGAGATACAATATTTTGCAATCAATTTCTGAGCTTTAATCACATAAATAACACGAATGGCAGACTCCCACTTCTCCCCTCGAGCTATAGCATACGAATCGTTGGATAAAAGGAATCTAATTAACTTCTTCGAACACAAGACCTCAGCATCTCGACTATTGAGCCAATCCATACCAATAACAACATCAAAGCTCGCTATCGGCATGACAAGAAAGGAAATAGTGAAACTATTCCCATCGATATACAAAATTGTTGTTGGAACTTTTTCAGTAACATGGACTACCTTACCATCAGCTACTTCTACTTTTATGGGATCAGATAATAGAGAAACAGGTGAGGAACAAACCTCATTTTGTCAGTACACTTGGATATCAAATCATCCAATGGCTTGTCACCCTTCTGAAGTGCCCTGAACTCATTATCGATCCTCAGCATATCATAGTCAGAATAGTACTTACCCTGAATCTTCTCTTTGAAGCCATCCCAAGTCATAGCCTCCAAAGTGGCTGGTGGTGTGATAGCAATCACAATGTCCCACCAAGCCAAAGCACGACCCCTGAACATACGTTTAGCAAAATTCACCTTCTTGTGTTCAACACATTCACTAGACTCGAAGGTATTCTGCATCTCTCTGATCCAAGTTTCAACAGCTGAAGGATCATTAGTTGGGCTAGCAAAAGTAGGAGGCTGACAACTCAGAAAAGTCTTAAATTTCGTGGGCTTGTGAGTATCTTTCTTCGTTCTGGTAAACTCGCGCTCATTTGCTTGCTTGAGCTAAGCTTCCAATTTAAGAATATAAGCATCCTAGTCACCATCACCAGAAGATCCTGCCATATCGAGTTAGACTTCTATATATATATATATATATCAAAATAGAATCTTTAGTATACTTCATATATATAACTCTTATCTTAACTTAACTTAACTTACACTTTCTTAACACATAACATAAAACACATAAGTCACTCTTCACACCCCAATACCAACCTGGGAACACATAGTAATGGTCAAGCCTAAACCTGAGTTTAAGACTGAATACTATTTAAAGTTCTCAATTCACTCAAACTAAGGCTCTGATACCAACTTGTAACGCCGGTCCTTAAATTTATCAGGAAGCTATTTTTTTTATAAAAGTGTGTGCGGAAGCTATATTATTTATTTAACATTTTACGACTTATACATATATATATAAATTGTAATACAAAAGTATTGTTAAAACAAACATCCCAAGCGTTACCAAATCTGTCGATCATTACATCACATATTACATAAACAAACATTCACGAAGTGTTCCCCCAAAACCTAACAAGAACTACCAGCAGATACCCGTCCTCACCTTTAGTCTATTTACCTTCATATGGAAAGTTCATGAGAGGGTTAGCTATAAATAGCTATTGAATAACAATTAAGCAGAAGCAGTATATAAACAGTATCAAAAACATGTTACATGCATCACATAACTTCATTCAAGTCTATCCTAACACATGGTGAAGCACCGGTTAGTCAGCAGGCATCACGTCTTGCAGGGTAATGAGGCTCAGTGATCCTCACTAGGGAAACCGATACTTCCTCCGCGCTGGTGGAGAATCGGGTAGCGGTCCACGATTGCATTATGGGGATACATATCCCATTCGGGATCAGCGAGAACTGAGAGCACCTAAATCGTATCAAGGGGCGGAGGTTTAGCAAAAACCAAGATTCGTGATCATCGAATCTCCGCACATCCTAGCTGGCGTCACAAGGCCCCAACTCAAGACCCAAATATTCTAGCCCCAATGTCCAACAAAGTACCGGTACACAAACAATGGCCTTCTCCGGCCTTAGCACAAACACAAATGCCCTACTCCGGCCTTAACATATCAACAATGACCTACACAGGTCTTTAACACATCAACAATGACCTACACAGGTCTTCAAACATGCGTACATATCATTTGAATAACACAATTGGTTCATTAAACATTTAAACATGCATAACTACAGTTTCTGGGTTTGTAACATACAAAACATCTTTATAATACTATCCATATCATGCTCGGGTTAACTGTTACTCACCTGTGAAGTTATAACATGTAAGAACTAAGTCACAGATGATACTTGATCAACTGGTTCACCTAAACAAAGACCCTGAATGTCAAAATAATGCGAAACATCAAACTATTCGCTGAAACAGAGCTCCTTGCGGCCATAAGCAGAAATGCTTGCACCCACAAAGGATAACAGGCCCTGGCGCCCGCAATGGCTGGCCTTACGGCCATAAGCAAGGTATCCCTTATGGCCGCAAGGGATTTTCCTTGCGCCCGCAAGGACTGCTGTGCAGACCTGTGAGATTTCCAGCCTCTGTTCTACCTTTTTCAACCCTAAAACTCAACCAAACGATTCCAAATCAAATTCCAGTGTTCACATATGAAATGGTCAATACAACTAAGCTAGAAACAACACCGAATTCACACTTTAACATCCAATTCAAAGATTGGGACCAAAATCACCATTTTTGACCCATTTGAGCTTTCTTACTAAATTCAATCAAAAACACCACTTTAATTCAGTAATCTGATTGCCAAACACTTAGAAATGATGTAGAAACATGTTGGAATCATTGAATTCAGTAGAAGATGTCAATTTGGGTTTTTGACCCATTTGACCTAAAAAGTAAAGAAATGAAGAACACAAGAATTGGAAGAACACTTACAAGAACTAGATGGAAAAGATGATTAAGGCTGATTAAAACTTTGAATTGCACTTGAATTTACAGCAGATTATGAAGCTTGGATGATTTCTTCTTGAATTCTCCTTGAAACCTTGAACACAAGAACACACACACACACATAAGAAATGAGATATGTCTGTGTGTTTTCACGTGAATAAGGAAAAGACCGACTTGTGGGTTTCATTTATCCACAAGTGGGTATTTTATTCCCCATTTCAACTTACAACTTAACGCAAGAGTACCGGTTTTAACTAACGGGGATATTTTTAAAAACCTTGTTCTAAATCATTTAATATTCTTTTATTCTTTTCTATTTTTACTAATATTTTTATTAATTCATTTATATAACTAATTTAGTTATTTTTCTTTAATATCTTTTTATATATATATATATTTATTCAATTTATTTAATTTATTTAATTTATTACACGTACCACGAAAGCGTGCGTCTAGGCCCTTTGTGAGGATGTTACAGAGCCCACGGCCGAAGCATATGGCACCCGCTTCATTACTTCTAGTTTGTCTTGAGATCTAGGACATTGAGTCTTACTCAATGTCACTCCATGTGACATAGGGAGATTTCTTTTCTTGGAATCCTCCATCTTGAATCGCGTTAAGACTTTGTCAATGTATATATTTTGGCTCAACCCAAGAAGTTTTCTAGATCTATCTCTATAGATTTTGATACCCAGAATATATGTCGCTTCTCCTAAGTCTTTCATTGAGAAACACTTTCCAAGCCAAGTCTTAACACCTTGCAAGGTTGGAATATCTTTTCCAATGAGTAGGATATCATTCACATATAAGACTAAGAAAACAATGGTGCTCCCACTAGCCCTAACGTATACACATGGCTCATCTACGCTTTTCAAAAAATCAAACTCTTTGATTTTCTCGTCAAAGTGTAGATTCCAGCTACGAGATGCTTGTTTAATGGACATAAATGGACTTCTTTAGTCTATACACTCTATTGGGACGCTTTGGATGTACAAAACCCTCAGGTTGCGTCATATACACCTCTTCGGAAAGCTTCCCATTAAGGAAGGCGGTTTTGACATCCATTTGCCATATTTCATAATCATGAAAGGCGGCAATTGCCAAAAGTATCCTAATAGATTTCAACATGGCCACTGGGGAGAAAGTTTCATCATAATCGACACCGTGTGTCTGGGTGAAACCTTTAGCCACCAGTCGGGCTTTGAATGTGTTAACTTTTCCATCCATGTCGGTCTTCTTCTTAAAGACCCATTTACACCCTATTGGTTTACAACCGGGTGTAAGATCAACCAGTTCCCAAACGTGGTTATCCGCCATGGATTGCATCTCGTTATCCATTGCCTCTTTCCATTTAGCAGACTCCTGGCCCGCAACCGATTCCCGATAGTTGGTGGGCTCATTATGATCTACTAATAGTTCGTCGCCCTCAGATATGAGAAAGCCATATCTCTCTGGCTCATGACGAGCTCTACCGGGTCTATGGGGAGGTAATGGATGTATGTTAGTCTCTGCATTTCATGCTCAGACTCAACCTCACTAGGATGTTGGCTAGTGCCAACGTCAGGCCTTTCATCCATTCACCCTTGAACTTCTTCAAGGTCAATCTTATTTCCACCTTGCTGATTGGATACTAATTCTCTTTCTAAAAAGACAGCCCTTCGAGCAACAAATACTTTGTTCTCGGAGGGTTTATAGAATATGTATCCAATACCCGCAGCTGGATATCCGATGAAATAACACTTTTCGGATCGGGGCTCTAATTTGTCATCAACCTCACGTCTCACGTAGGCTAGACAACCTAAAACCTTTAGATAGGGGAGAACGGGAGATTTCCCATGCCACATCTCGAAAGGTGTTTTCTTAACCTTCTTCGTTGGTACGAGATTAAGGATCCTTGTTGCCGTTTCAAGAGCATATCCCCAAAAGCTTATAGGCACTTGGGTGTGACTCATCATAGACCGAACCATATCTAACAATGTTCGGTTTCTCCTCTCAGCGACACCATTTAATTGCGGCGTCCTAGGCGGTGTAAGTTGTGAGATAATCCCACAACTCTTAAGATGATAACGAAACTCTTAACTAAGATACAAACCACCCCTATCGGATCTAAGTATCTTAATCTTTTTGCCCAATTGATTCTCTACTTCGTTTTGGAAAGTCTTAAACTCAAAGGTCTCGGACTTTTGTCTAACCAAGTAGATATATCCATACCTACTATAATAATCTATAAAGGTAACAAAGTATCTAGAATTGTCTCTTGTGATGTGCTTAAATGGACCACATACATCGGAATGTATGATGTCCAATAAGTCTTTACCCCTTTCATTCACGCCGATAAAGAGTGCTTTAGTCATCTTGCCTAATAAACAAGATTTGCATACTTCATTGGACTCATGGTCGAATTATTCCAAGATCCTAGCCGCTTGCAGCTTAGCGATACGAGTCTTGTTTATATGGCCAAGTCGACCATGCCGCAAAGACAATATGCCTAAACCATTTTTAGACGTTGAATCAATATTCATGATTGTTTCATTATTATTAATATATGCATCTACTTCATAAATACCACGACAAGGATAAGCTTTGAAATAACAAATATTATTTTTAAAACATGAAATAATTCCATTGTCAAAAGAAAAACCAAACCCATCGTCATGTAACGCATGAAAAGAAATAATATTCCTCGCCACAAGAGTCGAGTAGCATACATTCAATAATAATATATAAAAACCGGAATTAAAAGATAATTCAACTTTTCCACGAGCTTTGACCGGGACAATCTCCTTGTTTCCCATTATCAAGTCAAGCTCTCCGTTCTCCATCCTCCTACTTGCCTTTAGCACCTGAACAATGTTACAAACGTGAGTGCCACAACCGGTATCTAATACCCAACTTCCAGATGTAGAAGTATGATGAAGTTCAATCATGTATGTACCTGAATCGGAAGTTCCTCTGATGCTCAACCCCTTGAGCTTCTTAAGTCCTTCTAGGTACCCCGGGCAGTTACGGCGCCAATGCCCTTCTTCAGGCAGAAGAAATTTCCGCTGCATCCGGAGTCTTGGCTTGGGGAATCATCTTCCGCTTGCCCTAGCCCTCCTAAGCAGGGCTACGCTTGGCAGCGCCAACCTTACCCTTCCCCTTACCCTTAGGGGTATAAGTGGACTTCTTCTTCTTCTGGATTCGCCCTTCCCTTATAGCAAGAATATGATTTGGAACGGCGGGCTTGTGTTTGGTCATGCTAGACTCCGTTGTCTTAAGCATACCATGTAGCTCCATGATGGATTTGTCCATACTATGCATATGATAACTCATGATGAATTGATCATACGTGGTATGCACCCTCCCTATGGTAAATCCAAGCCGTTCCATGCGCTCTATGTTTTCTTTCATTCGCAACACGTGAGCACTCACGTTCCCGCCTTCGGCCATCTTGCTACCAAGAACCGTCTTTAGACATTCAAACCTCTCTTGTCTCGCTTGATGTTGGAACATTTCCTTAAGCTGAGTGATCAAGTGAAAAGCACTTAAATAATCCATTTGCTTTTGGAGCTCGGGAATCATAGTACTTAAGATGAGGCAAGTGATGTCCTCGGTATCCTTGACACGCTTCTCATAAGCGTCTCAGATAGCCCAAGTGGCATTAGCAGCATGAGCCTCAGGAAGTGCCTCTTCTATAGTAACTAACTTTCCTTCTTGGCGTAAGACAAGCTTGAGTTTCCTAAACCAATCTAGAAAGTTGTTACCATTGAGTTTCTCCTTCTCAAGGAAAACTCTTAGCGAAAAGTGGTTGGTGGTGTTGGTGTTGCTCGAAGACGCCATCTAAAATAGCAAAATAGTTTTAGTTAGTTTGAAAATCCTTTTTAAAATAAGTACCCATAGTTTTAAACAAAAACTATTATATATAACAAGGGCTAAGAACCTTATTTCACCTCTCACCCTGACGGGTTTACGGTGGATCACGTGGCGAAGCTATTTAGGCCGGTAACCATTTTACCAATTGTAATCTCTATTACAACTCTTAGACACTTGCGGGATCCATTGACATCCATTATGTCGTTTGGCATGTTTGATCCCTTCCTTACACCAATCTCAATATATAATTTTTGTTTAGCTCGTGCTTAGCTCGACACCTAACCAAGAATTATATACTAAAATTGTAAATTGTCCGACAAGAGACACGGGTGGCACTCTAGACCATTAATTGGCTCGTACTTAGCTCGACAACCAATCATGCGAGTTACCCCACTCACCTTCCACATAACTACACAAGGAATGACTCGTGCTTAGCTCGACAATCATCCTTGTTTCGTTAGATTCGGGTGGTGTCATCTCACAGATGGTGCGTGATTTACGTTTTGAAAAACGGGATTTCGTTTCCGGTTTATAAAAACCTTTTGTGAATTAACAAATTAAGTGTCAAAACAATTTTAAGCACTTTATAAATATAATACCATCTTTATATTATCTTTATCAATTCTATTCGCGTGAGATTGTTAACCATTTTAACAAACGTTGTATTTTATTTAATTTTTTTAAAAAAAATTGTCTAGCATGCGATTCCTAAACCATGCATAGAATATAAAATACAACCACGGAAACAAATAAATAAAATCGGTTAACATGCCCAAAATCCTATGCGTTTTCCCCGTGAGCCACAACGGGGAAAATAAGGCCAAAACCTAAGGGCAAGGTAATGTCTCGTTAGGTGAGCTTCCACTGAATCCGACACCTCCAATAGCTTGTGGACTCTGTCTCGCCAAGACGTCATCATCATGAATCCCGTTGATACCTCCGGTTCAAGTTCTATACTATTTACAAATACATAGAATTTTTAAACGACACGCAGGCCGCATTCCTACACTATTTATACCAATACACGGAATAAAAGAAACCACGTGCAAGCCGCACTAATAAATAAATAAATAAATATTACATCAATACGGCACGCAGGCCACCAAAAACCAAATAAGTCAACCACAACACATAGGTGTAAGGGCATATCATGTTACCGAATTAAAGAAAACGCAACAAAATGAAACATGGTGTGCCACACAAAACCATGATATAAAAATATATATATTTTAGTTAAGATTGTGTAAAACATCAAAGGCACAAAATGACAATCCTTGTACATATGCATTAGTGAACCAAACCAATTTTGAAACACATATTTGTATATACATTTATAAGTATATATTTGTGTACACTTCATGCCAAGTTACAACAAATATATAAACTAAAATATTATGGGGCAACAAACATACCACGACCAGTCCAAAACCAGTCAACTAAAGTCAAACCGAAAAACCATTACAAGAAGACAATTTTCTTATAATTTTAAAAATTAAATTTTCAAAAAAACTTCTGGCATGACCGTAGCTCAGAAGGCACGACCGTACTTGACTGTACGCCCTCAAGCACGAGGCGTACTTTGACCAAATGCTTCCGGCGACAGGCACGCCCGTACCCCCATAGGTACGGCCGTGCCTTCCTTATGCCATTTGACAAATAACATATTTTAATGGTTTTTCTTGACTTGTTAGTGCAAAGCCATATTAGATATGGCTCTGATACCACTGAAGGTATTTGTTTGGCATATTCAAGACGAAGCGGAAGCATAGTATAGTTCAAAAATTTCAAAAGAAACCAAACAAGCACTTCCCACGGACAAAAATCTAGACATGGTACTGCAACTAAAAAAAATAATCAAGATAGGAAGAAAGGTTATACCACAATGCAAGATCACAAAGCACTTCCTTCTTGTCAAGATGTGAGAATTCAACAAAGAACCCCTCTAGTGTAGTCCACCCCAAGCTATCTTGATTCCCCAATGCTAGTAGATTGATGTTTCCACCAAAACAACCAACCAAGTGCAAGTTATATACTCTTGTTGCTTCAAAACTTGAACACCAAGTGTATATCAAAACTAGAGAGAAAGTTCTTCAAGAATCAAAGCTATGACCCTCAAAATAACAGCCAAAAAGCCATATTTTCGTAACATATGAAACTCCCTAATAACTCAACATTAATCACATTAAAATGAGTATTAAAGGCTGTTGATTCTATAGTTACAACGTACGAGCACGCCTGTGCCATATATGGCACGGCTGTGCTTGCCCAAAAGACCACGGCCTAGCCCAAGGCTAGTACGCCCCATACCTGTTGGATAGACACGCCTGTGCCTCACATGGCACGGCCGTGCCTCATCCTGCCAAAACACATTTTGGCCTTTTTTCTCTTTTGCTTGATCGTGTTGCCGGAATCAATACTTGGTGTGTGACCCAATATGCCTATACCTCATCAACAGTGCTATTAACTCGTGCATGTCAGCGGACATATACCAACACCTGCACATTATTAACTATGTGAGTACCATACCCAGTGTCCAAGACCCAAGCGTTAGAAGTAGAAGTGTTATGGAGTTCAATCATATATGTACCGGAGGCGCCTTGTCCCTTGGCGCGAAGCCTCTTGAGCTCCTCCGTGTACTTGGGGCAGCTACGCGGGTAGTGTCCTTTCTCCCCGCAGAAGAAGCAGGTTGCCTCTTCCGGTGAGGGGGCTATAGGAGCGGGTTCCTTCGACTTCGGCTCTAGGGCCGGGAGAGGTTCAGGCTTAGGTGTTGCCACCTTTGCCTTCCCCTTTCCTTTGCCCTTGGAGCTTGAAGTGGGCCGCTTCCTTTTAGCACCACCCTCATAGATGGCTAGGACGGGTATGGAGGTCGATGGTTTTGCCTTGGCCATGTTAGACTCAGTGGTCTTCAACATGCCATGCAACTCCATCAAGGACTTGTCCATGTTATGCATATGGTTGTTCACAATAAACGGACCCTATGTTTGAGGCAATGATTGGAGGATAATATCCGTTGCCAACTCTTTCCCATTGGAAAGCCCAAGCTCTTGAGCTGGTCCACATATTGCATCATACGAAGCACGTGGGAGCTCACGTTCCCGCCCTCCTGCATCCGACACCCTATGAAGGCCTTGACACACTCATAGATTTCTTGCCTCGCTTGCTGTTGGAATATTTCCTTGAGCTGCGAGATCATGTCGTACGCACCAACGTCCTCGAATTTCCTTTGCAATTCGGAACTCATGGTCGTCAACATGAGGCAAGTCACCTCATTGGTGTCTTTAAGGCGCTTCTCATAAGCGTCCTTAATGGCCCACGTAGCGGTGGTAGTAGGAGCCTCCGGAAGAGGATCCTCTAGGACATACTACTTGCTTTCATGGCGTAAGACAATTCTCAATTGCCTATGACAATCCATAAAGTTTACTCCTACGAGTTTCTCTTTTTCCAAAAATGGACAGAGTGACATGTGTGTCGCGGTGTTGCTTGTAGATTCCATCTAAAAGAAGGCAAAGCACACAAAAAGGTTAGTTTGACATATTTTAATCCTTGTTAGATGATTACCCAATAGTTTAACACTTAAATTTAACAAGGGCTAAGAACCCAACATAACTTCACTACATGACGGGTTTACCGCGGATCACTTCGTGAAGCTATTTAGGCCGGTAAATGCTTACCAATTGCAATCCTCGATTACAACTCTTAGGCACTTGCGGGATCCATCAGTACTCATAGCACCGGTTTGGCATGTTTGATCCCTTCCCACACCGATTCCTCAATAAGACGCTTTGGTAACTCGGTATAGGCACGACAATTACCAAGGCGTATTAAATTGGAATTGCAAATCGTCCAACAAGATACACAATGACGCCCTTGACAATAATTGGCTCCTGCTAAGCTTGACAACCAATAATTTCAAGACGCCACACTCACCTTCCACACAAGTCCACATGGAACAACTCGTCCTAAGCTCGACAACTGCCCCATGCTTCATCAAATTCGGGTGGTGTCATCTTTTGGATGACGTGTGATTTACGTTTTTAAGAAAACAGGACTTTTGTTTTTCCGGTTAAAAACCTCTTTTCGTTTTGATTAACAAATAAGTGGCAAAAGCCATTTGAACATAAACACTTTATATTCGTTTGTTAATCATGAGAGCGAGCGGGGTTTGTTAACCAATTAAGGAAAACTATATAGTTTTATTATTTTTCAAAACATTTTCTAGCATGCGAAGATCCTACAACCACGCAAGAAAATAAATAAATACAACTACACAACCACACATACATAACCGATTTGAGCCAACCTAAGTGTTCCGCGGTGAGCCAACCGAGGAACTAAGTCTACTAAGGACAAACAATCCAAGACTTGCTGGTGTGCTCCTACTTAATCCTGCGCCTCTGGATCCAAGGTTGGTGCCTCCGGTCTTCTCTTCAAAAATACATACATAATTTAAAGAGAAATGGCATGCAAGCTGTCACACCCCGCTAAAGTGGAATCACGAGATGTAACAGTTTATGGTTTCATAGCATAAGGTACAAGATCACACCAACCATAGATAATTAAAAGTAGTACAATAGTTTACAACAAGTTTCGGTAATTGTTCAAAAGTTTGGAAAATAACATAAAGTAAATTGCTAGATAATGCTGCCACACGCATGCTGAACAGGTGCTGACCACTTACTAATGATTTCCTGAAAAGCATGATAAAGAGAGTGTCAACTATAGAAATAGTTGGTGAGATCACAAGTTTTTTTATGCAATAAAATAAGATTTTAATGCCAAAAACGTTTATTATTGAGCGATGAGTAAGTAAATCGGTTGTTTAGTTTGCACGTGGTATAAGTATATGCAGAACGTTAACGCAAAGAGCCCACTACCTAAGCCTACTGACTGAATGCCCATAGGGTAATAAACAGAGCTTGATTCACAGTAATTATGCACTTACACAAGTAAATGGGGGTGTCTACCTAATAGCGCTATCCATAGATTACTAACGGCTCGATGCAATGAGTTAATAGGTAGTGTTGAACTGTGGGACTTACATAAAGAGAGAAACTCATAATTGTTAAACATAAGCAAATATACCAATGTGCGAAGATAAGATAACAGTTTGATAAATAGATCAACCCATAATTCAAAGAGTAGCATGCTTTCCCCCAAAAAATATTCAAAACAATAAAAAGTGGGGCCGTGAATACTCACTTGACAAAGTTTAACGCGTTCTTAAAACAATTCGCAAAATCTTGAATTCCCGCAGCGCTTCCTTCCTAGTGAAATAATATTTTATTATTAGTCATCAAATTCTAGTTATTAAAATTAATAATAAATTTGTATTATTTATATTGATTTTATATTAATATAGTTATATGTTGAAATTATATATGTATGTATATTTATTTACCCAACTTTCTTTCATGTGAATACAATTATGTTTTATATTTTATATTTACTTTTTAGGTGTATCTATATTATTTGTATGATTTTTATACTTAAATTTTTATTTTTCAAGTCCCAATCATAAAGATTTTATTCTTCTTTATTTACTGTGCAAGTCACTTTCTGTCAGCTTCATGGGTTGTACTTTGGTGCAATGCTTTAGTACCCTAACGAATTATTTAAGGTTCCAAATTTTTATATGTTATTATAATATGTCTTTAGGGAATACTGTAAAAATATAAGAATTTTTAAAGATTTATAGGTATTTTATTTGATTTATTTCAATTTAGAGGTCACTAGTCAAAATCCAGTTAACACTCTCATGTTGTTATAAGGGTTTGAGTGGTCAAACAACCTTATTTTTAGATGATTCAAATTGGGTTAAATTTCTAACTCAATAATGTAAAGTTTAAAAAACGTTTACCATTTTTAAGTTTGTGTGGACCAAGTTATGATCAATTAAAGCTCATCTATGAAATTATCCAGATTTCTCAGTTTTTTGCATGCAACTTATTTTACATAGTTCATGGGTCAAAAATTTATAATTTTGAGTGAGGTTAAATTTATTTGAAATATAACTCATTAGTTTAAATTTACAGAAGAAAAACCAATTTATTTGAACAATATTTGAGTGGTTTAACATCCATGCAAGTGAGTCATTTTACTGAACAGTGAGCTTTCTGACTATATCTGACTTGATACGTGTGGTTTGGGGGTCAAATCTTCATGAAATCTTGAATTTCCACTTTGAGAAGAAGCTAAACACAGACATAAAACTTTAAAAAAAGAATCAAATCGTTTGGTTAAGTATTTATTAAGTTATGGTCATTTTAAGTCAACACAAAATTTATGTCAGAATCAAATCTTTACACCATATCAACTAATAACTTACATTTTGTGTTCATCACCACCAATATTATGATTTTATCATATTATTTACTTGATTACTCAAATATTCCAGATTTTAAAACAAAAATTCCCATCATGATCATATCATGATAGATCCTTCAAAGAAAACCACATGCACGTGCAAAAACCCACATGCATGTGTATAAAAACACTAATTTCTTGAGTTCTTGTTGCTTGATTCATAAAATTTTGTTTTGAGTTGAACATTTGTATGTTTTTAGTGAATGTATCATCATCAAAACACTTTGATGTTCATAAACTCAAGAAATCTTGAAGAAAAAGTAAGAAAAATGCAAGAAATGAAGAGATTGCCCAAGAGATTGCTACCTATGCTTGCTTATCTTGAATCCTTTGCTTCAATCCTTCAAGAACACTTCAAAACTTGGAAGTTTATGATGATTTCTAGCAGGTTTGAGGGCTGGAGTGTAGAGAGAAGGAGGAGGGAATGGGTCTAGAGAGAGAGTGGGGTTTGTGCAAGTGAGTGGAGGTCTTGCACATGCAAGAGGTGAAGTGTGTAGGTGACTTTGAGTGTGTGTAAGGGGCTGAACGAATTTGGATATAGTTATCATTATTTTTATTTTATTTTTTTGTTTAATTAATATGTATAAGTGTGTGTGTGTGTTGGATGTATTTTGTACATTGGTGGTTCAATTAAAGTCAATATTTATAAGTTTTTGATTAGTTTTGTTAGCATTAACATAAGTTTTATATTTGGGATAAATAACATATCTAATGATGTGTTTTATTATTATTATTTTGATTTTTATATAAGATTTATAAATCTTGTCTTTTATTTAGTTGGTTTTACCGATTTTTCAATTTTTGAAGGTTTTAAGCACACCGTCGGGATTTTTAGGGAATATAAGGTTTCTACAAAATAATTTATGTTATTAATTCTATATGTAGCTATTAAAAACCTATATTATAGTTTTCTAGAAGCTAACCTGAAATCCATATGTAAACCTTGTACATATGCATTAGGATTCCAAACACTTTGAAATCCATATTCATATATACACAAAATTCTATGTATTTGTAAATAGTATAGAATATGAACCGGAGATGTCAACGGGAGTCATGATGATGACGTCTTGGCGAGAAGGAGTCAACACGCTATTGGAGGTGTTAGATTCAGTGGGAGCTCACCCAACGAGACATTACCTTGTCCTTAGGTTTTGGCCTTGTTTTCCCTGTTGAGGCTCACTGGGAAGACGCATAGGATTTTTGGGCATGTTACCGAATTAAATTTATTTGCGTGGTTGTAGTTTATTTTCTATGCATGGTTTAGGATTCACATGCTAGACAATTTTTCTTTAAAACTTAAATAAAATACAACGTTTGTTAAAATGGTTAACAATCTCGCACGAATAGAACTGGCAAAGAAAATATAAAGATGGTATTATATTTAAAAGTGCTTAAAATCGTTTTGACACTGACTTTGTTATTCACAAAAGGTTTTTATAAACTGGAAACAAAATCCCGTTTTTCAAAACGTAAATAACGCACCATCTGTAAGATGACACCAACCGAATCTAACGAAGAAAGGATGATTGTCAAGCTAAGCACGAGTCATTCCTTGTGTAGTTGTGTGGAAGGTGAGTGGGCTAACTCGTATGATTGGTTGTCGAGCTAAGAACGAGCCAATTAATGGTCTAGAGTGCCACCCGTGTGTCTTGTCGGACAATTTACAATTTTAGTATATAATTCTTGTTTAGTTGTCGAGCTAAGCACGAGCTAAACAAAAATTATATATTAAGATTGGTGTAAGGAAGGGATCAAACATGCCAACCGACATAATGGACGTCAATGGATCCCGCAAGTGTCTAAGAGTTGTAATATAGATTACAATTGGTAAAATGGTTGCCGGCCTAAATAGCTTCGCCACGTGATCCGCGGTAAACCCGTCACAGTGTGAGGTGAAATAAGGTTCTTAGCCCTTGTTACAAATAATTGTTTTGTTTAAAACTATAGGTACTTATTTTAACAAAGATTTCCAAACTAACTAAAACTACTTTGCTATTTTAGATGGCGTCTTCAAGCAACACCAACACCACCAACCATTTTTCGCTAAGAGTTTTCCTTGAGAAGGAGAAACTCAATGGTAACAACTTTTTGGATTGGTTTAGGCAACTCAAGCTTGTCTTACGCCAAGAAGGGAAGATGGTTACCATAGAAGAGTCCCTACCCGAGGCTCCTGCTGCCAATGCCACTCGGCCTATCCGAGACGCTTATGAGGAGCGTGTCAAGGATACCGAGGACATTACTTGCCTCATCTTAAGTACTATGATTCCCGAGATCCAAAAGCAAATGGATCATTTGAGTGCTTTTGACTTGATCACTCAGCTTAAGGAAATGTTCCAGCAGCAAGCAAGACAAGAGAGGTTTAAGTGTCTTAAGACGGTTCTTGGTAGCAAGATGTGCGATGGCGGGAATGTGAGTGCTCACTTGTTACGCATGAAAGCAAACGTGGAGCGCATGGAACGACTTGGATTTACCATAGGGAGGGAGCTAGCCATGGATTTAACCCTATGGTCCTTGCCCACCACATATGATTAATTCCTTATGAGTTATTATATGCATAGTATGGATAAATCCATCATGGAGCTACATGGTATGCTTAAGACAACGGAGTCTAGCATGACCAAACACAAGCAAGCGATTCCAAATCCCATTCTTGCTATAAGGGAAGGGCGAATCCAGAAGAAGAAGTCCGCTTATACTCCTAATGGTAAGGGGAAGGGGAAGGTTTGCGCTGCTAAGCCTAGCCCCGCTTCGGAGGGTAAAGGCAAGGGGAAGATGGTTCCCTAAGCAAAAACTCCGGATGAAGCGGAATGCTTCTTCTGCGGGAAGAAGGGCCATTGGCACCGTAACTTCCCGGGGTACCTAGAAGGTCTTAAGAAGCTCAAGGGGTTGAGCATCGGAGGAACTTCCGATTCAGGTACATACATGATTAAACTCCATCATACTTCTACATCTGGAAGTTGGGTATTAGATACCGGCTGTGGCACTCACGTTTGTAATATTGTGTAGGTGCTAAAGGCAAGTAGAAGGATAGAGAATGGAGAGCTTGACTTGATAATGGAAAACAAGGAGATTGTCCCGGTCAAGGCTCGAGAAGAAGTTGAATTATCGTTTAATTCTGGTTTTTCTATATTATTATTGAACTTATGCTAATCGTCGCTTGTGGCGAGGAATATTATTTCTTTTCATGCACTACACGAAGATGGTTTTGGTTTTACATTTGACAATGGAGTTATCATATGTTTTAAAAATAATATTTGTTATTTCAAAGCTTATCCTTGTCATGTTATTTATGAAGTAGATGCATACATTAGTAGTAATCAATCAATCATGAATATTGATTCAACGTCTAAAAATGGTTTAGAAAAATTATCTTTGTGGCATGGTTGACTTGGCCATATAAACAAGACTCGTATCGCCAAGCTCCAAGCGTTTGGGATCTTGGAATCATTTGACCATGAGTCAAATGAAGTATGCGAATCTTGGTTATTAGGCAAGATGACTAAAGCACCCTTTTCCGGCGTGAATTAGAGGGGTAAAGACTTATTGGACATCATACATTCCGATGTGTGTGGTCCATTTATAGATGACTATAGTAGGTATGGGTATGTCTACCTGGTTAGACAAAAGTCAGAGACAATTGAGGTCTTTAAGACTTTCCAAAACGAAGTAGAGAATCAATTGGGCAAAAAGATTAAGATACTTAGATCCGATAGGGGTGGTGAGTATCTTAGTCAAGAGTTTCGTGATCATCTTAAGAGTTGCGGGATTATCTCACAACTTACACCTCCTGGGACGTCACAATTAAATGGCGTCACCGAGAGGAGGAACCGAACATTGTGAGATATGATTCGGTCTATGATGAGTCACACCCAAGTGCCTATAAGCTTTTGGGGTTATGCTCTGGAAACGGCAACAAGAATCCTTAATCTCGTACCAACAAAGAAGGTCGAGAAAATACCTGTCAAGATGTGGCATGGGAAACATACCCGATCCGAAAAGTGTTATTTCATCGGATATCCAGCTGCTGGTATTGGATACATATTCTATAAACCTTCCGAGAACAAAGTATTTGTTGCTCGAAGGGCGGTATTTTTAGAAAGAGAATTAATATCCAATCAGCAAGGTGGAAACACGGTTGACCTTGAAGAAGTTCAAGGGTCAACGGATGAAAGGCCTGACGTTGGCACTAGCCAGCAACCTAGTGAGGTTGAGTCTGAGCATGAAAATGAAGAGACTAACGTACACCGATTACATCCCCATAGATCTGGTAGAGCTCGCCATGAGCCAGAGAGACATGGGTTTCTCATATCTGAGGGCGACGAGCTATTAGTGGATCTTAATGAGCCCACCGACTATTTGGAAGCGGCAGCGGGCCACGAGTCTGCTAAATGGAAAGAGGCAATGTATAACGAGATGCAATCCATGGTGGATAACCAGGTTTGGGAACTGGTTGATCCTACACTAGGTTGTAAACCAATAGGGTGTAAATGGGTCTTCAAGAAGAAGACCGACATGGATGGAAAAGTTAGCACATTTAAAGCCCGACTGGTGGCTAAAGGTTTCACCCAGACACATGGTGTTGATTATGATGAAAATTTCTCCCTAGTGGCCATGTTGAAATCAATTAGGATAGTTTTGGGAATCGCCGCATTTCATGATTATGAAATATGACAAATGGATGTCAAAACCGCCTTCCTTAATGGGAAGCTTTCCGAAGAGGTGTATATGATGCAACCTGAAGGTTTTGTACATCCAAAGTTGTTGGAATCTGCCCACCGACACACGTAGGCCGGCATCACATCCGATGAAGTGCGGGCCTATTGGGTCACACGCCAAGTTTCAATCTCGACAGCCTACTATAAGAAGAAAGAGTCAAAATGGTCAAATTCAATCTGACCTAAGGTTCACGACCATGAAGGATGCTCCACGGGTCGTGATGCAGCTCGTGTACACGTGTCCTGTCATGGCCGCATGGTTCGTGAAACCCTAGGGCTTCACGACCCTACACAGCCCGTGAAGGAGGTCGTGAAGGCACGAACCCTCACGATTCTTGCACGGTGTGGCACAGCTCGTGGAGGATTAACGGCCGGTCGTGGCGCATTCATCCTTGTATGATGCATGCACCTTTGTGACTTGAAAATCCATATTTTCGATTTTGGACATTCTGTCCAGAAGGTCTTCACGGGCCGTGGAGCTTGCTTCACGGGTCGTGAACGCCACACGACCAGTCTCGTGGGTTGTTGGTCATGAATGGTTTTTTAACTGTTTCACGAGTCGTGGAGAGTACTGGCTTCACGGGCCGTGAGGGCCCATGAAGAGCAGTAGCTCGTGAAGGCGTCATGAACAGGATGTTTTTGGCCTTTTTGAAAAAGAAAACTTGATATGGATTTTAGCATTTGGTTTTGGTGTTTCCAGAATCATTTTAGGCTTTTTAGCCTTGTAGATTAAGGCCTATAATATCCTAATTCTTGTAATGTATGTATTGGGTGGTTTTGGCATAAAATGCACACATGCATACATGTATATTGTGTATATATGAATATGGATTTCAAAGTGTTTGGAATCCTAATGCATATGTACAAGGTTTATTCTTGTGCCTTTAGTTTTTGAAAAAACTTGATTGGGATATTGTTTTATGCATGGTTTGGTGTGGCACACCATGCTTTGTGGTTGTTTCGTTTTTGTGAGCGCCAGTTTGAGCCTAGACCTTTGTGTGGTTGTTTGGTTGCTTTATTTGTTGTTCATTCATTTGGTGGTTTGTACCACATTTGGTTTGTAATAATTTATTTAATCCGGTTTGTAATAATTTATTTATTTGTGGCTTGCACGCCAAATATTTATTCTTTGTAATTTGTAAATTAGCTTAGAATAGATTGTGTGGCTTGCATGCCATTTCTCTTTAAATTATGTATGTATTTTGAAGAGAAGACCGGAGGCACGAACGGGAGTCTTGGGAGACGTCTTGGCTACCTCGGATCCGGAGGCGCGGGATCGAGTGGGAGCACGCCACCAAGTCTTGGATTGTTTGTCCTTAGTAGACTTAGTTCCTCGGTTGGCTCACCGGGGAACACTTAGGTTGGCTCAAATCGGTTTTGTATGCGTGGTTGTGTAGTTTTATTTTTTTTTTCTTGCGTGGTTGTAGGATCTTCGCATGCTATAAAATCTTTTGAAAATAATAAAACTATATAGTTTTCCTTAATTGGTTAGCAAACCCCGCTCACTCACATGATTAACAAACGAATGTAAAGTGTTTATGTTCACATGGTGAAAAATGCGTTTTGTCTCTTATTTGTTAATCAAAACGAAAAGAGGTTTTTTAACTGGAAAAACAAAAGTCCCGTTTTTCTTAAAAAAACGTAAATCACAGGCCATCCAAAAGACGACACCACCCGAATCTAATGAAGCATGGGACAATTGTCGAGCTTAGCACGAGTTATTCCATGTGGACTTGTGTGGAAGGTGCGTGTGGCATCTTGAAATTTTTGGTTGTCGAGCTTAGCACGAGCTAATTATTGTCAAGTCGTCATCGTGTATCTTGTTGGATGATTTGCAATTCCAATTTAATACGCCATGGTAATTGTCGTGCCTATACCGAGTTACCAAAGCGGCTTATTGAGGAATCGTTGTGGGAAGGGATCAAACATGCCAAACCGGTGCTATGAGTACTGATGGATCCCGCAAGTGCCTAAGAGTTGTAATCACGGATTGCAATTGGTAAAGCGTTTACCAGCCTAAATTCCTTCACGAAGTGATCTACGGTAAACCCGTCATGTAGTGAAGTTATGTTGGGTTCTTAGACCTTGTTAAATTTAAGTGCTAAACTATTGGGTAATTATTTAACAAGGATTAAAATATGTCGAACTAACCTTTTTGTGTGTTTTGCCTTCTTTTAGATGGCATCTACAAGCAACACCGCGACACACATGTCACTCCATCCATTTTTGGAGAAAGAGAAACTCACAGGAATAAACTTTATGGATTGGCATAGGCAATTGAGAATTTTCTTACGCCATGAAAGCAAGTTGTACGTCCTAGAGGATCCTCTTCCGGAGGCTCCTACTACCACCGCTACGCGAGCCATTAAGGACGCTTATGAGAAGCGCCTTAAAGACACCAATGAGGTGACTTGCCTCATGTTGACGACCATGAGTTCCGAGTTGCAAAGGCAATTCGAGGATGTTGGTGCGTTTGACATGATCTCCCAGCTAAAGGAAATGTTCCAACAGCAAGCGAGGGAAGAACTCTACGAGTGTGTCAAGGCCTTCATAGGGTGCCGGATGTAGGAGGGCGGGAACGTGAGCTCCCACGTGCTTCGTATGAAGCAATACGTGGACCAGCTCAAGAGGTTGGGTTTTCCTATGGGGAAAGAATTGGCTACGGATATTATCCTCCAATCTTTGCCTCAAGCATATGGTCCGTTCATTGTGAACTACCATATGCATAACATGGACAAGTCCTTGATGGAGTTGCACGGCATGTTGAAGACCGCCGAGTCTAACATGGCCAAGGCAAAGCCATCGACCTCCGCACCCGTCCTAGCCATCCATGAGGGTGGTGCTAAGAGGAAGCGGCCCGCTTCTAGCTCCAAGGGCAAAGGGAAGGGGAAGGCCAAGGTGGCAACACCTAAGCCCAAACCACTCCCGACGCCGGAGCCGAAGGGGAAGGAACCCGCTCCTATAGCCCCTTCACCGGAAGAGGCCACCTGCTTCTTCTGCGGGGAGAAGGGACACTACCGGCGTAGTTGCCCCAAGTACACGGAGGAGCTCAAGAGGCTTCGCGCCAAGGGACAAGGCGCCTCCGGTATGTTTATGATTGAACTCCATAACACTTCTACTTCTAACACTTGGGTCTTGAACACCGGGTGTGGTACTCACATAGTTAATAATGTGCAGGCAGTAAGAAGAAGTAGGGACTTGGTTGATGGGGAGATGGATCTCATCATGGGAAACAAGGCGGTTGTCTCGGTTGAGAAGATAGGGAGCGTGGAACTCGCCTTTCCATCAGGCTTATTTATTACTTTATTAAATGTATCTTATTCGCCCTGTGTGGCAAAAAATATTTTATCTTTTTATGCACTTGTTGACGACGGATTTAGTATTAATTTCTCCAATGGAATTATTTCTTGCTTTAAGAATGATTTGTTTTAGAGTTAATTTCATAGATGGTCCTTTAACTAACCACGAATTGCAAGTTTAGTCCTTTTTTTGAAAAAGTTGCAAACATCGTCCTTTAACTACAATTTTATTGCAGTTATAATCCTTTATAACGTTTTCTGTTAATTTGATTTGTTAAGTCACCTCATGTGCTTTGCACATGAGGGTAATTTAGTCTTTTTACTTTTTTTTAAATTTTAATTGAGTTTAAATGTATTAAATCATTTTAAAAGTAAAAAAATCAAAAAAAAAAATCCCATCCTCTCTCTCTTTCTTAGTCTCGGCTCTTCTCTCAAACACACTCTCTCCAAAAAATGCAAAAACCATCCACCGGCCACTGCATTTTCGGGCAACACCTTCCCGCCGCCATCATCGTCGGACGTAGCTTTCGTCGCCCACTACAACACTCACCTTCGCCGTTATGGTGCTTCTTCTTCTCTCACTCTCTCTCGCGCGCGCTCTCACTCTCTCTCTCTTTCTTCAATTTGTGGTTCAATCGATGATGAAGAGAGAGATGGTGTTTCAGATATAAGTTTATGGTGAGTATGTGTTGCCAGATCTAAATATTGTCTTCCAAAATCTTCAAATCTCATTTCTTTTTCGAGTTCTTGTCTCCACCAGATCTTCAAAAAAAATTTCTTTCGAGTTTTTTGTACAAATCGGATGATATTTATGGTTGTGGTCAGATGGTGGTGTTGGTGGTGATCAGATGGTGTTGGTGGTGGTTCATGGTGGTTTTGTGATGGTCATGGTGATGGTGACCTACAACAATTATTTCTATCTTTACAAATCAAAAAACCCTTAACCCAAACAACATAAAATCACACACATAAATTTCATTTGATGTTGATGTTGTTCATAATGTCCATGGCAGTGAGTATGAGAGAGTTGGAGAGAGAGAGAATAGGGAAGAAGAGGGAGGGTGTGTGAAGTCTAGGGAAAGAGGAAGAGTGTAAGACAAACCGTGAGAGAGAGAAAAGAGATTAAAAAAGGGGTTTTTCTATTTTATTAAATAAAATATTATTTAAATGTAAAAAATTTGTTATAAATATCAAGAAAGTAAAAAGACAAAAGTACCCTCATGTGTACTGCACATGAGGGGACTTAACGGAACAAAGTAACAGATTCCGTTATAAAGGACCGTGGTTGCAATAAAATGGTAGTTAAAGGACGATGCTTGCAACTTTTTTTAAAAAAGGACTAAACTTGCAATTCGTGATTAGTTAATGGGCCAATTATGAAATTAACTCTCTATTTTATTTTAAAGCACATCCATGTCGTGGCATATATGAAACAAGCGTATGCTTGCAAAGTAATATATCAATCATGAATGTTGGTTCTAAATCCAAATGTCATTTGGATAAGTTATCTTTATGGCATGGTCGTTTGGGCCACATAAACAAGAAACGCATCGCCAAGCTCCAAGCGGATGGGATCTTGGAATCATTTGACCATGGTTCGGATGATGTGTGCGAATCTTCCTTATTGGGCAAAATGACCAAAGCACCCTTCACCAGCGTTTGAGAGAGGGGCCAAGACTTGTTGGATATCGTTCACACCGATGTGTGTGGTCCGTTCAAGCATGTCACTAGGGATAACTCAAGGTACTTCGTAACCTTTACTGATGATTTTAGTAGGTATGGGTATGTCTACTTGGTGATACAAAAGTCAGAAACCTTTTAGGTTTTCAACACTTTCAAAAGCAAAGTTGAGAACCAATTGGGTAAACACATTAAGATGCTCAGATCGGATCGTGGTGGTGAGTATCTAAGTTCGGAATTCCGTGACTATTTAAAAGATTGTGAAATTGTTTCACAACTGACACCTCCTAGGACACCACAATTAAATGGTGTCGCCGAGAGGAGGAAATGGCCGTTAGAATCCTTAACTTCGTACCAACTAAGAAGGTCAAGAAGACACCCTTTGAGATGTGGCATGGAAAGGTTCCATCGCTTTCATAGGGGTTGTCCTGCCTACTTGAGACGTGAGGTGGAGGACAAATTGGAACCCCGAGCCGAGAGGTGTTTGTTCATTGGATATCCTGCCGGGTCTATGGGATATTTGTTTTACAAACCTTCCGAGAACAAGGTATTTGTTGCTCGGAGTGTTGTCTTCCTTGAAATGGAGATGCTATCCAAAGACGCTAGTGGGAGAAAGGTTGATCTTGAAGAAATTCAAGAACCTTCCAATGACCAACCTGAAGTTGGCACTAGTTCACAAGATGATTCTCAGCACGGCGATGCTGGAGAACCTGACGCGGATCCTTTACCTCTTAGGAGATCCGGTAGGAGTCGCAATGAGCTAGAGAGATATGGGTTTCTCATGTCTGAGGGCTGTGACCTAGTGGTGGATCATGATGAACCATCATCTTATCGGAACGCCGTGGTGGGCCCTGAGTCCGCTAGGTGGAAAAAGGCAATGGAGTCCGAGATGCAATCTATGTCGGATAACCAAGTCTGGGATTTGGTAGATCCGGTACCCGGGTGTAGACCCATGGGGTGCAAATGGGTCTTTAAGAAAAAGACCGGCATAGATGGAGAGGTAGACACCTTCAAAGCCTGACTGGTGGCTAAAGGTTTCACGCAAACTCATGGTGTAGACTATGATGAAACCTTTTCCCCGGTGGCTATGTTGAAGTCTATCCGGATACTCATGGCAATTGCCGCATTTCATGATTATGAGATTTTGCAAATGGATGTAAAAACCGCGTTCCTTAATGGGACACTAAGCGAGGAAGTCTATATTACTCAACCCGAGGGTTTTGTACATGCCAAGAATCCGAATAAGGTCTGCAAGCTTAAGAAGTCCATTTATGGACTTAAGCAAGCATCGCGCAGCTGGAACCTATGCTTTGATGAGAAAATCAAAGAGTTTGGCTTTTCGAAAAGCAAGGATGAGCCATGCGTATATGTCAGGGCTAGTGGGAGCATAGTTGTATTCCTAGTCTTGTATGTCGATGATATACTCCTTATTAGGAACGATGTCCCTACCCTTCAAGGTGTAAAAACCTGGTTGGGCAAATGTTTTTCAATGAAGGATCTAGGAGATGCGACTTATATTCTTGGGATCAAAACCTATAGCGATAGATCCAAGAGGCCAATTGGGCTTAGCCAAAGTACATATGTTGACAAAGTCCTAAAGCGGTTTAGGATGGAAGACTCCAAGAAGGGGTTCATTCCTATGTCACATGGTTTGGTATTGAGTAAGACTCAATCCCCTAGTTCCACAGAGGAACGGGAAGTAATGAAGCGAGTGCCATATGCTTCGGATGTGGGCTCGATCATGTACGCCATGCTATGTACGAGGCCTGATGTATCGTGTGCCTTGAGCATGACGAGTAGATATCAAGCCAACCCTGGCGAAGCTCATTGGACGGCGGTGAAGAGCATTCTCAAGTATCTTCGGAGGACTAAGGAGATGTTTTTGGTGTACAGAGGTGAGGAAGAGCTTAGAGTAAAGGGTTACTCTGACACAAGCTTCCAAACCGATAGGGATCACTGCCGATCACAATCGGGGTTCGTGTTCCTATTTAACGGCGATGCTATATCCTAGAGGAGCTCCAAGCAAGACACCGTGGCCGATTCCACTACCGAGTCGGAATATATTGCAGCGAGTGAAGCTGCTAAGGAGGCTGTATGGATGAGGAAATTTCTGCTTGATCTGAGAGTGGTTCCAAGCATCAGTGACCCTGTTGAGATCTTATGTGACAACGAGGGTGCCATTGCTTTAGCAAAGGAACCGAGGTCTCACCGACGCACGAGGCATATTATGGGACGTGGTCAAGAATGGAGACATCGTCATCAGCAAAGTACAGACGGATAGCAATTTAGCGGATCCGTTCACCAAACCGTTGTCACAAGCTAAGAACGATGCCCACACATGTGCTATTGGGATTAGATTTGTTAATGACTTAGTTTGAGTTGCATATTGGTTATTGTATTTGATGTATTTACTATGTTATTGGGAACATTAAGCAACATTGTATTTTTGAATGTATTGATTATTAAATGGAGATTTAATGATATGCGTGTAGCGAATACTTTCTTTAAATCAATATTGTGTTCCAACTTTGCATGTTTTGTCACTTCCTTGAATGTTTTACATTCTAAATAGTCCACGGTCAGTCATTCTTCATTGGAAGGAAGTATGAACGAAGATCGAGGGAAATGATTGGTCATAGTGTTCAATGGGATTGAATACAAGAGACGCAATATTTCGCCTATACTTGAAAAGAGTTTCAAGTGGTTGGACGACCCACACCTGATCTTACTTCATGGTACATGTCAAGAGTAAATCAGGATGATAATATCTTTTATCCTTAGACCGGAGATGCATGTGTTTCAATATTTTGGTTTGCTTTATTCTGACTGCTTTCAAACGTAGTCCATAACTGGCTATTATAAAGGAGGTATTTGGTTAAAGTATTGCCATTGTATTGGAAGCAATGTAGTCAAAGGAATTTGTTCCTCTGTTAAGAGAGATATCCTTGGGCCCCTCGATGATTGGGCACTAACACCAAAATTGCATGGCCATGCTCGAGCTTTCAATGATTTTTAATCAGTTGCAACTCACTTTTTGGTCACCACCAATCTTGATCGAGAAACATAATCGTGAAAGATCGGAGAATGACTTTGTACCATGTCTCGTGTTCACTTGGATATCGCGAACAATTGGATGATTGATCACTTATCAATAGGACCATGTCAAACTCTTTTAGTTTTGACTTGTTACTTGTCAGGGATGACATACCCCGTGTTTAGTTGGGGGCAGGGATGCCTTCCTAGAGGCCGATCCCTGTCTGTCGTGCCTATGGGTACGGTGTGTCATGTGCAAGTGGGAGTTTGTTGGAATCTGCCCACCGACACACGTAGGCCGGCATCACTACCGATGAAGCACGGGCCTATTGGGTCACACGCCAAGTTTCAATCTCGACAACCTACTATAAGAAGAAAGAGTCAAAATGGTCAAATTCAATATGACCTAAGCTTCACGACCGTGAAGGATGCTCCACGGGTCGTGAAGCAGCTCGTGTACACGTGTCCTTTCATGGCCGCATGGTTCGTGAAACCCTAGGGCTTCACGACCCTACATGGCCCGTGAAGGAGGCCGTAAAGGCACGAACCCTCACAATTCTTGCACGGCGCGACACGGCTTGTGGAGGATTAATGGCCGGTCATGGCGCATTCATCCTTCACGGCCCGTGAGAGCCCGTGAAGAAGTCGTGAAGGCAGAATTCTAAGTGACACTTTTATTTGGTTGGACTGTTTTGTTGGTCCAATGAATGGTGCCATTTGGGTCCGACTCTGGCTCCTTTGAACAGATTGAATGTCTTTAAAAGAGGCCTACTTTGTTCATTAGACACTCTTGGTCAATCAGTGCAAGATATACACTTTGTGAGCTCTTCCATTATGAGAGAGAGCAAGAACAAGTGTTCAAGGGTTGTGCACAAGTGTTACCAAGGCTGTTCCAGGAGAGATTCATCACTTGTTGGTGATTCTTTGGCTTGCTAGTACAAGGAGAAAGAAGCTAAGCTTGGTGTGGACTTCTTTGGTTCTTGGAGCCTTTTGTTTCAAGAGCTTATCCCAAATCCGAGTTGTTCCAGCAATTAATCAAAGTCTTCAAGGGTATGATTTGATTTCCTTCTTCTCCTTGTTCTTGTTTTAGTTGCATGTTTGATCTTACAAGTTTTCACCACCATTGGGACTTCATGGGATCGTTTGTGTGTGTTTTTGTTGCTTCCGTCGCATGCGTTGTTTTCACCACCAAATCCGAGTTTTCACCACCATTGGGACTTAAACAGGCACCTTGTAGTTGGAATCTATGCTTTGACGAGAAAATCAAAGAGTTTGGTTTCTCGAAAAGCGTAGATGAGCCATGTATACACGTTAGGGCTAGTGGGAGCGCCTTTGTTTTCTTAGTCTTATATGTGGATGATATCCTACTCATTGGAAAAGATATTCCAACCTTGCAAAGTGTTAAAACTTTGCTTGGAAAATGTTTCTTAATGAAAGACTTAGGAGAAGCGGCATATATTCTGGGTATCAAGGTCTATAGAGATAGATCTAGAAAACTTCTAGGGTTGAGCCAAAGTACATACATTGATAAAGTCCTGAAGCGGTTCAAGATGGAGGATTCGAAGAAGGGAAATCTTCCTATGTCACATGGAGTGATATTGATTAAGACTCAATCTCCTAGTTCTCAAGAGGAACTAGAAGTAATGAGGCGAGTACCATATGCTTCGGCCGTGGGCTCAATCATGTACGCCATGTTATGTACTCGTCCTGATGTGTCATGAGCTCTGAGCTTAACTAGTAGATATCAGGGTAACCCAGGGCAAGCCCATTGGGTTGCGGTAAAGAACATTCTTAAGTATCTTAGGAGAACTAAAGAAATGTTCTTGATCTTTGGTGGTGAGGAAGAGCTCAAAGTAAATAATTACTCTGATGCTAGCTTCCAAACTGATAGGGATGACTGCCGATCACAATCGGGGTTTGTGTTCCTATTAAATGGTGGAGCTATTACTTGGAGAAGTTCAAAGCAAGACACAGTAGCTGATTCTACTACAGAGTCAGAACACATTGCGGCAAGTGAAGCCGCTAAAGAAGCTGTGTGGATAAGGAAGTTCATCCGAGACCTTGGAGTGGTTCCAAGCATCTCCGACCCTATTGAGATCTTTTGTCACAATAAGGGTGCAGTAGCCTTAGTGAAGGAACCAAGAGCTCACAAGAAAACGAGGCACATACCTCGAAAGTACCACTTGATCAGAGAGATGGTTGAAAGTGGTGAAGTCGCTATTAGTAGGGTAACCTCGGAAGGCAATTTGGCCGATCCGTTTACTAAACCGTTGTCACAAGCTTCTCATGATTCTCACACTATGGCAGTAGATGTTAGATTTGCTCATGACTTGGTTTAGATTGAGTTTTAATTTATGTTTGGACCTTTTGTATTCGGGAACGTTAAGCATTAATGTGACTAATGTTTGTTTCGATTTATATATTGGAGATCTATATATATACGCATGTTGCGGTTACTTACATTTAGTCTTTATTGTGTTCTATCTTTTCATGTTTAATCTCTTCCTAAGGTTGTTTTACAATCTTTAAATCTCCACAATCGGTCATACTTTATAGGAAGGAAGTATGAATTATGATTGAGGTAAAAAATTGGTTATGAGAAACATGATTCTTTTTAACACCGGTCTTTCAAATATCAGACTATATTTTTTTTTCAAAACGCGTGCGGAAGCGAGATATTTATTCACATTATACAACTTATATAAATATAAGTTGTAATTACAAAAGTATTGTTTAACAAAGTTTCCAACGTTACGAACTAGATCGACCATTACACTAAACATTTACAATACATTGTCTTATTACAGTGTTCCCCAAGAACCTAACATGTCACCCCAGCAGGCACCCGTACTCAGTTTCAATCATTTACCTGCATATGAAATGAACAAGAGAGGGTTAGCTATAAATAGCTAGTGAATAACAATTAAAGCAGGAGCAGTACATTAACAGTATCATAACATATTTCATGCATCACATAACTTCATTCAAGTCTATTCTAACACACGTTGAAGTACCGGTTGTCAGCAGGCATCACGTCTTGCAGGGCTATAAACCCGGCTCAAAGATCCTCACTGGGGAAACCGTTACTTCTTCCGCGCCGGTGGAGAAGCGGGTAGTGGTCCACCATTGCGTTCTTCGGGAACATATCCCATTTGGGATCAGTGGGAAACTAAGAGCCCCGAGTTAGTATTGAGGGCGGTGGTTTAGCTAGAACCAAGATTCGTGATCATCGAATCCCGCACCACAATCTCTACAATGTAGTACCGGCACTCAAACAATGGCCTACTCTAGCCTTATCACAAACAAATTGGCCTACTCCGGCCCTTACATATCAAGAGTGACCTAAACAGGCCTTTTTACATTTCAATTATGACCCACAAGGTCTTTCACATGCATACATATCCTTTGGTTCTCATATTTAGTTCATAAATCTCTAAACATGCAAAACTACAATTTCATGGATTGTAACATACAAAACATATTTGTAATACTATTAATATCATACTCGAGTTAACTGTTACTCACGTGTCGAGCTTAACAGGTAATTACACGACTCCGGATTGCTTTAGTTGCCTTTAGCACCTATATCAAATCATTCACATTTAGACACTTGAACATGTAAGGAAATCATAAAGACATCCGGAGTAATGTCCTATCAATGTTCCTAACTTGTTTGCTAACTTATATCTATGACCAAAACACTTCTACACGAAGGAACAACATAAAACAGCAATGTGTGCAGAAACTGCTTGGACGCGTCGCGTCCAAGCCTCCGACGCGTCGCGTCAAGTGCAGCAGTGCACAACTGCTGTTTCTGCATAGCAGTACCATTTTGGTCCATTTCAATACCAATTCAACTCTAACCAATTTTCAGTGTTCCATAACATCATTTGGCACTTGTAGGTGCTTTCTAACATCCCTAACACTTACCCAATCAATCCATACAAAATTCAAGCTTTAATTAGCAAGAATGTGTTCAATATGGCCAAAACTTGAAACACATCAATTCCAACACTTCCAATGCATCATTCACACTCCAAATGACTTATTGAAGCTATTGGAACTGACCATTTTATTTAAAACCTCTGTTTGGTAGCATTTTCCAATTTTTGGCTATTTAAAGCCTATTTTAGCACTATTTTTTCCAATTCAAGCAAAACCACCAATTTAATTCAAAACCATTGTTCTAATCAATTCATACAAGTCATATGAACTTATTAGAACCTTAAAAATCAGTCCTTGATGTGTAAAAACAGATTCAACTCATTTTGGCCATTTTGACCCATTTAGGACAAATTTGAACATATGCATAAACACTACCTCTAATCAAACATATGTGTTCTAATCAATCCTAACACTTCATAAGAACAATTAGAATTCTAAATTTCAGTTCTTGAGGGTCAATTTCAGTTTGACCCGTTTTTGGTTATTTTTACCAATTTGGTTAAATCTTGGTTTGGATCAAATCAACCAATTCTAATCCATGTTATGTGTTCTTTAGCATCTATATGAGTTATAGGAAGCAATAGAAGCTTCAAATCAGACCACTATGGTCAAATTCGGGCTTGAACTTAAAAACCCACTAAAACCTAAAAACTTGAAGAACATGGGGAAGAACACTTACAAGGATGAAATGGATGAAGAAGATGAATCAAAAACAGATTGTAGCCACGAGTTTGTTGTAAGAATCAGAAGTGCTCTTGATCTTTCTTTGTTTCTCCTCTTGAACTCCTCTTGAAATGGCTAGAACACGAGTTGGAATTGAGTTCCTGTGTTTGAAACGTGGGTAACAAAGAGAAATCTGACTTGTGGGTAATATTTATCCACAAGTGGGTATTTTGTTCCCCTTTTCAACTTACAACTTAACGCACGAGTACCTGTTTTAACTAACGGGGATATTTTTGAAAACCTCGTTCTAAATCATTTAATATTCTTTTATTCTTTTATATTTTTCTCAATATTTTATTTATTCATTTAAATAACTATTTTAGTTATTTTTCTTTGATATCTATAAATATATATTTTATTCAATTTATCAATTAAATACACATACCTACGTAAGCGTGCGTCTAGGCCCTTTGTGAGCTACCCCCTTAAGAAGATTCCGTCCTCGAAATCTGCTCAGCAATGAACAAGTGCGGGTAGCATGCTTTCATCTCATCCTCGGCCTCCCATGTCAAGTTAGGACCCAGATTATGCTTCCATTTGACGAGTACTAACTTGATCATCTTTTTACGCAGCTTCTTGATTTTGGATTCCAAAATCTCTACAGGTTCCTCCACAATGCGTTTAGCTGAATCAACTTTCAACTCTTGCAGAGGTAAGATCTGATCATCATCCACCTTGCACTTCCTCAAATAGCACACATTGAATGTGTTATGAATACCAGATAGCTCCGGAGGAAGTTCAAGTGATACCGTCTGTTCATTGACCCGTTGAAGAATTTTAAACGGACAAATATATCTAGGGCTTAGCTTACCCTTTCGACCAAATCGAATCACCCCTTTCCAAGGTGAAACCTTCAAGAATACCCGGTCACCCACTTCAAAATTAATGGGCCTCCGTTTTGGATCCGCGTACATCTTCTGCCTATCTCGTGCAGCTTTCAGCTTTTCACGTGCCATCTTGACTTTATCAGCTGTCATCTGCACAATGTCAGGACTCGCGTATTGCTTTTCGCCAGGTTCTAACCAACATGTAGGTGTACGACATTGTCTACCGTATAGCATTTCATATGGTGGCATGCCTATACCCTAATGATAGGAGTTGTTATAGGCAAATTCAATCAAGGGAAGATGTGAATCCCAAGAACCACCAAATTCCAAAATACAAGCTCTGAGCATATCTTCTAGAGTTTGAATAGTCCTTTCGGACTGTCCGTTTGTCTGGGGATGGTATGTTGTGCTAAGATTCACCCGCGTACCAAGTTCATGTTGAAGACTATGCCAAAAGTTGTTGGAACTCATGGTGGGCACAGACGCAGCGGAAGCAAACAAGAAAGTAGCATGCAAGACAAAAAGAAAGCACACACAAAGCCCACAACTAGTTCCAATGGTGGAACACACTACAAAGAAAATTGCAACTCAAAAAAAGAAGAAGGAGGAAGAGAGTATACCTTCTTCCAGCTGGAAATCGAGCTCCATGTGTGGGGATGAACTTGAGGAAACAAAATGGCTTCCTCCTCCATTGCTAGTCCACACCAAGAAGAGTTTGATCCCATTGTACTAGCAATCCATTAGATGAACGTCCACCAAGACTTCACCATCTGGAACAGCCTAAAGATGTTCTCCTCTTGGACCAATGATCTTCATATGAACACTCAAGATCACCATCTTAGTGTTGTAGCATGAAACCCATTTTGTACCAAGAGAGAATATGGAGTAGAGATAAGTTGTATGTGGTTGCTTGTGTTCTACAGCCTCAAACCATGCCTATTGACACTAGAAACTCGGCCAAATTGCATGTCATTTGATTGGACCATCAAATGGTCCAATAAAACACAAGTGTCACTGCAGCTACCCTCTACACGACCCCTCACGGGCTCTCACGGGCCGTGAAGCCGAAGTTCGCCACGAGGGGACTTAGAACTCCATGAGCCGTGCCGCCCGGTCGAGACTCGTAAGGGCATCTCCTTCACGACCGCTCACGACCTCGTCACGGGCCGTGAAGCCCAAAGGCATCACGACGCGTGGCGGCCGTCGAACAATCGTTGGGATAGCCTGCTTCACGACCCGTGGAGCATCCTTCACGGTCGTGAAGCCCCGAATCAAAACACTTTTGATTCTTTGACATTCTCCTTCCACATAAAGCTGTCGGGATCAATCCTTGGCGTGTGACCCAATAGGATCGCGCTTCATTAGCAGTGATACCGGCATACGTGTGTCAGTGGGCAGATCTCCAACAAACTCCCACTTGCACATGACACACCGTACCCATATGCATCACAGACAGGGAGCGGCCTCTAGCAAGACATCCCTGCCCCCAAATCAACACGAGGTATGTCATCCCTGACAAGTACCTAATCCCAATCCAAACGGGTTTGAAAAGGTCCTACAAATAAGTGATCAATCATCCTATTGTTCGCGATATCCGGGTGAACACGAGACATGGTACAAAGTCATTCTCCGATCATTCACGATTATGTTTCTCGATCAAGATTGGTGGTGACCAAAATATGCAAGTTTGCAACTGATCAACAATCATTGCAAGCATGAGCACGGCCGTGCATTTTGGTGTCAGCGCCCAATCATCGAGGGGCCCAGGGATATCTCTCTAAGCAAAGGAACAAATTCCTTTGACTACATTGCCCCATTTCATCGGTAATGCCTTCCCCAAAAGCTTCCTTTATAGCAACCAGTTACGGACTACATTTGAAAGCAATCAGAACAAGGCAGACCAATGTCGTGGAAACACATGTATCTCCGGTCTAAGGACGAAATGATATTATCATCCTGAGTTACTCTTGACATGTACCATGAAGTACACTCAGGTGTGGGTCGTCCAATCACTTGAAACTCTTTTCAAGTATAGGTAAAGTGTTGCGTCTCTTGTATCCAATCAACATTGAATACACGACTAACCCTTTCCCTCAGTCTTCGTTCAAACTTCCTTCCGATGAAGAGTGACCGACTGTGGACTTTTAGAATGTAAAACATTCAGGGAAGTGGTAAACATGCTAAGATGGAACACAATAAAGGCAACTGAGAGTACCCGCTACACGCGTATTAACAAATCCCCATTTGATAATTGATACTAGCAGAAGCACAATGTTGCTTAACATTCCCATAATCAACATATCAAAATTTCAACTAAAACAAACTCAAGCCAAGTCTTTGCAAGCATTAGTATGTCAATCATCACTATCTTGCAACTACGGCTTTAGCAAAACGGATCCGCCACCATGCTATTCGTGTGTATTCGTAATATGACCATATCTCTACCTCAACCAATTACTCAAAAGTGTGCGTTGCTGAGATAACGGTCTTTTGTCAAGCTATCGCACCTTCATTGATTCATCAGAACTCAATAAGATCAAGGATGCTTGAGATAAAGGTTATCTTGCACAAGCCATCGTACTACCGTTTCCTCCTTTCTCCATCTTAGCATCAATTACATATGCTAAGTAGGATATACAACCTTTCGCCAATGATTTTGAAGCTTTGATAACCGAGATGATAGGAATGTCAGATTCTCGTCCTTCCCCCCTTGCTATTGCCTAAGACCCGTTTGATAGAGGAAACTTAATAATCTTTTTAGAACACAGAATCTCAGCATTGCGAGTACTGAGCCAGTCCATTCGAATCACAATATCAAACCCAGCAATAGGCATGATAAGGAATGAAATAGGAAAACTAATGCCATCAATGTAGATAACCGCGATAGGAACTTTATCAGCAACAGAAACTATTCTACCTTTAGCGGTTTCTACTGTAATCGGATCAATTAATGCAGATGTAGGCAATTGCAGCTTATGACAAAAAGATACCGAGACAAAAGAATAAGTAGCCCCGGAATCAAACAATACACATGCTGGGGTATAATTAACAAAGAAAGTACCCGTAATCACATCCCCTGCAGTCTTGGCCTCCTCGGCCGTCATCTGGAATGCACGCCCTTTAGCACATGGGGCGCCGTCTTTCTTCGGCTTAGACGATGATCCTCCAGCTCGTGTATTAGAACCCTGTGGGCATTTGGCGATTCTGTGCCCAGGCTGGCGACATCTGAAGCATACATCCTCCTTAAACCTGCAATCCTCCACTGGGTGGCCTTTGATACCACATCTAGCACATCTTCTGGTAGCTCTAGAACACTCACCAAAATGGGTGGAACGGCATTGGTTGCACCACGAGCCTTCAGATTTAGGCTTCTTGTAATCACCAGATTTGGTACCTGCAGAAGATTGTCCTTTTAAAGGACTTGGGTTAGAAGAGGATTGAAACTTCCTCTTATCGCTTCCTCCTGCAGATTCGTCCCTACAATGAATGCGATCACCCTCCATTTGTCGAGCTATCTCAAATGCTCGATCCAGATCACTAGCTGCTCTAACATGTGCTCGAAACTCCAAGGGTAATGTGGCAACAAACTTTCTTATCTTCAGATTCTCATCAGTTAATAAATGAGGTACAAACCTCATTTTGTCAGAAAAAGCACTAATGTGTTGCTCCATAGTCTTATCCCCTTTTTGGAGATTGTTGAACTCACGCTCCAAGCATTCCATATCATATTCAGTGTAGTACTTCTTTTGCACTTTCTCTGAGAATTGTTCCCAAACTAAGGATTCAAGTACCTCCTTTCTGATAGATGCTTTGACCGTGTCCCACCAGCATATGGCACTGCCCTTCAACATCCGAACAGCATACCTGACGCGGTACTCGGACTCACATTCGCAGGACTCAAAGGCCTGCTCCATTTCTCTAATCCACCTCATGGTAACTACGGGGTCATCACTCCCCTCAAACGTAGGTGGGTGGCATGATAGGAATTTCTTATAAGAACATGGCTTGCGGGTTGTTCTACCCAAAGCCGAGTTGAGTAAAAGCTCCTTTGCAGTACGGAGCTCCTCCTTAAGGCGTCTGATATACGCCTGTTGCACATTATCAGCAGGTGCACCTTCTGAATGGTGCTGTGACTGCTCATCTGCAGCTTGCTGAGGAGGTATATGGGAGGCTTCGTCCTCCATTTCCTTAAGTGTTTGTTCAGTAAGATGTTGAGTGCCTTAGTTTTATATTATGTAACTAACATAAGAATTATGGGATTGTCTCACAATTCAATTCTTCCGAGACACATTGTTACATGTGGTCATCTAAAGGAGGAACCGGACATTTTTTATATGGTCCAATAAATGATAGGTTACAATTCTATATCCAAAATTGTTTTGGGTCATTCTCCAAATGGTGGGCAAAAGTTTCAAATCTTATAAACAAGAAAGACGGTCATGTATACACCTTAGAGGATGTGACAAAAAGGAGGATCCTTGTTTGGCTATTCCAAAGTCTAGATTGTCCAGCCTGCGTTTAGATGTGAGGTGGAGGAACCCAGGATCTAGAGGTGTTTACTCCATTAGGTACTCTACTATGACAATGGGATATTTGTTTTGACAAAACCTAGTGAGAACATGATGTAAGTTGCTTAAAGGTAGAGTCTCTTGAGAAATTAATATCCATGGATGCTAGTGAGAGTAAAGTATACCTTGAATGGAAGGACCTGATGTTGACACTAGCACCCAATCTGAAATGATTGAAACTCGGCATGGCAATGCTGGAGAACCTGACATAAAATCGTTACCTCTTGGTAGAAGTTGTCATAAGACCAGAAAGATAATTCATTATATCCGAGGAAGACAACTTTGTGATGATTCATGATGAATGCATGAAACACCGCTTCTGAAAACAGTTACTTTAATGACCAATCAGATTTTAGCAGTGGAAATTTTTCTTTTTAAACAATAATAACAACTGTTATTTACATCATCATGTTTCCAAAACAACTTGTACCGGTGTTACCTAACATACAGGAACCGACCATGTATCAATTTACATTACATAACAAAATATCAAGTGTTCCACCCACAAGGGGCATTCTCAATCATAAGCCACCTGCTTCACAGGACTTCTAGTCTTTACCTGAAAAGGGAAATCATAGCACCATTAACTAACACTTAGCTAGTGAGTACATACTATCATAAGTATCAATACAGTAAGTCATGCATCATACATATCATACATAAACAATCATTGCTAGCTTAGCACATAGCGCTGTGTTGACAAGATCAGTAAGAGTCGTGTCTTGCAGGGTAATCAATCCCGCTCAACAACTCAAACCGGGGGATCAGACACGCCATCTGCGCTGGTGGGGGAGCATAAAGCAGTCCACCAAACATCGTTCACAGAGCCAGAGGCTCCACACGTAATCCAGCTACAACCGGCTGATCACCACTCACGTTAAGGCACGGTGGTTCTACAAAACCTAGGATCTGGGATGCCTCCCAAATCACCGTGAAATCCCGAAGTACTCATGGGATCCAGTTACAACCGACTGACCTTAACCATGCTTCAGATAGTCTGCAGACAATGCACATACACACACATACATATAATCCCACAGGGATCCATCATCTTACATATAACATCTTTTAGGTAGTCATTCATGCATAGCATCATATACTAACTAAGTGGTTCCAGTCTGGACCCACTAGCATGCACCTAATATACTTCGTAACATCATGCAATACATAAACTCACCTCCTTGAGCATACCTGCAAAAACAAGTTAGACATACATAACATAGTCATCTAGCATGCAAGCCTTACTCTACTGAGTCTCATGAAAGCAGGCACTCACCTGAGTAGTTTACTACATATAGGTATCTGGTTTTGACTCCACAAGTACAACAAGTTCACCTAAAATATCAATACTTACATTAAGCATTCATGCATTCATAACAAGACTACAAAACAAACACTTAATCTTGGACTTAGCACAAATCCGCCAGAATTGTTGGATTTGGGGAAATCCGATGGTTCTGTGGGATTTATGAAATCCGACACACATAAATCATGAAACCCGACACACATAGTTGAAATCCGACACTCGTCTATCGGATTCCAACACTTAGGAATCCAACCATGCACACGGAATCCAACACTTGCGGATTCCGATACATAGAAGGAAATCCGAGACATGGAAATCCGACACTTGAAATGAAATCTGATACTGTCGGATTCCGACACTTGAAATCCGGAACTTAGAAAATCCGACAACTTGCGGATTTAGGGAATCAACAACTTGCGGATTCCAACATAAAAGGAAATCCATGACATGAAATCCGACAGACATGCGGAATCCGACACTTCTATCGGATTCCGAAAAATCCTTCGGATTTCAACACATGCGGATTCCGACACCTTCATAGTCTCGGAATCCGACAACTTCATACCCTGGAATTCCGATAACTTCATTTAATCATCTAAACAACTTCATTCTTGTTGGTTTTAAGCCCATAACATATTAGGACCTTATATTCTACTTATATAAACATCTTAAACACATCAAATCCTAAAAAGAACACCATCTATGTAAAACCCATTTAGAAGGGTAAGTTTTCATGTTCTTCAAGGTATTCTTTCATGGATTTTGTGTTTCTAACACAACAATACATGATTCTAACCTTCTAAACATACTTGAATTATATTTCTAAACTTTAAGATCAACAACCGTGATTCCTCTTCTTCCTTCTTTTGAAATCCGAGAGCAGCGAGAGACAAGAGACAAAAGTGTGTTTTGTGTTTGCTTTTAGTTGACTTAAGTCAACTAAATCACCTTTTTCATATATATATTTTATCCATCTAGAGGCGGTTGCCTCTAGATTGGTTTTCCTCCCCTTTTAATTTAATTAAACTACCTTATACACATAACTAACATACTTACATAAACACACAAACACATAACATTAATTCAAACATACATATATTCACTTAATTCAACAAGTAAGTATAACAAATACTCGCCTAACATATTAAGTACATACACGTACGTACTATTTACAACTAGGCCCCAAGTTGAGGATGTTACAAATCTACCCCCCTTAAGAGGATTCCGTCCTCGGAATCCGCTCAGTCATAAACAGGTGAGGGTATCTTGTCTTCATCTCGTCCTCAACTTCCCAAGTCAGGTTTGGACCTATGTTGTGCTTCCACTTCACAAGGACTAGCTTGATCATTTTCTTGCGTAGTTCTTGTCCTTCATGTCAAGAATTTCAACATGTTCTTCAACTAGTCGCTTGGAAGAGTCAACTTTCAATTCCTGTAGTTGAATGATCTGTTCTTCTTCAACGTGGCACTTGCGTAAGTAGCACACGTTAAAGGTGTCGTGGATTCCAGCTAGCTCAGGCGGCAGCTCTAGAGTCACCGTCTGATCATTTACCTTACGTATGATTCTGAATAGGCCAATGAAACGTGGACTTAGCTTCCCCCTACACCCAAAACGAATGACGCCCTTCCAAGGAGAAACTTTTAAGAACACGCGATCACCAACTTCAAATGTAGCGGGACGACGCTTTGGATCTGCGTACATCTTCTGTCGGTCCCGAGCTGCTTTCAGCTTTTCAAGAGCCACATTTACTTTATCGGAAGTTATCTGGACAATTTCAGGTCCAACGAATTGCTTTTCACCAGGCTCCAACCAACAGGTCGGAGTGCGACATCATCTTCCATGGAACATCTCGTATGGCGGCATTCAAATGTTGGAATGATATGAATTGTTATAAGCAAATTCAATCAATGGGAGATGAGAATCCCATGATCCACCAAATTCGTACACAGGCACGAAGCATAACTTCCAACGTCTGGATCGTACGTTCAGATTGGTCATCAGTCTGCGGATGGTAGGCAGTGCTCAGATGAACACGAGTGCCAAGTTCGCGTTGCAGACTCTGCCAGAAATTCGAGACAAACCGAGAGTCACGATCAGATACAATTGAACAGGGAAGACCATGACGTGACACTATCTCATCGATATACAACTGGGCTAAACGGGTCAATGAAGCAGACTTGTTTATTGCCAAGAAATGAGCACTTTTCGTCAGTCGATCCACAATGACCCAGATCATGTCGTGCCCTCTAAATGTCTTCGGTAGCTTCGTCACAAAATCCATCGTAATATTATCCCACTTTCACACCGGAATATCCAGTTACTGTAGATTACCGTACGGTCTCTGGTGTTCCGTCTTCACTTGTGCGCATATCTGACATCTCTCCATAAATGAAGCGATGTCTTTCTTGAGAGTTAGCCACCAGTAAAGCAACTTCAGGTCGTGATACAACTTCGTGATTCCCGGATGGACGGACAATTTGGACTTATGGGCTTCTTGTAGAATCAGCTCACGCTTACCTCCAACAAGAGGTACCCAAATCCTGGATTGAAAAGTCTTCAACCCATGATTATCTTCAGTAAGCTAATCCTTTAACTTCGTCATCGTTTCTGTCTTTAGATTTTCTTCTTGCAACGCTGCCTGCTGAGCTTCCTTCAACTTAGAGATCAAATCTGGCACTAGCACGATTCTCATAAACTTAGCTTCTGCTGTCGGTCCTTTACGGCTTAAAGCATCCACCACAACATTGGCCTTGCCAGGATGGTAACGGATCTCACAATCGTAGTCTTTTATTAACTCTAACCAACAGCGTTGCCGCATGTTGAGTTCTTTTTGGGAAAAGACATACTGAAGACTTTTGTGATCTGTGCAAATCACACACTTCGTGCCATAAAGATAATGCCTCCACAACTTCAGTGCAAACACAACAGCAGCAAGCTCCAGATCATGGGTTGGGTAGTTCTGTTCATGTGATTTCAACTGCCTAGAAGCGTAGGTAATCACTCTATCACGTTGCATTAGGACACAACCCAAACCCGCGTAAGAGGCATCGCAGTATATTGTAAAGTCTTCCAAACCCTCATGCAAAGTAAGGACCGAAGCTTCACATAGCAATCGTTTCAGGGTCTGAAAAGCTTCTTCTTGAGCTTCCGACCAGACAAACGCCACATCCTTGCAAGTTAGTTTGGTCAACGGACCCGCAAGCTTCGAGAAATCGCAGATAAACCACCGATAGTAACTAGCCAAGCCAAGGAAGCTTTTAATCTCGGAAGGAGTTCGAGGAACCCCCCCAATTCATCACATCCTCCACCTTAGCTGGATCTACCTTGACACCATCTTGATATATAACATGGCCCAGGAAATGAACTTCCCTAAGCCAGAATTCACATTTGGACAACTTGGCGTACAATTGTTCTCGTTTTAGAGTCTCGAGAACCTGACGAAGATGAAGCTCATGCACACGGAATCCAACACTTGCGGATTCCGATACATAGAAGGAAATCCGAGATATGGAAATCCGACACTTGAAATGAAATCCGATACTGTCGGATTTCGACACTTGAAATCCGGAACTTAGAAAATCCGACAACTTGCGGATTTAGGGAATCAACAACTTGCGGATTCCAACATAAAAGGAAATCAATGACATGAAATCCGATAGACATGCGGAATCCGACACTTCTATCGGATTCCGACAAATCCTTCGGATTTCAATACATGCGGATTCCGACACCTTCATAGTCTCGGAATCCGACAACTTCATACCCTTGAATTCCGATAACTTCATTTAATCATCTAAACAACTTTATTCTTGTTGGTTTTAAGCCCAGAACATATTAGGACCTTATATTCTACTTATATAAACATCTTAAACACATCAAATCCTAACAAGAACACCATCTATGGAAAACCCATTTAGAAGGGTAAGTTTTCATGTTCTTCAAGGTATTCTTGCATGGATTTGGTGTTTCTAACACAACAATACATGATTCTAACCTTCTAAACATACTTGATTTATAATGCTAACCTTTACGATCAACAACCGTGAATCCTCTTCTTCCTTCTTTTGAAATCCGAGAGCGGCGAGAGACAAGAGAGAAAAGTGTGTTTTGTGTTTGCTTTTAGTTGACTTAAGTCAACTAAATCACCTTTTTCATATATATATTTTATCCATCCAGAGGCGGTTACCTCTGGATTGGTTTTCCTCCCCTTTTAATTTAATTAAACTAACTTATACACATAACTAACATACTTACATAAACACACAAACACATAACATTAATTCAAACATACATATATTCACTTAATTCAACAAGTAAGTACAACAAATAATCGCCTAATATATTAACTACATACACATACGTACTATTTACAACTAGGCCCCAAGTTGAGGATGTTACAATGCATCAACTACCGGAAAGCGTAGTGGGCTTGGAGTCCGCTAGGAGGAAGGAGGAAATGAAAATGAGATGCTATCCGTGATGGATATCCACGGTTTCGACTTGGTTGATCCTACACCTCGGTGTGAACCCGTAAGGTGTGATTGGTTCTTTGAGGAGATAGACCAACATGGATGAATTTGTAGAGAACTTCAAATACCGACTAGTAGGAATGGTTTCAAGATGATTGATCATGAGGAAGGTATCATCTAGAAACTTTCTCCCGGTGGTTATGTTGATGTCTATTTGGATACTTATATCTATGAGTGCTTTTTGGGCTATGAAAGATAGATGTAAAGACCACATATCTTAATAGGAATTTTCTAAGGAAATGCTTACAACATTTTCCGAGGGTCTTTTGCTATCATGTGTATCCTTATGAAGTCTACAGACTCTAAGTAGTCCACTTGTGGACTTACGTTGTCATCTCAATGTTAGAATCTTTGCTTTGATATGAAAGTCATTTATTTGAGTTTTAAAATAGCAATGATGAAACATGCATAAATGCCAGAGCTAGTGAGAGCATTTTGTAATCCTATTCTAAATATGTCTAGCACATATTTAGAATAGGATTACATAATGATTATAGGATATACAAAACCATAACGATTATAGGATATACAAAACCAGTGAAAGGAGTAAAGAAATATTGAAATATGTTCTTGTTGATCTATAGTAAGAAGCAACATAGAATAAGTTGTTATTCAAATGCTTGCTTATATACTTCTAAGGATAATCGCCGATTTTAATCGGGGTTCGTGATCCTACTAAATATGGTGTTGTTAATAAGTATGCTTCTCAAAGCATCGCTGACTCTATTGGGATCTTATGAGACAATGAGAGTACGATGGCTTGCGCAAGATAACCTTTATGTCAAGCATCTTTGATCTTATTGAGTTCTGATGAATCAATGAAGGTACGATAGCTTGACAAAGGACCGTTATCTCACCAACGTACACTTTTGAGTGATTGGTTGAGGTAGAGATATGGTCATCTTACGATACACACGGATATCATGGTGGTGGATCCATTTTGCTTAAGCCATAGTTGCAAGATAGTGATGACTATCATACTAATGCTTACAAAGACTTGGCTTGAGTTTGTTTAGTTGAAATTTTGATATGCTGATTTAGGGAACGTTAAGCAACATTCCGGTTCTGTTAGTATTGATTATCAAATGGAGATTTGTTAATACGCGTGTAGCGGGTACTCTCAATTGCCTTTATTGTGTTCCATCTTACCATGTTTACCACTTCCCTGAATGTTTTACATTCTAAATGTCCACAATCAGTCACTCTTCATCGGAAGGAAGTTTGAACGAAGACTGAGGGAAAGGGTTGGTCGTGTATTCAATGGTGATTGGATACGAGAGACGCAACACTTTACCTATACTTGAAAAGAGATTCAAGTGATTGGACGACCCATACCTGAGTCTACTTCATGATACACGTCAAGAGTAACTCAGGATGATAATATCTTTTGTCCTTTGACCGGAGATGCATGTGTTTCCAAGACATTGGTCTGCCTTGTTCTGATTGCTTTCAAACGTAGTCCGTAACTGGTTGTTATAAAGGAAGCTTTTGAGCAAAGTATTGTAGATGTAATGGGGCAATGTAGTTGAAGGAATTTGTTCCTCTATTTAGAGAGATATCCTTGGCCCCCTTGATGATTGGGTGCCGACACCAAAATGCACGGCCGTGCTCATGCTTGCAATGATAGTTGATCAGTTGCAACTTGCATATTTTGGTCACCACCAATCTTGATCGAGAAACATAATCGTGAACGATCGGAGAATGACTTTGTACCATGTCTCGTGTTCACCTAGATATCGCGAACAATAGGATGATTGATCATATATCTATAGGTCCTTTTCAAACCCGTTTGGATTGTGATTAGGTACTTGTCAGGGATGACATACCTCGTGTTGATTTAGGGGTAGGGATGTCTTGCTAGAGGTCGCTCCTTGTCTGTGATGCATATAGGTACGGTGTGCCATGTGCAAGTGGGAGTTTGTTGGAATCTGCCTACTGACACACGTATACCGGTATCACTGCTAATGAAGCGCGAGCCTATTGGGTCACACGCCAAGGATTGATCCTGACAGCACATTTAGAAAGAGAGGAGTAAAATGGTGGTTTTGGTTGTCAATGGCTGCTTCATGACCATGAAGGTTTGTGCTTCATGGGCTGTGAAGGCTAGGTGCTTCATGACCATGAAGTTGATTGCTTCATGGGCTGTGAAGGCTGGGTGCTTCACGACCATGAAGCTGTCTTCATGGGCCGTGAAGGCTACGAGCTTCACGGGCCGTGAAGAATCCTTCACGGGACGTGAAGAGGCAGCTGAAGTTTCACTTTATTTTTATTGGACCTTTTGTTGGTCCAATCAAAACCTTTGCTTTTTGGCCGGCCTTAGAAGAGTTTTGAGGCTGGTTCAAGGCTGAAACATGCAAGAGATATTACTCGAACTCTCTCTCTACTATTGTTCTCTCTTGGTACAACTTGAAGACAAGAAATACACTAAGATGGTGATCTTGAGTGTTCTTGTTAGGATCTATGGTGCAAGAGGAGAACATATATGAGCTGTTCCAGATGATGAAATCGTTGAGGATGTTCATCTATGGCTCACTAGCATTTGGGGATCATGTTCTTCTTGGTGTGGACTAGCAATGGAGGAGGAGGCCTCATGTTTCCTCGTGTTTATCCCAAACCATTTGATGAGCTCGGTTTCCAGATGTCGTGAAGGTATAATTTCTATTCCTTCTTCTTCTTTTGAGTTTCAATTTGCTTTGTAGTGTATTCCACCATTGGAACTTGGTTGTGGGTTTTCTTGTGCTTGTTTGTTTTGTATTGCATGATACTTTTCTTGTTTGCTTCCGCTGTTTTTGTGCCCACCACGAGTTCCTCTTGGGAACCAGGAGATTGAGTGTTACTCAGTATCACTCCATGTGACATAGGAAGATTTCCTTTCTTGGAATCCTCCATCTAGAATCACTTCAAGACTTTGTCAATGTATGTACTTTGGCTCAACCCAAGAAGTTTTCTAGATCTATCTCTATAGATTTTGATACCCAGAATATATGTTGCTTCTCCTAAGTCTTTCATTGAGAAACATTTTCCGGGCCAAGTTTTAACACTTTGCAAGGTTGGAATATCTTTTCCAATGAGTAGGATATCATCCACATATAAGACTAAGAAAACAACGGCGCTCCCACTAGCCCTAACATATGCACATGGCTCATCTACGCTCTTCGAAAAACCAAACTCTTTGATTTTCTCGTCAAAGCATAGATTCCAGCTACGAGATGCTTGTTTAAGTCCATAAATGGACTTCTTTAGTCTACACACTCTATTTGGATGTTTTGGATGTACAAAACCCTCAGGTTCCGTCATATGCACCTCTTCGGAAAGTTTCCCATTAAGGAAGGCGGTTTGGACATCCATTTGCCATATTTCATAATCATGAAATGCAGCAATTGCCAAAGGTATCCTAATAGATTTCAACATGGCCACTGGGGAGAAAGTTTCATCATGTCGGGCTTTGAACGTGTTAACTTTTCCATCCATGTCGGTCTTCTACATGAAGACCCATTTACACCCTATTGGTTTACAACCGGGTGTAAGATCAACCAGTTCCCAAACCTGGTTATCCACCATGGATTACATCTCGTTATCCATCGCCTCTTTCCATTTAGCAGACTAGTGGCCCGCTACCATTTCCCGATAGTTGGTGGGCTCACTATGATCCACCAATAGCTCGTCTCCCTCAGATATGAGAAACCCATATCTCTCTGGCTCATGGCGAGCTCTACCGGATCTACGGGGAGGTAATGGATGTACATGAGTCTCTACATTTTCATGCTTAGATTCAACCTCACTAGGTTGTTGGCTAGTGCCAACGTCAGGCCTTTCATCCGTTGACCCTTGAACTTCTTAAGGTCAATCTTACTTCCATCTTGCTGATCGGATACTAATTCTCTTTCTAAAAAGACCACCCTTCGAGCAACAAATACTTTGTTCTCGGAAGGTTTATAGAATTTGTATCCAATACCCGCAGCTGGATATCCGATGAAATAACACTTTTGGATCGGGGCTCTAATTTGTCATCAACCTCACGTCTCACGTAGGCTAGACAACCCAAAACCTTTAGATAGGGGAGAACGGGAGATTTCCCATGCCACATCTCGAAAGGTGTTTTCTTAACCTTCTTCGTTGGTACGAGATTAAGGATCCTTGTTGTTGTTTCAAGAGCATATCCCCAAAAGCATATAGGCACTTGGGTGTGACACATCATAGACCGAATCATATCTAACAATGTTCGGTTCCTCCTGTCGGCGACACCATTTAATTACGGCGTCCTAGGAGGTGTAAGTTGTGAAATAATCTCACAACTCTTAAGATGATCATGAAACTCTTGACTAAGATACTCACCACCCCTATCGGATCTAAGTATCTTAATCTTCTTGCCCAATTGATTCTCTACTTCGTTTTGGAAAGTCTTAAAGACCTCAAAGCTCTCGGACTTTTGTCTAACCAAGTAGACATACCGATACCTACTATAATCATCTATAAAGGTAACGAAGTATCTAGAATTGTCTCTTGTGATATGCTTAAACGGACCACACACATCGGAATGTATGATGTCCAATAAGTCTTTACCCCTCTCATTCACGCCGGTAAAGGGTGCTTTAGTCATCTTGCCTAATAAACAGGATTCGCATACTTCATTCGACTCATGGTCAAATGATTCCAAGATCCCAGCCGCTTAAAGCTTTGTGATACGAGTTTTGTTTATATAGCCAAGTCGACCATGCCACAAAGACAATTTGTCTAAACCATTTTTAGACGTTGAATCAATATTCATGATTGATTGATTATTACTAATGTATGCATCTACTTAATAAATACCACGACAAGCATAAGCTTTGAAATAAAAAATATTATTTTTAAAACATATAATAACTCCATTATCAAAAGTAAAACCAAATCCATCGTCCTGTAGTGCATGAAAAGAAATAATATTCCTTGCCACAAGAGGCGTGTAGCATACGTTCAATAATAATATAGAAAAACCAGAATTAAAAGATAATTCAACTTTTCCTCGAGCTTTGACCGGGACAATCTCCTTGTTTCCCATTATCAAGTCAAGCTCTCCATTCTCCATCCACCTACTTGCCTTTAGCACCTGCACAATGTTACAAACTTGAGTGCCACAGCCAGTATCTAATACCCAACTTCCGGATGTAGAAGTATGATGGAGTTCAATCATGTATGTACCTGAATCGGAAGTTCCTCCGATGCTCAACCCTTTGAGCTTCTTAAGACCTTCTAGGTACCCCGGGCAGTTACGGCGCCAATGGCCCTTCTTCCCGCAGTAGAAGCATTCCGCTTCATCCGGAGTTTTGGCTTGGGGAACCATCTTCCCCTTGCCTTTACCCTCCTAAGCGGGGCTAGGCTTGGCAGCGCCAACCTTCCCCTTCCCCTTACCCTTAGGAGTATAAGCAGACTTCTTCTTCAGGATTCGCCCTTCCCTTATAGCAAGAACGGGATTTGGAACAGCGGGCTTGTGATCATGCTAGACTCCATTTTCTTAAGCATACCATGTAGCTCCATGATGGATTTATCGATAATATGCATATGATAACTCATTACGAATTGATCATATGCAGTGGGCTGCGACCATAGGATTAAATCCATGGCTAGCTCCCTCCCTATGGTAAATCCAAGCCGTTCCATGCGCTCCACGTTTGCTTTCATGCGCAACATGTGAGCACTCACATTCCCGCCACCGGACATCTTGCTACCAAGAACCGTCTTAAGACACTCAAACCTCTCTTGTCTCGCTTGCTGTTGGAACATTTTCTTAAGCTGAGCGATCAAGTCAAAAGCACTTAAATGATCCATTTGCTTTTGGAGCTTAGGAATCATAGTACTTAAGATGAGGCAAGTGATGTCGTCGGTATCCTTGACACGCTTCTCATTAGCGTCTCGGATAGCCCGAGTGGCATTGGCAGCAGGAGCCTCGGGAAGGGCCTCTTCTATGGTAACCAACTTTCCTTCTTGGCGTAAGACAAGCTTGAGTTGCCTAAACCAATCCAAAAGGTTGTTACCATTGAGTTTCTCCTTCTCAAGGAAAACTCTTAGCGAAAAGTGGTTGGTGGTGTTGGTGTTGCTTGAAGACGCCATCTAAAATAGCAAAGTAGTTTTAGTTAGTTTAAAAATCCTTGTTAAAATAAGTACCCATAGTTTTAAACAAAACAATTATTTAAAACAAGGTCTAAGAACCTTATTTCACTTCACACCGTGACGGGTTTACCGCGGATCACGTGGCGAAACTAGTTAGGCCGGCAAGCATTTTACCAATTGTAATCTCTATTGCAACTTTTAGACACTTGCGGGATCCATTGACATCCATTATGTCGGTTGGCATGTTTGATCCCTTCCTTACACCAATCTCAATATATAAATTTTGTTTAACTCGTGCTTAGCTCGACAACTAACCAAGAATTATATATCTAAGGGCATATCATGGTGTGCCACACAAAACCATGATACATACATACATACATATATATATATATATATATTAGTTAAGATTGTCTAAAACATCGAAGGCACAAAAAAGACAGTCCTTGTGCATATGCATTAGTGAACCAAACCAATTTTGAAACACATATTCATAAATACATTTATAAGTATATATTTGTATACAATTCATGCCAAGGTTACAACAAATATGTAAATATAAAAACTAAAATATTATGGGGCAACAAATATATCAAGACTAGTCCAAAAACCAGTCAACAAAAGTCAAACCGAAAAACCATTGCACGAAAAAAAAATTCTTATAATTTTAAAAAACAAATTAAATCTTTCAAAATGCCAGGCTCGCCGTACCCGACGGTACGCCCTCAGGCATGAGGCGTACCTTGACCAAATGCATCTGGCGATAGGCACGTCCGTACCTCCATAGGTACGGTCGTGCCTCCCTCTGCCATTTGACAAATCATATAGTTTAATGGTTTTTCTTGACTTGTTAGTGCAAAGCCATGTTAGATATGGCTCTGATACCACTGAAGGTATTTGTTTGGCATATTCAAGAGTAGGGGTGTGTTCGGTTCTGGAACCGGACCAGAACCGAAATTGGTAAAAGCTAGAACCGAAAACCGAACCGATATAAGGGAACCGGTTCCGGTTTCGGTTCCGGTTATTTCGGGTATAGAACCAGATAAGACCGAAAATTTACTTTGGAACCGGTTTCAAGAGCGTGAACCGGAATAACCGATAACCGGTGAATATTTTTGTTATTAAAAGCAAATATGATACATTTATATTAGTTATTTTTACCTATAAAGGTTAACTAATAACCAAAAAACTAAACGGTTTAAATTTAACACTAAAAATACTTGAAAACGTAAGTGAACATGCATACATCGTTGACACTAACACATGACCAATAAATAATAGTTCGTTGACTTCGTTCTTACAAATAATAACCCTTAGTCATATCGCTAATAATAATAGTTCAGTAACCAACAATATCACTAAAAATAATAGTTCATAGCCAACTATATGACAAATACAAAATTTCATACAAATCGGTTCCGGTTCTAAGACCGAATTACCCGATAACCGGTGGAACCGGAACCGAAAGAACCGAAAACCGAAAATGAGGTTTTACTAGAACCGATAACCGAACTGAAAACTCTAATCCGGTTCCAACTGGTTCCTGTTTCGGTTCGGTTCCGGTTCCGGTTCGGTTTTTCCGTCAAAAAGCTCATCCCTATTCAAGAGATAGCGGAAGCATAGTATACTTCAAAATTTTAAAAGATTCCAAACAAACACATCCATGGACCAAATTCTAGACATGGTATTGCAACTAAATAAATAAACAAGATAAGAAGTGTTATACCACAATACAAAGCACAAAGAACTCCTTTCTTGTCAAGTCCCGAGAATCCAACCAAGAACTCCTCTAATTGTAACATCCTCACAAAGGGCCTAGACGCATGCTGACGTGGTACGTATAATAAATTGAATAAATATATATATATATTTAAAGATATTAAAGAAAAATAACTAAATTAGTTATTAAATGAGTAAATATAAAATATTGATAAAAATAGAAAAGAATATTAAATGGTTTAGAAAGAGGTTTCCAAAAATATCCCCATTAGTTAAAACGGGTACTCGTGCGTTAAGTTGTAAGTTGAAAAGGGGAGCAAAATACCCACTTGTGGATAATATTGACCCACAAGTAGGCTGCCACTTCCTTACTCACGTTTACAATCTCAGAGAACTTATTTCTCTTTGTTGTGTGTTTTTGTGTCAAGCTCCTCAAGAGAATTCAAGGAGATAATCAACCAAGCTCAAGTAATCAGCTATGGATTCAAGAAATTGTTCAAGTTCTAATCTGCCTATCATCCTATTTCTAATCCAATCCTTTGTTGTAAGTTCTTGTTGCTTTTCTTGAAGTTTCTAAGTTTTTGGGTATTTGGGTGGAAATCACCAATTGAAGCCAATAAATGGAATTGTTGTTACCAATTGATTTCTAAGTTGATTTCAGATTCATAGAAGTTGATTTTGTGAATAAAAGACTTGATTTTGATTAGTTTAAAGAATTAAACTTGAAATGGGTCAAAAGTGTGAATTTGGTCCCAAACACTGATTTTGATGTTAATTGATATGGAAATGGTGTTTCTAGCTTGTATTTTATGTGTTAGTTCATATGTGAAAGATAGAAATTGACTGGAAAACAAATTGGTAATGTTTGGTGATTATTTGGCTGGGAAACAGCAGGTTCTGGTCGAACCTGCTGCTGCAAATGGAAAGGCACGGGCGTGCCTCTCAAGAACAGACCGTGACCTTGGGCGTACCTTGGGAGGCACGGGCGTACCTCCAAAAGGTACGGGCATGCCTAACCCTAGAAGGTCCGGGGGAGTGTTTCTAGTCATGGGGCGTACCTGAGTATCAGGTACGGGGCGTGCTTGCCCAAGTCCGGGGCGTGCCTCGCCAGGCACGGGCGTGCCTTGGCAAGGTACGGCCGTACCCTGCTTCTTCTGGCAGATTCTGTTTTAAGTGTTAAATTGTATGTATTGATTTGTTTAGGTGTACCGGTTGATCAAGGATCACATGTGACTTAGTCCTAACCCATATAGCTCAACAAGTGAATAACAGTTAACTCGAACATGATATTAATAGTATTAGAAGATGTTTTTGTATGTTACAATCCATGAAATTTTAGATATGCATGTTTAGAGGTTTATGAACCAATTGTTATAACCAAATGATATGTATGCACGTAAAAGACCTTTGTAGTCATTATTGACATATGAAAGGCATGTATACGTCACTATTGATATGTAAAGGGCCGGAGTAGGCCATTGTGTTTGTGATAAGGCCGGAGTAGGCCATTGTTTGAGTGTTGGTACTACTTTGTAGAGATTGTGGTACGGAGATTCGATGATCACGAATCTTGGTTCTAGCTAAACCGCCGCCCTCAATACTAACTCGGGGCTCTCAGTTTCCCACTGATCCCAAATGGGATATGTTCCCGGTAACGCAATGGTGGACCGCTACCCGCTTCTCCACCGGCGCGGAGGAAGTAACGGTTTCCCCAATGAGGATCATTGAGCCGGGCTTATAACCCTGCAAGACGTGATGCCTGCTGACAACCGGTACTTCACCATGTGGTAGGATAGACTTGAATGAAGTTATGTGATTCATGAAATGTGTTTTGATACTGTTAATATACTGCTTCCGCTTTGATTGTTATTTACTAGCTATTTATAGTTAACCCTCTCATGTTCATTCCATATGTAGGTAAATAGATTGAATGTGAGTTCGGGTACCTGCAGGGATGACATGATAGGCTTTTGGGGAACACTATGTAAAGACAATGTTATGTAATGATTAGAGTAATGGTCGAACTAGTTGGTAACGTTTGGAATGTTTGTTAAACGATACTTTTGTATTACAACTTATATTTATATAAGTTGTATAATGTGAAATAAATTTATAGCTTCCGCACTTGTTTTAAATAAAAAAAATATACTCTGATCTTTAAAGACCAGCGTTACTAGTTGGTATCAGAGCCTTAGTTTGAGTGAATTGAGTACTATATATAGTATTCAGTCTCAAACTCGGGTTCATACTCGACCATTACTATGTGTTCCCAAAGGGTGGTATTGGGGTGTGAAGAATGATTTATATGTTTAATGCTATGTGATAACAAAGATGAGTTAAGATAAGAGTTATATATATGAAGTATACTGAAGGTTTTTGTTTTGAATGTGTATAGCATTCTAACTCATTATGGAAGGATCTTCTGGTGATAAGAATGCATATATCCTTAAGTTAGAGGCTCAGCTCAAACAAGCTAATGAGCGCGAGTCTACGAGATTGGGAAAGGAAACTCACAAGCCCACAAAGTTTAAGACTTTCCTGAACTGCCAGCCTCCTATTTTCCATGGTCCAACCAATGATCCGTCAACAGTTAAGACCTGGATTATAGATATGCAAAACACCTTTGAGTCTAGCGAATGCGACGATGACAAGAAGGTAAATTTTGCCAAACGGATGTTTAGAGGTCGTGCATTGGCTTGGTGGGATACGGTGATTGGCATCACACCATCAGCCACACTGGTGTCTATGACCTGGGATGGGTTCAAGGAAAAGATTCGGGGGGAGTATTGCTCTGACTACGATATGCTGAGGATCGATAATGAATTCAGGGCACTTGAAAAGGATGACAAGCCTTTGGAGGTTCTAATCTCCAAATTCACAGAGAAGATGAGGTTTGGCAAATGAGAAGGCAAATATCACACACTTTGCCAATACTCTACTTTTTGAATATCGATCAGCTGTGAGATCTGCAGCAACTCTGGATGAAGCATTTGACAATGCTAGAACTACTGATGACGATTATACACGAAGGGCTAGATCTCAACAGCAACAACAACAATCTGGGGCAGGTAAGAGGAAGTTTGAGCAGCAGTCGAGTCAGAAAGGAGGTGAGAGTGGTTCTGGTGGTAAATCGCGTGGTAATACATCCCAAAAGTCTAAAGACTGGGATTTGAAGTGTACTAAATGTGGGAAGAAGGGGCATCAATTTAAAGAATGCAGGTACAAGGAAAACATGTGTTACAGGTGTCATAAACCTAGGCACCGAATTGCAATGTGCCCGACATGGCCAGCTACGGGTGCTGGGGGTTCTTCGGCAGCTACGGCTCCGAACCAGAGAGGCGCTCCTCGTGCACCAGGGAGAGCTTTCCAAAGGACGGCTGAGGAAGCCAAGGATGCAGGTGATGTGATTACAGGCACCTATCTTATTAATAATATTCCTGCATGCATTTTGTTTGATTCGGGAGCTACATACTCCTTTATCTCTAAGTCTTATCGTGAAAAGCTTCAATTGCCTGTTTCTCTGTTATCTGATTCTATTAAAGTTGAAGTAGCTGATGGTAAGGTAGTAAATGTTACCGAAAAAGTTCCAATAGCAATTCTGTATGTTGACAGGAATAGTTTCACTATTTCCTTTCTTGTGATGCCGATAGTGGGTGTTGATGCTGTTATCGGTATGGATTGGCTCAGTAGTCGAGATGCTGAGATCTTGTGTTCCAAAAATTTAATCAGATTCCCTTTATCCGATGGTTCGTTTGCTATAGCTCGAGGGTAGAAGAGGGACTCTACCATTCCTGTGATTTCTGTGATTAACTCTCAGAAATTAATTTCAAAAGATTGTATCTCCTACTTTGCATATGTGATTAATGCTGAGATAGGAGCAAAGACGGTTGATGATATCAGGGTTATCTCTGAATACCCTGATGTCTTTCATGAAGAATTACCGGGTTTGCCTCCTATCAGGAATGTGGAATACCGGATTGATCTTGTTCCTGGAGCTACACCTGTAGCAAAATCTCCCTATCATCTCACTCCATCTGAAATCCAGGAGATGATGTCCCAAATCTAGGAACTACTTGATAAGGGCTTTATTCTCCCAAGTGCTTCACCATGGGGAGCTCCTGTTCTGTTTGTTTAGAAGAAGGACGGGACTCTCAGAATGTGTATTGATTACAGGGAGCTTAACAAGCGAACTGTAAAGAACAAATATCCGTTACCTTGTATAGATGATCTGTTTGATCAATTGCAAGGTGCCACGTGCTTTTCAAATATTGATTTACGTTCTGGCTATCATCAAGTCCGAGTTTGGGAAGATGATATCACAAAGACTGCATTCAGAACACGATATGGGCACTACGAATTGTTGGTTATGGCATTCGGCTTAACCAATGCTCCTGCTATCTTTATGGATAGGATGAATCGCGTATGTCGCCCTTTTCTTGATAAATTTGTGATCGTGTTCATTGATGATATTCTTATCTATTCTAAATCCGAGGCGGAACACGAGAAACACCTTCGTCTTATTCTGGAGACACTTAAGCGAGAACAACTCTATGTAAAGGTATCTAAATGTGAGTTCTGGCTTAAGGAGGTCCATTTCTTGGGCCATGTTATATGCAAGGAAGGTGTCAAAGTTGATCCTGTGAAGATTAAAGCTGTTATGAACTGGGGAACTCGTCATAATCCTTCTAAGATAAAGAGTTTCTTAGGTCTTGCTGGATACTATAGACGTTTAATCCAGAATTTTTCTAAACTTGCTGGTCCATTGACCAAATTGACCCGCAAAGATGTGGCGTATGTGTGGAGTGAAGATCAGGAGAAAGCGACTTTGAAGCAATTGTTATGCCAAGCACCAATTCTAACATTGCCTAATGGGTCTAAAGATATTATTGCCTATTGTGATGCTTCATATGCAGGTCTAGGTTGTGTTTTGATGCAACGAGACAAGGTGATTGCATATGCTTCTCGTCAATTGAAGACACACGAGAAGAATTATCCTACACATGATCTGGAGCTTGCAGTAGTGGTATTTGCTTTGAAGATATGGTGTCATTATATGTATGGCACCAAATGTATTGTATGCACAGATCATAAGAGTCTGCAGTATGTGTTCACGCATAAAGAGCTAAACATGAGACAAAGACATTGGTTGGAGTTGATCAAGGATTATGATTGTGAGATCAAGTATCATCCGGGCAAGGTGAACGTGGTAGCTGATGCACTGAGTCAAAAGAACTCTCCTACAACGGCTAAATTCATGAAGATGACTGTTGAATCTGATACCATTGCTCGGTTGAAAGTAGCACAACAAGAGGCTTTGCAAGAAAACTACTTGAAAGCTATGACAATGATCAAAATATCAAAGCAATTGGGAGAAGACAGTCGGGGTCTGAAGACATTTCAATCCCGAATCTGGGTACCGAGTCTTGGTGGCAATCGGGAGACAATCTTACACGAGACACACAAATCTAGATTGTCTATTCATCCCGGAAGCACGAAAATGTATCAAGACTTGAATTGTTTGTATTGGTGGCTTACATTGAAGCGCGACATAGCTTCATATGTAGAAAAATGCCAAGTCTGCGTGCAAGTTAAAACTGAACACCAAAAGCCCTATGGTAATCTACAACAAGTAGACATCCCAGAATGGAAATGGGATCATATTACCATGGACTTTGTCACTAAGCTACCCCAAACTGCAAAGGGGCATGATATGATTTGGGTTGTGGTTGATCGCCTCACGAAGAGTGCACATTTTCTTGCAACTAATGAGTCTGCACCTATGAATAGTTTGGCTCAATTGTATATCAATGAGGTGGTGTCACGACATGGCATACCTCTATCTATTGTTTCAGATCGTGATTCACGGTTCTCATCTAACTTTTGGCATAGTCTTCAACGTGAACTTGGTACGCGCGTGAATCTAAGCACAACATACCATCCCCAAACAGACGGATAGTCCGAAAGGAGTATTCAGACTCTTGAAGATATGCTGAGAGCTTGTATTTTGGAATTTGGTGGTTCTTGGGATTCACATCTTCCCTTGATTGAATTTGCCTATAACAACTCCATATCATTCGAGTATAGGCATGCCACCATATGAGATGATGTACGGTAGGCGATGCCGTACACCTACGTGTTGGTTGGAACCTGGCGAAAAGCAATACGCAGGTCCTGACATTGTGCAGATGACAGCTGATAAAGTCAAGATGGCACATGAGAAGTTGAAAGCTGCACGAGATAGGCAAAAGATGTACGCGGATCCAAAACGGAGGCCCATTACTTTTGAAGTGGGTGACCGAGTATTCTTAAAGGTTTTACCTTGGAAAGGGGTGATTCGATTTGGTCGAAAGGGTAAGTTAAGCCTCCGTTTAAAATTCTGCAATGGGTCAATAAGCTGTATCACTTGAACTTCCTCCAGAGCTATCTGGTATTCCTAACACATTCAATGTGTGGTATTTGAGGAAGTGCAAGGTTGATGATGATCAGATCCTACCTCTGTAAGAGTTGAAAATTGATTTAGCTAAACGCCTTGTGGAGTAACCTGTTGAGATTTTGGAATCCAAAATCAAGAAGCTGCATAAAAAGATGATCAAGTTAGTAATCGTCAAATGGAAGCATAATCTGGGTCCTAACTTGACATGGGAGACGAGGATGAAATAAAAGCACTCTACCTGCATTTGTTCACTGCTGAGCAGATTCCGAGGACGGAATCTTCTTAAGGGGGTAGATTTGTAACATCCTCAGAAAGGGCCTAGACGTATGCTGACGTGGTACGTATAATAAGTTGAATAAATATATATATTTAAAGATATTAAAGAAAAATAACTAAATTAGTTATTAAATGAGTAAATATAAAATATTGATAAAAATAGAAAAGAATATTAAATGGTTTAGAAAGAGGTTTCCAAAAATATCCCCGTTAGTTAAAACGGGTACTCGTGCGTTAAGTTGTAAGTTGAAAAGGGGAGCAAAATACCCACTTGTGGATAATATTGACCCACAAGTAGGCTGCCACCTCCTTACTCACGTTTACAATCTCAAAGAACTTATTTCTCTTTGTTGTGTGTTCTTGTGTCAAGCTCCTCAAGAGAATTCAAGGAGATAATCAACCAAGCTCAAGTAATCAGCTATGGATTCAAGAAATTGTTCAAGTTCTAATCTGCCTATCATCCTATTTCTAATCCAATCCTATGTTGTAAGTTCTTGTTGCTTTTCTTGAAGTTTCTAAGTTTTTGGGGATTTGGGTGGAAATCACCAATTGAAGCCAATAAATGGAATTGTTGTTACCAATTGATTTCTAAGTTGATTTCAGATTCACAGAAGTTGATTTTGTGAATTAAAGACTTGATTTTGATTAGTTTTAAGAATTAAAGTTGAAATGGGTCAAAAGTGTGAATTTGGTCCCAAACACTGATTTTGATGTTAAATGATATGGAAATGGTGTTTCTAGCTTGTATTTTATGTGTTAGTTCATATGTGAAAGATAGAAATTGACTGGAAAACGAATTGGTAATGTTTGGTGATTATTTGGCTGGGAAACAGCAGGTTCTGGTCGAATCTGCTGCTGCAAATGAAAAGGAACGGGGGTGCCCCTCAAGAACAGACCGTGACCTTGGGTGTACCCGAGGAGGCACTGGCATACCTCCAAAAGGTACGGGCGTGCCTAATGTAACGACCGAAATTTTAAAAAAATATTGTAATATTATTTTATGGAGAAATAAATAATATTATATGGAGTTTATTTAATTATAATGATAATTAAGGAGCATTATTGTTAGTTAAATAAAATATTAAAGTTGGAAAAGAAAGGAAAAGAAAAGACAAGAAAAGTTGGAAAAGAAAAGAAAGAAAAAAAATGAAAATTCGGGTTTCTTATGGATCGCGGCGCGACGAGTCGAAGTGTCGCAGCGCGACGCGTAGCTGGTGTCAGACCTTGCGTGTGTCAGCCAGCTTTCGTGTGTCAGAAGTTATAGGGTACAGACGTCAGAGTTTGCATGTCCCACGATTGGTCGAGTTGGAGGCGGTCGCGGCGCGACGCATTTTTGGTCGCGGCGCGACGCGTGGATCAACTTCTATATATACGGGTTTTTGGCAGCCATTTCCACACACAAACTTTGAGAGTCGTTACTCTGCCAAATTTACGAGTTTTCCCGAGATTCTTGAGCCTACAATAGTGTCGGGTTTCGTTCGTAAGCGTATCTTTAGTTACGGGAGTTCGGAGAAACCGTCAAGGGCGTTGTTTTGACCATAGTTACGCGTGGGTGAACCCGAGAGGTACATTTCTCTAATATTATGATTCCATTTCGGTTATTTGGCGTTTTGGACCGCATGCATGTCGCTTATATGTATTTTTATGAAGTTTCTAAGCTCGTGACGCGTAAATCTTTAATTGGGGTTTATTCATTGCCTTGTTTTGGTGTTTTGGGCGAGATCCGACTTGTTTAAGATTATGAGATCATGTTTCTCATGTAGTAACCTTCGTAGGTTGTTCGCGGTGTTTCGGTTCGCGGTTTGGTTGATTCGTGAGCGTTGTTTGTCGTTTTAAGATCGTACGTTTCATTGTTCAGACTAAGGTGAGTTCAGTTGTTTTACAAAACCGAGCATATAGACAAAATCTGTTTTGATAATATTAATGGTTTTTAAGACGATATATCTATATATATATATATGATGTTTGTGATAGATTAACGATTGATTGCTATGCATGCTCCTTTATTAATGATGAAATACGATTGACTTATACAATGTTTGTGACGCATGCATATATACTTATAGATACATGTTCTGATGTTAAGATTGATATGATGATATGGGAAGGGGTAGTTATACTCAGAGATGTAAAGATGATGCCTAGTAGGAATATTGTGCCTGCGAAGGATATGCTAGCTAAGTGAAGATTAGTTGCCGGGTTTCTAGATAACTTTGGCAACACATGGTGTACTTGTACACTGGAGTGATGTATTGACCACAGAGATGGGTCATGTGCAAACATCACGAGGGTGAAACGAGGGTCCATCGGTAATTGGGGCACCATTTGTACTTTCACCTAAACGACTTTTAGTCGGAGTAACTATAGCGGACGGATCTTAGAAGTGTGTGTACAAGTGGGAGTCGCGCCCTACATTGTACCATACTTGCTCGGCACGCTTAGTGAACTTGTACCAAATGCGGACGGACCTAGAACCTAGCAGTACTGGGCACGCATATGGTATTATCGCGGACAGACCTTGGAACCCTAGTGATTGCCGGGCACGCACTTGGTATTTGGGGTAGTGATGATAGCAAAGCAAAAGATAGACCCCAATAAGATGATTTAAGACGTATATGATGTTAATGAAGTTAAAGGATGATTATGATGATTTAAAGGATGTTATATGATTGTTTTATGATGATACTTGACTAGGTGGGGATTTACGATGCTATGTGGGTGGGTCAAGTTACGGTTTGGGATTTAATGCCTTAACCTAAATATGTTGCAAATGTTTTTAAATGATGATTTTGAAATGTTAACTAAGCTGACTCACGAGGCGAAAGCTGACACTTGTTTCTTTGAAATGCGTCTTGTGCTCGTGCAGGTTGCTTAGGTGCGTGGCCTTGTGAGACGGGGGCTTATGGGTAGTTTCCGTTTGTTATGATGATACTCAGTATCAACTTGTGGTTGTGTAATGAACAAAGTTAAAACAATGATGTGTTTGAGACGTAACGGTGGTTTTGTTTAATGAATGTTTAAAATGGTGTATCTGTTTTAATCAATATGATGTTTAAAAAAGTATTCCGTTGCGATGAATCTGATTGAGTAGAAAAAGTTTTTGTAAATCTCAATTTCTGGAAACCACGGCTGTAACAAGTTGGTATCAGAGCTGTGTTGTGAGAGATCTGAGTACTGAGTCCGGTGCTTAGACTCACAACTTAGCTCTTATAGGATGACTGGGTGGGGATGTGTGTGCGAGAGTTTCTTGTTAGGTAGCTCTTTTCCTTGTGATGATTATAGATGTTTACTTTTACTCGACTTCCTTACGTATAGAATGGTGGAAACGAGGAGAGGTAATGGGAAGCAAGTGATGAATCAAGGGGAGCAGGCCAACGCGGAGAGATCATTCAGAATTCTGGGTGAGGGAGAAGCGGAAAGTGAGCGAGTTCCGTCACCTCCAAGAACTGCGTCGGTGCATAGTAGTCGTACTGCGCACAGCACTAGCAGTATGATCCGCGTGGCTGAGTTGGAAAGAGTGTTGAAGGAAAGGGATGAGGCTCTGAGAAAGCAAACGGAGGAGCTAAACGAAATGAAGCAAGCAATGCGTGAGGCGGGAATTCTAGGGAAAAAGCCAATAACGCTTGAGGAAGGAGATGACGACGAGGATGATCAAGCGGGTCTAGGTGGCCGGAATGAAGGTGCAATGGAACGAGTGGGAAGCACCTACAGGATGTTCAGGGAGTGCAAACCACCTAAGTATGTAGGAGGGACTGATCCCCTCGACTGCATACGCTGGATCCGTAAGATGGAACAAACATACAACTCTGGTGTGTTTACTAAGGAACAGCGGGTCAGTTATGCGATCCGTGTGTTGGAGAAAGAAGCTTTAGAGTGGTGGGATTCTATTGAAGGTTCACTATCAACAGTAACAAGGAGGAACCTTACTTGGGAAATGTTCAAAGAAAAGTTACAGAACCGTTTCTGTAATTTGGGGGCTAGACAACACGTGGAAAGAGAGTTTTTGGATCTGAAAAAGGGCAACATGACGATTGCCAAGTACAACTCTACTTTTTCTGAAAGGATGCAGTTTGCCAAGAGGTACTGCTATGATGATGCTTCGACGGTAAACCAGTATGTGGAGGGTTTGCCATATGAATACCGTGGGACGGTGAGATTGAGATCCAATTTGGGTGATGCGATGGCTGAGGCGGAAAGAATCGAGCATGATTTGAAACTGAGATAGAAGAGTGATGGGGTGGTGGGAGAAAAGAGAAAGTGGGAAGGGCCATCTGGGTCCTCCAACAAGAAGAAGTTCTCGAGTGGCAACAACAAGAAAGGGGAGAAACAAGGGAAGACAGGGTATTGTACAACATGCCACTCAAGCCACGGTGGTCCGTGCACTGCAGAGACGATGAGTTGCCGTCGATGCGGAAAGATGGGGCATAAGGCAGTGAACTGCAAAAGCGAGAAGCCCGTGTGCTACAACTGTAGGGAAATGGGGCATATCAGTACGCAATGCCCAAACCCGAAGAAGAAGATCGAGGAAGCAGGAAAGAAGCCAGCCCCGAAAGCAACCGGCCGTGCTTATCAGATGACAACCAAGGAGGCACGCCAAGATGATGAGGTGATTTTTGGAACTTTTATGATTAACTCTTTACCTACTGTTGTATTATTCGATTCGGGTGCTAGTAGGTCTGTAGTGTCCCTTAGATTCTGTGATAAGTTGAATGTGCCTCGTAGTTCCTTAGAACATGCTTTAGAGATCGTAATAGCGGTCGGGGAACCGATTACAGTAAGTGAGAAATACGACGATTGTATGATTGATATTGATGGCACTATTTTCCCTTTGACGCTTATTCCGTTAGGAATCCAGGGATTCGATGTAGTGATTGGAATGGATTGGATGTCCGCGCATGGAGCTGAAATCGTGTGCTCAAAGAAGTTGGTCCGAGTTCCTCTTCCATTAGGTGGTCATGCTATTGCCTATGGAGAACGATGTACGGGGAACATAGCGATGATATCGGTCCTTAAGGCAGGAAAGTGTCAAGCGAAGGGGTGCGCTGCGTTCTTAGCTCATGTGGTGGATTCGGCGAAGAAAAAGAGTGTGTTGGCGGAGGTAGAGGTGGTGAACGAATATCCCGATGTCTTTCCAGATGATCTTCCGGGATTACCGCCGCCAAGAGTGGTGGAATTTCAGATTGATTTCGTTCCAGGTGCTGCACCAGTTGCTAAAGCACCATATCGATTGGCTCCCTCTGAGATGAAAGAGATAATGACGCAATTCAAGGAGTTGCTAGAAAAGGGATTCATTAGGCCGAGTTCTTCACCTTGGGGAGCTCCGGTCCTATTTGTAAAGAAGAAGGATGGGTCGATGAGGATGTGTATCGACTATAGAGAATTGAATAAGTTGACGGTGAAGAACAAGTACCCATTTCCAAGAATAGATAACTTGTTCGATCCATTGCAAGGTGCTAGTCACTTTTCAAAGATAGATTTGCGTTCGGGTTATCACCAAGTGCGAGTGAAGGAAGGTGATGTACCAAAGACGGCTTTTCGTACTCGTTACAAGCATTACGAATTTCTAGTTATATCGTTCGGTTTGGCAAATGCACCAGCAGTTTTCATGGATTTGATGAATCGGGTGTGTAGGCCGTATCTTGACAAATAGTGATAGTGTTTATTGATGATATCTTGGTGTACTCCAAGAGTGCGGATGACCATACGCGACATTTGAGAGAGGTATTGGAGACTTTGCGTGAAGAGAAGCTTTACGCCCAATTCTCAAAGTGTGAGTTTTGGCTAAAAGTACACTTTTTGGGTCACATCGTGGGAATGGACGGAATAAAGGTAGACCCAGCAAAGATCGAGTTGATAAAGAAGTGGGAAATTCCAAAAACCCCAACCGAGATTCGTAGTTTTCTTGGCTTAGCAGGCTATTATAGAAGGTTCATAAAGGATTACTCGAAGATAGCATTGCCAATGACGAAGTTGACTCGAAAGACGGGATCGTTTGTGTGGACGGGAAAGCAAGAGAGTGCTTTCCAAACTTTGAAGAAGTGTCTATGTGAAACGCCGATACTCTCCTTACCAGAGGGCAACGAGGATTTTGTAGTATACTGCGATGCGTCTTACTCTGATTTAGGATGTGTACTCATGCAGCGAGGGAAGGTTATTGCATATGCCTTTAGACAACTAAAGGATGCGGAAAAGAATTATCCCATACACGACTTAGAGCTAGTGGCGGTTATCTTCGCTCTTAAGTTGTGGTGGCATTACTTGTATGGTACTCATTGTACGATCTTTACCGATCACAAGAGCTTGCAACATATTCGAGATCAAAAGGAATTGAATATGAGACAGTGACGATGGATGGAGTTGTTGACCGACTATGACTGTGAAATCAGTTATCATCCGGGAAAGGCCAATGTAGTGGCCGATGCCTTGAGTCGGAAGGAACCTAGATCTGCTTACCGATTGAAATATATGAGTATGGTAGTTGTACCGGATTGGGTTGATGAGATTCGGGCGGCTCAAATCGAGGGTTTGAAAGAGGAAAACTTAAAGGGGGAAGTGATGGGAAAGCAACAAGCAAGTCTTGGTGAGAATAGCCATGGTCTCAAGACTTTCCAGGGACGTATTTGGGTTCCCAAAGTTGAGGGAGTCCATGAAGTGTTGCTATGAGAGGCCCATAGATCAAAGTATTCGATACACCCTCGGAGTACAAAGATGTACTTGGACCTAAAACCGAGATACTGGTGGCAAGGTATGAAGACGGACATGGCTACTTATGTGTCGAAGTGCGTCACTTGTTCGCAAGTTAAGGCGGAACATCAAAAGCCCTAAGGAGAATTGCAACAATTGGAGATACCCGAGTGGAAATGGGATAAGATCACAATGGATTTTGTTACGAAACTGCCTAGGACTACGAAGGGCAACGATATGATTTGGGTTATTGACGATCGTCTAACCAAGAGTGCACATTTCCTTGCAACCAAAGAGACGGAAAAGCTAGAAAACCTAGCAAAGTTGTATGTGCGTGAGGTGGTTACGAGACATGGAGTCCCATTATCCATTGTTTCGGACCGTGATAGTCGATTTTGTTGGGAAAAATATGCTTATAAATATATCCTCTTTTGTTGACACAAAAATATACAACTTGTTTATATAATTGTATGTATTAACATTAACATATGTGCACATATACATATATATATATATATTCAATCAAATATATTCTCATCTATAATCTACAAAACAAGCTTCATCAAATGGCCAAGCTCCAATCGTCAAGATCCGAGTTCAAGTAGAAGCCGATGTTGAAGGCTCCTACAAATAAACGTTCAAAATTTATGAGCTTACAAAATAAATAATTAAATGAGTTCAAGTTTTTATAAAATAATTTCTATAAAAACTTTTATAAAAATTGAGAAATTTTTATAAAATCACAAGCTTGGTAGTCAAAGCAAATGAATTCCTATTTTGGCAAATACTAAACATAATCTTCTATTGAAATAAGCCAAAACCATATTTAGCAAAAGGAATCTCTCAAAGAGGTAAACTTCCAACATGCTTTGTGCATTTGGTTTCTAAACTACCATTTTTATGATTAAATTCAAACTTAAGAAGTATGACACTAACCCAACTTTTCTTAAGCTTCTTTTCAGTGCATTTTTATGGTAAAAATGGGTTGTGTGTGGTTTTGGTAAAAGCCCAACGTCTATATGCACAAAGCTCAAAAATCTCCAGCAGGCCTACGGTCGATGCCACGGTCGACCGTGGATCGTCTGGACACTTTTTGAGCATCAAACTTTTTCTTATTTAAAGCAACTCAAGTCTTGTGTTTTACTCACCTCTTGCAATCTGAAAAAACACAGAATACATAAAAATCTTGTGAGCTCATATTCCGTGATAATTCAATCTTTCAAGATCAAGAATCAAGCAAGAGTGAAAGTCCTCAAGTTCATATACTTTATTACATTCATATACATTTGTAATAGTGTGAGGATAATCTCTAGCCTTAGAATTAGAGAGAAGTGAGGATCAACTCTAGCCTTTCCAATTAGAGTGAAGTGAGGTTTATCTTAACCTTGTTTGCAAGAGTGAAGTGTAATTCTTGTAAGCTAAAGAGAGAAGGTGTAAAAGGTTTATCTCTACCTTCAAAGAGAGCAGATAATGGAGCAACTCTTGGTGGGTGAGGCCAAGGAGTGGATGTAGAGCAAGGTTGTTAACCCTTGCTTGAACCACTATAAATCATTGTGTTCAAACTACTTCATTGGTGATATCTTCCTTCCCTAAACTCTATAATTATTTGCAAATAGTGTTAAAGACTTCAAAAAGTGGGCATATAACCTATTCACCCCCCCCCTCTAGGTTCTAACAATTGGTATCAGAGCAAGTTGCTCTAGATAATTTTTGAAAAGTCATTTTAAATCTTCTAAAAAAATTTTTTCAAAAATTTTTGAGTTGACAAAATGGGACAAAATTATATAGAGGGGAATTCTATGGTTAGACCTCCACTTCTTGAAGAAGAAGGGTTTTGTTATTGGAAACAAAGATTCATGACTTATGTCAAAGCCAAAGATGTTGATCTTTGGGATATTATTGAAGAAGGGGATTATGTACCAAAAACCTTTGATTCCAAACAAGATGCCTTTGTTCCACTTCCTAAAGAAAAATGGGATCAAGAGGATAAGAAAATGGTTTCTAAAAATTTTGAAGCAAAACTCTTTCTTTACAATGCTTTGCCTAGAAAAGAATTTGAAAGAGTGTTTATGTGTGAAAGTGCAAATGCTATTTGGAAATCTCTTGTCACCACACATCAAGGAAATTCCCAAGTTCTAGATAACAAAATTGAATTACTTGTGCAACAATATGAACAATTTCAAATACTAGATGATATGAAAATTGATGAGGCTTTTGCAAAGTTTAATACTATTGTTACTAGTCTCAAGTCACTTGGGACTACTTACTCTAACAAAAAGATTGTAAGAAAGTTTCTTAGGGCTCTTTCACCAAAATGGAGGGCAAAGGTGACGGCTATTGAGGAGTCAAAAGATTTGAACATACTTCAAATGGATGAGCTTATAGGAAATCTCAAAGTGTATGAAGTGATCATGCAAAAGGATGATGAGATTGCCAAGCTAAAGAAATAGAAGAGCAAGTCCATTGCACTTAAAGCCAAACATATCAAAGAGTCCTCTAGTGATGAAGGAGATGAAACAAATAGTGATGAGGATGAAGAGTATGCCATGATGGTGAGGACTTTAAAAAGTTCTTCAAAAGAAAAGGCAAGCATGTGAAAGCTCCATTTGATCCTAAGAAGTACAAGCAAGCCATGGATGCCAAGAAAGAAAAGAAATCATCTAGAGAATGCTATGGATGTGGAGACTCTTCACATCTCATAAGTGATTGTCCAAATGTAGCTTCTAAGAAAAAGGAAAATCACAAAGCCTTCCTAGGAGGTGCATGGAGTGATAGTGGTAATGAAAACCAAGAAGAAACAAAGGAAGAAAAATGTCTCATGGCTTTTGAGACAAGTGAGGTACACTCCGATTCTAGCTACTATAGTGACAATAATGGCCATCAATATGATCAATTATGTGATTTTAGCTCAAAAATACTTACTAAAAATGAGGAATTAAAAAATGAGAATAAAAGTCTGAAAAAGGAAAATATAAAATTGAAAAATGAAAATGATGACTTAGTTATAAAGATAAAAGATCTAGAAAACAAAATTGCATCTCATACACATACAAGCATAAAAGATTTGGAGAGTAAGCTAAAAACAAACTTGGATACAACCACACTGTCAAAATTTGAGAATAGTTCAACAAAGTTAGATGAAATTTTAAAGATTCAAAAATCATCAAAAGATAAGGGTGGCATTGGATTCTCTGGGCACTCAAACAACATGCCAATAAGTCACTTGAAAACCATCCAATTTGTGAAAGAAAAAGGGAAATAAAAAATCCAGGACCTCCACGGTCGACCCACGGTCGATACCGTGAATCGACCATCGGGTCACTGGAATTTTAAAAAGAACAAAAATGCAAACATTGTCTCTAGCTCTTCCACTTGTATGCCCAAGGTTGCAAGTAATGAGTTAATGAGAAAGTTTTATACTCCAACAACAAAGCATGGACTTGGATTCAAGAAACCTAAATCAAATGTGACTCAAAAACCAAAATACTCTCAATCCATAAACCCTAAGAACACATGGTATTATAAAAGTTTTAGAATCACACAAAGATGGATTAGAATAGGACTTTTTGATGCTAACCATCCAGGACCCATGAAACATTGGGTACCAAAAGCTTGAATGAAAACTTCATATGTGTAGGGCTGCAATAAAAGTGAGAATATGTCTCATGAATGGATTCTTGATAGTGGTTGTTCAAAACACATGACCGGTAATAGAGAACTCTTCACCTCATACAAGGAGTATGATGGAGGACATGTTGTGTTTGGAAGCAATCTAAGAGGAAAGGTGATTGGTAAAGGTAACATTCTTCATGACAATATCAAATTCTTGAATGTTGACCATGTTAGTGGTTTAGCTTACAATTTAATAAGTATTGGTCAACTATGTGATAAAGATCTAAATGTTAAATTCACCATACATGAAAGCTTAATATGCAAAGATGATAAAGTTTTAGTAAAAGGTGTTAGGAGAAATGGACTATATACATGTAGACTTGGTGATAATCCTAACACACAAGTATGTCTTGCATCTATAATTGATAATTCAACATTATGGCATAGAAGACTAGGTCATGCCAATATGAGACTACTACAAACGTTGACTAGAAATGAGCTTGTTAGAGACTTACCAAATATTACATTCGATAATCATTTTTGTGATGCATGTAAAATAGGAAAACAAGCACATTCATCTCATAAATCTAAAAATGCTATAACTACAAAGAGATGTCTTGAACTATTGCATATGGATCTTTTTGGCCCTTCATCAATTCAAAGTTATGGGGGAAACTTCTACACACTAGTTGTTGTAGATGACTTTTCTAGATATACATGGACACTATTTTTGAAAAACAAAAATGAAGCTTTTGACAAATTTAAAACTCTTGGCAAGAAAATTCAAAACCAATTTAGTTGTACGATCATTTCAATTCGTACCGGCCATGGAAGAGAATTTGACAATGAAGCGCAATTTGGAGCATTTTGTGAAAAACATAGAGTGTCTCATAACTTTTCGGCTCCTCGCACTCCCCAATCAAATGGGGTTGTTGAAAGGAAAAATAGGACTTTGCTAAATGAACAATCCATTCCAAAAAAGTTTTGGTGCGATGCGGTCTCAACGGCTACATACATCCTAAATAGAGTCTTGATTAGACCAATGCTAAATAAAACACCCTATGAAATCATCAAAGGTAGAAAACCATCCTTAGGACATCTTAAGGTATTTGGTAGTAAATGCTATATCCTTAATACCAAAGACTACTTGACAAAATTTGATCCTAAAGCATATGAGGGTGTCTTCTTAGGATACTCCTTGAATAGTAAAGCCTATAGAGTATTAAACAAATCCACTATGGTGGTGGAGGAATCCCTTAATGTCACATTTGATGAATCTCCACTTCCTCCTAAGACTCAACCCTTAGTAGATGATGACAAATTAGAAGAAGAAGCCATAGAACAACAACTCTCAAAATTAGACATAAATCATCATAGTGTTCAAATCCCAATAATAGATAACAAAACCACAAGTAATGAAAATGAAATTAAAGAAAATAGTAATCATCCAATAACTCAAGTCATAGGAAACTTGAATCAAAGACTCACTAGATCCCAAGCCCAAAACCTTAATACTTTCTTTGCCTTTGTGTCACACATAGAACCCAAAAATATTAAAGAAGCAATTAAAGATGAAAATTGGGCAATGGCAATGCAAGAAGAGTTAAATCAATTCATTAGAAGCCAAGTTTGGGACTTAGTACCTTTACCTAGTGGTCACACAATAATTGGAACTAAATGAGTTTTTAGAAACAAAGTTGATGAAAATGGGAATATCACTAGAAACAAAGCTAGACTAGTAGCCCAAGGATATAACCAACAAGAAGGAATAGATTATGATGAAACCTTTGCTCCGGTTGCTAGATTAGAATCCATAAGGATTCTACTTGCTTATGCTTGTGCTCAAAATTTTAAACTATATCAAATGGATGTCAAAAGTGCTTTTTTAAACGGGTTTATAAATGAAGAAGTTTATGTATGTCAACCTCCCGGTTTTGAAGACCCCATTCATCCATCTTATGTATATAAACTTAGAAAAGCATTGTATGGCCTTAAACAAGCTCCTAGAGCTTGGTATGATAGATTAAAATCATTCTTGTTGAAAAATGAATATAATATGGGTAAAGTTCATAATACATTGTTCACAAAGAAAAGAAAAGATGACATCTTGCTTGTACATATTTATGTGGATGATATCATATTTGGATCAACATGCCAAGACTTGTGTGATGAATTTTCAAAACTTATGCATAATGAATTTGAAATGAGTATGATGGGTGAATTGAATTACTTTCTTGGACTTCAAATAAAACAATATGAAGATGGTACATTCATAAATCAACAGAAGTATATTAAAGACATGCTTAAAAAATTCGATTTCAAAAATGTGAAATCAATGAGTACACCTATGGCTACAAACACACACTTGACACAAGATGAAGAGGGTGAAAGATTTGATAGTACAAGATATCGTGGTATGATCGGGAGCTTGCTTTATCTAACGGCAAGTCGTCTCGATATTATGTATAGTGTATGTGTGTGTGCTCGTTTTCAGGAAAATCCAAAGAAATCACACTATGAGGCCGTCAAACGAATATTCCGATACATTAAAGGAACAATCAACTTGGGATTGTGGTATCCAAAGTGGAGCGGCTTAGATATAATATGCTATGCGGATTCGGATCTCGGTGGATGCTACTTGGATAGAAAAAGTACAAGTGGAGTATGTGCCTTTATTGGAATGGCACTTACCTCATGGTTCTCGAAAAAGCAAACATCCGTTGCCTTGTCAACAACCGAAGCCGAATATGTAGCCGCCGGAAGAGCATGCGCTCAGGTCTTATGGATGCAACAATCTTTATTGGACTATGAGGTATATCTATCCGAAATTCCTATTATGTGTGATAATAAAAGTGCCATTGATTTAAGTAAAAATCCTGTATTGCATTCAAGAACTAAACATATCGAAATTAGACATCACTTTCTACGTGATAATGTGCAAAAAGGCAATATAAGCTTAGAAAAAGTTACGTCATGTGAAAATATTGCTGACATATTCACTAAACCACTAAAAAAGGAAGTATTTGACACATTAAGACTTGGTTTGGGAATGATGGAACATGTACCTTAAGAGATAAACACCTAAAAACTGAAAAACAAAAAAAAATGCTATCCAGTGGCTCCACGGTCGAACCATGGTTAATACCATGTATCGACCGTAGGGGCACTGCCAAAAGTTTTTGAAACACGCGGTCGATACCATGGTCGACCGTGTCTCGACCGTCGGGGAACTGCCAAAAGTTTGAGGAACACACGGTCGACCGTGTATCGACCGTTATACACCTGACGAAATTTAACCCTACCTTCCCCTTTTCCTCTCTCTTTCCTCCCACTTTCATCCTCCTCATCTTCCTCATCAAACCCTAGCCGCCATTCTCTAAAAAGCTTAAAAATAAAAACAAATCATTACAAGCAAAATTATTCACTTACGGTCGAAGGCACGGCTCTGCTCACGGTCGATCTACGGTTGAACACGATTTCCTCCTTCCTTCACGGTCGATCCACGGTCTTCTCTCTCTCAAAGGTAAAATTTTTTTTCTTCTTCATCTCCTTAGGATTCTATTTTTTTGCACCAATGAATCATGTGTATCTTAAGATTTCTGTTATTTTTTCATGATTAGGCTTGATTTTGGGAAGATTTTTTGGTAGTTTTTGTTATAAATGGCTTAAGGATGATAAAGTAGACCTTGTTTGGGTTTGGTTTAACTTTTGTAGTAATTTTCTTATACATAGGGTTGTTGATGTATCTTAAAGTAATAAAATCAGAGCTTTCAAAAAGGACAAACAAAACCAAAAAAATTTTGAAAATCGTCTGGCGGTCGATATTACGGTCGACCGTAACTCAACCGTAGCGATTGTACAAAAAATCCAGCACAACCACGGTCGATCCACGGTCGATACCGTGAATCGACCGTCAGCAATCTAGAAATTTTTGAACTCTTCATCTTTTCGTATTTCAACTATTAATGCTCAAATTCACTTTATTCATGCTTCATATACTCCAACAAACACTTGACATCGCATGATTCATCAAAATTTTCAAAATTTTCTCACACCTAGGACACAACCACATCGCATGGACATATTCTCAAAGAGTTTGCTACATTATTTTAAGCACACTTTCAAATATGTCTCATCTACATTGAAATATCATATATCTAGTTATAAATTTCCAAAACCAAACTCTTCTTCGTATCATGACTTGAACATGTCATACACGTTAGGCACACACTAGTCCTAATACTATATATTTGTACTTAATCATATAATTATTGTCTCTATAGATAATCATGCCACGTGTTCGCACATCGGCTTCAAGAAAACCCGACAACCCTACCCTTGTCAATCCGCCAATGCTCTAAAGAAACGGGCCATAAACGAGGGTTGTGTAGTTGCGGTCAATCAACTTGACCAATATAGGACCCAAACCACCTTTGAGGCTATTGGGTGGACTATTTTCCTTTCTCTCTCAAATGTCATTTATAAAAACCGTCTCTATGAATTTTATGCCTCCTTCATCTATAATGAGGATGATGAAGTAATCACCTTCAACATTGAAGGTAAGGACTTTACCTTCACCCTTGTCCAACTAGGTAGGATTCTACACATCCCATCCTCCGGCCTCAAATACTATCATACCGGTCATAGCCTCACAAACCTTCCAACCGCCTTCACCATTCCTAAAATCATTGGGTCAATTTGCAAACCAAATGTTCCCCACACCACAACCAATCTTTTCGGAAGAGATCTTCTTCCCGAATGTGCCATTTGGAACAAAATCATTGATTCCAATATCTTTCCAAAATCTGGGAATCATTCTGAAATAAGTGCTATTCAAGCTGTTCTTCATCATGCTCTTAAAACGGGGACCGAGATCAACCTCACGCACATTCTTGCTAAACGCATGAGTGGTCTCGTGACAAGTCGTAGGGATCTTCCCTATGGCCGTCTTCTATCTCTTCTTTTTACGAATCTACCGGATGTTTCTCGCATTGTCTCAACTCCGGGATCCTCCATGCCCATCAACCTTGCGACACTTCGCAAGATGTCTTCCCATAAAGGGAAGAAGCGAGCTCATTCATCATCCTCCGGAGATACGGAAGCCGAAATTGACGCATTCACCTTTGGTGAAGAGGAGGGTTCAATTCCTCCGGATCACGGCATGGTTGAAGGCTCTACCGACGAAAGAATTGCTGCACTCAATCGCAACATCAACGAGTTGCGGAATGAAACCCGATCTCTACGGAAGGAAGTCAAAGGGGTAAAAGGGATGCTGCGGTCAATCATGAATGCACTTAGGTGCAATGCCGGGACACACGGGGGTGAACCATCTTGATTTTCTATGGTTGAATGGATTTTAAAAAAAATTATTTTTATTTTTATTTTCTTAACCGAACATTAACTATTGCAACAATCGGTATTTTCTATATCTTATGATTGCTTGTTGCCTTAATTTACTAGATTGCTATTTCTTTACTACATCTTGCTATGGACATCTTACATTATGCTATTTGCTATTTGGGTTGTGATAATTGCATGATTAGAATATTGTTCATACTCACATTTCCTTGGCAAGTTTTTGGTAGTATTTCCATTTACCTCAAGAAGTGGAGTTCTCACATCAAGGGGGAGCTTATGTCAAGGGGGAGTCTCCTTTTTATTAAAGACAAAAAGGGAGAGAAGATAAAAGAATATAGAAGATAGTAATATATAGAAGATAGTAGAATATATACATATATATGTATATATGCACATGTTAACATTTTAAAGTTATATATACAATTCTTATACAAGTTATAAATTTTTGTCTTCAACAAAAAGGGGGAGATTGTTGGGAAAAATATGCTTATAAATATATCCTCTTTTGTTGACACAAAAATATACAACTTGTTTATATAATTGTATGTATTAACATTAACATATGTGCACATATACATATATATATATATATTCAATAAAATATATTCTCATCTATAATCTACAAAACAAGCTTCATCAAATGGCCAAGCTCTAATTGTCAAGATCCGAGTTCAAGTAGAAGCCGATGTTGAAGCCTCCTACAAATAAACGTTCAAAATTTATGAGCTTACAAAATAAATAATTAAATGAGTTCAAGTTTTTATAAAATAATTTCTATAAAAAATTTTATAAAAATTGAGAAATTTTTATAAAATCACAAGCTTGGTAGTCAAAGCAAATGAATTCCTATTTTGGAACATACTAAACATAATCTTCTATTGAAATAAGCCAAAACCATATTTAGCAAAAGGAATTTCTCAAAGAGGTAAACTTCCAACATGCTTTGTGCATTTGGTTTCTAAACTACCATTTTTATGATTAAATTCAAACTTAAGAAGTATGACACTAACCCAACTTTTCTTAAGCTTCTTTTCAGTGCATTTTTATGGTAAAAATGGGTTGTGTGTGGTTTTGGTAAAAGCCCAACGTCTATATGCACAAAGCTCAAAAATCTCCAGCAGGCCTACGGTCGATGCCACGGTCGACCGTGGATCGTCTGGACACCTTTTGAGCATCAAACTTTTTCTTATTTAAAGCAACTCAAGTCTTGTGTTTTACTCACCTCTTGCAATCTGAAAAAACACATAATACATAAAAACCTTGTGAGCTCATATTCCGTGATAATTCAATCTTTCAAGATCAAGAATCAAGCAAGAGTGAAAGTCCTCAAGTTCATATACTTTATTACATTCATATACATTTGTAATAGTGTGAGGATAATCTCTAGCCTTAGAATTAGAGAGAAGTGAGGATCAACTCTAGCCTTTCCAATTAGAGTGAAGTGAGGTTTATCTTAACCTTGTTTGCAAGAGTGAAGTGTAATTCTTGTAAGCTAAAGAGAGAAGGTGTAAAAGGTTTATCTCTACCTTCAAAGAGAGAAGATAGTGGAGCAACTCTTGGTGGGTGAGGCCAAGGAGTGGATGTAGAGCAAGGTTGTTAACCCTTGCTTGAACCACTATAAATCATTGTGTTCAAACTACTTAATTGGTGATATCTTCCTTCCCTAAACTCTATAATTATTTGCAAATAGTGTTAAAGACTTCAAGAAGTGGGCATATAACCTATTCACCCCCCTCTAGGTTCTAACAGATTTGTTTCAAGATTCTGGAAGAAGTTGCAAGAGGAATTAGGAACGAAAGTGCATTTGAGCACAACCTATCACCCGTAGACAAATGGGCAAAGTGAGAGAACTATTCAGACGCTCGAAGACATGTTGAGAGCATGTGTGATTGAATACGGTGGGAGTTGGGATGCTCACCTTCCATTGGTGGAGTTTGCGTATAACAACACGTATCACTCAAGTATCGACATGGCTCCGTATGAGATGTTATATGGAAGGAAGTGTCGCACGCCGACTTGTTGGTTGGAAGCCGGAGAGAAACAATTCGCGGATTCAGAAATTGTGCAGTTGACAGCAGAGAAAGTGGCGGTATCACGGAATCGACTCCGAATAGCGAGAGAAAGACAAAAGAAGTATTCGGATCGAAAGCACCGACCAAAAGTGTTTGAGGTTGGTGAAAAGGTAATGCTAAAAGTCTCGCCATGGAAAGGGATCATACGTTTTGGTAAGCGAGGCAAGCTTGGTCCACGGTTCATTGGTCCGTTGACGATTGTGGAGAAAGTTGGAGACCAAGCCTACAAGTTGGAGTTACCACCGACTTTCGAGGGAATACATGTTGTGTTTCACGTATGTTATCTACGTAAATGTTTGGCTGAGGAACCAAGCATTTTGCCGTTAGAGGAGTTACGAGTAGACAATAGCAAGAGGTTAATTGAAGAACCAGTGGCAATCTTGGACCGCAAGGTGAAGCAGTTAAGAAAGAAACGAGTCAAGCTCGTGAAGGTTCAGTGGAAGAACAAGCATGGAGGGGATATGACATGGGAGACCGAAGAAGAAATGAAGATTAGATATCCCCAGCTTTTTGTTTAGCAGATTCCGAGGACGGAATCTTTTTAAGGAAAGCAAAATTGTAACGACCGAAATTTTAAGAAAATATTGTAATATATTTTTATGGAGAAATAAATAATATTATATGGAGTTTATCTAATTATAATGATAATTAAGGAGCATTATTGTTAGTTAAATAAAATATTAAAGTTGGAAAAGAAAGGAAAAGAAAAGACAAGAAAAGAAAGAAAAAAAATGAAAATGTCGCGACACGACGAGTCGAAGTGTCGCGACACGACGCGTAGCTGGTGTCAGACCTTGCGTGTGTCAGCCAGCTTTCGTGTGTCAGAAGTTATAGGGTACAGACGTCAGAGTTTGCATGTCCTGCGATTGGTCGAGTTGGAGGCGGTCGCGGCGCGATGCATTTTTGGTCGCGGCGCGACGCGTGGATCAGCTTCTATATATACGGGTTTTTGGCAGCCATTTCCACACACAAACTTTGAGAGTCATTACTCTGCCAAATTTACGAGTTTTCCCGAGATTCTTAAGCCTACAATAGTGTCAGGTTTCGTTCGTAAGCGTATCTTTAGTTACGGGAGTTCGGAGAAACCGTCAAGGGCGTTGTTTTGACCATAGTTACGCGTGGGTGAACCTGAGAGGTACATTTCTCTAATCTTATGATTCCATTTCGGTTATTTGGCGTTTTGGACCGCATGCATGTCGCTTATATGCATTTTTATGAAGTTTCTAAGCTCGTGATGCGTAAATCTTTAATCGGGGTTTATTCGTTGCCTTGTTTTGGTGTTTTGGGCGAGATCCGACTTGTTTAAGATTATGAGATTGTGTTTCTCATGTAGTAACCTTCGTAGGTTGTTCGCGGTGTTTCGGTTCGCGGTTTGGTTGATTCGTGAGCGTTGTTTGTCGTTTTAAGATTGTACGTTTCATTGTTCAGACTAAGGTGAATTCAGTTGTTTTACAAAACCGAGCATATAGACAAAATCTGTTTTAATAATATTAACGGTTTTTAAGACGATATATCTATATATATATATATATATGATGTTTGTGATAGATTAACGATTGATTGCTATGCATGCTCCTTTATTTATGATGAAATACGATTGACTTATACAATGTTTGTGACGCATGCATATATACTTATAGATACATGTTCTGATGTTAAGATTGATATGATGATATGAGAAGGGGTAGTTATACTCAGAGATGTAAAGATGATGCCTAGTAGGAATATTGTGCTTGCTAAGGATATGCTAGCCAAGTGAAGATTAGTTGTCGGGTTTCTAGATAACTTTGGCAACACATGGTGTACTTGTACAATTGAGTGATGTATTGACCACAGAGATGGGTCATGTGCAAACATCATGAGGGTGAAACGAGGGTCCATCGATAATTGGGGCACCATTTGTACTTTCACCTAAACGACTTTTAGTCGGAGTAACTATAGCGTACGGATCTTAGAAGTGTGTGTACAAGTGGGAGTCGCGCCCTACATTGTACCATACTTGCTCGACACGCTTAGTGAACTTGTACCAAATGCGGACGGACCTAGAACCTAGCAGTTGCTGGGCACGCATATGGTATTATCGGGGACGGACCTTGGAACCCTAGTGGTTGCCGGACACGCACTTGGTATTTGGGGTAGTGATGATATCAAAGCAAAAGATAGACCTCAATAAGATGATTTAAGACGTATATGATGTTAATGAAGTTAAAGGATGACTATGATGATTTAAAGGATGTTATATGATTGTTTTATGATGATACTTGACCAGGTGGGGATTTACGATGCTATGTCGGTGGGTCAAGTTACGGTTTGGGATTTAATGCCTTAACCTAAATATGTTGCGAATGTTTTTAAATGATGATTTTGAAATGTTAACTAAGCTGACTCACGAGGCGAAAGCTGACACTTGTTTCTTTGAAATGCGTCTTGTGCTCGTGCAGGTTGCTTAGGTGTGTGGCCTTGTGAGGCGGGGGCTTATGGGTAGTTTCCGTTTGTTATGATGATACTCAGTATCAACTTGTGGTTGTGTAATGAACAAAGTTAAAACAATGATGTGTTTGAGACGTAACGGTGGTTTTGTTTAATGAATGTTTAAAATGGTTTATGTGTTTTAATCAATATGATGTTTAAAAAAGTCTTCCGTTGCGATGAATCTGATTGAGTAGAAAAAGTTTTGGTAAATCTCAATTTCTGGAAACCACGGCTGTTACACCTAACCCTAGAAGGTCCGGGGGAGTGTTTCTAGTCACGGGGCGTACCTTTGCAAGGTATGGGGTGTGCGCCGTGCTTGCCAATGTCCGGGGCGTGCCTTGGCAAGGTACGGTCGTACCCTGCTTCTGGCAGATTCTATTTTAAGTGTTAAATTGTATGTATTGATTTGTTTAGGTGTACCAGTTGATCAAGGATCACCTGTGACTTAGTGCTAACCTGTGATAGCTCAACAAGTGAGTAACAGTTAACTCGAGCATGATATTAATAGTATTAGAAGATGTTTTTGCATGTTACAATCCATGAAATTGTAGATATGCATGTTAGAGGTTTATGAACCAATTCTGATAACCAAATGATATGTATGCATGTAAAAGACGTTTGTAGGTCATTATTGACATATGAAAGGCCTGTATAGGTCACTATTGATATGTAAAGGGCCGGAGTAGGCCATTGTGTTTGTGATAAGGCTGGAGTAGGCCATTGTTTGAGTGCCGGTACTACCTTGTAGAGATTGTGGTGCGGAGATTCGATGATCACGAATCTTGTTTCTAGCTAAACCGCCGCCCTCAATACTAACTCGGGGCTCTCAGTTTCCCACTGATCCCAAATGGGATATGTTGCCGATAATGCAATGGTGGACCGCTACCCGCTTCTCCACCGGCACAGAGGAAGTAACGGTTTCCCCAGTGAGGATCATTGAGCCGAGCTTATAACCCTGCAAGACGTGATGCCTGCTGACAACCGGTACTTCACCATGTGGTAGGATAGACTTGAATGAAGTTATGTGATTCATGAAATGTGTTTTGATACTGTTAATATACTGCTTCCGCTTTGATTATTATTCACTAGCCTTTTATAGCTAACCCTCTCATGCTCATTCCATATGCAGGTAAATAGATTGAATGTGAGTTTGGGTACCTGCAGGGATGACATGATAGGCTTTTTGGGAACACTATGTAAAGACAATGTTATGTAATGATTAGAATAATGGTCGAACTAGTTGGTAACGTTTGGAATGTTTGTTAAACGATACTTTTCTATTACAACTTATATTTATATAAGTTGTATAATGTGAAATAAATTTATAGCTTTCGCACTTGTTTTAAATAAGAAAAATATACTCTGATATTTAAAGACCGGCGTTACACTAATGTAGTCCTGTTGGGAATCCATGGGGATCAAAGCACGCAACGGAAGCAACAAAAAACACACAAAAGGATCCCATGATTTCCCAATGGTGGTGAAAACTTGTAAGAACATGCATGCAACCAATAACAAGAACAAAGAGAAGAAGGAGATCAAATCATACCCTCGAAGACTTTGATACTTGGCTGGAACAATTTGGATTTGGGATGTAAGCTTGAAACAAAAGGCTCCAAGCCCTAATGCAAGTCCACACCAAGAAACCTTCAACCTCTTTGTACTAGCAAACCGAAGCACCACCAACACTTGATGGATATCTTCTGGAACAGAGTTGAAACACTTGTGCACAAATCACCAACACTTGATCTTGCTCTCTCTCTCAATGGAAGAACTCACAAGTATATGTATTGCACAAAATGGACCAAGAGTTGCTAACGAACTAAGGGAGCCCTTTTTAAAGACCTCCATTCTGTTCAAAAGAGCCAGAGTCGGACCCTAATGGCACCATATCATTGGACCAACTCAAATGGTCCAATGAAACACAAGTGTCACTTGGAATTCTACTTCACGACTTCTTCACGGGCCGTGGAGGATAAATGCGCCACGACCGGCCATTTATCCTCCATGAGTCGTGCCGCGCCATGCAAGAATCGTGAGGGTTCGTGCCTTCACGACCTCCTTCACGGGCCGTGTAGGGTCATGAAGCCCTAGGGTTTCACGAACCATGCGGCCCACGACAGGACTTGTGGACACGATCTGCTTCACGACCCGTGGAGAATCCTTCACGGTCGTGAAGCCTAGGTCAACTGGAATTTGACCATTTTGACTCTTTCTTCTTATAGTAGGCCGTCGAGATTGAAACTTGTCAGTGGGCAGATACCAACAAGTCCACCCCAAGGTATGTTGATTCCCAAATGCTAGTGTGTTGGTGTAAATCACCTAAGTAACAAGAACTGTGTATGAATACCACCCTTGTGCACCAAAACTTGATCAACAAAAGCTAGTCTCAACTAGAGAGAATATTAGCATGAACCAACACTTAAACTACCCCAAGTTCTATTCTAATGCTCACAAAACCGTAGCTCAATTAACATGCATTAACCACCCTCTTAATCCTATTAAAATGAGTGTTTAAGACTGTTGAATCTGCTGTTACAATGTACAGGCACGGTCATGCCTTATATGGCACGGCCGTGCCGACCCAACATGGTCCAGCCCAAGGCCAGTACCCCCGTGCTTGTTGGATCAGGCACGCCCATGCCTCACAAGGTACGGTCGTGCCTCACCTTGCCAAAACCCATTTTGGCCTTTTTCTCTCTTTTGCTTGATCGTGTTGCTGGAATCAATACTTGGTGTGTGACCCAATAGGCCTATACCTCATCAGCAGTGCTATTAACTCGTGCGTGTCAGCGGGCATATACCAACACTATAGACAAGTGATCAATCATCCTTTTGTTCGCCATATCCAAGTGAGCACGAGACATGGTACAAAGTCATTCTCCGATCGTTCACGATTATGTTTCTCGATCAAGATTGGTGGTGACCAAAAGTAAGCTTCAACTGATGAACAATCATTGCAAGCTTGAGCATGGCCATGCATTTTTGGTGTCAGCGCCCAATCATCGAGGGGCCAAGATTGGTGGTGGCCATGCATTTTTGGCAATACCTTACCCAAAAGCCTCCTTTATAATAGCCAGTTACGGACTACGTTTGAAAGAGATCAGAATAAAGCAGACCAAAATAGTGGAAACACATGCATCTCCGGTCTAAGGATAAAATATATTATCATCACGATTTACTCTTGACATGTACCATGAAGTAAGATCAGGTGTGGGTCACCCAATCACTTGAAACTCTTTTCAAGTATAGGCGAAATATTGCGTCCCTTGTATTCAATCCCCGTTGAAAACTATGACCAATCATTTCCCTCGATCTTCGTTCATACTTCCTTCTAATGAAGAATGAACGACGGTGGACAATTTAGAATGTAAAACATTCAAGGAAGTGATAAAACATGCAAAGTTAGAACACAATAATGATTTAAAGAAAGTATTCGCTACACGCGTATCATTAAATCTCCATTTAATAATCAATACATTCAAAAATTCAATATTGCTAAATGTTCCCAATTACATAGCAAATATATCAATTACAATAACAAATATACAACTCAAACCAAGTCACTAGCAAATCTAATCCCAATAGCATGTGTGTGGGCATCGTGCTTAGCTTGTGACAACGGTTTAGTGAACGGATCCGCCAAATTGCTATCCATGTGTACTCCGCTGATGACAATGTCTCCATTTTTGACCACGTCCCGGATAAAATGATATTTCCGCGGAATTTGCCTCGTGCGTTGGTGAGACCTTGGTTCCTTAGCTAAAGCAACGGCACCCTCATTGTCACAGAAGTTCTCAACAGGGTCGCTAATGCTAGTACCACTCCCAAATCAAGCACAAATTTCCTCATCCATACGGCCTCCTTAGCAACTTCACTAGCCGCAATGTATTCCGACTCTATAGTCGAATCGGCCACGGTGTCTTGCTTGGAGCTCCTCCAGGATAGAGCACCGCCGTTTAATAGAAACACGAACCCCGATTCTGATCGGTAGTCATCCCTATCGGTTTGGAAGCTTGCGTCAGAGTAACCCTTCACTCTAAGCTCTTCCTCACCTCCGTACACCAAGAACATCTCCTTAGTCCTCCAAAGATACTTGAGAATGCTCTTGACCTCCGTCCAATGGGCTTCACCTGGGTTGGCTTGATATCTACTCGTCATGCTCAAGGCACACGATACATCAGGCCTTGTACATTGGCGTACATGATCGAGCCCACAGCCGAAGCATATGGCACCCGCTTCATTACTTCCCGTTCCTCAGGGGAACTAGGGGATTGAGTCTTACTCAATACCAAACCATGTGACATAAGAATGAACCCCTTCTTGGATTTTTCCATCCTAAATCGCTTTAGGACTTTGTCAACGTATGTACTTTGGCTAAGCCCAATTAGCCTCTTGGATCTATCTCTATATATTTTGATCCCAAGAATGTAAGTCGCATCTCCTAGATCCTTCATTGAAAAAAAATTGCCTAACCAGGGTTTTACACCTTGAAGGGTCGGGATATCGTTCCTAATGAGGAGTATGTCATTGACATACAATACTAGGAATACAACTATGCTCCCACTAGCCATGACATATATGCATGGCTCATTCTTGCTTTTCGAAAAGCCAAACTCTTTGACTTTCTCATCAAAGCACTGGTTCCAGCTGCGCGATGCTTTCTTAAGTCCATAAATGGACTTCTTAAGCTTGCAGACCTTATCGGGATGTTTGGCATGTACAAAACCCTTGGGTTGAGTCATATAGACTTCCTCGCTAAGTGTTCCATTAAGGAATACGGTTTTTACATCCATTAGCCAAATCTCATAATCATGAAATGTGGTAATTACCATGAGTATCTGGATAGACTTCAACATAGCCACCGGAAAAAATGTTTCATCATAGTCTACACCATGAGTTTGCGTGAAACCCTTAGCCACAAGTCGGGCTTTGAAGATGTTTACTTTCCATCTATGCCGGTCTTTTTGTTAAAGACCCATTTACACCCTACGGGTGTACACCCGGGTACCGGATCTACCAAATCCCAAACTTGGTTATCCGACATAGATTGCATCTCGGACTCCATCACCTCTTTCCACCTAGCGGACTCCGGGCCCACCACGGCGTCCCGATAAGATGATGGTTCATCATGATCCACCACGAGGTCACAGCCCTCATACATGTGGAACCCATATCTCTGTGGCTCATTGCGACTCCTATCGGATCTCCTTAGAGGTAAAGGATCCGTGTCTGGTTTTCCAGCAGCGCCGTGCTGAGAATTAGTTTGAAAACTAGTGCCAACTTCAGGTTGGTCATTGGAAGGTTCTTGAATCTCTTCAAGATCTACCTTTCTCCCACTAGCATCTTTGGATAGCATCTCCCTTTCAAGGAAGACGGCCCTCCGAGCAACAAATACCTTGTTCTCCGAAGGTTTGTAAATCAAATATCCCATAGAACCGGCATGATATCCAATGAACAAACACCTCTCTGCTCGAGGTTCCAACTTGTCCTCCACCTCACGTCTCACGTAGGCAGGACAATCCAAACCTTTAGATATGATAGCGATGGAACCTTTCCATGCCACATCTCAAAGGGTGTTTTCTTGAACTTCTTAGTTGGTACGAGGTTAAGGATTCTAACGGCTGTTTCCAATGCATAGCCCCAAAAGCTAATGGGTACATCTGTATGACTCATCATACACCGGACCATATCCAACAATGTCCGGTTCCTCCTTTCGGCGACACCATTTAATTGTAGTCTCATGGGAGGTGTCAATTGCGAAACAATTCCACAATCTTTTAGATGGTCACGGAATTCCGAACTTAGAAACTCACCACCTCGATCCGATCTGAGCATCTTAATTCGTTTACCCAATGGGTTCTCAACTTCGTTTTTGAAAGTCTTGAAAAGCTCAAAGGTTTCCAACTTTTGTCTCACCAAGTAGAAATACACATACCTACTAAAATCATCGGTGAAGGTTACGAAGTATCTTGAGCTATCCCTAGTGGCATGCTTGAACGGACCACACACATCCATGTGAACGATATCCAACAAGTCTTGGCCCCTTTCACAAACGCTGGTGAAGGGTGCTTTGGTCATTTTTCCCAATAAGCAAGATTCACACACATCATCCGACCCATGGTCAAATAATTCTAAGATCCCATCCGCTTGGAGCTAGGCGATGCATTTCTTGTTTATGTGGCCTAAACGACCATGCCATAAAGATAACTTATCCAAATCACATTTGGATTTTGAACCAACATTCATGACTGATTTATTACTTTGTAAGCATAAACTTGTTTCATATATGCCACGACATGGATGTGCTTTTAAATAAAATACATCATTCTTAAAGCAAGATATAATTCCATTAGAGAAATTAAAATAAAATCCATTGCCGGATTGAAAGGCGAGGTCCACGCTCCCAATCTTCTCAACTAGGACAACCGTCTTGTTTCCCATGATGAGATCCAGCTCCCCATCAACCAGGTCCCTACTTCTTCTTAGTACCTGCACATTATTATCTATGTGAGTACCGCACCCAGTGTCCAAGACCCAAGCGTTAGAAGTAGAAGTGTTATGGAGTTCAATCATGTACGTGCCGGAGGCGCCTTGTCCCTTGGCGTGAAGCCTCTTGAGCTCCTCCGGATACTTGGGACAGCTACACCGGTAGTGTCCCTTCTCCCCGTAGAAGAAACAGGTAGCCTCTTTCGGTGAGGGGGCTATAGGAGCGGGTTCCTTCCCCTTCGGCTCCGGGGCCGGGAGAGGTTTAGGCTTAGGTGTTGCCACCTTTGCCTTTCCTTTTTCCTTGCCCTTAGCGCTTGAAGCAGGCCGCTTCCTCTTAGCACCACCCTCATGGATGGCTAGGATGGGAGTAGAGGTTGATGGCTTTACCTTGGCCATGTTAGACTCTTGGGTCTTTAACATGCCATGCAATTCCATCAAGGACTTGTCCATGTTGTGCATATGGTAGTTCACAATGAACGGACCATATGCTTGAGGCAAAGATTGGAGGATAATATCCGTAGCCAAATCTTTCCCCAAGTGGGGATCGTGACTACAAACGAATATACCAACTAAAACAAACGAGAGGGGAGGAGAAATATACCATCACGAGATCTGGAACGAGGCAACAAGAAGGAAGATCTTGGGAACTCGAACCCGAGCTCCTCTATTGATAATCCACACCAAGTGCCTGAGATTCCGTCTTGCTAAAGACCCGAGACACGAGCCACACTAAGTCCTCGTGCTTCTGGAGCAGCAACAACACTAAGAGGCTTGCCTTCACGAGATTACACATTTACTCAACTCACTAGTAGTTCAAGTACCATATTATGTGTGTGTATGCTCAAATTGGCAAGAGATCCAATGAGAGAGAGTGGACAGAGCTCTAAGGCCACCAGCTTCGGCCAACTAAGCTGCCTCCCATTGGACCAACACAAAGGTCCAATAAACACAAAGTGACACTTTGACTTCTGTCTTCATGGGCACTCACGGGCCATGAAGCACTCGTCAAGGCTCCATATGCCGGGTTCCACCGCACACTCTCATTGGGCCAACAAGTGGTCCAATCACAGCATAGTGCCTACCTTCACGGGCTCTCACAGGCCGTGAAGCCCTCGTGAAGGCCGTGCCCCACGACTACCTTTCTGGGTGGTGAAGCCTTGTGGAGGGTTTCTTTTCACGACCTCTTCACGGCCCGTGAAGGTCGCTAGAAACCCTAATTTCATATTCTCTCATGTTTGGGTTGTGCTGCCGGAATCTACCCTTGGCGTGTGACCCAATAGGCCTGTACCTCATCAGCAGTGAATCTAGTGCACGTGTATCAGTGGGCATATTCCAACAGACTCCCACTTGCACATGATACAATGTTACTAACATCACAGACAAGCAGGGGCTCTAGCAAAGCATACTTGCCCCCAAGTCGGTACGAGTTACGTCATCCTCGACAAATCCTGGTAGCCTAGAAAGGCTAAAAGGTCCTATAGATAAGTGATCATAAACATCCCTTTGTTCGCAATATCCGTGTGAACATGAGACATGGATAAATGTCAATCTCCAGATCGTTCACGATTCTGTTTCTCGATTCTAGATTGGTGGTGACCAAAATAACAAGTTGAAACTGATCAAAAAATCATTTCAACTTGAGCACGGCCATGCATATTTGGTGTCAACAATCATCGAGGGGCCTAGGGATCTCTAACAAGAGGAACAAATCCTTTTGACTACATAGCCCCGCCACATGTTTCATACTTTATTTGAAAACTCCCTTTATAGCGGCCAGTTATGAACCACGTTTGAAAGCAATCAAAATAAAGCAGACTCATGCTTTGATACACATGTATCTCCGGTCTAAGGATGAAATGATATTATCATCCCGAGTCACTTGTGACCATAATCCATGAAGTGAACTCAGGTGTGGGTCTTCCAATCACTTGAAACTCATTTCAAGCACATGTTAGTTTTGCGTCACTTGCATTCAATCCTTGATTAATGCATGACCAAACCCTAACCTCAGTCTTAGCTCAAACTTCCTTCCCATGAAGAATGACTGACTGTGGGAATCTAGAATGCATAAGCACTCAGGGAAGTGGTTAAACATGCTAAGATGGAACACGGTAACGACTAATGAAAGTAACCGCATCTGTGTATATATAGTCCCCACTATATATAGAAAGCAATCAAAAGTTACGATACTGCTTGTAGTTCCCAAAGCTAACATAAAACAATCAACTACTAAGACAATATTTCAAGCCAAATCATATGCATAAGAAATGCTACATGACCTAGTATGTCAAACATCACTAGTCATTATGACAACGGCTTGTTCAATGGATTTGCCATGCAACATCCGTTTGTATTCTTGTTAACTTCATAACTTTCTTTTGACCAGACTACTATTCAAAGTATCCATCAAATAGATTATATAACAAAGTGCTAAAGTACTCATATCCTCATTGATACAAAAGTTCATAATAGGATCAGTGATACTTAAGAACTTTTCTAATCAACACCACTAAGTTGAATCATAGACTTCGATCAAGATCGATAGTTATCCTATTAGAAATTAGTATAAGAGTATAAACCTACTCCAAGGCTTATTTCTTGTCGTCAAACATCAAGAACATATACAAGTATTTCTTGTAATTCAAAATTTCAAAATTGTGTATCTTCTAAGTATTATCATGATACAATAATTCCCTATTTCAGGTTCATAGAATGCTTAACAATGGGACATTATCTTCAATCGATACATACTTCTAGGTATACAGCAAAAGCTCCCACTAGCCCTGACATATGTAAAAGTCTTATCTATGCTTCTAGAAAACTCATGACTTTGATCTTCTCATGAAAGCAAGGATCTTACTTATACGATGTTAACAAAAGTCCAAAGGACTTATCCACACTTGTAGACTTAATTTGGATACTACGGATATCTAAGACCCTCGGAGAGTGTGGTAAGCACTTCCTCAATACATAGTTCCATGAAGGAACGCGGTCTTGTATATCCGTGTACTATCTTTTATTGCCATAAGAAGGCAACAATAGCAACGAGTATCAAATGACCTTCAACATGACCACTAGGAAAATTTTCCACAATAATCATCATGAAACCTTCACCCCTAGTCGGTATTTGAAGTAGTCTACAATATAATTCATGTTAATTCCATTTACACCATCTCGGTTTGCACCTTGGTGTGGAATTAAGCAAAGTATTTGCATGCTTAAAATGGATTTCATCTCATGATTAATTACTTCTCATAACCTTAGTAAACACAGGGCCCACTATGCCTTCCGATAGATGGTGACATGAACAAGACTCACCATCAAGTCATTGCCACTTAGATGTGAGGAACCCATATCTCTTTGGCTACATGACTTCTATCAGTCTTGAAAGTAATTACTCATGGTCAGGATAACCTGCATTCTTATGCCGATACTTGATCATATGCTAGCGCCAACATCAAGTCTATCATTTAAGTTTCACGTTCTTCCACTGGAATGTTTTAGTTATTATCTTCCTTTAGAGCAACAAAGCATTGTTCTCGCAACGTTAAATATCTAAAACCTTTAAGAGCTCCTTAAATGTATTAGCACTGCTTGAGTTCATCAATCTCCCACTAAATGTAGATTGAGCAACTTCACACTTTGATATAAGCAAAGAACTCTTTCAAGATATATCTAACAAGGTGCTAAATAGACTTTCAAGTCGGATTAAGATTAAGGACTTGGCTCCTAACATTTAATGTGTATACCAACAAGTCGAATACATGTATTTGACCCATTATGTACCAGATCATATTCATTAATATCCGGTTTCCTTTAGCGCGATACCATGTACGGATGTGTCTATATAAGGAATGAATTGTGAGACAATCCCGCAACTCATAATGTGGTCATAGATATAGATCTAAGGTATCTTAGCATCTCAACTATATCTAAGTATCCTATCTATATGTCCCAATTGATTCTTTAATTAGTTTCTCTTTGTTATGCGCTTGTACAAAATTTTCCACGAAGTGTGATCAATATCTTACAAACAAGCATCCCTCTCACATTAAACATGGTGAAAGGTTTCATAATCATCTTACCCTAATAAATAAGATTAGCATCAGATGTTCAACCCAAGGTTAAACCATTCCAAGATCCGAACCACATGGATCTAGGTGATACTTGTCTTATTTATATGGTTAAGTAGATTATGACATAGATTCAACTAATCCAAACTACTTTGGACTTAGAATCAATTATTCATGATTTTTATTACTTGTAACATGTATGTCGTGACATGGACAATTTTGATTTTTATCAAGCAACAAATATTTTTCAAAAACAAAATTCAAATTTCAAGTATGAATTCATCGTCATCAAATGTAGAATGATGCGCGTTGAAGGCCAACATAAGCTATGACATGAATAAACTTTAAAAATGAATAAGTAATGCGAAAAAGTTTAACAACCCAAAATTCAAAATTTCATCCATCGTCTTCATGAACATACAATAAAAACTCAACTTGCCTCTCAGGGCATCAAAACAAAGTAATAATTAAACCGGTAACAATAGGCGAGATATCAACTACCAATTCTCCTTTAAAGGTCAACCTATCAAGTTTCCTCTTTTAGAGATCTGGTTCTTCATGCTCTTCTTTCTTCTTTTAAATAGTACCTACACTTTGTAACAAAATAAATTTGTGACAAATGTGAGTTAATTAGCTCGGGTGAACAACCCAGGGAAATAGAAGAATTAGCATTTGAATCATGAATGTACCTCAAGAGGGGAAATTAACTCTCTCTTTCCTTATAAGTTTAATATCATTTCGGCACGAAGGGCAGGCGTGACGGCCCCACTCTCCAAATCTTCCACAGAAGTAGCAAACCACTCCTTGAATCTCTTCATGAGGCACATAACCTATGTCCTTAGATTCAATGTTGAGGATGGGCTTGGACACTCCAACCTTTCCTGTTTGTGTCAGTTTCTTCTTCCTTTTCTCTTGTTCCCTTGAACTCGTTGTAGGAATGGAAGAGGTGGATTCATGCTTGGCCATGTCAGACTCGGCAATCTTCAACATGCCATGTAATTCACCTAAGGTTTTCTCCATATTATGCATGTGATAGTTCATGACAAACTAATCATATGATGCGGGCAGGGACTGGAGTACTATATCCACAGCAAGCTCCCTCGCAATGGGAAAACCTAGTCTCTCCATTTGGTCCATGTACGACTTCATCTTAAGGACGTGGGCACTAACACTCCTACCTTCCTGCATTCTACAACCGACTAGGTTTTTAACACACTGATAGTGTTCCTCCCTAACTTGTTGTTGAAACGTGTCCTTCAACTTATTCATCATGTCGTACACACTCATGTGCTCAATGTGCTTTTGCAACTCCGAGCTCATAATTGACAACATGAGGCAAGCAACATCGTGTGTGTCCTCAACATGCTTCTCATACGCGTATCGGACGGACCAAGTCACGTCGGTAGCAGGTGGCTCTGGAAGAGGTTCCTCAAGGATGTGCAACTTTGACTCATAGCAAAGGACAATTCTCAATTGCTTAAGCCAGTCAACGAAGTTCACTCCCGTGAGTTTCTCCCTTTGTAGGAACATACGAAGTGAATGTTTTGACGTTGTGTTATTATGGTTAGACATCTATTAACACAAGAACACAAGTTTTAGTTAGTTCGATATAATCCTCGTTAAAATAATTACCCATAAAGTTTTAGAAAAATAATTTATCTTAACAAGGGCTAAGAACCATATTTTACTCCATTATATGACGGGTTTACCGCGGATCACTTCATGAAGCTATTTAGGCCGGTAACCATTTTACCGATTGCAATTTATATTGCAACTCTTAGACACTTGCGCGATCCAACGACACTATCGGTCGGTTGGCATGTTTGATCCCTACTTACACCAATCCCAAATTAAAATTCTTGGTTGACTCGTGCTTAGCTCGACAATCTCACAAGGATTTTGGTTTGCAATTGTAAATTGTCCAACAAGATACGCTGTAGCACACTCGACAATCATTGGCTCGTGCTAAGCTCGACAACCAATAACCCCAAGTTGCCACACTCACCTTCCACACAGATCCACATGGAATAACTCGTGCTTAGCTCTACAATCATCCCAAGCTTCACTAGAATCGGGTGGTGTCATCTTATGGATGGTGCGCGATTTACGTTTTTAGGAAACAGGCTTTTGTTTCTTGATTAAAACCAAGTTTTAATATTTGATTAACAAAGTAAGTGACAAAACTGATTTTCACTTTTAAATATAAATACCAAGTTTATATTGTCTTGTTAATCGTGTACGCGCTAGAGTTTTTTCACCAATTTAAAAAACTCTTGTGATTTTATTAACTTAGAAAAGTTATCAAGAATGCGAAGAAACATAAACAACCACGCAAGAAAGATAAATCACATCACACGCATACAAAGGGGTTAGTAACCAAGCCAAAAACCTATGCGTCCTACCCGCGAGCCAAGCCGGGAGGACTAGGTCTACTAAGGACACAAACCTAGACCATGGAGTGCTCCTACTGAATCCGCTACATCCATCGGGACTAACCGGATCCAAGGTCTTCAAGACGTCACCTCTTGACTCTTGATTGTGGTCCTCAAAACACAAGTACACAATAGAAAGGAAATGGCATGCAAGCCATGCGCTTCCTATCAATCTAGTACAAGTACATATAGATGAATGAAACGGCATGCAATCCGCGATAATTAATTACAAACCAAATGAATAAATAAATAATTACAACACATGTGACACCAAGGTCACCAAATAAATCCAAACGAACAAACAAACCACAAAGCACAACCACAAGGTCTAGGGCAATGGTCACCAACCAAAAGCAACAAATAACAACCACAAAGAACGGTGTGCCAAAACCGTGACAAAAGGAATATTTCGGTAAGAATTTCCAACACAAACACTCAAGGCACAACAAGCAAAATTCTTGTACATATGCATTAGGGCATAAAACCAATTTTTATACCCATATTCATATATACACAACACATGTGTATGCATGTGTGCATCTCATGCCAAGACCATACCTTACATACCCATATTTGTACCAAAATATTAAAGAGGTTTCCAAACAGAATCTGCCAGAAAAACAGAAACTTCTCTACGACCCAAAAAACCAGAAAATTTTCTTTTAAGGACAAAAACTGCCCAGGAGCACCTTCATGAGCCCTCACGGCTCGTGAAGCACTTGTGCTTCACGACCGATCACGGGTCAGAAAGGCTCGTTAAGGTCGCTAGAAACCCTAATTTCATATTCTCTCATGTTTGGGTTGTGCTGCCGGAATCTACCCTTGGCGTGTGACCCAATAGGCCCGTACCTCATCAGCAGTGACGCTAGTGCACGTGTTCAGTGCGCATATTCCAACACGTACAACTTGCTTTCATGGCGTAAGACAATTCTAAATTGCCTATGCCAATTCATGAAGTTGACTCCTATGAGTTTCTCTTTTTCCAAAAATGGACGGAGTGACATGTGTGTCGCGGTGTTGCTTGTAGATGCCATCTAAAAGAAGGAAAAGCACACAAAAAGGTTAGTTTGACATATTCTAATCCTTGTTAAATAATTCCCCAATAGTTTAACACTTAAATTTAACAAGGCTAAGAACCCAACATAACTTCACTACATGACGTGTTTATCGCGGATCACTTCGTGAAGGTATTTAGTCCGGTAAACTATTTACCAATTGCAATCCGTGATTACAACTCTTAGGCACTCGCGGGATCCATCGGTACTCATAGCACTGGTTTGGCATGTTTGATCCCTTCCCACACCGATTCCTCAATAAGCCGCTTTGGTAACTCGGTATAGGCACGACAATTACCAAGGCGTACTAAATTGGAATTACAAATCGTCCAACAAGATGCACGATGACGCCCTTAACGATCATTGGCTCGTGCTAAGCTCGACAACCAATAATTTCAAGACACCACACTCACTTTCCACACAAGTCCACATGGAACAACTCGTGCTAAGCTCGACAATTGCCCCATGCTTCATTAGATTCGGGTGGTGTCATCTTTTGGATGGTGTGTGATTTACGTTTTTAAGAAAAACGGGACTTTCGTTTTTCCGGTTAAAAACCTCTTTTCGTTTTGATTAACAAATAAGTGACAAAACACATTTTTCAGCATTTGAACATAAACACTTTTTATATTCGTTTGTTTTATTATTTTCAAAACATTTACAAGCATGCGAAGATCCTACAACTGTAACATCCTCGATTTGGGCCTAGCTGTTAGACATGTATTTAAAGTTAGTTATGCTAATAAGAAAGAGTTAAATGTATGTATGTGTGTTTTGTGTGTGAATTGCTTAATCTATATATGTATATATATATATATATATATGTATGGGGAAAAGAAAGAAAAAGAATTAAAAGAATCCAGAGGCGGTGCCTCTAGATTGTGACATATATATATATATATATATATAGAAAAGTCAACTGTGGTCAAGGACCACAAGAAGCAAACCCAAGATAAGAAACTCTCGGATTCTCTCGTCTCTTTCTCTCTACTCTCGGTTTTCTTAAAGCAACAAGGATTTGGTGATTTTGAATTCCAAATCAAGGTAACTACTTTTGTTATTAAGATTTGATACATATGAAACTGTTTTTATTATTAAAATCATGACTGAAACTCAAATCCTTGCAAAACATCACTTAGAACATTCAAAGCTTACTTTGCAAGTGGGTTTTGGTTGTTTGGTGTTATTGTGTGGGTTTGATGTGTTTTCAAAGCTATACCAACGAAAATGAGTGTTTTCAGAATGTATGAATGTCAAAACAAACAAGAAACAAGCTCTGGAAATAAGCCATTGAAGGTGGCGGTTTCCATGTTAGAACAGCCGGATTCCGAGACATTAAGGTGTCGGAATCCGCATGTTGACAAATCCGAGTAAAGTGTCGGATTCCGAGACATGGGTGTCGGAATCCGCATTAAGTTTAAATCCGTATATTTGAATCTGTGTTGTGGGTCTAAAATCCGATAATTATCGGATTTCCCAATGTCCATGCAAGTTGTAAGTCAAAATCCGAAAGAATCGGATTTCTATGTAAGAGTCGGATTCCGACAAAAGTGTCGGATTCCGATAAAAGAATCGGATTCCGGTTGAAAGTAGGATTTCCATTTTTGTGACCAAGTTTCTAAGTGCATAAGTGTTGAAATCTGATAAGTATCGGATTTTGCAAAGTGTCAGATTTCCCTTTGAAGTGTCGGATTTGCGTGAAATCCGGATTTGGGGATTTCCTTTGTTGGGTTTGTAGCTATTTTAAGTATGTTAAGATGATTAATGTAAATCCTAATGTTCTAGGTGAACTTGAAACCCTAGGCAAGCAAGAAGTTAAGTAACTACCTGTTAAGTTACTCAGGTGAGTACCGACTTCCATAAGCCTCAGTAGAGCAGGAATTATGTGTTAAATGATTTGAGTACGATTGTGCTCATAAGTTGATAAGTAAGAATTGCCATGTTACTTAAAAGTACAATGCCATGTTAAATACCTGTTGTAAGTAAGTTAAGTGCATGCCAGCGGGATCCAGTACTGGAACCGCTTAGTTAAGTAAATGCTATGCATGATACTGATTCTAAATGAATCAGTTAAGTAAAGATGTAATGATATGTATGCTAGGGATCCAGATTGGATCCATAAAGAAGTAATTGAATGTAATTGCATGCTAAAAGAAGTAAATGAATATGCATGCTAAGTAAATGAACAAGCTTTGTGTGTGTGTTCGCGAACATCAGCAAGCATGGTTAAAGTCAGCCGGTTAGCTGGATCCTAGGGACCCTTGATCAGGAGATTTGGGATTTAACGGTGATTCGAGGTAATATTCCAGATCGTAGGTTCTGCAGAACCGCCGTGCCTTAATATCATGAGGGTTAATCAGTCAGAATTGGCTGAGTTACCTAAGGAGCCTCTAGTTCCATTAACGATTCTTGGTGGACTGTTTTATGCTTCCTCACCAGCGCGGAGGGTTGTGTCTGATCCCCTGGTGTATTGGTGTTGAGCGGGACTAGCTATCCTGCAAGAAACAACTTATACCGATCGTGTCAGCACACCACAATTTGATAAGATAGCATTTTATGCTTATTCCTGAAATGCATATTCTTACTCTAATGAAGTTTATGCCAAGTTTATGCTCACTAGCTAAGTGTAGCTAACGGTGCCATGTTAACTGCTTTTGCAGATCAAAGATAGATTTCCTGGTGAGCTGGGTCCCCTGCCTCTGGATATTTTGCGGGAACACTTGTGTTGAAATATGTACATTATGGTCGGTTGTTTGTAGCGTAACACCAGATACTGAGACAATGTTTTATGTAAATATTTCCGCTGCTTAATGATATTAATCGTGATTAAGTTCACGTTTGTTTAAAAACGCAAATTTTTGCTAAAATCTGGTAATTGCAAGACCGGTGTTACAAGTAGGTATCAGAGCCAAAGTTTGAGTGAATTGGGTACTTGCAAGAGTATTCAATCTCAAACAAATAATAAGTGTTCCTTTGGGGAGGAATTGAGTATGAGAGTTATATGAGTATTACTTGCTATAGCTTGTCAGATATGACAAGTAAGAATGACTAAGTACTGACTACTCTTCTGTGTTATATAGAAGAGTTAAGATAAAGATGTGTGCTGACAAAGTTAATACTGAGCAAGCGCTCAAAGAACTTGAAGATGAGGCTTCTCACATGCCTCACCAAGCTGAAGACCAACGCCCTCAGCCTAGTGTTGGTGGCGCAGTACCTGATCCAGACCAGCAAGCTTACCTAAAGCGTCTGGAGGAAGAGCTCCGTCTTACAAAGGAGCTCTTGTTGAAATCCACTCTCACCAGAGCATGCAAGCCTTGCTCGTATAAAAAGTTCTTGACGTGCCATCCGCCAACTTATGAGGGGAGTCATAACCCCACTGTGACTATTCAATGGCTCCGCGAAATGGAGCAAGCTTTCGAATCTTGTGAGTGCGAACCTGAGTATCGTGTGAACTACGTGATACGCATGTTAAAAGGGTGTGATATATTCTGGTGGGATACTGTGAAGGCCTCTGTAGGCAAAGAGATATTAAGTGCTCTCTCTTGGGAGCAGTTTTCTGAGAAGGTGCTACAGAAGTAATGCACCGAATATGATATGGAAAGGATGGAGCGAGAGTTTACTGATCTCCGAAAGGGAGATAGACCGATCGAAGAACATATCACCTCATTCACTGATAAGATGAGGTTTGTTCCACACTTGCTAGCAGACGAAGTGACCAAGATAAGAAGGTTTGTGGCGACTCTGCCACTGGAATTCCGTGCTCATGTTCGGGAAGCTCCAACACTAGATCGGGCGTTTCAAGTGGCCCGACAAGTAGAAGGTGATTGTATACACGAGGTGACTATGCTAGTGGTGGGAGTAAAAGGAAGTTTTAGCCATCTCTCCAATCAGGCTCTTCAAAAGGGCAATCCTCTGGAGGTGGGAAATCTGAAGCTCCTAAGAAACCAAGACCTAACGATCCTTGGTGTTCTTCATGCCATACCAATCACTCCGAGGAATGCTCTGTAGCAACCAGGAGGTGTGACAGGTGTGGGCAAAGAGGGCACTCGGTGAATGAGTGCCGATATAAAGAAGATGTTTGTTACCGGTGTCGCAAACTCGGTCACAAGATGATTGATTGCCCTGAGAGACAAGGCTCTGGAGAAGCTAGGTCTTCTGGAGGGCAGAAGAAAGATAACCCCACGGGCTAAAGGGCGGGCATTTCAGATGACTGCAGAGGAGACAAAGGCTGCAGGTGACGTCGTCACTGGTACATTTCTTGTCAATTATTATCCTGTCAGTGTACTATTTGATTCTGGAGCAACATATTCTTTTGTTTCTGTTGCTTGCTGTAAAAGACTCCAGTTACCTGTTATGCCTCTAGACGAGCCTCTTAATGTGGAAGTTGCTGACGGCAAAGTAGTCTCGGTTACCGAGAAATTCCCAATTGCCGTTATTTATATGATGGGAGAAGTATCCCTATCTCATTCTTCGTTATGCCTATTGTGGGCTTCGATGTCGTAATTGGAATGGATTGGCTTAGCAAGCGAGATGTTGAGATTCTTTGTTCCAAGAAAATGATTAAGATTCCTCTTGCTGATGGATCTTATGCAGTTGCTCGTGGAGAACGACGGGAGTCTGATATTCCTGTTATCTCCGTAATTAAAGCTCAGAAGTCTATAGCTAAGGGTTGTAATTCCTTCCAAGCATATGTTATTGATGCTGCGATGGAAAAGCGACCAGTTCAAGATATCAAGGTAGTTTCTAAATTCCCTGAGGTCTTTCCTGATGAATTACCGGGTTTACCTCCTATAAGAGATGTTGAATATAAGATAGAATTGATTCCTGGAGCTACGCCTGTAGCTAGATCTCCATATCGTCTTGCTCTTTCTGAGATTCGCGAGATGATGACGCAAATCCAGGAATTACTCGAAAAAGGTTTCATTCGTCCTAGTTCCTCACCTTGGGGAGCTCTTGTCTTATTTGTCAAAAAGAAGGATGGAACCATGAGGATGTGTATCGATTACAGGGAGCTGAATAAGCGAATTGTAAAGAATAAGTATCCTCTTCCGCGTATCGACGATCTTTTCGATCAGTTGCAGGGAGCTACGTATTTATCGAAAATTGATCTCCGTTCGGGGTATCATCAAGTACGAGTCCATGAAGAAGACATTCCGAAGACGGCTTTCCGAACTCGTTACGGTCATTATGAATTTTTGGTTATGCCATTCGGCTTGACCAATGCTCCTTCCATATTTATGGATTTGAAGAATCGTGTTTGTGGTCCTTTTCTTGATAAGTCCGTAATTGTTTTTATTGGCGACATTCTTGTTTACTCGAAGACTGAGGCTGATCACGAGCTTCATCTTCGTCAGGTTCTTGAGACTCTTAAACGAGAACAACTGTACGCTAAGTTTTCTAAGTATGAATTCTGGCTTAGGGAAGTTCATTTCCTTGGCCATGTTATCTGTCAATAAGGTGTTAAAGTAGACCCGGCTAAGGTGGAAGCAGTGATGAATTGGGAGGTTCCTCGAACTCCCTCTGAAATAAAGAGTTTCCTTGGCTTGGCCGGCTACTATCGGCGATTTATTCGCAATTTCTTGAAACTTGCGGGTCCATTGACTAAGCTGACTCGTAAGGATGTTGCATTTGTCTGGTCTGAAGCTCAAGAAGAAGCGTTTCAGACCTTAAAGCGATTGTTATGCGAAGCTCCGATTCTTACCTTGCCGGAAGGTTCAGAAGACTTCGTTGTTTATTGTGATGCCTCTTATGCGGGGTTGGGTTGTGTTCTTATGCAAAGAGATAAAGTAATCACTTATGCCTCTCGGCAACTGAAATCTCATGAAAGGAACTACCCAACTCACGATCTCAAACTTGCTGCTGTTGTCTTCGCACTGAAATTGTGGAGGCACTAGCTTTATGGCACTAAGTGTGTGATATGTACTGATCACAAAAGCTTGCAGTATGTCTTTACACAGCAAGAACTCAATATGCGACAGCGCCGTTGGTTGGAGTTAATTAAAGACTACGACTGCGAGATCCGCTATCATCCCGGTAAAGCCAATATTGTAGCAGATGCTTTGAGCCGTAAGGGGCCAGCAGCTGAGGCAAAGTTCATGAAGCTCACTGTTGTATCAGATTTGGTTGCAAAGTTAAAAGACGCCCAGCAATTACCTTTGCAAGAGGACAATCTGAAATCTGAAATGATGAAGAAATTAAAAGACCAACTGGGTGAAGATAATCGTGGGTTGAAGACTTTTCAATCCAGGATTTGGGTGCCTCTTCTGGGAGGTAATCGTGAGCTGATTCAGCAAGAAGCTCATAAGTCTAAGCTATCTATCCATCCGGGTATCACCAAGATATATAATGACCTGAAAAGGTTGTATTGGTGGCCCACTCTAAAGAAAGACATTGCTTCATTCGTGAAAAAATGTCAGATATGTGCCCAAGTCAAGACAGAGCATCAAAGGCCTTATGGCAATTTGCAACAGTTTGACATTCCGGAATGGAAATGGGATCACATCACTATGGATTTCGTGACAAAGTTGCCCAAGACGTTCAGAGGGCATGATATGATTTGGGTCATTGTTGACCGACTGACTAAAAGTGCTCATTTCTTGGCAACCAACGAGTCGGCTTCGTTGACTCGTTTGGCACGGCTGTATATTGATCAGATAATAACATGTCACAGCCTTCCTTGTTCAATTGTCTCTGATCGTGACTCCAGATTTGTATCTAACTTCTAGCAAAGTTTGCAGCGTGAGTTAGGCAATCGTGTGCATCAAAGGTAGAGCATCAAAGGCCTTATGGCAATTTGCAACAGCTTGACATTCCGGAATGGAAATGGGATCACGTCACGATGGATTTCGTGACAAAGTTGCCCAAGACGTTCAGAGGGCATGATATGATTTGGGTCATTGTTGACCGACTGACTAAAAGTGCTCATTTCTTGGCAACTAACGAGTCGACTTCGTTGACTCGTTTGGCACAGCTGTATATTGATGAGATAATAACATGTCACGGCCTTCCTTGTTCAATTGTCTCTGATCGTGACTCCAGATTTGTATCTAACTTCTAGCAAAGTTTGCAGCGTGAGTTAGGCACTCGTGTGCATCAAAGGTAGAGCATCAAAGGTCTTATGGCAATTTGCAACAGCTTGACATTCCGGAATGGAAATGGGATCACATCACGATGGATTTCATGACAAAGTTGCCTAAGACGTTCAGAGGGCATGATATGATTTGGGTCATTGTTGACCGACCGACTAAAAGTGCTCATTTCTTGGCAACCAACGAGTCGGCTTCGTTGACTCGTTTGGCACAGCTGTATATTGATGAGATAGTAACACGTCACGGTCTTCCTTGTTCAATTGTCTCTGATCATGACTCCAGATTTGTATCTAACTTCTGGCAAAGTTTGCAGCGTGAGTTAGGCACTCGTGTGCATTTGAGCACTGCCTATCACCCGCAAACCGATGGCCAATCAGAAAGAACGATTCAAACTCTTCAAGACATACTCCGAGCGTGTGTACTTGAATACGGTGGATCATGGGATTCTCATCTCCCATTGATTGAATTCGCTTATAATAATTCGTATCATTTCAGTATTGGAATGCCACCGTACGAAATGCTCTACGGGAGACGATGTCGTACTCTGACTTGCTGGTTGGAGCCCGGAGAGAAACAGTTTGCTGGACCTGAGATTGTCCAGATGACCTCAGATAAAGTGAATGTGGCTTTAAAGTTAGTTATTCTAATAAGAAAGAGTTAAATGTATGTATGTGTGTTTTGTGAGTGAATTGCTTAATGTATATATGTATATATATATATGTATGGGGAAAAGAAAAAAAGGAATTGAAAGAATCCAGAGGCGGTGCCTCTGGATTGTGACCACAAGAAGCAAACCCAAGATAAGAAACTCTCGGATTCTCTCGTCTCTTTCTCTCTACTCTCGGTTTTCTTGAAGCAACAAGGATTTGGTGATTTTGAATTCCAAATCAAGGTAACTACTTGTTGTTATTAAGATTTGATACATGCGAAACTGTTTTTATGATTAAAATCATGATTGAAACTAAAATCATTGCAAAACATCACTTAGAACATTCAAAGATTACTTTGCAAGTGGGTTTTGGTTGTTTTGTGTTATTGTGTGGGTTTGATGTATTTTCAAAGCTATAACAACGAAAATGAGTGTTTTCAGAATGCATGAATGTCAAAACAAACAAGAATCGGATTTCTATGTAAGTATCGGATTTCCCAATGTCCATGCAAGTTGAAGGCAAAATCCGAAAGAATCGGATTTCTATGTAAGTGTCGGATTCCGATTGAAAGTCGGATTTCCATTTTTGTGACCAAGTTTCCAAGTGCATAAGTGTAGAAATCCGATAAGTATCGGATTTTGCAAAGTGTCGGATTTCCCTTTGAAGTGTCGGATTTCTTGAAATCCGACAGTCTGTCGGATTTGCGTGGAATCCAGATTTGGAGATTTCCTTTGTTGGCTTTGTAGCTATTTTAAGTTTGTTAAGATGATTAATGTAAATCCTAATGTTTTAGGTGAACTTGAAACCCTAGACAAGCAAGAAATTAAGTAACTACCTGTTAAGTTACTCAGGTGAGTACCGACTTCCATAAGCCTCAGTAGAGCAGGAATTATGTGTTAAATGGTTTGAGTACGATTCTGCTTATAAGTTGATAAGTAAGAATTTCCATGTTACTTAAAAGTACAATGCCATGTTAAATACCTGTTGTAAGTAAGTTAAGTGCATGCCAGCGGGATCCAGTACTGGAACCGCTTAGTTAAGTAAATGCTATGCATGATACTGATTCTGAATGAATCAGTTAAGTAAAGATGTAATGATATGTATGCTAGGGATCCAGATTGGATCCATAAAGATGTAATTAAATGTAATTGCAAGCTAAAAGAAGTAAATGAATATGCATGCTAAGTAAATGAACAAGCTATGTGTATGTGTTCGCGAACATTAGCAAGCATGGTTAAGGTCAGCCGGTTAGCTGGATCCCAGGGACCCTTGATCAGGAGATTCGGGATTTAATGGTGATTCGACGTAACATTCTGGATCGTATGTTCTGCAGAACCGCCGTGCCTTAATATCATGAGGGTTAATCAGTCAGAATTGGCTGAGTTACCTAAGGAGCCTCTAGTTCCGTTAACGATGCTTGGTGGACTGCTTTATGCTCCCCCACCAGTGCGGAGGGTTGTGTCTGATCCCCCGGTGTATTAGTGTTGAGCGGGACTACCTATCCTGCAAGAAACAACTTATACCGATCGTGTCAGCACACCACAATGTGATAAGATAGCATTTTATGCTTATTCCTGAAATGCATATTCTTACTCTAATGAAGTTTATGCCAAGTTTGTGCTCACTAGCTAAGTGTAGCTAACGGTGCCATGTTAACTGCTTTTGCAGATCAAAGATAGATTGCCTGGTGAACCGGGTCCCCTGCCTCTGGATATTTTGCGGGAACACTTGTGTTGAAATATGTACATTATGGTCGGTTGTTTGTAGCGTAACACCAGATACTGAGTGTCACACCCCGGTAAAGCGGAAACACGAGGTGTCACAGCACAAGATATCATCGCACAAGGTAAAAAGACAATAACCATTATATTGACTTAACAAAAATAAGTAGTTCGGGTAAAAGATAAATAAAAGTTACATAATCGAATAAAAATTAAATGACATTGTCTTGTACGATGTGAAAATAAAATAGATATTGTTTTTATAAACGTGACGATGAAGATGAAGATGCCACACATCATGTTTGTAAGCATAAGGTACCTAACGACGATCACCTGAAAGCACGGGTAAAAGAAAGAAAAGGGTCAACTACTAGAGTTGGTGAGTTCATAGGTTTTTAATATATGCACAAAATATCTTTTAAATAAGAAAAGTTTAAATAATTGATGGAAGTATTTGAATAAAAATCCAAGTATGAAATAATGATAGAAGATGTATTATATTGCCCAATACGTTGCACATGGTAGTAATAGACTATGATGATTATTGCTTGAGCCATTATCCAACCTAGCCGACAACCAATTGCCCATGATAAACCTAACGCCTATATTAAATGACGTTAGTAGTGGTAAAGTACATCTATAGTTCGTCAACCATAAATGGGAGACGTCGGAATCTCCAAATAGCGCTACTTACAAATACCATCGGCTCACTAGCGGAGTTAAGGAATAATGTCCAACGAAAGGGCCTTACAACGATCACCCAAGCACATCAAAGAATAATACCATAAGTGCTCAAAATAATATTTGAAATAAATAAGTAGATAGGCAATAAACTTTTCATGAAATATATACACATGCTTTCACCCCAAAATAATATGAAATACGGTTAAAAGGGGCTATGATACTCACTCGGTATGCAAATGTGTTCACTCGTAAGGATTTCTTGTTCCTACCGAAGCTCCTTTCCTAATATAAGAGGTATGTAGCTCTATTAGACTTATTTTGTTTATTATTTTGTATTATTTATTTGTTGTTAACTTATTTATTAAATAGTTAAAGATTGTCTCTATTTTTCCATAAATCATAAGTGTTCACTAGAATTTTCAGTTCTTTAAGTTGAACTTTAAAAATTAAAAATTGTAATTTAGGAGTCATATTAAGGCTTGATATTTTAATATAATCTTAATACATGTTTCTAGAATGTCTAGTAAAAATATAGGAATTTATAATCGATGTTTAGTATTTTTAATAATTAAAAGTGTATAGGATGTCCACTGATCAGGGTCTGGATGACATGTTGTTACTAAATCGTCTGTTTAGGGCTCATACGACCTCTTTTCTACACGATTCAAACTGGAAAATAACCACGACTCAAAGATTAAACGTTTAAAAAAACTAGACGTATTTTGACCCAAGAATGAGTAAGTTACACGCGTTTAAAGTGTACCCTTCTAAATCTTCCAGATTTCCAGATTCAACATATGGGTCTTTTTAAATATGTTTGAAGGATCAAAAGTTCATGAAAATTAGTGAATCCAGATTTAAATGAAAGGTAACACTTTAAACTAAGATTAGCAAAAAGATTCAACTGATTTTGATACCTAGAACTCCAGATATAACAAAAACAAGTGGGGAGTTCTAGCATCAGAATCTGCCAGAATGTTATTCTTTTTGCTTATGGGTCATAACTTTAATATGACATGTTTATATTCATGATTAATCATATTGTATAAGTATAAGCTTTGATAATCTATGTGTTCTTACAACAATGGTAGGATGATACACATTTTATGTGTTCCTTACAACATTTGTTGAGATGAAACACATGCATGATCAAAGTCTTATTTTCTTGATTTTTAGTTGATTAAGTTCCATACAACAATGGTAGGATGATGCACATTTCATGTGCTCCTTACAACATTCGTAGGATGTTTATATTTACATGATTATAGATATATATAAAGGAAATAAGATGAACAACAAAGAAAATAAATAAAAGAAAGAAGAAAGAAGAAAACAAGAAAGGTAGAAGAGTAGAGATGAGTGTTTTATGATCATTTTACCAACTCTTTTCTTTGATTTTATGTTTGATCTTCAAAAGATGATCAAGACTTGGATGTTCTTGGGAGATTTTTGTTGGTGAAAGAAGAAGAGAGAAAAGAGAAGAGATGGAATGTGGTGGTAAAGGAAATGATGAAGAGTAGTAGGAGGCTTATATAGAGCATTGTTAATTTTGTTTAAATCTTTTAATTACAAAGTCTTTATTACTTTTATGAGTTTATTTTTATATGTTTTATATTTTAACTTATTTATATTTATTATGATTTATTTAATTATTTTAATTGATATTATTTTTATTATTGTACCTGATTTGTAATTCTTGACTCGTAATAATTCGATTTTTCGAGCTCCGGAAGGTTCTAACCATATAGGCGGGATTTCTATGAAATCTAATATTATTATGGATGTATTTAAATCATAAATACTATTTTTAGTCATACTAGGCTTAAAATACAAATTTCTAATGGCTAACCTGGGAAATTTGTTGCCGAATGTCACACTGAGACAATGTTTTATGTAAATATTTCTGCTGCTTAATGATATTAATCGTGATTAAGTTCACGTTTGTTTAAAAACGTAAATATTTGCTAAAATCTGGTAATTGCAATACCGGTGTTACAACAATCACAGAAGAAAATAAATAAATAAAACTACACAACCATGCATACAAAACCGATTTGAGCCAATCTAAGTGTTCCCCGGTAAGCCAACCGAGGAACTAAGTCTAGTAAGGACAACAAATTCAAGAGTTGGTGGCGTGCTCCCACTCGATCCCGCGCCTCCATATCCGAGGTATCCGAGACGTTTCCCAAAACTACCAATGGTGCCTCTGGTCTTCTCTTCAAAATTACATACATAATATAAAGAGAAATAACATGCAAGCCACACAATCTATTCTAAGCTAATATACAAATTACAAAGAATAAATACTTTGGCAAGCAAGCCACAAATAAATAAGTATTACAAACCGGATTAAATAAATTATTACAAACCTAATGTGGTACAAACCACCAAATGAATGAATAACATACAAAGCAACCAAACAACCACACAAAGGTCTAAGGCTCAAACCGGTGCTCACAAAAACAAATCAACCACAAAACATGATGTGCCACACCAAACCATGCACAAAGCAATATCCCAATTAAGTTTATTCAAAAAGTAAAGGCACAAGAATAAACCTTATACATATGCATTAGGATTCGAAACACTTTGAACTCCATATTCATATATACACAATATACATGTATGCATGTGTGCATTTTATGCCAAAACCACCCAATACATACATATACATGAATTAGGACATTATGGGGCTTATCTATAAGGCTAAAAAGCCTAAAATTATTCTGGAAAAACCAAAATCAGAATGTTATAATCCATATCTAGTATCCTTTTTCAAAAACCCAAAAATAGCCTGTTCATGACGCGTTCACGAGCTACTGCTCTTCACGGGACCTCACGGCCCGTGAAGCCAGTATGCTCCACAACTCGTGAAACAGTTAAAAAACCTTTCACGACCAATACCCCACGAGACTGGTCGTGTAGCCTTTCCGACCCGTGAAGCAAGCTTCACGGCCCGTGAAGGCTCTCTGGACAGAATGTCCAAAATCGAAAATATGGATTTTTAAGCCACAAAGATGCATGCATCTTACAAGTATGGCTCTGATACCACTGTTGGGATTCCATGGGGATCAAAGCACATAACAGAAGCAACAAAAGAATACACAAAAGATCCCATGAAGTCCCAATGGTGGTGAAACTTGTAAGAAGCTACATGCAACCAAAAGAAGAACAAAGGAAGAAGAGATATACCCTTGTAGACCTGCTGGATTCTTGACAAATTCGGATTTGGGATGTAAACTTGAAACAAGTGGCTGCTAGTCCTAATGCAAGTCCACACCAAGCAAACCTTTAGTCCCTTTGTACTAGCAAACCAAGAAGTCACCAACACTTGATGTCGTCTTTCTAGAACAACCCTTGGATCTTCAAAGTTACAACAACAAACACTAAGGGTCACTAAATCTCAAGTATAGAACTCTCTGTGTAGTGTTAATTGCACAAATGACAGGACACGTGTACACGAGCTGCTTCACGACCCGTGGATCATCCTTCATGGTCGTGAAGCTTAGGTCAGATTGAATTTGACCATTTTGACCCTTTCCTCTTATAGCAGGCTATCGAGATTGAAACTTGGCGTGTGACCCAATAGGCCCGCGCTTCATTGGCAGTGATGCCGGCCTACGTGTGTAAGTGGGCAGATTCTAACAAACTCCCACTTGCACATGACACGCCATATCCATAGGCACCACAGACAAGGAGCAGCCTCTAGCAAGGCATCCCTGCCCCCAAGTAAACACGGGGTATGTCATCCCTGACAAGTACCAAGTCAAAACTAAAGGAGTTTGACATGGTCCTTTAGATAACTGATCAATCATCCTATTGTTCGCGATATCCAAGTGAACATGAGACATGGTACAAAGTCATTCTCCGATCATTCACGATTATGTTTCTCGATCAAGATTGGTGGTGACCAAAAGGTGAGCTGCAACTGATTAAGAATCATTGCAAGCTCGAGCATGGCCATGCATTTCTGGTGTCAGCGCCTAATCATCGAGGGGCACAGGGATATCTCTCTAAACAGAGGAACAAATTACTTCGACTACATTGCCTCCAATACATTGGCAATACTTTTACCCAAAAGCCTCCTTTATAATAGCTAGTTACGGACTTCATTTGAAAGCAGTCAAAATAAAGCAAACCAAAATAGTGAAACACATGCATCCTTCGGTCTAAGGATAAAAGATATTATCATTTTGATTTACTCTTGACATGTACCATGAAGTAAGATCAGGTGTGGGTCATCCAATCACTTGAAACTCTTTTCAAGTATAGGCAAAATATTATGTCCCTTGTATTCAATCCCCATTGAACACTTTGCCCAATCATTTCCCTCGATCTTCGTTCATACTTCCTTCTAATGAAGAATGACCGACCGTAGACTATTTAGAATGTAAAACATTCAAGGAAGAGATAAACCATACAAAGTTAGAACACAATAATGATTTAAAGAAAGTATTTGCTACACGCGTATCATTAAATCTCCATTTAATAATCAATACATTCAAAAAATACAATATTGCTTAATGTTCCCAATTACATAGCAAATATATCAAATACAATAACCAATATACAACTCAAACCAAGTCACTAGCGAATCTAATCCCTATAGCACGTGTGTGGGTATCGTGCTTAGCTTGTGACAACGGTTTAGTGAACGGATCCGCTAAATTGCTATCCGTGTGTACTTTGCTGATAACAATGTCTCCGTTCTCGACCACGTCCCGGATAAAATGATACTTCCGTGGAATATGACTCGTGCGTCGGTGAGACCTCGGTTCCTTTGCTAAAGCAATGGCACCCTCGCTGATGCTAGGAACCACTTCCAAGTCAAGAAGAAATTTCCTCATCCATACGGCCTCCTTAGCAACTTCACTGGCCACAATATATTCCCACTCTATAGTGGAATCGGTCACGGTGTCTTGCTTGGAGCTCCTCTAGGATATAGCACCGCCATTTAATAGGAACACGAACCCTGATTGTGATCGGCAGTCATCCCTATCGGTTTGGAAGCTTGTGTCAGAGTAACCCTTTACTCTAAGCTCTTCCTCACCTCCGTACACCAAGAACATCTCCTTAGTCCTCCGAAGATACTTGAGAATGCTCTTCATGGCCGTCCAATGGGCTTCGCCTGGGTTGGCTTGATATCTACTCCTCATGCTCAAAGCACACAATACATCAGGCCTCGTACATAGCATGGCGTACATGATCGAGCCCACAGCCGAAGCATATAGCACCCGCTTCATTACTTCCCGTTCCTCAGGGGAACTAGGGGATTGAGTCTTACTCAATACCAAACCATGCTCAGATCGGATCGTGGTGGTTAGTATCTAAGTTCGGAATTCCGTGACTATCTAAAAGATTGTGTAATTGTTTCGCAATTGACACCTCGTAGGACACCACAATTAAATGGTGTCGACGAGAGGAGGAACCGGAGATTATTGGATATGGTCCGGTGTATGATGAGTCGTACGGATGTACCTATTAGCTTTTGGGGCTATGGATTAGAAACGGCCGTTAGAATCCTTAACCTCGTACCAACTAAGAAGGTCAAGAAGACACCTTTTGAGATGTGGCATGGAAAGGTTCCATCGCTTTCATATCTAAAGGTTTGGGGATGTCCTGCCTACGTGAGACGTGAGGTGGAGGACAAGTTAGAACCTCGAGCCGAGAGGTGTTTATTAATTGGGTATCTTGCCGGGTCTATGGGATATTTGTTTTACAAACCTTCCGAGAACAAGGTATTTGTTGCTCAGAGGGTCGTCTTCCTTGAAAGAGAGATGCTATCCAAAGACGCTAGTGGGAGAAAGGTTGATCTTGAAGAAATTCAAGAACCTTCCAATGACCAACCTGTCACACCCCGCTAAAGCGGAAACACAAGGTGTTACAGCACAAGATATCATCGCACAAGGTAAATAGACAATATTCATTATATTGACTTAACAAAAATAAGTAGTTCGGGTAAAAGATAAATAAAAGTTACATAATCGAATAAAAATTAAATGACATTGTCTTGTACGATGCGAAAATAAAATAGATATTGTTTTTATAAAACGTGACGATGAAGATGAAGATGAAGATGCCACACATCATGTTTGTATGCATAAGGTACCTAACGACGATCACCTGAAAGCACGGGTAAAAGAAAGAAAACGGTCAACTACTAGAGTTGGTGAGTTCATAGGTTTTTAATATATGCACAAAATATCTTTTAAATGAGAAAAGTTTAAATAATTGATGGAAGTTTTTGAATAAAAATCCAAGTATGAAATAATGATAGAAGATGTATTATATTGCCCAATACGTTGCACATGGTAGTAATAGACTATGATGATTATTGCTTGAGCCATTATCCAACCTAGCCGACAACCAATTGCCCATGATAAACCTAACGCCTATACTAAATGACGTTAGTAGTGGTAAAGTACATCTATAGTTCGTCAACCATAAATGGGAGACGTCGGAATCTCCAAATAGCGCTACTTACAAATACCATCGGCTCACTAGCGGAGTTAAGGAATAATGTCCAACGAAAGGGCCTTACAACGATCACCCAAGCACGTCAAAGAATAATACCATAAGTGCTCAAAATTATATTTGAAATAAATAAGAAGATAGGCAATAAACTTTTCATGAAACGTATACACATGCTTTCACCCCAAAATAATATGAAATACAGTAAAAAGGGGCTATGATACTCACTCGGTATGCAAAGGTGTTTAGTCGTAAGGATTTCTTGTTCCTACCGAAGCTCCTTTCCTAATATAAGAGGTATGTAGCTCTATTAGACTTATTTTATTTATAATTTTGTATTATTTAGTTGTTGTTAACTTATTTATTTAAATAGTTAAAGGTTGTCTCTATTTTTCCATAAATCATAAGTGTTCACTGAAATTTTTAGTTCTTTAAGTTGAACTTTAAAAATTAAAAATTGTTTTTTAGGAGTCATATTAAGGTTTGATATTTTAATATAATCTTAATACATGTTTCTAGAATGTTCAGTAAAAATATAGGAATTTATAATCCATGTTTAATATTTTTAATAATTAAAAGTGTATAAGATGTCCACTGATCAGTGTCTGGATGACATGTTGTTACTAAAACGTCTGTTTAGGGCTCATACGACCTCTTTTTTACATGATTCAAACTGGGAATTAACCACGACTCAACGATTAAACTTTTAACAAAACTAGACATATTTTTACCCAAGAATGAGTAAGTTACACGCATTTAAAGTGTAACTTTTTAAATCTGTCAGATTTCCAGATTCAACATATGGGTCTTTTTAAATATGTTTGAAATATCATCTGATTTTGATACCTAGAACTCCAGATATAACAAAAACAAGTGGGGAGTTCTAGCATCAGAATCTGCCAGCTTTAATATTCTTTTTGCTTATGGGTCATAACTTTAATATAGCATGTTTATATTCATGATTAATCATCTTGTATGAGTATAAGCTTTGATAATCCATGTGTTCTTACAACGATGGTAGGATGATACACATTTTATGTGTTCCTTACAACATTTGTTAAGATGAAACACATGTATGATCAAAGTCTTATTTTCTTGATTTTTAGTTGATTAAGTTCCATACAACAATGGTAGGATGATGCACATTTCATGTGCTCCTTACAACATTGGTAGGATGTTTATATTTACATGATTATATATATATATATCTATATATATATAAAGGAAATAAGATGAACAACAAAGAAAATAAATAAAAGAAAGAAGAAAGAAGAAAAGAAGAAAGGTAGAAAAGTAGAGATGAGTGTTTTATGATCATCTTACCAACTCTTTTTCTTTGATTTGTCTTTGATCTTCACAAGATGAAAAAGGGTTTGATGTTCTTGGGAGATTTTGTTGGTGAAAGAAGAAGAGAGAAATGAGAAGAGATGGAGTGTAAGAAAATGAGAGAGAGAGTAAGTTGGTTGAAGGTAGTGTGAAAAATGAATAAAAAGGGTTGGTATTTATAGAAAAAAAAGAAGAAGAGAGTGAGGGGGGTGAGGTGGTGATGATGGTTGAGTGTGTAAGTAAAATAAATGATTGTGTTGTGTTGGGTTGATTTCTATTTTCTTTTTCTTTTTCTTTTTGTTTATTATATACAATATATATATATATATATAATTATATAGATGTTTTTATATATAAATGTATATAATTTTATTTATTTATTATTATTATTATATATTTTTATTATTTATTATTTTTTATATAAATATAAATAAATATATATATATATATATATATATACATTTGCTTTTGGTGACGGTTGTCACACAACCTGAAGTTGGCACTAGTTCACAAAATGATTCTCAGCACGGCACTGCTGGAGAACCTGACACGGATCCTTTACCTCTTAGGAGATCCGATAGGAGTCGTAATGAGCCATAGAGATATGGATTTCTCATGTCTGGGGTTGTGACCTAGTGGTGGATCATGATGAACCATCATCTTATCGGGATGCCGTGGTGGGCCCAGAGTCCTCTAGGTGGAAAGAGGCAATGGAGTCCGAGATGCAAACTATGTTGGATAACCAAGTCTAGGATTTGGTAGATCCGGTACCCGGGTGTAGACCCGTGGGGTGCAAATGGGTCTTTAAGAAAAAGACCGGTATAGATGGAGAGGTAGACACCTTCAAAGCCCAACTGGTGGCTAAGGGTTTCATACAAACTCATGGTGTAGACTATGATGAAACCTTTTCCCCGGTGGCTATGTTGAAGTCTATCCGGATACTCATGGCAATTGCCACATTTCATGATTATGGCATTTGGCAAACGGATGTAAAAACCGCGTTCCTTAACGGGACACTAAGCGAGGAAGTCTATATGACTTAACCAGAGGGTTTTGTACATGCCAAGCATCCGGATAAGGTCTGCAAGCTTAAGAAGTCCATTTATGGACTTAAGCAAACATCGCGCAGCTGGAACTTGTACTTTGATGAGAAAGTCAAAGAGTTTGGCTTTTCGAAAAGCAAGGATGAGCCATGCGTATATGTCAGGGCTAGTGGGAGCATAGTTGTATTCCTAGTCTTGTATGTCGATGACATACTTCTGATTCGGAACGATGTCCCGACCCTTCAAGGTGTAAAAACTTGGTTAGGGATTTGTTTTACAATGAAGGATCTAGGAGATGCGACTTATATTCTTGGGATCAAAATCTATAGAGATAGATCCAAGAGGCTAATTGGGCTTAGCCAAAGTACATATGTTGACAAAGTCTTAAAGCGGTTTAGGATGGAAGACTCCAAGAAGGGGTTCATTCCCATGTCACATGGTTTGGTATTGAGTAAGACTCAATCCCCTAGTTCCCCAGAGGAACGGATAGTGATGAAACGGGTGCCATATGCTTTGGCTGTGGGCTTGATCATGTACGCCATGCTATGTACAAGGCCTGATGTATCGTGTGCTTTGAGCATGACGAGTAGATATCAAGCCAACCTAGGCGAAGCCCATTGGATGGTGGTGAAGAGCATTCTCATGTATCTTCGGAGGACTAAGGAGATGTTCTTGGTATACGGAGGTGAGGAAGAGCTTAGAGTAAAGGGTTACTCTGATGCAAGCTTCCAAACCAATAGGGATGACTGCCGATCACAATCGGGGTTCGTGTTCCTATTAAACGGCGGTGCTATATCCTATAGGAGCTCCAAGCAAGACACCGTAACCGATTCCACTACAGAGTCGGAATGTATTGCGGCCAGTGAAGCTACTAAGGAGGCCGTATGGATGAGAAAATTTGTGCTTGATTTGGGAGTGGTTCCTAGCATCAGCGACCCTGTTGAGATCTTGTGTGACAACGAGGGTGCTGTTGCTCTAGCAAAGGAACCAAGGTCTCACCGACGCACAAGGCATATTCCGCGAAAATATCATTTTATCCGGGACATGGTCGAAAATGGAGACATTGTGATTAGCAGAGTACACACGGATAGCAATTTGGTGGATCTGTAACATCCTGCAGTTGGGCCTAGTAGAAACGTAGGCTTGGATATGTTACACGCGAACCATTATTTGATTATGTTTACTTATTTAATAAATAAGTTATTAACTGTATATATATATATATATTGTTATTTTAATATATATATATATATATATATGTATATATGTATATACAGAATTGTGTGTGTGCATGTGTCTAAAATGATTAAAGCATGACACCTCCTACTTGGTTTATGTATATACGTGGGTTTGTTTATTAAACCTTTGCTCACTTTGAAGCAATTGTGTGTGTGTGAACTTTGTGTGCAAACCGAGAGCAAACAAGAAGAGCAAACAATCGGAATTCTGTGATTGTGAATTTGTGATTCAAGCTAAAAGGTTAGTGGATCCTTATTTGATTCCTATTAATATGCTTGGATTAGTTATTAACATGCTACGGTTTAAGTGGGTTTGATATGAACATCTTATGAAATTGCTATATGAAAAGGCGGATTTGGTGTTCTTGGGTGTTGAGGTGTTTTTGATGCATGATTTGATGTTTAAACATGTTTATATGTGTTTTGATGAACTTGTATATGTATTGTATGATCTGGAAATGAGAATTATATAAGTTATGAAGTTGTCGGATTGTTGGAAGGATGAAGATGGCGGATTCTAATGATGATGATGAAAACCGGGTGTTGAAATCCGAAACTAGTGAAATCCGGTACTTAGAATCCGATACTCTTGAATCCGATGGTGGATTCCAAGTATGAAATCCGAAACTTGGGAAACCGACAGTGTTGAATCCGGTACTTAGAAATCCAGAACTGTCACACCCCGCTAAAGCGGAAACACGAGGTGTCACAGCACAAGATATCATCGCACAAGGTAAATAGATAATAACCATTAGATTAAATTAACAAAATAAGTAGTTCGGATGAAACATAAATAAAAGTTACACAACCGAATAATATTTAAAGGACATTGTCTTGTACGATGCGTAAATAAAATAGATATTGTTTTTATAAAATGTGACGATGAAGATGAAGATGCCACACATCATGTTTGTAAGCATAAGGTACCTAACGGCGGTCACCTGAAAGCACGGGTAAAAGAAAAGGGTCAACTACTAGAGTTGGTGAGTTCATAGGTTTTTAATGTATACACACAATATCTTTTAAATGAGAAAAGTTTAAATAATTGATGAAAGTTTTTGGATAAAAATCCAAGTATGAAATAATGATAGAAGATATATTATATTGCTCAATACCTTGCACATGGTAGTAATAGACTATGATGATTATTGCTTGAGCCATTATCCAACCTAGCCGACAACCAATTGCCCATGATAAACCTAACGCCTATATTAAATGACGTTAGTAGTGGTAAAGTACATCTATAGTTCGTCAACCATAAATGGGAGACGTCGGAATCTCCAAATAGCGCTACTTACAAATACCATCGGCTCACTAGCGGAGTTAAGAAATAATGTCCAACGAAAGGGCCTTACAATAAACTTTTCATGAAACGTATACACATGCTTTCACCCCAAAATAGTATGAAATACGGTAAAAAGGTGCTATGATACTCACTCGGTATGCAAAGGTGTTTTCTTGTAAGGATTTCTTGTTCCTACCGAAGCTCCTTTCCTAATATAAAAGGTATGTAGCTCTATTAGACTTATTTTATTTATTATTTTGTATTATTTATTTGTGGTTAACTTATTTATTTAAATAGTTAAAGGTTGTCTCTATTTTTCCATAAATCATAAGTGTTCACTGAAATTTTCAGTTCTTTGAGTTGAACTTTAAAAATTAAAAACTGCAATTTAGGAGTCATATTAAGGCTTGATATTTTAATATAATCTTAATAAATGTTTCTAGAATGTCCAGTAAAAAGAATCAACTGATTTTGATACCTAGAACTCCATATATAACAAAAACAAGTGGGGAGTTCTAACATCAGATTCTGCCAGATTTGTGATTCTTTTTGCTTATGGGTCGTAACTTTAATATGACATGTTTATATTCATGAATAATCATATTGTATAAGTATAACCTTTGATAATCCATGTGTTCTTACAACAATGGTAGGATGATACACATTTTATGTGTTCCTTACAACATTTGTTAAGATGAAACACATGCATGATCAAAGTCTTATTTTCTTGATTTTTAGTTGATTAAGTTCCATACAACAACGGTAGGATGATGCACATTTCATGTGCTCCTTACAACATTGGTAGGATGTTTATATTTACATGATTATATATATATATATATAAATAAAGGAAATAAGATGAACAACAAAGAATATAAATAAAAGAAAGAAGAAAGAAGAAGAGAAGAGAGGTTGAAGTGTAGAGATGAGTGTTTTATGATCATCTTACCAACTCTTTTATTTGATTTAGTGTTTGATCTTCAAAAGATGATCAACACTTGGATGTTCTTGGGAGATTTTTGTTGGTGAAAGAAGAAGAGAGAAAAGAGAAGAGATGGAGTGTGGTGGTAAAGGAAATGATAAGGAGTAGTAGGAGGCTTATATAGAGCATGGGGGAGATCAAGTGGTGGTTCTTGGGAAGAGAAGGAGGCAAGAGAAATTTGAGGGGGGGGAGGGGGTAGGTGGCCGGCCTCATGGGGGGGGGGGTTTCTTTTATTATTATTATTTTTTTGAATAATTAAGTGTAATTTGTTTAAATGAATTTTGTATAATTGTTGATTTTGTTTAAATCTTTTAATTACAAAGTTTTTATTACTTTTATGAGTTTATTTTTATATGTTTTATATTTTAACTTATTTATATTTATTATAATTTATTTAATTATTTTAATTGATATTATTTTTATTATTGTACCTAATTTGTAATTCTTGACTCGTAATAATTCGATTTTTCGAGCTCCGGAAGGTTCTAACCATATAGGCGGGATTTCTACGAAATCTAATATTATTATGGATGTATTTAAGTCATAAATACTATTTTTAGTCACATTAGGCTTAAAATTGGAATTTCTAATGGCTAACCTCGGAAATTTGTTGCCGAATGTCACAGTCTCCCCTGATTAAAAGAATTTCGTCCCGAAATTAATCGTTGACGTCTTGGACTTGCTTTTTGGCGAAGAGGTGTGGATATTTGAGTTTCATATAATCCTCTCGCTCCCAAGTGTATTCAGGCCCGTGCCTTGAGTTCCAACGAACTTTTAAGATGGGGATCCTGCTTCTCCTTAGTCTTTTGACCTCTCGGTCAAGGATTTCGATTGGTTCTTCTACAAAGTGCAACCGGTCATCAACTTGCACATCTTTTAAGGGTAAGACTAAGGTTTCCTCCGTTTGGCATTTCTTTAAATTCGACACATGGAACGTGTCATGGATGGCGCTCAGTTCATGTGGCAGTTTTAGCTTGTAGGCTACCGGTCCGATCCTTTCGATTATCTCGAACGGCCCAACATACCTGGGACTTAACTTGTTCTTTTTACCAAAATGCACTATCCCTTTCCAAGGTGATATCTTTAGTAGGACTTTATCGCCAACTTGAAACTCTAGGGGTTTCCTGCGATTGTCGGCGTAGCTCTTTTGTCGGTCCCTAGCGGTTTTGAGCCTTTCCCTGATAATCTTTATCTTATCAGTGGTTTCCTGTACGACGTCTGGTCTGGACAATTGTCGGTCTCCGATTTCCAACCAGCTGAGCGGGGATCTACATTTGCGTCCGTACAATGCTTCATAGGGTGCACACTGGATACTGGTGTGATAACTATTATTGTATGAAAATTCAACCAGTGGCAAATGCGAGTCCCAGCTCCCACCAAAATCTAACACACAAGCACGTAACATATCTTCCAGCGTTTGAATAGTCCTTTCCGATTGTCCGTCTGTTTGGGGGTTGTATGAGGTGCTAAGATTGACTCGCGTTCCCAATGCTTTCTGAAGTGATTGCCAAAATCGGGAAGTGAAGCGACTATCCCTATCTGAGATAATAGAGATGGGCACTCCATGACGCATGACGATCTCATTGATGTAGATTCGTGCCAGCTTTTCCATCTTGTAATCTTCACGAATAGGTAGGAAATGTGCTGACTTTGTAAGCCGGTCTACTACTACCCAGATGGAATCATACCCTTTTGCGGATCGGGGTAACTTAGTCACAAAATCCATAGTTATCTGTTCCCCTTTCCATTCCGGAATTTCGGGTTGCTGCAGTAATCCAGAGGGTTTCTGGTGTTCTGCCTTAATACTTGCACAAGTCAAACATTTCCCCACGTATAGGGCGACATCCCTCTTCATTCCGGGCCACCAATAGTATTCCTTCAAATCCTTGTACATTTTATCGGCTCCGGGATGAATAGAATACTTAGACTTGTGTGCCTCATCCAATATCGTTAACCTTATGTTATTTACCTTGGGTATCCAAACCTTCTTTTCGAAGTAACGTACTCCATCAGTTCCAATCTCAAACCTGTGCTCCAAATGACGAAGGGTTTCCTCTTTTAGATTTTCTGCTTTTAATGCTTGCTCCTGAGCTTCAAGGATTCTTCCTTTCAGACTTGTTTGCACAACAGCTCCTAATGCTCGTACTCTCGTTGGTTTTACTCTTTCCTTCCTACTCAACGCGTCGGCTACCACATTGGCCTTGCCTGGGTGATATTTGATTTCGCAATCATAATCATTGAATAGTTCTACCCATCGCCTTTGTCTCATATTTAGCATCTTTTGATCAAAAATATGCTGGAGACTCTTATGGTCAGTGTAGACGGTACACTTGGTGCCATATAAGTAGTGTCTCCATATTTTGAGTGCAAACACTACCGCTCCTAGCTCCAAATCATGAGTAGTGTAGTTTTTCTCATGAACCTTCAATTGTCTCGAAGCGTAGGCGATAACTTTGTCCTTTTGCATTAAAACACATCCCAACCCTTGGTGTGATGCGTCGCAATAGACCACAAAGTTTTCTGATCCAGTTGGCAATGCCAAGATAGGTGCGTTTCATAGCTTCTGCTTTAAGGTTTGAAAGGCTTCATCTTGCTTATCTCCCCAAATGAATTTCTTATCCTTTTGAGTCAAAGTCATTAATGGTTGAGCCACGCGTGAAAAGTTTTCGATGAATCGCCTATAATATCCTGCCAGACCCAGAAATTGTCGAATCTCAGTTGGCGTCTTTGGTGCTTCCCACTTTTTGATTGCTTCGATCTTTGCTGGATCGACATGAATTCCATTTGAATTAACTACATGACCAAGGAAGTGTACTTCTCGGATCCAAAATTCACACTTAGAGAATTTGGCATACAACTTCTGGTCCTTGAGTAGTGTTAAGATTAATTTCAAATGCTGCTCATGATCTTCCTTGCTTCGCGAATAGATGAGGATGTCGTCTATGAACACTATAGCAAACTTATCTAGATATGGTCTACAGACCCTATTCATTAAGTCCATAAATACTGCTGGAGCGTTAGTCAACCCAAAAGGCATAACTAAGAACTCATAATGTCCATAGCGGGTTCTAAAGGCGGTCTTGGGGACGTCTTCTTCGCGAACTCTCAATTGGTGATATCCCGAGCGAAGATCGATTTTTGAAAAATATTTGGCGCCTTCAAGTTGGTCGAACAGATCATCGATTCGAGGGAGAGGGTATCGGTTCTTGATTGTTAACTTGTTGAGTTCCCGATAGTCGATACACATTCGTAGCGACCCGTCCTTCTTTTTGACGAAAAGAACTGGGGCTCCCCAAGGGGATGAACTTGGTTGAATGAAACCTTTGTCGAGTAATTCTTGTAGTTGTGCCGATAGCTCTTGCATTTCTGATGGGGCGAGTCGATATGGTGCTTTTGCCACGGGAGCCGCTCCAGGGACTAGATCGATATGGAATTCGACTTGCCGATTCGGGGGTAATCCTGGCAAATCTTCCGGAAATACTTCAAGAAAGTTTCGCACGACGGGAATTTCTTGAATGTTTTTCTCACAGGTTTTCTTATTGATTATATGTGCTAGGAATGCCTTGTTTCCTTTCCTTAAGCATTTTCTCATCTTGATGGATGAGATTATCTTGAAATTCCTTCCGGATTTTTCTCCATACACCTTAAGTGTCTCACCATTAGGCGTCGGAATTCGGACGATCTTTTCGAAGCAACAGATTTCCGCTCGATGGCTAGAAAGCCAATCCATCCAAACAACTATGTCGAAACTTCCCATTTCAAGTGGGATTAAATCTATGGTATATGTTTTATCGGTTAAGCCCAAGGTACAACCAGGGATTATGTCCTTAACGCTAGTTTTCTGACCGTTAGCAAATTCATTGATGTAAGGCTCTTTCATTTCTATGGTTTTTAGGTTTAGCCTTAACTTAAATCTTAATGATATGAAGCTTTTATCGGCCCCTGAATCAAATAGTTTTGATGCGTAATAACCGTTTAGAGGAAACGTACCTGTAACGACATCGGGATTTTATCTAGCTTCATTTGCTCCAATCTCAAACACCCTGCCTCGTGCTTGATTTCCTTGGTTACTTTGGCTTGCAGGACATGCTTGATTATAATTAGACCCTTGAGTTGGCCGCGAGCAGACGGTGCCATGGTGCTCCAGAATTCCGCATTTAAAGCATGGCTTTACTCGGCAAGTTTTGCTGAGGTGTCCTAGCCGCTTACACCTAAAGCACACCATGCACTTCCCTTCGTGGTGTTTGTGGCACTTGTCACATTTGGGGTAGGATCTCCATCCTTTGTCGGCTGCTTGCGCCTGAGCTCCGAAGTTTCTAGCCCTTTTTTGAGTCCTCGTAGCTTCTCCACCGGATGGCTTCCTCGGCACCTCTTCAAGCTTCCTCTTACCCTTGTCCTTGCTGCTCCCAAGCGATCCCGATCGGATGGCATTGTGGGTAAGTCTTATAGCTAGATTTACCGCACTTTGGATGGTGTTGGGGTTTGCAGCCGTGACATTTGCCCGGATCTCAGGGGCTAGACCCCAAATGTATCTATCGATACGGTTTTCTTCCGGGGTCACCAAGTGCGGCACCAGCTTGGCCAAATCATGAAATCGGGTGGTGTAGGAGTTGATGTCATCACCGATCATTTCATGATTCCACAGCTCGGCTTCTAGCTTTTGAATTTCACTCTTCGAGCAAAATTCGTCCCTTAATAGCCTGAGGAATGCATCCCAGGTGAGTTGGTGCGCGGCATTTCTTCCAAGCGTTTGCACTTGGATATTCCACCACGATAGGGCTCGCCCTTGCAGAAGACATGCTGAAAACTCCACCTTGTTTGCTTCCGTACATTTACTGATGCTAAGGACTGATTCCATGCTTTCAATCCAGTTTAGTAGACCCACACCTCCTTCTGTTCCAAAGAATTCTTTAGGGTTGCAGGCCCTAAAGGTTTTGTAGTTGCAATCTTGGGTTGGGGTTGGTGCTCCTTTGTTTGTTTGAAGCCCAGCAGCAACTTGGCTAACTATGTTGGGTAATGTTGCAATCACTTGTTCCATGACAAGTTGATCTAACTCGGTGTTTGCTCTTCGTGGAGGCATCGTTCTAGAGCATAATCACACGACGATTTTTAGTCACTCAATCTAATCGGTTTTATCATACTACTCTATGTGTAACGTGTGTAATTCATTCATGGCATTAAATATGACTTAATAGTACGAGATTTAATTAAATAATCAATCATTCACTTGGCACAAAATAATTACCAAAATTGGCTCTTTAAAAGATGCCATATATATTAATAGGGAGTTAATAGTAGCCATACAATCATACATCCTTCAAACCAACATAGGATATTTTAGTTCATAATCAACAAATGAGAAAGACATTAAAACACAAAGTAGATCCACTCCAACCCATCTAGCGCCCAATTCCAATGTAAGCTAGCCCCACTAACATCATCAACACAACCCCTAAAACTAGGCATGTATGCACTAACCTAATTAGTCTTCGGGCTTCTTGAGCCGCCTCTAAGGCTTGCCTTGCGTGATGGTGGTTAAGGTCCGCCATGTCTAAGCACGAACTAACCCTGTAGGTTTGGTAATCTAACATGCCTCTCATGTTATATAGCTCCAGAGACATGTGGTGGAATCTCCTCTTTTCCTCGTCGGTCATCCCGGATGAAGGTATCATCGGGATTCCCGTGAGGGCTCTTACTGGCTCGTTCATCTACCGGGAAGTTTCTCCCATGGTAGGCTGGGGTGGTGCTACGGTTGCTCGTACTGGAATGGCCACCCTCTTTCGGGCAGTTTGTCTAACCCGAGGCCCGGTTGTTCTGGGGTTTGGGTTTTGGTTTGGTTGAGAGGAGGGAATGTCAAAGATCCTTACGGGTCTACGTAGGGGTTCTAAGAACCCTTCAGGCAGCTGGTATTGTGGGGATTGGTTACTATCGGTGGAAGATCTTTGGCTGTTCTCGGTAGGTTCACTTTCGCTTGACATGATCTGCAAGGTTTGAATAGACTTATTTATTAAATTCATAACTTAAATTGTCTATATATGAATGTTATGCTCATGCACACACACAATGATCATGATCTAGAAAGAAAGTAAATAAAATTTTTGTTTCTAAGTATATTTTTATTATAACTAACCTAAGTGCCATATTGTACATAGCTAAATTAGACATAGGTGATCAAGCTTTGTCTAATTGAGGTATAACAATGTGGTACTCAGCTTAATTATATTATCAATACACTTGATGCATTTTAAACAAATTATTTGGAAAAATTATTTTTATAAACCTTTGGTCATAGTTGTTGTTTTCCCCCCATAAGAAAAAAAACATTCTCTATAACCTTAGGCTCTGATACCAAATCTGTCACACCCCGCTAAAGCAGAAACACGAGGTGTCACAGCACAAGATATCATCGCACAAGGTAAATAGATAATAACCATTAGATTAAATTAACAAAATAAGTAGTTCGGATGAAACATAAATAAAAGTTACACAACCGAATAATATTTAAAGGACATTGTCTTGTACGATGCGTAAATAAAATAGATATTGTTTTTATAAAATGTGACGATGAAGATGAAGATGCCACACATCATGTTTGTAAGCATAAGGTACCTAACGGCGGTCACCTGAAAGCACGGGTAAAAGAAAATGGTCAACTACTAGAGTTGGTGAGTTCATAGGTTTTTAATGTATACACACAATATCTTTTAAATGAGAAAAGTTTAAATAATTGATGAAAGTTTTTGGATAAAAATCCAAGTATGAAATAATGATAAAAGATATATTATATTGCTCAATACCTTGCACATGGTAGTAATAGACTATGATGATTATTGCTTGAGCCATTATCCAACCTAGCCGACAACCAATTGCCCATGATAAACCTAACGCCTATATTAAATGACGTTAGTAGTGGTAAAGTACATCTATAGTTCGTCAACCATAAATGGGAGACGTCGGAATCTCCAAATAGCGCTACTTACAAATACCATCGGCTCACTAGCGGAGTTAAGGAATAATGTCCAACGAAAGGGCCTTACAACGATCACCCAAGCACATCAAAGAATAATACCATAAGTGCTCAAAATAATATTTGAAATAAATAAGAAGATAGGCAATAAACTTTTCATGAAATGTATACACATGCTTTCACCCAAAAATAATATGAAATACGGTAAAAAGGGGCTATGATACTCACTCGGTATGCAAAGGTGTTTTCTTGTAAGGATTTCTTGTTCCTACCGAAGCTCCTTTCCTAATATAAAAGGTATATAGATCTATTAGACTTATTTTATTTATTATTTTGTATTATTTATTTGTTGTTAACTTATTTATTTAAATAGTTAAAGGTTGTCTCTATTTTTCCATAAATCATAAGTGTTCACTGAAAATTTCAGTTCTTTGAGTTGAACTTTAAAAATTAAAAACTGCAATTTAGGAGTCATATTAAGGCTTGATATTTTAATATAATCTTAATACATATTTCTAGAAAGTCCAGTAAAAATATAGGAATTTATAATCCATGTTTAGTATTTTTAATAATTAAAAGTGTATAGGATGTCCACTGATCAGTGTCTGGATGACATGTTGTTACTAAAACGTCTGTTTAGGGCTCATACGACCTCCTTTTTACATGATTCAAACTGGGAAATAACCACGACTCAAAGATTAAACTTTAAAAAAAAACTAGACGTATTTTGACCAAAGAATGAGTAAGTTACACGCGTTTAAAGTGTACCCTTCTAAATCTTCTTGATTTCCAGATTCAACATATGGGTCTTTTTAAATATGTTTGAAAGATCAAACGTTCATGAAAATTAGTGAATCCAGGTTTAAATGAAAGGTAATACTTTAAAATAATATTAGCAAAAAGAATCAACTGATTTTGATACCTAGAACTCCAGATATAACAAAAACAAGTGGGGAGTTCTAACATCAGATTCTGCCAGATTTGTGATTCTTTTTGCTTATGGGTCATAACTTTAATATAACATGTTTATATTCATGAATAATCATATTGTATGAGTATAAGCTTTGATAATCCATGTGTTCTTACAACAATGGTAAGATGATACACATTTTATGTGTTCCTTACAACATTTGTTAAGATGAAACACATGCATGATCAAAGTCTTATTTTATTGATTTTTAGTTGATTAAGTTCCATACAACAACGGTAGGATGATGCACATTTCATGTGCTCCTTACAACATTGGTAGGATGTTTATATTTACATGATTATATATATATAAATAAAGGAAATAAGATGAACAACAAAGAAAATAAATAAAAGAAAGAAGAAAGAAGAAGAGAAGAGAGGTTGAAGTGTAGAGATGAGTGTTTTATGATCATCTTACCAACTCTTTTCTTTGATTTAGTGTTTGATCTTCAAAAGATGATCAACACTTGGATGTTCTTGGGAGATTTTTGTTGGTGAAAGAAGAAGAGAGAAAAGAGAAGAGATGGAGTGTGGTGGTAAAGGAAATGATAAGGAGTAGTAGGAGGCTTATATAGAGCATGGGGGAGATCAAGTGGTGGTTCTTGGGAAGAGAAGGAGGCAAGAGAAATTTGAGGGGGGGGGGGGGGGGTAGGGTGGCCGGCCTCATGGGGGGGGGGGGGGTTTCTTTTATTATTATTATTATTTTTAATTAATTAAGTGTAATTTGTTTAAATGAATTTTGTATAATTGTTGATTTTGTTTAAATCTTTTAATTACAAAGTTTTTATTACTTTTATGAGTTTATTTTTATATGTTTTATATTTTAACTTATTTATATTTATTATAATTTATTTAATTATTTTAATTGATATTATTTTTATTATTGTACCTGATTTGTAATTCTTGACTCGTAATAATTCGATTTTTCGAGCTCCGGAAGGTTCTAACCATATAGGCGGGATTTCTACGAAATCTAATATTATTATGGATGTATTTAAGTCATAAATACTATTTTTAGTCACACTAGGCTTAAAATTGGAATTTCTAATGGCTAACCTCGGAAATTTGTTGCCGAATGTCACAAGAACTTTTGGTGAAATCCGATTATTATGAAATCCGATTGTGAGTGCCAAGTTAAATACAAGTGTGGAAATCCGACTGAGTTGCGGATTCCTTCAAATCCGATGGATGTGAATCCGATAGTAGTGGCGGATTCCGTTTGATGTGTCGGATTTCCTACGAAATCTGATAGTTTTGGCTGTTGATTGCATTGTTTAATGCTATGTGTTATATGTGCATACATATGTGAATCCTACATGTTTATGTTTGATTAAATAGATATAAATATATGTTTGATATATATTTATGAGTTGAATACTGATGGTTGGTTGTTGTGTTCTCAGGAACAGACAAGGCTCAGTAAAATTAGATCACTGAGTGGAAAAATCTGTGATAGTATTTATTGAGTTTTTAGTCATGCCATTCGGTTTGACTAACGCACCTGCAGTGTTTATGGATTTGATGAACCGGGTTTGTTGACCGTTTCTGGATAAATCTATGATAGTATTTATTGACAACATACTGGTTTATTCTAAATCCGAGGCCGATTACGAGATTCATTTGAGACAGGTTCTTGAGACGTTAAAGCGGGAGCAATTGTATGCCAAGTACTCAAAATGTGAATTCTAGATGCGGGAAGTTCACTTTCTGGGGCATGTATTTGCAGTGATGGAGTCAAGGTTGATCCGGTGAAGATAGAAGCAGTGATGACCTGGGAGGCTCCGAAGTCGCCTTCAGAGATTAAAAGCTTCTTGGGGTTGGTTGGGTATTACAGGCGATTTATTAAAGATTTTTCTAAGATTGTGAATCCCATGACTAAGTTGACTCGCAAGGAGGTTCCATTTAAATGGAGTGATGAACAGGAAAGAGCTTTCCAGATGTTGAAACGACTCTTGTGCCAGGCTCCTATTGTTGCTTTACCGGATGGGTCAGATGACTTCATAGTTTACTGTGACGCGTCATTGGCAGGGTTGGGTTGTGTGTTAATGCAACGGGATAGAGTTATTGCGTATGCTTCTTTTCAGTTGAAACTTAATGAGAAGAACTATCCAACCCATGATTTAGAACTGGCAGTTGTGGTTTTTGCGTTAAAATTGTGGAGACACTATCTTTATGGTACAAAGTGCGTCATTTGTATGGATCACAAAAACTTGCAGTATGTATTTTCGCAGAAGGAACTTAATATGCGACAGAGGCGATGGCTGGAACTTGTTAAAGATTATGGTTGCAAGATTCACTATCATCCCGGCAAATCCAACGTCGTAGCCGATGCTTTGAGTCGCAAGGGAGTTAGTGAACATATCAAGTTTATGCGAACTGAAATAGTCTCTGACTTGATTGACAGATTAAAGGCAAATCTGTTAGAAGCCTTGAAGGATGAAAACCTAAAGTCTGAGATTATGACTAATAAAAAGAATGACCTGAATGATGATTCTAGAGGATTGAAGGTTTATCAATCTCATGTCTGGGTGCCTTTGCTTGGAGGTCTCCGGAGTTTGATTATGACTAAGGCTCACAAGTCTAGACTATCTGTTCATCCAGGTAGCACAAAAATGTATAACGATTTAAAGGTGTTGTATTGGTGGCCTACAATGAAGACAGATGTGGCACAGTTTGTAGAGTCTTGCCATATTTGTGCACAAGTTAAGGCAGAGCACCAGAAACCCTATGGATCATTGAAACAGTTGCAGATTCCATAGTGGAAGTGGGAGCACATAACGATGGATTTCGTAACTAAACTTCCACTTACGTAAAGAAATAATGATATGATTTGGGTGATCGTTGACAGATTGACCAAGAGTGCTTACTTCTTGGCTACCAGTGAGACGGCATCACTCAGTAAGTTGGCTTAGTTGTATATAGATAAAGTTGTTTCCCGACATAGTATACCGCTTTCAATCGTATCAGATAGAGATTCCAGGTTTGTGTCGAACTTCTGGAACAGTTTACAGCGGGGAGTTGGGTACACGTGTTAATCTGAGTACAGCTTACCACCCTCAGACAGACGGGAAATCTGAGCGAACTATTCAGACACTCGAGGATATGCTGCGGGCATGTGTGTTAGAATATGGAGGTCCTTGGGATTCCCATCTGCCGTTGATTGAATTCGCGTACAACAATTCTTATCATTCGAGTATCGGTATGCGGCCTTATAAGATGCTATTTGTTGAGTATCGGTTAGAGGCGGGTGAGAAACAGTATGTAGGGCCTGATATTGTGATGATCACCACAGATAAAGTGGCTATTGCGCGAGAAAAGTTGAAAGTTCCGAGGGATCGACAAAAGATGTATGCTGATCCACGTCGTAGGTCTGTTGGGTTTGTTGAGGGTGAATTGGTATATCTGAAGGTTTATCCATGGAAGGGGGTTATCCGTTTTGGAAACGGGGAAAGCTGGCACCTCATTACATTGGGCCGTTTCGTGTCCAACGGGTGGTAAATGATCAGACGGTTACTCTCGATCTTCCAGCATAATTGTCAGGTATTTACAATACCTTCAACGTTTGTTACGTGCAGAAATGTACAGTTGAGGTGAGAGTCAGATTCTGCCTCTACATGATCTTAAAGTGGATTCCAGCAAGAGGTTAGTGGAAGAACCCATTGAACTACTAGATCGGAAAGTGACGAAACTGCGTCAGAAACAGATTCCGATGGTTCTAGTTAAGTGGAGACACGGTTTGGGTTTAGACTTGACGTGGGAAACCGAGGCCGACATGAAAGCTCGTTACCCTCATCTATTTGACAGTGAATAGATTCCAAGGACGGAATCCAGTTTAAGGGAGGAAGATTTGTAACATCCTGCAGTTGGGCCTAGTAGAAACGTAGGCTTGGGTATGTTACACGTGAACCATTGTTTGATTATGTTTACTTATTTATTAAATAAGTAATGGATTAACTGTATATATATATATATGTATTTTTAGTTTTATATATATATGTGTGTGTGTGTATATATATGTATATACAGAATTGTGTGTGTGCATGTGTCTAAACCTTTCCTCCTACTTGGTTTATGTATATACGTGGGGTTTTTTATTAAACCTTTCCTCACTTTGAAGCAATTATGTGTGTGTGAACTTTGTTTGCAAACCAAGAGCAAACAAGAAGAGCAAATAATCGAAATTCCGTGATTGTGAATTTGTAATTCAAGCTAAAAGGTTGGTTGATCCTTATTTGATTCCTGTTAATATGCTTGGATTAGTTATTAACATGCTACGGTTTGAGTGGGTTTGATATGAACATCATATGAAATTGCCAAATGAAATGGCGGATTTGGTGTTCTTGGGTGTTGAGGTGTTTTTGATGCATGATTTGATGTTTAAACATGTTTATATGTGTTTTGATGAACTTGTATATGAATTATATGATCTAGAAATGAGAATTATACAAGTTATGAAGTTGCGGATTGTTGGAAGGATGAAGATGGCGGATTCTGATGATGATGATGAAAACCGGGTGTTGAAATCCGAAACTAGTGAAACCCGGTACTTATAATCCGATACTCTTGAATCCGATGGTGGATTCCAAGTATGAAATCCGAAACTTGGGAAACCGACAGTGTTGAATCCGGTACATAGAAATCCAGAACTTTTGGTGAAATCCGATTATTATGAAATCCGATTGTGAGTGCCAAGTTAAACACAAGTGTGGAAATCCGACTGAGTTGCGGATTCCTTCAAATCCGATAGTAGTGGTGGATTTCGATTGATGTGTCGGATTTCCTATGAAATCCGATAGTTTTGGCTGTTGATTGCATTGTTTAATGCTATGTGTTATATTGGCATACATATGTGAATTTTACATGTTTATGTTTGATTAAATGGAAATAAATATATGTTTGATATATATTTATGAGTTGAATACTAATGGTTGGTTGTTGTGTTCTCAGGAACAGACAAGGCTCAGTAAAATTAGATCACTGAGTGGAAAAGCTGAGAACCAGAGTTGAGTGGATGTTTAATCACGGGTGATATTAGTTGTACTGGTTTGGTTGCAACTATTATTGGTTTGATGCATGGTTGATGATTGATTAACTGTTGAATGTTAATTGTTGCATCTGTGATATGTATACATGATGGAAGGGAAGTCGGTTTTCGACTGGGCTTATGGGCTGGGTTCATTTGGTATTAGCTAAGCAGTATTAGGACCTTGGGATGCATTTGTTGCTACTAGAGGATAATACTGTGTGAGAATAGCAAATGGACTATCGGTAAACCTTTGCTTTGGCGGGCATTGGTTGTAGGTTCTTGCAGAACCGCCGGTCTTCCCAGGGTGTTTATTTGTGGTTGTTGATATCATGCGGTTCAGGCTGATATATCTGTTGTGATTGTACTTTCACTTAGCTTTGTGCTAATCCCCACCTCTCACTCTTTTTACAGGTTTTGGTAAGTCGGCGGCTCGGCTGAGAGTGGTTAGCTTGGGGAGTAATCACCTAGGACTCTAATAGATTATTTGTGACGAGCCGTGTTTTGTAATACTGATATTTTAAACAGGATGGATTATGTATTGATGTAAATACTTTTGTTATTTAATTCGCTTCCGCAGTGGTTGTTTAAAATGAAAATTTTTGGGTTGAAAATACGGTGTTACAGGATCAATTCACTAAACCGTTGTCACAAGCTAAGCACGATGCCCACACATGTGCTATTGGGATTAGATTTGCTAATGACTTGGTTTGACTTGTATAGTGGTTATTGTATTTGATATATTTTCTATGTAATTGGGAACATTAAGCAATATTGTATTTTTTAATGTATTGATTATTAAATGGAGATTTAATGATACGCGTGTAGCGAATACTTTCTTTAAATCATTATTGTGTTCCAACTTTGCATGTTTTATCTCTTCCTTGAATGTTTCACATTCTAAATTGTCCATAGTCAGTCATTCTTCATTGGAAGGAAGTATGAACGAAGATCGAGGGAAATGATTGGTCAAAGTGTTCAATGGGGATTGAATACAAGGGATGCAATATTTCGCCTATACTTGAAAAGAGTTTCAAGTGATTGGACGACCCACACCTGATCTTACTTCATGGTACATGTCAACAGTAAATCATGATGATAATATCTTTTATCTTTAGACCGGAGATGCATGTGTTTCACTATTTTGGTTTGCTTTATTCTGACTGCTTTCAAACGTAGTCCGTAACTGGCTATTATAAAGGAGGCTTTTGGGTAAAGTATTGCCAATGTATTGGGGGCAATGTAGTCGAAGGAATTTGTTCCTCTGTTTAGAGAGATATCCCTGGGCCCCTCGATGATTGGGCGCTGACACCAAAAATGCATGGCCATGCCCGAGCTTGCAATGATTGTTAATAAGTTGCAGCTCACCTTTTGGTCACCACCAATCTTGATCGAGAAACATAATAGTGAACGATCGGAGAATGACTTTGTACCATGTCTCGTGTTCACTTGGATATCGCGAACAATAGGATGATTGATCACTTATCTATAGGACCATGTCAAACTCTTTTAGTTTTGACTTGGTACTTGTTAGGGATGACATACCCCGTGTTTAGTTGGGGGCAAGGATGCCTTGCTAGAGGCTGCTCCCTGTCTGTGGTGCCCATAGATACGGTGTGTCATGTGCAAGTGGGAGTTTGTTGGAATCTTCCCACTGACACATGTAGGCCGGCATCACTGCCGATGAAGCACGGGCCTATTAGGTCACACGCCAAGTTTCAATCTCGACAGCCTGCCATAAGAGGAAATGGTCAAAATGGTCAAATTCAATCTGACCTAAGTTTCACGACCGTGAAGGATGCTCCACGGGTCGTGAAGCAGCTCGTGTACACGTGTCCTGTCATGGCCGCATGGTTCGTGAAATCCTAGGGCTTCACGACCCTACACGGCCTGTGAAGGAGGTCGTGAAGGCACGTGCCCCCATGATTCTTTCCCGGCGCGTCATGGTTCGTGGAGGATTAATGGTCGGTCGTGGCGCATTTATCCTTCACGGCCCGTGAGAGCCCGTGAAGAAGTCGTGAAGGCAGAATTCCAAATGACACTTGTGTTTTACTCGACCATTTGAGTTGGTCCAATGCGAGGTAGCCATTTGGTCCGACTCTGGACTCATTTGAATAGAACTAAGGTCTTTAAAAGAGGCATGGTAAGTTCATTACATTCTCTTGTTTAATTTGTGCAAGCATACTACATTGTGAGTTTATAAACTAATGTAAGTGAGCAAGAGCAAGGGTTAAGGGTTGTGCACAATCAAGTCTAAGGGTTGTTCCAGAAGTGTACCATCAAGTGTTGGTGGTTTCTTCGGTTTGCTAGTACAAAGGGATTAAAGGCATTCTTGGTGTGGACTTGCATTAGGACTTGGAGCCACTTGTTTCAAGTTTACATCCCAAATCAATTTTGTTCCAGCCAAGAATCAAGGTCTACGAGGGTATGACTCTATTTCCTTCTTCTCTTTGTTCTTGTTTAGGTTGCATGTAGCTTCTTACTAGTTTTCACCACCATTGGGACTTCATGGGATCGTTTGTGTGTGTTTTTCTTGCTTCCGTTGCGTGCTTTGATCCCCATGGAATCTCAACAACATTCACTTGTGATACTGGTTTCTGTCCCTTCCATTCCATGAGTAGAACCACACTTAGGGTTATTCATTACTCTTGAACCTTTTGTGTTTACCATCCCGGTAGTATAGATAAAACATTAAGGCAATAGGTAGCTTTACCACACTATCCTTTATAACAAACTGTTACTAGTACATCCAACATATCAGTACACCTATTATCAAATCCAAAGTATTTCTATACATACTAAGGCATTCTATATATATTCCCAGGTGTACAACCTTTATAAGTACCCCTCACCCGATTCACAAGATTCCTCATGATTCCATTAAGTTCCAACATGTATCATGTGTTTGTAATAATATGGGCCCTTATATTACTCTAAACACACTATACACATTCAATCTTAACTTTATCACAAAAAGTCCCGATTCACAGGTTTAGGCCATGTTATGAATTATATCACATATAACATATCTGTTCTAAACACATTATGTACTCGCATAAGATTCCAACATGTAATCAATATAATTGCTAGTTTTACTCACCAAGCTGCAAGCCACCAGTTTGATAATTTTCAAAACCATGGTTCAAGTCCAGACTATGCATAACACACATCCAGATCCCTCAAACCGTGGCTTTGATACCAAGTTGTAATGCCCCAAATTAAAATAAATACCATTTTCAATAAAACCACATCTGAACATTCACATCTGAAAGGTTTTCATAAAAGCGGAAGCGTAAACTATTTGAAAATCTGTTGTATCAAAAGATACTCACATATGTACTATCACAAGTTTAAGACTAAAACTTGTCATTTACAAACCGGGCGTTAATTGTTTCTAAAACATTATCAAAATGTAGCCAAACCGGAGCTTTGCCCTTTGTCTTTGCTAAAACCTACAAAACATTTAAATTAATATCTGATAAGCTGCGAGAGCTTAGTGAGTAAACTAGACTACAAATCATATAAACACATGAATATAATCATATTTTGAAAACTGCCAACCACTGGTTCTAGACCCCAGCAAACTGAGCCACCGTACTGCGCTAATTCTGAGCCACTACTCCACAAAGCAGCATGTTTTATAACACATATAACGAATACATAAAAGTATTCCTTGTAATAACACCAGTATGAAAATATGAAATATAGTCTAGAAGACTCACCTTGTAACTGTAATAAACGTAAATTAACGTAAGATTACGCTTCAGGTGTCCTCACATGATCCTACACACATAATATAACAACACGATATCAAGAACACACTTTTCTGATCTGAACTTAAGGCTACACGGGCCGTGTACTTTGTATTCTACACGTCCAACATTCGAATAACATAAAATTTGGATCAAACAATCCTACACGGGCCGTCTACCCTATACACGGGCCGTGTACCCCATATGTTACACGACCATGTGTACCAACATGGCCTAATGACTGCCATATAAATCTACAAGGGCCGTGTACCTTTCATCTGACACTTATACACGGGCCATGTGAGGCTAAACGGGCGTGTTCGTCTCATCCAACTTACAGTTCAGCCGCTGTACAGTCGCTGTTTTCCGGCCAAACCTCCCCAAAACTCATTCAATCCAGTTTTTAACATCTTGAGGATTGTTTCTAACATCCTTAACAATATATAAAAGTTAGAACTCATGTATAACATACTTTGATTCTTAAATTCATCATTTGACCCATTTGAGCTTGAAAACCATAAACCAATCTTACCTCATGTTTATTTGATGGAGATGATGATGATGATAGCTTCTCAACACTGATTTCTTGATCATAACTTGAATATGAAGAACTAAACTATAGTTGTACGTATGAGAGGATGTTTGTTGTGAATATGTAATAGTTTGACATAATGAAGTCAAACACACATATATATATACATATAAGTTTTCTTTAAATACGTAAATAGTCCCTTGACAATTTAAGTTTCATTTCAACGGTTTTGGCTCCTCTACTTTATAATCACATAAATATCATTATAACTCATATAACACTCTGTACACTTCTCGTATAGGATTATTAAAAAATTCTGGATGTTACAGTATTCCGACACGATCGTTGAATCAGCAACTTTGTCTTGTTTTGAGCTCCTCCAGCTTATAGCACCACCATTCAATGGGAACACGAACCGCTTGAAACCGGCAGTCGTCCCTATCGTTTTGGAAGCTAGCATCAGAGTAACCCTTTGCTCTAAGCTCTTCCTCTCCTCCGAATACTAAGAACATCTCTTTAGTACGCCTAAGGTACTTGAGAATGTTCTTTACTGCCCTCTAGTGAGCTTCTCCGGATTTTCCTGATATCTACAAGTCATGCTCAAAGCGCATGAGACATCAGGGCAAGTGCATAACATGGCATACATGATCGATCCCATGGCCGAGGCGTATGGGACTCGCTTCATTATGTCTAACTCCTTTTGGGAGCTAGGGCATTAAGCCTTGCCTAATGTCAATCCATGCATCATGGGGAGATTCCTTTTCGTGGAATCCTCCATCTTAAATCGTCTAATGACTTTATCCACATATGCACTTTGGCTCAAACGAAGGAGCTTTTTAGATCTATCTCTATAGATCTTGATTCCGAGGATGCATCCCGTATTTCCCAAGTCCTTCTTAGAAAAATCTCCAAAGCCAAGTCTTGACACTAAACAAGGTTGGGATGTGATTCCTAATCAGTAGGATGTTTGTTGTGAATATGTAATAGTTTGACATAATGAAGTCAAACACACATATATATATACATATAAGTTTTCTTTAAATACGTAAATAGTCCCTTGACTATTTAATTTTCATTTCAACGGTTTTGGCCCCTCTACTTTATAATCACATAAATATCATTATAACTCATATAACACTCTATACACTTCTCGTATAGGATTATTAACAAATTCTGGATGTTACAGTATTCCGACACGATCGTTGAATCAGCAACTTTGTCTTGTTTTGAGCTCCTCCAGCTTATAGCACCACCATTCAATGGGAACAAGAACCGCTTGAGACCGGAAGTCGTCCCTATCGTTTTGGAAGCTTGCATCAGAGTAACCCTTTGCTCTAAGCTCTTCCTCACCTCCGAATACTAAGAACATCTCTTTAGTACGCCTAAGGTACTAGAGAATGTTCTTTACTACCCTCTACTGAGCTTCTCCGGATTTGCCTGATATCTACAAGTCATGCTCAAAGCGCATGAGACATCAGGGCAAGTGCATAACATGGCATACATGATCGATCCCATGGCCGAGGCGTATGGGACTCGCTTCATTATGTCTAACTCCTTTTGGGAGCTAGGGCATTAAGCCTTGCCTAATGTCAATCCATGCATCATGGGGAGATTCCTTTTCTTGGAATCCTCCATCTTAAATCGTCTAATGACTTTATCCACATATGCACTTTGGCTCAAACGAAGGAGCTTTTTAGATCTATCTCTATAGATCTTGATTCCGAGGATGCATCCCGCATTTCCCAAGTCCTTCTTAGAAAAATCTCCAAAGCCAAGTCTTGACACTACACAAGGTTGGGATGTGATTCCTAATCAGTAGGATGTTTGTTGTGAATATGTAATAGTTTGACATAATGAAGTCAAACACACATATATATACATATAAGTTTTTTTTAAATACGTAAATAGTCCCTTGTCTATTTAAGTTTCATTTCAACGGTTTTGGCTCCTCTACTTTATAATCACATAAATATCATTATAACTCATATAACACTCTGTACACTTCTCGTATAGGATTATTAACAAATTCTGGATGTTACAGTATTCCGACACGATCGTTGAATCAGCAACTTTGTCTTGTTTTGAGCTCCTCCAGCTTATAGCACCACCATTCAATGGGAACACGAACCGCTTGAAACCGGCAGTCGTCCCTATCGTTTTGGAAGCTTGCATCAGAGTAACCCTTTGCTCTAAGCTCTTCCTCTCCTCCGAATACTAAGAACATCTCTTTAGTACGCCTAAGGTACTTGAGAATGTTCTTTACTGCCCTCTAGTGAGCTTCTCCGGATTTTCCTGATATCTACAAGTCATGCTCAAAGCGCATGAGACATCAGGGCAAGTGCATAACATCGCATACATGATCGATCCCATGGCCGAGGCGTATGGGACTCGCTTCATTATGTCTAACTCCTTTTGGGAGCTAGGGCATTAAGCCTTGCCTAATGTCAATCCATGCATCATTGGGAGATTCCTTTTCGTGGAATCCTCCATCTTAAATCGTCTAATGACTTTATCCACATATGCACTTTGGCTCAAACGAAGGAGCTTTTTAGATCTATCTCTATAGATCTTGATTCCGAGGATGCATCCCGTATTTCCCAAGTCCTTCTTAGAAAAATCTCCAAAGCCAAGTCTTGACACTACACAAGGTTGGGATGTGATTCCTAATCAGTAGGATGTTTGTTGTGAATATGTAATAGTTTGACATAATGAAGTCAAACACACATATATATACATATAAGTTTTCTTTAAATACGTAAATAGTCCCTTGACTATTTAATTTTCATTTCAACGGTTTTGGCCCCTCTACTTTATAATCACATAAATATCATTATAACTCATATAACACTCTATACACTTCTCGTATAGGATTATTAACAAATTCTGGATGTTACAGTATTCCGACACGATCGTTGAATCAGCAACTTTGTCTTGTTTTGAGCTCCTCCAGCTTATAGCACCACCATTCAATGGGAACACGAACCGCTTGAGACCGGAAGTCGTCCCTATCGTTTTGGAAGCTTGCATCAGAGTAACCCTTTGCTCTAAGCTCTTCCTCACCTCCGAATACTAAGAACATCTCTTTAGTACGCCTAAGGTACTTGAGAATGTTCTTTACTGCACTCTACTGAGCTTCTCCGGATTTGCCTGATATCTACAAGTCATGCTCAAAGCGCATGAGACATCAGGGCAAGTGCATAACATGGCATACATGATCGATCCCATGGCCGAGGCGTATGGGACTCGCTTCATTATGTCTAACTCCTTTTGGGAGCTAGGGCATTAAGCCTTGCCTAATGTCAATCCATGCATCATGGGGAGATTCCTTTTCTTGGAATCCTCCATCTTAAATCGTCTAATGACTTTATCCCCATATGCACTTTGGCTCAAACGAAGGAGCTTTTTAGATCTATCTCTATAGATCTTGATTCCGAGGATGCATCCCGCATTTCCCAAGTCCTTCTTAGAAAAATCTCCAAAGCCAAGTCTTGACACTACACAAGGTTGGGATGTGATTCCTAATCAGTAGGATGTTTGTTGTGAATATGTAATAGTTTGACATAATGAAGTCAAACACACATATATATACATATAAGTTTTCTTTAAATACGTAAATAGTCCCTTGACTATTTAAGTTTCATTTCAACAGTTTTGGCCCCTCTACTTTATAATCACATAAATACATTATAACTCATATAACACTCTATACACTTCTCGTATAGGATTATTAACAAATTCTGGATGTTACAGTATTCCGACACGATCGTTGAATCAGAAACTGTCTTGTTTTGAGCTCCTCCAGCTTATAGCACCACCATTCAATGGGAACACGAACCGCTTGAGACCGGCAGTCGTCCCTATCATTTTGGAAGCTTGCATCAGAGTAACCCTTTGCTCTAAGCTCTTCCTCACCTCCGAATACTAAGAACATCTCTTTAGTACGCCTAAGGTACTTGAGAATGTTCTTTACTGCCCTCTAGTGAGCTTCTCCGGATTTGCCTGATATCTACAAGTCATGCTCAAAGCGCATGAGACATCAGGGCAAGTGCATAACATGGCATACATGATCGATCCCATGGCCGAGGCGTATGGGACTCGCTTCATTATGTCTAACTCCTTTTGGGAGCTAGGGCATTAAGCCTTGCCTAATGTCAATCCATGCATCATGGGGAGATTCCTTTTCTTGGAATCCTCCATCTTAAATCGTCTAATGACTTTATCCACATATGCACTTTGGCTCAAACGAAGGAGCTTTTTAGATCTATCTCTATAGATCTTGATTCCGAGGATGCATCCCGCATTTCCCAAGTCCTTCTTAGAAAAATCTCCAAAGCCAAGTCTTGACACTACACAAGGTTGGGATGTGATTCCTAATCAGTAGGATGTTTGTTGTGAATATGTAATAGTTTGACATAATGAAGTCAAACACACATATATATACATATAAGTTTTCTTTAAATACGTAAATAGTCCCTTGACTATTTAAGTTTCATTTCAACAGTTTTGGCCCCTCTACTTTATAATCACATAAATACATTATAACTCATATAACACTCTATACACTTCTCGTATAGGATTATTAACAAATTCTGGATGTTACAGTATTCCGACACGATCGTTGAATCAGCAACTTTGTCTTCTTTTGAGCTCCTCCAGCTTATAGCACCACCATTCAATGGGAACACGAACCGCTTGAGACCGGCAGTCGTCCCTATCATTTTGGAAGCTTGCATCAGAGTAACCCTTTGCTCTAAGCTCTTCCTCACCTCCGAATACTAAGAACATCTCTTTAGCACGCCTAAGGTACTTGAGAATGTTCTTTACTGCCCTCTAGTGAGCTTCTCCGGATTTGCCTGATATCTACAAGTCATGCTCAAAGCGCATGAGACATCAGGGCAAGTGCATAACATGGCATACATGATCGATCCCATGGCCGAGGCGTATGGGACTCGCTTCATTATGTCTAACTCCTTTTGGGAGCTAGGGCATTAAGCCTTGCCTAATGTCAATCCATGCATCAGAGGGAGATTCCTTTTCTTGGAATCCTCCATTTTAAATCGTCTAATGACTTTATCCACATATGCACTTTGGCTCAAACGAAGGAGTTTTTTAGATCTATCTCTATAGATCTTGATTCTGAGGATGCATCCCGCATTTCCCAAGTCCTTCTTAGAAAAATCTCCAAAGCCAAGTCTTGACACTACACAAGGTTGGGATGTGATTCCTAATCAGTAGAATGTCATCTACATATAAAACTAGGAAATGATTGAGCTCCTACTAGCCCTGACACATGGTTCATCTTTGTTTTTCAAAAATTCAAACTCTTTGATCTTCTTATCAAAACAAAGATTCCAACTACGAGAGGCTTGCTTTAGTCCATAGATGGACTTCTTAAGCCTACGACCTTGTTATACTCCAGATGTACAAAACCCTCAGGTTACGTCATACACACCTTTTCAGAAAGCTTCCCGTTATGGAAGGTGGTCTTTACATCCATTTTCCATATTTCATAATCATGAAAAGCAGCTATGCAAGGAGGATCCTAATCGACTTCAACATGGCCACCGGTGAAAAGGTTTCATCGTAGTCAACTCCCGGTGTCTGCGTGTAACCTTTAGCCACCAGTAGGGCTTTAAAGGTATGCTAGATGTTATCCATGTTGGGTTTCTTTTTGAAAACGCATTTACACCATACGGGCCGAAACCCGGGTGTTTGATCAACCAGTTCCCAAACCTGGTTATCCGACATGGAATCAATCTTGCTTTCCATTGCTTTAAAGGTATGCTCATTGCCCTCGGATATGAGAAATCCATATCTCTCTAGCTCATGGCGAGTTCTTCCAGATCAACGTGGAATAGATAATGGAAGTGGTACGACACCATTTTGTTGCTCGGTTTCAACCGATGATGGTTGAGTGCTAGTGCTAATATCAAGTCTTTATCAGTTGATCCTTGAATTTCTTCAAGATCTATTTCCAAAAGCCTTGGTACATTGGATATAATTTCCCTTTCAAGGAAAACCGCCCTCTGAGCAACAAAGACTTTTCCTTGGCCATGTTAGACTCCGGGGTCTTCAACATGCCATGCAATTGCATCAAGGACTTATCCATGTTGTGTATATGGTAGTTCACAATGAACGGACCATATGCTTGAGGTAAAGATTGGAGGATAATATCCGTAGCCAAATCTTTCCCCAGAGGAAAGCCCAACCTCTCGAGCTGGTCCACGTATTGCTTCTTGTGAAGCACGTGGGAGCTCACGTTCCCGCCCTCCTGCATCCGGCACCCTATGAAGGCCTTGACGCACTCATAGAGTTATTGCCTCGCTTACTGTTGGAACATTTTCTTGAGCTCAGAGATCATGTAGTACGCACCAACGTCCTCGAATTGCCTTTGCAATTCGGAACTCATGGTCGTCAACATGAGGTAAGTCACCTCATTAGTGTCTTTAAGGCGCTTCTCATAAGCGTCCTTAACGGTCCTCGTAGCGGTGGTAGCAAGAGCCTCCGGAAGAGGATCCTCTAGGACGTACAACTTGCTTTCATGGCGTAAGACAATTCTCAATTGCCTATGCCTATTCATGAAGTTGATTCCAAAGAGTTTCTCCTTTTCCAAAAATGGACGGAGTGACATGTGTGTCGCGGTGTTGCTTGTAGATGCCATCTAAAAGAAGGCAAAGCACACAAAAAGGTTAGTTTGACATATTTTAATCCTTGTTAAATAATTCCCCAATAGTTTAACACTTAAATTTAACAAGTGCTAAGAACCCAACTTAACTTCACTACAGGACGGGTTTATCGCGGATCACTTCGTGAAGGTATTTAGGCCAGTTAACTCTTTACCAATTGCAATCCATAATTACAACTCTTAGGCACTTGCGGGATCCGTCGGTACTCATAGCACCGGTTTGGCATGTTTGATCCCTTCTCACACCGATTTCTCAATAAGCCGCTTTGGTAACTCGGTATAGACACGACAATTACCAAGACGTATTAAATTGGAATTGCAAATCGTCCAACAAGATGCACGATGACGCCCTTAACAATCATTGGCTCGTGCTAAGCTCGACAACGGATAATTTCAAAATGCCACAATCACCTTCCACACAAGTCCACATGGAACAAATCGTGCTAAGCTCGACAATTGCCCCATGCTTCATTAGATTCGGGTGGTGTCATATTTTGGATGGCGAACGTTTTTAAGAAAAACGGGACTTTTGTTTTTCCGGTTTAAAACCTCTTTTCGTTTGGATTAACAAATAAGTGACAAAACGCATTTTTCACCATTTTAACATAAACACTTTATATTCGTTTGTTTTATTATTTTCAAAACATTTTCTAGCATGCGAAGATCCTATAACCACACAAGAAAATAAATAAATAAAACTACACAACCACGCTTACAAAACTGATTTGAGCCAACCTAAGTGTTCCCCGGTAAGCGAACCAAGGAACTAAGTCTACTAAGAACAACAAATCCAAGACTTGGTAGCGTGCTCCCACTCGATCCCGCGCCTCCGGATCCGAGGTAGCCGAGACGTCTCCCAAGACTCCCGATGGTGCCTCCGGTCTTCTCATCAAAATTACATACATAATATAAAGAGAAATGGCATGCAAGCCACACAATCTATTCTAAGCTAATATACAAATTACAAAGAATAAATACTTTGGCAAGCAAGCCACAAATAAATAAGTATTACAAACCGGATTAAATAAATTATTACAAACCAAATGTGGTACAAACCACCAAATGAATGAATAACATACAAAGCAACCAAACAACCACACAAAGGTCTAAGGCTCAAACCGGTGCTCACAAAAACGAATCAACCACAAAGCATGGTGTGCCACACCAAACTATGTATAAAGCAATATCCCAATACATACATATACATGAATTAGGACATTATGGGGCTTATCTATAAGGCTAAAAAGCCTAAAATGATTCTGGAAAAACCAAAATCAGAATGCTAAAATCTATATCTGGTTTTCTTTTTCGAAAGGCCAAAAATAGCCTGTTCATGACGCCTTCACGAGCTACTACTCTTCACGGGACCTCACGGCCCGTGAAGCCAATACGCTCGACAACTCGTGAAACAGTTAAAAACCCTTTCACGACCAACACCCCACGAGACTGGTCGTGTAGCCTTCACGACTCGTGAAGCAAGCTTCACGGCCCGCGAAGGCTCTCTAGATAAAATTTCCAAAATCGAAAATATAGATTTTTAAGCCACAAAGGTGCATGCATCTTACAAGTATGGCTCTGATACCACTGTTGGGATTCCATGGGGATCAAAGCACGCAACGGAGGCAACAAAAACACACACAAAAGATCCCATGAAGTCCCAATGCTGGTGAAACTTGTAAGAAGCTACATACAACCAAAAGAAGAACAAAGGAAGAAGAGATATACCCTTGTAGACCTGCTGGATTCTTGACAAATTCGGATTTGGGATGTAAACTTGAAACAAGTGGCTCCAAGTCCTAATGCAAGTCCACACCAAGCAAGCCTTCAATCCCTTTGTACTAGAAAACCAAGAAGTCATCAACACTTGATGTCGTCTTTCTAGAACAGCCCTTGGATCTTCAAAGTTAGAGCAACAAACACTAAGGTTCACTAACTCTCAAGTATAGAACTCTCTATGTAGTGTTAATTGCACTAACTCTCAAGTCTTCTGGTTACATGAAACACCTTTCAAGTACAAGTATTGCACCCGTATTCAACCAATTTGAATACCAGTTCAACCATTTACTTCAAATTCCTTCGACTACATTGCCCCAATACATTGGCAATACCTTACCCAAAAGCCTCCTATATAATAGCCAGTTACGAACTACGTTTGAAAGCGATCAGAATAAAGCAGACCAAAATAGTGGAAACACATGCATCTCTGGTCTAAGGATAAAAGATATTATCATCCTAATTTACTCTTGACATGTACCATGAAGTAAGAGCAAGTGTGGGTCATCCAATCACTTGAAACTCTTTTCAAGTATAGGCGAAATATTGCGTCCCTTGTATTCAATCCCCATTGAACACTATGACCAATCATTTCACTCGATCTTCGTTCATACTTCCTTCCAATGAAGAATGACCGACCGTGGACAATTTAGAATGTAAAACATTCAAGGAAGTGATAAAACATGCAAAGTTAGAAAACAATAATGATTTAAAAATAGTATTCGCTACACGTGTATCATTAAATCTCCATTTAATAATCAATACATTCAAAAATACAATATTGCTAAATGTTCCCAATTACATAGCAAATATATCAAATACAATAACCAATATACAACTCAAATCAAGTCACTAGCAAATCTAATCCCAATAGCACGTGTGTGGGCATCGTGCTTAGCTTGTGACAATGGTTTAGTGAACGGATCTGCCAAATTGCTATCCATGTGTACTCTGCTGATGACAATGTCTCCATTTTCGACAACGTCCCGTACAAAATGATATTTCCGCGGAATATTCCTCGTGCGTTGGTGAGACCTTGGTTCCTTAGCTAAAGCAACGGCACCCTCGTTGTCACAGAAGATCTCAACAGGGTCGCTGATGCTAGTAACCACTCCCAAATCAAGCAGAAATTTCCTCATCCATACGGCCTCCTTAGCAGCTTCACTAGCTGCAATGTATTCCGACTCTATAGTGGAATCGGCCACGGTGTCTTGCTTGGAGTTCCTATCGCTTTGAAAGCTTGCGTTAGAGTAACCCTTCACTCTAAGCTCTTCCTCACCTCTGTACACTAAGAACATCTCCTTAGTCCTCCGAAGATACTTGAGAATGCTCTTCACCGTCGTCTAATGGGCTTCGCCTGGGTTGTCTTGATATCTACTCGTCATGCTCAAGCCACACGATAGATCAGGCCTTGTACAAAGCATGGCGCACATGATCGAGCCCATAGCCGAAGCATATGGCACCCGTTTCATTACTTCCCGTTCCTCGGGGGAACTAGGGTATTAAGTCTTACTCAATACCAAACCATATGACATAGGAATGAACCCCTTCTTGGAGTCTTCCATCCTAAATCGCTTTAGGACTTTGTCAACGTATGTACTTTGGCTAAGCCCAATTAGCCTCTTGGATCTATCTCTATAGATTTTGATCCCAAGAATGTAAGTCACATCTCCTAGATCCTTCATTAAAAAACAACTGCCTAACCAGGTTTTTACACCTTGAAGGGTCGGGATATCATTCCCAATGAGGAGTATGTCATCGACATACAACACTAGGAATACAACTATGCTCCCACTAGCCTTGACATATACGCATGGCTCATCCTTGCTTTTCGAAAAGCCAAACTCTTTGACTTTCTCATCAAAGCACAAGTTCCAGCTGCGCGATACTTGCTTAAGTCCATAAATGGACTTTTTAAGCTTGTAGACCTTATCCTAATGTTTGGCATGTACAAAACCCTCGGGTTGGGTCATATAGACTTCCTCTCTAAGTGTTCTATTAAGGAACGCGGTTTTTACATCCATTTGCCAAATCTCATAATCATGAAATGCGGCAATTGCCATGAGTATCCGGATAGACTTCAACATAGCCACCAGGGAAAAGGTTTCATCATAGTCTACACCATGAGTTTGCGTGAAACCCTTAGCCACCAGTTGGGCTTTGAAGGTGTTTACCTTTCCATCTATGCCGTTCTTTTTCTTAAAGACCCATTTTCACCCTACGGGTCTACACCCGGGTACCGGATCTACCAAATCCCAGACTTGGTTATCCGACATAGATTGCATCTCGGACTCCATCGCCTCTTTCCACCTAGCGGACAAAGGGCCCACCACGGCGTCCCGATAAGATGATGGTTCATCATGATCCACCACGAGGTCGAAGCCTCATACATGTGAAACCCATATCTCTTTGGCTCATTGCGACTCCTATCAGATCTCCATAGAGGTAAAGGATCCATGTCAGGTTCTCCAGCAGTGCCGTGTTCTTCCACTAGCGTCTTTAGATAGCATCTCCCTTTCTAGGAAGAAGGCCCTCCGAGCAACAAATACCTTGTTCTCGGAAGGTTTGTAAAACAAATATCCCATAGACCCGGCAGGATATCCAATGAACAAACACCTCTCGGCTCGAGGTTCCAATTTGTCCTCCACCTCACATCTCATGTAGGCAGGACAACCCCAAACCTTTAGATATGATAGCGATGGAACCTTTCCATGCCACATCTCAAAGGGTGTTTTCTTGACCTTCTTAGTTAGTACAAGGTTAAGGATTCTAACGGCCATTCCAATGCATAGCCCCAAAAGCTAATTGGTACATCCGCTTGACTCATCATACACCGGACCATATCCAACAATGTTCGGTTCCTCCTCTCGGTGAAACCATTTAATTGTGGTGTCCTCGGAGGTGTCAATTGCGAAACAATTCCACAATCATTTAGATGGTCACAGAATTCCGAACTTAGATACTCACCACCTCGATCCGATCTGAGCATCTTAATTCGTTTACCCAATTGGTTCTCAACTTCATTTTTGAAAGTCTTGAAAACCTCAAAGGTTTTCGACTTTTGTCTCAACAAGTAGACATACCCATACGTACTAAAATCATCGATGAAGGTTACGAAATATCTTGAGATATCCCTAGTGGCATGCTTGAACGGACCACACACATCCGTGTGAATGATATTCAACAAGTCTTGGCCCCTCTCACAAACGCTGGTGAAGGGTGTTTTGGTCATTTTGCCCAATAAGCAAGATTCACACACATCATCTGACCCATGGTCAAATAATTCCAAGATCCCATCCACTTGGAGCTTGGCGATGCGTTTCTTGTTTATGTGGCCTAAACGACCATGCCATAAAGATAACTTATCCAAATCACATTTGGATTTTGAACCAACATTCATGATTGATCTATTACTTTGCAAGCATACACTTGTTTCATTTATGCCACGACATGGATGTGATTTAAAATAAAATACATCATTCTTAAAGCAAGATATAATTCCATTAGAGAAATTAAAATAAAATCCATCGTCAACCAAAGCATAAAATGCAATAATGTTTCTTGCCACACAGGGCAAATAAGATACATTAAGTAAAGAAATAGATAAGCTAGATTGAAAGGCGAGGTCCACGCTCCCAATCTTCTCAACTGGGACAACCGTCATGTTTCCCATGATGAGATCCAGCTCCCCATCAACCAAGTCCCTACTTCTTCTTAGTACCTGCACATTATTAACTATGTGAGTACCACACCCGGTGTCCAAGACCCCAACGTTAGAAGTAGAAGTGTTGTGGAGTTCAATCATGTACGTATCGGAGGTGCCTTGTCCCTTGGCGTGAAGCCTCTTGAGCTCCTCCGTATACTTGGGGCAGCTACGCTGCTAGTGTCCCTTCTCCCTATAGAAGAAGCAGGTAGCCTCTTCCGGTGAGGGGGATAAGGAGCGGGTTCCTTCCCTTTCGGCTCTGGGGCCGGGAGAGGTTTAGGCTTAGGTGTTGCCACCTTTTCCTTTCCTTTTCCCTTGCCCTTAGAGCTTGAAGCAGGCCGCTTCCTCTTAGCACCACCCACATGGATGGCTTGGATGGGAGTAGAGGTTGATGGCTTTTCCTTGGCCATGTTAGACTCCGGGGTCTTTAACATGCCATGCAATTCCATCAAGGACTTGTCGATGTTGTGCATATGGTAGTTCATAATGAACGGCCATATGCTTGAGGCAAAGATTGGAGGATAATATCCGTAGCCAAATGTTTCCTTATAGGAAAGCCCAACCTCTCGAGCTAGTCCACATATTGCTTCATGCGAAGCACGTGGGAGCTCACGTTCCCGCCCTCCTGCATCCGCCACCCTATGAAGGCCTTGACACACTCATAGAGTTCTTGCCTCGCTTACTGTTGGAAGATTTCCTTAAGCTGGGAGATCATGTAGTACGCACCAACGTCCTCGAATTGTCTTTGCAATTCGGAACTCATGGTCGTCAACATGAGGTAAGTCACCTCATTAGTGTCTTTATGGCGCTTCTCATAAGCGTCCTTAACGGCCCTCGTAGCGGTGGTAGCAGGAGCCTCCGGAAGAGGATCCTCTAGGACGTACAACTTGCTTTCATGGCGTAAGACAATTCTCAATTGCCTATGCCAATTCATGAAGTTGATTCCTATGAGTTTCTCTTTTTCCAAAAATGGACGAAGTGACATGTGTGTCACAGTCTTGCTTGTAGAAGCCATCTAAAAGAAGGCAAAGCACACAAAAAGGTTAGTTTGACATATTTTAATCCTTGTTAAATAATTCCCCAATAGTTTAACACTTAAATTTAACAAGGGCTAAGAACCCAACATAACTTCACTACATGACGGGTTTATCGCGGATCACTTCGTAAAGGTATTTAGGCCGGTAAACTCTTTACCAATTGCAATCCGTGATTACAACTCTTAGGCACTTGCGGGATCCATCGGTACTCATAGCACCGGTTTGGCATGTTTGATCCCTTCCCACACCGATTTCTCAATAAGCCGCTTTGGTAACTCGGTATAGGCACGTCAATTACCAAGGCGCATTCAAATCGTCCAACAAGATGCACGATGACGCCCTTAACAACTAAGCTCGACAACGGATAATTTCAAGATGCGACAATCACCTTCCACACAAGTCCACATGGAACAAATCGTGCTAAGCTTGACAATTGCACCATGCTTCATTAGATTCGGGTGGTGTCATCTTTTGGATGGCGAACGTTTTTAAGAAAAACGGGACTTTTGTTTTTCTAGTTTAAAACCTCTATTCGTTTTGATTAACAAATAAGTGACAAAACACATTTTTCACCATTTGAACATAAACACTTTATATTTATTTGTTTTATTATTTTCAAAACATTTTCTAGTATGCGAATATCCTATAACCACACAAGAAAATAAATAAATAAAACTACACAACCACGCATACAAAACCGATTTGAGCTAACCTAAGTGTTCCCCGGTAAGCCAACCAAGGAACTAAGTCTACTAAGGACAACAAATCCAAGAATTGGTAGCGTGCTCCCACTAGATCCCGCGCCTCCGGATCCGAGGTAGCCGAGACGTCACCCAAGACTCCCAATGGTGCCTCGGGTCTTCTCTTCAAAATTACATACATAATATAAAGAGAAATGGCATGCAAGCCACACAATCTATTCTAAGCTAATATACAAATTACAAAAAATAAATACTTTGGCAAGCAAGCCACAAATAAATAAGTATTACAAACCAGATTAAATAAATTATTACAAACCAAATGTAGTACAAACCACCAAATGAATGAATAACATACAAAGTGACCAAACAACTACACAAAGGTCTAAGGCTCAAACCGGTGCTCAGAAAACGAATCAACCACAAAGCATGGTGTGCCACACCAAACCATGCACAAAGCAATATCCCAATTAAGTTAATTCAAAAACTAAAGGCACAAGAATAAACCTTTTACATATACATTAGGATTCCAAACACTTTGAAATCCATATTCATATATACACAATATACATGTATGCATGTGTGCATTTTATGCCAAAACCACCCAATACATACATATACATAAATTAGGACATTATGGGGCTTATCTATAAGGCTAAAAAGCCTAAAATTATTCTGGAAAAACCAAAATCGGAATGCTAAAACCCATATCTAGTTTTCTTTTTCAAATGGCCAAAAATAGCCTGTTCATGACGCCTTCATGAGCTACTTCTCTTCACGGGACCTCCTCACGGCCCGTGAAGTCAGTACACTTCACGACTCGTGAAAGAGTTAATAAACCTTTCAAGACCAACACCCCACGAGACTGGTCGTGTAGCCTTCATGACTCGTGAAAGCAAGCTTCACAGCCCGTGAAGGCTCTTTGGACAGAATGTCCAACATCAAAAATATGGATTTTTAAGCCACAAATGTGCATGCATCTTACAAGTATGGCTCTGATACCTCTGTGGGGATTCTATGGGGATCAAAGCACGCAACGGAAGCAACAAAAACACACACAAAAGATCCCATGAAGTCCCAATGGTGGTGAAACTTGTAAAAGGCTACATGCAACCAAAAGAAGAACAAAGGAAGAAGAGATATACCCTTGTAGACCTGCTGGATTCTTGAAAAATTCGGATTTGGGATGTAAACTTGAAACAAGTGGCTCCAAGTCCTAATGCAAGTCCACACCAAGCAAGCCTTCAATCCCTTTGTACTAGCAAACCAAGAAGTCACCAACACTTGATGTCGTCTTTCTAGAACAGCCCTTGGATCTTCAAAGTTAGAGCAACAAACACTAAGGTTCACTAACTCTCAATTATAGAACTCTCTATGTAGTGTTAATTGCACAAATGACCAAGAGTAGCTTCAATGAAAGGAGGAGAGCATATATAGAGGTGCAAGACCTCCAGATCTGCTCATGAGTCGTGCATTTGGCTTGTGGTTATTGGACCAAAAGCTGGTCCAATGAAAACACAAGTGTCACATGAACTTCTGCCTTCACGACATCTTCACGGGCTCTCACGGGCCGTGAAGGATAAATGTGCCATGACCAGCCATTCATCCTTTCCTCTTATAGCAGACTGTCGAGATTGAAACTTGGCGTGTGACCCAATAGGCCCGCGCTTCATCGGTAGTGATACTAGCCTACATGTGTCAATGGGCAGATTCCAACAACTTGTGACTATAAATCCATGAAGTAAACTCGGGTAACACCTTTCAAGTACAAGTGTTGCATCCTTATTCAACCAATTTGAATACCAATTCAACCATTTACTTCAATCTTATTTCATTCTTCCTTCCATTAAAGAATGACTGATTGGAGAAATTTTAGAATGATAAACATTCAAGGAAGTGTATAAACATGCTAGATGGAATGGAGTATAGACAATATGAGTGTAACCGCAACACGCGTATATATAAATCTCCATTCATATATCAAAACAAACATAAGTTACAATACCGTTGTAATGTTCCCAAACTACAAATACATACCAAACAAACCAAATACAAATACCATTTGCAGTACAACCACATGTGAAAGGTTTTCATAAAAGCGGAAGCGTAAACTATTTGAAAATCCGTTGTATCAAAAGATACTCACATATGTACTATCACAAGTTTAAGACTAATAGTTGTCATTTACAAACCGGGCGTTAATTGTTTCTAAAACATTATCAAAATGTAGCCAAATCGGAGCTTTGCCCTTTATCGTTGCTAAAACCTGCAAAACATTTACAATAATATCTGATAAGATGCGAGAGCTTAGTGAGTAAACTAGACTACAAAACATATAAACACATGAATATAATCACATTCTGAAAACTGCCAACCACTGGTTCTAGACCTAGGGTAGCAAACTGAGCCACCGTACTGCGCTAATTCTGAGCCACTACTCCACAAAGCAGCATGCTTTATAACACATATAACGAATACATAAAAGTATTCCTTGTAATAACACCAGTATGAAAATATGAAATATAGTCTAGAAGACTCACCTTGTAACTGTAATAAACGTAAATTAACGTAAGATTACGCTTCAGGTGTCCTCACATGATCCTACACACATAATATAACAACACGATATCAAGAACACACTTTTCTGATCTGAACTTTAGGCTACACGGGCCGTGTACTTTGTATTCTACACGCCCAACATTCGAATAACATAAATATTGGATCAAACAATCCTACACGGGCCGTCTACCCTATACACGGGCCGTGTACCTCATATGTTACACGACCATGTGTACCAACATGGCCTAATGACTGCCATATAACTCTACAAGGGCCGTGTACCTTTCATCTGACACTTATACAAGGGCCATGTGAGGCTAAACGGGCGTGTTCGTCTCATCCAACTTACAATTCAGCCGCTGTACAGTCGCTGTTTTCCGGCCAAACCTCCCCAAAACTCATTCAATCCAGTTTTTAACATCTTGAGGATGGTTTCTAACATCCTTAACAATATATAAAAGTTAGAACTCATGTATAACATACTTTGATTCTTAAATTCATCATTTGACCCATTTGAAGCTTGAAAACCATAAACAAATCTTACCTCATGTTTCTTTGATGATGATGATGATGATAGCTTCTCAACACTGATTTCTTGATCATAACTTGAATATGAAGAACTAAACTATAGTTGTACATATGAGAGTATGTTTGCTGTGAATATTTGATAGTTTGACATATAAAAGGCTCCTCTAGTTTATAATCACATAAATACCATTATCACTCATATAACACTCTGTACACTTCTCGTATATGATTATTAACAAATTCTGGATGTTACAACTCTTCCCCACTTGAAATGATTTCGTCCCCGAAATCAACTGCTGAAGAGTTCTAGATAATTACTCATCATTTTCTGTTCAGGCCCTCCTGTGTAATCTGACTCTCTTTGGACCTTACCGAGTACAATCGTTTATTACGTAAGATCTTAACCTTTAATTCCAATATTGCCATACACTGTTCCATATAACATATTTGATCATCAATATTAACATTTACAACGATATAGTTGAAGATTCATCTGCTAAACACTTTATGAGATATAATACATGGAAGGTGTCATAAATCTGTGACAGCTCTTCTGGCGATTCTGAGTTTATAAGCAATCTTTCTTCACATATGCATAAATTCTGAATAGTTTATTAATTCTCGGACTTAGTTTTCTCTTTCTTTTGAATCTAATCACATTCTCCCATGCTAACACATTTAATAATACGTATTCCCCCACCTGAAACCCAAGTGGCGATCTTTGGTTATCGGTGTAACTCTTTTGTCTACTCTGGGCGCCGGGCAACTAATAATCTGTTCCATTTCTACTGAATCTGTTTTATCGTTTACTGTGCCACTTTTGAGCCACCTCAATACACTGGAGTTCAGCACTTATATCATACAATATTTCATACATTGGTGTCCTGATGCTGGACTGGTATACTATGATGAGACACAATCTCTTTCACATACACATCTGTTAAACATTCTGAGTTATAAGTCTCTCTAATGGAGACAAAATACACACTTTATATTAACCTGCCTACAATCACCCATATCACATTATAACCTCGTAAGGTTTTGGGTAATTTGGTATTTAGGTCCATAATAATATTTTCTCATTTCCAAACTGATATCTCCACATATAATGACTTCTCATATGGTTTTCGACATTTAGCTCTCACTTGTACACATTTAAAGACATTTCTCCACTTATGTGATTACATCTTGTTTCACACCCGGCCACCACTAATCTTCCTCAGGTCTTTATACATTTTGGTAGCCCCTGGGCTGAATAGAGAAATCTAAACTTGTGAGCTTCATTTAGGTGTGCCTGACACGCATTTCATGCCTTGATAACCATATACAATCATCGGATCAAAACATCACATCTATTTTTGACAAGATTAATTACTTGCTCTTTATTCTTTTCACTTTTGACCACTTTTGACTGAGTTGTTCGTATCACATTAATTAAGGACATTGTAAATATCATTTTAATGACTAATCTGTCATAAGTACTATTTCTGACTTTTTTGTTCAAAACATCAGCTATAACTTTATCCTTACCAGAATAATATAATATTCTAGTCATAATCTTTCAGTAGCTCAAATCAACGTTTTTGTCTCATAATAAGGTTCTCTGATTCGCAAAATATTTCAAACTGTTATGATTAGTGTAAAAGGATACACTTCCCAACTTATTGTACAAAACATCACAAAATACTTTCACTTTTTCAATCTCTTCTGGCAGCGCAAGAACTAGCGCTTCGCATATTTTCCATTGCTAATCCCATAAGACTACTGATCACTATCGGGTTTGTTTAGTGACTCCCACTTTATCACCGCCTCTATTTCATAGAATCTGCCTCAATACCATATTTGCTACTAATTGACTTGAAAATTACACTTCTTGTATCTTGAAATTCACATTTGGAAAAACATAACATATAATTATTCTCTATTTTGTATCCTTCTCACGGATGTTTCTCATAATCTGTTGGACTTCGTGAATAAATATGAATATCATTTATGAACACCATCACTGACTTATTTAGCATTGGCCTAAACACCCTATTCATTTGATACAAAAACATTGTTGGTGCATTGGTAAGGCCAAAAGGCATTACAACAAACTCAAAATGCCCATAACAAGTTCTGAACATGGTTTAATGAATGCCATCCATTCTGATCTTAAGCTGATGATAATTCGACCTCAAGTCGATTTTGAAAACCACGTTACCCCGTTATAATTGATCAAATAGTTCACATATTCTGTTCAAACTATTCTTGATGGTTACTATATTAAGCTCATAATAATTAATACACATAGAGAAAGTATCCTCCTTTTTCACACATACAATAGAAGCACCCCACAGAGAACTATTGGGTCTAATAAACCCCTTGTCTAGCAGTTCATGGAGTTGTTTCCTTTATTCTTGCATCTCTGGAGGAGTAAGTCTGTATGAAGATCTCATAATCGGTGGAGTTCCAATCACTAATTCGGTTTTGTATTCAACCTGTCTGTGTGGCTGTACCCCCGGTAATTCTTCGGAAAACACGTCAAGATACTCACATACTATTTTAACATCTTTTAAACTCATCTGCTCTTTTTTAATTTAATATCTATAACATAAGATGGGAAAACAATGTATCCATGCTGAAGTTACTTCCTAGCTTTTGAAACTCAACACACATATAACTTTCCTGGGACATTAGCACATATAATTAGTTCTTCCCCACTTGGGATATGAACTCATATCACTTCTGTTCAGATAATATCGTAGCCTAGTTACAATATAACCAGTCCATCCCAACCATTATTTGAAATCCTCTCATATTCATAAGTATAAATTCAATAAGGAATCTAATAATATCCATTTCTATCACATTCTACTTATACACTTCTATCGAGATTTCTATGACCATACTTACATCTGTTTTAGATTTCTCAGTCGTAATCTGGAAAACTCTAACTCATGCGACCGAATTTTGATATTTTAAACATGTTGGTGAACCAAACCTACATTTCCCATATCACATCTCTTGCTTGCTGAACAAATAGGTTAGGTCTTTTGCTTCACCTTCTTTTCTCGAACATCCATTATAGTCTTTTTAAACACCAGTGCAACGTTTTCTATTGGTTCCCTCCTCTTTTCCAAGTCTCTACTTCCAATTTTTCTAGTTCTAGCTACATCCATCATGTATTTCACGTTTGAATTTTTACAAGCATGTATAAATTCTCATATGCTATGCTGAAACATCATCATATACCTGTACATTTTCATCTTTTTCACTTACAACATAATCTGAACAAAACATTTGTTTTTCTCAAACTCCACATTAATTTCTAGAATTATCTCTATTGTTTGTTCTACTTGTGGAATCCACACATAATTCTGTCTATCTCTGACTGTGGCAAAAACTGCGCATTTATAATGTCTTTAAACCCCTTCCACATCATGCTCTCAATTTGTTAATAATTCTTCTGTTTTTCTTCATATCCCACCAATCTTTCGTTGTAATTCTCATCTAATCTATCACATATTTCACTTTATTCTCATGTGCATATACGTACACATATGAAATGCACTCTCAATCTTTGAAATCCACTTAAGACTAACAGTCGCTCCGCTGATCTGTAGTATACTGATGGTTGACACGCGAAAAATCCTTGAACGTAAAACCTTTGATACTTCATAAATAATAACTTAGGGTTGAGAATTAACCCTTTCACCTTTATAAATAACTTTGTTATTAACTCTTATCTGATCACTTCTTTGTTCTGTTCTTTCATCTGTTCCACAATTTATATAATGTTACATGACATATACTCTACTCCTCACTTTATTAAGTTTTCCTGTACCGAATTTCCCAAGTATAGAATTTGATACTCAACGATTTAAATCTGGGGCTCAAACACCCCCGTCATGCTATATATCCTTATAAGGATACATTCACTTATGATACTGGTTTCTGTCCCTTCGATTCCATGAGTAGAACCACACTTAGGGTTATTCATTACTCTTGAACCTCCTGTGTTTACCATCCCGGTAGTATAGATAAAACATTAAGGCAATAGGTAGCTTTACCACACTATCCTTTATAACAAACTGTTACTAGTACATCTAACATATCAGTACACCTATTATCATATCCAAAGTATTTCTATACATACTAAGGCATTCTATATATATTCTCAGGTGTACAACCTTTACAAGTATGACATCCGTCACCAAAGCAGGTTGGTTGACTTGACCTATAACCGCCGTTAGTCATTTAACATTATCTATGTGCTCGTGTGATACCTAAGGTTTAGTAGAAGCTAGAATAGGGTGTCATAAAAGTCTAAAGTCTTCAAATAAGATGGTAGAGCTAGCAAATGGGGGAAACCTACGGCTCTATGACAATAGAACATTTAACCGATTCCTAGTGTACAATTGCATCGAACAAACGTCTCTAGCACGAGTATGGGTGAATTAAGATCTCAACTAAATAACACTAATACTAATAATATATGAGTAATAGTTGATATTAGATGGCAAGTTTAAAAACCACTCAAAGTTGTAACCTTATATGAGTCAATATAACACATAAATGGTTAAACACACCTACAAGAAATGAATATCTACAATACCATGAACTTATAATAACTAAAAATATATATATAATAATAATAATATACAAATTGGCCAAGAGGAGGAGTAATGAGACCAAATCTCATTCATTTGGCAACTACATCAACTATACAAGGCAACCATTACCTAGCCATCCTTTTATATACCAAGTTACCTTCAATTTGAATTCTTTCCAAAGCACACTCCATCATCTTCCTCTCTCCCTTGTGCTGGCCGAATTCCCCTTCCTCCATAGCCAAGGAGGTTTCAAGTTTCTAACACCCTTGTGTTCAAGTAGGTTGTGTTCTCCAATCAAGTATTCCGGTAAGTATCACGTTCTTTGAGTTCATGGTTCCCCTCTCTCCATTGATTGAGTAAAGAATCTGAATTTTTCTTCTTGTGTTTTCGTCATAAATTCGTGTTGTGATAGATAAGGCATTCAAAGATTCGATTCCTCACAAGACGGCCAAACTGGTAAACTCTTTCTTCTATTTATCTTTTGCACCATCTTTCTTCCTTTTTGGTCCTAAAGAAATCTTAATGGTTGGGTAATTACATGAACCAAAACCACCCTAATGACACATGAAAATAATGAATATGACAAGTTTTAATCGAATACGAAAACATAGAATAAATTGTTTTGGCTAAAAGAGTCCAAATCCTAGACCTGTAATCTGGACAGAAACTTGAGTGAACTTCTAGAGTTCATATCTCGGCCAAAATAAAATTAAATAAATCGATTTTTGATTCTAGAATCAAGTACTCTGAGTCTATTTTCATCTACAACTGGTTTCATACAAAACTAAGTGATTTGGTCACTCAAATAACCAAAACCGTTTAGTTACGTAAATCTGTGTTTTCTGGCAGTTTAATCTACCAACTTTGAAATTCCTAAAACCTATTCTAAACATCACGAAAATTCTTCAAAATGAATCTGTGACATATTTCATGAGTTTTAAAAGTCCTGTAAATTATTTAGAATTTATTAAGTTTATTTACTATTTTAATTAATTAAAAACATTTTTGTGGTTGAATCTGGAAAACTTAGGGTTTTCTATAATAGACTTTGAATTATCATAATTAATCATAGGTCTCGAATTAGAGGCCAAAACTTAATATTAATAAACTTTGGATTTTTTTTAAAACCATGTAGAAAATATTAGGTTTTATTAGTGTAATACCCGCAAACCTGGGCTAGAAGATTAGAGGGTTTGTGGTATGTGTTTATTTGTTTTAAATGTGATTATTTGGTTTATTTAATTAAATAAAAGTGTATGTATGTATGTATGTATACGATATGTATATAAATGTATATGTATGCATGTGTATATATATATATATTATTAACACCTCATGCTTTGGTAAAATAAAGAAGCATGTAGACGTGTATTATGTATATGGTAAAATGAAAGTTTATGTGCTCATTACTATCAAAGAAAAGAAAAGTGTAAAAGAAAGAAGAAACAATCGGATTTTGAAGATTGTGTATTTAAATTCAAGAAAAGGTTAGAATTATATGCTTGGTATGTTAAGTGTTAGTTTGATAAGATTTATGTTGAATAACATGAATTTATGTGGAACACCATGATCGGTTTTAAAGAAACATGATTTTATGCGTTTTTGTTGTTCTTGTGGTTTATCAACTTGTGATAGGTTACGATTCATGAATATGTGTTTTAATATGTTTAAACATGTTTCTGGTATGTTTTGATGAATGTGATGAGTTCTGGGTATAACCATTGTTGATGATATGAAGTTGTTGGATTCTATGTCGGGGAAGAAAGTGAAATCCGTTTGTGTGAAAACAGATACTTAGAAATCCGATTCATGTAGAATCCGATACTTTGAGCATGGAAGCCTAAATCCAACACTCTTCAATCCGATACCCAGAATCCGAAATTCCTTAATTCCGTATACCCCAAAATCCAACATTTGTAGATCCGATACTTATGAAATCAGGAACCCAAAACCGACAGTTTGGAAATCCGATTGATTGAATCCGAGACATGGAAACCGATACCCCAAATCCGAAGCCCAAATTCGATAATCCATAAATCCGGGAGTTTGAAATCCGGAACTCCCAAATCCGATGGTTTGAGAATCCGACATTTTGTAATTTGATTTGTAAATTAATTGTTGTTTGTTCTATTTTATGAATGAATGAATTATAAATATATGTGGACAGATATAATTATATATTGGAGACTGATTCTTTTGTTGTTGTGTTTTCAGGAAATCAAAAGACTCAATGATATTAGATATCTTAGTTCATGCTGATATTGAGGTGAGTGGACGTTAATCGCGGATGGTAAAGATTTCGGTTAATGTTATTGATGTGATGCATGATTGTGGTTGGAAGATTGATTGATTGAACTCTTGATTCTGATTATTGATTGTTGATATCTGCTGCATTACTATTTGGTCAATACGCGCTCTTTGGATGATACTGAGTTGCGTTTGAGAAATCAGCTATACGTGGAATTGGATTGGGCTCGTTCACTGGTTGGTTAAACAGTGTTAGTCTTACTGGTGCATATGTTGCATTAGAGGGGGATTTTTACTATGCCAATTCGGTGGAGAGCTATCGGTAAACCGTTGCTTTGGCCGGCATTGTTTGTAGGTTCTGCGCCGAACCGCCGGTCTTCTTGGATATGTGATTACATGCTTTGATATTCACTGTTGATGTTTGCTTTTGGTGTTTAGCCTCTATTCACTTAGCTTTGTGCTAATTCCCCTCAGATGATGTTTTGCACAGGTGAAGGCAGAACATCAGAAGCCTTACAGATCCTTGAAACAGTTAGAGATTCCTGAGTGGAAATGGGAACATATAACGATCGATTTTCTGACAAAACTTCCGCAAACTCAGAAGAATCATGATATGATATGGGTGATCGTGGATCGACTAACGTAGAGTGCTCACTTTCAAGCTACATGTGAGACGGTTTCTCTGAGTAAGTTGGCTCAACTGTACATTGATGAGATTGTTGCGAGGCATGGTATACCGTCGTCTATTGTGTCTGACAGAGACTCCAGGTTTGCTTCTAACTTTTGGAGGAGTTTACAGAGAGAATTGGGGACGAGAATTAATTTGAGTACTGCTCATCATCCCCAGACTGACGTTCAGACTGAACGAACCATACAGACACTCGAATATATGTTACGTGCCTGTGTAATTGAGTATGGTGAATCTTGGGATTCACACCCGCCATTGATAGAGTTTGCATATAACAATTCTTACCACTCCAGTATTGGGATGCCTCCGTATGAAATGTTGTACGGTCGTCGCTGCCGTACTCTGACGTGTTGGTTAGAGGCTAGTGAGAAACAGTTTGCAGGGCCCGATGAAGAATCAAAGATTACCCATTTTGTTGGGGCTTTGCATCCGGATCTCCGTAGCGCCATCAGCTGGGCTACCACCCTATCCCAGGCCTTCACTTTAGCCAAATCGGCTGAAGGTGATATTATTGCAAGGAATAGGTTGTGTAGGAAGAGGATTTCCCAACAAAAATCCAGGTTTGAACATTATAACACACAGCATAAGCAGGGAGGGCAGAGCAGTGGTACACGGCAAGGAGAACAGAGTAGGAGACCTACCTCGGGTGGGTCTACTCAACTGGCACCATGGTGTAGTAGGTGCAAATCTTATCATAATGGGCATTGTACGCCCCAGATGATGAGATGTGTGAAGTGTGGCCAGTATGTCCATGATCTGAAGAATTACAGACTACCGAGGAGTGTCTGTTGGAACTGTCAGAAATAGGAGCATAGGGTTGGTGACTGCCCGTGAAGTAAGAAGTCAGGGTCAGGGTCAGGAGGAGGAGCGGCTGGAGGATCGTCTTCAGCGGGTCAAAAAAGAAAGAACCCACCCACTACTGAGGGTCGGGCGTTCAAAATGATAATAGATGATGCCACCACCAGAGATGATGTTATCACGTGTATGTTTCTGATATACTCTACTTCTACTAGAGTATTGTTTGATTCTAGAACTAACCGCTCCTTTGTTTATGTGGAATTCTGTGATAAGATAAATGTAGCTATTATTAAACTTGCTACTGCTTTAGAGATAGAAGTAGCTGATGGCATGATGGTTCCGGTCACGACTGCTGTGGCTGGAGCTAAAATTGATATAGATGGTGTGTGCTTTTCTGTTTATTTTCTTGTTATGCCATTATCTGGGTTCGATATGGTGCTCCGGATGGATTGGCTGAGTCTGAATCAAGCCAGTATCAAGTTCCACAAGAAGTTGATCTCTTTCCCATTGGCGGATGGTACACGAGTATTAGCAAGGGGTGAGAAAGCTGGGTCTGTGATCCGAATTATTTCGTGTTTGAAACCTAAGAAAGAATTGTATAGAGGATGTGAATCTTACTTGGCGTATGTCATTGACGAAAAGAAAGTAAAGAAAGTGATGAAAGATATTCGGCTGGTAACGGAATACCCGGACGTGTTTCCTGAGGAATTGCAAGGGTTGCCTCTAGTTCGTGAGGTAGAGTTCAAGATAGATTTAATTCCTGGATCTCGACCAGTGGCTAAGGCTCCATACAGGTTGGCACCTTCAGAAATTCGGGAGATGATGACGCAGATTCATGATCTATTGGATAAGGGGTTCATTCGACCGAGCTCGTCTCCGTGGGGAGCACCAGTTTTGTTTGTAAAGAAGAAAGACGGTACGTTGCGTATGTGTATTGACTTCCGTGAGTTGTACAAGAAGGCGATAAAGAATTATCCGTTGCCAAGAATCGATGATTTGTTTGATCAGTTATAGGGAGCTTCGTTCTTTTCAAAGATTGACTTGAGATCAGGTTATCATCAAGTACGTGTTTCTAAAGAAGATGTGTCAAAGACAGCCTTTCGTACATGTTACGGTCATTACAAGTTCTTGGTTATGCCGTTCGGCATAACCGATGCAGCTGCGATATTCATGGATCTAATGAACAGAGTTTGTCGACCGTTTCTTGATGAGTTTGTAATTGTTTTTATTGATGATATCCTGATTTATTCAAAGACCGAGATGGAGCATGAACATCATTTGAGACAGGTTCTGGAGACTTTGAAGAAAGAACGTTTGTTTGCTAAGTTCTCAAAGTGCGAATTCTGGTTAAGAGAAGTTCAGTTCTTGGGGCATGTTATCTGTAACGAGGGAGTAAAAGTGGATCCTTCAAAAGTAGAAGCCGTGATGAACCGGAATGCTCCAAAGACACCGTCTGAGATAAAGAGCTTCCTTGGATTGGCCGGATACTACGGCAGATTTATTAAAGATGTCTCCAAGATTGCGGGTCCGCTAACTAAGTTGACTCGAAAAGACTTGAAGTTTGAATGGGGTACCGAGAAAGATAAATTTTTCTAGATGTTAAAGGAGTTGTTGTGTCAGGTTCCTATCCTTGCATTGCCAAGTGGATCAGATGATTTTATTATTTACTACGATACATCATATGCTGGATTGGGTTGTGTGATAAGGCAGAGGGATCAGGTGATTGCGTATGCTTCATGACAGTTGAAACCTCATGAAAAGAATTACCCGACTCATGATTTGGAGCTGGCAGCTATTGTATTTGCCCTTAAACTGTGGAGACACTACCTTTATGGTACTAAGTGTGTCATTTATACCGATCATAAGAGTCTACAATACGTATTCACACAGAAGGAACTGAACATGAGGCAAAGACGATGGGTGAAGTTGATAAAGGATTATGATTGCGAAATCAGATATCACCCTAGGAAAGCGAATGTGGTGGCAGATGTCCTGAGTCGTAAGGGAGCTAGAAGTCCTATCCAATTTGTGCGTCTGGAGATTGTATCTGGCTTAGTGGATAGACCGAAGTCAGCTCAATTGGAAGCTCTGAAGGAAGAAAATTTAAAGACTAAGTTAATGAAGAAACGTAAAGATGAATTGAATGACGACTCACGTGGATTGAAATTATTTAAGTCTCGTGTGTGGGTACCTATGATTGGAGAATTGAGAAATTTGATTTTGACAGAAGCACACAAGTCGAGACTGTCTGTTCACCCAGGAAGCACTAAAATGTATAACGACTAGAAAGTGCTTTACTGGTGGCCTACAATGAAGGCAGATGTGGCACATTTTGTGAAGTCATGTCATATCTGTGCACAGGTGAAGGCAGAACAACAGAAGCCTTACGGATCCTTGAAACAGTTAGAGATTCCTGAGTGGAAATGGGAACACATAACGATGGATTTTCTGTCAAAACTTCCGCAAACTCAGAAGAATCATGATATGATATGGGTGATCGTGGATGGACTAACGAAGAGTGCTCACTTTCAAGCTACATGTGAGACGGTTTCTCTGACTAAGTTAGCTCAACGGTACATTGATGAGATTGTTGCGAGGCATGTTATACCGTTGTCTATTGTGTCTAACAGAGACTCCAGGTTTGTTTCTAACTTCTGGAGGAGTTTACAGAGAGAATTGGGGATGAGAATTAATTTGAGTACTTCTTATCATCCCCAGACTGACGGTCAGACTGAACGAACCATGCAGACACTCGAATATATGTTACGTGCCTGTGTAATTGAGTATGGTGGATCTTGGGATTCACACCCGCCATTGATAGAGTTTGCATATAACAATTCTTACCACTCCAGTATTGGGATGCCTCCGTATGAAATGTTGTACGGTCGTCGCTGCGGTACTCCGACATGTTGGTTAGAGGCTGGTGAGAAATAGTTTGCAGGGCCCGAGATTGTTCAGTTAACTGCTGACAAGGTTGATATTGCCAGAGCGAAGTTGAAAGCTGTAAGAGATCGACAGAAAATTTATGCAGATCCACGACGTCGTCCAGTAACGTTTGATGTGGGTGAGTTAATGTATTTGAAGGTCTCTTCGTGGAAGGGCGTGATTCGTTTTTAGCAAACGCGGGAAGTTGGCTCCCCGTTATATTGGTCCTTTCCGCATTCGTCAGATGGTGAATGATCAGACAGTTACACTGGATCTTCCGGCAGAGCTTGCAGGCATTCATGATACATTCAACGTTTGCTATTTAAGAAAATGTAAGGTTGAAGATGAAAGTCAAATTCTCCCAGTGCACAAATTGAAAGTTGATTCAAAGAAGAGATTGATATAGGAACCTGTTGAACTGATGGATCGTAAAGTGACCAAGCTCTGTAAGAAGCAGATTCCAATGGTGTTGGTCAAGTGGAAGCACAGTTTAGGTTCTGACTTAACTTGGGAGACTGAGACTAAGATGAGAGACAGATATCCCCATTTATTTGGACAAGAAGGGATTCCGAGGACGGAATCCTCTTTAGGGGAAGAGATTTGTAACACCCACAAACCTGGGCTAGGAGATTAGCGGGTTTGTGGTATGTGTTTATTTGTTTTAAATGTGATTATTTGGTTAATTTAATTAAATAAAAGTGTATATATGTATGTATACGAGCATGTTTGTATGTATGTATATAAATGTATACGTATGCATGTGTGTATATATATATTATTAACACCTCATGCTTTGGTAAAATAAAGAAGCATGTACACGTGTATGTATATGGTAAAATGAAAGTTTACCTGCTCATTACTATCAAAGAAAAGAAAAGTGTAGTGTGTGTGTTTATGTGAAGCTCTCGGTCAAAGAAAGAAAAGAAAGAAGAAACAATCGGATTTTGAAGACTGTGTGTTTAAATTCAAGAAAAGGTTAGAATTATATGCTTGGTATGTTAAGTGTTAGTTTGATAAGATTTATGTTGAATAACATGAATTTATGTGGAACACCATGATCGGTTTTAAAGAAACATGATTTTTATGGGTTTTTGTTGTTCTTGTGGTATATCAACTTATGATAGGTTATGATTCATGAATATGTGTTTTAATATGTTTAAACATGTTTTTGGTATGTTTTGATGAATGTGATGAGTTCTGGGTATATCCATTGTTGATGATATGAAGTTGTCGGATTCTATGTAGGAGAAGAAGGTGAAATCCGATTGTGTGAAAACCGATACTTAGAAATCCGATTCATGTAGAATCCGATACTTTGAGTATGGAAGCATAAATCCGACACTCTTCAATCCGATACCCAGAATCCGAAATTCCTTAAGTCCGTATACCCCAAAATCCTACATTTGTAGATCCGATACTTATGAAATCCGGAACCCAAAACCGACAGTTTGGAAATCCGATTGATTGAATCCGAGACTTGGAAACCGATACCCCAAATTCGATAATCCATAAATCCGGGAGTTTGAAATTCGGAACTCCCAAATCCGATAGTGCCAAATCCAATGGTTTGAGAATCCGACATTTTGTGATTTGATTTATAATTAATTGTTGTTTGTTCAATTTTATGAATAAATGAATTATAAATATATGTGGATAGATATATTTATATATTCAAGACTGGTTTGATTGTTGTTGTGTTTTCAGGTAATCAAAAGACCCAGTGATATTAGATATCTGAGTTCGTGCTGATATTGAGGTGAATGGACGTTGATCGCGGATGCTAAAGATTTCGGTTAATGTTATTGATGTGATGCATGATTGTGGTTGGAAGATTGATTGATTGAACTGTTGATTGTGATTATTGATTGTTGATATCTGCCGCATGACTATTTGGTCGATACACGCTCTTTGGATGATATTGAGTTGCGTTTGAGAAGTCTATACGTGGAATTGGGCTGGGCTCGTTCACTGGTTGGTTGAACAGTGTTAGCTTTACTGGTTCATATGTTGCATCAGAGGGGGATTTTCACTGTGCCAATTCAGTGGAGAGCTATCGGTAAACCTTTGCTTTGGCCGGCATTGGTTGTAGGTTCTGCGCCGAACCGCCGGTCTTCTTAGATATGTGATTACATGCTTTGATATTGATTGTTAATGTTTGCTTTTGGTGTTTAGCCTCTACTCACTTAGCTTTGTGCTAATTCCCCTCAGTTGATATTTTGCAGGTTTGTGTTTGTGGTGTAGCTGAAGGAGAAGTTGACCTGACTCTGATATTTTGTTAAAAGTGAAACGAGCCAGTTTGTTTTAGTAACACCAAACAGTTGTTGTTGTTTATGAACAAGTTATTGTACATTTGTAATTATTGGTTTGTATGTAAAGAAGTTGGTTTTATTTAGCTTCCGCAGTGCAATTTTAAAAAAAATGGCTTGTGTTTTCCAGTTTTACAATTAGTTTTATTTTGTATTTTATTTTGTATTTTATTTTCTATAGTGTAAAATATTCAAAAGTCCGAATTAATTAACCAAAAATTGTGTAAATGAATTTTTATGTGTCTTTATATTAATGTAAAATTTTTAGAGTTTAATAAAGTTTTTTGGTATTTTAAATAAATAAAATCTTTGTGACGCGCAAACTGTAGGTATTTTCTGACCCACACCAATTAAAGTATTTTTATAAAATAATAAACATGCTACTAAATTCTAGAAAATTTATATAAAATAATAGGGACATTAAGGTCTCTGCCATAAAAATTTAGGAAAACAATTGAGATGTTTGGATCAATTTAAAAATATACGAGTAGTACCCAAAATTTTAGTATTTAATCTACACAATTTAAAAAGGGAAATAAACAAAATTTCAAAACTAAAATATACATATTGGGGTAAGACCCAAGAGATGGATGCACTTATGCAACCTAGTGTAAAAGTTAATCGCGAATCCTAAGTAAATTTAATAGCTCATGGATAACGCATAAAAAGACTATTACTCGTGAATCTAATATAATCTCCACTAACTAATTGTTTGTAGATTTGTGAGTGTGCTAAGACTCGATTAACTAAGCTATTTACTAAGGTGAGTACCCATGGCCCCTTTTTACTATATCTCTCCGGGGAGAATGACACTCAAACGCTCTTTTAAACTTTCTATGTCGTGATGACTATTTTTTTATTTCTTTTGGACAACATATGTGACGTATATGCAAAAACTACTTGTTGTTGGTTGATGACAATTGATTCCTATATTCCTATGAGCCAACGGTTTATGCTCCAGCTGGGTATGCTATAATAACTGCTTGGAAGACTATGATTTGATTCCTATTGAACCTGGTGGTTTGGATGTTGGTACAACGTCTACATGATTAACATGCTATACGTGCACATTTGTCCTACTTAAACACTTTACACGGCAACTATGCTATTTCTATAAACCTGCAAGCTCACCAACTTTATGTTGACATTTTCGAGTGTTCATTTTCAGGTAATCCTAACACTAACGCTTAAGGTGCTTAGAAGACTCTAGTCGGGCCTTAGCGTGTCTAATAGCGCGAATTGGATATATTTATTTATTTTGTGATGTGGATGTTTGCAAATATTTCAAAACTATTATATGGTTTTGGGCTTGTTGCCCGTATACTTGACCCGGGTTATGGGGTTTACATTCGCATGTTCTTTTTTTTTTGTTTGGCTATGTTTTCGTGGAATCGACTTCAGACGGCACAAGTCCCCTCTTGTGTCGGGGAAACGTCGTGACACGTTGGAATATTTGTATTTAGGTGATTTGTCTCTATTTCAACGGTTTTGGCCCCTCTAGTTTATAATCACATAAATACCACTATAACTCATATAACACTCTGTACACTTCTCGTATAGGATTATTAACAAATTCTGGATGTTACAGTATTCCGACTCGATCGTTGAATAAGCAACTTTGTCTTGTTTTGAGCTCCTCCAGCTTATAGTACCACCATTCAATGGGAACCCGAACCCCTTGAGATCGGCAATCGTCCCTATCGGTTTGGAATCTTGCATGAGAGTAACCCTTTATTCTAAGCTCTTCCTCACCTCCGAATACTAAGAACATCTCTTTAGTACGCCTAAGGTACTTGAGAATGTTCTTTACTGCCCTCTAGTGAGCTTCTCCGGATTTGCCTGATAGCTACTAGTCATGCTCAAAGCACATGAGACATCAGGGCGAGTGCATAACATGGCATACATGATCGATCCCATGACCGAGGCGTATGGGACTCGTTTCATTATGTCTAACTCCTTTTGGGAGCTAGGGCATTAAGCCTTGCTTAATTCCAATCCATGCATCATGGGGAGATTCCCTTTCTTGGAATCCTCCATCTTAAATCGTCTAATGACTTTATCCAATATGCACTTTGGCTCAAACGAAGGAGCTTTTTAGATCTATCTCTATAGATCTTGATTCCGAGAATGCATCCCGCATTTCCCAAGTCGTTGTTAGAAAAATCTCCAAAGCCAAGTCTTGACACTACGCAAGGTTGGGATGTGATTCATAATTAGTAGAATGTCATCTACATATAAAACTAGGAAATGATTAAGCTCCCACTAGCCCTCACACATGGTTCATCTTTGTTTTTCAAAAATTCAAACTCTTTGATCTTTTCATCAAAACAAAGATTCCAACTACGAAAGGCTTGCTTTAGTCCATAGATGGACTTCTTAAGCCTACGACCCTGTTATACTCCAGATGTACAAAACACTCAGGTTGCGTCATACACACCTTTTCAGAAAGCTTCCTATTAAGGAAGGTGGTCTTTACATCCATTTGCCATATTTCATAATCATGAAAAGCAGCTATGAAGGAGGATCCTAATGGACTTCAACATGGCCTCCGGTGAAAAGGTTTCATCGTAGTCAATTCCCGGTGTCTGCGTGTAACCTTTAGCCACCAGTAGGGCTTTAAAGGTATGCTAGGTTTTATCCATGTTGGTTTTATTTTTGAAAACCCATTTACACCATACGGGCCGAAACCCGGGTGTTGGATCAACCAGTTCTCAAACCTGGTTATCCGACATGGAATCTATCCCGCTTTCCATTGCCTCTCTTCACTTGGCAAACTCAGATCCCGCATTTCTTCTTGGTAGTTGGTGGGTTCATCTTGATCCACCAATAGCTCTTTGCCCTCGAATAGGAGAAATCCATATTTCTCTGGCTCATGGCGAGCTCTTCAAGATCTACGTGGAGTAGATAATGGAAGTGGTACCGCATCATGTTCTTACTTGGTTTCAACCGATGATGGTTGAGTGCTAGTGCTAACATCAAGTCTTTATCGGTTTATCCTTGAATTTCTTCATGATCTATTTCGAAAAGCCTTGGTACATTGGAATGTAATTTCCCTTTCAAGTAAAACCGCCCTCCGAGCACCAAAGACTTTGTTTTCAGAAGGTTTATAGAAAATATCTCCAATACCCGCAGGCGGATATCCGATAAAGTAAAACCTTTCCGAACAGGGTTCTAGTTTGTCATCCGCCTCACGTCTCCTGTAGGTTTGACATCCAATATGAGAGAGTGGGCTTTCTCTTGTGGCACAACTCATATGGTGTTGTTTCAAATTTCCTTGTTGGTACGAGGTTAAGGACTTTTACCGTTGTTTCTAGAGCGTAACCCCAAAAACTAATGGGTACCTCCGTGCGACTCATCATAGAGCGAACCATGTCTAACAATGTCCGATTCCTCCTCTTGGAAACTCCATTTAATTGTGGAGTCCTATGTCAATTGTGAGATAATCCCACAACCTCTAAGATGGTCGAGAAACTCGGAACTAAGATACTAACCGCCTCTATGAGATCGTAGTATCTTAATCCTTTTACCTAATTGATTTTGTACTTCATTTTGGAATGTCTTGAACACCTCAAAGGTTTCAGACTTTTGTCTTATCAAATAGTCATACCCATACCTACTACAATCATCCTTAAAGGTAAAAGTATCTAGCACTATTCCAAGAGATCCTTTCCCCTCTCACTTGCACAAGTGAAGGGTTCTTTGGTCATTTTTCCTAGTAAACAAGATTCACATACTTCATTTGACCTGAGATCAAATGATTCCAAGATCCCGTACGCTTGGAGCTTGGTGATGCGAGTTTTGTTTACATGTGCAAGACGACCATGCCATAATTCCACTTATCTAAATAACTTTTGGATTGAGAATCAATGTTCATGATAGGTTTCTTAGTTTCGATGTATGCTTCAAGTTCATATATTCCATGACATGGTAAAGCTTTAAAATAACAAATATCATTTTTGTAACACAAAATAGATTCGTTTATAAATTTAAAGGAAAATCTATCGTCATACAAAGCATGTAAGGAATTAATGTTTCTTGCCACGCAGGGCGAATAGCATACATTAACTAGAACAATGGAAAGACCGGTTCTAAAAGAAATCTTTACACTCGCTTTTGCTTACGGGCACAACCTCGCGATTCCTCATAGTTAGATCCAGCTCTCCACGATCCAAGCCTCTACTTTCCCTTAGCACCTGCACCATATTACAAATGTGAGTGCCACAGCAGGTATCCAAAACCCAGCTCTTAGAAATAGAAGTTTCATGGAGCTCAATCATGAATGTACCTTGGTTTGAAGTGCCCGAGATGCTCATTGCCTTGAGCTTCTTGAGGCCCTCTAGGTACTTAGGGCAGCTTCGGGGATAATGCCCCTTCTCCCAGCAAAAGAAGCAATTTGCCTCCTCCGGGGCCTTGGCTTTGGGAGCTTTCCCCTTGCCCTTTGCCATCGTGGTAGAGGTAGGCTTGGTTACACCAAACATAACCCTTACCCTTTCCGTTTTGGGAAGGAGTTGGCTTCTTCTTTTGGATGCAGCCCTCCCAGATAGCCAAGACGGGTTTTGAAGAGGTGGGCTTAGGTTTCAAGATGCTAGACTCGGCGGTCTTGAGCATCCCGTGTAGCTCCATTGTGATTTATCCATACTATGCATATGATAACTCATTATGAATTGATCATATGCATTGGGCAGGGATTGGAGGATTAAGTCAACCGCCAACTCCCACCATATGGAGAATCTCAACCTCTCCATGCGCTCCACATTTGCTTTCATCTGTAACACATGAGCGCTCACATTCCTACCATCCTGGAGTTTGCAACCTAGGACAACCTTGAGGCAGTTGTACCTCTCTTGCCTCGCTTACTGCTAGAACATGTCCTTTAGCTACGCGATCAAGCCGTAAGCACTCAAGTGGTCCATTTGCTTTTGCAAATCGGAGCTCATGGTGCTTAGCATGAGTCACATAATCTCCTCCGTATCCTTGAGGCGCTTTTCATACATCTATCGGACGGCCCTAGCTGCAGAACTCGCAGGAGTCTCGGGCAAGGCTTCCTCTATGGTATACGATTTTCCCTCATGGCGTAGGACAATCCGAAGTTACCTATGTCAATCCATGAAATTGCTTCTATCGAGTTTTTCCTTCTTAAGTTTTGTTAAAACAATTTACCCAAAAACTTATAATTATTTTAAAAAAGCCAAGAACCCTATTTAACGCCCTCATATGACGGGTTTACCGCGGATCACATGATGAAGTTATTTCGGGTTGGAAACTATATTGCCAATTGCAATCCATCGGTGGTTTGGCATGTTTGTTCCCTTCTTACACCAATCCCAAGTTATAATTGTTGATAGACTCGTGCTAAGCTCGACAATGTTTCAAGAATTCTAATTTGAAATTATAAATCGTTGGCCGAGACATGCGGTAAGTACACTCAACAAGAATGGGCTCGTGCTAAGCTCGACAACTAATTTTGTGAGTTACTATGCTCACCTTCCACACAACTTCACAAAAATTGACTCGTGCTAAGCTCGAGAACCAATCTTTGTGTTGTTAGATTTGGGTGGCATCATCTCACGGATGGTGCGTGATTTATATTTCTTGGAAAAACGGGCTTTTGTTTCCAATTAATCTAGATTAACATATTTAGTGACAAAAACCGATTTTTCTAACTTTTGATATGTTCACACGAGAGAAATATAAACCATTTTTATAAAACACTTATGCTTTAATTAAGTCGAAAAATTTTTCTAGCATGCGATATCCTAAACAACCATGCAAGAAATAAAACCACATCACATGCAGAGCAAAGGGGTCGGTAACCAAGGCAAAACCTATGTGTTCTTCCGGTGAGCCAACGGGAAGAACATGGTCTACTAGGGACACAACAAACATGAAGTACTCCCACTAAATCCGCCACCTTGATTCGTCTTCTTCAAGACATCACCTTGATTCTTGATTGTGGTCTTCAATCTCCAAAATACAAATACATCAAAATAGAAATAAATGGAATGCAAGGCACGAAATTCCTATCAACTAATACAAGTACATGGATGAATGAAATGGCATGCAAGCTGCAATAATTATTACAAATAATCAAATAAATGAATAATTACAATGATTACAAACCATGTGACACTAGGTCACCAAATGAATTAGAACAACCAAAAACGCAACCACAAGGTCTAAGGCCAAGGTTACCAACCTAAACAAGGCAAACAACCACAATCACAAGGTGTGCCAAAACCATGTACAACAAGTATTTTGATAAGAATTTCCTAAACAAACACTCAAGGCACAAAAGGAAATTCTTATACATATGCATTAGGGTATAAAACCAATTTTCACACCCATATTCATATACACAAACTTATGTGTATGCATGTATGCATCTAAAGCCATGACCATGCCATGCATACCCATCGTTGTACCAAAATACTATTTGGGGATTTCCAGAATACTACAGAAGCATAATAGAATTCTAACAATGACTCGAAAAACCAAAAAATTCTTTCAACGACAAAAACACTATTCACGAGCTCCTTCACGACCCCTCATGGCTCTTCAAGCTCAACAGCCTCACGACCGGTCATGGCCCGGAAGAACTCGTGAAACACCAAAAACCATTTGACGACCAAACCCCAAACCACACTGGTCGTATAGCCTTCACAACCCATGAAGAGCACCTCCACAACTCGTGAAGACACACTGGACAGTTTACTAAAACTTCCAAGAATTGATTTTTTGAGCCATTTAGTGCTATAATCATGTAGCAATGGCTTTGATACTACTAAAGGATCGTACCCACAAGTAATGGAACCTAAGAAACGGAAGCAACAAGAACAAGACAAAGCTACATACACAAGCAACGGAAAGCAAATGTTTACAAAGATGATTTTCCGGGTATACAAAAGCTACATACACATGATTCTTAAAGAGGATCATACTAAAATGAAATATAGCAACAAGAACAAGACAAGAAGCATAGAAGAGTAAGACATACCCTTGATGTCTCTGGTGGTTGTAGTCTTGAGGATGCGATACAAGAAGCACACAAGAGTAAGACATACCCTCTATTAGTATCCATACCAAGCACACGAGAATCTCTTTTGCTAAATCTTGGAATATCGATCTCCTTGCTGGAATGATGTCCCAAGAAAAGCAACAATAACCCTTGCCTTGAAAGCACTCACTTAAACTTGCTCAAGAAGCTCTATGCTTAGTATATGTGTATTGGTAATTTTGGCAAAAGGTCCTTATACGAGACCTTTAGCTCCAGCTGACCTTTAGCTCAATATTATCAATATCTGAGTAATAATCACAATTCAATAATCACATCATCAATAAGTGCTCACCAAGACCTTTAGCTCCAGCTAACAGCGCGTTTAAAAATAATTTGTAAAATTTTAGTTTGAAAATTTCGTATTGAACCAAGGTTTAAGTCCAAAAACACCACTTGCGCGCTTGAATCTGTTAAAACAAGGCTCTGATACCAAGTTGTAACGCCCCAATTTTTTCTATATATTTAAAAAAAAATATTAATCACCATAAATATTCGTTCAAATCTTATCTTATAATATATTTAAAAAAAAAGGATGATGACATCATCATCCTTTTTAAAAAAACCATGTTTTTAAAAGTGATGATGTCATCTTTAAAAAAGGGCTACGAAGTGAGGGGCTTTTATAAAACATGTAAGGGCTTTTAAGGAAATGTGAGGGGTTTTATAAAAATTATATATTAATGTAATTAATTATAGGTTATTTATAAATTATGTTTAGTAACTTTTGATATATTTGTTTAGAGAAAAAAATAATTATATGTTTGCGTCTGTCTCATTTTTATCTACATTTTGGTGTAAATTTTATTGTAATACGATATTTTTTTAAAATTAGTATATTCTTAATTTTTTGTTATCCATTAATAGTAGTGGGTAGGTAATTTTTTGTTTAGATGATGGATTTTTTATGGGATTATGGTGATGAGGTAAGTGATCAACTTGAATATACTATTCAAAGTGTTTAGTTATTGATTTTAAAACATCTTATCTTATAAGCTTATTAAAAGAAAAGGATGACAAAACTAAATTTTCACCGATCACAACATCTCATTTAAAAAAAATTAAAAAAATCGTGTTTAAGAATACAGTGATGTCATCTAAAAAAAACCAATTTTTTATTTTTAGATTAGTGCTTCAATTTATGACCAAATAATCAAAGTTATTGAACGCATTAAAATTTATGACCAAATTAAAATTTATTTTAATTTCTAACTTTACTTGTAATTCGGAAACCTCAATTATACCAAAAAAAACCATATTTTGAATTTTAGATTAGTTACAACTAATCTATTCAAATTAACTAAATATGAGAAATTTTAGATGAGTTACAACTAATCTATTCAAATTAATTAAATAAGATGAATTTTAGATGAGTTGCAACTAATCTATTCAAATTAAATAATACTATTATTTTAGATAAGCTACAACTTTCGAATTTTACTAAATAAGTGAATTTTGAGGAATTTTAGATGAGTTACAACTAATCTATTCAAATTAAATAATACTATTATTCAAATTAATTTGAATAGATTAGTTGTGACTAATCTAAAAATTAAAAATTGGTTTTTTTAGATGACATCACTATATTCTTAAACACGATTTTTTTAATTTTTTTAAATGAGATGTTGTGATCGGTGGAAATTTAGTTTTGTTATCCTTTTCTTTTAATAAGGTTATAAGATAAGATGTTTTAAAATCAATAACTAAACACTTTGAATAGCATATTCAAGTTGATCACTTAGCTTATCACCATAATCCCAAAAAAATCCATCACCTAAACAAAAAATTGCCTACCCACTACTATTAATGGATGACAAAAAATTAAGAATATACTAATTTTAAAAAAGTGTCGTATTACAATAAAATTTACACCAAAATGTGGATAAAAATGAGACGGTCGCAAATATATAATTATTTTTTTCTCTAAACAAATATATCACAAGTTATTAAACATAATTTATAAATAACCTATAATTAATTACATTAATATATAATTTTTATAAAACCCCCTCACATTTTCTTAAAAGCCCCTCACATGTTTGGTGTAAATTTTATTGTAATACGACATTTTTTTTAAAATTAGTATATTCTTAATTTTTTGTTATCCATTAATAGTAGTTGTTAGGTAATTTTTTGTTTAGATGATAGATTTTTTATGGGATTATGGTGATGAGGTAAGTGATCAACTTGAATATGCTATTCAAAGTGTTTAGTTATTGATTTTAAAACATCTTATCTTATAACCTTATTAAAAAAAAGATGACAAAACTAAATTTTCACAGATCACAACATCTCATTTAAAAAAAGTTAAAAAAATTGTGTTTAAAAATATAGTGACCTCAACCAAAAAACCAATTTTTGATTTTTAGATTAGTTACAACTAATCTATTCAAATTAGTGCTTCAATTTATGACCAAATGATCAAAGTTATTGAACGTATTAAAATTTATGACCAAATTAAAATTTATTTTAATTTCTAACTTTACTTACAATTCGGAAACCTCAATTGTACCAAAAAATCCATATTTTGAATTTTAGATTAGTTACAACTAATCTATTCAAACTAACTAAATATGAGAAATTTTAGATGAGTTGCAACTAATCTATTCAAATTAAATAATACTATTATTTTAGATGAGTTACAACTTTCGAATTTTACTAAATAAGTGAATATTTGAGGAATTTTAAATGAGTTACAACTAATCTATTCAAATTAAATAATACTATTATTTTCACTCTTATGATATACACACATATGACTGAGTAATTGATTCCATCTTCATTTTATAGCGCACTTATCGTTTTAATCTTCGGATGATTTTCAATAGGTATATATTAACATTAATGAAAATTTTAAGTAAAATTAAAGATATGAATTACAATAAACTAATGAACTTGAACTTGCTGCCATTATCAACATTGTTTATCAAATTTGCACACCAGGATTGTTTATTAATTAGAATTACTTTAATTTATTTCTAATTATTTTTATTATACGTGTTAATACTCCTTAAAGCTATATAAGTTTAAATTTGACTTATATCATCCCCGTGTTGACACACGGGTCGCTTAGCTAGTAAATAAATAAATAATAAACATGTTGTTACATTAATCGCAATAATTAAGTATTAAATTGATATATTCATATTTATACATATGTTCTTGATATATATCCTTTCATTTAATCCGAGTTAATTAGCATAGCTTGTTAATTTTAGACACTTAAAAGCTTAATTATTCTTATTAGGATGTAGACCCGAGACGAAAGATATTAGAGAAAAGTTGGAGAAAATGCAAGAAAAATATGTTAATTTCTCAAGTTTGTGTCGAAACCTTGCGCAGCGTCCACATGCCCTTGATTGCATGTCACAAGATGCTCACTACCATGAGGAAGGTCACGACCTCCCTCCTTTTTGTTTAGTAGCTACTAGAATTTTGCATCTCTTGGTCGATACTTGCTTGTAATCTCGTCGTGCCCTTGAGGGTTGAATGAAATAAATAACTCCCAGGACCTTGAAGTTAACACTGTCACTACCTGCTTGTGACCGTGGCACCTGCCAGCACTCTTTAAAACATGAAAATAGAGAAAAAAAGAGAGCTGCATTTTTTGTTCAAGAACCCTAGAGAGAGAGAGAGCAAGGGGCGATTATTGAAGAACCAAGGGAGATTTTGGAGAGAAATTCAAGAACATTTGAAGGTTACTACACCATTTCATCCACATCATCTTCTCCATCTTCATTTTCATCTTGTTCTTGGGTTTGGTATCTCTAAATTTTTGTAAACTCTTGAATCATGCATCTAGACATGATTTTGTTTTGAATTTGTGATTTATTAGTTATCATGAGCTAAATTTACTTTGTGTTTTCTTAGATTTGAAGAACCCTAATTTGTAGTTTAATGGATATAGGGTTTTTGATGAAATTGTAAACTAGGGTTTTTGACTTTTCTTAACTTGGTTGGATTTTTAATCAAAACTTCATGTTGGGAATTGTTAATGCTCTAATATTTCTTAAACACTTGTGACAACTATTATTTGAACTAAATAGGTTGGAGTCAAGTTTTAACTTGGGGTTTTTTATCCAATAACACTTGTTACAAGCAATTCAATGTTGACCAATACTTGTTTTTGTTTGGCATGAATATTTATGGTTATTTGGGGTTATGATTCTGACACATATGTTGACCTATGTGCTAGGTTTTTATAATCACTAGTATTGATATTTCAATTGATTAGATTAGTTGAACATCTCACGGACTCTTTATATTGTTTAAATTGGGAATACTTATTGATGTCGTTGACCGATACTTGATATTGGGGGTTAGTACCATTATCATAGTTGTAGCCTTCTTAACCAAAGAGGCTTTACACCTTGTGATAATTTATCGTTTAATCATAACATTGCACGTCTAGATCATTGCTACTACGAGTTAGGGGGATTCAATCTAAGCGAACACTCTTTATCCATCATATTAGTTACTTCTTGAATTGCTCATTCTCTCATTTGGTTGTTGCGCAGTATTTGCTTTATTTTTAGTAAATTATATTTACAAATCCAAATCTTGTTTTCAAGAGACTAAGAATTAACTAATATCATAGTATTGAAGCTTAACAACCGTTCCCTGACAACCCGGTCTTATCTTAGCTATACTATCAATGACTAGTACACTGCCATGTTGTGGGTTAGTCATATCTAGTTTAAAACCGAAGGATCATTTTTCACACCTTTTGCTAACCACGCATCAAGAGTTTTTGGCACCGTTGCCGGGGAGTGGTAACCTATCTTCAAGAATTGATATTCATTTCTTGCTTAATTGATCCTCTTTAGGAAACTAAGAGAGTTATTGCTTTTTATTATTTTAGATATTACTTGTTACTTTTGATCTTTGGTATTCTTTGGGTTTGTCTTATAGAAATCGGACGATTGGTTGAATTCGAAATGTCGGAAACATAAATAATCGGTGGAAACAAACAGTTTATGAAGCGGAAGCATGGGATTATCAAGGTAAATGTTACAATCCAGAATATGATTCAAGGAACTTGATAGATAATGCAACCCCATCAAACAATGAGTGGGGTGATCAAGCATATATGGGTGTGGGTGATTATGAACAATACACGGTGATGGATATTCAATGGGAGAAGAATCTAACTTTGAGAGTATTGATTACATGGGATATTACCATGATTTCAAGCTACCCTTTTGAATACCAAACACCCCAAGAACCTTACTCGCCTAACAAACCCACAATTGTAAACCACATCTAATAGAAGAAAACCGCTTAGAAGATGTTTTTGCTAACTTTCTCAAGGTTAAATTAAAGATGAGATAGTCAAATCCGAACAAGTACTTAAGGAGAACGAGGCTTATTTGCAAAAAAGCCAAGTACTCAGGGTACTTGTAGAGGAAAAACAAGAATTTCAAGTCAACTTTTGCCATGATTTTCATGAGTACTACGAAGAAGAAGGAAAGGAGATTAAAATGGACGAGGTACAATTGTCAAGCCCACAAATTACCACACATGTCCCACCTCTTACCCAAGATTACTATCCACATTTCGAGTTTGGCACACCATTGGGATCTGACACATTTGGGAAGGAAGATCTTGAACCCTCTCGTTCTCTAAGTGTAGAGGAATTTGAAAGACAACCCATATCCAACTAATCTCTATTAATCAAGTCACTGAGGATTGCAAGGAAATTGATGAGTACAAACTAGAGGGAAGAACATTAGATACGAGTTTGTATGATCTAGACAACACCGAGTTATCACCTTCACAAATTATCGACCATTTGGAGGCCATGTTAGCCAACAACCCATTTCCACTACCCTAAGTTAGTAGAGGTACTAGTAATGAGCTTTTGATGGAAATTGCCATGGTTGATTTAGGTTTGAGCTTAAATGACAACAAGGATGAAGATTTGTGTCATCATGAGGAAAAATACTTGTTATTTCAAGTGTACACTCATGACCCATTTCAACAATCAAAGTATGTTGCAACTATTGATGAAGTTAAGCATGAGGAACCAAAGTCATCATGTTTGAGCATACCGTCATGGAGACTTTAAGCTTGGGTACTCGACAAACCGATACTATTTCATATGGTATAATCTCGAGGCTTTTATCTTTTATTATTAAGGTACATAAAGCTGAAATTGAGAAAATTTTACGGATAACCCTTGTCCCAATCTTTGCCTTTGCCTCAATGCATCAAATTAATGGCATGATCAATTTTCAATTTTTAACCAAAGGTCTAAGTAACTTAATAAGAAGCTCAACACATTTTATGCCCTGGTTTTCGATTTTTAAAAGTTTTTTGGAGTCAAGCTAAAGACTCCCAACAAAAATTAGTGTTACAAAAAAAGGCCTCTCGTTTTTAGTTAGGTAATCGTAGTTTCATGTGGTAGTAATGTAGGTTGCCTGTAGGAAGTTTTTTTTTTTATGTTTTTCAGTTTTATCTTCGTGTGCTAGTTTTGCTTTTAGAACTTCTATATTTTTACTATATTAGTTAGGTAAGTATTTTATTTTTATTTTTTTATCTTCTAATCATTTTTAGATGATATGGTAGATTATTTTATGAGTTATTTTTGTGATATTTAAGTGTTGGTTTGAAAAAGTCTTCGTAAAACAAAAGAGAAAAGCTTGTTCGGTTGCGAGCTTGTCGTAATCACGAACTGCGCGTGACCAAATCTATAGTGCCTACTAGAATTAAAGAACTCTTAGTCGCGGGTTGCTTGCGACCTGCTCAAGACCATGACATTTGAACCATCGTAACTCTTACAAAAACTCCCACCCATGACACAAATCCTCACACCCTCAACACTAAAAGATAAAATTGTTTTTCAAACCATGACCTCCCTCTCTCTCAGCAACCCTCACACCTTCACTCCCTCACAACCTAGTCACTACCCTCTCTTAAGCCTCACTCCCTCTCCCTCGGTCAGATTCCCCAAATGTCACACCCCGCTAAAGCGGAAACACGAGGTGTCACAGCACAAGGGATCATCGCACAAGGTAAATAGACAATAACCAATATATTAAATTAACAAAGTAAGTGATTCGGATAAAACATAAGTAAAAGTTACAAAACCAAATAATATTTAAAGACATTGTCTCGTACGATGCAAAAATAAAATAGAAATTGTTTTTAAAATGTGTAGATGAAGATAAAGATGCCACACATCGTGCTACTACATAATGTACCTAACGACAATCACCTGAAAGCATGGGTAAAAGAAAAACGGTCAACTACTAGAGTTTGTGAGTTCATAGGTTTTTAATATTGTAATACCCGAATTCTTGTATATAAATAAAAAGAATATTTCTATTGAGGAAATATAAATTGGATTGAATTTTTGTGCACTTGGTTGTGAAACATATTAGGTATTTATTGGGCTTGAAGGAATAAAAGGAATTATGGACTAAATATGTATGTGTCAATGGATTATTGGAACTATGGGCTTAGGCCTTTTGAGGGGTAGTATATAAAGCCATTTATGGCACAGCCCCCAACATTCTACTGTTCCATCCATTCAAACTTAGAGAATTTCTCTGTGTTTGTGTGTGTGTTTAAACCCACGAGAAGAAGAAGAAAGAACCATCAAGAATCGTGGAAACTCAAGGAATTTGCAAGGAAATAATTTGGTAATGATTCCTATCTCATTGTAGTAATGTAGCTATAAGTTTTATCTTGTGTGAATGATGCTAGCTTGGGTTTTTGATCTTGGTTATTGAGGTTATGGGTTTATGAAGAACTAGAGAGAGAAAGTATGATATGGTCCTTGTTACTTGATGAAATATGGTTAAATCTTGAGAGAAGTAACTAAATGAATGGAGGAATGTTTTGAAAGAAAAATAAGGTGATTTGGTTAAGTTTTGAAAGAGTTGGATTTTGGATATGGAGGCTGGGTTTTAGAAATAATGAACTAATGAAGAAGATGATGTGCCGTGCGACTTTCATGTGCTTCATGCGACTTTCAGAATTTGTACTATGCGACTTAGTATGTGCCATGCGACTTTTATTATGTTTCATGCGACTTACTATGTGCCATGCGACTTTTGTTATGTTTCATGCGACTTACTATGTGTCATGCGACTTTTGTTATGTTTCATGCGACTTTCAGAATTTGTACTATGCGACTTAGTATGTGCCATGCGACTTTTATTATGTTTCATGCGACTTACTATGTGCCATGCGACTTTTGTTATGTTTCATGCGACTTACTATGTGTCATGCGACTTTTGTTATGTTTCATGCGACTTATTAAGTGCCATACGAATTTTGTTAAGATGTTCATGCGACTGTTGTAATATTCCATGCGACTTATGCACAGTGCCATGCAACTTACAATTTGTCCATGCGACCTTCGTTGCGTTTCATGCGACTTTCGGATGGTATTCCATGCGACTTTTTAGACCTGGTGCCATGCGACTTTTGGATGATATGCCATGCGACTTTTATAACTTCCATGCAACTTATAGTTTGGTGCCATGCGACTATTGTAATATTCCGTGCGACTTATGCACAATGCCATGCGACTTACAATTTGTCCATGCGACCTTCGTTGTGTTTCATGTGACTTTCGGATGGTATTCCATGCGACTTTTTAGACCTGGTGCCATGCGAATTTCGGATGATATGCCATGCGACTTACAGTTGAACCATGCGACTTTTATAACTTCCATGCGACTTATAGTTTGGTTCCATGCAACTTATTCCATCCATGCGATATTAGGTCCCAAAATTCGATAGTTTGAAGTTGGATTATGGAAATCCGACAGTTGGCCCGGATTCTCGAAATCCGACAGTGGGGCCTCGGATTGTGAAATCCGACACTTTACCTCGACGCGACACGTCGGCTTGGGGGGCACGTCGCGTCCCTGGTTTTGTGGACTTTGATGATTACATTTTGTATTACTACGTGTCTATGTGAACTTGTGTTATGACGTGTAGGGTAACCAAGTTAAGTTCAGTAAAAACCAGTGTTAGTTGCCAGGTGAGTATTCTTACTTGCACACCTAACCAGTGGAGAATGTGAATGTGTTATGACCGTCTGCTTCGGCAGCGGGTAGTTATGACCGTCTGTTTCCGCAGCGGGTAGTTATGACCGTCTACTTCGGCAGCGGGTAGTATGACCGTCTGCTTCGGCAGCGGGTAGTATGACCGTCTGCTTCGGAAGCGGGTAGTTATGACCATCCGCTACAGCGGCGGGTAGCATGACCGTATGCTTCGGCATCGGGTAGATACGACCGACCACCTTGGTGGCGGGTAGAAAGTGCATGATTGTGATCATTGTGAATTGACGTAGGTTGCAGTAACTTACTCACTAAGCTTCGCGCTTACCGTTGTTACTTTTCTATCTTTCAGGTCGGGACCATGGTAGAGCTCCAGGACAGTGACGATAGCTCATAGTCAAAAGAATTCCAACTTATTCCGAAACTTATTCATGTTGAACTGATGTAGTTTTAAATTTGGGATTTTGTAATTTAACTCGTAATGCCTTTTGATTTCTTCCGCAATTACTCTGTTATGAAACGACGTTATATTTATGTTTGTTTTGCAAAAAAAAAATCCGGGACGTTACAACTTGGTATCAGAGCCTAGGTTTAAGGGATTCGGATGCGCTTCTGCGTATATGAACTTTAAACCATGGTTCTAGAGAAATTTTTAACAAATGTTTTAGTAACTTTTAAACGACAAACTTCGCGAAGAGCTGTCGACTAGAGCCTGGTCCTGATAAGCGCGAGGTGGAGTATGGTACGACATGATGATATTGGTAAGAGTAACCGATAACTATCTCCGTGTTTAGGCAAATCATGGATACTATATACTGTGTACAATGATAACCGTGCAGGTTTAGAGTGGATGACTTGACCTTATTTCATGTTCTCGTTTGATGTTGGGGTAGGGAAGGATCAGACACTCGACTACTTATACGATTTAGCATTGTACACGGATGTATACATGATTTACTTAAACTAGGATATACGAATCGAATGCGAATCTATTATGCTTATGTGATACCCTGGCAGTAGAAGGACTTACAGATACATATGTAAAAGGATATATTTCAGCTAGTATGCCTTATTAGCCTAACAGATAGGCTAGACTTATACATGTGACTATACGTGGCAAGTGATACATTGCCTAAGCCTGTGAATCGGGATTTCGAGGGGTGACGACAAGACCTGATATGGGTAATGTGTTGGGAATAATATACGGGCCCATATTATTAACGGCACATGACACGTGTTAGAACTTGTCGGAATCAGGAGAAATCTTGTGAATCAGGTGAGGGGTACTTGTAGAACGGCAACTTTGCTTATAGAGTAAGAGTGCCTTAGTTGACTAGGACTGCTTTAGATAAGGAAGCATGCTAGAGATACGTGCAAGATACGAATGTGGACTGTGATAGTAGGATAGTGTGGTAAAGCCACCTAACACTTTAATGCTTTACCTATACTTCTAGAATGATTAACCTAGAAGGAGACGAGACCTGTCATCCGCAAGAGCGGGAACTGGCCATGCACCCGATGGATTTGAAACGAGTGTTACGGGCGAGTCTGACCCTCGCCAGTAATCGATCTTGAACGAAGGAATACCTGAGGTACCTGACCCAAGGAATGTGACTCCGGTGACTGCTATACCCGGTACTGAGGAAGAGGAGGGGGAAGAAGAAGTGGATAGAGAGGCAGTGTTAGCGGCAAAGGTAACTGCCGACGTGATGAAGGAGCTGAAAGACATGCTGTCACAGATCGTGGCAGAGATTAAGGAAGACAGGGGAACCATGATCGACCAGAAGCTGAGCGCCCTATGGGCAGCAAGGGAAGCTGTAGAAACCCAGACCACTAATCACACGACAAACCAGCCACAACAAGGGGGTAGCTACTGAGATTTTTCTGCTTGTCAACCGCCTACCTTCGAGGGGACCCCGGACCCCGTGAAGAGTACTCAATGGGTATCGGAAGTGGAGGGAGTCTTCCACACCTGTCGTTGTGCGGATGAGAACAAGGTATGGTTTGCGTCGAATCTTCTGAGGGGAAAGGCAAAGACCTCGTGGAACTTGCTGAGACAGTTGAAGGGGGAGGTGATTTCCACCATGACTTGGGAGCAGTTTACAAGGTTGTTCACGAAGCAGTTTGCGCCAAGGGTAAAAAGGGAAAGATTTCTGAATGAGTTCCTAAAGCTGGAACAACCTACTGAATCGGTGAAAGAGATCACCGCGATATTTACGGAGAAAGTCCGGTTCTGCCCCGTCTATGTGGCAGATGAGAGCTTGCAGATGAACCGATATGCACAGATGTTGAAGGAGGAGATCCGGGAGTTTGTTACAACCGGTAGGTGCATGATGTTGGAAGAAATGATTGAGGTTGCCAGGAAGAGCGAAATGGATTTGGAGTTGAGGGCCAAAAAACGGACGGCCGATCGGGCTGCCTTGGGGCATACGAGTTTGTCAAGAAACCTAACACCGGTGGTACCGGGTCTGCGGGAAGGAATGGGGGAAGGAGATGCCACAAATGCAGAAGGGGTCATGCCGGGCCATGCCGAATGGGAATGGATATTTGTTTTCGTTGTGGAAAAAGTGGGCATCTCGGGAGAGACTGTAAAGATTTCATCAACGTGTGCTTTGGGTGTAATCAGCCAGGGCACCGCATTGCAGAATGTCCTCGAGCAACAGGAACTGAAAGACCAGCCGGGCAACAGCCGCTCCAGATCACTGATGGGAGGGAAGGCAAGAAAACTGAAGTGCCGAGAGCAAGGGGGCGTGCCTTCCAAATGACGGTTGAGGAGGCGGTCAAAGAACCTGACGTCATAACAGGTAGCTTTATTGTCAACTCTTCACCTGCACTCGTATTATTCGATTCCGGGGCCAGTAGGTCCTTTGTGTCTTCCTCTTTTTGTAAAAGTTTTGTAACTAAGCCGTGGAGTTAGAAACACCATTGGAGGTAGAGATCGCCGACGACAAGACTTTAAACGTATCTACTGTGTATAGGGACAATGTATTAGTTATAGATGATGTAAAATTTCCCATAGACCTCATTCCAACACCTATGCGGGAATTTCAAGTGATCGTGGGAATGGACTGGCTGGGCCAGCACTGGGGCAACATCTTGTGTAGTCAGGGAATCATCCATATCTAAAACCTAAGTGGGGGAGAAGTTATCATCTACGGGAGACGCAAGAAGGGAGTGGCAGCTTTTTGCACTGTGACAAAGGCAACCAAGTATCTACACAAGGGTTGTGAAGCCTTTCGCGCCCACGCGGTGAATAGTAAGATGGAAAAGGGGAAGCTGACAGTGGTAGACGTGCCGATAGTACGGGAGTACCCAGAGGTTTTTCCTGGAGATCTACTAGGGATCCCACCCGACTGACAAGTAGAGTTTCGAATAGACCTCACACCCGAAGCAACACCAATTGCTAAAGCACCGTACCGCCTTGCGCCACAAGAAATGCAAGAGCTCATGTCACAATTACAAGAACTGCTGGATAAGGGGTTCATCCGGCCGAGTAGTTCACCGTGGGGAGCGCCAGTGTTGTTCGTTAAGAAGAAGGATGGAACCTTTCAGATGTGCATTGACTATCGGGAATTGAACAAGGTAACCATAAAGAACCAGTACCCATTGCCTAGGATCGACGACTTGTTCGACCAACTTCAAGGGGTGGCTTGGTTCTCTAAAATCGACCTGCGGTCGGGTTATCATCAACTGAAAGTTCGGGAAGAAGATGTAGCAAAGACAGCGTTCCGCACCTGTTACGGGCATTTCGAATTCGTAGTCATGCCTTTTGGTCTCACAAATGCTCCCGCGGCTTTCATGGATTTAATGAATAGGGTTTGCCGACCCATGCTGGACAAGTCCGTAATAGTTTTCATTGATGACATTCTGATCTACTCCAAGACCCGAGGGGAACACGAGGATCATCTAAGAGAGGTATTGAGAATGCTAAAGAACGAGAGGCTATACGCCAAGTTTTCAAAGTGTGAGTTTTGGTTACGAGAAGTGCAGTTCCTCGGACACTTTGTAAACAAGGACGGTATTAAAGTTGACCCAGCAATGGTCGAAGCAGTAATGAAGTGGGAAGTACCCAAGAGCCCAACGGAAATTAGGAGTTTCTTAGGGTTGGCCGGCTACTATAGGAGGTTCATTCAAAACTTCTCCAAGATCGCAGTGCCATTGACTAAATTGACAAAGAAGAGCGTACAATTTAACAAGGGAAAGGAGCAAAAACAAGCCTTTGAAACACTACGAGGGAGAGTGTGTGAAGCGCCAATCTTGACGTTACCGGATGGAATGGAGGATTTTATGGTCTACTGTGATGCTTCGCACGTAGGCCTGGGGTGTGTCTTGATGCAGCGAGGGAAGGTTATAGCATACGCATCGCGGCAGCTAAAGTCACATGAGAGTAACTACCCAACTCGCGATTTAGAGTTGGCGGTAGTGGTATTTGCGTTGAAAATTTGGAGGCACTATCTGTATGGGGTCAAGTGCACGATCTACACCGACCATAAGAGCCTAAAATACTTCGCCGACCAGAAGAATTTGAATATGAGGCAGCGGAGGTGGTTGGATTTGGTCAAGGACTACGAGTGCGAGATTCTTTACCACCCAGGAAAGGCGAATGTGGTGGCAGATGCCTTGAGACATAAGACTAGTTACGAGAGGCTACCCGTGGCTTGCATGAGAATGACCGTGTCGACAACGTTACTTGAGTCGATTAGGGGCGCACAAGAAGAAGGGATGAGGGAAGAGAATCAGAAGGCGGAATGGATAAAGGGACAGGTAATGCACATGATGAAAGATAGTAGAGGGCTGATGGCTCGATACAACCGCGTTTGGGTGCCGAAAGCGTTAGGGATTCACGATACGCTACTCGAGGTAGCTTATAAGTCCAAATTCTCGATCCACCCAGGGGCAACCAAGATGTATAGAGACTTGAAGATGGATTATTGGTGGCCGGGTATGAAGAGAGACGTAGCAAGGCATGTAGAAAGGTGTTTAACCTGTTTACGAGTGAAAGCCGAGAACCAGAGGCCTCATGGGAAATTGCAACCGTTAGAAATACCAGTATGGAAATGGGAGCACATAACCATGGATCTGATCACCAAACTCCTGAAAACGCCAAGGAACTTTGATGCAATCTGGGTCGTCGTGGACCGACTCACAAAGAGTGCTCACTTCATACCTATAAAGGAAGCATTTTCCGCAGAAAAGATGGCGGAAATGTAAGTAAAGGAGGTAGTATCACGATATGGGGTGCTAGTTTCTATTGTTTCCGACCGAGACGTACGTTTTACCTGCAGATTTTGGGAGAAGTTTCATCAAGATTTGGGTACCCGGGTCAATCTCAGTACGGCTTACCACCCCTAGACCGATGGACAGAGTGAAAGGACGATACAGACACTGAAAGATATGCTACGAGCATGTATCATAGACTTCGGTGGAAGCTGGGACTCATATTTACCGCTAGCAGAATTCTCATACAATAACAGCTATCATGCGAGTATTGGAATGCCGCCTTACGAAATGTTGTACGGGAGGAAGTGCAGAATCCCCATTTGCTGGGGAGAGGTTGGGCAGAGGGAACTCGGCAGCACCAAGATAGTACAAAGAACCACAGAATACATCCAACAAGTTCGTGAAAGGTTGAAAGCGGCCCAGAGTCGTCAGAAGAGTTACGCGGACAAACGAAGACCCCCTTTAGAATTTCATGTTGAGGATTTTGTACTCCTCAAAGTGTTCCCGTGGAAGGGTGTGAATCCAAGGTTTATCGGGCCATCCAAAGTAATCGCCAAAGTCGGCAAGGTAGCCTATCGATTGGAATTACCGGAGGAATTATCAAGGATACACAACACCTTCCATGTGTCCCATTTAAGGAAATGTTTAGCCGAAGAGGCAGCTTTTGTGCCCTTAGAAGATATCATTGTGGATGAGAAGTTGAACTACGTCGAAAGACCGGTTGCAATCATTGATAGAAAGTCCAAGCAATTACGCAACAAACAAGTGGGAATGGTTAAGGTACAGTGGGAACACCGCAAGGGGTCGGAGTGGACTTGGGAGTCCGAAGACGCGATGAAAAGAGACTATCCAGCGTTGTTCGAGTAAGGATTTCGAGGACGAAATAGTGTTCAAGTGGGGGAGAGTTGTAATACCCGAATTCTTGTATATAAATAAAAAGAATATTTCTATTGAGGAAATATAAATTGGATTGAATTTTTGTGCATTTAGTTGTGAAACATATTAGGTATTTATTGGGGTTGAAGGAATAAAAGGAATTATGGACTAAATATGTATGTGTTAATGGATTATTGGAACTATGGGCTTAATTGTTAAATTTTAGGCTTTAGCCTTTTGAGGGGTAGTATACAAAGCCATTTAGGGCACAGCCCCTAACATTCTACTGTTCCATCCATTCAAACTTGGAGAATTTCCCTGTGTTTGTGTGTGTGTATAAACCCACGAGAAGAAGAAGAAGGAGCCATCAAGAATCGTGGAAACTCCCCAAGGAATTTGCAAGGAAATCATCAGGTAATGATTCTTATCTCATTGTATTAATGTAGCTATAAGTTTTATCTTGTGTGGATGATGCTAGCCTGGGTTTTTGATCTGGGTTTTTGAGGTTATGGGTTTATGAAGAACTAGAGAGAGAAAGTATGATATGGTCCTTGTTACTTGATGAAATATAGTTAAATCTTGAGAGAATTAACTAAATGAATGGAGGAATGTTTTGAAACAAAAATAAGGTGATTTGGTTAAGTTTTGAAAGAGTTGGATTTTGGATATGGAGGCTGGGTTTTAGAAATAATGAACTGATGAAGAAGATGATGTGCCATGCGACCTTTCATGCGACTTTCATGTGCTTCACGCGACTTTCAGAATTTGTACTATGCTACTAACTATGTGCCATGCGACTTTTGTTATGTTTCATGCGACTTACTATGTGTCATGGGACTTTTGTTATGTTTCATGCGACTTATTAAGTGCCATACGAATTTTGTTAAGATGTTCATGCGACTGTTGTAATATTCCATGCGACTTATGCACAGTGCCATGCAACTTACAATTTGTCCATGCGACCTTCGTTGCGTTTCATGCGACTTTCGGATGGTATTCCGTGCGACTTTTTAGACCTGGTGCCATGCGACTTTTGGATGATATGCCATGCGACTTTTATAACTTCCATGCAGCTTATAGTTTGGTTCCATGCGACTTTTGCCATCCATGCGACATTAGGTCCCAAAATCCGATAGTTTGAAGTTGGATTATGGAAATCCGATAGTTAGCCCGGATTCTTGAAATCCGACAGTGGGGCCTCGGATTATGAAATCCGACACTTACCGCGACGCGACGCGTCCCTGGTTTTGTGGACTATGATGATTACATTATGTATTACTACATGTCTATGTGAACTTGTGTTATAACTATCAGACTTGTAGAAATTGTGTTAGTAAGTATGGGTCTTTGCCCGGTATTGATTTGTTAGACTTTCATCAGGTGACAGCTAACGTGTAGGGTAACCAAGTTAAGTTTAGTAAAAACTAGTGACTGCTGCCAGGTGAGTATTCTTACTTGCACACCCAACCAGTGGAGAATGTGAATGTGTTATGACCGTCTGCTTCGGCAGCGGGTAGTATGATCGTCTGCTTCGGCAGCGGGTAGTTATGACCGTCCGCTACAGCGGCGGGTAGCATGACCGTATGCTACCGCATCGGGTAGATACGACCGACCACCTTGGTGGCGGGTAGAAAGTGCATGATTGTGATCATTGTGTATTGACGTAGGTTGCAGTAACTTACTCACTAAGCTTCGCGCATACTGTTGTTACTTTTCTATCTTTCAGGTCGGGACCATGGTAAAGCTCCAGGACAGTGACGATAGCTCGCAGTCAAAAGAATTCCAACTTATTCCGAAACTTATTCCTGTTGAACTGATGTAGTTTTAAATTTGGGATTTTGTAATTTAACTCGTAATGCCTTTTGATTTCTTCCGCAATTACTCAGTTATGAAACGACGTTATATTTATGTGTGTTTTGCAAAAAAAAAATTTGGGACGTTACAAATATGCACAATATAACTTTTAAATGAGGAAAAGTTTAAATAAACGATGGAGATTTTTGAATAAAATCCAAGTATGTAATAATGATAGAAGATGCATTATATTGCCCAATACATTGCACATGGTAGTAATATACTATGATGATTATTGCTTGAGCCATTATCCAACCTAACCGACAATCAATTGCCCAAGAACAAACCTAACGTCCATATTAAATGACGTTAGTAGTGGTAAAGTACATCTATAGTTCGTCAACCATAAATGGGAGACGTCGGAATCTCCAAATAGCGCTACTTACAAATACCATCGGCTCACTAGCGAAGTTAAAGGATAATGTCCACAAAGGGGGCCTTACAACGATAACCCAAGTACATCAAAGAATAATACCATAGTGCACAAAATCATATTTGAAACAAATAAGAAGTTAGGAAATAAACTTTTCATGATATGCATACACATGCTTTCACCCCAAAAATAATATGAAATACAGTAAAAAGGGGCTATGATACTCACTCGGTATGCAAATGTGTTAACTTGCAAGGGTTTCTCGTTTCTACCGAAGCTTCTTTCCTAATATAAGAAGTATGTAGCTCTTATTTTATTTATTAATTTGTATTATTACCAATTATTTGTTATTAATTAATTTATTAAATTTTTAAAGGTTTTCTCTATTTTCCTTAAGTCATAGGTGTTCACTGGAATTTTTATTTCCTTAAGTTAAACTTTAAAAATTAAAAACTGTATTCTAGAAGTCATATTAAGGCTTAATATTTTAATATAACCTTAATAAATGTTTCTAGAATGTCCAGTAAAAATATAGGAGTTTATAATCCATATTTAATATTTTTAATAATTAAAAGTATATAAGATGTCCACTCATCAATGTATGGATGACATATTGTTACTAAAAAGTCTGTTTAGGGCTCATACGACCTCGTTTTTACATGATTCAAAATGGGAATTAACCACGACTCAAATATGAAACTTTTAAAAAAAACTAGACGTATTTTGACCCAAGAATGAGTAAGTTATACGCGTTTAAAGTGTATTTTTTTAAATCTGTCAGATTTCCAGATTCAACATATGTGTCTTATTAAATATGTTTCAAGGATCAAACCTTCATGAAAATTAATGAATTCAGGTTTAAATGAAAGGTAATACTTTAAACTAAGATTATCAAAAAGAATCAACTGATTTTGATACCTATAACTCCAGATATAACAAAAACAATGGGGAAGTTCTAGCTCAGAATCTGCCAGATTATGATTTCTCTTTGCTTTATTGGTCATAACTTTAATATAACATATTTATATTCATGATTAATCATCTTGTATGAGTATAAGCTTTGATAATCCATGTGTTCCTTACAACAATGGTAGGATGATACACATTTTATGTGTTCCTTACAACATTTGGTAAGATGATACACATGCATGATCAAAGTCTTATTTTCTTGATTTTTAGTTGATTATGTTCCATACAACAATGGTAGGACGATGCACAATTCATGTGCTCCTTACAACTTTGGTAGGATGTTAATATTTACATGATTATAGATATTTAAAAGAAATAAGATGAACATCAAAGAAAATAAATAAAAAGAAAGAAAAGAAGAAAGGTAGAAGAGTAGAGATGGATTTGTTATGATCATCTTACCAACTCTTCTTCTTTGATCTTTAAAAGATGAACAAGGGTTTGATGATCTTGGGAGATTTTGTTGGTGAAAGAATAAGAGAGAAAAGAGAAGAGATGAAGTGTGGTGGTAAAGGAAATGATGAAGAGCAGTAGGGGGCTTTTATAGAGCATGGAGGAGTTCAAGTGCCAAGTCTTGGGAAGAGAAGGAGACAAGAGAAAAGAGGGGGGGGGGGGGTGGTATGGCCGGCCTAGGGTGGGTTTGTTAAATATTATGTGTAATTAGTTTAAAATAAATATTGTATAAATGGTGATTTTGTTTAAATCTTTTAATTAACAAAGTTTTAATTACTTTTATGAGTTTATATATATATGTTTTATATTTTAACTTATTTATATTTATTATGATGTATTTAATTATTGTTATTATTATTATTATTGTATATGATTTGTAATTCTTGACTTTCAATAATTCGGTTTTTCGAGCTCGTGAAGGTTCTAACCATATAGACGGAATTTATATGGAATCTATATTATTATTGATCTATTTAAATCATAACTAATATTTTTAGTCATAGCAGGCTTAAAATTAGAATTTCTAATGGCTAACCTGGGAAATTTGTTGCCGGTTGTCACACCAAACCCTCACAAAACCGTCACAGCCTACTCACTAAACCCTCACGTCTGCCCTCCCTCACCCCTAACCCTTCCCACTCTCAATCACGTCTTGCTCACAGCCCCATCGAAACCTTCTCTCCTTCTACTCACCATCACGATTCCATCTATCTCCTCACCACTACTGACCTAACAGCCTCACACCCTAAACCCTAGTCTCTCCCCATCTCTCGCGACCGCTCTCCCTCATGCATTACCCTCATCCATACCTCACATCATCGCTGCCCACTCCTTACTACTCACGACCTTTCCCTGCTTATGAAGCAGCCCCGAGCACTCGCGACACCAAATCACACGCAAACAGCAACGGGATAGCCTTGGGCCTCAGTTTTTCTTAGGATTTTTTCTTCAAATCAGGTTTGTAAGAGTAATTTTTATGGAGGGTGTGCTTTCATGACTTTTTTTATGGTAATTTTCTGTGAAACTTGATTTAGTTTTCAATTTTCATGTAGATCTTAAATTAGGGTGAGATTTCATATTTTTTTCATCATGGATTACTGAATTTGATGCTCAACTACATTATTTGAATGTTTCTCACTTCTGATTAATTACATGCTAACGGGTATGCAAATCACAGTTGGGTTTATTAGTCAAATTTTGAACTTCTTAGTTTCAGTTTTGCTGACTTGATAAATGTTGGATTGGAATTGATCAAATGGTGCTAAAAGAGTAAAATTGTTAAGATTAGTGATTCATGTCTCTAATGTGATTAGTGTGAGACCTTTTGGAGGTTTTTTCCGAAAAAGATTAGTATTAAACCTTTAAAGTATCGGTTTGGTTCAATGTTTTCAAGTCCTCATGATTTAATTCACTCAACCTTGTTCTTGGGAATTTTAATATAAACACATGGTTCATAATTGATTCGTGACCTTGTACTAATTAGGTTTGATAGCATGTTTATATGGATGGTTGTTGAATGGATAAATTGTAACACTGCTTCTGAAAATAGCTATTTTTATGATAATTCAAATTTAGCAGCGGAAATTTTTCTTTTTAAAACAATAACAACTGTCATTTACATTAACATCTTTTCAAAACAACATTGGTGTTACCTAATATAGGAACCGACCATAGTATCGGTTTACATTACATATCATAACAAAATCGAGTGTTCCACCCACAAGGGTTATTTACATCCAAAAACCACCCGCCTCATAGGACTTCTAGTCTTTACCTGAAAAAGGAAATCATAGCACCATTAGCTAACACTTAGCAAGCATCAATACAGTAAGTCATGCATCATATATCATACATAAACAATCATTGCTAGCATAACACATAGCAATGTGCTGACAAGATCAGTAAGAGTCGTGTCTTGCAGGGTAATCAATCCCGCTCAACAACTCAGACCGGGGGATCAGACACGACCGCGCTAGTAGGGGAGCGTAAAGCAGTCCACCAAACATCGTTCACAGAGCCAAAGGCTCCACAGGTAATCCCGCTACAACCGCCTGATTACCACTCACGTTAAGGCATGGCGGTTCTGCAGAACCTAGGATCTGGGATGCCTCCCAAATCACCGTGAAATCCCGAAGTACTCATGGGATCCTGTTACAACCGACTGACCTTAACCATGCTTCAAATAGTCTGTAGACAGTGCACATACATACACATACATATGATCCCACAGGGATCTATCATCTTACAAGTACATCATACATTTATTGATACGTACATATCATCATATATTAACTAAGCGGTTCCAGTCTGGACCCGCTGGCATGCACCTAATATACAACTTAACATCATTCAAGTAACGTACTTACCTCCTTGAGCATACCTTAAAAAACAAGTCAGATATACACAATACAATCATGCACAGTCAGTAGTATGCAAGCTTTACTCTACCGAGTCTCATGAAAGCAGGCACTCACCTGAGTAGCTTACTACGTACAGATATCTGGTTTGGACTTCACTAACACAACAAGTTCACCTAGAATATCATTACTTACATTAATCATTCATATATGCATAACAAGACTACAAATCAAACACCTAACCTTGGACTTAGCACAAATCCGCCAAAACTGTCGGATTTGGGGAAATCTGATAGTCTCATGCGGATTTGAGAAATCTGACACACACATTTGAAATCTGACAATCACACGGAATCCGACACTCTTGCGGATTCCGACACTTATAAGGAAATCCGACATTAATCAATCGGATTCCAATACTTGGAAATCCAACATGCATATGGAATCCGACACTTGTGGATTCTGACACATAGAAGAAATACGATACATGGAAATCCGACACTTGAAATCCGGGACACATAGAAATCCGATACTTGCAAAATCCGATAGATACGAAATCCGATATTGTCGGATTTCGACACTTGCGGATTTCACCAAACATGCGGATTTCAACAACCATCGGATTCCGACACCTTCATAGGTCTCGGAATCCGACACCTTCATACTCTGAAATTCTGATACATGCATAAATCATTTTAACAACTCCATTCTTGTTGGTTTCAAGCCCAGAATGTATTAGAACTTCATGTTCAACTTGTATAAACATTTTAAACACCCCAAATCCAAACAAGAACACCCATTATGCAAAACCCACTTTTAAAGTAAGCTTTTCATGTTCTTCAAAATGTTCTTGCATGAATTGGTGTTTCTAACATATATATAATCTTCTAACATACTTGAATCTATGTTGCTAACCTTTTGAGGATTAACAACGGAGAGTTCTTCCCTTCTTCTTCTGAAATCCGAGAGCAGAGAGAGAATGTGTGTTTGTATTTATTTTCACCAACTTTGACCTTTTGCTTTGTAAGTCAAATTATATACACATACACTTATATACTTATCTATTCCAGAGGCGGTTGCCTCTGGATTACCTCACTTGAGGTTTTCCTTTAATTACTTATACATATATATATATATATACGTACATACATTTAACATACACACTTAAACACACAAAGTATACGAACATACATATGAATATATACAAATAAATACTTCCCTATTACATTAACTACATACGCATAACTAGAGTTTACAACTAGGCCCACGTTGAGGATGTTACAAATCTACCCCCTTAAGAGGATTCCGTCCTCGGAATCCACTTAGTGATAAACAGGTGAGGGTATCGTGCTTTCATCTCGTCCTCAACCTCCCACGTCAGGTGTGGACCTAGATTGTGCTTCCACTTCACAAGGACTAGCTTGATCATCTTCTTGCGCAGTTTCTTGACCTTCGTGTCAAGAATTTCAACAGGTTCTTTAACTAGTCATTTGGAAGAGTCAACCTTCAACTCCTGTAGTGGAATGTTCTGCTCCTCCTCAACGTGGCACTTGCGTAAGTATCACACGTTAAAGGTGTCGTGAATACCAGCTAGCTCAGGCGGCAACTCTAGAGGCACCGTCTGATCGTTGACTTTACGTACAATTCTGAATGGGCCAATGAAACGTGGACTTAGCTTCTCTTTGCGCCCAAAACGAATGACGCCCTTCCAAGGAGAAACTTTTAAGAACACGCGATCACCAACTTCAAATGTAGCGGGACGACGCTTTGGATCTGCATACATCTTTTGTCGGTCCCGAGCTACTTTCAGCTTTTCAAGAGCCACATTCACTTTATCAGAAGTTATGTGGACAATTTCAGGTCCATCGAATTGCTTCTCACCAGGCTCCAACCAACAGGTCGGAGTTCGACATCGTCTTCCATAGAGCATCTCGTATGGTGGCATTCCAATGCTAGAATGATATGAATTGTTATAAGCAAATTCAATCAATGGGAGATGAGAATCCCATGATCCACCAAATTTGAGTACACACGCACGAAGCATATCTTCCAACGTCTAGATCGTACGTTTAGATTGGCCATCAGTCTGCGGATGATAGGAAGTGCTCAGATGAACACGAGTGCCAAGTTCGCGCTGCAGACTTTGCCAGAAATTCGAGACTAACCGAGAGTCACGATCAGATACAATTGAACAAGGAAGACCGTGACGTGACACAATCTCATCGATGTACAACTGGGCTAAACGGGTCAGCGAAGCAGACTCGTTTGTAGCCAAGAAATGAGCACTCTTCGTCAGTCGATCAACAATAACCCAGATCATATTGTGCCCTCTGAACGTCTTCGGCAGCTTCATTATGAAACCCATCATAATATTATCCCACTTCCACTCCGGAATATCCAGTTGTTGCAGATTACCATACGGTCTCTCGTGTTCCATCTTCACTTGCGTGCATATCTGACATCTCTCCACAAATGAAGCGATGTCCTTCTTGAGAGTCGGCCACCAGTACAGCATCTTCAGGTCATGGTACATCTTTGTGATTCCTGGATGGACGGACAATTTGGACTTATGGGCTTCTTGCAGAATCAGCTCACGGTTACCTCCAACAGAAGGTACCCAAATCCTGGATTGAAAAGTCTTCAAACCACGATTATTTTCTTTTAGCTGATCCTTTAACCTCTTCATTGTCTCAACTTTAAGATTTTCTTCTTGCAACGCTATTTGCTGAGCTCCTTTCAACTTGGAAATCAAATCTGGCACTATCACGATTCTCATAAACTTAGCTCTGTTGTCGGTCCTTTACGGCTTCAAGCGTCCGCTACTACATTGGCTTTACCAGGATGGTAACGAATCTCACAATCGTAGTCTTTTATTAACTCCAACCAACGGCGCTGCCGCATGTTGAGTTCTTTTTGAGAAAGGACATACTAAAGACTTTTGTGATCAGTGCATATCACACACTTCGTGCCATAAAGGTAATGCCTCCATAATTTCAATGCAAACACAACAGCAGCAAGCTCCAAATCATGGGTTGGGTAGTTCCGTTCATGTGATTTCAACTGCCTAGAAGCGTAGGAAATCACTCTATCACGCTGCATTAGGACACAACCCAAACCTGCGTACGAGGCGTCGCAATAAACTGTAAAGTCTTCCGAACCCTCAGGCAAAGTAAGGACTGGAGCTTCACATAACAATCGCTTCAGGGTCTGAAAAGCTTCCTCTTGAGCTTCCGAACAGACAAACGCCACTTCCGTACGAGTCAGTTTGGTCAAAGGACCCGCAAGCTTTGAGAAATCGCGGACAAACCGTTGATAATAGCCAGCCAAGCCAAGAAAACTTTTAATCTCGGAAGGAGTTCGAGGAACCCCCTAATTCATCAAAGCTTCCACCTTAGCTGGATCTACTTTGACACCATCTTGACATATAACATGGCAAAGGAAATGAACTTCCCTAAGCCAAAATTCACACTTGGATAACTTGGCGTACAGTTGTTCTCGTTTCAAAGTTTCGAGAACCTAACGAAGATGAAGCTCGTGATCAACTTCCGTCTTTGAGTAAACAAGAATGTCGTCAATGAACACGATAACGGATCTATCCATAAACGGATGACAAACCCGATTCATCAGATCCATGAAGACGGCAGGGGCATTGGTTAAGCCGAATGGCATAACGAGAAATTCATAATGACCGTAACGAGTTCGGAATGTAGTCTTCGGAACATATTCTTCGTGAACTCGTACTTGATGGTACCCCGACCGAAGATCAATCTTAGAGAAGCATGTAGCTCCCTACAATTGATCAAAAAGATCATCGATTCAAGGAAGTGGATACTTATTCTTTACCGTTCGCTTGTTAAGCTCCCTATAATCTATGCACATACGCATTGTTCCGTCCTTCTTCTTCACGAATAATACAGGAGCTCCCCACGGTGAGGAACTCGAACGAGTAAAACCTTTGTCGAGCAACTCCTGAATTTGAGTCATCATCTCTTTTATTTCAGAAGGAGCAAGATGATACGGAGAACGAGCCACATGTGTAGCTCCTGGAATAAGCTCTATCTTGTATTCAATGTCTCTGATTGGAGGCAAACCCGAAAGTTCTTCAGGGAATACCTCAGGGTAGTCAGACACCACTCGAATATCTTTGACTGGTCGTTTTTCCATTGTAGCATCAATAACATATGTTAGATAAGAGTCACAACCTTTGGAAATAGACTTCTGAGCTTTAATCATGGAGACAATAGGAATATCAGAATCCCGTCGTTCTCCCCGAGCAACAGCATAAGATCCATCAGAAAGAGGGATCTTAATCATCTTTTTTGGAACAGAGAATCTCAGCATCACGCTTGCTGAGCCAATCCATCCCCATTACGACATCAAAGCCCGCAATAGGCATAATGAAGAAAGAAATTGGGATACTACTCCCATCAATATAAATCACAGCTATAGGAACTTTCTCTGTAACAGAGACTACTTTGCCGTCAGCAACCTCTACTCTGAGCGGCTCAGTTAACGGAACGATAGGTAATTACAATCTTCTACGACACGCCACAGATATGAAGGAGTAGGTAGCTCTAGAGTCAAATAAAACACAAGCAGGGGTATAATTAATAAGATAAGTACCCGTGATGACATCCCCTGCTGCTTTAGCCTCCTCAGCTGTCATCTGGAAGGCCCTCCTTTGGTGCGGGGCGCATCATCTCTTTTCTGGCCTCTAGAAGAAGAAGATCCGTTGGTTCCAGCACCCTGTCTTTCTGAGCAATCTGTCATCTTATGCCCGGGCTTGTGGCACAAGTAGCATACATCTTCTTTGAAACCACACTCAGTACTAGCGTGGCCCTTCTGCCCGCACCTCCAACAACGTCGGGTAGCACTTGAACAATCACTAGCGTGATAAGTATGACACTGAGAACATCAAGGAGTGTCAGGTCTCGGCTTCTTTGAAGAATCAGTCTTTCCACCTGCTGAGGATTGTCCTTTAGAAGGACCCGATTTGTCAGATGGCTGAAACTTTCGCTTTAACCCCCTACTGGCAGATTCGCCCTTGCAGTAGACGCGGTCTCCCTCCATTTGTCAGATGGTGACGCATTTTAGGGGTTGTGGTTTTAGCTTGTAACCACATTGAAATCTCTTTGAAAACAAAAAAGGTTGAATGTGGTCCTCACGACATACAATCTTCGGTCCGGTCATCGGTTTCGGTCCTATCGGTTTTGGTCTACATGGTAACGGTTTTTTTACCAGACCGAACCGGTATATTGAAAGGTCACAAGCCCAAACTCCAAAGTAGAATGGTGGTACCATTGTATAGCATGCAAGGCAGCCCGACGCTTCATTTTTTCATCTGTCCTCTCTTTATTTTGAAAAACCTCTTGGTTTTCTTATTTGTATTACAGTCGACTCTCTCTAGTCTCTTACTCTCTTCTTGTTGGTAAGCTTATACAATCATACTTGATCATCACCCTCTGTTAACTTGTCAAGTTTCTTCAATGGAGAATAAGAATTTGGTTGAAGATGAAGAGACTCAACTTGAAGTAAGTAATTTTACCGTGAAACTATCTAAAAGTTTAAATGTTTTAAGGTTTAAGGTTTATGATTTGTTGTTTTTCCATGAAATTCATTATGTAATGTTTGTTCAATGACTTGATGTTCATTGTTTTCCCATGAAATTCTTATTTAGAGGATCCTAGTTCTTGTATATATATAGGATCCTAGTTCTTGACTTCTTGTATATATTTGTATTTGATTATGTCTTACTTAATTAAAGTTTCTACGTGAAACGTTTGCCAACGTCGGCAATTCTTTGCTGCCATCAAATTGAGAATATTATATTAATTCAAGTTTTTGCTTGTTGGTTGTGATGATTTGTTGCTACACCAACTTCGAAGCAAGTAGCTTGATTTTTTTTCTTACTACACATTAATTCAAGTTTTTATTTCCTTTTTGCTGGCGTCGTCCGTCTCCCATAGTTGCCATCAAGTTTTTGCTTGTGGGTTGTGTTTGTAATTTTGGTCTTGTATTACACTATTACCGCCTCCGAGAGTCTTTGTAATTGTTTGTGATATGTTTAGTAAATGAATGAAATTTAGCCTTAAAAAAACTATTTACTGTCTCCAGGGGGGTTACATTTGTGAAGCACTACAATTTGCTAATTTGGCGTCTATATGAAATATAGAAATATGATGATAATCCGTTTTTAATTATAAGTCAATTGTTTATCTTTTTAGAATGATGATGTTTACGTCGAGAATACCCAACAACAAGAAGATGAACCAGTGAAGAAAGGAAAACGAAAGCAAAGAGCCGAATGTTGGAATTACTTTGATGTGGAATACATAAAAGAAGAGGATGGAGTTAAACGGAAGATTGCAATATGTAAGTTTTGTTCTGTTGTTTATAAAGCGGATCCGAATAAAAACAGAACTTCAAGGTTGAAAAAACATTTTCCTATTTGTGAAAAAAAAAATCCAAAAAACGAAAAAGCTAATAAAAAACAAAGTACATTACAATTTAAGAAAGAAGCAAATGGAGAGGGAAGTGTAAGCACATGGAAGCATGATGAAAATAGAACCAAGAAAGCTTTATTCAACTTATTTGTGGTGGGTGAACTAACGTTTAAGTTTGTTGAAAATGAAGCTTTTATCGAGTATACTAGTGTGTTAAATGGGAAGTTTATTTTGCCTTGACGGCATAAAGTTAGTAGATATGTTGCAAAGTACTACATTGAAGAAAGATATAAGTTGTTTAGTTACTTAAGTAGTCCAACTAATATGGTTCATTTGACCACGGACACTTGGACATCCTCGTGTCAACGGGTGAATTACATGGTTGTCACAACACATTTTATAGATGATGATTGGGTAATGCATAAGAGGATTATTAACTTTATACCCATTAATAGTCATAAGGGTGATGATATTGGCCGTGAGTTGTTAGATTGCATACACGGGTGGGGGATTAAAAATGTTATGAGCATGACACTGGACAACGCAACTACAAACACTTCCACAATTGAATTTTTCAAAAAGAAATTGCCAAATATGTATGATCATGGCAAACACTTCCAAATAAGGTGCATGACTCATATATTGAATCTTCTTGTGAAAGATGGTTTGAAAGAACAAAGTTATCACGTAGAACTTGTTCAAAAAGCGGTTCGTTATATAAGACAATCCACACAACGGATAGCAAAATTCAAGAAGTGCATGAAAGATCCTGGAGTGGAATGAAGAAAATTTTTATGTGGTGATTGTCCTACACGATGGAACTCCACTCATGATCTATTGAAAATTGCCGTGGCGTTAGAAGATGTTTTCATCAAGTATGAAGTTGAAGGTAAATTTTAAATTTTTATATCTTTGTATGGTTTTTTGATGTTATAATTGGTGTACTAATTTTTATGATTTTTGGTGATAGAAAAATCATATGTAGATCTAGGAAAAGTTCCCGGGCATTCAGATTTTAGTGCTTGTCAAGACATGGTCATATTTCTTGAGAAATTCAAAAGTAAAACCGAGCTTGCATGGGGAACTTTGAAACCCTTGGCACATTTGTTTTTAAGAGAAATATTGGATTTCAATAAACATTTACGGGAGTGGGAAGAAAAACCAATATTTAGTTAATGCTCAAAAAGTATGACAAGTATTGGGGGATTTTGAGAAAGTTGATGACTTCATGTATTTCGCGGTATTGTTGGACCCCACAGTGAAGTCCTCATTTATTTAACATGCTTTTCGCTATTTGTTGAAGTACAAGAACGTAAGTGATGGTAATGACAATGAAGATGACGAGGTCGATTTGAAAGTCGCGTCTTTTGTTAAAGGCATCAAAAACAAAATGGATAATTTGTTTAAAGTCTACAAACAAAAGTTTGAGAATGCCAACTTTCACGGTGCTTCTCAAGAATGTATGAATGAAGATGTTTGTAGTGATGTCGGAAATGATTTTTTCGGTGACATTTTAAAGGTGGAGGGAAACAATTCAGTTGCAATGGAAACCGAGTTAAAAATATACTTAAAAGAGCCGAGAACTCCGTACAAAAAAGGCTTTGACATACTAAATTGGTGGAAACAAAACGGCTTGCGTTTCCCAATCGTGTCTCGGATGGGAAAAGGTAAATCTTTATAATGCTCTGATTTTTGTAATTTTAATTTTCTTATGAGTTATGACTTTATATATTTTTATTTTAGATATTCTAGGAATAGAAATATCTACCGTGGCATCCGAGTAGGCCTTTAGCACCGGTGGACATGTATTAGAGCCATATAGAACTAGCTTGTCAACCTCGATAGTTGAAGCCTTGATTTGCACCTAAGATTGGGTAAGGAAGTCAAGACAACCGATTGTAGACAATGTTGATGATATTTTGAATGATGATGACATAGCAAAAGGTAATAATTAACATCATATTTCTTGTTTTATTTGTAACAATTTATAAAACCGTATATTAACGTGTCTTTGGTTTTTATATAGAAATTGAAGAGATGATTCGTGAACATCACGGAAATGAAAAAGGGAAGATGCCAATGGATTGATGATTTATAGTTGCACTAGTTTGTGAACAATTTATCTTCTCATGTAACTTTGTTTGATTTATGACTACTTGAAAGCCCAATGTTTTGTTAGTTCTATTACCGTTTCGTTTTACTTTGAAGATAGTATGTTGCTATGGAACTCTTTATGTTATCAATTTGGTGAAAAGTTTAAGAAATCATATCGCAAAACAAGGAAGAAAGGCTATATTGGTATTTATGGGTGTTGTTGGATCATATTTTTATTTTGAAACTTGAATTGTGATCCCTTAGTTGTCTTAATTAAAACTAGCTTGAATTTCAATCCTTATTGGTCCCAATTTGGTTCTTGGACCAAATCCCAAACCGAGACCGAGACCAAACCGGAACCGTATAAATACAATCGGTTCGGTTTTCGGTTTGAAAAATAACACATTTTCGGTTCGGTCCTATCAGTTTTGGTCCGGTCCGGTTCCCGGACCACGCTTACCCCTACTTTTTACCCTTTTTCCTAAATCGACACTATAAATAGAAAGGTCCAAGGTTTATATACTTGATAGTTAATACATCCTTAGTGAGAAAACTTTTTGAAATTAATAATTAGGCATTGCCGGCTCCTAATAGATACAGGATGAGAGGCGATGCTTTATTTAGAGAAAGAAAAAACATGTTATTATAGTTTATTTTCACTTGTAAAAATCCATGGGGGATAATCAAGTTTAGGACTTAGTTGATTCGGTACCCGGCATAGGCCAGTAAGGTGCAAATGGGTCTTCAAGAAGATCAACATGGATGAAACCTTTATGTTAAAGTCTATTAGGATACTTATGGCTATCACTGCATATTAGGATTACGAAATATGGTAGATGGATGTCAAAACTGCCTTCCTTAACGGAAAGTTGGCAGAGGAGGTGTACATGGTACAACCTGATGGTTTCGTGCACCCCGCGTATCCTGATAAAGTCTGCAAGCTTAAGAGGTCCATTTACAGTCTTAAGCAAGTATCTCGTAGTTGGAATCTTTGCTTTGATGAGAAAGTCAAGGAGTTTGGCTTTTCCAAGAGCAAAAATGGACTTGGTGTGTACGCCAAGGCTAGCGGGAGCGCTGTAGTATGCCTTGTCTTATATGTTGATGACATATTGCTTATAGGGAACAACTTTACCACCTTGCAGGAGGTCAAAACCTAGCTTGGGAGTTGTTTTTCTATGAAAGACTTAGGAGAGGCAGCATGAATTTTAGGAATAAAAGATCATTGGTTTGAGCCAGAGTACATATATAGATAAAGTCTTGAAAAGATTCAAGATGTAGGATCCCAAGTAAGGGAATCTGCCTATGGTGCATGGTGTGTCATTGAGCAAGACTCAATGTCTTAGTTCTCAAAAGGAACTAGATGAAATGAGTCGAGTCCCGTATGCTTCAGAAATGGGATCGATCATGTATGCTACCCTACGTACTTGGCCTGATGTTTCGTATGCCTGGAGCATGATGAGTATATATGAGGCTAATCCTGGTCAAAGTCATTGGGTTGTGGTTAAGAACATTCTTAAGTATCTATGGAGGACTAGAGAAATGTTTTTAGTGTTTGGTGGAACGGAGGAACTCAGGGTTACTAGTTATTCTGATGCTAGCTTCCAAACTCACAAGGACAACTGCTGTTCATAATCGGGGTTTATGTTCTTGTTAAATGGTGGTAATATTAATTGGAGGAGTTCCAAGCAAGATACCATGGCTGATTCAACCACGGAGTCTGACATATTGCTGCAAGCGAGGCTGCTAAAGAAGCTGTCTAGATGAAGAAATTCATTCAAGATCTTGGAGTTGTTTCTAGCATCACTAACCATATTGAGATCTTCTGTGACAATGAGGGTGTAGTAGCTCTAGCTATGGAACCAAGAGCGTATTGACGCACGAGACAACTTGCTCGTAAATATCACTTTATTCGTGATATTATCGATGATGGGGAAATTGTAATTAGCAGAGTACCAACCGAGGGGAATTTGGCGGACCCGCTCACCAAACCTTTGTCTCAAGTCAAACATGATTCTCATGCTAAATCTGTGGGCATTAGATTTGCTAGTGACTTGGTTTGATTATTTTAGTTGTATTTGTTATGATTGAGAACATTAAAACAATAATGTATTTCTGATTGTAATGATTATTAAATGGAGATTTTAATATACGCATGGTGTGGTTACTTTCATGAAATATTTTTGTATTATCTTTGCATGTTTAATACCTCCATGAATAGATTTATTTATTCCAAATGCTCCACGATCGGTCGTTCTTCATTGGAAGGAAGAACTGGATTATGATCAAGGCGAGTGGTTGGTAGAATATTCATAATAGGTTAAATACATTGTTACACAATACTAGCCTATACTTGATAATGGATCAAGTGATTGGAGGACCCACACCTGAGTTTAATTCATGGATATGATTACAAGTAAATCAGGATGATAATATTATTTATCCTTTTACTAGAGATGCATGCGCCTCTTGAGTAGTAACTTGGTCTTGTTTAGATTGCTTTCTAACGCAGTTCATAACTGATTGTTATAAGGAAAGATTTCAAACAAGGACTTGTATTCGTTCCTCTTTTGAGAGATATCCATGGGCTCCTTGTTGACTAAGCTGATGACACCTAAAATGCATGGCCGTGCACAAGTTGAATTGATAATGGATCAATTTTGCAACTTGTTTTGTTTGTCATAGTTAGTCTCGATCGAGAAACATAACTGTGGATGTTTTGGGGATGACGATGTTCTATGACCTACATTCACACCGGATGTCGTAAACGAAGGGATGAATGATCACTTATCTATAGGAACATTCCTTTCTATTGGTATTTGTCTTAAGGACATACCCTATGCTGACTTGGGGGCATAGATGCCTTGTTAGAGGTCACTCTATGTCGGTGGCACCTTTTGTAAGTGTGTTATGTGCAAGTGGGAGTCTGCTGGATTATGCCCACTGACACATACGAGTTGATGTCATTGATGATGAAGCAAGGGCTTATTGGGTCACACCCCAAGTATTGATTCCGGCATCACAAATGGTCAAAGGAGAGAGAAAATACAGAAAATGGTTTTGGTGGGACGAGGCAGGCCCGTGCCTCTTTGGGGTACGGCCGTGCTGATTGGGCTGGCACGCCGGTGCCTTGTGCATTAACAGCCTCTTGAATGGTCTTTTAAGGCTAGTTAAAGAGGTATTATTATTATTTACTCATGTAACTGATCTAGGCTTTATGGCTCACGAGGTTTTGAACTTCTTTGGGAGTTATATAAAGCTTACATGAACGCAAGGGAGCCTTGATTGCTTGCCTAATTGCTTGGTTAATCTTTTGCACACTAAACTCTCTCATACACACTAGAATACAAGTCTTTGTGCGTTCAAGTGTGTCAAGTCATTTGGTGGTGTTAGATAGACTTATCTACACTCTAGCTAGTGGGGATCCAGGTGAAGGTGGTGTGGACTACACTAAAGGTACAGTAACTTGTGTATTCTTCTTCCAAGGCTCTAATCCGCAAGCGAGAAAGAAGACTAGCATCAAGGGTATACTTTTATCTCCTTCTTGTTGTTTTGTTGCATTAACATGTCTAGAGTTTTGGTGCATTTGGTGAGTGTTATGTGGTTCAAGAAAAATTATTTTTATACCTTTTTACTTACGTTGCATTTTCATTGAACCACCGATACCCAACAAAGTACAGGATCATATTGTGGCTGTTCCAGAAAGTAATCCAAGTGTGGAGCTACTAGAAAAGTAGTCCAAAAAGTAGCACCATGGGTTTAAGAAAACTTGGTATGGATTATACAGTAGAGGAAACCTATTTTGGTGGATTTGATCATCCCTCTTGGATGCATGGTTACAGGCTCTTCAAGATGGTATAACTTGCATGTACGGTTTGGTCCTGTTGATGGGTTTTAATTGCAGATATTCTTCTATGTATTGGTTTGTTCTAATTTGTTATGCTTTCCTTGTAGTGCCCTAAAACCAAATAGAAGTTTATGAAGGTGAATGAACTCCATTTTGAATGAAGGACAAAGAGAAAGAGGATGAGTAAGGAGATGGTTACTTTTGAGAAGACAAGGTAAGATAGAGTGGTTTATATAAAAAGGTAATGATGGTGAACAGGAACAAACGTCAGGTTTTACTTTTATCAATATAAAAATTATGATTTATGAAAATACGTCATGACGGCTTTATTAAACATTACTCTTACAAGAAAATCGAAGAGAATCTTAGTAATAATTAATATTTCGAAAGGAAATATGACTAACCTTTTGTGTGTCCTAAAGTTCTCCAGGATTATAAAATTTTAGTATCAATTTTTAGATTCCTCAAGGTTTAGCATACCTAGTTTTGAAATGAGATATTTGAAACGATTTTCATCAAGGGTCTTTGTGAAGATGTTAGCATTTAGTGGAATTGAAATAGAACTCAATTTCACCCTAGAAATGTGATCTCGTGTTACACCTTGCTAGAGCGGAAATAGGAGGTGTCACAGCACAAGGTAGTAGACGATCACCAACCATAACAAGATTAGAGACATGTAATAAAACACAAGCAGTACTGACTACAACAATTATCCCGAAATTAAATAAGTTTAAGCAAATTCAAAACATAGATAAATCAAAATATTAGATGATGATGCCACACACGATGCACCATGCCAAAAGCTTACTTGTTATTACCTGAAAAGCATAATTTAAGAGCAAGTGTCAACTACAAGAGTTGGTGAGATCACAGGTTTTCGTATGCAATAAAATAAAATTTTAATGCAGAAAATCATTTCTAATGTGAAACTTTGTCACCAAAGACACAGGACATTTAAGTTGTTCACAAATTTAAGCACAACGTGTTGAGTACTTTAGGAATATCAGCCATGAGCCTCTACCAAACCATTCAGACAACAATGCCCAAAGTTCACGAATTTGTTCCAAATATTTTCTTTAGTAATGTGCACCTAAGGTTCGTCAACCCTAAGTGAGGGCGTCCCTACCCCTATAGCGCTATACACAAAACTATAGACCCTCATTCAGGTTAATGGTAGTGTAATAATTAATTTCATAATCCGGGACTTACACTTTTAAACTCCAGCATTTCATATTGTACAAAACAAGTGCTAAATTATTTAAATCATATACATTTCATTTCATGGAACAACCATATAAAAACTTTATATCATGATTTTCACTCCCAAATCATTATAAATAAAGTAAAAAAGGAGCTATGATACTCACTTGTGAAATTTCAACGAGAATCTAGATTGGTGTTAGTATCTTGCGTTAATCTGATGTGCTTCTTTCCTAGTACATTAATATCTCATTATTATTTCTAAATATAATAGGTTTTATTTATAGGAAATACTTGGTGATGTACTAAGTATATAGTATTTTTGAGGTGTTTCTTGAGTTATTCATATATGAAATTTTTACTTAACTATTCCTTTCTTTTCACTAACTATATAATATTTTTTACCAATTTAGTTTAATCTTATGGTTTCAATGTACATTTTTATTAATATCTAAATTAAAGTATTGACATATTTTTATATTATGAGTTTTATAATTTCGTATTTAGCAGTGACATGGTTACTTATCAAATAGTCATATATTTTAATTAGATTTTTTTAAAAAGTTATTATATTTTATGTATTTATTTATCCTTTAGATGTTCTTATAAGCTTTATATAATTCTTATTAGACTATTTTTATTTATTATGACTCAAATCCTAAGGCTTCTCCTTTTTTCTTATTTTTAAATTTTGTTTGCTGACCAGCTTATCATTTTGTACCTTGATGCTATATTTTTATATTTTAGAAATTTAATTAGGGTTTAATCTTTTTATATGTCATTAATTTTGTGTTTAGTGCATCCTATAAAAATATTAGATTTTTTTTAATCTATAAATATTTTATTTGATTTATTTAATTTTACAATGTCACAGATCAAAAACCAGTTGACTCTTTGGTATCTATTAACAATTTGAGGGGTCAAATGACCTTATTTTTTAGTGATTCAAAATGGGTTTGATTCTTGACTCATTGATGTAAATTTTAAAAAGATTGACTAATTTTTACCTTGTCTATGGTCGTTCAAAGTTTATGATAGAAATTTGTCAGTTTATCACATTCTTGCGCATGCAACTTAGTTTTTAAGTTTGATGGATCAAATCTTGATGAAAACAAGTGAGACCAGTTTCATCTACTCATCAAACTAAGTTTTAGAAAAAGATTTATAATTTTTCATACAATAATGAAGGAGATATGACTTGTGAAAGTCGTGGGTGATTTCTACCCGGATACAGTTTACACACTCATTATATTTTGAGTGCTTGGAGGGCCAATGACCATACATTTTGATGATTTAACTTTGGGATAGAAAGGTAAGACATAGATCTAACATCTAGTGGTGGAATTAAGTCATTTGGATGGCTAAAACTCAAGATATAACAAAAAGAAGCCGACCTTAAATTTTGATAGATTCATTTCTTCATCTTTAAGCTTATCTTATTGGTGTTTTCATAGTTTCTTGGTGTTCAACACCATTACTTTTAGTTTTTGATAATCAACACAATAAAAATTAAATATTTCAGATGAAAATAAACTTTGATGACTAAAGACACACATGCTTGTGTTTTCCTTAATTCAAATGGTAGGATATCAACACTTACATGTCCGAACCTTCTTATTTTCTTGAATTTTAAGTTGTGGATCATGGATTATCACTATTTTTAAACATTTTCATGTTTTTGGTGAATAATCTACCATCTAAACACATAAGTGTTCATGTATATTCAAGAAATAATATGAAAAGGGAAAAAGATGAAGAGAAAACAAGAGAAATGCTAGCACAAGTTACCTACACTTGATTCTAGCTTCCAACTTTCAATGGATCTTCAATATAATTCAAACATTTGCAGCAACAAATGTTCTTGAGGCTGGAATATTGATAGAGAGAGAGAGGGTGGAATAGAGAGAAAGTGGAGGTGGAGTAGTAAGAGAGTGAAGATGTTGCAAATGATGAAGATCTAGATTTAGCAATGATATATATAGAGTGTGGAGTGTGTGGGTGGGTTTGGCCATGTGATGGCCGATTTTGTGTGTGTGTGTGTTAATATATATATAAATATATATATATATATATATAATATTATGTATAATATGTATTAGATGTATTTTATACATTTGTGAGTTGATTAACATCAACACCTATAAGTTATTGATTACTTTTATTGATCTTTATATTGGTTTTATATTTTGGCATAAATTATATATATAATGATGTGTTTTTTATTATAATTTTTGTACGAGATATATAAAATTTGACATTTAATTAGTCAGTTTTACGGATTTTTTGATTTTTGAAGGTTTTAAGCACATCGTCTTTAGAGAATCTAAGACTTCTACTAAATAATTTAAGCCATAAATAATATTTTTAGCTATTGAAGACTTATATTAGGTTTTTCTCATGGCTAACCTATAAATTTAGTTGACAGTTGTCACAGTCCAAGTCATGAGTAGTGTACTTCTTTTCGTGAAACTTGAGTTGTCTTGCAGCGTATGCAATGACCTTATCTTCTTGCATTAGTACACATCCCAAATCTAGAGAATGCGAGGATAGTGTTGTCTTGCAGTATACTACAAAATCATCTGTTTCTTCTGGTAATGCGAGGATAGTGTTGGATTATGCCCGCTGACACATACGAGTCGGTGGCATTGCCGATGAAGCAAGGGCCTATTGGGTCACACGCCAAGTAAAGGTTCCGGCATCACAACTGGTCAAAGGAGAGAGAAAACCAGAAAATGGTTCTGGTGGGCCGTGGCACTACCGTGCCCTTTGGGGTACGCCCATGCCCAGAGGCCAGGCATGAGCCCAGGTCAGGCATGACTTGGGTGGGCCGGGTTGGGTATGCACACCCATGCCCGGTCATAGGCATGCTCGTGCCTTCACTGTAACAACACCTTTAACTAGTCTTTTATGGCTAGTTAAACGGGTGTTAAATGTTGTAACTGTTCTAGCTTCATGGCTCACGACTTTTGAACTGGTTTTGGAGTTCTATTAGTACCTAATGAAGCTAAAGAGCCAAGGTAACAAGTCTTGCTTAGTAGAACATTTGCAGATATATAAACTCTCTCATACACACTTGAGTACAATGCTTTGTGAGTTCAAGTGTATAAACATTTGGTGGTGCTTTGGTAGTCTTATCAACACTCTAGCAAGTGGGAGCTAAGGTGCACTTGGTGTGGATTGCACTAGAGACACGCTTGTTTGTGTGTTTAACTTCCAAGACTCGCTTCAAGGGTACATCTCTTTCTTATTGTTACTTTATTTGTTGCTTTGACATGTTTAGAGTCATGCTTCATTTGGTGAGTATTGTGTGGTTCTTGAAAAATTGTTTTTTATACCTTTTATGATTCAGTTGCGTTTTCGTTGAAGCACCGATACCCAACAGTGGTATCAGAGCCATCTCTAACATGGCTTTGCACATTTGGGTCTAAAAACTGGATTTTCTGTCAAAAATGGTGTTCCGGCAACCAGGCACAGGCTGTACCTTTTGGGGTACAAGGCGTGCCGGTAGCCGGGGCATGGCCGTGCATGTGAGGGTACATGTCGTGCCGGCAGAAAGGCTTTAAGGGTTAAAATGTTTAAAACTGTAATTGGCATACTCGTGGGCACGCCCGTGCCCGTCATATTTGTTGATTATGCTAGTATCATAATGTATAATTATATGGCTAGACACGCGTGAGCCTATGGGTTCACACACATATACACTGAGACACCAATTAAATATAATAATGTGATTAGGGTATTTACATTATTATATATCCTAAGTAATGTGAGGAATAATTAAATGGGCTTAATGAATTAAGTATGACTTAATAATGGAGTTAAGTTAATTAAAGGGGGCCATAAAGAGAAAACCCTAAAAGGCCTTGGAGGTCTATATAAGGACATGATTCATATGCTTTAACATATATGATCTCTCCCTCTCTCCTTGTGGTTTATGGCCGCCCCCATCCTAAAACCTATGGGTTTTGTTTATTCTCCTTTCTTCTATCTCAAGCAAGTTTTTGGAGGTTTGAAGCATTACAAAGGAAGGGACTAGCATCCAATTGGTGATCAAGGAGGTGTAGTGTGGACTATTCATAGAGGTGTTTTACCTTGAAGACTTGGTTTCAAGTTGTTTCTTCCAACCACAGTAAAGGTATAAATCATATTCCTTGTCTGTCTTGGTTAATCATAGTGGCCTACATAGATCCTCTTGTTTGGTGATTCTTCATCTGTGTTTTCTTCTTTGTTCTTAATCACCAACAGTGGTATCATGAGCCATACGTTTGTGCCGTATGATCATCATAAACGTATGTGTATAAGTCGCTGTAAAACTTGTTTTTATCATGGTTTATATGTACAAAATTGTGAAGCCCTTGGCTGTATTTTGATCATATGATGATCTTAAAAGATTGGATTTTTATAAACCCTAGAAGCCACTTGTTACCTATGCGCTTTCTTTTCATTAATGTAACAACTTGTATATTTTTTGGCTTGAATTTTCTTATTGTAAGTTTTTGTTGAGATCCATGGTTTAAAGCATGCAGAATTAGCGGTTTCTTTTTGGGTTGTAATGTTTGGTTCTATTTTCTCTTTTTTGGTCAGCCTTTACGTCACTTGTAGCCATTGTTTGGGCAATTTAGTTATTGTCTTTATTAGTAGAATAAATGTAATAAAGTTGAAGTCAATGGCAAATGGCGATCAAGTTGAAGTCAAAGACGGATTTTTGTAGCTGTTGGACAGCTGGCACGAAAACGGAGATTCCCGGAGGTAGACAACTCGGATTGGCATGATTCTTTTTTCTCGAATTTCACAAAAGATAGTAGACCTACAATATTATAGAAGGGTACTTTGATTGGGGAAGACTCCTTGTACATGCTTTAACGCCCTGAAGTTGTTGCTGTGGAGTATGAACTTTGAGGACCTTTTTGTACAAGCTTGTGGAACATGTTGTTCCGTCCCTAGTAGCCCTTTTGGTCCATCGTGTTGTCTCACGAAGAACAACATAGGATTTCATTGGTTGAGGTTTTGCACATGTGTGGTTGTATTGTTTAATTCTTTACTTGTTATGTTTGCTTGGTTGCAAAATAATAACTTGCAAAATAATAAAAATTAAGTCAAACACCACACTTTCCTAAAACACAACAAAGTTAGACTTTTAAGTTAATAAAAAATTGCTTTTAACAAATGCTACGAATGAAGAATGCATGCTTCTCTCGTACACATTGTTTTTTATTAACATGTTTGATTCAAAATATAATACCCGTCAAAATTTAAGTCATGCCGTCCAATTAGGTTGAAATCACTTGCTGTCATTATTTACCTTCGCGTGAGACGTGAGCAAATTATGTCTCTGAGGTGATTATTGTCTATGCGTGAGACCTAGATTTATTTTTACATGATTTCAAATTGGATGACTTAACCGCGTTAAGCTGATGAGACCTTAACTTGAGGCAAGGATAGGACTAAACATGACTTGACACTAGTTAATTTGTCACTAGTTGTCATGAGTCCTATAAAGATTTAGGAATTGCACTTGTAATGCAATTGGTGATCGTCACCTACCTATTGAATCTATCATTGCTAGCATATCAACTGATGTGATGTTAGAAGTTCAATGAGGATCTTAACCTTTGCGAAAAAGTAATTGTTTTAAAATTAAAACAAGGGGTAGTTAATTTTTAAAAGGGATTAATTATTGAAAATACTAATTTTAAATTTGTACTTATGTAAGATGACAACTCACAATCAAACCCTTAAAAACTCAACTATAAGGTCGGTTCTGAAAAAGAAAAACGAAATGGAATCAACTTTATCGACTGGTTTTAAAACCTGAGGATTGTCCTTAGAGCTGAAAACAAGTTGATCCACTTGGAAGAACTCTTACATGAGGAACCTCCTATCACTACTTCAGCTACCGTTCATTCGGCCTATGTTAAAAGGTTTAATGAACAACGAGAGGTAGCTGCTCTTATGCTGATGAGCATGACCCTCGAGATCCGAAAGAACTTGGAGGAACTCTCAGCCTTTGAGATGCTTAAGGAGTTGAAAACTATGTTTCAACAACAAGTTGAGTAGGAACTGTTTGAAATAGTTAAAGCATTCCATGCTTGCAAACATGAGGATGGTCGGCCAGTAAGCTCCTATGTCTTGAAGATGAAAGGATATCTTGACCAAATGGAGCATCTTGGCTACCCCATGCCAAAGGAACTTGGAGTGAGCTTGATTCTCACCTCACTCTCCAAGGACTACAATCAGTTTGTTATGAACTATAACATGCATAGCATGGGGAAGACTATAGCTGAATTACATGCTATGCTGAAGCTTGCTGAGCAAGGGTTGCCTAAGAAATCTCTAACTGCACTGACTATCAAGGAAGGTAAAATTCAAAAACCAAAACCGCAAAAGAAGGGCAAGAGCCATGGTAAGGGCAAGGGTAAGCAAGTCTACAACCCCAAGTCTAAGACTCCCCTACCTGCTAAAAAGGAGCACCCTGCAAAGGACGCTATTTGTCATCACTATGGAGTGGTGGGCCACTAGAGGAGGAACTTTCCTACCTATCTGGTAGAGTTGAAGAAGAACAAAGCTGGTGAGACAAGCACATCAGGTATCTTCACTATAGAACTATATGCTTTTCCAAGTAAATCCTGGGTGTATGACACTGGTTCTGGAACTCACATTTGTAATAATGTACAGTGACTAAGGGAAATTAGAAAGCTAAGCAAAGGAGCTTTGGATCTGTACGTAGGCAATGGAATGCGTGCAACTGTCGAAGCTATAAGGAACTTTGATCTCATCCTCCCTAATGGATTGATTATCGTAATGGACAATTGTCATTTTGCACCTACTATTTACTTGGGGAATTGTTCCGCTTTCTCGTTTGAGGGATAATGGTTTTATTCATACCTTTACGGATTATGGCATTTCTGTTTCTAAGAATAACATGTTTTATTTTAATGATATTTCCTCATGATGGTATTTTTGAAATTGACATGCATAATCTTGTTTCAAACGGTAGTTCAATATACGTTTGTAGCACTAAGAAATCCAAACTTAATCCGGATTCGTCTTTTCTATGGTATTGCAGTCTTTGCCACATGAACAAGAAACACATTTTGAAGTCGCAACATGATAGTCTTTTAAAATCAACTGATCCAGAATCTTTTGATAAATACCTTTCTTGTATATCTAGAAAGATGACTAGAAAACCTTTCTCCTGTAGGGGAAAGAGCTAAGGATCTGCTTGGACTCATACATACTGATGTGTGTGGCCCTTTTAGAACCATGTCTAGGGAAGTTGCTAACTACTTCGTGACTTTCACTGATGATTTTAGTCGATATGGTTATGTTTACCTACTTAAACATAAACATGAAATTTTTGAAACCTTCAAAACATTTCAAAACGAAGTAGAAAATCAACTCGGCAAGACTATTAAAGCTCTCTGTTCTGATCGAGGAGGAGAATATATGAGTCAATAGTTCTTGGAACATTTAACCAAATGTGTGATTGTCTCACAATTCACTCCGCCCTACACTCCCCAACATAATGGTGAGTCGGAGTGGAGAAATTGAACATTACTAGAAATGGTTCGATCCATGGTGAGTCTAACTACTTTGCCACCGTCCTTTTGGGGCTATGCTCTAGAGTCCACTGCACGCGTACTCAATATGGTTCCAATCAAGAAGGTTGATAACACACAATATGAGATATGGAACGGAAAGTCCCTAATTTGTCTTACTTGGGGTTGTGAGGCTCTTGTAAAGTGAGAAACACCGAACAAACTTGAACCCAGATTTATCAAGTGTATCTTTGTAGGTACCCAAAGGAAACAATGGGTTACTACTTCTACTACCCACTCGAGAACAAGATATTTGTTGCTCGATATGCTGAGTTTCTTGAAAGTCGTCTCATTTTGCAAGTAGCAAGTGGGAGTACAATAGACTTTGATGAGATTCAGAGTGAAGATACACAACCTTCAAATGACACTAGCGAAAATCATGTTGAGGCTGAATATACTGATGTTGTGCCACAAAATGATATTATTCCCATTCATAGAACTGGAAGGATATCTCACGCACCCGAACGATATGGTTACCACATCGATGCAGAGGAGCAGATTCTAGGGGATCATGATGAACCCCAAAAGTATAAAGCTTCATTATTGGATCGGAATCCAACAAGTGGCTTGATGCTATGAATGTGAAAATGCAATCCATGAAAGACAATCAGTCTGGGAATTGGTTGATCTTCCTCCAAACAGCAAGACTGTTAGGAGCAAGTGGATCTTCAGGAAGAAGACCGACATGGATGGTAATTTACACGGCAATAAAGCTCGTCTAGTAGCAAAAGGTTATACTCAAAACTACGGGATTGACTATAAAGAAACGTTCTCACTTGTTGTTGACGTGAAAGCTATTAGGATTCTCATAGCCATAGTAGCGTACTATGACTATGAGATTTATCAAATGGATGTCAAACCAGCCTTCTTGAATGGTCACCTCAATGAAGATGTTTATATGGTGCAACCCGAAGGTTTTGTGAATCCAAAACATCCAAATAAAGTATGCAAGCTTCATAGGTCCATTTATGGACTAAAGCAAGCATCTTGAAGTTGGAACAAGAGGTTTGATGAGGAAGTCAAAACGTTTGGTTTCACTCAAAACCCTGATGAGCCATGTGTATACCTGAGAGCTAGTAGGAGCATCGTCGTCTTTCTAATCTTATATGTTGATGACATATTGATCATCGGAAACAACGTTCCAACGCTACAAGATGTAAAATCTGTTGGGTTTTCGTGGTCTAAAATCATAGCGGAAGCAAAACGAGTAGAAAAATGTTTTCAAAATCAACCACGAATGTGCCCACCACATGGACCAAAACTCTAGATATGGATAAGCAACTAAATAAAGATACAAAAGAATAGAATCATACCCTTGATGCTATCTTGTTTGTACGTGCGAGTTTGGAGTTTGGAAGTCTTGGGCACTAACGTGTACACCTTTATCAAAGTCCACACCAAGCTACTATCGCCTCCCACTTGCTAGAGTGTTAGATAAGCCTTAGTACCTCTTGTGCTTGAGAAAGTTGTGTATATGCAAATAAATATATTCTACTAAAACAATTCTTGGAACATGACCACATTAGCATCATAGCACTTATATAGAGCTCAAAATTCAGTTCAAATTCATGCATACTAATGTCATTTCCAGTTACTAGAATAATGACAATAAACACCACATTTAACTAGGCTTTCAAAGCTAGTTAAATGGCTGTTACTACATAAGGCACGGGCGTGCTAGCCCAAGAGGCTACGCCCAAGTCACGCCCGACTTGGGCTCGTGCCTGTCCATTGGGCACACGGCACGGGCGTGCCTCCTAGAGGCACGGGCGTACCTAGCCACAGGCCACGCCCAAGTCACGCCCGACTTGGGCTCGTGCCTGCCTATAGGGCACGGCCGTACCTCATAAAGGCACGGGCGTGCCTCGGCCCACCAGAACCAGTTTCTGGTTTTCTCTCTCATCAGACCATACGTGATGCTGGAATCGATACTTGGCGTGTGACCCAATAGGCCCTTGCTTCATCAGCCATGATACCAACTCGTGCGTGTGTCAGTGGGCATAATCCAACAGACTCCCACTTGCACATGACAAACTCACGAAAGGTGTCACCGACATAGAGCGGCGTCTAGCAAGGCATCTATGCCCCCAAGTCAGCACATGGTTTGTCTTCCCAAAAGAAATACCTAACCAAAAGGAAAGGTCCTATAGATAAGTGACTATATACCCCTTCGTTCACGATGTCCGTTGTGAATGCAGGTCATGGAACATGATCAACCCAAAGTCAATCACGACTATGTTTCTCGATATAGACTAACTATGACTAACAAAACAAGTTGCACAATTGATCTACTATCAATTCAACTTGAGCACGACCATGCATTTTGATTTGTCATCAGTTTAGTCAACGAGGGGCCCAAGGATATCTCTCAAAAGAGGAAAGAATAATTTTGACTACACCGCCCTATCATATTAACAAGTTCTTGCCTGAAAACTTCCCTTATAATAGCCAGTTACGAACTGCATTAGAAAGCAATCTAAACAAGGCCAAGTTAATAATCAAGCAACGCGTGCATCTCCAGTAGAAGGATAAATAATATTATCATCCTGATTTTCTCGTGATAATATCCATGAAGTAAACTCAGGTACGGGTCCTCCGATTACTTAATCACCATTAAGCTCAAGCTAGTGTTGCGTAAACAAGTATTCAATCCATGATGAAAACTTACCAACCACTCGCCTCGATCTTATTTCACTTCTTCCGTCCAATGAAGAACGACCGATCGTGGAGTATTTAGAATAAACAAGTTTATTCATGGAAGTATTAAACATGCAAAGATAGAACACAATAATGTTTCATAAAGTAACCGCACCATGCGTATATTAAATCCTCATTTAATAGTCATTTCAATAAGAAATACATTATTGCTTTAATGTTCTCAATAACAAATACAACTAAAACAATTAAACAAGTCACTAGCAAATCTAATACCAATAGACTTAGCATGAGAATCATGCTTAACTTGTGACAAAGGTTTGGTGAGTGGATCTGCCAAGTTCCCCTCAGTCGGTACTCTACTAACCACAATGTCACCATTCTCGATGATATCACGAATAAAATGATATTTCCGAGCAATGTGTCTCGTACGTCGATGCGCTCTTGGTTCATTAGCTAGAGCTACTGCACCCTCATTGTCACAGAAGATCTCAATAGGGTTAGCGATGCTAGGAACAACTCCAAGGTCTTGAATGAATGTCTTCATCCAGACGGCTTCCTTAGCAGCCTCGCTTGCAGCAATATACTCTGACTCCGTGGTTGAATCGGCCACGATATCTTGCTTGGAACTTCTCCAACTTATTGCTCCACAATTTAACAAGAATACAAATCCCGATTAAGACCGGCAATCATCCTTGTCCGATCCACCGAACACTAAAAATATTTCCTTAGTTCTCCGAAGATATTTAAGGATGTTTTTAACCGCAACCCAATGACTTTGACCATGGTTAGCCTGATATCGGCTCATCATGCTCAAGGCATACGACACATCAGGCCGAGTACATAGCATAGCATACATGACCGATCCCACTGCCGAAGCATACGGGACTCGACTCATTTCCTCTAGTTCCTTTTGAGAACTAGGACATTGAGACTTGCTCAACGCCATACCATGCAACATAGGCAAATTCCCTTTCTTGGAATCTTGCATCTTGAACCTCTTCAAGAATTTATCTATGTACGTACTCTGGCTCAAACCAATGAGTCTCTTAGATCTGTCTCTATAGATCTTTATCCCCAAAATATATGCTGCTTCTCCCATGTCTTTCAAAGAGAAGCACCTCCCAAGCCAGGTTTTTACTTCCTGCAAGGTAGTCACGTCACTTCCTATGAGTAGTATGTCATCTACATACAAGACTAGGAAAACAAGGTTCATCCTTACTTTTAGAAAAGCCAAACTCTTTGACCTTTTCATCAAAGCAAATGTTCCAACTCCGAGATGCTTGCTTAAGTCCATAGATAGACCTCTTAAGCTTGTAGACTTTATTAGGATATTTGGGGTTTACGTAACCATCAGGTTGTACCATGTAAACCTCCTCTGCTAACTTCCCGTTAAGGAAGGCAGTCTTGACATCCATCTGCCATATTTCGTAATCGTAATATGCAGCGATAGCCATTAATATCCTAAAAGACTTCAACATAGCCACTGGAGAAAATGTTTCGTCACAGTCTACACCATGAGTTTGGGTAAAACCCTTTGCTACCAGTCGGGCTTTGAAGGTGTCTACCTTTCTATTCATGTTAGTCTTCTTCCTGAAGACCCATTTACACCCTACTGGCTTGTGACCGGGCACCGGATCAACCAAGTCCCATACTTGATTATCCTCCATGGATTATATCTCACTGTCCATAGCCTCCTTCCACCTAGCAGACTCAGGGCCCACTAAGGCCTCCTGGTAGTTGGTCGCTTCACTATGATCCACCAATAGTTCGTCGCCCTCGGATATGAGAAACCCATATCTTTCCGGCTCATTACGAACTCTACCAGATCTACGGAGCTCTAATGGTTGTGTATCAGGCACCTCATCCATCAATGATTGAGGTTCCACTTCTTCCGGTACGCCGACCTCAAAAACGGTACTTGTGCCAACATCAGGTTGATCATTGGTGTCATCTAGAATTTCTTCTAGATCGACTTGCCTCCCACTGGTTTCCGTAGATATCAGCTCCCTTTCAAGGAAGACCGCCCTTCGAGCAACAAACACCTTGTTCTCCGAAGGTTTGTAAAACAAATATCCCATAGAACCAGCTGGGTAGCCAATGAAAATACACTTCTCGGCTTTGGGTTCAAGTTTGTCTTGGGCTTCACGTCTCACGTAAGCCTCACAACCCCAGACCTTGAGATAGGCTAGCGAAGGAACCCTTCCATGCCACATCTCGAATGTTGTACTCGCAACCTTCTTTGTTGGTACAAGGTTTAAGGTCCTAGCAGCGGTTTCCAAAGCATAACCCCAAAAACTTGCGGGTAGCTTTGTATGACTCATCATGGGCCGAACCATATCCAATAAAGTTCGGTTCCTCCTCTCAGCGACCCCATTTAATTGTGGTGTCCTGGGTGGAGTAAGTTGTGAAATAATTCCACAACCCCTAAGATGATCAAGAAACTCGGTACTAAGATACTCACCACCCCTATCGGATCTGAGAATCTTAATCCGCTTGCCCAAATGATTCTGCACTTCGTTTTGGTATGTCTTAAACACCTCAAAGGTTTCAGACTTATGCTTAATTAAATAAACATAACCATACCTACTGAAATCATCAGTAAAAGTAACGAAGTACCTACAGTTGTTTCTTGTAGCAGACCTGAACGGACCACACACATCCGTGTGGACAATGTCCAACAAGTCTTTGCCCCTTTCACTAACGCCGGTGAAGGGCGCTTTAGTCATTTTTCCTAATAAACAAGAATCGCATACTTCGCTTGACCCGTGGTCAAACGATTCCAAAATCCCATCCACTTGGAGTTTGGTGATACGTTTCTTGCTTATATGGCCAAGACGACTATGCCACAAAGACAACTTGTCCAATAAACCTTTGGACTTAGAATCAATGTTCATGATTGATTTATTACCATCCAAACACACACTTGTTTCATAACTCCCATGACATGGATAAGCTTTAAAGTAATGAACATCATTTCTCCAACAAGAAATAATTCCATTATTAAAATTAAACTCATAACCATCGTCAAACAAAGCGTGAAATGAAATAATGTTTTCTGCCACACAGGGCGAAAAGCAAACATTTAATAAGGTAATAGCAAGTCCTGAAGGAAAGGCGAGATTAACACTCCCTATCCGCTCCACGGGAACCACATCCTTGTTTCCCATGATCAGGTCAAGCTCTCCAGCACCCTACTTCTTTTTAGCACCCGCACATTATTAAAAATATGAGTGCCACAACCGGTATCAAGTACCCAGCCGTTAGAAGTAGCGGTATTGTGGAGTTCAATCATAAACGTACCTGAGTTACCCGCTCCCTTCGGTTTTACCCGCTTGAGCTCCTCAAGGTACTTTGGGCAAGAACGCCGCCAATGCCCCTTGTCCTTGCAGTGGAAGCACTCGGCTTCCGCAGGGTCCTCGGCCGGTGGAACCATCACGGCTTTCCCCTTGCCCTTCGGGGCCGGACTAGGGTTCGGTTTTGCATCCTTCCCCTTACCCTTTCCCTTAGAGGGGGGAGCGCCTTTTCTTTTGGTTCCGCCTCCCTGGATAGCTAGGACGGGTTTGGACGAGGAGGGCTTCTTGGACATGTCGGACTCGACGGTCTTTAACATTCCGTGAAGCTCCATTAGGGACTTGTCCATGCCATGGACATGATAGTTCCACACAAATTGTGAAAAGGAACTAGGAAGAGAACGGAGGACCACATCCACCACCAACTCTCTCCCCAACGGGAATCCCAACCTCTCCAAGCGATCAATCAATGCTTTCATCTTAAGCACGTGAACGCTCACATTTCCGCCCTCCTGCATATGGCAATCGAAAAGGGACTTTAGGCACTCGAAACGCTCTAGCTTAGCTTGTTGTTGGAACATTTCCTTCAGCTGGTTAAGCATGTCATATGCTCCTAAATGTTCCATTTGCTTTTGAAGCTCAGGAATCATTGACGAGAGCATAATGCAAGCCACTTCGTTCGTTTCCTTGAAGCGCTTGTCATACGCGTCTCAGACCGCCCTAGTCGCATTAGCCGCAGGTGCCTCCGGCAAAGGCTCCTCGATGGCCCACATCTTTTGTTCATACCTAAGGGCTATCCTTAGTTGCATGAACCAATCCATGAAGTTTTGGCCATCGAGTTTGGCCTTTTCGAGGAACAGTTTTAGGGAAATAGAGTTCGATGAAGATGTAGAAGCGTTGTTGGATGCCATCTACAAAATTAGAGTACCAATTTTAGTTGTCAAATCCTTGTAGAAATAATTACCCAATAGTTATAAAACTTAATTATTTGAACAAGGCTAAGAACCATATTTCACTCTATCTCATGACGGGTTTATTGCGGATCATGAAATAAGTTTTTTAGGCCGGTAGACAAATTACCGATTGCAACCATTGCAACTCTTAGATCCTTGCTGGATCCTTTTTGACATAAAATGTCTAAGGAATGTTTGATCCCTTCATAAACCAATCCTTTTATTATTTCTTAAATGACTCGGCTAGACATTGGTTCGTGCTTAAGCTCGACTACCAATATTGCGGGTTGCCACACTCACCTTCCACACAACTCCACAAGGCATGACTCGTGCTAATGCTCAACAATCATCCAAGTTTCATTAGATTTGGGTGGTGTCGTCTTACGGGTGGCACGTGACTTACTTTTGGAAAAACGGACTTTTGTTTTTCCTGTTAAAATAAAATTTAACAATTTTGCGAATTAGCAATTTAAGTGACAAAAACTCCTTTTTAATCACCGTTTAATATAAACACTTTTATATTAATATTTGCCAATTCTTATGCACATAGAAATATAAACTTATTTATAAATCTCTTTGGTTTATATATTTTCAAAAATTCTCTAGCATGCAAATCCTAAAGAATTCAAATATAAAACAACCACGCATAAATATAAATAAAGACCCGATAACATGCCCAAATCCTAAGTGTTCTCCCCGTGAGCCAAAACGGGGAGAACATAGTCAATCTAGGTACAACACCAAGGAATGCTCCGTCACGATCTCCACACCGGCGAGTCTCCCGGATTTGGTTCGTCAAGACGCCAACACCGTGTCTCCCGGTTGGTTTGAAGCAACATTTACATATTTGGAATAATCTAAGTACGAGTACATTATAATAAGAAAATGACATGCAAGTCGCGATCCTAATAATCTATTATGAGTACAAAGATTTAAATAAACGACATGCAAGTCGCACCAAATATAAATATTACAAGATTATGGCACGCAGGCCAAAACCAAAACCAACCACAAACATTACGAAGTCTACGTGCATATCAAGTTACCGGGCTACCACAACAAGCACAACCAAATGAAAGCAATGGTGTGCCACAAAACCATGTCCAACAAAGATATATTTTGATCAAGATTGCAAAACAACACTTAAGGCACAACAAGCAATCCTTGTACATATGCATTAGCAATTTTAATACACCTTTAAAATTGCATATTCATATATACACCTAAAAATATATGTTATTGTGAACTTCATGCCAAGTCACACAAAACATATAGAATTAGGAACCAAAATATAGTGAGGATTAACAGAATAAAGACTAGTCTAAAACCCGGATTTTAATATATTTAAACACATTGTTTCAAAAACCAATTCTGACTAAAAAACCGTAAGGCACGGGCGTACTCCAAAGGGTACGGGCGTGCCTGCCAATTTTGTCAGTGTACAGTTTAAACAATTTTAAACAGTTTACGAATTCTGCCGGCATGGCCCGTACCCCCACTGGTACGCCCGTGCCCCGGTCGCCGGCACGGCCCGTACCCCTAGAGGTACGACCGTGCCCGGTCACCGGAAAACCATTTTTGACAGAAAACTCAGAAAATCCGGTTTAACTCCAAAAGTGCAAAGCCATGTTAGAGATGACTCTGATACCACTGTTGGGTTTTTGTGGTCTAAAATCGCAGCGGAAGCAAAACGAATAGAAAAATGTTTTCAAAATCAACCACGAATGTGCCCACCACATGGACCAAAACTCTAGACATGGATAAGAAACTAAATAAAGATACAAAAGAATAGAATCATACCCTTGATGCTATCTTGTTTGTACGCGCGAGTTTGGAGTTTAGAAGTCTTGTGCACTAACGTGTACACCTCTATCAAAGTCCACACCAAGCTACTATCGCCTCCCACTTGCTAGAGTGTTAGATAAGCCTATCTAAACACCACCAAGATGTCTATCACAAGAGAACCAAAGCCTTAGTACCTCTTGTGCTTGAGAGAGTTGTGTATATGCAAATAAATATATTCTAGTAAAACAATTCTTGGAACATGACTACATTAGCATCATAGTACTTATATAGAGCTCAAAATTCAGTTCAAATTCGTGCATACTAATGTCATTTTCAGTTACTAGAATAATGACAATAAACACCACATTTAACTAGCTTTGAAAGCCTAGTTAAATGGTTGTTACTGCATAAGGCACGTCCGTGCCTCACAAGGCACGGGCGTGCTAGCCCAAGAGGCCACGCCCAAGTCACGCCCGACTTGGGCTCGTGCCTGTCCATTGGGAACAGGGCACGGGCGTACCTAGCCACAGGCCACGCCCAAGTCACGCCCGACTTGGGCTCGTGCCTGCCCATAGGGCACGGGCGTGCCTCGGCCCACCAGAACCAGTTTCTGGTTTTCTCTCTCATCAAACTATCCGTGATGCCGGAATCGATACTTGGCGTGTGACCCAATAGGCCCTTGCTTCATCAGCCATGATACCAACTCGTTCGTGTGTCAGTGGGCATAATCCAACAAAATCCTGTCTTGGAAAATGTTTCGCCATGAAAGATTTAGGGGAAGCGGCATATATCCTTGGAATCAAGATCTATCGAGATAGATCAAAGCGGTTGATAGGTTTAAGTCAAAGTGCTTACATTGACGAAATTCTAAAACGGTTTAGAATGGATGCTTCCAAACGTGGAAGTATTCCAATGCAACCCAATGTAAACTTGAGTAAGACTCAAGGACCCTCCACACCTGATGAGGTGAAGCGAATGAAGGGAATCCCTTATGCTTCTGCTGTAGGATCCATCATGTATGCTGTGAGGTGGACTAGACCTGATGTAACGTTTTCTCAGAACCTGATTGCTGTTAAGAACATATTAAGGTCTCTTCGAAATACTAAAGATATGTTCCTTGTTTATGGGGGAGGTCGAAAGAGAGCTTAGTGTTACTTGCTACACTAATGCTGGTTTCGAAACAGACTGAGATGATACTCGATTCCAGACTGGATACGTGTTCGTTATAAACGGAGGCGCTGTTGACTGGAAAAGTGCTAAGCAGAGAACTATCGCAATGTCTTCTATTGAAGTTGAATATAGCTGCCTCTGAGGCTGCAATGGAGGCTGTTTGGATACGAAAGTTCATTTCTGGGCTTGGAGTCATCAACAGCAATGAAAGTCCTATAGGTATGTACTGTGATAATTCGGGTTCCATTATCATAGCCAACGAATCTGGAGTTCAAAAGGGTGCCAAAAATTTTCTTAGAAAATACCACTACGTCTGTGAAGTGATTGAGATGGGTGAAATTCGGCTTCTAAAAGTACACACAGATGACAACTTAGCAGACCCGTTTACGAAGCCAATGTCATGCACCAAGCATATCGAGCATGCTAGGAAAAATGGACTTCAACCCGCTAATAGTATGATGTAAATCTGTTTTAGTATTTAAATAAATGGAGTGTGAAGCCGTTTTTATATTATAATGAATTAATATACTTGGTATGATTGTTTTCATTTATATTAACTGTGCTCTATATTTGCATGTTTAATCCATGAATAATTGATATTCTAAATTGCCCATTGCCAATTGATAATATGGGAGTATTGTTAAATTAAGGCAAATGTGAAAGTATAGGTGATATTTATTATGAATAAATATTAATGATGATGCCACCCAACTCACATGTCGTTCATTGGTGATGAATGTTGGGCTAACCCAACCGTCGAGAGTTCACTGCATGGTTTTATTATGTCAACTATTAATCTCGATAATATATGGTTATGTCAGTCGTCCTTGGACTTGATATGCATGCAGTTTTTGAGTAACTGGAATGTCATTCTTTGATATGATCAAACGCAATCCTGGATAAGGCTGTTATAAAAATCATTTTCAGGAGTGATGTGAAACTCACGTCAAACACGTGCAATCAAGATAGGATTTATTCCTCTACATGTAATAGAGTTGGATACTACTGGGTCCCTTGATGAATTAAATAAGATGAGTGTACGACCGTACCCAAATGTCATTAAGATGATACTTACATGAATTTGGTAATCTAATTCAATCTAGAGATCGAGAAACAGAATCGTATGAAGATTTAGAATGACACGTGCGCCATGTCTAAAATAATACATAGTATCTAAAACAAAGGGATGACTGACTCATATACCACTCTATAGCAAAAAGTTTTAAGAAACTACTCATGTGTTTCTAGGGGGAGCGCCTGTATTATTTGTCAAAAAGAAAGATGGTTCATTTAGAATGAGCATTGATTATCGTGAATTAAATAAATTGACAATCAAAAACCGATATCCCCTTCCTCGAATCGATGATCTATTTGACCAACTGCAAGGTGCATCATATTTTTCAAAGATCGATCTCCGTTCAGGATATTATCAATTGGGAGTTCAAGAAGAAGACACACCTAAAACGGCTTTTAGGACTCGTTATGGACATTACGAGTTTCTTGTTATGCCTTTTGGTTTAACAAACGCCCCAGCTGTGTTCATGGATCTGATGAATAGAGTCTGTAGACCCTATTTAGACAAGTTTGTTATAGTTTTCATAGATGATATATTGATCTATTCCCGTAGCAAAGAAGATCACGAGTAACATTTAAAGCTAGTGCTGGAATTACTCAAGGGCCAAAAGTTGTATGCCAAATTCTCCAAATGTGAATTTTGGATTCGGGAAGTACAATTTCTTGGTCACATTGTTGGCAAAAAAGGGATTCATGTAGATCCTACAAAAATTGAAGCTATTAAAAGATGGGAAGCCCCAAAGACTCCAACCGAAATTCGTCAATTTTTGGGTTTAGCTGGGTATTACCGACGATTCATTAAGGACTTTTCTAAGATTGCCCAGCCACTAACCTCGTTGACTCAAAAAGACAAGAAGTTAAGTCGGGTGTGACAGATTTGGTATCAGAGCCGAAGGTTATAGAGAATACCGGTTTTCTTTTAGAAAACCTAAACTATAGCCTAAAGTTGGAAATAACATTCAAAACTACTAAACAAATTACTTGTATAATTAAGTCAAGTATTACACTATCAGACCATAATTAAACAAAGCTTGATCACCTATGTTTAATTTAGTAAACATAGTGCAACGCTCGAATTAGTTATATTAGAAGTTTGTTTAAGTTGACATTTATCTTAAACTTAAGTAGCATGCGTTTTTGTGTGTGTAATCACTGCATGAATAATTGCATGACACATCACCTTATAGATGCCATTCTTATACCTATAGTGCTTTAAGTACACTTGACCCCTACGTTATTACATTGTTAGTGACTAAGGATATCTTTATCTTAGTAGCATTATGTCTTCCTCATCTTCCCATACGGTTTACTCTGCTGATGAATCCGGCTACGTTACCGGACGTTACACATGACACAACGCTACTACCTCTGAAGAGGAGGACCCGTTTGAGGATCACGGGTCAGAGCATGAAGTGTCATGTAGTAGTACTCCTACCGACATTCCTCAGGAGTCACCTGCACCCGTCTTACCTATCCCACTACTACTCTACCTCGTGGGCCCCGTATCCGGATGACACCTCGAAAGAGGGTCTCTATCCCTATGAGGGCAACGGCAGGGACATCCATGAGAAGGGAGGCAGGACCCTCCACAGCTGTTACTGGTGTCCCTATCGAACACGCTCATGGTATAACCCGGGAGGAGGCGTATTACTTCAAGGGGTTGATGTCTGAGGTTGCAGACCTCCGTCGGACACTAACCTATCAACAGCACGTTGTATCAGCTTCAACAGAACTTAACCATCACCTGTTGTAGACTGCATACCGGTTTGAGGAAGTTGCTAATGAGGCCATGCGTGTTATTAGGAGAATGAAGCTCCTAGGTTGACAGATTGGAGGATTGGTTCTTGCGGCCATGGTGTTGTTGGTGGTTGTTTATTTGTGGTGGTACTGATTAGAGGATGGTCATATCAGTTATTTAGTCCAAAAACTTTTATCTAGTATGCTATTACATTTGATATTTTGTATTCGGTTTTTCAGACAATTTCATCTGTGGGGATTTAAAACTTATCGCATTGATGTATGTTCACATCAAATTTTGTACTTTTATTTTAAATGTGAAAATATGTATGAACAATGTACTCGTGTATTGTGAAAATGAAAAATCCTTCTTATTGTCATATTGATGTAGTTCGTTAGTATTTATTCAAAATTTCGTATCTTATTGTATAAAAAATATTATTTTTATTTTTTTTTTGTTTTTGTTTTGTTTGTTATGGTCTAAATTGTGACAAACTTTCATTAAAATAAATGTTTATGGTTGTATTTCTAGAATCATGCCACCTAAAAGAATCACACGAAGGAACAACAATGACCAAGAGACCGACCTGGCATAATTAGTGGCTCAATAGATCGCTGCAGCAATACCGAACATTGTCAGCCAAGTCACTGCGGGTATTAATGCTAACCAAGGGAATAATAACGGAAGGGGAATCAATGATGAAAATAGAAACAATGAAGGTGGAGGAGGGAATAACAACAATAACAACACAACAACAACCGCCTGGGGTGTACCTACAAGACGTTTAGAGCCCGCAATCCAAAGGAATTCCATGGGAAAGAGGGTGCTGTTGGATTGCTACAATGGATAGAGAGTATGGAATCCGTACTCAGTATTAGCAAGTGTTCTGATGATTGCAAGGTAGAGTTTGCAGCTTGTCTACTTCAGAATAGAGCACTGACCTGGTGGAACACGCAGGTCCTAACTCGTGGTCGAGAAGAAGCAAACAGATTAAGCCGGGAAGATTTCAAGAAATTGCTCATGGAAGAGTTCTGCCCGAGAGACGAAATTTAGATATTGGAAGCTGTGTTTTGGAACCATACAATGGTGGGGATGGAGATTGGTAAATACACCGACCGTTTTCACGAACTCGCAAAACTAGTGCCTCGACTGGTTACACCTGAAGAGAATAAAATCGAGAGGTATATCTGGGGGTTATCACCCGAAATCCGAGGAATGGCTACCTCGGCAAACCCCACGACTATTCAAAGTGCTGTGAGTTTAGCAAATCGGTTGACCAATGATGCGGTCCGTTCAGGGAAGGTTACCCAGACAAAGGTTGAAGGAAAGAGGAAGTGGGAAAACCAGTCAGGGAAAAAGAACGGTGCTAGGCCTGACAAGAAATTCAAGGGAGCAAAGAACTTTGGGGTCCAAATTCAAGAAGCTGGACGTTACAGCGGCCCACACCCCAAGTGTAACAAATGCAACTTTCACCATGGGGTGTTTGCCCTACCTATACAAATTGCAAGAAGATTGGACATATCGCCAAATACTGCAAGGCAACCAAAGAAACGAACGAAGTAAAAGGGGCATGCTTCGAATGTGGGAGTCGGGACCACTTTCAAAACACGTGTCCTAAGATAAACCGAGGACCAAACCATAACAATGCTGGAAACCAGGCGCGAGGACGAGAATTTGTCATCGGAGCCGAAGAAGCGAAGCAAAACCAAAACGTGGTAACCGGTACGTTTCTCTTGAACGATCATTATGTATGTGTATTATTTGACTCTGGAGCAGATAGGAGTTTCATTTCTGCAGAATTTAGATCCATGCTCAATATGAAATCTAAGAAATTGGAAGATGCCTATATAATTGAATTCGCCAATGGTCAAGAAACTAAGACTAGTGATGTCCTAATTGATTGCACTTTGAACTTGGGTGATAAGTTATTTAATATCGATCTTATACCTATTAATTTGGGAAGTTTCGACGTAGTTGTGGGTATGGATTGGTTGACCAAAAATCGAGCAGAAATTTGTTGCTCCGAAAAGGTCGTGAAGATACCTCTTTCGAATGATGACACCCTTGTTATACAAGGAGATAAACGGGGGAAAGTCCTGAAGATTGTATCGTGTAGGAAGGTTCGGAAATGTTTGAGGAAGAAATGTGTTGCGTTTTTGGCTCACGTCATGGATAAGAAGTCAAAGGAGAAACGGATCCAGGATGTTCCCGTAGTCAGAGACTATCTAGAAGTATTCCCGGATCTACCTGGTTTACCTTCATCAAGGCAAGTCGAATTCCATATCGATTTAGTTCCCGGAGCAGCACCAGTAGCCAAAGCGCCTTACCGCTTAGCGCCAGCTGAGATGCAGGAGTTGTCAAGCCAACTTCAGGAACTTTTGGATAAAGGATTTATACGGCCGAGTTCCTCACCGTGGGGAGCGCCTGTATTATTCGTCAAAAAGAAAGACGGTTCATTTAGAATGAGCATTGATTATCGTGAATTAAATAAATTGACAATCAAACACCGATATCCCCTTCTTCGAATCGATGATCTATTTGACCAACTGCAAGGTGCATCATATTTTTCAAAGATCGATCTCCGTTCAGGATATCATCAATTGGGAGTTCGCGAAGAAGACACACCTAAAACGGCTTTTATGACTCGTTATGGACATTACGAGTTTCTTGTTATGCCTTTTGGTTTAACAAATGCCCCAGCTGTGTTCATGGATCTGATGAATAGAGTCTGTAGACCTTATTTAGACAAGTTTGTTATAGTTTTCATAGATGATATATTGATCTATTCCTGTAGCAAAGAAGATCACGAGCAACATTTAAAGCTAGTGCTGGAATTACTCAAGGACCAAAGGTTGTATGCCAAATTCTCCAAATGTGAATTTTGGATTCGGGAAGTACAATTTTTTGGTCACATTGTTGGCGAAAAAGGGATTCACGTAGATCCGACAAAAATTGAAGCTATTAAAAGATGGGAAGCCCCAAAGACTCCAACCGAAATTCGTCAATTTTTGGGTTTAGCTGGGTATTACCGACGATTCATTAAGGACTTTTCTAAGATTGCCCAGCCACTAACCTCGTTGACTCAAAAAGACAAGAAGTTTAGTTGGGTGTGACAGATCTGTGACATTCGGCAAGAAATTTCCCAGGTTACCCATTAGAAATTCTAATTTTTAAGCCTAGTATGACTAAAATAGTATTTATGATTTAAATACATCCATAATAATATTAGATTTCATAGAAATCCCGCCTATATGGTTAGAACCTTCCCGATCTCGAAAAATCGAATTATTAAAAGTCAAGAATTACAAATCATGTACAATAATGAATATAATATCAATAAAAACAATTAAATACATCATAATAAATATAAATAAGTTAAAATATAAAATATATATATATATATATATATAAACTCATAAAAGTAATTAAAACTTTGTAATTAAAAGATTTAAACAAAATCACCAATTATACAAAATTTATTTAAACAAATTACACTTTATTATTCAAAAAATAATAATAATAAAAGAAACCCCCCCCCCCCCCCCGCTAAGGCCGGCCACCCTACCCCCCCCCCCTCATAATTCTCTTGATTTCCTTCTCTTCCCAAGAAACACCTCTTGATCTCCCTCATACTCTATATAACCCTCTTTACTCTCCTCACCATTTCCTTTACCACCACACTCAATCTCTTCTCTTTCACCACCAAAAATCTCCCAAGAACAACAAGAATTGTTCTTCTTGTGAAGATCCAACACCAAATCAAAGGCAAGAGTTGGTAAGATGATCATATAACATTCAACTCTACTCTTCTACTCTTCTACTCTTCTACTCTTCTACTTTTCTTCTTTCTTCTTTCTTTTATTTATCTTCTTTGTTGTTCATCTTATTTCCTTAATATATATATATATATATCATGTAAATATAAACATCCTACCAATGTTGTAAGGAGCACATGAAATGTGCATCATCCTACCATTGTTGTATGGAACTTAATCAACTAAAAATCAAGAAAATAAGACTTTGATCATGCATGTGTTTCATCTTAACAAATATTGTAAGGAACAAATAAAATATTTATCATCCTACCATTGTTGTAAGAACACATGAATTATCAAAGCTTATACTCATACAATATGATTATTCATGAATATAAACATGTTATATTAAAGTTATGACCCATAAACAAAAAGAATAACAATCTGGCAGATTCTGATGCTAGAACTCCCCATTTATTTTTGTTATATCTGGAGTTCTAGGTATCAAAATCAGTTGATTTTTTTTTGCTAATCTTAGTTTACAGTGTTAACTTTCATTTAAACCTGGATTCACTACTTTTCATCAACGTTTGATCCTTCAAACATATTTAAAAAGACCCATATGTTGAATCTGGAAATCTGACAGATTTAGAAGGGTACACTTTAAACGCGTGTAACTTACTCATTCTTGTGTCAAAATACGTCTAGTTTTTTTAAAAGTTTTATCCTTGAACCATGGTTAATTCCCATTTTGAATCATGTAAAAACGAGGTCGTATGGGCCTTAAACAGACGTTTTAGTAACAACATGTCATCCAGACACTGATCAGTGGACATCTTATACACTTTTAATTATTAAAAACTATTAAACATGGATTATAAATTCCTATATTTTCACTGGACATTGTAGAAACATGTATTAAGATTATATTAAAATATCAAGCCTTAATATGACCCCTATAACACAGTTTTTAATTTTTAAAGTTCAACTTAAAGAACTAAAAAATTCCAGTGAACACTTATGATTTATGGAAAAATAAAGACAACCTTTAACTATTTAATAAATAAGTTAACAACAAATAAATAATACAAAATAATAAATAAAATAATTCTAATAGAGCTACATACCTCTTATATTAGGAAAGGAGCTTCGGTAGGAACAAGAAATCCTTACGAGTGAACACCTTTGCATACCGAGTGAGTATCATAGCCCCTTTTTACCGTATTTCATATTATTTTTGGGGTGAAAGTATGTGTACATATTTCATGAAAAGTTTATTGCCTATCTTCTTATTTATTTCAAATATTATTTTGAGCACTTATGGTATTATTCTTTGATGTGCTTGGGTTATCGTTGTAAGGCCCTTCTTTGGACATTATCCTTTAACTCCGCTAGTGAGCCGGTGGTATTTGTAAGTAGCGCTATTTGGAGATTCCGACGTCTCCCATTTATGGTTGACGAACTATAGATGTACTTTACCACTACTAACGTCATTTAATGTAGGCGTTAGGTTTATCATGGGGAATTGGTTGTCGGCTAGGTTAGATAATGGCTCAAGCAACAATCATCATAGTCTATTACTACCATGTGCAACGTATTGGGCAATATAATACATCTTCTATCATTCATGCATACTTTTATTTTATTCCAAAAACTTCCATCAATTATTTAAACTTTTCTCATTTAAAAGTATTATGTGCATATATTAAGAAAACCTAAGAACTCACCAACTCTAGTAGTTGACCTTTTCTTTCTTTTACCGGTGCTTTCAGGTGATCGACGTTAGGTACCTTATGCATACAAGCATGATGTGTGGCATTTCCATCTTCATCGTCACATTTTATGAAAACACTATCTATTTTATTTACGCATCGTACAAGACAATGTCATTTAATTATTATTCGGTTATGTAACTTTTATTTATGTTTTACCCGAACTATTTATTTTTGTTAAGTTAATATAATTGTTATTGTCTATATGCCTTGTGCGATGATATCTTGTGCTGTGACACCTCGTGTTTCCGCATTAGCGGGGTGTGACAGGCGTGTTGCTAGACGTTAACCTTTGTCTGTATAATTACTTTTTATTATGACCTAGCAAGTGGGAGCTGTTGGTTTATGCTCGTGTCATAATATATAATTATATGGCTAAACACGTGTGAGCCTATGGAGTCACACACATATACACTGAGACACCAATTAGATATAATAATGTGATTAGGGTATTTACATTATTATATATCCTAAGCAATGTGAGGAATAATTAAATGGGCTTAATGAATTAAGTATGACTTAATAATGGGCTTAAGTTAATTAAAGGGGGCCATAAAGAGAAAACCCTAAAAGGCCTTGGAGGTCTATATAAGGACATGATTCATATGCTTGAACATATATGATCTCTCCCTCTCTCCTTGTGATTTACGGCCACCCCCCATCCCAAACCTTAGGGGTTTTGTTTATTCTTCTTTCTTCAATCTCAAGCATGTTCTTGGAGGTTTGAAGCATTACAAAGGAAGGGACTAGCATCCAATTGGTGATCAAGGAGGTGTAGTGCGGACTATTCATATAGGTGTTCTACCTTGAACACTTGGTTTCAAGTTGCTTCTTCCAACCACACTAAAGGTATAAATCGTATTCCTTGTCTCTCTTGTTTGATCATAGTGGCCTACGTAGATCCTCTTGTTTGGTGATTCTTCCGCTGCGTTTTCTTCTTTGTGAAACAGATTTCACCACTCTGTGCACTAGTCTCGGATCTGGTCTGTCCCCTATATTTTGATTTCTATATTTATATGTGTTTGTATGACTTGGCATGAGGTGCATAAAAACATATATCTATAGGTATATGTATGAATATGTAATTTAAAACTTGGTATTAAAATTACTAATGCACGTGTACAAGGATTGGCATTTGTACCTTGAGTGTTTTGTTGGCAATCTTGATACATTTACATGGTTTTGCACCATGGTTTTGCTTTGGTTGTGTTGTTTATGTCAATTTGGTAACATTAGATGCCCATTGCCCTATGTGTTGTGGATGGTTGTTTTTGGTTTTCGCATGTGTGTTGTATTTGATGTAATTTATTTATATGTTGGGTGTGACTTGCATGCCGTTTCTTTTATTCTTTGTACTTGTAACAGTTTATTAGGACCGCGGACAACGTGCCATTTCCTTATTACTATGTATTTTTATATAGAATAAATTTAATATTTTCCATCGGGAGTTATGGCGGTGATGTCTTGGCGAGGCGAACCCGGAGTGCTAATGGAGATCCCGGATTCGTAGGAGCCCACACGACGAGGTTCCTTAGTTTTGTCCTTAGATGACCTTATTTTCCCCGTATGACTCACGGGGAAAACGCATAGGATTTTGGGCATGTTATTTGATATTTATTTGAGTGTTTGTGTTTTATACATTTATTTCTTGCATGGATATATCGGAAATTGCATGGTAGATATTTTTTCAAAAATATATTAAAACACAAATATTTATAAAAATGATTTATTTCTACGCACATAGAATTAACTAAGTTAATATAAAAATGGTATTATATTAAAAGTGGTCAAAAATGGTTTTATCGCTTATTTATTAAATTCACCAAGTGATTTAAAAATGGTTTAACCGGAAAAACCCGTTTTTCAAAAGTAAGTTGCACGCCATCCATAAGACGACACCACCCAAATCTAACGAAACTTGAATGATTGTCGAGCTTTAGCACGAGTCATTCCTTGTGGAGTAGTGTGAAAGGTGAGTGTGGCAACTCGTAATACTGGTTGTCGAGCTTTACCACGAGCCAATTATTGGTCGAGAGTACCAACGTGTGTGTCTTGATAGACGACTTACAAATTCTTTTGTGACACTTAAATGATGTCGAGCTCTAACCCATTTGAGGATAGCAAGGGAGTTGGTGTAAGAAGGGATCAAATATGCCTTAGACATAATGGATGTCGAAGGATCCCGTAAGGATCTAAGAGTTGCAAAATGGTTGCAATTGGTAAAATGGTTACCAGCCTAAATAACTTGCTTAGTGATCCGCTGTAAACCCGTCACGGGTTAGAGTGAAATGTGGTTCTTAGACTTGTTAAATAATTGGTTTTTATAAACTATATGGGGTAATTATTTTACAAGGGTTTTTTCAACTAAAATTGGTACTTTATTTTGTAGATGGCAACCAACAATAACACCGCTTCAACTTCATCGAACTTTATTTCCCTTAAGTTGTTCCTTGAAAAGGCTCAGCTCCATAGCCACGGATTGGTTCATGCAACTAAGAATAGCCCTTAGATATGAACAAAAGATGTAAGCCATCAAGGAGCCTCTTCCGGAAGCCCTACGGCTAATGCGACTAGAGTAATCCGAGACACGCATGACAAACGCGTCAAGGACATGAATGAAGTGACTTGCATCGTGATCTCTTCGATGACTCCCTAACTTCAAAAGAAAATGGAGCATCTAGGGGCGCATGATATGATTAACCAGCCAAAGGAAATGTTCTAACAGCAGGCTAGGTGAGAGTGCTTCGAGTGCGTGAAGTCCTTGTTCAATTGCCGCATGCAGGAGGGCAGAAATGTGAGCGCCCATGTGCTTAAGATGAAAGCGTATGTGGATCGCTTGGAGAGGATGGGTTTTCCCCTCAGGAGGGAGTTGGTTACGGATATTATACTCCAATCCCGGCCAGTTCATACTCACAATTCATATGGAATTACCATATGCATAGCATGGACAAAACCCTTATGGAGCTTCATGGAATGCTAAAGACGGTAGATTCTAACATTGCCAAGAAGCCTAGACCAAGAAAAGGAAGGTCGCTCCCCCTGTGAAGGGGGAAAAAGGAAAGGTTGGTGAACCCAAGCCTAACCCAATCCTAGTCCCGAAGGGGAAGGGGAAGGGCCTGGTTCTGCAAGCCGAGGACCCTGTGGAAGCCGAGTGCTTCTACTGCATGGAAAAGGGGCATTGGCGGCGTTCTTGCCCAAAGTACCTCAAGGAGCTCAAGTGAGTCAAATCAAAGGGAGCTGGTACCTCAGGTATGTTTATGATTGAACTCTACAAAACCGCTACTTCTAACGGCTGGGTTTTAGACACGCTTGTGGCACTCAAATTGGTAATATTGTGCAGGTGCTAAAAGGAAGTAGGGTTCTGGGTGTTGTAGAGCTGGACCTGATCATGGGGAACAAGGTGATGGTCCTTGTGGAACGGATTGGAAGTGTGGATCTTGCCTTTCCTTCAGGCCTTTCTATTACTCCTTTGAATATTTGTTTTTTGCCCTGCGTGGCATGAAACATTATATCTTTTCATCCACTATTTGACGATGGGTTTGATTTTACTTTTAATAATGGTATTATTTCAAGGCTTATCCATGTCATGGTATTTATGAAACTAGTGTGTGCTTGAGTAGTTATAGATCAATCATGAATATTGATTCTACATCCAAAAATGGTTTAGACAAGTTGTCATTGTGGCATAGCCGTCTTGGCCATATAAACAAGAAACGTTGATCCAAACTCTAGGTGGATGGGATTTTGGAATCGTTTGACCACGGGTCAAGCAACATATGCGATTCTTGTTTATTAGGCAAGATGACTAAGGCACCCTTCACCAGCATTAGTGAGAGGGGCAAAGACTTGTTGGATATCGTTTACACTGATGTGTGCGGTCCATTCAGGTCTTCTACAAGAAACAACTGCAAGTACTTTGTTACATTTATTGATGATTTTGGTAGATATGGTTATGTTTACTTGATTAAGCATAAGTGTGAAACCTTTGAGGTGTTCAAGATGTACCAAAACGAAGTGTAGAATCAATTGGGCAAACGGATTAAAATTCTTAGATCCGATAGGGGTGGTGAGTATCTTGGTTCCGAGTTTCGCGATCATCTTAGGGCTTGTGGGATTATCTCACAATTTACTCCACCTAGGACACCGCATTTAAATGGGGTCGCTGAGCGGAGAAACAAAACATTATTGGATATGGTTCGGCCTATGATGAGTCGAACAAAGCTACCCATTAGTTTTTGGGGTTACGGTTTGGAAACTGCTGCTAGGACCTTAAACCTTGTACCGACAAAGAAGGTTGCAAGTACACCTTTTGAGATGTGGCATGGAAGAGTTCCTTCACTTGCTTATCTCAAAGTCTGGGATTGCAAGGCCTATGTGAGACGTGAGGCTCAATACAAACTTGAACCCATAGCTGAGGAGGTGTATATTCATAGGTTACCCAGCTGACTCTATGAGATATTATTTTACAAAGCTTCCGAAATTGATATTTGTTGCTCGAAGGACGGTCTTCCTTGAATGGGAGTTGATATCCGTCAGTAGGAGGCAAGTGGATCTTGAAGAAATTTAAGATGACACTGATGAAAGGCATGATGTTGGCACTAGTACCACTTCTGAGGTTGGCGAACCGGAGGAATTAGAGCCTCAACCGATGGAGTTTGAGGTGCCTGACACACAATCGTTGGTGCTCCGTAGATCTGGTAGAGTTCGTAACGAGCTTCAAAGATATGGGTTTCTCATATCCGAGGATGACAAACTATTGGTGAATCATAATGAACCAACCAACTACTGAGAAGCCGTAGCGGGCCCTGAGTCTGCTAGGTGGAAGGAGGCAATATATAGTGAGATGTAATCCATTGTGGATAATCAACTCTGGGACTTGGTTGATCCCGTACCCGGCCATAGGCTAGTAGGGTGCAAATGGGTCTTCAAGAAGAAGATCGGCATGGATGGAAAAGTAGACACCTTCAAAGCCCGACTGGTAGCTAAGGGTTTCACTCAAACTCATGGTATGATGAAACCTATTCTCCAATGGCTATGTTGAAGTCTATTATGATACTTATGGCTATTGCTGCATATTACGATTATGAAATATGGCAAATAGATGTCAAAACTTCCTTCCTTAACGGCAAGTTGGTAGAGGAAGTATACATGGCACAACTTGACGGTTTCGTGCATCCCGAGTATCCTGATAAAGGCTGCAAGCTTAAGAGGTCCACTTATGGTCTTAAGCAAGCATCTCGGAGTTGGAATCTTTGCTTTGATGAGAAAGTCAAAGAGTATGGCTTTTCCAAGAGCAAAGAAGGACCTTGTATATATGTCAGGGCTAGTAGGAGCACTGTAGTATTTCTTGTCTTGTATGTTGATGACATACTACTCATAGGGAACAACGTTACCACCTTGTGTATATGCTTGGGAGTTGTTTTTCTATGAAAGACTTAGGAGAGGCAACATACATCTTGGGGAATAAGATCTATAGAAATAGATCTAAGAGACTAATTGGTTTGAGCCAGAGTACAAATGTAGATAAAGTCTTGAAAAGATTCAAGATACAGGATTCCAAGAAAGGGAATTTGCCTACGGTGCACGGCGTGGCACTGAGCATGTCTCAATGTCCTAGTTCTTAAAGGAACTAGAAAAAATGAGTCAAGTCCCGTATGCTTTGGCAGTGGGATCGATCATGTAAGTCGTGCTATGTACTAGGCCTGATGTTTCGTATGCTTCGAGCATGACGGGTAGATATCAGGCTAACCCTAGTCAAAGTCATTGGGTTGCGGTTAAGAGCATTCTCAAGTTTTTTCAGAGGACTCGAGAATTGTTTCTTGTGTTCGGAGGATCGGAGGAGCTCAGGGTTACTAGTTATTCTCATGCTAGCTTCCAAACCGATAAGGACGACTGTCGGTCTCAATCGGGGTTTGTGTTCTTGTTAAATTATGGTGCTGTTAGTTAGAGAAGTTCCAAGCAAGATAGGGTGGCTGATTCAACCACGGAGTCAGAGTATATTGCTGCAAGCAAGGATGATAAGGAAGCTGTCTGGATGAAGAAATTCATTCATGATCTTGGAGTTGTTCATAGCATCGGTAACCCTATTGAGATCTTTTGTGACAATGAGGGTGCAGTAGCTCTAGCTAAGGAACCGATAGCACGTCGACGCACGAGGCACATTGCTCGGAAATACCACTTCATTCGTGATATTATCGAGGATGGGGAAATTGTGATTAGTAGATTATAGACTGAGGGGAATTTGGTTGGCCCTCTCACCAAACCGCTGTCATAGACTAAACATGATTCTCATGCTAGGTCGATAGGCATTAGATTTGCTACTGACTTAGTTTGAATATTTTAGTTGTATTTGATATGTTTGAGAACTTTAAGCAATAATGTATTTCTGATTGTAATGACTATTAAATGGAGATTTTAATATACGCGTTGTGCGATTACTTTCATGAAATATTATTATGTTCTTTCTTTGCATGTTTAATGCTTCCTTGAATAAATTTATTTATTCTAAATGCTCCACAATCGGTCGTTTTTCACTGGAAGGAAGAAGTGAATTAAGATCAAGGCGAATGGTTGGTAGAGTATTCATAAAGGATTGAATACAAAGTTACGCAACACTAGCCTATACTTGATAATGGATCAAGTGATTGGAGGACCCGTACATGAGTTTACTTCATGGACATGGTCACTAGTAACTTAGGATGATAATATCATATGTTCTCTTACCGGAGATACATGTGCTTCTTGAGTAATGGCTTGGTCTTGTTTAGATTGCTTTTTAACGCTGTTATAAGGAAAGTTTTCAAGCTAAGAATTGCTATTATGAAGGAACGATGTAGTTAAAGGTAGTCGTTCCTCTTTGGAGAGATATCCTTGGGCCCCTCGGTGACTAAGTTGCTGACACCAAAATAGATGGCCGTGCTCAAGTTGAATTGATAATGGATCAAGTTTGCAACTTGTTTTGTTTGTCATAGTTAGTCTAGATCGAGAAACATAATTGTGGATGTTTTGGGGTTGACGGTGTTCCATGACTCGCATTCACACCGGATATCGTGAACGAAAGGATGAAAGATCACTTATCTATAGGAGCATTCTTTTGGTTTGGTATTTGTCTTGGAGGACGTACCCTATGCTGACTTGGGGGGCATAGATGCCTTGCTAGAGGCCGCTCTATGTCGGTGCCACCTTTCGTAGAAGTGTCTCGTGCAAGTGGAGTCTGTTGGATTATGCCCTCTAACACACACGAGTTGGTGGCATTATCGATGAAGCAAGGCCCTATTGGGTCACACACCAAGTATTGGTTCCGGCATCACAAGTGGTCAAAGGAGAGAAAACCAGAAAATGGTCCTAGTAGGCCAAGGCATGACCGTGCCCTTTGAGGTACGCCCATGGCCAGAGGCCAGGCACGAGCCCAAGTCAGGCATGACTTGGGCGGGCCGGGTTGGGCAGGCACTCCCGTGCTCGGTCATAGGCACGCCCGTGTCTTCACTGTAACAACACCTTTAACTAGTCTTTTATGGCTAGTTAAATGGGTTTTAAATGTTGTAATTGTTCTAGCTTCATGGCTCATGACTTTTGAACTGGTTTTGGAGTTCTATAAGTACCTAATGAAGCTAAAGAGTGAAGGTTACAAGTCTTGTTGCTTAGTAGAACATTTGCAAATATATAAACTCTCTCATACACACTTGAGTATAAAGCTTTGTGAGTTTAAGTGTATAGACATTTGGTGGTGCTTTGGTAGTCTTATCAACACTCTAGCAAGTGGGAGCTAAGGTTCACTTGGTGTGGATTGCGCTAGAGACACGCTTGTTTGTGTGTTTAACTTCCAAGACTCAAACCCGGAAACAAGAAAGGAGACTCGCTTCAAGGGTACATCTATTTCTTCTTGTTATTATTATTTTGTTGCTTTGACATGTTTAGAGTCATGGTCTGTTTAGTGAGTATTGTGTGGTTCTTGAAAATTATTTTTATACCTTTTATGCTTCTGTTGCGTTTTTGTTAAACCACCGATACCCAACAGATAAGTGCATTGCACAACTTATGCTTTATTGTTTGGAAAGCTTTTTCTTGTTTTTCTCCCCAATCAAACTTCTTGTCCTTTTAGGTCAATGATGTTAGTGGTTTAGCAATCTTGGAAAAATTTGCTATGAACCGCCATTAGTAGCCTACTAGACCCAAAAAATTGACGTATTTTTGTAGGTGTTTTCGGGGCTTCCCACTTCTTGATGGCCTCAATTTTTGTTGGGTTCACATGAATTTCCTTCTCATTAATCACGTGGTCAAGGAAACGTACTTCACGTATCTAAAACTCGCACTTAGAAAACTTGGCATATAGTTTCTGATCCTTCAAGAGTTCTAAGATTAGTCTCAAATGTTCTCCATGTTATTTCTTGTTTCACGAATAGATTAGGATGTCTTCAATGAACACAATTACGAACTCATCCAAATATGGTCTACAAACTCTATTCATTAAGTCCATAAAGATCGCCGGAGCATTGGTGAGTCCGAAAGGTATAACTTGACTGTAACGAGTTCTAAATGCCATCTTAGGGACATTTTCTTCATGGAATCTTAGTTGATGATACGCAGATCGAAGATCGATTTTAGAGAAATAGGTAGCACCTTGAAGTTGATCAAAAAGGTCGTCGATCCGAGGTAGAGGGTATCGGTTTTTGATGGTCAATTTGTTAAGCTCCCTATATTCGATGCACATTCGTAATGATCCATCTTTCTTTTTGACAAATAGGACTAGGGCTCCCCATGGTGAGGTACTTGGTCGAATTAATCTTTTTTTGAGCAATTATTGAAGTTGTGCAGACAGTTCCTGCATTTCTGATGGGGCTAACTGATACGGTGTCGGTGATTAGATCAATGCCAAACTTGACTTGTCTAAACGGGGGTAATCCAAGTAGTTCATCTGGAAATACCTCGGGAAAATTTTGAACAATTGGAAAATCTTGAATGCGTTTTTCTTCAACCTCCTTGTCAACAACGTGAGCTAAGAATGCGACATAGTCTTTTCTCAGATATTTTTGCATTTTCATGCACGATACCACTTTGACGTCCTTCCTGGTCTTTTCCCCGTATATGTCAAGTGCTTCATTTTGTGATAGCGGAATCCGAATGATCTTTTAAGAACAACGTATTTTAGCTTTATTTTTGGATAGTCAATCCATACCAACAACCACATCAAAGATCCATAATTTGATTCATATGAGATCTATGTTAAAGTTTTTGTTGGCTAAGTTCAAGGTACAATTAGTGAGTATGTCCTTAATCTTAACCTCCTGTCCATTTGCGAATGCAATAATGTAAGCCTCTCTATGTTTTTGGGGTTTCAAATTAAGCTGATTTTAAATTCTAACGATACGAAACTTCTATGTGCTCCCGAGTCAAACAATACAATTGCAAAATGATTATTCAGGAGAAACCTACCTGTCACCACATTTGGGTCTTGTCTTGCCTCTTTAGCCCCAAGTTCAAATACTCAACCCCTTGCCCGCCCTCCTTGATTCCCCTAATTTGCAGGGCATGCTTGATTACCATTTGGTCCCTTGTGGAGTTTAGGGCATAAAGGTCTAAGATGGTCTGAGCTTCCACACTCGTGACAAGTTAGCTTCTTGCAATCCCTTGCATAGTGTCCTCCTCTGTTGCATTTGCAGCAATTAATGCATTTCCCAAAGTAGTGATTGTTTCACTTATCAAATTTGGGGTAGGATCCCTTGCCTTTCTCTATTACCTGAGTTTGTGCCTCATAGTTCCTTGTCACTTTCTGACTCTTACGAGACTTATTACCAAATTGCTTTCTTGGGGAATCCTCCATTTTTCTCTTGCCTTTAGCTTTGTCATCCATGAACAACCCTGACCGAATAGCATTGTTAGTAAGGCTAGTGGCCAAATTCACAACACTTTGGAGAGTAGTCGGATTTGCGGAGGTAACATTTCCACGAATTTCGAAAGCTAAACCCTAATGTACCTATCTATTATGTTCTCTTCCGGGGTTACTAGGTGGGGTACCAATTTTGCCAGTTCATGGAAGTGGGTGGTGTATGTAGTGATATGGCTCCCAATCATTTCAAGGTTCCATAATTCGGCCTCCATTTTCTGAATTTCGCTCTTTAAGCATAACTCATCTTTTAACAACCTTGATGAATTCTTCCCACGAGAGTTTGTGAGTTGTGTCTCTTCCTCACGTCGGAACTTGAATATTCCACCATGACAAAGCTCTTCCTTGAAACAAGTAAGCCATAAACTCCACTTTGTTTGCCTATTAACACTTATGCTGAGCACGGACCCCATGCTCTCGATCCAACTTAGCAAACCTACTGCTCCTTCATTCCCGTGGAATTCTTTAGGGTTATAGGCCCTAGAGGTCTTCTACGTGCAATCCTGGTTTGTTGTTGTTGGTCCTTGGTTTGCTTGCAATCACGCTACTACCTGACTCACTATGTTGGGTAGCATTGCAAGAATTTATTCTGTTACGCATTGAGAAATGTCGGGATTCTCTCTTTGCAGAGGCATGATTATATGAGCATAAATGCATGTGAAATTTTGGTTATTTAAGTACTTCAAGTTTTACTAAGTTACACTATATAAGTACATAATACTCAATCTTTGTCACAATACAAGTGTATTTCACACATGAAAAGAGTGCATAAACGTTACATAATCCCTACATTTTCATTTAAACATGCATCCATCAAACAATATAATAGATAGCAAAATTTGGCTCCTTCTAGGATGCCAATAATAAAGCATAATAATATTTTGAACATACAACCATTCATGTCTTAAAATTTAGTACATACAAAAACATTGGGCAAATTACACGAAAATACAACAAAGTATGCCAATATGCCATTGTAAGCAACAAACTTCATTTTGTATCTAAAAGTACACACAACTTACAAATTTGGTTCATTGTATGCAAGTTACCTATTATAACAAGTAACTTATCAATAACTTGACAAAAAATAAAAGAACTTTGGTACCTAAAAATACAAAAAACTTTCAAATTTTGTTTATTGTATACAATGGATAACTAGTAACCTGGTAATCATGTTACCAATTAAATACAATGAACAAAACTTGTAAGTTATATGTATCTTTAGGTACAAAATAAAGTTAATTGCATACAATGACAATATTGGTAAAGTTTTTTGTATTTTTGGGCATTTTGCCCCAAAAACATTTGTCCTCAAAATTTGGCTATAAGCCATAGTTAGTTTTTAAACTACTATTAGTCACTTCCGTCCGCCTTTAGATAACCACCAACTAGCATCTCACCCCCAAGTAGAATAGTCCCATCAACATCAACATCACTGTCCCCATAGCCAAGCAAGAGTATATCAGCCTAATCGTCCTCCTAGCTGCTAGAGCTAGCTCCATAGCCGCCATTGCATGATGATGTGGAGGTCGGACATCTCAAGACATATGCTAACCCTGTAGGTCTCATAGTGTAATAAACCTCGCAAAGTGTGCAACTCTAATGACATATGTTGCAACCTCTGCCTCTCCCCGAAGTTCATTCATGACGGAGGCACCGTCGGAATCCTAGTGATGAACAGGGCTCTCTTCGTCTCGTTCTCTCGACTGGATGGTTTGCCTACAGCAGGTTACGCCGGTCCTATGGGTGTCCTGGCAGGTATGGCCACCCTCTTACGGGCTGTTTGCCTGATGTGTAGCCCTCGTGTCTCAGGGGTCGGGGTTGGGCTTGCGTAAGGCATTAGACCTCTGAATGGTGAACGCCTCTGAGCATTGGTGAATAAGGGTAGGAGGTAGTCTCTTGAGGTAATGGGCAGATCTCTGTTCGAGTCTTCTTCACTTGAGGTTTGTGGTTCTATATGGGTGTTTTCGGTAGGCTCAGATGAAGTTTCTAAGTATATATTTATTATAACTAACCTAAGTCCCCCATTATACCTCCTAAATATGACATAGGTGTCACACCCCGCTAAAGCGGAAACACGAGGTGTCAAAGCACAAGATTTCATTACACAAGGTAGTAGACAATTAACAACCATAACAAGATATGAGAAATGTATCAAAACATAAGTAGTACATCAATTATCCTGAAAATAAATAAGTTTAGACAAAATTCAAAACATAGGTAAAATAAATATTTTGATGACGCAACACAATGATGCACCCATGCCAAAGGCTTACTTGCTATTACCTGAAAAGCATAATTTAAGAACAAATGTCAACTACAAATAGTTAGTGAGATCATAGGTTTTCTTATGCAAGCAAATAAATTTTAATGCAGAAAAATTACTTCTAAGGAGAAACATTGTCACCAAAGACACAAGACATTTTTGGTTGTTCACTAATTTAAGCACAAAATGTTAAGTACCTTAGCAATATGAGCCATGAGCCCCTACTAAACCATTCAGACAACAATGCCCAAAGTTTACAAATTTGTTTCAAATATTTTCTTTAGTAATGTGCATCTAAGGTTCGTCAACCCTAAGTGGGGGCGTCCTTACACCTATAGCACTATCCACAAAACTATAGGCCCTCATTTGGATTAATGGTAGTGTAACAATTAAATTTCACAATTCGGGACCAATATCCAACAGTGGTATCAGAGTCATCTATAACATGACTTTGCACATTTGGGTCTAAAAACTAGAATTGCTATCAAAAATGGTATTCCGACGACCGGGTACGGCCTTACCTCTTGGAGTACGGGGGGTGTCGGCGTCCCGGGCACGACCATACCAGTGGGAGTACGGGTCGTGCCGGAAAAATGTTTTTAAGGGTTAAAATGTTTAAAACTGTAAGCTGGCACACTGGTGGGCATGCCTGTACCCTTCATAGGGTAAGCCCGTGCCCGTCGTGTTTTGGCCAGAATTTGGTTTTTGAAACAGAATTTGGGAGATCTTAAAAATCTAGTTTTAACCATTATTAGACTAGTCTTGGATCTAGTCGTATCCCATTGTATTTTGATTCCTATATTTATATGTTTTGTATGGCTTGGCATGAAGTGCAAAAAGCATATATCTATGGGTGTATATATGAATATGTAATTTTAAACTTGGTATTAAAATTATTAATGCATATGTACAATGATTGCCATTTGTGCCTTGAGTGCTTTGTTGGCAATCTTGATCAACATATATTTGACATGGTTTACAATGGCACACCATGGTTTTGCTTTGCTGTGTTTGTTTATGTTGGTTTTTTTGGTATTGGCCTGTGTGTCGTATTTGATGTAATCTATTCATTGGGTGCGGGTTGCATGTCGTTTCTTTTATTCTTTGTACTTGTAATAGTTTATTAGGACCGCGGCCTGCGCGCCGTTTCCTTATTGCTATGTATTTGTATTTAGTAGAATAAAATAATTTTAGCCATCGGGAGTCATGGTGGTGAAGTCTTGGCGAGGCGAACCCGGAGTGCTAATGGAGATGCTGGATTCGAAGGAGCCCACATGACGAGGTTCTTTGGTTTTGTCCTTAGATGACCTTGTTTTCCCTGTATGGCTCACGGGGAAAACGCATAGGATTTTGGGCATGTTACATATGCGTGATTGTGTTTTATGCTTCTTGCATGGATATATAGGAAATCACATGCGATATAATTTTTCAAAATATATTAAAACCCAAAGATTTAGAAAAATGGTATATATATCTACGCTCATAGAATTAACAAAATTAATATAAAAATGGTATTTATATTAAAAGTGGTCAAAAATGGTTTTATCATTTATTTGTTGATTCACCAAATCAGTTAAAAATGATTTAACTAGAAAAACTAAAACATGTTTTTCAAAAGTAAGTCACGTGCCATCCATAAGACGACACCACCAAAATCTAACGAAACCTGGATGATTGTCGAGCTTTGGCATGAGCCATTCCTTGTGGAGTTGTGTGGAAGGTGAGTGTGTCAACTCACAATATTGGTTGTCGACCTTTAGCACGAGCCAATTATTGGTCGAGACTACCAACATGTGTCTTGACGGACGACTTACAAATTCTTTTGTGACACTTAAGTGGCATCGAGCTCTAGCCGAGTCATTTGAGGATAACAAAGGGGTTGGTGTAGGAAGGGATCAAACCTGCCTTAGACGTAATGGATGTCGAAGGATCCCACAAGGACCTAAGAGTTGCAAAATAGTTGCAATCGGTAAAATGGTTATCAGCCTAAATAACTTGCTTTGTGATCCGCGGTAAACCCGTCATGAGGTAGAGTGAAATATGGTTCTTAGCCTTGTTAAATAATTGGTTTTTATAAACTACTTGGGTAATTATTTTACAAGGATTTTACAATTAAAATTGGTACTTTATTTTGTAGATGGCAACCAACAACAACACCGCTTCAACTTCATCGAACTCTATTTCCCTAAAGTTATTCCTCGAAAAGGCTAATCTCGATGGCCAAAACTTCATGGATTGGTTCATGCAACTATGGATAGCGCTCAGGTATGAACAAAAGATGTGGGCCATCGAGGAGCCTCTCCGGAGCCTTCTATAGCTAATGTGACTAGGGCAATCCGAGATGCGCATGACAAGCACGTGAAGGACACAAACGAAGTTGGTTACACCATGCTCTCTTTGATGACTCCTGAGATCCAAAAGCAAATGGAGCATTTAGGGGTGCATGATATGATTAACCAGTTGAAGGAAATGTTCCAACAGCAGGCTAGGCATAAGAGCTTTTGAGTGCGTGAAGTCCTTGTTTGATTGCCGCATGCAGGAGGGTGGAAATGTTAGCGTCCGATGAAAGCATATGTGGATTGCTGGGAGAGGATGGGTTTTCCCCTCGGGAGTGAGTTGGTTACGAATATTATCCTCCAATCTCTGACCGGTTCATATAAAAATATTATATGCAGAGTATGTACAAAACCCTCATGGAGCTTCATGGCATGCTAAAGACGGTAGAGTCTAACATGGTGAAGAAGCCGACCACCTCTTTCGCTTCCGTCTTAGCTATCTTGGAAGGTAGAACCAAAAAGAGGAAGGTCACTCCCCTGTGAAGGGAATGGGAAAGGGTAAGGTTGGTGAACCCAAGCCTAACCCAATCCAGGCCCTGAAGGTTAACGGGAAGAAGGGTCTGGTTCCGTAAGCCGACCCTGCAAAGCCGAGTGCTTCTACTACAAGGAAAAGGGGCTTTAGAGGCGTTCTGGCCCAAAGTACCTTGAGGATCTCAAGTGAGTCAAGTTGAAGGGAGCTGGTACCTCGGGTATGTTTATGATTTCCACAACACCGGTACTTCTAACGGCTAGGTTTAAGATACCGGTTGCGGCACTCTCTTTTGTAATATTGTGTAGGTGCTAAAAGGAAGTAGGGTTCTGGTTAAAGTCATTGTGTTGCGGTAAAAAACATTCTCAAGTATCTTTAGAGGTACATGTGCTTTTTGAATAATGGCTTGGTCTTGTTTAGATTACTTTTTAACGTTGTTTGTAACTGGCTGTTATAAGGAAAGTTTTCAAGCAAGGACTTGTCATTATGATGGAATGATATAGTCAAAGGTATTCGTTCCTCTTTGGAGAGATATCCTTGGGCCCGTCATTGACTAAGTCGATGACACCAAAATGCATGGCCGTGCTTAAGTTGAATTGATAATGGATCAATTTTGCAACTTGTTTTGTTTGTCATAGTAAGTCTAGATCGAGAAACATGATTGTGGATGTTTTGCGGTTGACGGTGTTCCATGACTCACATTCACACCAGATATCATGAACATAAGGATAGATGATCACTTATCCATAGTACCATTCTTTTGAATTAGTATTTGTCTTGGAAGACATACCATATAATGACTTGGGCGCATAGATGCCTTGCTAGAGGCCGCTCTATGTTAGTGTGTTCGTTACTTTAAAACTATTTCTGCACTTTGATTATTATCATTGTTAGTTTTATACTTCGATGGGAAAAAAAATATTCCCTCTTACTTCACTCTCTTCATCCTCATCTAAAGAGGTTTCAGAAACTGTCCAATTTGGATCATTAGCAATCATGGCCTTTTCTTTCTTCTTCTTCTCACTGGATGATTTCAGGGCTAAAGCTTTGTATTTATCAGCCTTAGATGGAAACCCTTTTTTTGGATTTGAAGAGGTTTCTTTGACAAAGCAGTCGGTTGCATAGTGACCAGGCTTCCCACACTTGAAGCATTCATTTTTGGACCCTTCAGATGGGCCCTTTTTCTCGAAAGAGAACTTCTTCTCGAACTTCCTTCTTCCATCAGATCTGAACTTTTGAAACTTCTTGTAGTTTTTCATGATGAAGGCTTTTTCTGAGCATTCATCGTTAGATCTTTCTTCCTCCTCAGCTTCATTTATCTGAGGCTCTTCTTCAGAGTCAGAGTCTTCAGTTGACCTGTACTTGGCTCTTTGAGGATTTTCAGCAACAAGAGCTAGAGTTTTCTTGAAGGCTTTCTTCAGGTCAATTTTCTGAATGCGGGTTTGTTCGTTATTCAGCAGAATTCCGTAGAGTTTATGCATGTTCATGTCCTTGAGCATGTTGTTTCTTCTCAAGATCATGCACATGGTATCCCACTCAGACGGAAGAGAATCTAGAAATCAATTTAGGATTTGGAATTGCTCTCTGACAACTCCAACTTCAGTCATGTCATTCAGTAGACATGTAAATCTTGTGTAGACCTCAGTGAGAGACTATGTTTAGCACAGAAGCTTTCATACTTACATATGATGTTGGTCTTTTTGTTTTCACGAACCTCAACAGTTCCTTCAAACGATATGCATATACTCTCCCACATATCCTTAGCAGTTTTCATATTGCAAACAGTATGGAATATATCATTAGGTAAAGCAATAACTATATTGTTTCGTATCTTGGCATCTAAACCAACAAGCTTCTCCTCCTCCTTAGTCCATTGATATCTTGGTTTTGGACGGGAGGGAACTATTTGAAAAGGAAAATTAAGTATGGATTTTAGCATTCTGATTGTGGTTTTTCTAGAATCATTTTAGGCTTTTTAGCCTTGTAGATAAGCCCCATAATATCCTAATTCAAGTATGTGTATATATTGGGTGGTTTTGGCATAAAATGCACACATGCATACATGTATTTTGTGTATATATGAATATGGATTTCAAAGTGTTTGGAATCCTAATGCATATGTACAAGGTTTATTCTTATGTCTTGAAATTTTGAATAAACTTAATTGGGATATTGCTTTGTGCATGGTTTGGTGTGGCACACCATGCTTTGTGGTTGTTTCGTGTTTGTGAGCACCGGTTTGAGCCTTAGACCTTTGTGTGGTTGTTTTGGTTGTCTTGTATGTTATTCATTCATTTGGTGGTTTTGTACCACATTTGGTTTGTAATAATTTATTTAATCCGGTTTGTAATATTTATTTATTTGTGGCTTACATGCCAATGTATTTGTTCTTTGTAATTTGTTAATTAGCTTAGAGTAGATTGTGTGGCTTGCATACCATTTTTCTTTAAATTCTGAATGTAATTTTCGGACGCAACATCGGGAGTGTTGGGAGACGTCTAGGCTACCTCGGATCCGGAGGCGCGGGATCGAGTGGGAGCACACCACCAAGTCTTGGATTGTTTGTCCTTAGTAGACTTAGTTCCTTGGTTGGCTCACCGGGGAACACTTAGGTTGGCTCAAATTGGTTTTGTATGCGTGGTTGTGTAGTTTTATTTATTAATTATCTTGCGTGGTTGTAGGATCTTCGCATGCTAGAAAATGTTTTGAAAAATAATAAAACTATATAGTTTTTCTTAATTGGTTAACAAACCCTGCTCGCTCACATGATTAACAAACATTCGTTTATGTTCAAATGCTGAAAAATGCGTTTTGTCACTTATTTTTAAATCAAAACGAAAAGAGGTTTTTAACCGGAAAAACAAAAGTCCCGTTTAACTCAAAACGTAAATCACACACCATCCAAAAGATGACACCCCCCAATATAATGAAGCATGGGGCAATTGTCGAGCTTAACACGAGTTGTTCTATGTGGACTTGTGTGGAAGGTGAGTGTGGCATCTTGAAATTATTGGTTGTTGAGCTTAGCACAAGCCAATTATTGTCAAGGGCATCATCGTGTATCTTGTTGGACGATTTGCGATTCCAATTTAATACGCCTTGGTAATTGTCGTGCCTATACCGAGTTACCAAAGTGGCTTATTAATGAATCGGTGTGGGAAGGGATCAAACATGCCAAACCGGTGCTATGAGTACCGATGGATCCCGCAAGTTCCTAAGAGTTGTAATCTCGGATTGCAATTAGTAAAGCGTTTACCGGCCTAAATACCTTCACAAAGTGATCCGTGGTAAACCCGTCATGTAGTGAAGTTATGTTGGGTTCTTAGCCCTTGTTAAATGTAAGTGTTAAACTATTTGGTAATTATTTAACAAGGATTAAAATATGTCGAACTAACCTTTTTTGTGTGCTTTGCCTTTTTTTAGATGGCATCTAGAAGCAACACCGCAACACACATGTCACTCCGTCCATTTTTGGAAAAAGAGAAACTCGTAGGAGTAAACTTCATGGATTGGCATAGGCAATTGAGAATTGTCTTACGCCATGAAAGCAAGTTGTACGTCCTAGAGGAACCTCTTCCGGAGGCTCCTACTACCACCGCTACGCGGCCATTAAGGATTCTTATGAGAAGCGCCTTAAAGACACTAATGAGGTGACTCTCCTCATGTTGACGACCATGAGTTCCGAGTTGCAAAGGCAATTCGAGGATGTTGGTGCGTACGACATGATCTCGCAACTTAAGGAAATGTTCCAATAGCAAGCGAGGCAAGAACTCTATGAGTGTGTCAAGGCCTTCATAGGGTGCCGGATCCAGGAGGGCGGGAACGTGAGCTCCCACGTGCTTCGTATGAAGCAATACGTGGACCAGCTCGAGAGGTTGGGCTTTCCTATGGGGAAAGAGTTGGCTACGGGTATTATCCTCCAATCTTTTCATAGTGAACTACCATATGCATAGCATGGATAAGTCCTTGATGGAATTGCACTGCATGTTGAAGATCGCAGAGTCTAACATGGCCAAATCAAAACCATCAACCTCCACACCTGTCCTAGCCATCCATGAGGGTGGAGCTAAGAGGAAGCTGCGGCCCGCTTCAAGCTCTAAGGGAAAAGGAAAGGGGAAGGCAAAGGTGGCAACACCTAAGCCTAAATCACTCCCGGCCCCGGAGCCGAAGGGGAATGATCCCGCACATATAGCCCCTCACCGGAAGAGGCTAATTGCTTCTTCTGCGGGGAGAAGGGACACTACCGGCATAGCTGCCCCAAGTATACAGAGGAGCTCAAGAGACTCCGCGCCAAGGGACAAGGCGCCTCCGGTACGTATATGATTGAACTCCATAACACTTCCACTTCTAACGCTTGGGTCTTGGACACCGCCTTTCAATCCGGCTTATTTATTTCTTTGTTTAATGTATCTTATTCGCCCTACGTGGCAAGAAACATTATTTCTTTTTATGCACTTGTTGATGATGGATTTACTTTTAATTTCTCTAATTGAATTATCTCTTGCTTTAAGAATGATTTATTTTATTTTAAAGCACATCCATGTCGTGGCATATATGAAACAAGCGTATGCTAAAGTAATAGATCAATCATGAATGATGGTTCTAAATCCAAATATGATTTGGATAAGTTATCTTTATGGCATGGACATTTAGGCCACATAAACAAGAAACGCATCGCCAAGCTCCAAGCGGATGGGATCTTGGAATCATTTACCAAGGGTCGGATGATGTATGCCAATCTTGCTTATTGGGCAAAATGACCAAAACACCCTTCACCGGTGTCTGTGAGAGGGTCAAAGACTTGTCAGATGATGTATGCGAACCTTTACCGATGATTTTAGTAGGTATGGGTATGTCTACTTGGTGAGACAAAAGTCGGAAACCTTTGAAGTTTTCAAGACTTTCAAAAACGAAGTTGAAATTAAGATGCTCAGATCGGATCGTGGTGGTGAGTATCTAAGTTCGGAATTCCTTGACCATTTAAAAGATTGTGGAATTGTTTCGCAACTGACACCTCCTAGGACACCACAATTAAATGGTGTCGCCGAGAGGAGGAACCAGACATTGTTGGATATGGTCCAGTGCATGATGAGTCGTATGGATGTACCCATTAGCTTTTCAGGCTATGCATTGGAAACGACCATTAGAATCCTTAACCTCGTACCAACTAAGAAGGTCAAGAAAACACCCTTTGATATGTGTCATGGAAAAGTTCCATCGCTTTCATATCTAAAGGTTTGGGGTTGTCCCACCTACATGAGACGTGAGGTGGAGGACAAGCTAAAGCCCCGAGCCGAGAGGTGTTTGTTCATTGGATATCCTGCCAGGTCTATGGGATATTTGTTCTACAAACCTTCCGAGAACAAGGTATTTGTTGCTCGGAGGGCAGTTTTCCTTGAAAGGGAACTGCTATCCAAAGACGCTAGTGAGAGAAAGGTAGATCTTGAAGAAACTCAAGAACCTTCTAGTGACCAACCTGAAGTTGGCACTAGTTTACAACCTGATTCTCAGCACGGCATTGTTGGAGAACCTGACACGGATCCTTTACCTCTTAGGAGATCCGATAGGAGTCACAATGAGCCAGAGAGATATGGGTTTCTCATGTTTGAGGGCTGCAACCTCGTGGTGGATCATGATGAGCCATCATCTTATCAGGACGCCGTGGTGGGCCCTGAGTCCTCTAGGTGGAAAGAGGCGATGGTGTCCGAGATGCAATCTATGTTGGATAACCAAGTCTAGGATTTGGTAGACCCGGGACCCGGGTGTAGATCCGTAGGGTGCAAATGGGTCTTTAGGAAAAAGATCGGCATAGATGGAGAGGAACTTCAAAGCCCGACTGGTGGCTAAAGGTTTCATGCAAACTCATGGTGTAGACTATGATGAAACCTTTTCTCGGTGGCTAGGTTGAAGTCTATCCGGATATTCATGACAATTGCCGCATTTCATGATTATGAGATTTGGCAAATGGATATAAAAACCACGTTCCTTAATGGGACACTAAGCGAGGAAGTCTATATGACTCAACCCGAGGGTTTTGTACATGTCAAGCATCCGGATAAGGTCTGCAAGCTTAAGAAGTCCATTTATGGACTTAAGCAAGCATCGCGCAGCTGGAGCCTGTGCTTTGATGAGAAAGTCAAAGAGTTTGGCTTTTCGAAAAGCAAGGATGAGCCATGCGTATATGTCAGGGCTAGTGGGAGCATAGTTGTATTCCTAGTCTTGTCTATCGATGACATACTCCTTATTGGGAACGATATCCCAACCCTTCAAGGTGTAAAAACCTGGTTAGGCAACTGTTTTTTAAATGAGTGATCTAGGAGACGCGACTTATATTCTTCGGATCAAAATCTATAGAGATAGATCCATGAGGCTAATTGGGCTTACCCAAAGTACATACTTTGACAAAGTCCTAAAGCGATTTAGGATTGAAGATTCCAAGAAGGGGTTCATTCCTATGTCACATGGTTTGGTATTGAGTAAGACTCAATCCCCTAGTTCCCCTGAGGAATGGGAAGTAATGAAGCGCGTGCCATATGCTTCGGCTGTGGGCTCGATCATGTACGCCATGCTATGTATAAGGCCTGATGTATCGTGTGCCTTGAGCATGATGAGTAGATAACAAGCCAACCCAGGCGAAGCCCATTGGATGGCAGTGAAGAGCATTCTCAAGTATCTTCGAAGGACTAAGGAGATGTTCTTGGTGTACGGAGGTGAGGAAGAGCTTAGTAGGTTTACTCTGACGCAAACTTCCAAATCGATAGGGATGACTGGTGATCACTATCGGGGTTCGTGTTCCTATTAAACGGTGGTGCTTTATCCTGGAGGAGCTCGAAACAAGACACCGTGGCCGATTCCACTACAAAGTCGGAATACATTGCGGCCAGTGAAGCTGCTAAGGAGGCCGTATGGATGAGGAAATTTGTGCTTGATTTGGGAGTGGTTCCTAGCATTAGCGACCCTGTTGAGATTTTATGTGACAGCGAGTGTGCTGTTGCTTTAGCCAAGGGGCCAAGGTCTCGCTGACGCACGAGGCATATTCCGTGGAAATATCATTTTATCCGGGATGTGGTCGAGAATAGAGACATTGTCATCAGCAGAGTACACACGCATAGCAATTTGGCGGATCCGTTCACTAAACCATTGTCACAAGCTAAACATGATGCCCACACGCGTGCTATTGGAATTAGATTTGCTAGTGACTTGGTTTGAGTTGTATATTGGTTATTGTATTTGATATATTTGCTATGTAATTGGGAACCTTAAGCAATATTGTATTTTTTGAATGTATTGATTATTAAATGGAGATTTAATGATGCGCGTATAGCGAATAATTTCATAAATCATTATTGTGTTCCAACTTTGCATGTTTTATCTCTTCCTTAAATGCTTAACATTCTAAATAGTCCATGGTCAGTCATTCTTCATTGGAAGGAAGTATGAACGAAGATCGAGGGAAATGATTGGTCATAGTGTTCCATGGGGATTGAATACAAGGGACGCAATATTTCGCATATACTTGAAAAGAGTTTCAAGTGATTGGACATGTCAAGAGTAAATCAGGATGATAACATCATTTTATCCTTAAAACCGGAGATGCATGTGTTTCCATTATTTTGGTCTGCTTTATTTTGATCACCTTCAAACGTAGTCTGTAATTGGCTATCATAAAGGAGGTTTTTGGGTGAGGTATTGCCAATGTATTGGGGCAATATAGTCAAAGGAATTTGTTCCTCTGTTTAGAGATATATCCCTCGGCCCCTCGATGATTGGGCGCTGACACCAGAATGCATGGCCATGCTCAAGCTTGCAATGATAGTATATCAGTTGCAACTTAATTTTGGTCACCACCAATCTTGATCGAGAAACATAATCATGAACGATCGGAGAATGATTTTGTACCATGTCTCGTGTTCACTTGGATATCGCGAGTAATAGGATGATTGATCAAGTATAGGACCATCTCAAACCTTTCAGGTTGTGATTTGGTACTTGTACAGGATGACATACCCCGTTTGTAGTTGGGGGCAGGGATGCCTTGCTGGAGGACGCTCCCTGTCTATGGTGCCCATGGATATAGTGTGTCATGTGCAAGTGGGAGTTTGTTGGAATATGCACACTAACACACGTAGGCCGGTATCACTGCCGATGAAGCGTGGGCCTATTGGGTCACACGCCAAGTTTCAATCTCAACAGCCTGCTATAAGAGGAAACAATCAAAATGGTCAAATTTAAGTTGACCTGAGCTTTACGGCCATGAAGGATGCTCCACGGGTCGTGAAGAAGCTCGTGTACACGTGTCCTGTCATGGCCGCATGGTTTGTGAAACCCTAGGGCTTCACGGCCCTGCACAGCTTGTGAAGGAGGTCGTGAAGAGTTGTGCCCTCACGATTCTTTCCTGGCGTGACACGGCTTATGGAGGAATAATGGCCAATCGTGACGCATTTATCCTTCATGGCCCATGAAGAAGTCGTGAAGGCAAAAGTTAAAGTGATACTTGTGTTTTCATTGGACCAGCTTGTTGGTCCAATCACATGTGTCTATATGCACGACTTCTGAATAGATCTACAGAGTTGAACTCTCTATATAATCACTCCTCTCATGCATGGAGCCACTCTTGGTCATTTTTGTGCAAGCACCATCATATATTGTGAGTTCTAACAAAGAGTTGAGAGCAAGAACAAGGTGTCATTGGCTGTGCACATTGAGTTCCAAGCTTGTTCTAGCAAGAGTTCATCAAGTGTTGGTCAATCATTGGCTTTCTAGTACAAGGAGGTTGAAGAGAATCTTGGTGTGGACTTGCATTAGGACTTGGAGCCACTTGTTTCAAGTTTACATCCCAACTCCGATTTTCATCAAGGAGTCCAGCAAGTTCTTCAAGGGTATAATCTCTTCTCCTTTGTCTTTCTTCTTGGTTGCATATAGTTTTGCATGTATCACCACATTTGGGACTTCATGGGTTTGTTTTTGTGCTTTATTTGTTGCTTCCGTTGTGTGTTTTTCTACCCATGGATTCCCAACACAAAGTATACTAAGGACACAACCAAAGACTTCGCGGCGTGCTCCCACTTGATCCCTTGCCTCCAAATGGCCTGTGGATCCGTGATCGCCAAGATGTTTTCCAAGAATCTCGATGGTTACCTCCGGTCTTCTGGTCATAATTACATACAAATATAAAAAAGAAATTGCATGCAAGCCACAATTGCTATTCTAAGCTAATATACAAATTGCAAGGAATAACAATGACATTCAAGCCACAATAAATAACATATTTACAAACCGAATAAATTAATTATTACAAACCATTGTGGTACAAACCACCAAATGAATGAAATAAATAAATACAACCAAACACCACACAAAGGTCCATGGGCTCAAATTACCGGTTCTCACAAACAAGCACAAAGAAACAAGCGTGGTGTGCCACACAAAACCATGCAAAGTAGTATCCCAATTAAGTTTGCTCCTAAAACTCAGGGTGTAATGGAACAAACCTTGTACATATGCATTAGGATTCCAAACACTTTGAAATCCATATTCATATATACACTTAAATACATGTATGCATGTGTGCATTTTATGCAAAAACCACCCAATACATACACATACAAGAATTAGGACAGTTATGGGGCTTTACAAGAAACAAATTATGGAAAAACCAAAATCTAAGTGCTAAAAACTGAATTCGTTTTCTTTTTCAAAAAGTCCAAAAACTTGCTATTCACGACACCTTCACAAGCTACTGCTCTTCATGGCCCGTTAAGGCAGTACACCCCATGACTCGTGAAACAGTTAAAAAACCTTCACGATAAGCACCCCCTGTGAAGGTAGTACGCTCCACGGCCCGTGAAGACCTACTGGACAAAATGTTCAAAATCAAAAACCCGGTTTCAAGCCACAAAGGTGCAAGTATTTTGCAAAGGTGGGTCTAATACCACTGTTGTGATTCACTAAGGCAACAAGCACGCAACGGAAGCAACAAAATTCACACAAAACAACATCTAATGAATCCCAATGGTGGTGAACTTTGCCAAAATATATGCAACCAAAAGCGAAAGCAAAGGAAGAAGAGATATACCAATCCTAAGCTTCAAAGCCGGATGGACAAGATGGTGTTGGAATGTGCTTGAAACAAGTGGCTCTAAGTCCTAATTGAAAGTCCACACCAAGCTAGCTTCAACCCCAATGTACTAGCATTTCACATCTAGCTCACAAACTCTTGTAGTAGAAATGAAACAGCCCTGGAACTCTTTTGCACAGCAACAAGACACTCTAAGTTAACTCACTTAATCTCTATAATATGACCTCACAATGTGTATCAAGTGTTCAAGTGGTCAAGAGTAGAAAATGAGGAAAAAGAGGTGTTTAAATAGGCAACATGTGCCTCCAGAGCTCCTAGGGGTTGGTAGTCAACTTGCATTTTCATTGGACTAAAAGTTGGTCAAATAAAGTACAAGTGTCACTTGAAATTTTGCCTTCATGACCCCTCACGGGCTATCACAGGCCGTGAAGCCTAAAGGTATCATGACCCGTGTTGCCCGGAAGGGACTCGTGGGGGCACGGTGCTTCACGACCCGTGATGCATCCTTCACGGTCGTGAAGCCTAGGTCAGATTGAATTTGAACCTTTTGACCCATTCCTCTTATAGCAGGCTGTCGGGATTGAAACTTGGCATGTGGCCCAATAGGCCCTCCCTTCATCGGTAGTGATACCGGCCTACGTGTATCAGTGGGAAGATTCCAACACCAACAAGCTGGATACACATATTTGACCCATCATGAACCAGATCATATATTCAACAATATCTGGTTCTCTACAACATGACACCATGTACCAATGTGTCTAAGTAGGAAACGAATTGTGAGATAATCCCACAATTCATTATGTGGTCGTCAATATAGATGCAAGGTATCTTTAGCATCTCAACTAGATCTAAGTATGTCATCTATATGCCCCTATTGATTCTCCAACTAGTTTTTGGTTAGTCCTTAAAACCAACAAGGTTTCAAACATGCACCTAAGCTAGTATACATTCTACAATTACTACCATCAAGATAGTGATGATGAAGTTTCCCTATTCAGTTTCTCTTTGTGGTATGCTTGTATGGATTATCCATAAAAGTGCGATCAATATCCTACAAGTATTAATCCCATCCCTTTCACAAACACGGTGAAGGGTTTGATAATATTCTTAGCTTAATAAATAAGACCAACATCAAATGTTTAACCCTAAGCGGTTATGACATGGCACATTCTGAAAATAGTGATAATTACATTTTTGGCACACTTCGGTGCCGGGTCCACATACTCCTTCTTGGCAGGGTTAGCCACCACGAATCCTGTTGCTACTCTAGCCTTCTTATTGTCATTTCGGACGTTCCCCGTTTTGTTAACTTCATCACCACCACCGTTGTTATGTTGGTTACGCATGCATATCAACAAGTTCAACATGGCTGATATAGTCTGGATCCAGTAATAGCATGCATGCATTAGATAATAAACAAGTATTAAACATGGCATATCATATCTTGTGCACATGTATATGTGCACACATATATCATATTAGAACAACATGGTAAGGTTCAAACCTTCATATCTATGCATTTCTGAATTAGAATCTACAACATATATCTCACTATAGTATTTAATTAACCAGGTTAGTTAACTAGCAATCAAATCCCCCTTTATTGAGACTTATGAAAGCCGGTACTCGCCTGTAGAGCTACAACAAGCAAATATAATTCTCCGGCTCTTCTAACTTGTCAGGTTCACCTAAAACATCGTTACTTAAATTAGATGTTACACATACACAAGGTATCACTACTAGAATACGGGTAGGAATCTCCTAATGACACCTTAAGTCCTACTACTAGTCCACACATACTTCCCATGCGTTAAAACACAGAATGCAAACAACTGTTTGCTGTCACTACAAAACAACCTCTTTGCGGCCGCAAGCCATTTTGCTTGTGCCCGTAAAGATGATTGCTTATGCCCGCGAGACACTTTCTTGCACCCGCAAGCAGTATAACTAAAAATATCCCATGTGGCCGCAAGGAACATCCCTTACGCCCGCAATCATAAGTCGGACCAACCCTTGTGGCCGCAAGGACTGTCCTTTTCACCCTCAAGAATTCCTGTTTCAGTACCGGTCGGACGACAATCCCCTATTCCGACTATTTTCATACCAATCCATTCTTAAACAAGTTCAAATCGATTTCCAGTGTCTACATATCATAGGGGGTACCCATATGAGTCTAAAAACATTCACTTCATCATTTCTAACAAACCAAACAAGATTTGGGACCAAATTTAGTCATTTGATCCATTTGAACCAATTTCAAAGAATTCAACCAAAATAAGCATTTCAATCTCTGTTTTGAGTTACAATCCATACATATGAATTGTAGGAACTAATTGAGGTATCAAATTTTAATTCTTAGGGTCAATTTATGCTTAGCCCATTTTTTTACCTCAATACCCAAGAACATAGGAAAACTTTGTCTTACTTTGGAAGATGGAGAAGATGAAGATGGATTAAGAACATACCAATACTCTTGGATTAGCTACTTGAAAGATCACTTTTTGATTTCTCTCCAAAGCTTCAAGAATAATTGAGAAAGTATGTGTTTGTGTATGTTTGCAAATGTCTGGTGTATGAATGTTTGTGTGAGTCTGTGTTTATAAAAAGAGAACCGCCTTTGTGGTTCAAACATATCTATAGCGAGTATTTTGTTCCCCTTTTAACTTACAACTAAACCCTTTCTTACCCGTTTTAACTAACGGAGATATTTTCGTAATCCTGATTCAAAACATTTACTAATTTATTTATTTCATTTAAGAACTAAAATATACACATTTTTATTAATTTATTTAAACTACACGCTCGTACTTATTACACACGACTAGGCCCATTTCCAGGATGTTACAGTGCACACTCATGTGCTCAAAGTGCTTTTCCAGCTCCGAGCTCATAGTTCACAACATGAGGCAAGAAACATCGTGTGTGTCACTGACATGTTTTTCATATGCGTGCCGGATAGCCCAAGTCGCGTTGGAAGCAAGTGGCTCCGGAAGTGGTTCCTCAAGGATGTGCAACTTTGACTCATGATAAAGGACAATTTTCAATTGCCTAAGCCAGTCAACGAAGTTCAGTCCCGTGAGTTTCTCCTTCTCTAGGAACATACGAAGTGAAATGTTTGACGTGGTGCTATTTTGGTTCGAGATCTATAAATAACAAGAGTACATGTTTTAGTTAGTTTGATATGATCCTCGTTAAAATAATTACCCATAAAGTTTTAAAAAACAAATTATCTTAACAATGACTAAGAACCACATTTCACTCCACTACATTTCGGGTTTACCGCGGATAACTTCATGAAGCTATTTAGGCCGGTAACCATCTTACCAATTGCAATCTCTATTGTAACTCTTAGATACTTGCGAGATCCAACGACATCCATCTGTCGGTTGGTATGTTTGATCCCTTCTTACACCAATTCCAAATTGTTGACTCGTGTTAAGCCTGGCAAGCACTCAAAGATTTTAGTTTGTAATTGTAAATCGTCCAACAAGATACATGGTGACACCCTCGACATCCATTGGCTCGTGCTAAGCTTGACAACCAATAATCCTAAGTCGCCACACTCACCTTTCACACAGATCCAGATGGAATAACTCATGCTAAGCTTGACAATCATCCTATGCTTCACTAGAATCGGGTGGTGTCATCTTATAGATGGTGCGTGATTTACATTTTAGAAAACGGGCTTTTGTTTCTTTGATTAAAACCGTGTTTTAATTTTGATTTACAAAGTAAGTGAAAAAACTAATTTTCACTTTCAAATGTAATATGAAGTTATATTAACTTGTTAATCATATTCACGCGAGAGTTGTTAACCAAATTAAAAACTCTTATGATTTTATTAACTTGGAAAAGTTATCAATCATGCGAAGAAGCATAAACAACCATGCAAGAAAGTAAATCACACGACACGCATACAAGGAGTTGGTAACCAAGCCTATACGTCCTATCGGCGAGACAAGCTAGGAGGACAAGGTCAACTAGGGACAAAACCAAGACTGGAGTGCTCCCACTAAATCCACTACCTTCATCGGGACTCTCGGGATCCAAGGTCTTCAAGACGTCACTTCTTGACTCTTGATTGTGGTCTTCAAAATACAAGTACATAAAAGAGAGGAAATGGCATGCATTCCTATCAATGTAGACAAGTACATATTATACCACTAAAGGAATCCATGAACGTCAATACCTGTGAGCAACTAAAGCAAACAAGTACAAAAATAGGTTTTCCGGGTATTAAAACCGACATGCATGTACTTCCCAAGTGTGAATTCGGACTACAAAGAATATAGCAACTGAAAACAATGAGAAAAGGGAGGAGAAAATACCATCTTACGGCTAAAATGAATCACCAAGATTGAGGATGTAGAAAACCCGATACCGAGCTCCTCTATCGATAGTCTACACCAACTTTGTTCAATTCCCTTGTGCTAGCAAGCCAATGGTGAGCTTCAATCCCTTGAACTCATCTCTGGAACAGCCACAACGAAGCTTCTCTTGTGCACCACAATCACTTCTTGACACTGAAGAATAATCTAACCAAAGATGTGTGTGTATTGTGATTATCTTAGAGAGAGAAACATGTAGAGTGAGAGAGAAGGAGAGAGAGCTATGTTCCATATTCATCTCCAACCCCAAAATGACTCTAAAGAGTCTTAAGGTCGGCCAAACCTGCATGCAATCTAATTGGACCATCAAATAGTTCAATTAAACATAAAGTGACATATAAGCTTCACTTCATGGCATCTTACAGGATGTGAGGGGTCGTGAAGCACTAGACCTTCTTGGCCCATGAAGAAGCTTCATGGTTGTGAAGCCCTCAGCCTTCACAGCCCATGAAGCAAAATCCTTCATGGTCATGAAGCACCTTTTCATAGAAAAATCAATAGTTTGCTCCTCTCCTTTCAAGTGTGTTGTTGGGATCAATCATTGGCTTGTGACCCAATAGGCCCATGCTTCGTCGGCCTGTGCTTCGTCGGGATCAATCCTTGGCCTATTGGGTCACACGCCAAGTTACAATCCTAGCAGCCTTCTATAACAGGAATGGGTCAAAAGGGTCAAATTCAATCTGACTTAGGCTTCATGACCGTGAAGGATGCGCCACGGTTTATGAAGCACATGCCCCCACAAGTCCCTACCGGGCGGCATGGGTCATGATACCTTTGGGCTTCACGGTCCGTGACAGCCCGTTAGGGGTCGTGAAGGCAGAATTTCAAGTGACACTTGTATTTTATGGGACCATCTTGTGGTCCAATCAAATAGTGACATTGAGGCCGACCTTGGGAGATCTAGGGACACTTTGTTGTCTATAAAAGAGCATCTCGTTTCTACTTCTTACTCTCTTGCTTGCTTGTGAATTTGATACACCTTAAGAGCTCATACCTTTGTGGGAGTAGTGAGTTAATTGAAGCTTGTTGTTGTGCACCATAGAGTTGAAGGGTTGTTCCAGAATCATACCCAAGTGTTGGTGACATTGATCTTGCTTTGCTAGTCAAAGGGATTTGCATTAGGATTGGATCCATTGGTTTCAAGCAACATCCCAAGTCATTTGTACCTGTTTCAGCCCCCAAGGAGTGGTATAATCTCTTCTCCTTTTGTCTTTCTTTTGGTTTCATGTGTTGTTGCGAAGTTTCACCACCATTGGGATTCATTAAGGCTTGTTTTTGGGTGTTTTTATATGCTTCCGTTACGTGCTTTAGTCTCTAGTGAATACCAGCAATGGTATCAAAGTCATCTTTGCAAAATACTTGCACCTTTGTGGCTTGAAAAACCAAACTTTTGATTTTGGATATTCAGTCAAGTAGGTCTTCACGGACCGTGAAGGCTACACGACCAGCCTCGTGGGGTGCTTTTTGTGAAGGGTTTTTTTAACTGTTTCACGAGTTATGGGTCGTGAAGAGCAGTAGCTCATGAAGGCATTGTGAACGGCAAATTTTTGGCTTTTTTTTAAAAGAAAATGAATTCAGTTTTTAGTAGTTTGATTTTGGTTTTTCCAGAATCTGTTTTTAGGCTTTTTAGCCTTGTAAAGCGCCATAAGTGTAAGTCTTGTATGTGTATGTATTGGGTGGTTTTGGCATAAAATGCACACATGCATACATATATTTAAGTGTATATATGGATATGGATTTCAAAGTGTTTGGAATCCTAATGCATATGTACAAGGTTTGTTCCATTGTGCCTTGAGTTTTGGGAGCAAACTTAATTGGGATACTATTTTGCATGGTTTGGTGTGGCACACCATGCTTGTTTGTGTATGGGTGTTCATGATCACAAGTAATTTGAGCTCATACACCCTTGTTTGGTGTTTGGTTGTATTTATTTATTTCATTCATTTGTTGGTATGTACCACAATGGTTTGTAATAATTAATTTATTCAGTTTATAAATTTGTAATTTATTGTGCCTTGCATGCCATTGTTATTCCTTCAATTGTTTATTAGCTTAGAATAGCAATTGTGGCTTGCATGCCATTTCTATTCATATTTGTATGTAATTATGAAGAGAAGACCGGAGGCAACCATCGGGAGTCTTGGGAGACGTCTCGGCGATCAAAGATCCGGAGGCCATTTGGAGACAAGTGATCAAGTGGGAGCACACCGCCAAGTCTTTGGTTGTGTCCTTAGTAGACTTTGTTCCTTCCGTTGGCTTATGGGGGAACACTTAGGTCTTAGGGTCTCATTACCCGATTTTGTATGCATAGTTGTTTATTAGTTTTGTTATATTTTCTTGCGTGGTTGTTAGAATCTTCGCATGCTAGAAAATCTTTCAAAATAATAAAATTATAGAGTTTTCCTTAATTGGTTAACAAACCCTGCGCGCTCACATGATTAACAAGAATGTAAGTTGTTTTTATTCAAAAGTGTAAAATCTGTAAGATGACGTCGTCTGAATCTAGCGAAAACAAGGATTGGTTGTCGAGCTTAGCCGAGCTAATTCTTGCATAGCTGTGTGGAAGGTGAGTGTGTCAACTCGCAAGGTTGGATGTCGAGCATAAACCGAGCCAACCATTGGGCTAGAGTACCACTGTGTATCTTGACAGGCGATTTACAATTCCAACTTAATAGACCTTGGTAATTGTCGTGCTTTAACCGAGTTACCAAAGCGGCATAACAAGGAATCAGTGTGGGAAGGGATCAAACATGTCAAACCGATGCTACGAGTATCGAAGGATCCCTCAAGTATCTAAGAGTTGTAATCTTGGATTACAATTGGTAAAGAGCTTACTATGGGATAATTATTTAACAAGGATTAAAATATGTCGAACTAACCATTTTTGTGTTTTCCTTCTTTTAGATGGCATCTACATTCAACACTACGACACACATGTCACTCCGTCCATTTTTGGAAAAAGAGAAACTCGTAGGAGTAAACTTTATGGATTGGCATAGGCAATTGCGAATTGTCTTACGCCATGAAAGTAAGTTGTACGTCCTAGGAACCTCTTCCAGAGGCTCCTACAACCAATGCGACTAGGGCCGTTAAGGATGCTTATGAGAAGCGTCTTAAAGAAACTAACGAGGTTACTTGCCTCATCATTACGACCATGAGTTCCAAATTACAGTGGCAATTCGAGGACATTAGTGTGTATGACATGATCATGCAGCTAAAGGAAATATTCCAATAGCAACCTAGGCAAGAGCTCTTAGTGTGTCAAGGCCTTTATTGGTTTTAGTATGCAGGAGGGCGTGAATGTGAGCTCCCACATCCTTCGTATGAAGGCATATGTGGACCAACTTGAGAGGTTGGGCTTTCCAATGGGGAAAGAGTTGGCTACGGATATAATCCTCCAATCTTTGCCTCCAGCATATGGTCCGTTCATAGTGAACTACCACATGCATAACATGGATAAGTCCTTGATGGAATTGCATGGCATGTTGAAGACCGCCGACTCTAACATGGCTAAGAGGAAGCGATCCTCTTCCGGCTTAAAAGGGAAGGAAAAGGTGGCAACGCCTAAGCCCAAACCTAACCCAACCCCGGAGCTGAAGGGGAAAGCCAGAAATCGCTCCTATAGCCACCTCACAAGAAGAGGCCACCTACTTATTCTACATGGAGAAGGGAAACTACCAGCGTAGTTGCCCCAAGTACACGGAGGAGTTCAAGAGGCTTCGCGCCAAGGGGACCACTGCCTCTAGTACGTATATGATTGAACTCCATAATACTTCTACTTCTAACGCTTGGGTCTTGGACACCGGGTGTGGTACTCACATAGATAATAATCTGTAGGTAGTAAGAAGAAGTAGGGACTTGGTTGATGGGGAGCTGGATCTCATAATATGAAGCAAGGAGGTTGTCGCGATTGAGAAGATAGGGAGTGTGGACCTCGCCTTTCCATCCGGCTTCTTACTTTATTAAATGTATCTTATTAGTCTTGTGTGGCAAGAAACATTTTATCTTTATATGCTTTGTACAACGAAGGATATTTATTTAATTTCTATAATGAAATTATTTCATGCTTTGAGAATGATGTAATCTATTTTAAAGCGTATTCGTGTCATGGCATATATGAGACAAGTGTGTGCTTGAAAAGTGATAGAACAATCATGAATGTTGGTTCTATGTCCAAAGATTGTTTGAACAAGTTATCTTTACGGCATGGTCAATTAGCCCATATAAGCAAGAAACGCATCGCCAAGCTCCAAGCGAATGCGATCTTGGAATTATTTCACCATGGGTCGGATGATGTATGCAACTCTTGCTTATTAGGCAAAATGACCAAAGCACCCATCACCGGCTTTTGTTAGAGGGGCAAAGACTTGTTGGATATCGTTCACACTCATGTGTGTGGTCCATTCAAGCATGCCACTTGAGACAACTCGAGATACTTCGTAACCTTTACCGATGATTTTAGTCGGTATGGTTATGTGTACTTAACAAGACAAAAGTCGGATACCTTTGAGGTATTTAAGACTTTCCGAAATGAAGTTCAGAACCAATTGGGTAAATGGATTAAGATGCTCAGATCGGATCGTGCTGGTGAGTATCTAAGTTCGGAATTCTATGACCATCTTAAAGATTGTGGGATTGTCTCACAATTGACACCTCATAGGACACCACAATGAAATGGGGTCGCCAAGAGGAGGAACCAGACATTGATGGTCCGGTGTATGATGAGTTGTACTGATGTACCCATTAGCTTTTGGGGCTATTTGGAAACGGCCGTTAGAATCCTTAACCTTGTACCAACAAAGAAGAAAACATCTTTTGCTCAATGTGTCATGGAAAGGTTCTATCGCTTTCATATCTAAAGGTTTGGGGTTGTCCTTCTTACGTGAGGTAGAGGACAAGTTAGAACCCCGAGGTGAGAGGTGTTTATTCATTGATTATCCTTTACAAACCTTCCGAGTACAAGGTATTTGTTGATCGAAGGGCAGTCTTCCTTGAAAGGGAGCTGCTATCCAATGACGCTAGTGGAGAAAGGTAGATCTTGAAGAAATTCAAGAATCTTCTGATGATCAACCTGATGTTGGCACTAGTTCACAACCTGATTCTTAGCACGTCGCTGCTAGAGAACCTGACACGGATGTATTACCTCTTAAGAGATCTGATATGAGTCTCTATGAGCCAGACAGATAAGGGTTTCTCATGTCTGAGGGTAGTGACCTAGTGGTGGATCATGATGAACCATCATCTTATCTGGACGCCTTGGTGGGCTCTGAGTTAGCTAGCTGGAAAGAGGCTATGGAGTCCGAGATGCAATTTATGTTGGATAACTAAGAATGGGACTTGGTAGATCCAGTACCCGGATGTAGACCTGTAGGGTGCAAATGGGTTTTTAAGAAAAAGACCGGCATATATGGAGAGGTAGACACCTTCAAAGCCCGACTGGTGGCTAAGGGTTTCACGCAAACTCATGGTGTAGACTATGATGAAACCCTTTCCCCGGTGGCCATGTTGAAGTCTATTTGGATACTTATGACAATTGCCGCTTTTCATGATTATGAAATTTGGCAAATGAATGTCAAAACCGCGTTTTTAATGGGACATTTTCAGTAGAGCACATATGACATAGCCTGAGGGTTTTGTACAAGCCCAGTATCCAGATAGAGTCTGCGAGCTTAAGAAGTCAATATATGGGCTTAAGCAAGAATCGTGTAGCTGGAACCTATGCTTTAATGAGAAAGTCAAAGAGTTTGGGTTTTCGAAAAGCAAGGTTGAGCCATGCATATATGTCAGGGCTAGTGGGAGTATTTTTGTATTCCTAGTATTGTATGTTAATGTCATACTCCTGATTGGAAATGATATCCCGACCCTTCAAGGTGTAAAAATATGGTTAGGAAATTGCTTTTCGATGAAGGATTTAGAGGATGAGACATACATTCTTGGGATTAAAATCTATAGAGATAGATCCAAGAGGCTAATTGGGCTTAGCCAAAGTACATATGTTGACAAAGTCTTAGCAGTTTAGGATGGAGGATTCCAAGAAAAGGTTCCTCCCTATGTCACATGGTTTGGTTCTGAGTAAGACTTAGTCGCCTAGTACCCCTGAGGAACGGGAAGTAATGAAGCGATTGCCATATGCTTCGGCTGTGAGCTAGATCATGTATGCCATACTATGTACTAGGCCTGATGTATCGTGTGCCTTGAGCATGACGAGTAGATATCAAGCCAACCCCAGCGAATCTCATTGGATTTCGGTGGAAGAGCATTCTCAAGTATCTTCGGAGGACTAAGTAGACGTTCTTAGTGTATGGAGGTGAGGAAGATCTAGGGTAAAGGGGTACTCCGATGCTAGCTTCCAAACCGATAAGGATGACTACCAATCACAATCGGGGTTCGTGTTCCTGTTAAATAGTGGCGCTATCTCCTGTAGGAGCTCCAAGCAATACACTGTGGCCGATTCCACTATAGAGTCGGAATACATTGCGGCCAGTGAAGCTGCTAAGGAGGTTGTATGGATGAGGAAATTTGTTATTGATCTAGGAGTGGTTCCAAGCATCAACGACACTGCTGAGATGTCTTGTGACAATGAGGATGCAGTGGCTTTATCTAAGGAACCAAGGTTGTATCAATGCACGAGGCACATTTCGCGGAAATATCATTTTATCGGGTACGTGGTCGATAGTGGAGACATTGTCATCAGCAGAGTACACATGGATAGCAATTTGGCGAATCCTTTCACTAAACCGTTGTCGCAATTTGGCGAATCCTTACACGTGCTATTGGGATTATATTTAGTAGTGACTTGGTTTGAGTTGATCTATTTGGTCATTGAACTTATTGTGTTATTCCATGTATTGGGAACATTAAGCAATATTGTATTTATCATTGTATTGATTATTGAATGGAGATTTAAAAATACACGTGTAGCGAATACTTTCTTTAAATATTTATTGTGTTCCAACTTTGCATGTTTTATTACTTCCTTGAATGTTTGACTTTCTAAAAGTCCACGGTCAGCCATTATTTATTAGAAGGAAGTATGAACGAAGACCTAGGGAAATGATTGGTCATAGTGCTAAATGGAGATTGTCTACAAGGGACGCAATATTTTGCCTATACTTGAAAAGAGTTTCAAGTGATTGGATGACTCGCACCTAACTTTACATCATGGTACATGTCAAGAGCAAATCAGGATGATAATATCATTTTATCTTTAGACCGGAGATGCATGTGTTTCCATGACATTGGTCTGCCTTGTTCTGATTGCTTTCAAATTTAGTCCGTAACTAGCTATTATAAAGAAATCTTTTGGGTAAAGTATTCCCAGTGTGACGGGGCAATGTAGTCAAAGGAATTTGTTTCTCTGTTTAGAGAGATACCCCTGGGACCCTCGATGATTGGGCGCTAACACCAAAATGCATGGTCGTGCTCAAGTTTACAATGATAGTAGATCAGCTCCAACTTGCATATTTTGGTCACCACCAATCTTGATCGAGAAACATAATCATGAACGATCGTAGAATGACTTTGTACCATATCTCGTGTTCACTTGGATATCATGAACCATAAGATGATTGATCACTTATCTATAGAACCATATAAAACTTGTTATGTTGTGATTTGGTACTTGTCAGGGATGACATACACCGTGTTGAGTTGGGGGCAGGGATGTCTTGCTAGAGGTTATTCCCTGTCAGTGGTGCCCATGGGTACAGTGTGTCATTAGCTAGTAGGAGTTTGTTGGAATCTGCTCACTGACATACGTGTTGGTATCTGCCCACTGACACACGTAGGCCAGCATCACTGCCAATGAAGCGCGGGCCTATTGGGTCACACGCCAAGTTTCAATCTCGACAGCCTACTATAAGAAGAAAGAGTCAAAATGGTCAAATTCCAGTTGACCTAGGCTTCACGACCGTGAAGGATGCTCCATGGGTCATGAAGCAGCTTGTGTCCATGAGTCCTGTCGTGGGCCGCATGGTTCGTGAAACCCTAGGGCTTCACGACCCTACACGGCCCGTGAAGGAGGTCGTGAAGGCACAACCCTCACGAGTCTTGCGCAGGGCGGCACGACTCGTGCAGGATTAATGGACGGTCGTGGCGCATTTATCCTTAACGGCCCGTGATTGCCCGTGAAGAAGTCGTGAAGGCAGAATTCTAAGTGACACTTGTATTTGGTTGGACCATTTTGTTGGTCCAATGATGGTGTGCCACTTAGCTCCGACTCTAGGCTCTTTGAACAGATAGAATGCTTATAAAAGAGGTCCTTTTGATGCATTCTAGACTCTTGGTCATTTTGTGCATTACACACATATTGTGAGTTCTTCCATAGAGAGAGAGAGCAAGAACAAGTGAAGGTGGTAAGTGCACAAGCGGTTACAAGGCTGTTCCAGAATCAAACCCTCAAGTGTTGGTGGTTTGGTGGCTTGCTAGTACAAGGAGAAAGAAGGTTAGCTTGGTGTGGACTTCTTTGGTGCTTGAAGCCTTTTGTTTCAAGAGCTCATCCCAAATCTCCAAGTTGTTCCAGAATTATCAAAGTCTTCAAGGGTATGGATTTCTTACCTTCTTCTCTTTGTGTTTGTTTTTGGTTGCATGCATGTTCTTGCAAGTTTTCACCACCATTGGGAAATCATGGGATCCTTTTGTGTGTTTTTCTTGCTTCCGTTGCGTGCTTTGATCCCCATGGATTCCCAAGAATACGTAGGCCAGTATCACTGCCGATGAAGCACGGGCCTATTGGGTCACACACTACGTTACAATCCCGACAGTCTGCTATAAGAGGAATGGGTCAAAAGGGTCAAATTCAATATGACCTAGGCTTCACAGCCATGAAGGATGCGGCACTAGTCGTGATACCTTTGTGCTTCACGGCCCGTGTGTAACATCCAGAAAATAAATGTGTTATATGTAATAGTAATTATTAAGGTGTGGTTGTAAACTAGAGGGACCAAAGTTGTTAATTATTATATAAGAATAGTCAAGGGACTATTAATGTCAATATGGGAATCTTATAATATATATATATATACTCATATTTGACTTTCAAGTCAAATACTTACCATCTCTTCAAGATTCACAGTATGTTTCTCTCTATCAAAAGTTTGAAGTTTTAGTTATCTAGAGATTAAGATCAAAGAAATTAGAGTTTAAGTTAACTTCATCTTGAAGCTATCAAGGTAACGTTGATATATTTTGGTTCATAAGTTTTTTTATGGGTTTATATGAATCAAAAGGTTGAAGAATGAATCAAAGCATGTTATATATGAGTTTTAAGTGTTTAAAATGCTTAAGGATGTTAGAAATCATCCAAAAGATGTTTATAAACTGTTTTGAATGAGTTTTTCGAAGATTTGGCCGGAAAAAAACAGCAAGTTGTCGGACTGTTCTCGTTCAATTATGGGGAGGCATGGGCGTGCCCATAAAAGGTACGTGTATGCCTTGCGGTAGTGACCGCCATATGTTCTTGTGGTCCGGGGTGTGCCTTGGGCGTGCGCCGGGCATGACTCTTAGTCGTGCGACGTTTATGATATAAGTAGGATGGAAAGGTCAGATGAATAAGTCGGATGAGAAAGGTCGGATGAACTACCAGGCGTGGCCGTACCTTAGTAGGGTACGGGTGTGCCCATGTTAGGGCACGGGCGTACTTATACGGGGCACGGGCGTGCCCATGTCCTGTTCAGTTTGATTTCTTCTGTTTCAACTTATGTTTAACTCATATCATTATTATAACTGTAGTGACTAGCTGAGGACATATACGTGAACCTTTATCTTGTGTGGATTAGGTTATAATACTTCAGTTTATAAGGTGAGTCTTCTAGACTATGTTTCATATGTTCATAATGATGTTATTACAAGGAATACTTATATGTATTCGTTTATGTGTTTTAAAGCATGCTACTTTGTGCACTATTGGCTCAGAATTAACACAGTACTGTGGCTCAAAATTAGCATAGTACTGTGGCTCAGAATTAGCATAGAATCAGTGGTTGGCTATATTCAGAATGTGATTATATTCATGTATATATATGATTTGCAGTCTAGTTTACTCACTAAGCTCTCGCAGCTTATCAAATATTATTTTATGTTTTTTGCAGGACCCGATCATGGCAAGGGCAAAGCTCCGGTTTGACTGATTTGATAAAGAAAATGAACGCCTGGTTGTACAGAACAAGTTTTTGACTAATCATGGCAAGGGCAAAGCTCGTAGTTCTTTCACATAAGTGTAATTATGGATAAATACTTTTGAAAAAATTATGTAACACCGCTTCTGTATTCAGTTAGTTTAATGACAAATCAGGTTTTGGCAGCAGAAATTTTTCTTTTTAAACAACATTACTGTTATTTACATTAACATCACTTTCAAAACAATATTGGTGTTACCAAGTACAAGAACCGACTATAGTATTTAATTACATTACATCATACAAGTACAAGTGTTCCACCCACAAGGGGCAACGTATTTCCCAAAAACAACCCGCCTCGCAGGACATCTAATCCTTACCTGAAAAGGGAAATCATAACATCATTAGCTACACTAGCTAGTGAGTACATACAATCATAAGTATCAATACAGTAAGTCATGCATTATATCATAAACAATCATTGCTAGCTTAGCACATAGCGGTGTGCTGACAAGATCAGTAAGAGTCGTGTCTTGTAGGGTAATCAATCCCGCACAACAACTCAGACCGGGGAATCAGACACGACCAATCCGCGCTGGTGGGGGAGCATAAAGCAGTCCACCAAGCATCGTTCATAGAGCCAGAGGCTCCACAGGTAATCCAGCTACAACCGGCTGATCACCACGCACGTTAAGGCACGGTGGTTCTGTAGAACCTATGATCCAGGGTGCCTCCTGAATCACCGTGAAATCCCGAGGGATCCAGTTACAACCGACTAACCTTAAACATGCGTCAGATAGTCTGCAGACAGTTCACATACACATATATGTACATTTAATCCAACAGGGATCCATCATTTTACATATAACATCATATAATTATTCATACGTACACACCATCATATATAACTAAGTGGTTCCAATATGGACCCACTGGCATACACCTGACATATATTCTAACATCATGCAAGTCATACAACTCGAGCGTATCTACAAAAGCAAGTTAAGTAAACATAATGCAATCATCTAGCATGCAAGCCTTACTCTATTGAGTCTCATGAAAGCAGGCACTCACCTGAGCTGTTTACTAGACACAGGTATTTGGTTTCGACTCCACAAATACAACAGGTTCACCTAGCATATCACACTTATATTAGTCATTCACATGTGCACACAATGCTTAATATAAACACTTATCTTTGGACAACACAAATCCGCCAAAACCGTCGGATTTAGGGAAATCCGATAGTTCTGTCAGAATCATGAAATCCGACACCATTAATCATGAAATCCGATACTCATCAATAGGATTCCAACACTTAGGAATTCCAATCATGCACACAGAAACCGACACTTGCGGATTCTGACACATCGAAGGTAATCCGAGACTTGGAAATCCGATTCTTGGATTGAAATCCGATACTGTCGGATTTCCACACTTAGAATTCGACAATCACATAATCCGGAACTTAGGAATCACATAACATCAAATCCAATAAATATGCGGAATCCGACACCTCTATCGGATTCCGACAAATCCTTCGGTTTTCACGTTATGCGGATTCCGACAACTTCATAGTATCGAAATCCGACAGTTTCATCACCTGTAATTCGGATTCACTCATAGTTCATTCTTACAACTTCAAATTCATTGGTTCCAAACCCAAAACTCATTGGAACATCATAACATTACAATCTAATCATCATAAACACATGAAATCCCAACAAGAATACCATTCATGCGAAACCCACATTCAAAGTGAGTTTTCCATGTTCTTCAAAGGAGTTCTTGCATGGATTCATAGTTCTTAAAATATTCTACAGGATTCTAATCGTCTAAACATGTCAGAATCACGTTGCTCACCTTCGTAGATCAACAACCAACTACTTCCTGTTCTTCTTCTAAAATCCGAGAGCAACGAGAGACGAGAGAGAAAGAGACGAGAGGAAGTGTGTGTGTTTTCTTTTGCTATGTTTGACTTGGTCAACTGACCACACATATATACTTTCTAATTTCCGAGAGGCGGTTGCCCCTTTCTTCACATGGGGTTTTCCCCATTAATTAATTCCATATACTTAACATACATATATACACTTAGCATACATGCATACGGACATACACAACACACACGTACACAACACATATTCACTTAATTCAACAAGTACATACACAAAATACCTCTTATTACAATAACTACGTACACTCATGTACTAATCACAACTAGGCTCAAGTAGAGGATGTTACAAATCTACCCCCCTTAAGAGGATTCCGTCCTCAGAATCCGCTCAGTGATAAACAGGTGAGGGTACCTTTCCTTCATTTCGTCCTCAACTTCCTAAGTCAAGTTTGGACCTAGGTTGTGCTTTCACTTCACAAGCACTAGTTTGATCATCTTCTTGTGCAGTTTCTTGACCTTCGTCTCAATAATTTCAAGAGGTTCTTCAACTAGTTGCTTGGAAGAATCAACTTTCAGTTCCTACAAAGGAATAATCTGTTCTTCCTCAACGTGGCACTTGCGTAAGTAGCACACGTTAAAGGTGTCATGTATTCCAGATAGTTCAGGCGGCAGCTCGTCACCGTCTGATCATTCACTTTGCGTACAATCTTGAATGGGCCAATATTACGAGGACTTAGCTTCCCTTTACGCCGAAAACGGATAACGCCTTTCTAGGGAGAAACTTTGAGAAACACATGATAACCAACATCAAAAGTCACGGGACGACGCTTTGGATCCGCGTACATCTTCTATCGATCACGAGCAGCTTTCAGCTTTTCAAGAGCAACGTTTACTTTATCAGATGTGATTTGAACAATTTCAGTCTAGCAAACTGTTTCTCACCCGGTTCCAACCAGCAAGTTGGAGTACGACAACATCTCCCATATAACATCTCGTATGGTGGCATTCCAATGCTGGAATGATATGAATTGTTGTAAGCAAATTCAATCAATGGGAGATGAGAATCCCATGATCCACCAAATTCGAGTACACACGCACGAAGCATATCTTCTAACGTTTGGATCGTACGTTCAGATTGGCCACCAGTCTGCGGATGATAGGCAGTGCTCAGATGAACACGAGTGCCAAGTTCGCGTTGTAGACTCTGCCAGAAATTCGAGACAAACAGTGAGTCACGATCAGATACAATCGAACATGGAAGACCGTGACGTGACACAATCTCATCAATATACAATTGGGCTAAATGGGTCAGCGAAGCAGACTCGTTCAATGCCAAGAAATGAGCACTTTTCGTCAGTCGATCCACAATAACCCAGATCATGTCGTGCCCTCTGGACGTTCTCGGTACCTTCGTCATGAAATCCATCGTGATATTATCCCATTTCCACTCCGGAATATCCAATTGCTGTAGATTACCATAAGGTCTCTGGTGCTCCGTCTTCACTTGCGCGCAGATTTGACATCTCTCCACAAACAAAGCGATGTCTTTCTTCAGAGTTAGCCACCAGTATAGCATCTTCAGGTCATGGTACATCTTTGTGATTCCCGGATGGACAGAGAGTTTGGACTTATGGGCCTCCTGTAGAATTAGCTCACGGTTACCTCCGACAGAAGGTACCCAAATCCTGGATTGAAAAGTCTTCAACCCACGATTATCTTCAGCGAGCTGATCCTTTAACTTCTTCATCGTCTCCGCCTTAATATTTTCTTCTTGCAATGCAGTCTGCTGAGCTTCCTTCAGTCTAGAAATCAAGTCTGACACAATCGTGATCCTCATAAACTTAGCTTCTGCTGTCGGTCCTTTACGGCTTAAAGCGTCCACTACAACATTGGCCTTGTCAAGATGGTAACGGATCTCACAATCGTAGTCTTTTATTAACTCCAACTAACGGCGTTGCCGCATGCTGAGTTCTTTCTGAGAAAAGACATATTAAAGAATTTTGTGATCTGTGCAAATCACACACTTTGTACCATAAAGGTAATGCCTCCGCAACTTCAGTGCAAACACAACAGCAGCAAGCTCCAGATCATGGGTTAGGTAGTTCCGTTCGTGTGATGTCAACTGCCTAGAAGCGTAGGCAAATACCTCTATCACGTTGCATCAGGACGCAACCCAAACCCGCATAAGAGGCATCGTAGTATTTGTAAAGTCTTCCGAACCCTCAGGTAGAGTAAGGACCGGAGCTTCACATAGCAATCATTTCAAGGTCTGAAAAGCTTCCTCTTGAGCTTCCGACCAGACAAAAGCAACATCCTTGCGAGTTAGTTTGGTCAACGGACCTGCAAGCTTCGAGAAATCGCGGATAAACCGCCGATAGTAGTCAGCGAAGACAAGGAAGCTTTTAATTTCTGAAGGAGTCCGAGGAACCCCCCAATTCATCACAGCCTCCACCTTAGCTGGATCTACTTTGACACCATTTTGACATATAACACGGCGCAGGAAATGAACTTCCCTAAGCCAGAATTCACATTTGGATAGCTTGGCATACAATTGTTATCGCTTTAGAGTCTCGAGAACCTGACGAAGATGAAGCTCGTGATCAACTTCCGTCTTCGAGTAAACAAGAATGTCATCAATAAACACAATCACGGATCTGTCCAGAAACGGACGGCAAACCTGATTCATCAGATCCATAAAGACGGATGGGGCATTGGTTAAGCCGAACGGCATAACCAGAAATTCGTAATGACCATAACGAGTTCGGAATGCAGTTTTCGAAACATCTTCTTCATGCACTCGTACTTGGTGATACCCCGACCGGAGATCAATCTTAGAGAAGCAAGTAGCTCCCTGCAACCGATCAAAAAGATCATCTATACGACGAAGCGGATACTTATTCTTTACAGTTCGCTTGTTAAGCTCCCTGTAATATATGCACATTCGCATTGTTCCGTCCTTCTTCTTTACAAATAACACAGGAGCTCCCCACAGCGAGGAACTCGAACGAATAAAACCTTTGTCTAGCAACTCCTGAATTTGAGTCATCATCTCCCTTATTTCAGAAGGTGCAAGACGATACGGAGATCGAGCCACAGGTGTAGCTCCTAGAACAAGCTCTATCTTAAATTCAACATCACGTATTGGAGGAAAACCCGGAAGTTCTTCAGGGATTACCTCAGGGTAGTTAGATACAACCCGAATATCACTAACTGGTCGCTTCTTCATCGTAGCATCAATAACGTATGCCAGATAAGAGTCACAACCTTTAGCAATCGACTTTTGAGCTTTAATCATGGAGATAATAGGAATATCAAAATCCCGTCGTTCTCCACGTGCAACAGCATAAGATCCATCAGAAAGAGGGATCTTAATCATCTTTTTGGAACATATAATCTCAGCATCACGCTTGCTGATCCAATCCATCCCGATCACAACATCGAAGCCCGAAATAGGCATAATAAAGAAAGAAATAGGGATACTACTACCGTCAATGTAAATCACGGCTATTGGGACTTTCTCTGTAACAAAGACTACTTTTCCGTCAGCTACCTCTACTCTGAGCGGCACATTTAAGGAAACAATAGGTAATTGCAATCTTCTACGACATGCCATATATACAAAGGAGTAGGTAGCTCCAGAGTCAAATAAAACACTAGCAGGGATATAATTGATAAGAAAAGTACCCGTGACGACATCCCTGCTGCTTTAGCCTCGTCAGCCATCATCTAGAAAGCCCTGCCTTTCGCGTGGGGCGCGTCATCTCTTTTCGGTCCTCTAGAAGAAGAAGACACTTTGGCCCCAACACCTTGTATTTCTGGGCAGTCAGTCAGCTTGTGCCCGGGCTTGTGGCATCGGTAACATACGTCTTCTTTAAAACCACACTCCGTTGTAGCGTGGCCCTTCTGCCCGCACCTCCAGCACCGTCTGGTAGAGTTAGAACACTCACCAGACTGATAGGTTCGGCATTGAGAACACCAAGGAGAATTAGGCCTCGGCTTCTTAGAGGAATCAGTCTTCCCGACTGCTAAGGATTGTCCTTTGGAAAGACCCGGTTTATCAGACGGATGGAACTTCCTCTTTGACCCTGCACCGGCAGATTCGCCCTTGCAGTATAAACGGTCACCTTCCAATTGTCGGGCTATATCAAACGCCCGATCCAGTTCAACAGTTGCCCGCACATGTAGGCGAAATTCCAGTGGCAGAGTTGCCACAAACCGCCTTATCTTGGTGGTCTTGTCTGGGATCAGATGGGGAACAAACCGCATCTTGTCAGTGAATGCGGTTATGTGTTCTTCGATTGGCTTCTTCCCTTTCTGGAGATCATTAAAATCTCTCTCCATTCTTTCCAAATCATAATCGGTGCAATACTTTTTCAGCACCTTTTTCAGAGAACTGCTCCCAAGTGAGAGCACTCAGTACTTCCTTTCAAACCGAAGCTTTTACCGTATCCTACCAGAAGATGGCACGGCCCTTTAACATACGTATTGTGTATTTCACCCAATATTCCGGTTCGCATTCACACGATTCAAACACTTGCTCAATCTCCCGGAGCCATTGGATAGTAACAGTGGGGTTATCACTCCCCTGGAATGTCGGAAGATTGCAAGTTAAAAACTTCTTGTATGAACAAGTCTTGCGAGGCTTGTTCAGTGTAGCTTGCAATAAGAGCTCCTTTGTCACTCGAAGCTCTTCCTCCAATCGCCTAATAATAGCAGCCTGATCTGGCTCAGGTCTGCCCTCCCCGGCATTGTGCTGAGATCTCTGATCCTCAGCCTGATGAGGCATATGAGAAGCGTCATCCTCTAATTCTTTAATGGCTTGTTCTGTATGGTCACGTTCGGTAGACATCTTTTCTAGATTTCTACATGACAGAGAAAGAGTAGTTAATACTCAATCTCACTTAAGTTAACTTATAAATCATCATACGATACTGGCATATACATAACACTCTCACTCAATCCCCCCCCATAGGAACACTTCTTTATGGTCGGGCCCGAGTTTGAGATCAAATACTCTTTCAAGTACCCAATTTATTTAAACTTAGGCTCTGATACCTAATTGTAACACCGCTTCTGTATTCAGTTACTTTAGTGACAAATAAGGTTTTGGCAGCGGAAAATTTTCTTTTTAAACAACATTACTGTTATTTACATTAACATCACTTTCAAAAAAATATGGGTGTTACCAAGTACAAAAACCGACCATAGTATTTAATTACATTACATCATACAAGTACAAGTGTTCCACCCACAAGGGGCAACGTATTCCCTAAAAACAACCCGCCTCGCAGGACATCTAATCCTTACCTGAAAAGGGAAATCATAACATCATTAGCTACACTAGCTAGTGAGTACATACAATCATAAGTATCAATACAGTAAGTCATGCATCATATCATAAACAATCACTGCTAGCTTAGCACATAGCGGTGTGCTGACAAGATCAGTAAGAGTCGTGTCTTGCAGGGTAATCAATCCCGCTCATCAACTCAGACCGGGGATTCAAACACGACCAATCCGCGCTAGTGGGGGAGCATAAAGCAGTCCACCAAGAATCGTTCACAGAGCCAGAGGCTCCACAGGTAATCCAGCTACAACCGGCTAATCACCACTCACGTCAAGGCACGGTGGTTCTGCAGAACCTATGATCCAGGGTGCCTCCTGAATCACCGTGAAATCCCGAGTGATCCAGTTACAACCGACTGACCTTAACCATGCGTCAGATAGTCTGCAGATAGTTCACATACACATATACGTACATTTGATCCCACAGGGATCCATCATTTTACATATAACATCATATAATTATTCATACATACACACCATCATATATTAACTAAGTGGTTCCAATCTGGACCCACTGGCATACACCTGACATATATTATAAAATCATGCAAGTCATACACTTACCTCCTCGAGCGTACCTGCAAAAGCAAGTTAAGTAAACATAATACAATCATCTAGCATGCAAGCCTTACTCAACTGAGTCTCATGAAAGCAGGCACTCACCTGAGCTGTTTACTAGACACAGGTATTTGGTTTCGACTCCACAAATACAACAGGTTCACCTAGCATATCACACTTATATTAGTCATTCACTTGTGCACACAATGCTTAATATAAACACTTATCTTTTGACAACACAAATCCGCCAGAACTGTCGGATTTGGGGAAATCCGATGGTTCTGTCAGACTCATGAAATCCGACACCATTAATCATGAAATCCGATACTCATCAATCGGATTCCAACACTTAGGAATTCCAATCATGCACACAGAAACCGACATTGCGGATTCTGACACATTGAAGGTAATCTGAGACTTGGAAATCTGATTCTTGGATTAAAATCCGATACTGTCGGATTTCAGCACTTAGAATCCGACAATCACCAAATCCGACACATAATCCGGAACTTAGGAATCACAGAACCTATAATTCCAATACACTCATAATTCATTCTTACAACTTCGAATTCATTGGTTGCAAACCCAGAACTCATTGGAACATCATAACATTACCATCTAATCATCATAAACACATGAAATCCCAACAAGAATACCATTCATGCGAAACCCACATTCAAAGTGAGTTTCCCATGTTCTTCAAAGGAGTTCTTGCATGGATTCATAGTTCTTAACATATCCTACACGATTCTAATCTTCTAAACATATCACAATCACGTTGCTCACCTTCGTAGATCAACAACCAACAGCTTCCTGTTCTTCTTCTGAAATCCGAGAGCAACGAGAGACGAGAGGAAGTGTGTGTGTGTGTGTTTTCTTTTGCTATGTTTGACTTGGTCAACTAACCACACATATATACTTTCTAATTTCCCAGAGGTGGTTGCCCCTTTCTTCACATGGGGTTTTCCCCATTAATTAATTCCATATACTTAACATACATATATACACTTAGCATACATGCTTACGTACATACACAACACACACGTACACAACACATATTCACTTAATTCAACAAGTACATACACAAAATACCTCTTATTACAATAACTACGTACACTCACGTACTAATCACAACTTGGCCCAAGTTGAGGATGTTACAAGTTACGCTTCCGCTTTATGTTAAATTTTCAGAATGTAAATTACTATGTGAATTTTTATCCAAGAAAACAATTCTATAATTTGGGCCATTACAACTTGGTATCATAGCCACGGGTTGAGAGATCTGGATATGTGCTATGCATAGTCTGGGCTTGAACCATGGTTTTGAAAATTGTCAAACTGGAGGCTTGCAGCTTGGTGAGTATAACAAGCAATTATATTGATTATATGTTGGAACCTTATGCGAGTACATAATGTGTTTAGAACAGGTATGTTATATATGATTGGTAGTACATGGCCTAAGCCTGTGAATCGAGACTTTTTTTGATAAAGTTAAGATTGAATGTGTATAGTGTGTTTAGAATAATATGTGGGCCCATATTATTACAAACACACGATACATGTTAAAACTTAATTGAATCGTGAGGAATTTTGTGAATCAGGTAAGGGGTACTTGTATATAGATGTGTTCGTAACTGTTTATTATAGAGGATAGTGTGATAAAGCCACCTTTCGCCTTAATGCTTTATATATACTACGAGGATGGTTAATACAAGAGGTTCAAGAGCAGCTAACAATACTAACGGTGGTCCCAGTCATAGACCCGAAGGGGTAGAAACTAGTGTAACAGATGAGCGTGTCCCTATAGGAACACGACTTGATGGGGGTGAAGGAGCACAAGAGATAAATCAAGGAATCCCAGAAACTGCAATTGGAGAGATTGACAGAATTGTGGATGAATTCCACAAGATGAAACAGACAAAAGAGACTGTACCGGAAATTAACGCAAAGTTTATGGAGAAAGCTTGTTTTTGCCCAAATTATGTGGCAAATGAAAAGATGAAAATGTATAGGTACATGTGTTGGAATATGCCCACTGACACACACGAGTTGGTATCACTGCCGATAAGGCATAGGCCTATTGAGTCACACGCCAAGTATTGATTCCGACAACACCTTTGAAAGAGAGAGAGAGAAACGCCAAAAATGGTTTTGGTAGTGCTATGCACGGCCGTACTTCTTGTTGGTACGGCCGTGGTGTGCAAAGCACGGTCGTGCTTCTTATTGGTACGGCCGTGCTTATGGTCAGGGTACGGGCCCAAGTCTTGTGTGACTTGGGGCGTACTTGCTTGGGCTGGCACGGCCGTGCTTCACGCTGTAACAACCAATTCAATTGGGATTTTAAGTCTAGATTTAATGTGGCTTTATGGCTATTCATGCTAGACTTATTATGGATGTTTTTTGGCTGTTGGAATGGGTCTATAAATTGTCCTAGAAGTCTAGTATGATGGGTTAGCCAATCTTGGATAATATAGATACATATTATCAACACATGAACTTGTAACTTCCATGTTAGTTCATACTCTCTCAAAACACACTTGGAAGGAAGCTAAGGCACTCATAATCTTCAAGTGATGTTGGTTCTTTAGTGGTGGTGTTCTTGTTGGCATACAAGCATTCTAGCAAGTGAGGATCAAACCAAACTTGGTGTGGATACCGGTAGAGGAATACAACATTGTATTCTCACATTCATCATCAACAAGGAGCTAGAAGAAAATAGTATGGTATATTTTCTTATATTTGTTCCTTTCTCTAACATGGCTTTGCACTGAAACCAGAATTTTGAGTTTTCTGTCAAAATCTGATTTTCCGGTGACCGGGCACGGCCGTACCTTTTGGTGTACGGGGCGTGCCGGTAGCCGGGGCATGTCCGTACCATTGGGGGTACGGGCCGTGCCAGCAGAATTGTTTTAAGGCTTAAACTGTTTAAACTGTAAACTGGAAGTAGACGGGCACGCCCGTACCCTTAGAGGGTACACCCGTGCCTTTCACATTTTGGGCCAGAAACTGTTTTTGAAACATGTTTTAAAATTATATTTAAATTCCGGATTTGTTGGTTGGGCTAGTCTTGGATCTAGTTTTCCCCACTATATTTTGATTTCTTGAATTTATATATTTTGTATGGCTTGGCATGAAGTACATAAAAATATATATATTTATAGGTGTATATATGAATATGTAATTTTAAAGGTGTATTAAAATTACTAATGCATATGTTCAAGGATTGTCTTTTGTGCCTTGGGTGTTTTGTTGGCAATCTTAATCAAAATATATTCGACATGGTTTTGTGGCACACCATGGTTTTGCTTTGGTTGTGTTTAGTTGTGGTTCGGTAACGAGATGCCCTTTAGACCTATGTGTTGTAGTGTTTGGTTTATTTGGTTTTGGTGGCCTGTGTGTCATATTTTTGTAATTTTTATTATTATTATTTGGTACAGCTTGCATGCCGTTTATTTATTCCTTTGTACTTGTATTAGTAGCATAGGATTGTGGCTTGCATGCCATTTCTTCTTCTATGTATTTGTAGAATAGTATAGAAGTTGATTTAGTATGTAATAAACCAACGGGAATCACGGCGTCGATGTCTCGGAAACATGGAGTCCGGATTGCCTTTTGGAGATGCCGGCTTTAGTGGGAGCACACCCGGCTAGGTGCTTTGGATATTGGATTCCTTAGTTGACCTTGTTTTCCTCGTATGGATCACGGGGAAAACGCATAGGATTTGGACATGTTACCGAACTATTATGTATGCGTGGTTGTTTTATATATTTATTATTTTGCATGGATGTGTACGATATCGCATGCTAGATAATTTTTCCAAAATATATAAAACCCAAAGATTTATAAAATTGGTTTATATTTCTTTCCGCACGTATAGAATTAACAAGATAATATAAATTTGTATTATATTATAAGTGGATACAAATTTGTATTTATCACTTGATTTGTTAATTTGGAAAATGGTTTAAAATTGTTTTAACCGGAAAAACGAAATCCTGTTTTTAAAATGTAAATCACGCGCAATCCGTAAGACGACACCACCCGAATCTAGTGAAACTTGGATGATTGTCGAGCTTTAGCACGAGTCATGCCGAGTGGAACTGTATGGAAGGTGAGTGTGGTAACTCGCAATATTGGTTGTCGAGCTTAGCACGAGCCAATTATTGGCGAGAGTTCCACTGTGTGTCTTGACGGGCGGTTTACAATTCTTTTTGTGACACTTAGGTGGCGTCGAGCTCTAGCCGAGTCATTTAAGGGGATCAAGTTAGAATTGGTGCGGGAAGGGATCAAACATGCCAAAAGAGATTTTGATTGTCAATGGATCCTGCAAGGATCTAGAAGTTGCAAAGTGTTTGCAATTGGTAAAATGGTTACCGGCCTAAATAGCTTTGCTTTGTGATCCGCGGTAAACCCGTCATAAGGTAAAGTGAAATATGGTTTCTAGCCTTGTTTAAATAATTGGTTTTGAAAACTATTTGGGTAATTATTTATACAAGGAATATATCTAAATTCACTAAAACGTGTACTCTAAAATTGTAGATGACAAACGTTAACAACGCAACACCGAATTTATCTCTCCGTTCGTTCCTAGAAAAGGAGAAACTCGTAGGTGTGAACTTTGTGGATTGGTATAGGCAATTGCAAATTGTCCTTAGCCATGAATCTAAGTTGCACATCCTCGAGGAACCTCTTCCGGAACCACCTGCTACCAACACAAGTTGGGCCACTAGATACGCCTTCCAAAAGCGTATCGAGGACGCAAAAGATGTTTCGTCTTTCATCGACTATAAGCTGCGAGCTGCGAAAGCAACTCGGGCATATGAGTGCGTATGACATGATTAATCGGTTGAAGGACATGTTCAAACATCAGATTAGAGAGGAACACTTTATGTGTGTCAAGGCCCTTGTTAGTTGCCGGATGCAGGAAGGTGGGAAGGTTAGTGTTCATGTGCTTCGTATGAAGGCATATATTGACCAAATGGAAATACTAGGATTTCCTATTGGGAGGGAGCTTGCGGTGAATATGATTCTCCAGTCCCTACCCACGTCTTATGATGAGTTTATCAAAAACTATCAAAAGGACAAAATGGTAGAATCCTTAGACGAGTTGCATGGCATGCTTAAGACTTTCAAGTCTAACATGGCCAAACGCAAGTTCTTTCCCACCCGGTTGTTTGAGGAATGTAAAGCCGAGAAAAAGAATACAACTCCTAAGGGAGTAGTTTGCTATTTCTGCGGTAAATATGGAGATTGGCGCTGCCATGCTTGTCCTGAGTGTTCGAAGGAGTTAAAGCTTCCCATTAGGCAAGGGAATAACTTCTCGTCATCAGGTACATTCATGATTAGCTCCATGACTTTTCTACTTCTTAGCTATATTTGTTGAAATGATGGCTATAATACTCACGTTTGTTGCAAAATTGTTTTGTTACAAAGTGTAGGTGTTAAACGGAAGAAGTAGCTGATAAAGCATGGAGAGCTAGAGCACAAGATGGGGAAACTTGGACGTTGTCTTGATTGAGAGGATTGGGAGTTTTGATCTCGCCATTTCATCTGGCTATTTTATTACTTTACTAGATTAATATATTATCTGCCCTGCGTGGCAAGAGAAATATTAAGTCTATTATGCATTGGTTGACGATGGATATTACTTTGTATTTGGTATTTATATATTAGTGGTTTATTTCAGAGGTTATCCATGTCATTGCATTTATAAGCTTTTGCTTAAAAGTAATAAAGTAATCATGAATAATGTGCTTAAATCCAAAAATGGTTTGGATTAGTTATCCAAGTGACAAGATTATTTAGCTATGTAAACAAGACTTACGTCACCAAGTTCCGCGTGGTTTGGAATCTTGGATGCATTTGATAATTGATCAAATGTTGAGTGCGAGAATTGTTTATTAGGCTAAATGACTTGTACATCTTTCATCGGTGTATGTAAGAGGATTGAGAGCTTGTTGTAATTAGTTCACACTTGTGTGTTTAATTCGTTCAAGCAAATCCATGGGGATAACTACTTGCACTTCGTTACCTTTACCCATGGTGGTAGTAGGGATAGGTATATTTGAAACCTTTGAGGTGTTCATTGATTACCTTAACGAGGTTTGTGGACGAAAGTTTAAGTTACTTAAATCTTGTAAAGATGTTGAGTATCTTAATTTATGAATTTTGTGATCATCATAAGAATTGTGGGATTTATCTCATAATTTATTTCTTCTAGGAACAATGGCATATGGGTCGCATAGAGGAGGAACCGAACATTCTTGGGTATGTTCGGGTCTTGATGGATCACAAATTCATGCCCAAAGTGTTGGGATGCTTAAGTATGGCGGGCAATGTTCTATATATAAAATCAACAAAGATGGCTTAGTATGCATCTTAGGAGAAAAGACTAGAAAGAGTGTCTTTGCTTGTCTATCTCAGAACCTAGATTATCCAGCCTACGTGTAGACGTGAGGTGGTGGAATCCGGGGACTAGTGATGCAACTCCATTAGGCATTCTACTGATACCATGAGATATTTGTTTCATAAACTTTTGAGGACAAGTTTTTGTCGCTCAATGGCAGGTGGAAATATCTATGGGAGCCAGTGGGAGTAAATGGAGCCTTGAATGGTAAAACCTGATGTTGCCACTAGCATACAATCAGAAATGATTGGAATTCAGCATGGCGATGCTGGAGTACCTGGCATAATTCGTTACTCTTCCTATTTCTGATAGGAGTTGTCGTAAGGCCGGATGGATATATGTTCTATATCTAGAGGAAGATAACTCGATGATGGATTAGTTGAATTCATCAACTATTGGAAGGCGTAGTGGGCCTAGTGTCTACTAGAAGGATAGAGGTAATGAGAATGGGATGCAATCCATGTAGGATATCCAAGTATTGGACTTGGTTGATCCGATGCCTTGGTGTAAACCTAAGGGTATGCATGGATTGAGATGTAGACAACTTCAAATGCCGACCGGTGGTAAAAATTCTAATATGATTGACCATGAGGACGGTATCATAAAAGAGTTTTTCCTTGGTGGTTATGTTGAAGTCTGCTTGGATGACTTACGGTGTATCACTGCCTTCTCTTGATTATGAAGGTATGATAGTGAAATGAAAAAGACACTATTCCTTTATAGGAATATTGAGGAAGTGTTTTAGTACTCTCCGAGAGTCTTGTACATTATTAGTATCCTCGTATGGTCTACAAGCCCAGGAAATCTTCTTAGTGGTTATGTTGAAGGTTACTCGGATACATGTGTTTATCACTACAATGTAAAGATCGTATTCCTTCATGGGAATTTTGAGAAAGAGTGTTTCAACACTATCCGAAAGTGTCTTGTACATTGAAAGTATCCTCGTGGACTTGGATAGATATCGCAAGGTTGTAATTCACTTTAATGAGAAAATCATTGAGTTGAGTTTTCAAAAACGGAAGATTAAACTTGGATGTATGCCAGAGGTAGTGGGAGTGCTTGTGTTCCTCAAATTGCGTATCCATAATATACTTCTTGTTGAAGATAATATCCTAACTTGGTGGTTCATAAAACCGGGGTTGAGAAATTATTGCTTCATAAGAAGAATTGTAATATACGAACGTGAACTTTTCGGAGTGACAAAACTAAGAGAGTGACATTGAAACTTGATGGACTAGTGTGTTAATTTAAGCATACTTGGAAGAACTCTTGGTACATTGTTCTTCAAGTTGATGTTCGGTGGTAACAAGGGTATTATTCTTGGTGAATTGTTATTGTTGTGTTGTTAAGTGGAATGTTATCAACTAGAATGGTTCTTTAAGCATCATTGACTGTAATTGGGTTCTTTTGAGAAAATAAGAGTATGATGGCTTATATATATATATATATATATATATATATATATATATATATATATATATGAACCATAGTCTTGCGCATTGTGACTTTATTGGGTTCTTTGAAACAATAATAGTACAGTGGCTCATAGACGAGAAAAAAATTGTTCGAAGCATCATTAAGTCCATTGGGTTCTTTGAAACAATGAGAGCACGAAGGCTTGAACAAAGAACCATGATCTTTCCGATGCACACTTTATAAGTGTTTGGTCGAGAGAATATATGGTGATTGTTAGAGTACGCATGGATGCCACTTTGTGAATCCGCTTCTTAAGCTTTAGTCGTGAGCTAGTGATGAGTTTTCATACTAGGCTTGCATACACTTAGTTTACAAGTGGCTTTGGCTTGGGTTTGTTTAGTTGAATTTGATATATTTTGAGTTGAGAACATTAAAGCAATAATGTGCTTTGATTGTATCAATTATCAAATGGAAATTTGATAATGCGCCTGGAGCGGGTACTTTCGTTAGCCTTCATTGTGTTCCATCTTAGCATGTTTAACCACTTCCTTGAATAAATTTATTTATTCTAAATGCTCCACGATCGGTCGTTCTTCATTGTAAGGAAGAAGTGAATTAAGATCGAGGCAAGTGGTTTGTAAAGTATTCATAGTGGATTGAATACATGTTTACGCAACACTAGCCTGTACTTGATAGTGATCAAGTAATTGGAGGACCCGCACCTGAGTTTACTTCATGGACATGATCACAAGTTAATCAGGATGATAATATTGTTTGTCCTTCTACTAGAGACGCATTGGTTCTTGAATAATGATATGGTCTTGTTTAGATTGCTTTCTAACGCAGTTCGTAACTAGCAACAATAAGGGAAGTTTTCAGGCAAGAACATGTTGTTATGACGGAACGATGTTGTCAAAGGTATTCGTTCCTCTTTAGAGAGATATCCCTGGGCCCCTCGTTGACTGAACTGATGACATCAAAATGCATGGCCGTCAAGTTGAATTGATAGTGGGTCAATTTTGCAACTTGTGTTGTTCATCATAGTTAGTCTAGTCGAGAAACATAACCATGAATGATTTGGGGTTAACGGTGTTCCATGACCTGCATTCACAATGGATATCGTGAACGAAGGGATGAATAATCACTTATCTGTAGGACCATTCTTAATAGGTTGGTACTTGTCATGGGCGACATACCCTATGCTGAATTGGAGACATAGATGCCTTGCTAGAGGCCGCTCTATGTCGGTGTTATCTTTCGTGGATGTGTCATGTTCAAGTGGGAGTTTGTTGGAATATGCCCACTAACACACACGAGTTGGTATCACTACCGATGAGGCATAAGCCTAGCATCACACACCAAGTATTGATTCCGACAACACCTTTGAACGAGAGAGAGAAAAACGCCCAAAATGGTTTTGGTAGTGCTATGCACGGCCGTACTTCTTGTGTGAATTGGGGCGTGCTTGCTTGGGCTGGCACGACCGTGCTTTAAAAGGTATGGTCGTGCTTCACGCTATAACAGCCAATTCATTTGGGCTTTTAAGTCTAGATTTAATGTGGCTTTATGGCTATTCATGCTAGACTTATTATGGATGTTTTCTGGCTGTTGGAATGGGTCTATAAATTGTCCTAGAAGTCTAGTATGATGGGTTAGCCAATCATGGATAATATAGATACATATTATCAACACATGAACTTGTAACTTGCATGTTAGTTCATACTCTATCAAAACACACTTGGAAGGAAGCTAAGGCACTCATAATCTTCAAGTGATGTTGGTTCTTTAGTGGTGGTGTTCTTGTTGACATACAAGCACTCTAGCAAGTGAGGATCAAACTAAACTTGGTGTGGATACCGGTAGAGGAATACAACATTGTATTCTCACATTCATCATCAACAAGGAGCTAGAAGAAAATAGTATGGTATATTTTCTTATATTTGTTCCTTTCTTTTTAGTTGCTTTGCCATTGTCTAGAGTGTGGTCCATTGGGTGGTGTGTTGGTGGCATAAAATGAAATTGTTTTATACTTGTTTTTGTTTCCGCTACGCTTTCTAGATGCCACTAGAACCCAACAACATGATGGTGCTCAAGCCTAGCATCCGAGAGTTTACTGATGCTGGTAAGCATCAAATAGTGAAGTCCATGATGGATGCTGTAGGGCTAGAGAGTTGGAACTGGAAAGATAGGATATAGAAAGGAAGTCAGTGGAGAAAGCTACACCAGTGTATAAGAAACCGAGGGTTTGGTTTGGTTTGGTTCTCCAACGTGTTACAAGGGTGGGAAACCTGGTCATTTAAGCAGGGATTGGAAGAATCTAATCAAGGTGTGCTATAATTGTTATCAGCCAGGTCATCATAGGTCTGAATGTCCCAACCCAATTACAGCAGTGTCTACCGGTTCCAAGCCTTCTCCAACTTTAGCGTCTACACGAGTTCCGGAGGTGAAGAAGGAGAATGTGTCAAAGACAAAGGGAAGATCTTTTCAGCTCACAGCTCAAGAAGCCAAAACAAAGCCCGATGTAGTCACAGGTACATACCTTATCAATAATATGCCTGCTCTCGTTCGGTTTGATTCGGGTGCAAGTAGATCATTTGTTTCTGTTACTTTTTGCAAAAATTTCAATCATATTTGTGAAAAGCTAGATTCTCCTCTCCAAGTGGAGATAGCAGATGATAAAAGTGTGATTATATCAGATTTGTTTAAGCATAATCTGTTATAAATTGATACTATTAGATTCTCTATAGAACTGATACCTATGACTATGAGGGAATTTCAAATAGTAGTGGGAATGGACTGGTTAGGCCGTAACCAGGCTACGATATTGTGTGAATAAAAAGAGATACGGGTTCGTACCCCAAGTGGGGAAGAATTGGTTATATGTGGTGATAGTACAAAAGGGAAATCATGTATGTGTACGGTTTCCAAAGCTAGGAAGTATCTTCAGCATGGGTACACGGCTTTCTTAGCTTATGTTATAGATACTAAATTGGAGAAGAGGCAGGTGAGTTTAGAAGATGTGAAAGTAGTATGTGATTACCCCGATGTGTTTCCCAAGGATTTACCGGGAATACCACTAGATAGACAAGTTGAGTTCAAAATAGACTTAATGCCGGGAACTTCGCCTGTTGCAAGAGCCCCGTACAGACTTGCTAATCCAGAGTTGCAAGAATTGAGGTAGCAACTTCAAGAACTACTAGATAAGGGATTCATTAGGCCCAGTAGTTCTCCGTGGGGTGCTCCTATTTTATTTGTGAAAAAGAAGGATGGTACTTTTCGTATGTGCATTGATTACCGTGAACTCAATAAAGTGACCATCAAGAATAAGTATCCTTTGCCAAGGATAGACGATTTGTTTGATCGGTTACAAGGGGCAACGCGATTTTCAAAAATTGATTTAAGGTCGGGTTATCACCAACTTAAAATCAGAACAGAAGATATTTCAAAAACCGCTTTCAGAACTTGATACGGGCATTTTGAGTTTGTTGTAATGCCTTTTGGTCTCACTAATGCACCAGCATCATTTATGGACCTGATGAATAGGGTTTGTAGACCAATGTTGGATAAATCAGTGATTGTGTTTATAGATGATATCCTTATTTATTCCAAGAGTACAGCTGAGCATGAAAAACATCTTCGAGAAGTTCTAGAAACTTTAAGAAGAGAACAATTATATGCTAAATTTTCAAAATGTGAATTTTGGATCCAAGAAGTGCAATTCCTAGGTCATTTAATTAACAAAAATGGAATCAAAGTGGATCCAATGAAAGTGGAGGCAGATTTGAAGTGGGATTCTCCAAAGAACCTAACAGAGATCAGAAGTTTTCTAGGGTTGGCAAGTTATTATAGGATGTTTATTCAGGATTTTTCAAAGATCGCTACTCCTGTAACCCAGTTGACAAAGAAAAATGTTGAATTCAAGTGGGGGAAGTGATCAACAAGTTGCTTTCTCAACCCTTAAATAGAAGTTATGTAAAGCTCCAGTTCTTGCACTTCCTGAAGGGATTGAAAATATGACAGTATTTTGTGATGCCTTATACAGTGGTTTGGGATGTGTTTTGATGCAGAAGGGTAGGGTTATTGCTTATGCTTCCAGATAATTGAAACCACATGAAAGTAATTACCCGACTCATGATTTAGAGCTGGCAGCAGTGGTATTTGCGCTTAAAATATGAAGACACTATTTGTATGGCGTAAGGTTTACGATTTATACTGATCACCAGAGTTTGAAATATTTTATGGATCAGAAGAATCTCAATATGAGGCAGAGACGATGGCTGGAACTGTTAAAAGATTATGACTGTGAAATATTATATCATCCTAGCAAGGCTAATGTGGTAGCTGATGCCTTGAGAGCAGAAAGTCAAGAACACTACTTATAAAGAATCAATCCAAATATGACAGTTACAACGCCTTTGATTGATGTGATAAGAACAGCTTAGATAGAAGCAAGTAAAAGTGAAAATCATAACAAAGCACGTATCAAGGGCCAAGTAATTAATCTTTTTAAAGATAGTCGTGATATTCTGACTAGATATGGTCGTATATGGGTGCCAAGTTATGGGGAGACACGGCAGACATTATTGAGTGAAGCTCATAAATCAAGATTTTATATTCATCCGGGTGCTACCAAGATGTATAAAGATTTAAAAATGGATTATTGGTGGCCGGGTATGAAACGTAATGTAGCTTGATACGTGGAGAAATGCCTTACATGCTTGCAAGTAAAAGCTGAACATCAGAAACCCCATGGTAAGTTACAACCTTTGGAGATACCGATTTGGAAATGGGGAAATATAACAATGGACCTAATTACTAAGTTACCCAAGACCCCACAAATTATGATGCTATCTGGGTAATTGTAGACAGGTTGACAAAAAGTGCACATTTTATTCCCATTAAAGAAAATTATTCCTCGGAACGATTAGCAGATATTTACATGAAAGAGATTCTGTCTCGTCATGGCATGCCAGTCTCTATTGTGTAAGATAGAGATACCAGATTCACTTCCAGGGTTTGGAATAAATTTCATGAAGAATTGGGAATTAAGCTTTATCTTAGTACAACTTAACACCCTTTGACCAATGGCAAGAGTGAAAGAACTATTCAGACGCAAGAAGATATGCTTCGTGCATGTGTTATTGATTTTGGTGGAAGCAGGGATTTGTATCTTCCCTTGGCAGAGTTTTCATCCAACAATAGTTATCATTCCAGCATCAGGATGCCACCGTATGAAATGTTGTATGGAAGAAAATGCCGAACTCCAATCTGTTGGGGTGAGGAAGGTGAAAAAGAACTGGGTAGTACAGAGGTAGTACAACAAACAACAGAAAAGATTCAGCAGATACGAGATAGATTGTTAACTGCCCAGAGTAGACAGAAGAGCTATACAGATAAACACAGATCACCACTTGAGTTCCAGGTGGGGGATTATGTATTGTTAAAAGTGTCATCGTGGAAGGGCGTAATTAAATTTAGAAAGAGAGGAAAACTTCATTCCGAGATTTATTGGACCATTCAAAATTATTGCACGTGTGTGGAAGGTTACTTACCGATTAGAATTACCAGAAGAGTTGTCTCACATTCATAACACCTTCCATGTGTCTCATCTCAGAAAATGTCTAGCAGACAAATATGCCTTTGTACCGCTGGAAGATGTTAGTATTGATCAAAATTTTAACTATATGGAACAGCCTATGGCAATATTAGAAAGAAAAGTTAAGACATCCAGAAAATAAATATGTTATATGTGATAGTAATTATTAAGGTATGGTTGTAAACTAGAGGGACCAAAGTTGTTAATTATTATATAAGAATAGTCAAGGGACTATTAATGTCATTATGGGAATCTTATAATATATATATATATATATATATATATATATATATACTCATATTTGACTTTCAAGTCAAATACTTATCATTTCTTCAAGATTCACAGTATGTTTCTCTCTATCAAAAGTTTGAAGTTTTAGTTATCTGGAGATTAAGATCAAAGAAATCAGAGTTTAAGTTAACTTCATCTTGAAGCTATCAAGGTAAGGTTGATATATTTTTGTTCATAAGTTTTTTTGTGGGTTTATATGAATCAAAAGGTTGAAGAATGAATCAAAGCATGTTATATATGAGTTTTAAGTGTTTAAAATGGTTAAGGATGTTAGAAACCATCCAAAAGATTTTTATAAACTGTTTTGAATGAGTTTTTCGAAGATTTGGCCGGAAAAAAACAGCAAGTTGTCGGACTGTTCTGGTTTAGTTATGAGGTGGCATGGGTGTGCCCATAAAAGGTACGTGCGTGCCTTGCGGTCGTGACCGCCATATGTTCTTGAGGTCCGGGGCGTGCGCCGGGAATGACTCTTAGTCGTGCGACTTTTATGATATAAGTCGGATGGAAAGGTCAGATGAATAAGTCGGATGAGAAAGGTCGGATGAACTACCAGGCATGGTCGTACCTTAGTAGGGTACGGGTGTGCCCATGTTAGGGCACGGGCGTACTTATACGGGGCACGGGCGTGCCCATGTACTCTTCAGTTTGATTTCTTCTGTTTCAACTTATGTCTAACTCATATCATTATTATAACTGTAGTGACTAGTTGAGGACATATACATGAACCTTTATCTTGTGTGGATTAGCTTATAATACTTCAGTTTATAAGGTGAGTCTTCTAGACTATGTTTCATATGTTCATAATGATGTTATTACAAGGAATACTTATATGTTTTCGTTTATGTGTTTTAAAGCATGCTACTTTATGCACTATTGGCTCAAAATTAGCACAGTACTGTGGCTCAGAATTAGCATAGAATCAGTGGTTGGCTATATTTAGAATGTGATTATATTCATGTGTATATATGATTTGCAGTCTAGTTTACTCACTAAGCTCTTGCAGCTTATCGGATATTATTTTATGTTTTTTGCACGACACGATCATGGCAAGGGCAAAGCTCCGGTTTGACTGATTTGATAAAGAAAATGAACGCCTGGTTGTACAGAACAAGTTTTTGTGATAAAATCGTAGTTCTTTCAGATATGTGTAATTTTGGATAAATACTTTTGAAACAGTTACGCTTCCGCTTTATGTTAAATTTTCAGAATGTAAATTACTATGTGAAATTTAATCCAAGAAAACAGTTTTATAATTTGAGGCGTTACACCGTGACAGCTCGTGAGGGGTTGTAAAGGCAGAATTTCAAATGACACTTGTATATTGAACCATCTTGTGGTCCAATGAAATGGTGACATTGAGCCCGACCTTGGGAGCTCTGGGAACACTTTGTTATCTGTAAAAGAGAATCTCATTTGTACCTCTTACTCTCTTGCTTGCTTGTGCATTTGATACAACTTAAGAACTCATACCTTTGTGAGAGTAGTGAGTTACTTGAAGCTTGTTGTTGTGCACCATAGAGTTGACGGGCAGTTCCAGAATCATAGCCAAGTGTCGGTGACATTGATTTGTGTTTGCTAGTACAAAGGGATTGCAAAGAAGCTTGGTGTGGACTTGCATTAGGACTTGGAGCCATTTGTTTCAAGCAACATCCCAAGTCATTTGTACCTATCGATTTTAGCCCCAAGGAGTGGTAACTATCGATTAAAGCTTGTTTTTGTTTGTTTTTATATGCTTCCATTGCATGCTTTGGTCCTTAGTGAATCCTAACAACACCAAAACGAATCTCTTTACCCTTATGGTAAGCATAGCCATCTGGCACTTGATACCCATTTCTTTTAAATCATCTGGATGAATCTGATCCAGATCATCATTAGTTAGTGCATACACATGACTAGCTAGAAAAGCTTATAAAACGTTCTCATTTGTGTTTTTAGCTTTGGTTGGTTGATTTGACACTCTAGCATCATTTCGACTATTTGAACCCTCAGATCCACTTCCAAAAGAAGACAGAAAGGCATCATTTTGAGAAGAACTTAAAGTTTTTCTCTTTGCCTCGACTTCAGCCTCAAAAACTCTTAGACCATGATCATCAAGTTCTTTGTCTTCCAATTCATCACTCTGGCTGAAAAACTTCCTGAGAAACTCACTGTTCGCATTATCTTGATCAATCTTGACTCCTGCAGTAGCTAAAGAGACTATAAGCTTGTTAAAATTATCAAAGGTTTGTGTCATTGATTCTTCCTTGCTAGCTTGGAAGTTTTCATATTGTTGCTTTAAGAAAGATCTTTGGTTTTTTTTTGTGCTTTTAGTTCATGCAAATCTCTTTTCCAATTCTTCCCATAGCTCCTTAGCATCATTGCACGTGCTAAACTGATGTTGATATTCATTTGGAATACCCAAGAGTAGGGTACTAGCTTTCATCTCACTTTGTCATTCTTTTCTCTCCCTATCATTGGTTGGAGGAAGCCCCCTTTTGACTATTTTCAACATCACACATAGCATAATCAGAGAATAGGATGTATTGCTTAATGCCAAGTTTCCAAATGTCAAAATCATTTGTTTTCAACATTGGAACTTTGGAGACTATAACTCCCTCATTCATATCAGCCATGTGTTATGAAAAACAATGATTTAAATCAAGAGAAATTGAAATCTTTGTTGATCTTGGATCAAGAGCATATGATTGGCTCTGATGCCACTTGTTAGGATCAGATTTACTAACAAACACACACGAAGAATCCAAGAATAAACAAAGAAGTTTGCGAAATAACACTTTGAGTAACAAGGAAATTTATATTGATCACTTGATTTAGATTACAAAGATTTAAATATCAAAGCCTCAATCTGTTGATTAAGAATGATTCAACAGACATGCAATACTTTTCGATTGCAAGGATTAAGGATGACCTTGGAGCTAAAACTTAAATCACACACATATTCTTAAGATACCTACGTACATAGGAATATTTATAGTGTATTCGGTTATAGAACAGAATCATCTATTTTCGCTAATAGAATCATTAAATTACGAATATATAAGAACGCAAGGAATTTGTCCTTATCACGAATCAAGGAATTTGTCCTTATCACGAACCAGCAGCATAAATTTTGTTATTGTCTTGAACAGCATTAACTTCTTTGAAGCAGCACTAACTTTGACAACTAACAGTATTAACTTCACCAAGCAGTATTAATTTTGTTGTAGCAGTACTAATTTCTTCAAACAGCATCAACAATGTTTCACCAGTATTAACTCCAATACTACCGGCATTAACTTCTAACCATTCAATCAACAGCATCTGAAACCCAATGTGTTCCATCTTAGCATGTTTAACCACTTCACGCGAAGGAAGTTTGATCTAAGAATGAGGTTAGCAATTGGTCATGCATTAATCAAGGATTGAATGCAACAGACGCAACACTAACCTGTACTTGAAATGAGTTTCAAGTGACTGGAAGAACCACACCTGAGTTGACCTCATGGATTATGGTCACGAATGACTCGGGATGATAATATCATTCCATCCTTAGACCGTAGGTACATGTGTATGCAAAGCATGGGTCTACTTTATCTTGGTTGCTTTCAAACGTAGTATGTAGTTAGACTGCTATAAAGGGAGTTTTCAAATAAAGCATGAAGCAAGCGAAACTATGCAATCAAAAGGATTTATTCTTTTATTTAGAGATCCATGGGCTACTCTATGATAGGGAACTGACACCAAATATGCATGGCCGTGCTCGAGCTACGATGATAGTAAATCAGTTGCAACTTGTTATTTTGGTAAACACGAATCTAGAATTGAGAAATACAATCGTGAACGATTTGGAGATTGACATTTATCCATGTCTCATGTTCACATGGATATCGCGAACAAAGGGATGTTTATGATCACTTATCTATAGGACCTTTTACACTTCCATGGCTAACAAGATTTGTCAAGGATGACATAACTTGTGTCGGCCTGGGGGCAACAATGCCTAGAGCCACTCCTTGTCTGTGGTGTTAGTGACGCTATGTCATGTAAAAGTGGGAGTCGGTTGGTGTCTATCCACTGATACACGTGCACCAGCACCAGTGTTGATGAGGCACGAGCCTATTGGGTCACACACCAATGGTGTATTCCAATATCATAATCCGAACAAGAGAGATTATGAAATTAGGGTTTCTAGCGACCTTCATGAGCCTCACGAGTCGTGAATAGAAACCCTATACGAGGCTTCACCACCCGAACAAGAAGTCGTGGGGGCGCGTCCGTCATGTGGGCTTGAAGCCTGTGAGAGCCCATGAAGGCAGAAGTCAAAGTGAAACTTTGATTTTATTGGACCTTTAGGTTAGTCCAATCAAATCCAAGCTTTGTGGCTGACACTGTGGTCTTCTGGCCTTCCTTAAAGTCTATATAAGAGACACATACAAGTATGTTAGAATACACTAAGGAACAAGCACACAACAGAAGCATAGAATATAAACAAAAACACATGCAAAAACAAAGCCAAAATGAGCTCCAATGGTGGGATATCTTTGCAAAGTTAACATGCAACAAGAAAAAAGAGCAAGAGATAGGAAGTATACCCTTGGAGCCCCTCAAATCGGCTGTAGCAAAAAATGGCCTCCAACACCTCTTGAAGTCCACACCAAGTTTCAAACAACCCAATGTACTAGCACTCCTTGAACAACTCATGGACACCTTCTAGTTGCCAATGGAATAGCCTTGAACACATGTATGCACAACAACCACTCACTAGTACTCACCACCACAATTATGAATTTTTCATTTTGAACATAAGCCATTTTTATATTCTTTTGTCAATCATGTGAGCGCGCGGAGTTTGTTAACCAATTAAGGAACACTCTTAGCTTTTTTATTTAAAATTTTTTTCTAGCATGCAAAGATCCTAACAACCATGCAAGAAAGCTACAAAACAAATAAACAACCATGCAAATAAACAAATCCGGTAACGAGCCCCTAAAATAGGCATTCTCCCCGTGAGCCAACGGAGAGAACAGAGTCTACTAAGGACACAACCAAATACTTCACGGTGTGCTCCCACTTGATCCCTTGCCTCCAAAATGACCTCTGGATCCATGATCGCCGAGACGCCTCCCATGACTCCCGATAACCGCCTTCGGTCTAATGGGCTCAAACCATTGTGGTACAAACCACCAAATGAATGAATAAATAAAAGCAACCAAACACCAACACAAAGGTCTAACGGGTTCGAGTTACCAGGCTCACAAACAAAATGGTGTGCCACACCCAACCATGCAAATGTATCCAAAATAAAATTGTTCCTAAAACCTATCTAAACACTCAAGGCAATATGGAACAATTCTTGAACATATGCATTAGATTTCCAACCATTTTGAAAATCCATATTCATATATACACAATGTAAGTGTATGCATGTGTGCATCTTATGTCAAAATCACCCAATACATACAACCATGCAAATGGATTTTTTATTTTAAAAATTTTCTAGCATGCAAAGATCCGAATCCATGATACCTTTAACGTATGCTACTTACGAAAGTGCGACGTTGAAGAGGAGCAGATTGTTCCGTTACAAGAACTGAAGGTTGACTCTTCTAAGCGACTCATAGAAGAACCTGTTGAAATTCTTGACACAAAGGTCAAGAAACTACGAAAGAAGATGATCAAGCTGGTTCTTGTCAAGTGGAAACAAAGCTTAGGTCCAAACCTGACATGGGAAGTCGAGGACGAGATGAAGACAAGATACCCTCGCCTGTATATCACTGAGTAGATTCTGAGGACGGAATCTTCTTACGGGGGTAGATTTGTAACATCCTCGATTTGGGTCTAGCTGTTAATTGTATATAAGTATGTTTAAGTTAGTAATTGGATAAAGGGTCCAAGTTGTAAGCCAATTATATTAATGAGAAGAGTTAATTGTATATTTATGTTATATGTGTTTTATGAGTACATATGTATATATATATATATATATATATATATATATTAATAGGGAATAAATAAAGAAAAAGAAAGAAAGATGAATCCAGAGGCGGTGCCTCTGGATATAATATATGTATGTATGAATACTTTGACTTATGGTCAAAGTTACAAAAGAAAGCACATACACACTCTCTCGGATTCTCTCTTTCTCTCGTTTTCCCTTTTGCTCTCGGATTTCTTGAAGAAATTGGCCATAGGTGATTTTTGAATCAAACAAAGCTAATCCTTTGCTTATTAATAGATTTAAACATGTTAGAAATCAATATTATGTTTAGAATATGATTGAAACTCAAATTCAAGCAAAACACCACACAAGAACATTCAAAGCTTACTTTGTAAGTGGGTTTTGATTGTTTGGTCTTATTGTTTGGATTTGATACATTTATGAAGTCATGTTAATGAAAATAGATGTTTTCAGAATGTATAAATGTAAAACCAATGAATGAAATTCTGGAAATAAACCAAGAATGAAGGTGGCGGAATTCTGGGTTGAAGGTGTCGGATTCCAAGTGTGTCGGAATCCGCATGTTGGTCCAAATCCGCAAGTCACCCAAAATCAGCTAGTCAAATCCGATAAAGTATCGGATTTCCTTATAAGTATTAGAATCCGACAAAGTGTCGGATTTCTTGTAAATATCGGATTCCATTAGTTTGTCAAAAATGTACACGTATCAAAATCCGATAGTATCGGATTCCGATAGTGTCGGATTCCCAAAGTATCGGATTCCGATGGTTGTGTCGGATTCCACTTGTTTGTTCACAAAACCACAAGTTGAATGTCCATGTGTTGGAATCCGATAATATGTCAGATGTCTTCTGTGTCGGATTTCCCTAAGTGTCGGATTTCCACAATCCAACAGTGTTTTCGGATTTGTGTAGGATCCGGATTAGGGAATTCCTATGATGAATTTAGTAGCCATTCTTTATGTGTTAAGATGATTAATGTAAATAATCCTATTCTAGGTGAACTTGATATACTAGATAAACCAGAAGTGAAATAAAGTAACTATCTGATCTAAGCTACTCAGGTGAGTACCGACTTCCGTAAACCTCAGTAGAGGAAGATTTATTTGCTAAGTGTTTTAAGTGCACTTATGCTTAGATGTAAATGAATAAGTGTTACCATGCTACTTAATACACAATGGCATGCTAAATACTTGTCATATGTAAGTTAAGTACATGCCAGCGGAATCCAGAATTGGAACCGCCTAGTTAAATGAATAATATGTATGATACTGATTCTGAATGAATCGGTTATATGAAAGCTTAATGATATGTATGCTAGGGATCTAGATTGGATCCATAAGGTTGTAATTAATGTAAATGCATGCTAAAATGAAGTAAATGAATATGAATGCTAAGTGAATGTTCCAGATTGGATCAGTATGTGTATGTGAAGAGTTTGCGGACATCTTCAAGCATGAATAAGGTCAACTCTGTAGTTGGGTTCTAGGGATCCTTGATCAGGTGATTCGGGACTTAACGATGATTTGAGGTAACATTCCGGATCGTAGGTTCTGCAGAACCGTCGTGCCTTATATCATGAGGGGTAAATCAGCCGGTTGTAGCTGAGTTACCTAAGGAGCCTCTGGTTCCGTAAATGATGCTTGGTGGACTGCTTTATGCTCCCCCACCAGCGCAAGTAACGACTTATACCGATCTTGTCAGCACACCGTAATGTGATAGGATAGCATTGTATGCTTATTCCTATGATGCATGACTTGCACTAATGATGCTTATGTTAAGTTTGTACTCACTAGTTATGTGTAGCTAACGGTGCCTTGTTTACCGTTTTGCAGATTGAAATTAGATTGCCTAGTGAGCTACCTCCTGCTGAATATTTTTGGTGGAACATTTGTGATGTAATAATATACGCTATGGTCGGTTGTTTTGTATAGTAACACCTGATACTTGATACATAGCTTGTTTATAAATACTTTCGCTGCTTAATTTAATGCTAATTCATCGTGATTCAATTCACGTTTGTTAAAAGTGCAAATTTTTTGCTAAAATCTGGTAATTGCAAAGCCGGTGTTATAACAACCCTGCAAGAAAGCTACAAAACAAATAAAAAACCACGCATATAACAAATCCGGTAACGAGCCCCTAAAATAGGCATTCTCCCCGTGAGCCAACGGAGAGAACAAAGTCTACTAAGGACACATATGTTCATATTTATACATATGAACATATTTATACATATGTTCTTGATATTTATCCTTTTATTTAATCCGAATTAATTAGCATAACTTGTTGATTTTAGACACTTAAAAGCTTAATTATGCTCATTAGGATGTAGACCTAAGACGGAAGATATTGGAGAAAAGTTGGAGAAAATGCAAGAAAAATATATTAATTTCTCAAGTTTGTGTTGAAACCTTGTCGTAGCGTCCACATGCCCTCGATTGTATGTCACAAGATGCTCACTACCATGAGGAAGGTCACGACCTCCCTCCCTTTTGTTCAGTAACTACTGGAATTTTGCATCTCTTGGTCGCTACTTGCTTGCAATCTCGTCGTGGCCTTGATAGTTGAATGAAATAAATAACTCTCAGGGCCTTGAAGTTAACACTGTCACTACCTGCCCTCGCGACTGTGGCACCTGCCAGCACTCTTTAAAACGTGAAAACAGAGAAAAAAAAGAGAGAGCTGTTGGGTTTTCGTGGTCCAAAATCACAGCGGAAGCAAAACGAGAAGGAAAGATGATTCAAAATTTGACCACGAATGTGCCCAACATATGGACCAAAACCCTAAATATGATTAAGCAACAAAAGAAAAGAACAAAGAAGAAGAGTTATACCCTTGAAGCTCTTTGTGCAAATCCGGTTGGAGTTAGGAAGATGTATACACTAACTTGTGTATCTCTAATGAGTCCACACCAAGTTGTAATTGCCTCCCACTTGCTAGAGTGTTAGATATGCGAATCTAAACACCACCAAGATGATCAACACAAGAACACCAAAGCCTTAGTACTTCTAGTGCTTGAGAGAGATGAATATATGCAATTTGTATATTCTAGTAAAAAAACTTCTTGGAACATGACCACATTAGCTTCATGACACTTATATAGAACTCAAAAATCAGTTCAAATTCGTGCACACTAATGTCATATTCAGTTACCAGATTAATGGCAATAAACACCACTTTTAACTAGCTTTGAAAGCCTAGTTAAGAGGTTGTTACTGCATAAGGCACGGCCATGGCTCTTAAGGCACGGGCGTGCCAGCCCAAAAGGCCACACCCAAGTCACGCCCGACTTGGGCTCGTGCATGTCCACTGGGCATAGGGCACGGGCATACCTAGCCACAGGCCACGCCCAAGTCACGCCCGACTTGGGCTCGTGCCTGCCGTAGGGCACGGCCGTACCTCATAGAGGCATGGGTGTGCCTTGGCCCACCAGAACCAGTTTCTGGTTTTCTCTCTCATTCGACCATCCGTGATGCCGGAATCAATACTTGGCGTGTGACCCAATAGGCCCTTGCTTCATCAGCCATGATAGCAACTCGTGTGTATGTCAGTGGGCATAATCCAATAGACTCCCACTCGCACATGAAAAACTCACGAAAGGCGTTACCGACATAGATCGGCCTCTAGCAAGGCATCTATGCCCCCAAGTCAGCACAGGGTTTGTCTTCCCAAAACAAATAACTCACCAAAAGGAAAGGTCCTATATATAAGTGATTACTTATCCCTTTGTTCACGATATCCATTGTGAATGCAGGTCATGGAACATGATCAACCCCAAATCATTCACGATTATGTTTCTCGATATAGACTAACTATGACTAACAATACAAGTTGCACAATTGATCCATTATCAATTCAACTTGAGCACGGCCATGCATTTTGATTTGTCATCAGCTTAGTCAACGAAGGGCCCAAGGATATCTCTCAAAAGAGGAATGAATACCTTTGACTACACCGCCCTATCATAATAACAAGTTCTTTCCTGAAAACTTTTCTTATAACAGCCAGTTACGAACTGCGTTAGAAAGCAATCTAAACAAGTCAATGTTAATAATTAAGCAACATGTGCATCTCCAGTAAAAGGATAAATAATATTATCATCCTAATTTACTCGTGATTATATCCATGAAGTAAACTCAGGTACGGGTCCTCCAATTATTTAATCACCATTAAGTATAGGCTAGTGCTGCGTAAACAAGTATTCAATCCAAGATGAATACTTTACCAACCGCTCGCCTCGATCTTAATTCACTTCTTCCTTCCAATGAAGAACGACCGATCGTGGAGTATTTAGAATAAACACGTTTATTCAAGGAAGTATTAAACATGCAAAGATAGAACACAATAATGTTTCATAAAGTAATCGCATCATACGTATATTAAATCCCCATTTAATAGTCATTACAATAAGAAATATATTATTGCTTTTAATGTTCTCAATAACAAATACAACTAAAATAATTAAACCAAGTCACTAGCAAATCTAATACCAATAGACTTAGCATGAGAATCATGCTTAACTTGTGACAGAGGTTCGGTGAGTGAATCTGCCAAGTTCCCCTCAGTCGGTACTCTACTAACCACAATGTCACCATTCTAGATAATATCACGGATAAAATGATATTTCCGAGCAATGTGTCTCATTCGTTGATGCGCTCTTGGTTCCTTAGCTATAGCTACTGCACCCTCATTGTCACAGAAGATCTCAATAGGGTTAGCGATGTTAGAAACAACTCCAAGGTCTTGAATGAATTTCTTCATCCAGACGGCTTCCTTAGCAGCCTAGCTTGCAGCAATATACTCTGACTCCATGGTTGAATCGGCCACGGTATCTTGCTTGGAACTTCTCCAACTTATTGTTCCACCATTTAACAAGAATACAAATCCCGATTGAACTCCTCCGATCCACGGAACACTAAAAACATTTCCCTAGTTCTCCGAAGATATTTAAGGATGTTTTTAACCGCAACCCAGTGACTTTGACCAGGGTTAGCCTGATATCGGCTCGTCATGCTCAAGGCATACGACACATCAGCCGAGTACATAGCATAACATACATGATCGATCCCACTGCCAAAGCATACGGGAATCGACTTATTTCCTCTAGTTCCTTTTGAGAACTAGGACATTGAGACTTGCTCAACGCCATACCATGCAACATAGGCAAATTCCCTTTCTTGGAATCTTGCATCTTGAACCTCTTCCAGACTTTATCTATGTACGTACTCTGGCTTAAACCAATGAGTCTCTTAGATCTATCTCTATAGATCTTTATCCCCAAAATATATGCTGCTTCTCCCATGTCTTTCATAGAGAAGCAACTCCCAAGCTAGGTTTTCTCTTCCTGCAAGGTAATCACGTCACTTCCTATGAGTAGTATGTCATCTACATACAAGACTAGGAAAACTACAGCACTCCCACTAGCCCTGACATATACAAAAGGTTCATCCTTGCTTTTAGAAAAGCCAAACTCTTTGACCTTTTCATCAAAGCAAATGTTCTAACTCCAAGATGCTTGCTTAAGTCCATAAATGGACCTCTTACGCTTGCAGACTTTATTAGGATATTTGGGGTTTACGTAACCATCAGGTTGTGTCATGTAAACCTCCTCTACCAACTTCCCATTAAGGAAGGCAATCTTGACATCCATCTTCCATATTTCGTAATCATAATATGCAGCGATAGCCATTAATATCCTAATAGACTTCAACGTAGCCACTGGAGAAAAGGTTTCATCATAGTCTACACCAAGAGTTTGAGTGAAACCCTTTGCTACCAGTCGGGATTTGAAAGTGTCTACTTTTGCATCCATGTTAGTCTTCTTCATGAAGACCCACTTGCACCCTACTGGCTTATGGCCGGGTACTGGATCAACCAACTCCCAGACTTGATTATCCGCCATGGATTGCATCTCACTGTTCATTGCCTCCTTCCACCTAGCAGACTCAGGGCCCGCTACGGCTTCCCGGTAGTTGGTCGGTTCACTATGATCCACCAATAATTCGTTGCCCTCGGATATGAGAAACCCATATCTTTCCGGCTCATTACGAACTCTACCAGATCTACGGAACTCTAATGGCTGTGTGTCACGTACCTCATCCTCCATTGGTTGAGGTTCCACTTGGTACTACTGCCAACATCAGGTTAAACATTGGTGTCATCTAGAATTTCTTCTAGATCGACTTGCCTCCCACTGGCTTCTGCAGATATCAGCTCCCTTTCAAGGAAGACCGCCCTTCGAGCAACAAACACCTTGTTCTCCGAAGGTTTGTAAAACAAATATCCCATAGAACCAGCTGGGTAGCCAATGAAAATACACTTCTCGGCTCTGGGTTCAAGTTTGTCTTGAGCTTCACGTCTCACGTAAGCTTCACAACCCCAGACCTTGAGATAGGCTAGCGAAGGAACCCTTTCATGCCACATCTCGAACGGTGTACTTGCAACCTTCTTTGCTGGTACAAGGTTTAAGGTCCTAGCAGCGGTTTCCAAAGCATAACCTCAAAAACTTGTGGATTGCTTTGTACGAATCATCATGGGTCGAACCATATCCAATAAAGTTCGGTTCCTCCTTTCAGCGACCCTATTTAATTGTAGTGTCCTGGGTGGAGTAAGTTGTGAAATAATTCCATAACCCCTAAGATGATCAAGAAACTCGGTACTAAGATACTCACCACCCCTATCGGATCTGAGGATCTTAATCGTCTTGCCCAATTGATTATGCACTTTGTTTTGGTATGTCTTAAACACCTCAAAGGTTTCAGACTTATGCTTAATCAAATACACATAACCATACCTACTGAAATTATCAGTAAAAGTAACGAATTACCTACAGTTTTTTCTTGTAGCAGACCTGAACGGACCACACACATCCGTGTGAACAATGTCCAACAAGTCTTTGCCCCTCTCACTAACGCCGGTGAAGGGTGCTTTAGTCATTTTTCCTAATAAACAAGAATCGCATACTTCGCTTGACCCGTGATCAAACGATTCCAAAATCCCATCCACTTGAAGTTTGCTGATACGTTTCTTGTTTATATGGTGAAGACGACTATGCCACAAAGACAACTTGTCCAATACACCTTTTGACTTAGAATCAATGTTCATGATTGATTTATTACCATCCAAACACACACTTGTTTCATAAATCCCACGACATGGATAAGCTTTAAAGTAATGAACATCATCTCTCAAACAAGAAATAAATCCATTATCAAAATTAAACTTATAACCATCGTCAAACAAAGCATGAAAGGAAATAATATTTTTTGCCACGCAGGGCGAAAAGCAAACATTTACAAGGTAATAGCAAGGCCTGAGGGAAAGGCGAGATCAACACTCCCTATCCGCTCCACAGGAACCACATCCTTGTGGCATGATCAGGTCAAGCTCTCCAGCACCTAGCGCCCTACTTCTTTTTAGCACCTGCACATTATTACAAATATGAGTGCCACAACGGGTATCAAGTACCCATCCATTAGAAGTAGCGGTATTGTGGAGTTCAATCATGAACGTACCTGAGTTACCCGCTCCCTTCGGTTTTACCCGCTTGAGCTCCTCGAGGTACTTTGGGCAAGAACAACGTCAATTCCCCTTTTCCTTGTAGTGGAAGCACTCGGCTTCCGCAGGGTCCTTGGCCGGTGGAACCATCACGGCTTTCCCCTTGCCCTTCGGGGCCGGACTCGGGTTAGGTTTTGCAACCTTCCACTTACCCTTTCCCTTGGAAGGAGCGCCTTTCCTTTTGGTTCTGCCTCCCTGGATAGCTAGGACGGGTTTGGACGAGGAGGGCTTCTTGGATATGTCAGACTCGACGGTCTTCAACATTCCGTGAAGCTCCATTAGGGATTTGTCCATGCCATGGACATGATAGTTCCACACAAATTGTGAAAAGGAACTAGGAATAGAACGGAGGATCATATCCATCGCCAACTCCCTCCTTAACGGGAATCCCAACCTCTCCAAGCGATCAACCAATGCTTTAATCATAAGCACGTGAACGCTCACATTTCTGCCCTCCTACATATGGCAGTCAAAAAGGGACTTTAGGCACTCGAAGCGCTCTAGCTTAGCCTGCTGTTGGAACATTTCCTTCAGCTGGTTAAGCATGTCATATGCCCCTAAATGTTCATTTGCTTTTGAAGCTCAGGAATCATTGACGAGAGCATAATGCAAGCCACTTCGTTCATTTCCTTGACGTGCTTTTCATACGCGTCTCGGACCGCCCTAGTCGCACTAGCCGCAGGTGCTTCCGGCAAAGGCTCCTCGATGGCCCACATCTTTTGTTCATACCTAAGGGCTATCCTTAGTTGCATGAACCAATCCATAAATTTTTGGCCATCGAGTTTGGCCTTTTATGTTAGTATCTGCCCACTGACACACGTAGGCCAGCATCACTGCCAATGAAGCGCGGGCCTATTGGGTCACACGCCAAGTTTCAATCTCGACAACCTACTATAAGAAGAAAGAGTCAAAATGGTAAAATTCCAGTTGACCTAGGCTTCACGACCGTGAAGGATGCTCCACGGGTCGTGAAGCAGCTCGTGTCCACGAGTCCTGTCGTGGGCCGCATGGTTCATGAAACCCTAGGGCTTCACGACCCTACACGGCCCGTGAAGGAGGTCGTGAAGGCACGAACCCTCACGATTCTTGCACGGCGCGGCACGACTCGTGGAGGATAAATGGCCGGTCGTGGCGCATTTATTCTTCACGGCCCGTGAGAGCCCGTGAATAAGTCGTGAAGGCAGAATTCCAAGTGACACTTGTGTTTCATTGGACCATTTGAGTTGGTCCAATGATATGGTGCCATTGGGGTCCGACTCTAGCTCTTTTGAACATAATAGGAGGGCTTAAAAAGGGGCTCTTAGTTCATTAGCTACTCTTGGTCATTTTTGTGCATTACACACATATTGTGAGTTCTTCCATAGAGAGAGAGAGAGCAAGAACAAGTGAAAGTGGTAAGTGCACAAGTGGTTACAAGCCTGTTCCAGAATCAAACCCTCAAGTGTTGGTGGTTTGGTGGCTTGCTAGTACAAGGAGAAAGAAGGTTAGCTTGGTGTGGACTTCTTTGGTGCTTGAAGCCTTTTGTTTCAAGAGCTCATCCCAAATCTCCTAGTTGTTCCAGAATTATCAAAGTCTTCAAGGGTATGGATTGCTTACCTTCTTCTCTTTGTGTTTGTTTTTGGTTGCATGCATGTTCTTGCAAGTTTTCACCACCATTGGGAAATCATGGGATCCTTTTGTGTGTTTTTGTTGCTTCCGTTGCGTGCTTTGATCCCATGGATTCCCAATAGTGGTATCAGAGCCATACTTGTAAGATGCATGCACCTTTGTGGCTTGAAAATCCATATTTTTTATTTTGGACATTCTGTCCAGAAGGCCTTCACGGGCCGTGGAGCTTGCTTCACGAGTCGTGGAGCTTGCTTCACGAGTCGTGAAGGCCACACGACCAGTCTAGTGGGGTGGTGGTCGTGAAAGGTTTTTTAATATGTTTCACGAGTCGTGGAGCGTACTGCCTTCACGGCCCGTGAGGGCCCGTGAAGAGCAGTAACTCGTGAAGGCGTCGTGAACAGGCTGTTTTTGGCCTTTTTGGAAAAGAAAACTTGATACAGATTTTAGCATTTGATTTTGGTGTTTCCAGAATCATTTTAGGCTGTTTAGCCTTGTAGATTAAGCCCCATAATATCCTAATTCTTTTATGTGTATGTATTGGGTGGTTTTGGCATAAAATGCACACATGCATACATATAAATTGTGTATATATGAATATGGATTTCAAAGTGTTTGGAATCCTAATGCATATGTACAAGGTTTATTCTTGTGCCTTTAGTTTTTGAATAAACTTAATTGGGATATTGTTTTGTGCATTGTTTGGTGTGGCACATCATGCTTTGTGGTTGTTTCGTTTTTTTGAACACCGGTTTGAGCCTAGACCTTTGTGTGGCTGTTTGGTTGTTTTATTTGTTGTTCATTCATTTGGTGGTTTGTACCACATTTGGTTTATAATAATTTATTTAATCCGGTTTGTAATAATTTATTTGTTTGTGGCTTGCTCGCCAAAGTATTTATTCTTTGTAATTGTATATTAGCTTAGAATAGATTGTGTGGCTGGCATGCCATTTCTCTTTAAATTATGTATGTAATGAGAAGAGAAGACCGGAGGCACCAACGGGAGTCTTGGGAGACGTCTTGGCTACCTCGGATCCGGAGGCGCGGGATCGAGTAGGAGCACACCACGAAGTCTTGGATTGTTTGTCCTTAGTAGACTTAGTTCCTCGGTTGGCTCACCGGAGAACACTTAGGTTGGCTCAAATTGGTTTTCTTTGCGTGGTTGTGTAGTTTTATTTATTTGTTTTTGTTGAGTGGTTGTAGGATCTTCGCATGCTAGAAAATCTTTTGAAAATAATAAAACTATATAGTTTTTTTTAATTGGTTAACAAACCTTGCTCGCTCACATGATTAACAAATGAATATAAAGTGTTTATGTTCAATTGGTGAAAAATGCATTTTGTCACTTATTTGTTAATCAAAACGAAAAGAGGTTTTTAACCGGAAAAACAAAAGTCCCGTTTTCCTAAAAACGTAAATCACACGCCATCCAAAAGATGACACCACCCGAATCTAATGAAGCATGGGACAATTGTCGAGCTTAGCACGAGTTGTTCCATGTGGACTTGTGTGGAAGGTGCGTGTGGCGTCTTGAAATCTTTGGTTGTCGAGCTTAGCACGAGCCAATTATTGTCAAGGGCGTCATCGTGTATCTTGTTGGACGATTTGCAATTCCAATTTAATACGCCTTGATAATTGTCGTGCCTATACCGAGTTATTAAAGCGGCTTATTGAGGAATGGGTGTGGGAAGGGATCAAACATGCCAAACCGGTGCTATGAGTACCGAAGGATCCCGCAAGTGCCTAAGAGTTGTAATCACGGATTGCAATAGGTAAAGCATTTACCGGCCTAAATACCTTCACGAAGTGATCCGCGGTAAACCCGTCATGTAGTGAAGTTATGTTGGGTTCTTAGCCCTTGTTAAATTTAAGTGTTAAACTATTGGGTAATTATTTAACAAGGATTAAAATATGTCGAACTAACCTTTTGTGTGCTTTGCCTTCTTTTAGATGGCATCTACAAGCAACACCGCGACACACATTTCACTCCGTCCATTTTTGGAAAAAGAGAAACTCGTAGGCGTAAACTTCATGGATTGGCTTAGGCAATTGAGAATTGTCTTACGCCATGAAAGTAAGTTGTACGTCCTAGAGGAACCTCTTCCGGAGGCTCCTGCTACCACCGCTACGCGGGCCATTAAGGATGCTTATGAGAAGCACCTTAAAGACACTAATGAGGTGACTTGCCTCATGTTGACGACCATGAGTTCTGAATTGCAAAGGCAATTCGAGGACGTTGGTGCGTTTGACATGATCTCGCAGCTAAAGGAAATGTTCCAGCAGCAAGCGAGGCAAGAACTCTACGAGTGTGTCAAGGCCTTTGTAGGGTGTCGGATGCAGGAGGGCGGGAACGTGAGCTCCCACCTGCTTCGTATGAAGAAATACGTGGACCAGATCGAGAGGTTGGGTTTTCCTATGGGGAAAGAGTTGGCTATGGAAATTATCCTCCAATCTTTGCCTCAAGCATATGGTCCGTTCATTGTGAACTACCATATGCATAATATGGATAAGTCCTTGATGGAGTTGCACGGCATGTTGAAGACCGCCGAGTCTAACATGGCCAAGGCAAAACCATTGACCTCCGCACCCGTCCTAGCCACCCATGAGGGTGGTGCTAAGAGGAAGCGGCCCGCTTCAAACTCCAAGGGCAAGGGAAAGAAGAAGGCGAAGGTGGCAACACCCAAGCCCAAGCCACTCCCGGCGCCGGAGCCGAAGGGGAAGGAACCCGCTCCTATAGCCCCCTCACCAGAAGAGGCCACCTGCTTCTTCTGCGGGGAGAAGGGACACTACCGGCATAGTTGCCCCAAGTACACGGAGGAGCTCAAGAGGCTTCGCGCCAAGGGACAAGGCGCCTCCGGTACGTATATGATTGAACTCCATAACACTTCTACTTCTAACGCTTGGGTCTTGGACACCGGGTGTGGTACTCACATAGTTAATAATGTGCAGGTACTAAGAAGAAGTAGGGACTTGGTTGATGGGGAGCTGGATCTCATCATGGGAAACAAGGTGGTTGTCCCGGTTGAGAAGATAGGGAGCGTGGACCTCGCCTTTCCATCCGGCTTATTTATTAATTTATTAAATGTATCTTATTCGCCCTGCGTGGCAAGAAACATTTTATCATTTTATGCACTTGTTGACGATGGATTTGACTTTAATTTCTCTAATGGAATTATTTCATGCTTTAAAAATGATTTATTTTATTTTAAAGCACATCCATGTCGTGGCATATGTGAGACAAGCGTATGCTTGCAAAGTAATAGATCAATCATGAATGTTGGTTCTAAATCCAAATGTGATTTGGATAAGTTATCTTTATGGCATGGTCGTTTGGGCCACATAAACAAGAAACACATCGCCAAGCTCCAAGCGAATGGGATCTTGGAATCATTTGACCATGGGTCGGATGATGTATGCGAATCTTGCTTGTTGGGCAAAATGACCAAAGCACCCTTCACCGGCGTTTGTGAGAGGGGCAAAGACTTGTTGGATATCGTTCACACGGATGTGTGTGGTCCGTTCAAGCATGTCAGTAGAGATAACTCAAGGTACTTCGTAACCTTTACCGATGATTTTAGTAGGTATGGGTATGTCTACTTGGTGAGACAAAAGTCGGAAACCTATGAGGTTTTCAAGACTTTCAAAAACGAAGTTGAGAACCAATTGGGTAAACGAATTAAGATGCTCAGATCGGATCGTGGTGGTGAGTATCTAAGTTCGGAATTCCGTGACTATCTAAAAGATTGTGGAATTGTTTCACAATTGACACCTCCTAGGACACCACAATTAAATGGTGTCGCCGAGAGGAGGAACCGAACATTATTGGATATGGTTCGGTGCATGATGACTCGTACGGATGTACCCATTAGCTTTTGGGGCTATGCATTGGAAACGGCCGTTAGAATCCTTAACCTCGTACCAACTAAGAAGATCAAGAAGACACCCTTTGAGATGTGGCATGGAAAGGTTCCATCGCTCTCATATCTAAAGGTTTGGGGTTGTCCTGCCTACGTGAGACGTGAGGTGGAGGACAAATTGAAACCCCGAGCAGAGAGGTGTTTGTTCATTGGATACCCTGACGGGTCTATGGGATATTTGTTTTACAAACCGTCCGAGAACAAGGTATTTGTTGCTTGGAGGGCCGTCTTTCTTGAAAGGGAGATGCTATCCAAAGACGCTAGTGGGAGAAAGGTAGATCTTGAAGAGATTCAAGGACCCTCCAATGACCAACCTGAAGTTAGCACTAGTTCACAAGATGATTCTTAGCACGGCGCTGCTGGAGAACCTGACACGGATCCTTTACCTCTTAGAAGATCCGGTAGGAGTCGCATCGACCCAAAGAGATATGGGTTTCTCATGTCTGAGGGCTGTGACCTAGTGGTGGATCATGATGAACCATCATCTTATCGGAACGCCGTGGTGGGCCCTGAGTCCGCTAGGTGGAAAGAGGCTATGGAGTCCGAGATGCAATCTATGTTGGATAACCAAGTCTGGGATTTGGTAGATCCGGTGCCCGGGTGTAGACCCGTAGGGTGCAAATGGGTCTTTAAGAGAAAGACCGGCATAGATGGAGAGGTAGACATCTTCAAAGCCCAACTGGTGGCTAAGGGTTTCACTCAAACTCATGGTGTAGACTATGATGAAACCTTTTCCCCGGTGGCTATGTTGAAGTCTATCCGGATACTTATGGCAATTGCCGTATTTCATGATTATGAGATTTGGCAAATGGATGTAAAAACCGCGTTCCTTAATGGGACACTAAGCGAGGAGGTCTATATGACCCAACGCGAGGGTTTTGTACATGCCAAGCATCCGGATAAAGTCTGCAAGCTTAAGAAGTCCATTTATGGACTTAAGCAAGCATCGCGCAGTTGGAACCTGTGCTTTGATGAGAAAGTCAAAGAGTTTGACTTTTCAAAAAGCAAGGATGAGCCATGCGTATATGTCAGGGCTAGTGGGAGCATAGTTGTGTTCCTAGTCTTGTATGTCGATGACATACTCCTCATTGGAAACGATGTCCCGACCCTTCAAGGTGTAAAAACTTGGTTAGGGAATTGTTTTTCAATGAAGGATCTAGGAGATGCGACTTATATTCTTGGGATCAAAATCTATAGAGATAGATCCAAGAGGCTTATTGGGCTTAGCCAAAGTACATATGTTGACAAAGTCCTAAAGCGGTTTAGGATGGAAGACTCCAAGAAGGGGTTCATTCCAATGTCACATGGTTTGGTATTGAGTAAGACTCAATCCCCTAGTTCCCAGAGGAACGGGAAGTAATGAAGCGAGTGCCATATGCTTCGGCTGTGGGCTCGATCATGTACGCCATGCTATGTACGAGGCCTGATGTATCGTGTGCCTTGAGCATGACGAGTAGATATCAAGCCAACCCTGGCGAAGCTCATTGGACGGCGGTGAAGAGCATTCTCAAGTATCTTCGGAGGACTAAGGAGATGATCTTGGTGTACGGAGGTGAGGAAGAGCTTAGAGTAAAGGGTTACTCTGATGCAAGCTTCCAAACCGATAGGGATGACTACCGATCACAATCGGGGTTCGTGTTCCTATTAAACGGCGGTTCTATATCCTGGAGGAGCTCCAAGCAAGACACCGTGGCCGATTCCACTACTGAGTCGGAATACATTGCGGCCAGTGAAGCTGCTAAGGAGGCCGCATGGATAAGGAAATTTCGGCTTGATCTAGGAGTGGTTCCAAGCATCAGCGACCCTGTTGAGATCTTCTGTGACAACGAGGGTGCCGTTGCTTTGGCAAAGGAACTGAGGTCTCATCGACGCATGAGGCATATTCCGTAGAAATATCATTTTATCCGGGACGTGGTCGAAAATGGAGACATCGTCATCAGCAAAGTACACACGGATAGCAATTTGGCGGATCCGTTCACTAAACCGTTGTCGCAAGCGAAGCACGATGCCCACACACGTGCTATTGGGATTAGATTTGCTAGTGAATTGGTTTGAGTTAAATTTTGGTTATTGTATTCGATGTATTTACTGTGATATTGGGAACATTAAGCAATATTGTATTTTTTGAATGTATTGATTATTAAATTGAGATTTAATGATACGCGTGTAGCGAATACTTTCTTTAAATCATTATTGTGTTCCAACTTTGCATGTTTTATCACTTCCTTGAATGTTTTACATTCTAAACAGTCCACGATCAGTCATTCTTCAAGGAAGGAAGTATGAACGAAGATCGAGGGAAATGATTGGTCATAGTGTTCAATAGGGATTGAATACAAGGGACGCAATATTTCGCCTATACTTGAAAAGAGTTTCAAGTGATTGGACGACCCACACCTGATCTTACTTCATGGTACATGTGAAGAGTAAATCAGGATGATAATATCTTTTATCCTTAGACCGGAGATGCATGTGTTTCACTATTTTGGTTTGCTTTATTCTGACTGCTTTCAAACGTAGTCCGTAACTGGCTATTATAAAGGAGGCATTTGGGTAAAGTATTGCCATTGTATTGGAGGCAATGTAGTCGAAGGAATTTGTTCCTCTGTAAAGAGAGATATCCCTGGCCCCTCGATGATTGGGAGCTGACACCAAAATGCATGGCCATGCTCGAGTTTGCAATGATTGTTGATCAGTTGCAACTCACCTTTTGGTCACCACCAATCTTGATCGAGAAACATAATCGTGAACGATCGGAGAATGACTTTGTACCATGTCTCGTGTTCACTTGGATATCGCGAACAATAAGATAATTGATCACTTATCTATAGGACCATGTCAAACTCTTTTAGTTTATCATGGTACTTGTCAGGGATGACATACCCCATGTTTAGTTGGGTGCAGGGATGCCTTGCTAGAGGCCGCTCCCTGTCTGTGGTGCCCATTGATACGGTGTGTCATGTTCAAGTGGGAGTTTGTTGGTATCTGCCCACTGACACACGTAGGCCAGCATCACTACCAATGAAGCGCGGGCCTATTGGGTCACACGCCAAGTTTCAATCTCGACAGCCTACTGTAAGAAGAAAGAGTCAAAATGGTCAAATTCCAGTTGACCTAGGCTTCACGACCGTGAAGCAGCTCGTGTCCACGAGTCCTGTCGTGGGCCGCATGGTTCGTGAAACCCTAGGGCTTCACGACCCTACACGGCCCGTGAAGGAGGTCGTGAAGGCACGAACCCTCACGATTCTTGCACGGCGCGGCACGACTCGTGGAGGATAAATGGCCGGTCGTGGCGCATTTATCCTGCACGGCCCGTGAGAGCCCGTGAAGAAGTCGTGAAGGCAGTATTCCAAGTGACACTTGTGTTTCATTGGACCATTTGAGTTGGTCAAATGATATGGTGCCATTGGGGTCCGACTCTGGCTCTTTTGAACAGAATAGGAGGTCTTTAAAAGGGGCTCTCTTAGTTCATTAGCTACTCTTCGTCATTTTTGTGCATTACACACATATTGTGAGTTCTTCCATATAGAGAGAGAGCAAGAACAAGTGAAGGTGGTAAGTGCACAAGTGGTAACAAGGCTGTTCCAGAATCAAATCCTCAAGTGTTGGTGGTTTGGTGGCTTGCTAGTACAAGGAGAAAGAAAGTTAGCTTGGTGTGGACTTATTTGATGCTTGAAGCCTTTTGTTTCAAGAGCTCATCCCAAATCTCCAAGTTGTTCCAGAATTATCAAAGTCTTCAAGGGTATGGATTGCTTACCTTCTTCTGTTTGTGTTTGTTTTTGGTTGCATGCATGTTCTTGCAAGTTTTCACCACCATTGGGAAATCATGGGATCCTTTTGTGTGTTTTTGTTGCTTCCGTTGCGTGCTTTGATCCCCATGGATTCCCAACATTTTCGAGGAACAATTTTAGGGACATTGAGTTCGATGATGATGTAGAAGCGTTGTTGGATGCCATTTACAAAATTAGAATACCAATTTTAGTTGTCAAATCCTTGTAGAAATAATTACCCAATAGTTATAAAACTCAATTATTGAAACAAGGCTAAGAACCGTATTTCACTCTATCCCGTGACGGGGTTACCGGCGAATCACGAAATAAGTTATTTAGGTCGGTAACCATTTTACCGATTGCAACCATTGCAACTCTTAGATCCTTGTGGGATCCTTTTGACATCAAATGTCTAAGGCATATTTGATTCCTTCATACACTGATCCTTTTATTATTCTTAAATGACTCAGCTAGAGATCGACATCATTTAAGCATCATAAAAGAATTTGTAAGTCACCCATCAAGACACACGTTGGTACTCTAGCCCAATAATTGGTTCGTGCTTAAACTCGACTACCAATATTGCGGGTTACCACACTCACCTTCCACACAACTCCACAAGGCATGACTCGTGCTAATGCTCGACAATCATCCAAGTTTTGTTATATTTGAGTGGTGTCGTCTTACGGGTGGCGCGTGACTTACTTTCGAAAAATAGGCTTTTGTTTTTCTGGTTAAAGTAATATTTTAATAATTTTGCGAATTAACAATTTAAGTGACAAAAACTCCTTTTAATTACCATTTTAATATAAACAACTTTTATATTAATATTGCCAGTTCTTATGCGCGTAGAATTATAAACTCATTTATAAATCTCTTTGTTTTATATATTTTCCAAAAATTCTCTAGCATGCAAATCTTAAAGAATTTAAATATAAAACAACCACGCATAAAAGATAAACAAAGACCCGGTAACATGCCCAAATCCTAAGTGTTCTCCCCGTTAGCCAAAACGGGGAAAACACGGTCAATCTAGGGACAACAACAAAGAGTGCTCCGTCGCGATCTCCACACCGGTGAATCTCCCGGATTTGGTTCGTCAAGACGCCAACACCGTGTCTCCCAATTGGTTTGATGGAATGTTTACATATTTGAAATAATCTAAGTACAAGTACATAATAATAAGGAAACGACATGCAAGTCGCGATCCTAATAATCTATTACGAGTACAAAGATTTAAATAAACGACATGCAAGTCGCACCAAATATAAATATTACAACAATACGGCACGCAGGCCAAAACCAAAACCAACCACAAACATCACAAAGGCTATGGGCATATCAAGTTACCGGGCTACCACAACAAACACAACTAAACGAAACCAATGCTGTGTCACAAAACCTTGTCAAACAAATATATATTTTTTGATCAAGATTGCAAAACAACATTTAAGGCACAACAAGCAATCCTTGTACATATGCATTAGCAATTTTAATACACCTTTAAAATTGCATATTCATATATACACCTAAAAATATACGTTTTTATGAACTTCATGCCAAGCCATACAAAACATATAGAATTAGGAATCAAATATAATGGGGATCAACAGAATCAAGACTAGTCCAAAATCCGGATTTTAATATATTTAAACATATTGTTTCAAAAACCAATTTTGACCAAAAAACTAGAAGGCACAAGCGTACCCTAGAGGGTACGGGTGTGCCTGCCCTTTTGTTAGTGTACAGTTTAAACAATTTTAAACAATTCACGAATTATGCCGGCACGGCCCGTACCCCCACTAGTACGCCCGTGCCCCGATCGCCGGCATGGCCCGTACCCCTAGAGGTACGACCGTGCCCGGTCACCGGAAAACCATTTTTGGAAGAAAACTTAAAAAATTTGGTTTAACTCCAAAAGTGCAAAGCCATGTTAGAGATGGCTCTGATACCACTGTTGGGTTTTCATGGTCCAAAATCACAGCGGGAGCAAAACGAGAAGAAAAAATGTTTCAAAATTTGACCACGAATGTGCCCACCATATGGAACAAAAATCTAAACATGATTAAGCAACAAAAGAAAAGAACAAAGAAGAAGAGTTATACCCCTGAAGCTCTTTGTGCAAATCCGGTTGGAGTTAGGAAGATGTATACACTAACTTGTGTATCTCTAATGAAGTCCACACCAAGTTGTAATCGCCTCCCACTTGCTAGAGTGTTAGATATGCCAATCTAAACACCACCAAGATGATTAACACAAGAACACCAAAGCCTTAGTACTTCTAGTGCTTGAGAGAGATGAATATAAGCAATTTGTATATTCTAGTAAAAAAACTTCTTGGAACATGACCACATTAGCTTCATGACACTTATATAGAACTCAAAAATTAGTTCAAATTCGTGCACACTAATGTCTTATTCAGTTACTAGATTAATGGCAATAAACACCACTTTTAACTAGCTTTGAAAGGCTAGTTAAGAGGTTGTTACTCCATAAGGCACGGTCGTGCCTCTCAAGGCACGGGCGTGCCAGCCAAAAAGGCGACGCCCAAGTCACGCCCGACTTAGGCTCGTGCCTGCCTGTAGGGCACGGCCGTACCTCATAGAGGCACGGGCGTGACTTGGCCCACCAGAATCAGTGTCTGGTTTTCTCTCTCATTCGACCATCCGTGATGCCGGAATCGATACTTGGCGTGTGACCTAATAGGCCGTTTCTTCATCAGCCATGATACCAACTCGTGTGTATCTCAGTGGGCATAATTCAACAAGAGCTGCATTTTTTGTTCAAGAACCCTAGAGAGAAAGAGAGCAAGGCGATTATTGAAGAACCAAGGGAGATTTTGGAGAGAAATTCAAGAACATTTGAAGATTACTACACCATTTCATCCACATCATCTTCTCCATCTTCATTTTCATCTTGCTCTTGGGTTTAGTATCTCTAAATTTTTGTAAACTCTTGAATCATGCGTCTAGACATGATTTTGTTTTGAATTTGTGATTTATTAGTTATCATGAGCTAAATTTACTTTTTGTTTTCTTAGATTTGAAGAACCCTAATTTGTAGTTTAATGGATCTAGGGTTTTTGATGAAATGGTAAACTAGGGTTTTTGACTATTCTTAACTTGGTTGGATTTTTAATCAAAACTTCATGTAGGGAATTGTTAATGCTCTAATATTTCTTAAACACTTGTGACAACCATTATTTGAACTATATAGGTTGGAGTCAAGTTTTAACTTGGGGTTTTTTATCCAATAACACTTGTTACAAGAAATTCAATGTTGACCAATACTTGTTTCTCTTTGGCATGAATATTTATGGTTATTTAGGGTTATGATTCTGACACATTGTTTAAATTGGGAATACTTCTTGATGTCTTTGACCGATACTTGATATTGGGGGTTATTACCATAATCATAGTTGTAGCTTGCTTAACGAAAGAGGCTTTACACCTTGTGATTCCATTTATCGTTTAATCATAATATTGCACGTCTAGACCATTGCTACTACGAGTTAGGGGGATTCTTTCTTAGCGAACACTCTTTATCGATCATATTAGTTACTTCGTGAATTGCTCATTCTCTCCTTTGGTTGTTGCATAGTATTTGTTTTATTTTTAGTAAATTATTTTTATAAATCCAAATCTTGTTTTCAAGAGACTAAGAATTAATTAATATCATAGTATTGAAGTTTAACAGCCGTTCCCGAAAATTGACAACCCGGTCTTATCTTAGCTATACTAACAACGACTAGTATACTGCCATGTTGTGGGTTAGTCATATCTAGTTTAAAATCAAAGCATCATTTTTCACACCTTTTGCTAACCACACATCAAGAGTTTTTGGCGACGTTGCCGGTGGTAACCTATCTTCAAGAATTGATATTCGTTTCTTGCTTTATTGATCCTCTTTTAGGAAACTAAGAGAGTTATTGCTTTTTATTATTTTAGATATTACTTGTTACTTTTGATCTTTGGTATTCTTTGGGTTTGTCTTATAGGAATCGGACGTTGGTTGAATTCGAAATGTGGGAAACATGAATAATCAGTGGCAACAAACAGTTTATGAAACTGAAGCATGGGATTATCAAGGTGAATGTTACAATCCAGAATATGATTCAAGGAACTTGATAGATAATGCAACCCCATCAAACAATGAGTGGGGTGATCAAGCATATATGGGCGTGGGTGATTATGAACAATACATTGTGATGGATATTCAATGGGGGAAGAATCTAACTTTGAGAGTATTGATTACATGGGATCTTACCATGATTCAAGTCTACCCTTGTGAATACCAAATAACCCAAGAACCTTACTCGCCTAACTAACCCACATTGTAAACCACATCTAATAGAAGAAAACCGCTTAGAAGATGTTTTTGCTAACTTTCTCAAGGTTAAATTAAAGATGAGATAGTCAAATCCGAACAAGTACTTAAGGAGAACGAGGCTTATTTGCAAAAAAGCCAAGTACTCAAGGTACTTGTAGAGGAAAAACAAGAATTTCAAGTCAACTTTTGCCATGATTTTTATGAGTACTACGAAGAGAAGGAAAGGAGATTAAAATGGACAAGGTACAATTGTCAAAGTTAGGCACACCGTTGGGATCTGACACATTTTGAGTTTGGTACACCGTTGGGATCTGACACATTCGGGAAGGAAGATCTTGAACCCTCTCGTTCTCTAAGCGTAGAGGAATTTGAAAGACAACCCACATCTAACTAATCTCTATTAATCAAGTCACTGAGGATTGCAAAGAAATTGATGAGTTTAAACTAGAGGGAAGAACATTAGATAGGAGTTTGTATGATCTAGACGACACCGAGTTATCACCTTCAAAAATTATCGAGCATTTGGAGGCCATGTTAGCCAACAACCCATTTCCACTACCCTAAGCTAGTAGAGCTACTAGTAATGAGCTTTTGATGGAAATTGCCATGGTTGACTTAGTTTTGAGCTTAAATGACAACAATGATGAAGATTTGTGTCATCATGAGGACAAATACTTGTTATTTCAAGTGTAAACTCATGACCCATTTCAACAATCAAAGTATGTTGCAACTATTGATGAAGTTAAGCATGAGAAACCAAAGTCATTCATGTTTGAGCATACCATCATGGAGACTTCAAGCTTGGGTACTCGACAAACCGCTACTATTTCATATGGTATAATCTCTTTGCTTTTATCTTTTATTATTAAGGTACTTAAAGCTAAAATTGAGAAAATTTTACGGATAACCCTTGTCCCAATCTTTGCTGCATCAATGCATCAAATTAATGGCATGATCAAGTTTCAATTTTTAACCAAAGGTCTAAGTGACTTAATAAGAAGCTCAACACATGTTTTGGAGTCAAGCTAATTTTTGTTGGTTGCATGTAGGAATGTTTTTTTTATGTTTTTCAGTTTTATCTTCGTGTGCTAGTTTTGTTTTTCGAACTTCTATATTATTACTATATGAGTTATTTTTTGTGATATTTAAGTGTTGGTTCGAAAAAGTCTTCGTAAAACAAAAGAGAAAAGCTTTGTTCGGTTGCGAGCTTGTCGTAACCACGAACTGGGCGTGACCAAATCTATGGTGCCTACCAGAATTTAAGAACTCTTAGTCGCGGGTTGATTGCGACCTGCTCAAGACCATGACATCTGAACCATCTTAACTTTTAAAAAAACTCCCGCCTGTGACACAAATCCTCACACCCTCAACACTAAAAGACAAAATTGTTTTTCAATCCATGACCTCCCTCTCTCTCAGCAACCCTCACACCTTCACTCCCTCACAACCTAGTCACTACCCTCTCTTAAGCCTCACTCCCTCTCCCTCGGTCAGACTCCCCAAACCCTCACAAAACCGTCACAACCTACTCACTAAACCCTCACATCTGCCCTCCCTCACCCCTAACCCTTCCCACTCTCAATCAGTCCTTGCTCACAGCCCCATCGAAACCTTCTCTCCTTCTACTCACCATCACGATTCCATCTATCTCCTCACCACTACTGACCTAACAGCCTCACACCCTAAACCCTAGTCTCTCCCCATCTCTCGCGATCGCTCTCCCTCACGCATTACCCTCGTCCCTACCTTACATCATCGCTGCCCACTCCTCACTACTCACGACCTTTCCCTACTTATGAAGCAGCCCCGACCACTCGCGACACCAAATCACACGCAAACAGCAATTGGATAGCCTCGGGCCTCGGTTTTTCTTAAGATTTTTTCTTCGAATCAGGTTTATAAGAGTAATTTTATGAAGGGTGTGCTTTCATGTCTGTTTTTATGGTAATTTTTTGTGAAACTTGATTTAGTTTTCAATTTTCATGTAGATCTTAACTTGGGTGAGATTTCATATTTTTTTCATCATGGATTACTGAATTTGATGCTCAGCTACATTATTTGAATTTTTCTCACTTCAGATTAATTACATGCTAACGGGTATGCAAATCACAGTAGGGTTTATTAGTCAAATTTTGAACTTCTTAGTTTAAGTTTGCCGACTTGATAAATGTGGATTGAAATTGATCAAATCACGCTTAAAGAGTAAACTTGTTAAGATTGGTGATTCATAACATGTGATTCATGTCTCTAATGTGATTAGTGTGAGACCTTTTGGAGGTTTCTTTCGAAAAAGATTAGTATGAAACCTTTAAAGTATCGGTTTGGTTCAATGTTTTTAAGTCCTCGTGATTTAATTCGCTCAACCTTGTTCGTGGGAATTTGAATATAAACACATGGTTCATAGTTGATTCGTGTCCTTGTACTAAATAGGTTTGATAGCATGTTCTTATGGATGGTTGTTGAATGGATAAATGGTGAGGTATCTTGGTTTATGGTTTCCATTACTTCATATGATCTTAAAGATAAATCTTGTGGGGTTTTGATTACATGTTATTGTTGATTTCTTCGATTTGATGAATGGTGACGCATTTTGGGGGTTGTGATTTTAGCTTGTAACCACATTGAAATCTCTTTGAAAACAAAAAGGTTGAATGTGGTGCTCACGACATACTTGACTCATGACCACAAAATGATCTGTGCTTCATTGTTGCTCTAATTGTCTTAGCTTTACTTGTATACGTGAGCATGATAGACCATTGTTTTGCCTTACCGGTGTGCATTTTCATTCTCATTATTTTAATCATGTTTGTTGTTTTTGCGAGCGTAAATGAGGTCTACATTTGGTCGACCATCGGGGGATAGAGTGATTGCACGTGGAGGCTACAACGCAACTCGACTTCATTATTTTGGGCTTGGTCTAGATTCTGGTTCCTTATCTTCAACCAGGGGAGTTGTTTTGTCCCATCTTTCATGCCTTTTTTATTTTTCACTGCAATATGTTAATGAGCACTGAACATTGAGGATGTGTGAGATAAGGGCATGAAAATTTTGTGTTCTGTTTGCTTGTCCTTCGGTAAAGTCTTGTAAATGCTCAGTTTATGAATTTATTATATAGAGAGCATGCTTAGGGTATCTTTTTCGCCAATTTTTTTTCAAAATTTTCAAATGTCACTATTGTTGCAAGATTGAGTTAATGTGATTGGATGAGCATCTTGAGTACTTCTTAATGAATGTTAGAAGATGTACACTTGAGAAAAAGAAAGTAATTGAATTTAAAGTTTAAATTTTCCCCATTAGTTAAGGTTTTACGCAATACGAAAAGTGATAGAATCGTGCAATTTTTAACTTTCAAAGAATAAGTGAAATTTAATTTCCATTTCATGTGTAGTATTTGTAGCTTTTTACCCTTTTTCCTAAATCCACACTATAATTAGAAAGGTCCAAGGTTTATATACTTGATGTTAATATATCCTTAGTGAGAAAACTTTTTGAAATTAATAATTAGGCATTGCTGGCTCCTAATAGATACAGGATGAGAGGCGATGCTTTATTTAGAAAAAGAAAAAAACATGTTATTATAGTTTATTTTCACTTGTAAAAATCCATGGGAGATAATCAAGTTTAGGACTTGGTTGATCCGGTACCCGGCATAGGCCAGTAGGGTGCAAATGGGTCTTCAAGAAGATCAACATGGATGAACCTTTATGTTAAAGTCTATTAGGATACTTATGGCTATCGTTGCATATTACGATTACGAAATATGGCAGATGGATGTGAAAAATGTCTTCCTTAACGGGAAGTTGGCAGAGGAGGTGTACATGGTACAACCTGATGGTTTCTTACACCCCGAGTATCGAGTATCCTGATAAAGTCTTCAAGCTTAAGAGGTCCATTTACAGTCTTAAGCAAGTATCTCGTAGTTGGAATCTTTTCTTTGATGAGAAAGTCAAGGAGTTTGGCTTTTCCAAGAGCAAAAATGAACCTGGTGTGTACGTCAAGGCTAGCGGGAGCGCTGTAGTATTCCTTGTCTTATATGTTGATGGCATATTGCTTATATGGAACAACGTTACCACCTTGCAGGAGGTCAAAACCTAGCTTGGGTGTTGTTTTTCTATGAAATACTTGGGAGAGGCAGCATAAATTTTGGGAATAAAAGATCATTGGTTTAAGCCAGAGTACATATATAGATAAAGTCTTGAAAAGATTCAAGATGTAGGATTCCAAGAAAGGGAATCTGCCTATGGTGCATGGTGTGGCATTGAGCAAGAATCAATGTCCTAGTTCTCAAAAGGAACTAGATGAAATGATTCGAGTCATGTATGCTTCGGAAGTGGGATCGATCATGTATGCTATGCTACGTACTCGGCCTGATGTTTCGTGTGCCTTGAGCATGACAAGTATATATCAGGCTAATCCTGGTCAAAGTCATTGGGTTGCGGTTAAGAACATTCTTAAGTATCTTTGGAGGACTAGAGAAATGTTTTTAGTGTTCGGTGGAACGGAGGAACTCAGGGTTACTAGTTATTCTGATGCTAGCTTCCAAACTGACAAGGACGACTGTCGTTCATAATCGGGGTTTGTGTTCTTGTTAAATGGTGGTACTATTAGTTGGAGGAGTTCCAAGCAAGATACCATGGCTGATTCAACTACGGAGTCTGACATATTGCTGCAAGCGAGGCTGCTAAAGAAGCTGTTTGGATGAAGAAATTCATTCAAGATCTTGGAGTTGTTTCTAGCATCGCTAACCCTATTGAGATCTTCTGTGACAATGAGGGTAGCTCTAGCTAAGGAACCAAGACCGTAGCGACGCACAAGACACACTGCTCGTAAATATCACTTTATTCATGATATTATCGAGGATGGGGAAATTGTGGTTAGTTGAGTACCAACCGAGGGGAATTTGGCGAACCCGCTAACCAAACCTTTGTCACAAGTCAAACATGATTCTCACGCTAAATCTATGGGCATTAGATTTGCTAGTGACTTGGTTTGATTATTTTAGTTGTATTTGTTATGATTGAGAACATTAAAACAATAATGTCTTTCTGATTGTAATGATTATTAAATGGAGATTTTAATATACGCATGGTGTGGTTACTTTCATGAAATATTATTGTGTTCTATCTTTGCATATTAATACCTCCATGAATAAATTTATTTATTCCAAATGCTCCACAATCGGTCGTTCTTCATTGGAAAGAAGAAGTGAATTATGATCAAGGCAAGTGGTTGGTAGAGTATTCATAATAGATTGAATACATAGTTATGCAATACTAGCCTATACTTGATAATGGATCAAGTGGTTGGAGGATCCATACCTGAGTTTACTTCATGGATATGATCACAAGTAAATCAGAATGATAATATTATTTATCCTTTTACTAGAGATGCATGCGCCTCTTGAATAGTAACTTGGTCTTGTTTAGATTGCTTTCTAACGCAGTTCATAACTGATTGTTATGAGGAAAGTTTTCAAACAAGGACTTGTAATCATTCCTCTTTTGAGAGATATCCATGGGCCCCTTGTTGACTAAGCTGATAACACCTAAAATGCATGGCCGTGCACAAATTGAATTGATAATGGATCAATTTTGCAACTCTTTTTTTGTCATAGTTAGTCTCGATCAAGAAACATAAATGTGGATGTTTTAGGGATGACGGTGTTCCATGACCTACATTCACACCGGATGTCGTGAACGAATGGATGAATGATCACTTATCTATAGGACCATTCCTTTCTATTGGTATTTGTGCTGACTTGGGGGCATATATGCCTTGTTAGAGGACGCTCTATGTTGGTGTCACCATTCGTAGGTGTGTCATGTGCAAGTGGGAGTGTGCTGGATTATGCCCACCGACACACACGAGTTAATGTCATTGCTGATGAAGCAAGGGCTTATTGGGTCACACCCCAAGTATTGATTCCGGCGTCACAAATGGTCAAAGGAGAGAGAAAATCCAGAAAATGGTTTCGGTGGGCTGAGGCACGCCCGTGCCTCTTTGGGGTACGGTCGTGCCGATTGGGCTGGCACACCGGTGCCTTGTGCAGTAACAGCCTCTATTGTCTTTTAAGGCTAGTTAAAGAGGTGTTATTATTATTTACACATGTAACTGATCTAGGCTTTATAGCTCACGAGTTTTTAAGCTTCTTTGGGAGTTCTATAAAGCTTACATGAAGCAAAGGAGCCTTGATTGCTTGCTTAATTGCTTGGTTAATCTTTTGCACACTAAACTCTCATACACACTAGAATACAAGTCTTTGTGCGTTCAAGTGTGTCAAGTCATTTGGTGGTGTTAGATAGGCTTATCTACACTCTAGCAAGTGGGGATCCAGGTGAACTTGGTGTACTAAAGGTACACTAACTTGTGTATTCTCTTCCAAGGCTCTAATCCGCAAGCGAGAAAGAAGACTAGCATCAAGGGTATACTTTTATCTCCTTCTTGTTGTTTTGTTGCATTAACATATCTAGAGTTTTGGTCCATTTGGTCAGTGTTATGTGGTTCAAGAAAAATTAGTTTTATACCTTTTTACTAACGTTGCGTTTTCATTGAACCACCGATACCCAACAAGTAGAGGATCATATTGTGGCTGTTCCAGAAAGTAACCCAAGTGTGGAGCTACTAGAAAAGTAGTCTAGAAAGTAGCACCATGGGTTTAAGCAAACTTGGTGTGGATTATACAGTAGAGGAAACCTATTCTGATGGATTTGATCATCCCTGTTTGATGCATGGTTACAGGCTCTTCAAGATGGTATAACTTGCATGTAGGATTTGGTCTTGTTGATGGGTTTTAATTGCAGAACTTCTTCTATGTATTGGTTTGTTCTAATTTGTTATGCTTTCCTTGTAGTGCCCCTAAAACCCAATAGAAGTTTATGAAGGTGAATGAACTCCATTTTGAATGAAGGACAAAGAGAAAGAGGATGATTATGGAGATGGTTACTTTTGAGAAGAAAAGGTAAGATAGAGTGGTTTATATAAAAAGGTGACGATGGTGAATAGGAACAAATGTCAGGTTTTACTTTTATCAATATAAAAATTATGATTTATGAAAATACGTCATGACGGCTTTATTAAATGTTACTCTTACAAGAAAATAGAAGAGAATCCTAGTAATAATTAATATTTCGAAAGGAAATATGACTAACCTTTTGTGTGTCCTAAAGTTCTTTAGGATTGCAAAATTTTAGTATCAGTTTTTAGATTCCTCAAGGTTTAGCATAGCTAGTTTTGAAATGAGATATTTGAAACGATTTTCATCAAGGGTCTTTGTGAAGATGTTAGCAAGTTGATGTTTAGTGGAAATGAAATAGAACTCAATTTCACCCTAGAAATGTGATCTCGTGTTACACCCCGCTAAAGCGGAAACACAAGGTGTCACAGCACAAGGTAGTAGACAATTACCAACCATAACAAGATTAGAGACATGTAATAAAACACAAGTAGTACTGACTACAGCAATTATCCCGAAATTAAATAAGTTTAAGCAAATTCAAAACATAGATAAAATAAAATTTTAGATGATGATGCCACACACGATGCACCATGCCAAAAGCTTACTTGTTATTACCTGAAAAGCATAATTTAAGAGCAAGTGTCAACTACAAGAGTTGGTGAGATCACAGGTTTTCGTATGCAAGAAAATAAAATTTTAATGTAGAAAATCACTTCTAATGTGAAACTTTGTCACCAAAGACACAAGACGTTTTAAGTTGTTGACAAATTTAAGCACAACATGTTGAGTAGTTTAGCAATATCAGCCATGAGCCCCTACCAAACCTTTCAGACAACGATGCCAAAGTTCACGAATTTGTTCCAAATATTTTCTTTCGTAATGTGCACCTAAGGTTCGTCAACCCTAAGTGGGGGCGTCCCTACCCGTATAGCGCTATCCACAAAACTATAGGCCCTCATTCGGATTAATGGTAGTGTAATAATTAAATTTCACAATCCGGGACTTACACTTTTAAACTCAGGCATTTCATATACAAGTACAAAACAAGTGCTAAATTATTTAAATCATATACATTTCATTTCATGGAACAACCATATAAAAACTTTATATCATGCTTTTCACCCCCAAATCATTATAAATAAAATAAAAAAGGGGCTATGATACTCACTTGTGAAATTTCAACGAGAATCTAGATTAGTGTGAGTATCCTGCATTAATCTAATGTGCTTCCTTCCTAGTACATTAATATCTCATTATTATTTCTAAATATAATAGGTTTTATTTATAGGAAATACTTGGTGATGTACTAAATATATAGTATTTTTGAGGTGTTTCTCGAGTTATTTATATATGAATATTTTACTTAATTATATGATATTTCTACCAATTTAGTTTAAGCTTATGGTTTCAATGTAAATTTTTATTAATATCTAAATTAAAGTATTGACATATTTTTATATTATGAGTTTTATAATTTCGTATTTAGCAGTGACATGGTTATTTATCAAATAGTCATATATTTTAATTAGATTTTTTTAAAAAGTTATTATATTTTATGTATTTATTTATCCTTTAGATGTTCTTATAAGCTTTATATAATTCTTATTAGACTATTTTTATTTATTATGACTCAAATCCTAAGGGTTCTCCTTTTTTCTTATTTTTAAATTTTGTTTGCTGACCAGCTTATCATTTTGTACTTTGATGCTATATTTTTATATTTTAGAAATTTAATTAGGGTTTACTCTTTTTATATGTCATTACTTTTGTGTTTAGTGCATCCTATAAAAATGTTAGATTTTTTTTAATCTATAAATATTTTATTTGATTTATTTAATTGTACAATGTCACTAATCAAAAAGCAGTTGACTCTTTGGTGTTCTATTAACAATTTGAGGGGTCAAATGACCTTATATTTTAGTGATTCAAAATGGGTTTGATTCTTGATTCAATGATATAAATTTTAAAAAGATTGAATAATTTTTACCTTGTCTATGGTCGTTCAAAGTATGTAATAGAAATTTGTTAGTTTATCACATTCTTGTGCATGCAACTTAGTTTTTAAGTTTGATGGATCAAATCTTAATGAAAACAAGTGAGACCAGTTTTCATACAATAATGAAGGAGATATGACTTGTGAAAGTCATAGGTGATTTCTACCCGGATACAGTTTACACACTCATCATATTTTGAGTGCTTGGAGGGTCATAGTTTGATGATTTCACTTGGGATAGAAAGGTTCTCTAGACCTAACATCTAGTGGTGGAATTAAGTCATTTAGATGGCTAGAAATCAAGATATAACAAAAAGAAGTCGACCTTAAATTTTGACAGATTCATTTCTTCATCTTTAAGCTTATCTTATTGGTGTTTTCATAGTTTGTTGGTGTTCAACACCATTACTTTTAGTTTTTGATAATCAACACAATAAAAATTAAATATTTCAGATAAAAATAAACTTTGATGACTAAAGACACACATACTTGTGTTTTCCTTACTTCAAATGGTAGGATATCAACACTTGCATGTCCGAACCTTCTTATTTTCTTGAATTTTAAGTTGTGGATCATGGATTATCACCATTTTTAAACATTTTCATGTTTTTGGTGAATAATCTACCATCTAAACACATAAATGTTCATGTATATTCAAGAAATAAGATGAAAAGGGAAAAGATGAAGAGAAAACAAGAGAAATGCTAGCACAAGTTACCTACACTTGATTCTAGCTTCCAACTTTCAATGGATCTTCAATATAATTCAAAAATTTGCAGCAACAAATGTTCTTGAGGCTGGAATATTGATGGAGAGAGAGGGTGGAATAGAGAGAAAGTGGAGGTGGAGTAGTGAGAGAGTGAAGATGTTGCAAATGATGAAGATCTAGATTTAGCAATGATATATATATAGAGTGTGGAGTGTGTGGGTGGGTTTGGCCATGTGACGGCTGATTGTGACCTCCGTCACTAAAGCAGGTTAACCAGTTTAGACTCTCAAATTGTTATTAGGTTTCATGCGTTTAATTTCCCTTGAAATCCTAAAAAAATCCAAATAGGTGATTAGTGTTAGAAGGTATATCCTCTTTACGCACTATTCAGACCATGACGCTTAGATAATCCTATAGTTACATGCCTAGAATGTGTAACAGATTCCTTACATGCACCTCGAATGCACATCAAGGGTGACACAAGTTCAAATATTAAATTGAGCTCAGGAGAATAAGAGTGCAATTCTTGAAACATTTGTTATAAGTACGTAAACTCTATTGAGACCCGAATAATTTTAAAGGAGATTAACACACTAACAAGCAACCGTATGACACCAATATTAAAGTAGTGGTAATAATAACACAACAAATAAGTTGGCATTACAAACCAAAATAATAAAACCCTAGAACAACTCTTAAAATTTAATAACTTAAACTAATAATATGAGTTGTAACACGTGAAATATCAAATGCACCTACAAGAAATGTAGCATGCTAAATACAATATAATAATGATATTAAGTAACGATAAATAATATATATATATATATATACGTAAGAAATTTTGGCCAAATCGGGGGGAAAAGGAAGAGAAATTTCAAAATTAAAACACAATAAAAAATAGCTTGATTCCATATTAAATGCCTATAACCATTTCCTAAACACGTCATCTCCATCCCCTCTCTCCCAAAATCGGCCATATCTCCCCTCTCCTTGAATTGGTCTTCAAACCACAAAGAATCAAACAAGAAATCAAGAAGTTAACACAAAGAACAAGCAAGAAACAAAGGAGAGAACACAAGGAATTCGGGTGTTAAGGTAAGAACTACAAATCTCTACACCTTCGTTCTCTTTATTTATCTATTTGAAAACCCTAAGTGATGAATATAAAAGAAAAATGTAAGAAACAATACAAACATATATAAAAGAATGATTTTGATGAACAATAAGCAAGACACAATCAAAAGGCTAAACCTTCTTACTAAAAGATGAGGAATATAAAATCCAGAATCTGACAGAAACTTTGGGTCATGTTTAAGAGGTCATAACTTAGGCAATTCGTGGACTTTTATTTCGTATTTTAAGTCTAAACGGAAGTAATTTGCGTCTACTTTCTACTCCAATTGGTCGCATCTCAAAATGATATCGTTTGGTCGTCCAAACAAATTAAAAAATTTTGGTGCGCAAATCTGGATTATTGGGACAGAAGCATAGGTAACTTACCCGCACTATACAACTCTTATTTTGATAAATAAAACCGTGATATTCATACAAGACAAAAATTTATGTGTCTATAGGGTTCTGTAAAAATGTTAGAAATTAATTCGTTCGTTTACTATTTTAAATAGAAATAAACTTTATGTCGCGTAAAACAGTTGTATTTTCGGGTTAGACGATTATCACGAATTTATTTTAATATAAAAGTAAAAGAATAAATTCTGGAAAAATTAGCGTTTCATCTAGAGACATGGAAGTACATTTCATAAAAATTTAAGAATTTAACTAGGTTATTTAGAGGGGTTTAAAAATACAAAATGGGACTACAAATTCTGCCAGAAAACTACTTGAATCCTAAAAAGTATTTCTAAAAGCATTAAAATAAAATAATAGAATTTATAACAAATCTAAGTGATAATACAAGTATACCTTACATAAGAAAGGCGTTATTCGAAGTATTGGATACGATACAAGAGCAATCTATCAAAGTTAGATTGCTACCTAAGAGTTTCACACCATAGCAACTAATGTCATGAAACCTATTGTAGATCTCTGAGTGGAAAAGATCTCACTAGCTACTACCACCACTCAAGGTGAGTACTCGTGGCCCCTTTTGCATGTTTTCTTGGGGGAAAATGACACTCAATGAATTGCTTTATTTTTCATGCCGTGAATTGAAATTCTTTTCTTTTGACAACTTGGATTATGTGTTTACATGCTTGTGTGAACCCGATGATGGGTTATGTCAATCAAACTAACCGGGTGATGGGTTAAGTCAATCAAACTAACCCCGTGATGGGTTAAGTCAATCAAATGAACCCGGTGATGGGTTAACCCAATTGAATTTAAATTTACCCAACTTAGTGCTCCAGCCGGTAGGCCTTGTTGGATGACAAATATCTATGGGACATTGTGGTCCGGTTATCATTATTCACATTGGACATTGTGGTCTGGTTATCATTATTCATATTGGACATTGTGGTCCGGATATCATTATTGCGATTATCTGTTACACTATATACATTGTCAAACTAATGTATACACGGCAAATCAATTATTTTGTTTAAACCTGCGAGCTCACCAACCATTGTGTTGACATTTTTAGAGTGTTCTTTTTCAGGTAATTCTAACGCTAACGCTTAAGGAGCCTAGAAGACTCTAGACGGACCTTATCGTGACTCATAGCGAGAACCGAACTATTAATATTAATTTGTGATGTAGATGTTTGTTAACACTTCAAATTGTTATATGGTTTTGGGCTTGTCGCCCATCTACTTGACCCGGGTTGTGGGGTTTACATTCTCACGATCGTTTACTTTCGTTGATTGTCTATGTTGCCGTGGAACCAACTTAACACGGGGAAACGTCGAGACGCGTTGGATTAATTGCATTTACTGATTTTCTCTATTTTATATCAATGTGTTATGACGATCCTCTCCGTCACACTTCGCGATTCCGCCTTGGCAGGGTGTGACAGATTGGTATCAGAGCCATTGGTTATAGAGAATTTGGTGGCTTGACCTAGACTATAACCTAAGTACCTTATATAGTTGCATAATAGGAACTATATGTGCACGCTATTTCATTTCGCGAATTCTCACGCTTCAGCCAAATCGGCTAATGCAAACCGCGGACGACATTCTTCAAAATTTTATCCTCCGTAGTCTGAGTTGTCGATGGTACGCACAATTCGAACCCCTACCCGCTCTGAGTTGTCGATCGCTTCCTTGAAAAGGAAACTCGAGGAAAGAGATGAACAAATCCAAGAACAAGAGAATGAAATATGTCGACTCAAAATAGTAATGCAATCGGTCGGGATGATTCAAACAATGGGCGGGCAGCACCACGTGCCCGAACATGAGACGACGAGTCGTCCTCAATACGCCCCTCTCGGTCACCCGGAGTCCGTACCGGCAAGGTACGAGGATCCATACAAAAGATTGAGAGTGGTGGGGGAGAATCGTACCGACCATCAACTTCAAAATCAAGTGAATATACTAAAAGAGAGGGCGGATCGCCAATCAAGGGAACAAATACAACAAGGACAAAGGATTCTAGAGCTAGAAGAAAGGCTCAATGCACAAATGGAACTAATAGAATTAATAAGGGGAGCGGAAGGAGATTCCGAAGAAGACCCTGAGGAAGACCCCGAAGTGGATTCCGGGGATCCTACCAACGAATACCGAGCGCCTATCTCATATATTATCAAGCCTATTTGATTTATTAACAATATTTTATTTATCTTTCATGAGCTTTATACGGTTTTCGAACCACTAAGATTAAGTATAAATAAAGAGGCGAGTTATTTAATCATTTATTATCATGTTTACGTCTAACACGCATTGATAGTTACAAATTTCCGTGCAACCTAGGCATACATGCAAAGCCTCTTCGAATGACTATGTGCAAGTATTTGTTTATTATTATATGTTGTTAGAAAATAAAGGGAAGGGTTGTGTGAGCACTTCTAATAATGTATGATTCAAATCATATAGACTTAGAATTCTTGACCTAGCTTTACTGCATGTTCTCGTTTGATGTTGCTTTAGAGTAGGGCCAATAATTTGAATGATTATGTGATCCCGTGTCATACATGGCCGAGTGTTCAGAACTACCTAGACCTATAGGAAGTAAGGTATATGCCTATGTTAGTGAATCGGGATGATTAGTAGTGCCTTAAGGAGACTTGTGATAAGTATGGATGCATTGCGCCTGATCACCGTCATGCACACGTACCTAGCACGAGGACACTTAAAGCATTGTGAAGCATCCTATGAAACAGACTACGGTTCAGGTTAAGATAGTGCGCGATAGACCGATATCTATAACTATACGGTAGAAAGAAGCCAAGTGCTATGACACATGTACAAAATACTAGGAGCAACGATACCCACGATTTGTCTTCTGTTTAAATTATGTACTTACCTTCGTATATAACATACCTCCGAGAAGATATAACAGCAACATAGGTCGTGGTGCCGGTAACGGTGGTGCTACAAATGATAACAACGATAGCCCCAAACATTGTTGAGCTTATAGCCTAGCAACTGCAAGCCCTAATTTCTAACCTCGTCAGCCAGGTCAGCAACAACCTAGGTAATCAACATAACAACGGTGGTGGTGATGATAACACGAACCTTAGTGGTGATGAAGTTAACAAAACGGGGAACGTCCGAAATGACAATAAGAAAGCTAGAGTAGCAACAGAGAATTCGTGGCAACTAACCCTGCCTAGAAGGAGTATGCGGACCCGGCACCGAAGTGTGCAAAAAAAATGTAATTATCACTATTTACAGAATGTGCCAAGTCGTAACCGCTTAGGGCACTATGCTAAGGACTGTAGGACCGGTGCAAAATGATAGCTCTAGTGAATACGGTGAACCCAGCACGTAATCGAGGAGATTGTTCTGAATGTGGAAGTATCGACCAATACATAAACGCATACCCCAAACTAAATAGAGCACCTGCTCAACGAGGAAACCGTTCAAATCAGCCATTGGCCATAGAAGGAAATCGCAATCAAGTTAACAATGGAAATCAAGCTCGTGGGAGAGCATTTGTTTTGGGTGCAAACGAAGCCCGCCTAGACCCAAATATTGTGATGGGTACATACTCTTTAAACAACTACTATGCTACTAGTTAATTGATTATGGTGCTGATTATAGCATTAGTTCCACTAGATTCATGACTTTAATGGATATGAAACATAGTAACGCAGACACTAGTTATTTGATAGAGATAGCTAAGGGGTTGAAACATGATATTAAGTAAAACACAACCAAAAATAGCTTGATTCCATATTAAATGCCTAGAACCATTTCCTAAACACTTCATCTCCATCCCCTCTCTCCCAAAATCAGCCATATCTCCCCTCTCCTTGAATTGGTCTTCAAAACACAAAGAATCAAACAAGAAATCAAGAAGTTAACACAAAGAACAAGCAAGAAACAAAGGAGAGAACACAAGGAATTCGGGTGTTAAGGTAAGAACTACAAATCTCTACACCTTCGTTCTCTTTATTTATCTATTTGAAAACCCTAAGTGATGAATATAAAAGAAAAATGTAAGAAACAATACAAACATATATAAAAGAATGATTTTGATGAACAATAAGCAAGACACAATCAAAAGGCTAAACCTTGTTACTAAAAGATGAGGAATATAAAATCCAGAATCTGACAGAAACTTTGGGTCATGTTTAAGAGGTCATAACTTAGGCAATTCGTGGACTTTTATTTCGTATTTTAAGTCTAAACGGAAGTAATTTGCGTCTACTTTCTACTCCAATTGGTCGCATCTCATAATGATATCGTTTGGTCGTCCAAACAAATTAAAAAATTTTGGTGCGCAAATCTGGATTATTGGGACAGAAGCATAGGTAACTTACCCGCACTATACAACTCTTATTTTGATAAATAAAACCGTGATATTCATACAAGACAAAACTTTATGTGTCTATAGGGTTCTGTAAAAATGTTAGAAATTAATTCGTTCGTTTACTATTTTAAATAGAAATAAACTTTCTGTCGCGTAAAACAGTGGTATTTTCGGGTTAGACGATTATCACGAATTTATTTTAATATAAAAGTAAAGGAATAAATTCTGGAAAAATTAGGGTTTCATCTAGAGACATGGAAGTACATTTCATAAAAATTTAAGAATTTAACTAGGTTATTTAGAGGGGTTTAAAAATACAAAATGGGACTACAAATTCGGCCAGAAAACTACTTGAATCCTAAAAAGTATTTCTAAAAGCATTAAAATAAAATAATATAATTTATAACAAATCTAAGTGATAATACAAGTATACCTTACATAAGAAAGGCGTTATTCGAAGTATTAAATACGATACAAGAGCAATCTATCAAAGTTAGATTGCTACCTAAGAGTTTCACACCATAGGAACTAATGTCATGAAACCTATTGTAGATCTATGAGCGGAAAACATCTCACTAGCTACTACCAACACTCAAGGTGAGTACTCGTGGCCCCTTTTGCATGTTTTCTTGGGGGAAAATGACACTCAATGAATTGCTTTATTTTTCATGCCGTGAATTGAAATTCTTTTCTTTTTACAACTTGGAATATGTGTTTACATGCTTGTGTGAACCCGATGATGGGTTAAGTCAATCAAACTAACCAGGTAATGGGTTAAGTCAATCAAACTAACTCCGTGATGGGTTAAGTCAATCAACTAACCCCGTGATGAGTTAAGTCAATGAAATGAACCCGGTGATGGGTTAACCCAATTGAATTCAAATTTACCCAACTTAGTGCTCAAGCTGGTAGGCCTTGTTGGATGACAAATATCTATGGGACATTGTGGTCCGGTTATCATTATTCACATTGGACATTGTGGTCTGGTTATCATTATTCATATTGGACATTGTGGTCCGGATATCATTATTGCGAGTATGTGTTACACTATATCCATTGTCAAACTAATGTATACACGGCAAATCAATTATTTTGTTTAAACCTGCGAGCTCACCAACCATTGTGTTGACATTTTTAGAGTGTTCATTTTCAGCTAACGCTTAAGGAGCCTAGAAGACTCTAGACGGACCTTTGCGTGACTCATAGCGAGAACCGAACTATTAATATTAATTTGTGATGTGGGTGTTTGTTAACACTTCAAATTGTTATATGGTTTTGGGCTTGTCGCCCGTCTACTTGACCCGGGTTGTGGGGTTTACATTCGCACGATCATTTACTTTCGTTGATTGTCTATGTTGCTGTGGAACCGACTTATCATGGCACAAGACTCCTCTTGTGTCGGGGAAACGTCGTGACACGTTGGATTAATTGCATTTAGTGATTTTCTCTATTTTATATCAATGTGTTATGACGATCCTCTCCGTCACGCTTCGCGATTCTGCCTTGGCGAGGTGTGACACCGATTGTGTGTTATATATATATATATATATATATTTATTTATAATATTATGTATAATGTGTATTAGATGTATTTTATACATATTTGAATTGATTAACATCAACACCTATAAGTTATTGATTACTTTTTTTGATCTTTATATTAGTTTTATATTTTGGCATAAATAATATGTATAATGATGTGTTTTTTTATTATAATTTTTATACGAAATTTATAAATTTTGACATTTACTTAGTCGGTTTTACGGATTTTTCGATTTTTGAAGGTTTTAAGCACATCGTTGGGTGTTTAGGGAATCTAAGATTTCTACTAAATAATTTAAACCATAAATAATATTTTTAGCTATTCAATACTTATATTAGGTTTTCTCATGGCTAACCTATAAATTTAGTTGACGGTTTGTCACAGTCCAAGTCGTGCGTGTTGGATTTTAGCATGGCATGCAACGGAAGCAAAAGAACAAGAAACAAACAAAACCAATTGCCATTAAAACCCACCACATGGACCAAGCTCTACATGCAAGTAATGCAACAAGGAAAACAAAAGAGAAAGAGAGATATACCCTTCCTTGAGCAGCTGGAGAAATCAAATTTCTTGGATGGATGTAGAAAGCTAAACCAAGCCTTCCTATATTGATAGTCCACCCCGAGTTTCTTCAATCTCCTTGTACTAGCAAGCTTTTGGTGATCTTCATAAACTTGAAATCACCTCAAGAATAGCAACCAAGAAGCTCCCTTGCAAAATTCTCTCAAGAACACCTTAGAACACTCTATATGCTCTCACAAGGTTGCTCTAGTGTGTATGTGTGTTAGAATCATTAAGAGGAAGAAATGAGGCTAATGAATGGTCAATATATAAGCCCCAAGATGCCCCCTTAGGTCTCAAGGCCGGCCAAAGACTAATGATGAGGTTATACATGCATTGGTTGAAGTGGGTGGCAACATGCAAAAGCTGACAGCAGTCTGCACAACAGTTCACGCCGTGAAAACTCTTTCTGGCCCACTTCAATTTGGAACTCAAATGTAATTGATAACTTTTAGCCCCTTTACTTAGGTTGTTGTCGAGATCAATCCCCGGTGTGTGACCCAATAGGCCTACGCATCATCGGTAGTGATATTTGCGTACGTGTGTTAGTGGGCATACTCCAACAGACTCCCATTTGCACATAAATACCGTACCCATAGTACCACATGCAAAGAGCGGCCTCTATCAAGGAATCTTTGCCCTCAAATCAGCATAGGTTTTGTCATCCTAGACAAATGCCAAATCTCAAACATAAGTATGAAATGGCCCTATAGATAAGTGATCAAATTATCCCTTTGTTCGCGATATCCGTGTGAACACAAGACATGGTTAAATGTCATCTCCAAATCGTTCACGATTATGTTTAATCTAGTTGCAATCGATCAAACATCATTGCAACTTGAGCACGGCCATGCATTTTTACGTCAGCTTTCAATCATCGAGGGGCCCATGGATATCTCTCTAAACTAGAGGACAAATCCTTTTGACTACATTGTTCCACCACATACACCATACTTTACCCAAAAGCTCCCTTTATAACAGCCAGTTACGAACTGCGTTTGAAACCAATCAAAGCAAAGCAGGTACATGCTTTCACACACATGTATCTCCGGTCTAAGGACGAACTGATATTATCATCCTGAGTTACTTGTGACAGAAACCATGAAGTAACTTCAGGTGTGGGTCGTCCAATCACTTGAAAAATTCAAGCACAGGCGAAGTGTTGCGTCCCTTGTATCCAATCCATTATTAGATACGTGACTAACCCCTTCCCTCAGTCTTAATTCAAAAACTTCCTCCCCATGAAGAATGACTAACCGTGGATACTTTAGAATGATAAAGCATTCTGGGAAGTGGTTAAACATGCTAAGATGGAACACAGTAAGGATTCATGAAAATGCCCGCCCTCGGTGCATTATTTAATCTCCATTTAATAATCAATATAGTATGAAATACAGTGCTGCTTAATGTTCACCAAATAGATAAATACAAATAATTCATAAACCAAAAACAATATTTATGCCAAGTTATATGCATTTAGAAATGCCAGCTGACCTATTATGATAAACATCACTAGTCAATAATAACGGCTTAACTAGTGGGTTTGTAACACAACACCCACATGTACTTTTGTTATTCACTTATATCTATATTGACCAGACCACTCTCAAAGTGTCCGTCAAAGATATCATATTATAAAGTGCTAAAGTAACCACACCCTCATTGTCACAAAAGCTCACAATAGGGTAAGTGATACTTAAGAACCAACCATTAACACCACAATGTAGGATAATAAACTTCGATCAAGATCGACAGTTATCCTTATAGAAACTTGTACTAGAGTAATTACTTACTCCAGACCCTTTCTAGTCGTCAAACATCAAGAACATATCTCGGTATTTCTTGAACTCAAAATATTCTATTTTGTATCTCCTAAGTGTCCTAATTAAGCAATAATTCCTTAATTAGGTCCAGAGACAACTTAATATCGGGACATTATCTTCAATAGACACACATACTTAGGAATGCAGCAAAGCTCCCACTAACCCTGACGTATGTAAAAGTCTTATCCATGCTTCTAGAAAATCATCACTGGATTTCCTCAATAAAAGCAGAGATTTTTACCTTTTAGATGCTAGTATAAATCCAAAATGGATTTATCCATGTTTGTAGACTTAATTTTCATATTATGGATACATAAGACCCTCGGAGAGTGTTGTGAGCACTTCCTCATAATGTTGTTCTATGACAGAACGCAGTCTTGTAGATCTGTGTGCTATCTCTTATTGCCACAAAACGTAATAATAGCCATTGGTATCAAATATTCTTCAACATACACTCTAGGAAAAGTTTCCTCTTAACCATCATGAAACCTTTTCACGTAGTCGGTATTTGAAGTTGTCTACAACTCCTTTCATATTAATCCCACTTCTACCTTCTTGGTTTTCACCTAGGTATGGGATTAAGCCAAGTCAAATACTTGGATATTTTGAATGGATTGCATCTCTTGATCAATTACTTCTTCTAACTTAGTGAATCCGGATTCACTATGTCTTCCGATAGATGGTGATCTCAACATGACTCACCATCAAGTCATTGCCGCTTAGATATGAGAGACCCATATTTCTTTGCCCTTCATTATATGGTCATTTATTATCAACTGATGTGATGTTAGAAGTTTAATGAGGATCTTAGCCTTTTTGAAAAACTAATTGTTTTAAAATTAAAACAAGGGGTAGTTAATTTTTTAAAGGGATTAATTATTGAAAATACTAATTTTAAATTTGTACTTATGTAGATGACAACTCACAATCAAACCCTTAACAACTCAACTATAAGGTTGGTTCTGAAAAAGAAAAACTAAATAGAATCAACTTTATCGACTAGTTTTGAAACCTGAGGATTGTCCTTAGAGCTGAAAACAAGTTGATCCACTTGGAAGAACTCTTACCTGTGGAACCTCCTCTCACTGCTTTAGCTGCCGGTCGTTCGGCCTATGTTAAAAGGTTTAATGAACAACGAGAGGTAGCTGCTCTTATATTGATGAGCATGACCCCTGAGATCCAAAAGAACTTGGAGGAACTCTTAGCCTTTGAGATGCTTAAGGAGTTGAAAACTATGTTTCAACAACAAGTGGAGCAGGAGCTGTTTGAAATAGTTAAAGCATTCAATGCTTGCAAACATGAAGATAGTCAGCCAGTAAGCTGCTATGTCTTGAAGATGAAAGGATATCCTGACCAAATGAAGCGTCTCGGCTACCCCATGCCAAAGGAACTTGGAGTGAGCTTGATTCTCACCTCACTCTCCAAGGACTACAATCAGTTTGTTATGTACTATAACATGCAGAGCATGGGGAAGACTATAGCTGAATTACATGCTATGCTGAAGCTTGCTGAGCAAGGGTTGCCTAAGAAATCTCCAACTGCACTGACTATTAGGGAAGGTAAAATCCAAAAACCAAAACCGCAAAAAAAGGGCAGGAGCCATGGCAAGGGCAAGGGTAAGCAAGTGTTGGGTTTTCGTGGTCTAAAGTCACAGCGGAAGCAAAACGAGTAGAAAAAATAGTTTCAAAAATTGACCACGAATATGCCCACCATATGGACCAAAACTCTAAACATGGTTAAGCAAGAAAATAAAGATACAAAGAAATAGTGTCATACCCTTGATGCTATCTTCTTTGTATAAGTTGGAGTTTGGAAGTTTCATGCACTAACGTGTACACCTCTATTGAAGTCCACACAAAGTTACTATCGCCTCCCACTTGCTAGAGTGTTAGATAAGCCTATCTAAACACCACGAAGATGTCTAACACAAGAACACCAATGCCTTAGTACTTCTAGTGTGTATATGAGAGAATTTGTATGCAATGTATATATTTGTGAATCAAGTTCAAGGAACACAACATTAGAACTTCTTGTGGCTTATATAGAGCTCAAGTTTGAACTCAAAAACCGTCCATCATAATGCCACAATCAGTTACTAGGGTTATGACCATAAACACCACAATAATCAGCCTTGAAAGCTGATTAAAGAAGTTGTTACTGCACAAGGCACGAGCGTGCCAGCCCAAAAGGCCACGCCTAAGTCACACCCGACTTGGGCTCGTGCCTGTCCACTGGGCTCAGCGCACGGCCGTACCTAGCCACAGGCCACGCCCAACTTGGGCTCGTGCCTGTCCGTACGGCACGGACGTACCTCATAGAGGCACGGGCGTGCTTTGGCCCATCAGAACCAGTTTCTGATTTGCTCTTTCATTAGACCATCCGTGATGCTGGAATCGATACATGGCGTGTGACCCAATAGGCCCTTGCTTCATCAGCCATGATACCAACTCGTGTGTGTGTGTTAGTGGGCATAATCCAACAGACTCCCACTTGCACATGACAAACTCACGAAAGGCATCACCGACATAGAGCGGCCTCTTGCAAGGCATCTATGACCCCAAGTCAGCATAGGGTTTGTCTTCCCAAAACAAATACCTCACCAAAAGGAAAGGTCCTACAGATAAGTGATTACTTATCCCTTCGTTCACGATATCCGATGTGAATGCAGTTCATGGAACATGATCAACCCCAAATCATTCATGATTATGTTTCTCGATATAGACTAACTATGACTAACAATACAAGTTGCACAATTGATCCATTGTCAATTCAACTTGAGCAAGACCATGCATTTTGATTTGTCATCAGCTTAGTCAACGAGGGGCCAAGGATGTCTCTCCAAAGAGGAACGAATACCATTGACTACACCGCCCTATCGTAATAACAAGTTCTTGCCTGAAAACTTCCCTTATAACATCCAGTTATGAACTGCGTTAGAAAGCAATCTAAACAAGTCCATGTGAATAATCAAGCAACGCATGCATCTCCATTAAAAGGGTAAATAATATTATCATCCTGATTTACGCGTGATAATATACATGAAGTAAACTCAGGTACGGGTCCTCCAATTACTTAATCACCATTAAGTACAGGCTAGTGTTGCGTAAACAAGTATTCAATCCAAGATGAAAATTTTACCAACCACTCGCCTCGATCTTAATTCACTTCTTCCTTCCAATGAAGAACGACCGATTGTGGAGTATTTAGAAAAAACAAGTTTATTCAAGGAAGTATTAAACATGCAAAGATAGAACACAATAATGTTGCATAAAGTAATTGCATCATGCGTATATTAAATCTCCATTTAATAGTCATTACAATAAGAAATACATTATCGCTTTAATGTTCTCAATAACAAATACAACTAAAATATTTAAACCAAGTCACTAGCAAATCTAATACAAATAGACTTAGGATGAGAATCATGCTTAACTTATGACAAACGTTTGGTGAGTGGATCTGTCAAGTTCCCCTTTGTCGGTACTCTACTAACCACAATGTCTCCATTCTCGATAATATCACGGATAAAATGATATTTCCGAGCAATGTGTCTTGTACGTCGATGCGCTCTTTGTTCCTTAGCTAGAGCTACTGCACCCTCATTCTCACAGAAGATCTCAATAGGGTTAGCGATGCTAGGAACAACTCCAAGGTCTTGAATGAATTTCTTCATCCAGACGGCTTCCTTAGCAGCCTCGCTTGCAACAATATACTCTGACTTCTTGGTTGAATCGGCCACGGTATCTTGCTTGGAACTTCTCCAACTTATTGCTCTACCATTTAACAAGAATAAAAATCCCGATTGGGACCGGCAATCATCCTTGTCCGTTTGGAAGCTAGCATCAGAATATCCAGTAACTCTGAGCCCCTCCGATCCACCGAACACTAAAAATATTTCCTTAGTTCTCCGAAGTTATTTAAGGATGTTTTTAACCGCAACCTAATGACTTTGACCAGGGTTAGCCTGATATTGGCTCGTCATGCTCAAGGCATACGACACATCAGGCCGAGTACATAGCATAGCATACATGATCGATCCCACTGCCGAAGCATACGGGACTCGACTCATTTCCTCTAGGTTCTTTTGAGAACTAGGACATTGAGACTTGCTCAACGCCATACCATCCAACATAGGCAAATTCCCTTTCTTGGAATCTTGCATCTTGAACCTCTTCAAAACTTTATCTATGTACGTACTCTGGCTCAAACCAATGAGTCTTTTAGATCTATCTCTATAGATCTTTATCCCCAAAATATATACTGCTTCTCCCATGTCTTTCATAGAGAAGCAACTCCCAAGCCAGATTTTCACTTCCTGTAAGGTAGTCACGTCACTTCCTATGAGTAGTATGTCATCCACATACAAGACTAGGAAATCAACAGCACTCCCACTAGCCCTGACATATACACAAGATTCATCCTTGCTTTTAGGAAAGCCAAACTCTTTGACCTTTTCATCAAAGCAAATGTTCCAACTCCGAGATACTTACTTAAGTCCATAAATGGACCTCTTAAGCTTGCAGATTTTGTTAGGATATTTGGGGTTTACGTAACCATCAGGTTGTGCCATGTAAACCTCCTCTGCCAACTTCCCATTAAGGAAGGCAGTCTTGACATCCATCTGCCATATTTCGTAATTGTAATATGCAGCGATAGCCATTAATATCCTAATAGACTTCAACATAGCCACTGGAGAAAAGGTTTCATCATAGTCTACACCATGAGTTTGAGTGAAACTCTTTGCCACCAGTCGGGCTTTGAAGGTGTCTACTTTTCCATCCATGTTAGTCTTCTTCCTGAAGACCCATTGTGGACCCAACTGGCTTGTGGCCAGGTACTGGATCAACCAAGTCCCAAACTTGATTATCCACCATGGATTGCATCTCACTGTCCATTGCCTCCTTCCACCTAGCAAACTCAGGGCCCGCTACGGCTTCCCGATAGTTGGTCGGTTCACTATGATCCACCAATAGTTCCTCGCCCTCGGATATGAGAAACCCATATCTTTCCGGCTCATTACGAACTCTACCAGATCTACAGAGCTCTAATGGTTGTGTATCAGGCACCTCATGCACCACTGGTTGAGGTTCCACTTCTTCTGGTACGCCGACCTCAGAAGCGGTACTATTGCCAACATCAGGTTGATCATTGATGTCATCTGGAATTTCTTCTAGATCGACTTGCCTCCCACTGGCTTCTGCAGATATTAGCTCCCTTTCAAGGAAGACCACCCTTCGAGCAACAAACACCTTGTTCTCCGAAGCTTTGTAAAACAAATATCCCATAGAACCAGCTGGGTAGCCAATGAAAATACAGTTCTCGGCTCTGGGTTCAAGTTTGTCTTGAGCTTCACGTCTCACGTAAGCTTCACAACCCCAGACCTTGAGATAGGGTAACGAAGGAACCCTTCCATGCCACATCTCGAACGGTGTACTTGCAACCTTCTTGCGGGCACCTTTGTACGACTCATCATGGGCCGAACCATACCCAATAAAGTTCGGTTCCTCCTCTCGGCGACCCCATTTAATTGTGGTGTCCTGGGTGGAGATTGTGAAATAATTCCACAACCCCTAAGATGATCAAGAAACTCGGTACTAAGATACTCACCACCCCTATCGGATCTGAGAATCTTAATCCGCTTGCCTAATTGATTTTGCACTTCATTTTGGTATGTCTTAAACACCTCAAAGGTTTCAGACTTATGCTTAATCAAATAAACATAACCATCCATACTGAAATCATCAGTAAAAGTAACGAAGTACCTACAGTTGTTTCTTGTAGCAGACCTGAACAGACCACACACATCCGTGTGAACAATGACCAACAAGTTTTTGCCCCTTTCACTAACGCCGGTGAAGGGCACTTTAGTCATTTTGCCTAATAACCAAGAATCACATACTTCGCTTGACCCGTGATCAAACGATTCCAAAATCCCATCCACTTGGAGTTTGGCGATACGTTTCTTGTTTATATGGCCAAGACGACTATGCCACAAAGACAACTTGTCCAATACACCTTTGGACTTAGAATCAATGTTCATGATTGATTTATTACCATCCAAACACACACTTTGTTTCATAAATCCCACGACATGGATAATCTTTAAAGTAATGAACATCATCTCTCAAACAAGAAATAATTCCATTATCAAAATTAAACTTATAACCATCGTCAAACAAAGCGTGCAAGGAAATAATGTTTCGTGCCACGCAGGGCGAAAAACAAACATTCAACAAGGTAATAGCATGTCCTGAAGGAAAGGCGAGATCAACACTCCCTATCCGCTCCACGGGAACCACATCCTTGTTTCCCATGATCAGGTCAAGCTCTCCAGCACCCAGCGCCCTACTTCTTTTTAGCACCTACACATTATTACAAATATGAGTGCCATAACCGGTATCTAGTACCCAGCCGTTAAAAGTAGCGGTATTGTGGAGTTCAATCGTAAACGTACCTGAGTTACCCGCTCCCTTCGGATTTATCCGTTTGAGCTCCTCAAGGTACTTCGGGCAAGAACGCCGCCAATGCCCCTTTTCCTTGTAGTGGAAGCACTCGGCTTCCGCTGGGTCCTCGGCCGGTGGAACCATCACGGATTTCCCCTTGCCCTTCGGGGCCGGACTCGGGTTGGGTTTTGCAACCTTTCCCTTACCCGTTCCCTTGGAGAGAGGGAGCGCCTTTCCTTTTGGTTCCACCTCCCTGGATAGCTAGGACGGGTTTGGACGAGGAGGGCTTCTTGGACATGTCAAACTCGATGGTCTTTAACATTCCGTGAAGCTCCATTAGGGACTTGTCCATGCCATGGACATGATAGCTTCACGGAATGTTAAAGACCGTCGAGTCAGACATGTCCAAGAAGCCCTCCTCGTCCAAACACGTCCTAACGGGGAAAACATAGTAAATCTAGGGACAATACCAAGGGATGCTTTGTCACGATCTCCACACCGGCGAATCTCCCGGATTTGGTTCATCAAGATGCCAACACCGTGTCTCCCGGTTGGTTTGATGCAATATTTACATATTTGAAATAATCTAAGTACGAGTACATAATAATAAGAAAACGACATGCAAGTCGCGATCCTAATAATCTATTACGAGTACAAAGATTCAAATAAATGACATGCAAGTCGCACCAAATATAAATATTACAACAATACGGCACGCTGGCCAAAACGAAAACCAACCACAAACATCACAAAGGCTATGGGCATATCAAGTTACCGGGCAAGCACAACAAACACAACCAAACGAAAACAATGGTGTGCCACAAAACCATGTCCAACATATATATATATATTTTAATCAAGATTGCAAAACAACACTTAAGGCACAACAAGCAATCGTTGTACATATGCATTAGCAATTTTAATACACCTTTAAAATTGCATATTCATATATACACCTAAAAATATATATTTTTGTGCACTTCATGCCAATTCACACAAAACATATAGAATTAGGAACCAAAATATAGTGGGGATCAACAGAATCAAGACTAGTCCAAAACCTGGATTTTAATATATTTAAACATATTGTTTCAAAAACCAATTCTGACCAAAAAACGAGAAGGCGCGGGCGTACCCCAGAGGGTACGTGCATGCCCGTCCTTTTGTCAGTGTACAGTTTAAACAATTTACGAATTCTGCCGGCACGGCCCGTACCCCCACTGGTACGCCCATGCCGCGGTCGCCGGCACAGCCCATACCCAGAGGTACGACCGTGCCCATCACCGGAAAACCATTTTTGATAGAAAACTCAGAAAATCCGGTTTAACTCCAAAAGTGCAAAGCCATGTTAGAGATGGCTCTGATACCACTGTTGGGTTTTCATGGTCTAAAGTCATAACGGAAGCAAAACGAGTAGGAAAAGTAGTTTCAAAAATTGACCACGAATGTGCCCACCATATGAACCAAAACTCTAAACATGGTTAAAGAAATAGTGTCATACCCTTGATGCTATCTTCTTTGTATAAGCGGGATTGGAGTTTGGATGTTTCGTACACTAACGTATACACCTCTATCGATGTCCACACCAAGTTACTATCGCCTCCCACTTGCTAGAGTGTTAGATAAACCTATCTAAACACCACGAAGATGTCTAACACAAGAACACCAATGCCTTAGTACTTCTAGTGTGTATATGAGAGAATTCGTGTGCAATGTATATATTTGTGAATCAAGTTCAAGGAACACAACACTAGAACTTCTTGTGGCTTATATAGAGCTCAAGTTTGAACTCAAAAACCGTCCATCATAATGCCACAATCAGTTACTAGAGTTATGACCATAAACACCACAATAATCAGCCTTGAAAGCTGATTAAAGAAGCTGTTACTGCACAAGGCACGGGCGTGCCAGCCGAAAAGGCCACGCCCAAGTCACGCCCGACTTGGGCTCGTGCCTGCTCAGGACACGGCCGTGCCTACCAGAGTCACGGGCGTACCTAGCCACAGGCCACGCCCAAGTCACGCCCAACTTAGGCTCGTGCCTGCCCGTAGGGCACGACCGTACCTCATAGAGGCACGGGCGTGCTTTGGACCATCAGAACTAGTTTCTGATTTTCTCTCTCGTTAGACCATCCGTGATGTTGGAATCGATACTTGGCGTGTGACTTAATAGGCCCTTGCTTCATCAGCCATGATACCAACTCGTGTGTGTGTTAATGGGCATAATCTAATAGCAAGTCTACAAACCCAAGCCTAAGACTCCCCCACCTGCTAAAAAGGAGTACCCTGCAAAGGACACTATCTGTCGTCACTATGGAGTGGTGGGCCACTGGAGGAGGAACTGTCCTACCTATTTGGCAGAGTTGAGGAAGAACAAAGCTGGTAAGGCCAGCACATCAGGTATCTTCACTATAGAACTATATGCTTTTCCAAGTAAATCCTGGGTGTATGACACTGTTTCTGGAACTCACATTTGTAATAATGTACAGTGAATAAGGGAAATTAGAGAGCTGAGCAAAGGAGCTTTGGATATGTACATAGGCACTGGAATGCGTGCATCTGTCGAAGCTATAGGGAACTTTGATCTCATCCTCCCTAATGGATTGATTATTGTACTGGACAATTGTCATTTTGCACCTACTATTTACTTGGGGAATTGTTTCGCTTTCTCGTTTGAGGGATAATGTTATTCCTCATGATGGTATTTTTGAAATTGACATGCATAATCTTGTTTCAAACGGTTGTTCTATATACATTTGTAACACTAAGAAATCCAAACTTAATCCGGATTCGTCTTTTCTATGGTATTGCAGTCTTTGAACAAGAAGCGCATTTTAAAGCCGCAACATGATAGGCTTTTAAAATCAACTGATCCTAAATCTTTTGATAAATGCCTTTCTTGTATATCTAGAAGGATGACAAGAAAACCTTTCTCCCATGTAGGGGAAAGAGCTAAGGATCTGCTTGGACTCATACATACCGATGTGTGTGGCCCTTTTAGAACCAAGTCTAGGGAAGGTGCTAACTACTTCGTGACTTTCACTGATGATGTTAGTCGATATGGTTATGTTTACCTACTTAAACATAAACATGAAGTTTTTAAAACCTTCAAAACGAAGTAGAAAATCAACTCGGCAAGACTATTAAAGCTCTCTGTTCTGATCGAGGAGGAGAATATATGAGCCAATAGTTCTTGGACCATTTAATCAAATGTGCAATTGTCTCACAATTCACTCCACCCTACACTCCACAACATAATGGTGAGTCGGAAAGGATAAATTAAACATTAATGGAAATGGTTTGTTCCATGGTGAGTCTGACTACTTTGCCACCGTCCTTTTGTGGCTATGCTCTAGAGTCTACTGCACGCGTACTTAATATGGTTCCAATCAAGAAGGTTGATAACACACCATATGAGATATGGCACGATAAAGTCCCTAATTTGTCTTACTTGAAAGACTGGGGTTGTGAGGCTCTTGTAAAGCAAGAAACACCAAACAAACTTGAGCCTAGATCTATCACGTGCATCTTTGTAGGATACCCAAAGGAAACAATGGGTTACTACTTCTACTACCGACTCGAGAACAAGATATTAGTTGCTCGATATGCTGAGTTTCTTGAGAGTCATCTCATTTTTCAAGAAGCAAGTGGGAGTACAAAAGACTTTGATAAGATTCAGAGTGAAGATACACAACTTTCAAATGAGACTAGCGAAAATCATGTTGAGGCAGAATATACTGATGTTGTGCCACAAAATGATATTATTCCCATTCGTAGAACTGCAAGGACATCTCATGCACCTGAACGATATGGTTACCACATCGATGCAGAGGACCCGATTCTAGGGGATCATGATGAACACCAAAATTATAAAGCTTCATTATTGGATCCAAAATCCAACAAGTGGCTTGATGCTATGAATGTGGAAATGCAATCCATGGAAGACGATCAAGTCTGGGAATTGGTTGATCTTCCTCCAAACAGCAAGACTATTAGGAGCAAGTGGATCTTCAAGAAGAAGACCGACATGGATGGTAATTTACACGGCTATAAAGCTCGTCTAGTAGCAAAAGGTTATACTCAAAACTACGGGATTGACTATGAAGAAATGTTCTCACCTGTTGTTCACGTGAAAGCTATTAGGATTCTCAGCCATAGCAGTGCACTATGACTATGAGATTTGGCAAATGGATGTCAAAACAGCCTTCTTGAACAGTCACCTCAATGAAGATATTTATATGGTGTAACCCAAAGGTTTTGTGAATCGAACACATCCAAATAAAGTATGCAAGCTTCATAGGTCCATTTATGGACTAAAGCAAGCATCTTGAAGTTGGAACAAGAGGTTTGATGAGGAAGTCAAAAAGTTTGGTTTCACTCAAAACCCTGATGAGCGATGTGTATACCTGAGAGCTAGTGGGAGCATCGTTGTCTTTCTAATCTTATATGTTGATGACATATTGATCATGGGAAACAACGTTCCAATGCTACAAGATGTAAAATCCTGGCTTGGAAAATGTTTCGCCATGAAAGATTTAGGGGAAGCAGCATATATCCTTGGAATCAAGATCGATCGAGATAGATCAAAGCGGTTGATAGGTTTAAGTCAAAGTGCTTACATTGACAAAATTCTAAAACAGTTTAGAATGGATGCTTCCAAACGTGGAAGTATTCCAATGCAACCCAATGTAAACTTGAGTAAGACTCAAGGACCCTCCACACCTGATGAGGTGAAGCGAATGAAGGGATTCATTTATGCTCCGGCTGTAGGATCCATCATGTATGTTGTGTGGTGCACTAGACCTGATGTAGCGTTTTCTCAGAACCTGACTGCTGTTAAGAACATATTAAGGTATCTTCGAAATACTAAAGATATGTTCCTTGTTTATGGGGGAGATGTCGAAAGAGAGTTTAGTGTTACTTTCTACACTGATGCTGGTTTCGAAACAGACCGAGATGATACTCGATCCCAGACTGGATACATGTTCGTTATAAACCGAGGTGCCGTTGACTGGAAAGTGCTAAGTAGAGCACTGTCGCAATGTCTTCTACTAAAGTTGAATATAACTGCCTTTGAGGCTGCAATGGAGGCTGTTTGGATACGAAAGTTCACTTTCTGGGCTTGGAGTCGTCCACAACAATGAAAGTCCTATAGATATGTACTGTGATAATTCGGGTGCCATTATCATAGCCAACGGACCTGGAGTTCAAAAGGGTGCCAAACATTTTCTCAGAAAATACCACTACATCCGTGAAGTGATTGAGATGGGTGAAATTCGGCTTCTCAAAGTACATACAAATGACAACTTAGCAGACCCGTTTACGAAGCTAATGTCATGCACCAAGCATATCGAGCATGCTAGGAAAATTGGGCTTCGACCTGCTAATAGTCTGATGTAAATCTGTTTTAGTATTTGAATAATTGGAGCGTGAAACCGTTTTTATATTATACTTGGTATGATTGTTTTCATTTATATTAATGTGCTCTATATTTACATGTTTAATCCATGAATAATTGATATTATAAATTGCCCATTCCCAATTGATAATATGGGAGTATTGTTAAATTAAGGCAAATGTGAAAGTATGGGTGATATTTATTATGAATAAATATTAATGATGATGCCACCCAACTCACATGTCGTTCATTGGTGATGAACGTTGGGCTGACCCAACCGTCGAGAGTTCAGTGCATGGTTTTATTATGTCAACTATTAATCTTGATAATAGATGGTTATGTCACTCGTCCTTGGACTTGATATGCAAGAAGGTTTTGAGTAAGTGGAATGTCATTCTTTGATATGATTAAACGCAGTCCTGAATAAGGCTGTTATAAAAATCATTTTCAGGAGTGATGTGAAACTCACGTCAAACACGTGCAGTCAAGATAGGATTTGTTCCTCTACGTGTAATAGAGTTGGATACTACTGGGTCCCTCCATGAATTAAATAAGATGAGTGTACGACCGTACCCAAATGTCATTAAGATGATGCTTACATGAATTTGGTAATCTAATTCAATCTAGAGATCAAGAAACAAAATCATATGAAGATTTACAATGACACATGCGCCATGTCTAAAATCATACATAGTATCTAAAACAAAGGGATGACTGACTCATATACCACTCTAAAGAAAAAGTTTTAAGAAACTACACTCATCTATTTCTAGGGGTAAAGGCGTGTTGCTAGACGCTAACCTTTGTCTGTATAATTACTTGCTATTATGACCTAGCAAGTGGGAGTTGTTGGTTTATGCTCTTGTCATAATATATAATTATATGGCTAGACACGTGTGAGCCTATGGGTTCACACACATATACACTGAGACACCAATTAAATATAATAATGTGATTAGGGTATTTACATTATTATATATCCTAAGCAATGTGAGGAATAATTAAATGGGCTTAATGAATTAAAGATGACTTAATAATGGGCTTAAGTTAATTAAAGGGGGCCATAAAGGGAAAACCCTAAAAGGCCTTGGAGGTCTATAAGGACATGATTCATATGCTTGAACATATATGATCTCTCCCTCTCTCCTTGTGATTTACGGCCACCCCCCCATCCCAAACCCTAGGGGTTTTGATTATTCTTCTTTCTTCAATCTCAAGCAAGTTCTTGGAGGTTTGAAGCATTACAAAGGAAGGGACAAGCATCCAATTGGTGATCAAGGAGGTGTAGTGCGGACTATTCATATAGGTGTTCTACGTTGAACACTTGGTTTCAAGTTGCTTCTTCCAACCACACTAAAGGTATAAATCGTATTCCTTTTCTCTCTTGTTTGATCATAGTGGCCTACGTAGATCCTCTTGTTTGGTGATTCTTCCACTGCGTTTTCTTCTTTGTGAAACAGATTTGACCATTCTGTGCACTAGTCTTGGATCTGGTCTGTCCCCTATATTTTGATTTCTATATTTATATGTGTTTGTATGGCTTGGCATGAAGTGCATAAAAACATATATCTATAGGTATATATATATATATGAATATGTAATTTTAAACTTGGTATTAAAATTACTAATGCACGTGTACAAGGATTGCCATTTGTGCCTTGAGTGTTTTGTTGGCAATCTTGATCAAAATATACATGGTTTTGAGTGGCACACCATGGTTTTGCTTTGGTTGTGTTGTTTATGTCAATTCCGTAACATTAGATGCCCATTGCCCTATGTGTTGTTGTGGATGGTTGTTTTTGGTTTTCGCATGTGTGCCGTACTTGATGTAATTTATTTATATGTTGGGTGTGACTTGCATGCCGTTTCTTTTATTCTTTGTACTTGTAACAGTTTATTAGGACCGCGGACAGCGTGCCATTTCCTTATTACTATGTATTTGTATTTAGAATAAATTTATTTTTCCATCGGGAGTTACGACGGTGATGTCTTGGCGAGGCGAACCCGGAGTGCTAATGGAGATCCCAGATTTGTAGGAGCCCACACGACGAGGTTCTTTAGTTTTGTCCTTAGATGACCTTATTTTCCCCATATGGCTCACGGGGAAAACGCATAGGATTTTGGGCATGTTATTTGATATTTATTTGCGTGGTTGTGTTTTATACTTTTATTTCTTGCATGGATATATAGGAAATTGCATGCTAGATAATTTTTTTAAAATATATTAAAACACAAAGATTTATAAAAATGGTTTATATATTTCTAGGCACATAGAATTAACAAAGTTAGTATAAAAATGGTATTATATTAAAAGTGGTCAAAAATGGTTTTATCACTTATTTGTTAAATTCGCCAAATGAGTTAAAAATGGTTTAACCGGAAAAACACGTTTTTCAAAAGTAAGTCGCACACCATCCGTAAGACGACACCACCCAAATCTAATGAAACTTGAATGATTGTTGAGCTTTAGCACGAGTCATTCCTTGTGGAGTTGTGTGGAAGGTGAGCGTGGCAACTCGCAATACTGGTTGTCGAGCTTTACCACGAGCCAATTATTGGTCGAGAGTACCAATGTGTGTGTCGTGATAGACGACTTACAAATTCTTTTGTGACACTTACGAATGGATCAAAAATTCCTTAGACATAATGGATGTCGAAGGATCCCGTAAGGATCTAAGAGTTGCAAAATGGTTGCAATCGGTAAAATGGTTACCAGCCTAAATAACTATCTTTGTGATCCGCGGTAAACCCGTCACGGGTTAGAGTGAAATGTGGTTCTTAGCCTTATTAAATAATTGGTTTTTATAAAGTATATGGGGTAATTATTTTACAAGGGTTTTTTCAACTAAAATTGGTACTCTATTTTGTAGATGGCAACCAACAACAACACCGCTTCAACTTCATCGAACCCTATTTCCCTTAAGTTGTTCGGGAAAAGGCTTAGCTCCATGGCCATGGATTGGTTCATGCAACTAAGAATAACCCTTAGATATGAACAAAAGATGTAAGCCATCAAGGAGCCTCTTCCGGAAGCCCCTACGGCTAATGCGACTAGAGCAATCCGAGACGCGCATGACAAACGCGTCAAGGACATGAATGAAGTGACTTGCATCATGCTCTCTTCGATGACTGCCGAACTTCAAAAGCAAATGGAGCATCTAGGGGCGCATGATATGATTAACCAGCCGAAGGAAATGTTCTAACAGCAGGCTAGGTGAGAGTGCTTCGAGTGCGTGAAGTCCTTTTTCAATTGCCGCATGCAGAAGGGCAGAAATGTGAGCACCCATGTGCTTAAGATGAAAGCATATGTGGATCGCTTGGAGAGGATGGGTTTTCCCCTCGGGAGGGAGTTGGCTACGGATATTATCCTCCAATCCCTGCCGGTTCATACTCACAATTCATATGGAATTACCATATGAATAGCATGGACAAAACCCTTATGGAGCTTCATGGAATGCTAAAGACGGTAGAGTCTAACATTGACAAAAAGCCGTCCACCTCTTCCACTTTTGTCCAAGCTATGCGGTAAGATGGAACTAAGAAAAGGAAGGTCGATCCCCCTGTGAAGGGGAAGGGAAAAGGAAAGGTTGGTGAACCCAAGACTAACCCAATCCCAATCCTGAAGGGGAAGGGGAAGGGTCTGGTTCCGCAAGCCGAGGACCCTGCGGAAGCCGAGTGCTTCTACTGCAAGGAAAAGGGGCATTGGCGGCGTTCTTGCCCAAAGTACCTCGAGGAGCTCAAGCGAGTCAAATCAAAAGGAGCTGGTACCTCAGGTATGTTTAAGATTGAACTCCACAAAACCGCTACTTCTAACGGCTGGGTTTTAGACACGGTTGTGGCACTCACATTGGTAATATTGTGCAGGTGCTAAAAGGAAGTAGGGTTCTGGGTGCTAGAGATCTAGACCTGATCATGGGGAACAAGGAGGTGGTCCCTGTGGAACGGATTGGAAATGTGGATCTTGCCTTTCCTTCAGGCCTTTCTATTACTCTTTTGAATGTTTGTTTTTTGCCCTACGTGGCACGAAACATTATATCTTTTCATGCACTATTTGACGATGGGTTTGATTTTACTTTTAATAATGGTATTATTACAGGCTTATCCATGTCATGGTATTTATGAAACTAGTGTCTGCTTGAGTAGTAATAGATCAATCATGAATATTGATTCTAAGTCCAAAAATGGTTTGGTCAAGTTGTCATTGTGGCATAGCCGTCTTCGCCATATAAACAAGAAACGTATCACCAAACTCCAGGTGGATGGGATTTTGGAATCGTTTGACCACGGGTCAAGCAACATATGCGATTCTTGTTTATTAGGAAAGATGACTAAGGCACCCTTCACCGGCATTAGTGAGAAGGGCAAAGACTTGTTGGATATTGTTCACCCTGATGTGTGTGGTCCATTCAGGTCTTCTACAAGAAACAACTGCAAGTACTTTGTTACATTTACTAATGATTTTGATAGATATGGTTATGTTTACTTGATTAAGCATAAGTTTGAAACCTTTGAGGTGTTCAAGATGTACCAAAACGAAGTGCAGAATCAATTGGGCAAATGGATTAAAATTCTCAGATCCGATAGGGGTGGTGAGTATCTTGGTTCCGAGTTTCGTGATCATCTTAGGGATTGTGGGATTATCTCACAATTTACTCCACCAATAAAACCGCAATTAAATGGGGTCGCTGAGTGGAGAAACCAAACATTATTGGATATGGTTCAGCCTATGATGATTCGAACAAAGCTACCCATTAGCTTTTGGGGTTACGGTTTGGAAACTGCTGGTAGGACCTTGAACCTTGTACCGACAAAGAAGTTTGCAAGTACACCTTTTGAGATGTGGCATGGAAGAGTTTCTTCACTTGCTTATCTCAAAGTCTTGGGTTGCAAGGCCTATGTGAGACGTTAGGCTCAATACAAACTTGAACACACAGCTGAGGAGGTGTATATTCATAGGTTACCCAGCTGACTCTATGAGATATTATTTTACAAAGCTTCCTTGAAAGGGAGCTGATATCCGTAAGTGGGAGGCAGTGGATCTTGAAGAAATTCAAGATGACACCAATGAAAGGCCTGATGTTGGCACTAGTACCACTTCCAAGGTTGGCGAACCAGAGGAAGTGGAGCCTCAACCGATGGAGTTTGAGGTGCCTGACACACAATCGTTGGTGCTCCGTGGATCTGGTAGAGTTCGTAACGAGCCGCAAAGATATGGGTTTCTCATATCCGAGGGTGACGAGCTATTGGTGGATCATAATGAACAACCAACTACTTGGAAGCCGTAGTGGGCCCTGAGTCTGCTAGGTGGAAGGAGGCAATAGATAGTGAGATGCAATCCATGGTGGATAATCAACTCTGGGACTTTGTTGATCCCGTACCCTGCCATAGGCTAGTAGGGTGCAAATGGGTCTTCAAGAAGAAAATCGGCATGGATGGAAAAGTAGACACCTTCAAAGCCTGACTGGTAGTTAAGGGTTTCACTCAAACTCATGGTATAGACTATGATGAAACCTTTTCTCCAGTGGCTATGTTGAAGTGTATTATGATACTTATGGCTATTACTGCATATTACGGTTACCAAATATGGCAAATAGATGTCAAAACTTCCTTCGTAAACGGCAAGTTGGTAGAGGAGGTATACATGGCACAACTTGACGGTTTCGTGTATCCTGAGTGATAAAGTCTGCAAGCTTAAGAGATCCACTTATGGTCTTAAGCAAGCATCTCGGAGTTGGAATCTTTGCTTTGATGAGAAAGTCAAAGAGTTTGCTTTTCCAAGGGCAAAGAAGAACCTTGTGTATATGTCAGGGCTAGTATGAGCACTGTAGTATTTCTTGCCTTGTATGTTGATGACATACTACTCATAGGGAACAACGTTACCACCTTGTGCAGGATTCATCTTGGGGAATAAGATCTATAGAGATAAATCTAAGAGACTCATTGGTTTGAGCCAGAGTACATATGTAGATAAAGTCTTGAAAAGATTCAAGATGCAGGATTCCAAGAAAGGGAATTTTCCTATGGTGCACGGCGTGGCATTGCGCATGTCTCAATGTCCTAGTTCTCAAAGGAACTAGACAAAATGAGTCAAGTCCCGTATGCTTTGGCAGTGGGATCGATCATGTACGCCGTGCTATGTACTAGGCGTGATGTTTCGTATGCTTTGAGCATGACGGGTAGATATCAGGCTAACCCTAGTTAAAGTCATTGGGTTACGGTTAAGAACATTCTCAAGTATCTTCGGAGGACTCAAGAATTGTTTCTAGTGTTTGGAGGATCTGAGGAGTTCAAGGTTACTGGTTATTCTCATGCTAGCTTCTAAACCGATAAGGACGACTGTTGGTCTCAATCGGGGTTTGTGTTCTTGTTAAATGGTGGTGCTGTTAGTTGGAGTTCCAAGCAGGATACCGTGGCTGATTTAACCACGGAGTCGGAGTATATTGCTGCAAGCAAGGCTGATAAGGAAGTTGTCTGGATGAAGAAATTCATTCATGATCTTAGAGTTGTTCCTAGCATCGCTGACCCTATTGAGATCTTTTGTGACAATGAGGGTCCAATAGCTCTAGCTAAGGAACCGAGAGCACATCGATGCACGAGGCACATTGCTCGGAAATACCACTTCATTCGTGATATTATTGAGGATGGGGAAATTGTGATTAGTAGAGTACAGACTGAGGGGAATTTGGCTGACCCTCTCACCAAACCGTTGTCATAGACGAAACATGATTCTCATGCTAGGTTGATAGGCATTAAATTTGCTAGTGACTTGGTTCGAATATTTTAGTTGTATTTGATATGTTTGACAACCTTAAGCAATAATGTATTTCTGATTGTAATGACTATTAAATGGAGATTTTAATATACGCATTGTGCGATTACTTTCATGAAATATTATTATGTTCTTTCTTTACATGTTTAATGCTTCCTTGAATAAATTTATTTATTCTAAATGCTCCACAATCAGTCGTTTTTCACTGGAAGGAAGAAGTGAATTAAGATCGAGGCGAGTAGTTGGTAGAGTATTCATAAAGGATTGAATACAAATTTACGCAACACTAGCCTATACTTGATAATGGATCAAGTGATTGGAGGACCCGTACATGAGTTTACTTCATGGATATGGTCACGAGTAAATTTGGATGATAATATCATATGTTCTCTTACCGGAGATACATGTGCTTCTTGAGTAACGGCTTGGTCTGTTTAGATTGCTTTTTAACGCAGTTCGTAACTAGTTGTTATAAGGAAAGTTTTCAAGCTAGGACTTGCTATTCTGAAGGAACGATGTAGTCAAAGGTAGTCGTTCCTCTTTGGAGAGATATCATTGGGCCCGTCGTTGACTAAGTTGATGACACCAAAATGGATGGCCGTGCTCAAGTTGAATTGAAAATGGATCGAGTTTGCAACTTGTTTTGTTTGTCATAGTTAGTCCAGATCGAGAAACATAATTATGGATGTTTTGGGCTTGACGGTGTTCCATGACTCACATCCACACCGGATATCGTGAACGAAAGGATGAATGATCACTTATCTATAGGAGCATTCTTTTGGTTTGGTATTTGTCTTGGAGGAAATACCCTATGCTGACTTGGGGGGCATAGATGCCTTGCTAGAGGCCGGTCTATGTCGGTGCCGCCTTTCAAAGGAGTGTCACGTGAAAGTGGAGTCTGTTGGATTATGCCCGCTAACACACACGAGTTGGTGGCATTGTCGATGAAGCAAGGGCCTATTAAGTCACACGCTAAGTATTGGTTCTGGCATAACAACTGGTCAAAGGAGAGAAAACCAGAAAATGGTCCTAGTGGGCCGAGTCATGACCGTGCCCTTTGGGGTACGCCCATGCCCAGAGGCCAGGCACGAGCCCAAGTCAGGCATGACTTGGGCGGGCCGGGTTAGGCAGGCACACCCGTGCTCGGTCATAGGCACGCGCGTGTCTTCACTGTAACAACACCTTTAACTAGTCTTTTATGCTAGTTAAATGGGTGTTAAATGTTGTAACTGTTCTAGCTTCATGGCTCATGACTTTTGAACTAGTTTTGGAATTCTATAAGTACCTAATGAACCTAAAGAGTGAAGGTTACAAGTCTTGTTGCTTAGTAGAACATTTGCAAATATATAAACTGTCTCATACACATTTGAGTATAAGGCTTTGTGAGTTTAAGTGTATAGACATTTGGTGGTGCTTTGGTAGTCTTATCAACACTCTAGCAAGTGGGAGCTAAGGTGCACTTGGTGTGGATTGCAATAGAGACACGCTTGGTTGTGTGTTTAACTTCCAAGACTCAAACCCGGAAACAAGAAAGGAGACTCGCTTCAAGGGTACATCTATTTCTTCTTGCTATTATTATTTTGTTGCTTTGACATGTTTAGAGTCATGGTCCATTTAGTGAGTATTGTGTGGTTCTTGAAAAATTGTGTTTATACCTTTTATGCTTCCATTGCGTTTTTGTTGAACCACCGATACCCAATAGATAAGTGCATTGCACAACTTATATTTTAATGTTTGCAAAGCTTCTTCTTGTTTTTCTCCCCAATCAAACTTCTTGTCCTTTTGGGTCAATGATGTTAGTAGTTTAGCAATCTTGGAAAAATTCGCTATGAACCGTCGTTAGTAGCCGCTAGACCCAAAAATTGACGTATTTTTGTAGGTGTTTTCAGGGCTTCCCACTTCTTGATGGCCTCAATTTTTGTTGGGTTCACATGAATTCCCTTCTGATTAATCACGTGGCCAAGGAAACATACTTCACGTATCCAAAACTCGCACTTAGAAAACTTGGCGTATAGTTTCTGATCCTTCAAGAGTTCTAAGATTAGTCTCAAATGTTCTCCATGTTCTTTCTTGTTTCGCAAGTAGATTAGGATGTCGTCAATGAACACAATTACGAACTCATCCAAATATGGTCTACAAACTCTATTCATTAAGTCCATAAAGACCGTTGGAGCATTGGTGAGTCCGAGAGGCATAACTAGGAACTCATAATGACCGTAACGAGTTCTAAATGCCGTCTTAGGGACATTTTCTTCATGGACTCTTAGTTGATGATACCAAGATCGAAGATCGATTTTTGAGAAATAGGTAGCACCTTGAAGCTGATCAAAAAGGTCATTGATCCAAGGTAGAAGGTATCGGTTTTTGATGGTCAATTTGTTAAGCTCCCTATAGTCGATGCACATTCGTAAAGATCCATCTTTCTTTTTGACAAATAGGACTAGGGCTCCCCATGGTGAGGTACTTGGTCGAATTAATCCTTTGCTGAGCAATTCTTGAAGTTGTGCAAACAGTTCCTGCATTTCTGATGGGGCTAACTGATACGATATCTGGGATTAGATCAATGCCAAACTTGACTTGTCTAAACGGGGGTAATCCAGGTAGTTTATTTGGAAATATCTCGGGAAAATCTTGAATGTGTTTTTTTTCAACCTCCTTGTCAACAACATGAGCTAAGAATGCGACATAGCCTTTTCTCAGATATTTTCGCATTTTCATGTACGATACCACTTTGACGTCCTTCCTGGTCTTTTCCCCATATATGTCAAGTGTTTCATTTTGTGATAGCGGAATCCGGATGATCTTTTAAGAACAACGTATTTCAGCTTTATTTTTGGATAGCCAATCCATACCAACAACCACATCAACGTATTTCATCTATGTTAAAGTTTTTGTTGGCTAAGTTCAAGGTACAGTTAGTGAGTATCTCCTTGATCTTAACCTCCAGTCCATTTGCGAATTCAATAATGTAAGCCTCTCTAAGTTTTTGGGGTTTCAAATTAAGCTTACTTTTAAATTCGAACGATACGAAACTTCTATGTGCTCCTGAGTCAAACAGTACAGTTGCAAAATGCTTATTCAGGAGAAACCTACCTGTCACCACATTTGGGTCTTGTCTTGCCTCTTTAGCCCCAAGTTCAAATACTCAATCCCTTGCCCGCCCTCCTTGATTCCCACGATTTGCAGAGCATGCTTGATTACCATTTGGTCCCTTGCGGAGTTTAGGGCATAAAGGTCTGAGATGGTCTGAGCTTCCACACTCGTGACAAGTTAGCTTCTTGCAATCTTTGGCATAGTGTCCTCCTCTGTTGCATTTGCAGCAATTAATGCATTTCCCAATGTAGTGATTGTTGCACTTATCAAATTTGGGGTAGGATCCCTTGCCTTTCTCTGTTACCTGAGTTTGTGCCCCATAGTTCCTTGTCACTTTCTGCTCTTACCAGACCTATTACCAAATTGCTTTCTTGGGGAATCCTCCATTTTTCTCTTGCCTTTAGCTTTGTCATCCATGAACAACCCTGACCGAATAGCATTGTTAGTAAGGCTAGTGGCCAAATTCACAGCACTTTGGAGAGTAGTCGGATTTGCGGAGGTTACATTTCCACGGATTTCGGAAGCTAAACCCCAAATGTACCTATCTATTATGTTCTCTTCCAGGGTTACTAGGTGGGGTACCAATTTTGCCAGTTCATGGAAGTGGGTGGTGTATGCAGTGATATGGCTCCCAATCATTTCAAGGTTCCATAATTCGGCCTCCATTTTCTGAATTTCGCTCTTTAAGCAGAACTCGTCTTTTAACAACTTGATGAATTCTTCCCACGAGAGTTTGTGAGTTGTGTCTCTTCCTCACGTCTGAACTTGAATATTCCACCATGACAAAGCTCTTCCTTGAAACAAGCAAGCCGTAAACTCCACTTTGTTTGCCTCTGAACACTTACTTATGCTGAGCACGGACCCCATGCTCTCGATCCAACTTAGCAAACCTACTGCTCCTTCATTCCCGTGGAATTCTTTAGGGTTACAGGCCCTAGAGGTCTTCTACGTGCAATCCTGGTTTGTTGTTGTTGGTCCTTGGTTTGCTTGCAATCCCGCTACCACCTGACTCGCTATGTTGGGTAGCATTGTGAGAATTTATTCTGTTACGTGTTGAGAAATGTCGGGGTTCTCTCTTTGTAGAGGCATGATTATATGAGCATAAATGCGGGTGAAATTTTGGTTATTTAAGTACTTCAAGTTTTACTAAGTTACACTATATAAGTACATAATACTCAATCTTTGTCATAATCCAAGTGGATCTCACACATGAAAAGAGTGCATAAACGTTACATAATCATACATTTTCATTTAACCATGCATCCATCAAACAATATAATAGATAGCAAATTTTGGCTCCTTCTAGGATGCCAATAATAAAGCATAATAATATTTTGAACATACAACCATTCATGTCTTAAAATTTAGAACATACAAAAACATTGGGCAAATTGCACGAAAATACAACAAACTATGCCAATATGCCATTGTAGGGGTGTCGAAAATAACCGTTACCCGAAATAATCGACCGACCCGTCTAAATTTTGGGTAATTCGGGTCGGTTATTTCGGTTAACGGGTAAAGAAATTTGGTTAATCGGGTAACCCGTAACCATTGTGGTTCGGTTATCAGTTAAATAAAAAAGGGTTCGGGTATACCCGAAATACCCGAATTTTTAAAAAAGTTTTTTTTCATATTTACCTAAACCCAAATCTAATAATCTAAATTTGAAATTCAAACATCCACAACACCCAAAATACCCGAATTGGTATATATATTTGGGCTGAAGCTTAGTCGTTGAAACATATTGTTTTCATGTGATATATATATATGTATATATATAGGGGAAGGTTCATTTGAGAACCGTTTTTATTGCGAGAACCGTGAAAACCAATCTTAGCCGTTTTTTGGATAATGGAATTGATGGATGAAGAGGGTGGGGGGATTGGGTGTGGCAGGGTGCATGTAAAGAATTCATGGGTGGGCAATCCAATAGAAGGAGGGGGAATTGGACGGCTAAGATTGGTTCTCACGGTTCTCGCAATAAAAAAGGTTCTCAAATGAACTTTTCACTATATATATATATATATATATATATATATGGTTTGTAACTTGAAACATGTTGGTTTAATATATATTTTGTGAAGCTCGACTAGTTTTTATTTTCAGAGTTTGAAATTTGACATGTCTTTAATATTAAGGTGAAAATATATTAGTTATTTTGTTATAATGGTTCATTATAAAGAGATATATACATCATTTTAATACAGATAGCCCAATTACATATATATCATTTAATAAAAATAGCCAAAATGTTACATACTCGGGCCAAAAAAAATTTATAACGCAAAAACCCAAATAGCCAAATTCGGTTATACTCGAAAATATATTAACTGAACCGTACCCGAGTTTAACCATTACCCGATACCCGAATATTAAAACGGGTCGGTTATCGGTTATCTTTTTAAAAGTAAAATAACGGAAATACGTGACCCGAAATAACCGATACCCGAAATATTTACCCAAAAACCACCCCTATGCCATTGTAAGCAACAAACTTCATTTTGTATCTAAAAATATACACAACTTACAAATTTGGTTCATTGTATGCAAATTACCTATTATAACACGTAACTTATCGGTAACTTGACAAAAAATAAAAGAACTTTGGTACCTAAAAATACAAAAAAACTTTCAAATTTTGTTCATTGTATACAATAGATAACTGGTAACCTGGTAATCAGGTTACCATGACATACAATGAACAGAATTTGTAAGTTATATGTATCTTTAGGTACAAAATAAAATTAATTGCATACAATGACAATATTGTTAAAATATTTTTGTATTTTTGGGCATTTTTCCCCAAAAACATTTGTCCTCAAAATTTGGCTATAAGCCATAGTTAGTTTTTAAACTACTTTTAGTCACTTCCGTCCGCCTTTAAATAACCACCGACTAGCGTCTCACCCCGAAGTAGAATAGTCCCATCAACATCAACATCACTGTCCCCATGGCCAAGCAAGAGTATATCAGCCTAATCGTCCTCCTAGCTGCTAGAGCTAGCTCCATAGCTGCCATTGCATGATGATGGTTGAGGTCGAACATCTCAAGACATGTGCTAACCCTGTAGGTTTGATAGTGTAATATACCTCGCAAAGTGTGCAACTCTAATGACATATGTTGCAAGCTCTGCCTCTCCCCGAAGGTCATTCATGATGGAGGCACCATCAGAATCCCAGTGATGAATGGGGCTCTCTCCGTCTCGTTCTCTCAACTGGATGGTTTGCCTATAGCAGGTTATGCCGGTCCTATGGGTGTCCTGGCAGGTATGGCCACCCTCTTGCAATCTGGTTGCCTGATGTGTAGCCCTCGTGTCTTGGGGGTCGGGGTTGGACTTGCCTGAGGCATTAGACCTCTGAATGGTGAACGCCTCTGAGCATCGGTGAATAAGGGTAGGAGGTAGTCTCTTGAGGTAATGGGCAGATCTCTGTTCAAGTCTTCTTCACTTGAGGTCTATGGTTCTATATGGGTGTTTTCGGTAGGCTAAGATGAAGTTTCTAAGTATATATTTATTATAACTAACCTAAGTCCCCCATTATACATAGCTAAATAAGACATAGGTGTCACACCCCGCTAAAGCGGAAACACGAGGCGTCACAGCACAAGGTTTCATCACACAAGGTAGTAGACAATTACCAACCATAACAAGATATGAGAAATGTATCAAAACATAAGTAGTACATCAATTATCCCGAAAATAAATAAGTTTAGACAAAATTCAAAACATAGGTAAAATAAATATTTTGATGATGCCACACAATCATGCCAAAGGCAACCTGAAAAGCATAATTTAAGAGCAAATGTCAACTAGAAATAGTTGGTGAGATCATAGGTTTTCTTATGCAAGCAAATAAATTTTAATGCAGAAAAATTACTTCTAAGGAGAAACATTGTCACCAAAGACACAAGACATTTTAGGTTGTTCACTAATTTAAGCACAAAATGTTAAGTACTTTAGCAATATCAGCCATGAGCCCCTACCAAACCATTCAGACAACAATGCCCAAAGTTTACAAATTTGTTTCAAATATTTTCTTCAGTAATGTGCATCTAAGGTTCGTCAACCCTAAGTGGGGTGTCCCTACACCTATAGTGCTATCCACAAAACTATAAGCCCTCATTTGGATTAATGGTAGTGTAACAATTAAATTTCAGAATCTGGGACCAATATCCAACAGTAGTATCAGAGTCATCTCTAACATGGCTTTGCATATTTGGGTCTAAAGACTAGAATTGTCAATCAAAAATGGTTTCTGGCGACCAGGTACGGCCGTACCTCTTGGGGTACAGGGCGTGCCGGTGGCCCGGGCACGGCCATACCAGTAGGAGTACGGGTCATGCCGGCAGAATGTTTTTAAGGGTTAAAATGTTTAAAACTGTAAACTGGCACACTGATGGGCACGCCTGTACCCTTCATAGGGCAAGCCCGTGCCCGTCATGTTTTGGCCAGAATTTGGTTTTTGAAACAGAATTTTGGAGATCTTAAAAATCCAGGTTTAACCATTATTAGACTAGTCTTGGATCTAATCGTATCCCATTGTATTTTGATTCCTACAATTATATGTTTTATATGGCTTGGCATGAAGTGCATAAAAGCATATATCTATGGGTGTATATATGAATATGTAATTTTAAACTTGGTATTAAAATTACTAATGCATATGTACAATGACTGCCATTTGTGTCTTGAGTGCTTTGTTGGCAATCTTGATCAACATATATTTGACATGGTTTTCAGTGGCACACCATGGTTTTGCTTTGCTGTGTTTGTTTATGTTGGTTTGTTTTGGTTTTGGCATGCGTGTCATTTTTGATGTAATCTATTCATTGGGTGCGGGTTGCATGTCGTTTCTTTTATTCTTTGTATTTGTAATAGTTCCGCGACCTGCGTGCCGTTTCCTTATTGCTATGTATTTGTATTTAGTAGAATAAATTAATTTTAGCCATCGGGAGTCACGGTGGTGAAGTCTTGGGGAGGCGAACCCGGAGTGCAGGAGATGCCGGATTCGAAGGAGCCCACATGACGAGGTTCTTTGGTTTTGTCCTTAGATGACCTTGTTTTCCCCGTATGGCTCACGGGGAAAACGCATAGGATTTTGGGCATGTTACATATGTGTGATTGTGTTTTATAAATGCTTCTTGCATGGATATATAGGAAATCGCATGCGATATAATTTTTCAAAATATATTAAAACCCAAAGATTTAGAAAAATGGTATATATATCTACGCTCATAGAATTAACAAAATTAATATAAAAATGGTATTATATTAAAAGTGGTCAAAAATGGTTTTGACATTTATTTTTTAATTCGCCAAATGAGTTAAAAATGATTTAAACGGAAAAACTAAAACCTGTCTTTCAAAAGCAAGTCACGCGCCATCTGTAAGACGACACCACCAAAATCTAATGAAACCTGGGTGATTGTCGAGCTTTGGCACTAGCCATTCCTTGTAGAGTTGTGTGGAAGGTGAGTGTGGCAACTCACAATATTGGTTGTCGACCTTTAGCATGAGCCAATTATTGGTCGAGACTACCAACGTGTGTCTTGACGGACGACTTACAAATTCTTTTGTGACACTTAAGTGACGTCGAGCTCTAGCCGAGTCATTTGAGGATAACAAAGGGGTTGGTGTAGGAAGGGATCAAACCTGCCTTAGACGTAATGTATGTCGAAGGATCCCACAAGGACCTAACAGTTGCAAAATGGTTGCAATCGGTAAAATGGTTACCAACCTAAATAACTTGCTTTGTGATCCGCAGTAAACCCGTCATGAGGTAGAGTGAAATATGGTTCTTAGCCTTGTTAAATAATATAAACTACTTGGGTAATTATTTTACAAGGATTTTACAATTAAAATTGCTACTCTATTTTGTAGATGGCAACCAACAACAACACCGCTTCAACTTCATCGAATTCTATGTCCCAAAAGTTATTCCTCGAAAAGGCTAATCTCGATGGCCAAAACTTCATGGATTGGTTCATGCAACTAAGGATAGCCCTCAGGTATGAACAAAAGATGTGGGCCATCGAGGAGCCTCTCCTGGAGTCTCCTACAGCTAATGTGACTAGGGCAATCCGAGATGCGCATGACAAGCACGTCAAGGACACAAATGAAGTGGCTTACACCATGCTCTCTTTGATGACTCCTGAGATCCAAAAGAAAATGGAGCATCTAAGGGTGCATGATATGATTAACCACCTGAAGGAAATGTTCCAACAGCAGGCTAGGCAAAAGAGCTTTTAAGTGCGTGAAGTCCTTGTTCGATTGCCGCATGCAGGAGGGTGGAAATGTTAGCGTCCATGTGCTTAAGATGAAAGCATATGTGGATTGCTTGTAGAGGATGGGTTTTCCCCTCGGGAGGGAGTTGGCTACGAATATTATCCTCCAATCCCTGACCGGTTCATACTTGCGATTCATATGAAATTATTATATGCATAGTATGGACAAAACCCTCATGGAGCTTCATGGCATGCTAAAGACGGTAGAGTCTAACATGGTGAAGAAGCCGTCCACCTCTTTCACTTCCGTCTTAGCTATCCAGGAAGGCGGAACCAAAAAGAGGAAGGTCGCTCCCCAGTGAAGGGAATGGGAAAGGGTAAGGTTGGTGAACCCAAGCCTAACCCAATCCAGGCCCTAAAGAGTAAGGGGAAGAATGGTCTATTTACTCAAGCCGAGGACCCTGCAAAAGCCGAGTGCTTCTACTACAAGGAAAAAGGGCATTGGAGGCGTTCTTGCCCAAAGTACCTTGAGGATCTCAAGTGAGTCAAGTTGAAGGGAGCTGGTACCTCGGGTATGTTTATGATTTCCACAACACCGCTACTTCTAACGGCTAGGTTTTAGATACCGGTTGTGCCACTCATTTGTAATATTGCGTAGGTGCTAAAAGGAAGTAGGGTTCTGGGTGCTGGAGAGTTGGACCTGATCATGGGGAACAAGGAGGTATCCTGTGGAGTGGATTGGGAGTGTGGATCTCACCTTTACTTCAGGACTTTCTATTACTTTGCTTAATGTTTGCTTTTCGGCCTGCATGGAACGGAACATTATATCATTTCATGCACTATTTGACAATGGTTTTAATTTTACGTTTAATGATGGGTTTATTTCTTGTTTAAGAGATGGTGTTCATTATTTTAAGGCTTACCCTTGTCATGGTATTTATGAAACTAGTATGTGTTTGAATGGTAATAGGTCAATCATGAATATTGATTCCAAGTCCAAAAATGGTTTGGACAAGTTGTCATTGTGGCATAACTTTCTTGGCCATATAAACAAGAAACGTATCGCCAAACTCAAACCGGATGGGATTTTGGAATCATTTGACCATGGGTCAAGCGACGTATGCGATTCTTGTTTATTAGGTAAGATGACTAAGGAACCCTTCACTGACGTTAGTGAGACGGGTAAAGACTTGTTGGATATCGTTCACACGGATGTGTGTGGTCCGTTCAGGTCTGCTACAAGAAACAATTGTAAGTACTTCGTTACATTTACTAATGATTTTAGTTGATATGGTTATGTTTACTTGATTAAACATAAGTTTGAAACCTTTGAGGTGTTCAAGACGTACCAAAACGAGGTGCAGAATCAATTGGGCGAACGGATTAAGATTCTCAGGTCCGATAGGGGCGGTGAGTATCTTAGTTCCGAGTTTCACGATCATCTTAGGGATTGTGGGATAATCTCACAATTTACTCAACCCAAGAAACCACAATTAAATGGGGTCACTGAGTAGAGGAACCGAACATTGTTAGATATGGTTTGGCCTATGATGAGTCGGATAAAGGTACCCATTAATTTTTGGGGTTATGCTTTGGAAACGGCTGCTAGGACCTTGAACCTTATACCAACAAAGAAGTTCACAAGTACACCTTTTGAGATGTGGCAAGGAAGAGCTCCTTCACTTGCTTATCTCAAAGTCCTGGGGTTCAAGACAAACTTGAACCCAGAGCTGTGAGGTGTATTTTCATCGGTTACCCAGCTGACTCTATGGGATATTTTTTTTACAAATCTTCCGAGAACAAGGTATTTGTTGCTCGAAGGGTGGTCTTCCTTGAGAGGTTGAGATTCCTGGCATGCAATCATTGGTGCTCCGTAGATCTGGTAGAGTTCGTAACGAGCCACAAAGATATGGGTTTCTCATATCTGAGGCTGACAAGGTATTAGTGGATCATAATGAACCAACCAATTACCGAGAAGCCGTAGCGGGCCTAGAGTCTGCTAGGTGGAAGGAGGCAAAGGACAGTGAGATGCAATCCATGGCGGATAATCAAGTCTGAGAGTTGGTTGATCCCGTACTGAGACATGGTTGATCCCATACCCAGCCATAGGCCAGTAGGGTGCAAGTGGGTCTTCAAGAAGTAGATCGGCATGGACGGTAAAGTAGACACCTTCAAAGCCCGACAGGTAGCTAAGGGTTTCACTCAAACTTATGGTGTAGAGTATGAAACCTTTTCTCTAGTGGATATGTTGAAGTCTATTAGGATACTCATGGCTATCGCTGCATATTACGATTACGAAATATGGCAAATGAATGTCAAAACTGTCTTCCTTAACTCCCGCAGTAAGAGGTGTACATGACATAACCGGATGGTTTCGTGCATGACGAGTATCCTGATAAAGTCTGCAAGCTTAAGAGGTCCATTTATGGTCTTAAGCAAGCATCTCAGAGTTGGAATCTTTGCTTTGATGAGAAAGTCAAAGAGTTTGGCTTTTCCAAGAGCAAAGATGAACCTTGTGTGTAGTATTTCTTGTCTTATATGTTGATGACATACTATTTATTGGGAACAACGTTACCACATTGTAGGAGGTTGAAACCTGGCTTGGGAGTTGCTTTTCTATGAAAGACTTGGGAGAGGCAACATATATTTTAGGGATTAAGATCTATAGAGATAGATCTAAAAGACTCATAGGTTTGAGCCAGAGTACATATGTAGACAAGATGAGTCGAGTCCCGTATGCTTCGGTAGTAGGATCGATCATGTACGCCATGCTATGTACTAGGCCTGATGTTTCGTATGCCTTGAGCTTGACGAGTAGATATCAGGCTAATCCTAGTTAAAGTCATTGTGTTGCGGTAAAAAACATTCTCAAGTATCTTTAGAGGTACATGTGCTTTTTGAATAATGGCTTGGTCTTGTTTAGATTACTTTTTAACGCAGTTCGTAACTGGCTGTTATAAGGAAAGTTTTCAAGCAAGGACTTGTCATTATGATGGAATGATATAGTCAAAGGTATTCGTTCCTCTTTGGAGAGATATCCTTGGGCCCCTCGTTGACTAAGTCGATGACACCAAAATGCATGGCCGTGATTAAGTTGAATTGATAATGGATCAATTTTGCAACTTGTTATGTTTGTCATAGTTAATCTAGATCGAGAAACATGATTGTGGATGTTTTGGGATTGACGGTGTTCCATGACTCACATTCACACCGGATATCGTGAACAAAGGTATAGATGATCACTTATCTATAGGACCATTCTTTTGAATTAGTATTTGTCTTGGAAGAGCGGCTCTATGTTAGTGCCAACTTTCGTAGGTGTGTCGCGTGTAAGTGGGAGTTGGATTACGCTGACACACATGAGTTCGTGTCATTGCCGATGAAGCAAGGACCTATTGGGTCACACACCTTGGTTTCGACATCACCACAGGTCAAAGGAGAGAGGAAACTAGAAAATGGATCTAGTGGGCTATGGCACGGCCGTGCCCCTTTGGGGTACGATCGTGCCCTGATGCTAGGCACGAGCCCAAGTCAGGCGTGACTTGGGTGTGCCTAGTTGGGCAGGCAGGCCCGATACACAGTAACAACTACTTTAACTAGTCTTTTATGGCTACTTAAAGCTGAGTTAAAACATGTAACTGATCTAGCATTATGGCCACGACTTTTGAACTGATTTTGGAGTCTATAATTACCTAGTGGAGCTAAGGAGTCATGGTTACTTGTCTTGTTGCTTAGAAACATATATCTTTGATATACACACTAGTTACAAGACTTGTGAGTTCTAGTGTGCCAAAGCAAGTGGTGGTGCTTTGGTAGGCTTACCTATACTCTAGCAAGTGGGAATCAAGGTGCACTTGGTGTGGATTGCATTAGAGGTACACTTCTTGAAGGAATCCCATGCATGCTACAATACCCATAAGCAACAGAAGCAAAGGTTTTCAAAACGAGTTTTCGGGTATCCAAAACCACATGCACAAGATTCTTTGAGAGGATCAATACTACAAATGATAATAGCAACAAGAAAACCAGAAACAAAGTGTTGGATTATACCCATTGACACACACGAGTTAGTGTCATATGAAGCAAGGACCTATTGGGTCACAGGCCAAGTATTGGTTCCGACATAACAAATGGTCAAAGGAGAGAGAAAAACATAAAATGGTTTTGGTGGGTAGAGGCACGCCTGTGCTTCTTTAGGGTACGGCTGTACTCAGAGCCTAGGCATGAGCCCAAGTCAGGCATGACTTGGGCGGGCCGGGTTGGGCTGGCACGCCCATGCCCGGTCAAAGGCCATGCCTTCACTGTAACAGCCTCTTTGTCTTGCTTTTTAAGGCTAGTTAAATGAGTGTTAAGTGTGTAACTGATCTAGCTTTATGGCATTCGAGATTTGAACAGTTTTTGGAGTTCTATAAGAACCATATGAAGCTAAAGAGCCAAGGTTACTAGACTTCTTGCTTTGGTTGATCATTTGCAAACATATACTCTCTCATACACACTTGAATACAAGTCTTCGTAAGTTGATTAAGTCAAGTCATTTGGTGGTGTTAGATAGGCTTATCTACACTCTAGGCTTATCTTCACCCTTTTGGAGTAAGTTTTATAAATATATGGAGACGAAGTTACACCTTAGCACAATATTCCACCCTTTTGACGGATATATACAGACACCGGAGGGCATGCTTAGATCATGTGTTGTTGATTCCAGTGGTAGTATGGATATCTATCTACCATTAGCAGAGTTCTTTTATTATAGCAGTTACCATTCGAGTGTTGGTATGTTACCATACGAGATGTTGTATAGTAGAAAGTGTAGGACACCTGTTTGCTGGGTGAAGTTGTATAGAGAGAGTTGAGCAGTATAGAAATAGTATAGTAGATGACCAAGTATATACAATAGATACGTGAGTGGTGTAAAGCAGCCCATGATAGACAGAAAAGATATACGGACAAGAGGAGATCACCGATAGAGTTCCAGGTTGGGGGCTATGAGTTGTTAAAGGTGTCACCATGACAAGAAGTTAGTAGATTCAGGAAGAAGGGTAAGTTAGGTCACTGTGTTAGTAGTCCGTTCAAGATTATCACAAAGGTGGGGAAAGTAGCATATAGACTAGAAATTAATAGATGAGAAGTTTAGTTATGTAGAAAAGCTAGTGGCATTATTAGACAGAAAGGTTAAGAATTTGTTTAATAAATGGATAGAACTTGTGAAGGTACAGTGAAAGCACGGGTAGGGTTCAGACTACACTTGGGTGCATGGATGTCATGTTATGTGTGATACGTGTTTCATGATCAGTATGTTACAGACCGTCTACTTCGGTAGCGGGTAGTTATGTGATGTAAGACTATCGTTAGTGTGCTGCAATAGTATTCAGAGATGTGATGTAAGACTACCGCTAGTGTGTTATGATAGCATTCAGCTTGATATGATGCAGAGTTATGGTGCAGTAGATTTTGGGGACGAAATCGTTCCAAGTAGGGGAAGAGTTGTAATGCCCCAAAGTTCAAAAGTCGTTATGACTAAGTGTTGGTGTTTATAAAACTAGAGGGACTTTAACCACCAAAATGAAAGTGAAATAAGTTTAGGGGTTGTTTTGTCAATTGTCCATACTTGTATATATATATATATATATATATTTGACTTTCCAAGTGAACAACAAACAAAGTACATGCATACATACCTGCTTACATGAAGCACAACAGCTCTTTTCTCTCTTTGGTTTTGATCAAGAACAAACATCAGCTGCATTTAATCAGTAAATTTTCCTTAGCTAGCTCAAGGTATTATCTACTTGGTTGGTTTTCAGTTTATAAGAGTTTAAATTATTCATATGGATGAATCAAATATTAAATCATGTTAGTTATGTTGATTTGGTGTTAGAAGTTGTTTGAGGTGTAGGAAAACACCCATATAGTGTTAGAATTGTTGAATCCTAAGTTTTTGTTTTTGGACGGAAAACAGCAAAGTAGTCGTGAAACCGCTGCTGTTGTTCTTGAGGCACGGGCGTGCCTAAGGAGGGTACGGTCGTGCCTGGTGACCGTGACCGCCATTATTCTTAAGGTACCCTCCGTGCTCTAGGGTTAAGGCAGGGTAGTACCTGAGTAAGGCGCGGGCGTGCCTTAAGGATATGGTACTCCCATGTCTGAGTAAGCACAACCATACCTACTAAGGCACAGGCATGCCTATGTATAGAAATGGGCGTGCCCCTACACTGTCTAGTTTTCAGATCAGTTATCAGAACAAGTTTCAGAAGAGTTTGTATAGTTTATAATGTCTGGTTAATTCTCTGGTGTAGGAAGGTTCCTCGATACTTGACATAACTCATTACTTGTTTAGCATATTACTTAGTTACCAAGTGAGTGTACTACCTCTTTGGTATGAATAGTACGTACGTGTTTATGTTATATATTTAGAATAGTATGTGGGTATCTATGTTTTGTATACGTGTTATATGATAACATTGTTATGTGAGATAACTATGCAGGTGGTACAGCTATATACCAGAATAGTGACAGGGTGTACAGCTACGCAGGTGGTTTAGGTGTATACTAGAACAGTGACAGGGTGTACAGCTACGATGGTGGTGTAGTTGTATAACAGAACAGTGACAGGATGTACATGCTATGTAGGTGGTGTAGCTGTATACCGGAACAATGACAGGGGGTATGGCTACGCAGGTGGTGTAGTCATACTCCAGGATAGTAACAGTTTATGCAGGTTTGTAGGTGTTACAGCTTAGATGCAAGTCACCCTGGAGAGACTTTACTCCTATTATATGTTACCTATGTTTAGCTACTATGCTCACTAAGCGGTACTTTATGTTTTAGTGTTGTATGTTGCACGTGGCACAGGTTCAGCAAGGGTAAGGCCTCAGCGCAGTGATCAGCTCGATAGTTCCCGGTTTTAAGAAGAAATCTTTTGACACTAATTTTGTAAATGTTAGCACGTGTGTATTTAGAAACTGTATTTTTGGAAAACTCTGATATCTTTTGGGTTCTAACTTGTAAGATAATGTTTTTGAGTTAAAATTTTGAAAAGTGGTGGTACAATAAATCCGTTATGGAGCTACATGGTATGCTCAAGCTGCGGAGTCTAGCATTAGTAAACACAAGCCCGACTCTATCTCGTCTTGGCTAGGCGGGAGAGCCACATCGAGAAGAAGAAGCCGACTCCTTCGCACAAGGGGGTAAGGGAAAAGTTGGGGCACCCAAGCCTAACCCTACCACGGTGGCAAAGGACAAGGAGAGGCTTCCCCAAGCCAAGGCCCCGAGGAGGCGGATTGCTTCTTCTGCTGGAAGAAGAGGCATTATCGCCGAAGCTGTCCGGAGTACCTAGAGGTTTTCAAGAAGCTCAAAGCCATGAGCATCTCGGGCACTTCAAATCAAGGTACGTTCATGCTTGAACTCCATCAAACTTCTATTTCTAAAGGCTGGGTTTTAGATACCGGCTGTGGCACTCTCATTTTTAATATGGTGCAAGTGTTAAGGGAATGTAGAGGCTTGGAGCATGGAGAGCTGGATCAAATTATTGGGAATCGCGATGTGGTTCCCATAGAGGAAAAAGGGAGCGTGGAGCTTTCTTTTAGAACAAGCTTTTCCATAGTTCTTAAAAATGTATGTTATTCGCCCTACGTGGGAAGAAATATTATATCTCTTCAAGCTTTGTAAGACGATGGTTACACTTTTAAATTTATGATTGAATCTATTTTATGTTATAAAGATTATGTTTTTATTTTAAAGCTTTACCATGTTATGACATTTTGAAGTTGATGCATACATTGAATCAAAGAAATCAATAATGAAAATTGATTCTAAGTCCAAAAATTGTTTGGAAAAGTATTCCTTATGGCATGGTCTCCTTGCACATGTAAACAAAACTCGTATCACCAAGATCCAATCGGACGGGATCTTGGAATCATTTGACCCGTACGAATCTTGTTTATTGGGCAAGATGAACAAGGCACCCTTCATCGGTGTAAGTGAGAGGGGAAAGGATCTCTTGGAGATTATTCACACGGATGTGTGTGGTCCTTCAAATATGTCACAAGGAATAACACTAGATACTTCGTTACCTTTACGGATGATTGTAGTAGGTATGGGTATGTCTACTTAATTAGACATAAGTCTTTACCTTTGAGGTATTCAAGACTTTCCAAAATGAGCTAGAGAATCTATTGTGCAAAAGGATCAAGATACTACGACCAGATAGAGGCGGTGAGTATCTTAGTTCCGAATTCATAAACCATCTTAGAGGTTGTGGAGGTACCCTACAAACCTCCTTGCTCACATGGTCCATTTCATGATGAGTCATGTAGAGGTACCCATTAGTTTTTGGGGCTACACTCTCGATGAGAGTCCTTAACATCGTACCAACAAAGAAAGTTGAAACAACACCTTATGAGTTTTGGAATAAGAAAAAGCCCACTCTCACATATCTTCGACTTTGGGGATGTCAAAGCCTACGTAAGACATGAGGCGGATGACAAACTTGAACCTCTCTCGGAGAGGTGTAACTTTATCATATATCCTCCCGCTGGTATTGGATGTATTTTTTATAAACCCGATGAGAACAATGTTTTTGTTGCTTTGAGGGCCGTTTTCCTTGAAAGAGAACTAATATCCAATGTACCGAGTGGAAAGGAAATAGATCTTGAAGAAGTGCAAGGATCAACCGATAAAGAACTTGATGTAGCACTAGCACCTCAGCCATATTTGGTTGAGACCGAGCAAGATAAAGTTGTTGTCCCTGACACACTTCAATTGTCTACTCCACGTAGATCTGGTAGAGCTCACCATGAGCATAGAGATATGGGTTTGTCATATCTGAGGGCAATGAGCTATTGGTGGATCAAGATGAACCCACCAACTACCAAGAAGTGATAGTGGGCCCTAAGCCTGAAAAGTGGAGAGAGGCTATGGAAAGCGAGATAGAATCCATGTCGGATAACCAAGTTTGGGAATTGGTTGATCCAACACCCGGGTTTTGACCCGTAGGGTGGCTAAAGGTTTTACACAGACAGTAGGAGTTGACTATGATGAAACTTTTTCCCCAATGGCCATGTTGAAGTGCATTAGGATACTCCTTGCTATTGTTGCATTTTATGATTATGAAATATTGCAAATGGGTGTAAAGATCGCCTTCCTTAACGGGAAGCTTTCCGAAGAGGTGTATATGACACAATCTGAAGGTTTTGTACATCTGGAGCATCCTAACAAGGTCTGCAAGCTTAAAAAGTCCATTTATGGACTTAAGAAAGCGTCTCGTAGTTGGAATCTAACTCCCTCATTCATATCAGCCATGTGTTATGAAAAACAATGATTTAAATCAAGAGAGATTGAAATCTTTGTTGATATTGGATCAAGAGCATATGATTGGCTCTGATACCACTTGTCACGATCAGATTTACTAACAAACACACACAAAGAATCCAAGAATAAACAAAGAAGTTTGCGAAATAACACTTTGAGTAACAAGGAAATTTATATTGATCACTTGATTTATGTAATGCCCCAAAGTTCGTGAATAATTATTTTTATTAGTTAATTGGTTAATATAATGTTGCAAGGAATTCCTAAACATAGATAAGGTGTGTTTAATAAACTAGAGGGGTTAAAACTGTTAAAATGGAAAGTTAAATAGGTGCAGGGACTGAGTACTCATTTAATCAAACTAGTAAATATATATTGACTTGCAACAAGTCAATATGGGTCATTTTAAGCAGACAAAATCCTCCAAGAACATAGCTGGGAATTTCATGCAACGTCTGGAGCAAGGATAGCCACATTAGAAGAGAGTCTTTAGCATCCTAACAATCCTAATAACATCAAGATATGATTGCTATATCAAAAACACAAGTTAGTTGAGTCTAAATTGTTCAAATGGTTGAACCAATGATCAAAGAATGATAATTATGTTTTTTTGTTAGATTAATTATTGTTCTTCAGTGCAAGGGGTGTAGGAAAACACCCTTAAATGGTTAGAATCGATTTTGGGTCGATTATGAGTCAAGAACAGCACCTATACAAAAAACAGAGTCTGTTGAGTCGGTAGCTACACGGCCCGTGTAGCTTTAGGAAGGCCGTGTAGCTAGCCCGTGTATAAAGAACACGGCCCGTGTAGCAACCTAAGGCGATGCTAGGCCATGTAGCCTTACATGACCGTGTAGCATGCGATAAACACGGCCCGAGTAGTGGCAGTGACCAACACTGGCCATGTGCCCAGCCTTGGCCGTGTAGTGTTCACGGTACACGGCCCGTGTAGGTCTATTTCTAGGTCAGGATGTAAAGTTTGTAATGCTTATTTTGTTTAATTGTATAAGGAAGTAAACGGAGATAGGAGTTGATGCTTACCTATGTATCATTAATCTGATTTGTAAGGTGAGTTTACTAACTCAAATTGTTAAGTATTGTTTAAGCTAGTTATGTGATTACAGCACGTATTATTTTTACCATTATGATGTATAATTATGATAGCAGTGTTTAGCTATTCTTTAGAATTGCTATACACCAGAACAGAGATAGAACACATGTCTACCCCTTTTTGGGTGACTGTGTATAGAACAGTGTTACGTATACAGTTATACAGGTGGTGTAATTATATACTAGAACAGTTGTTCTTATTATTGCAGGTGGTACAGCTTGACCGGTACACCTTGTAGAGAGACCTTTCTTTTACCTCATTTGTGTATTGCTTTCAGTTAGTATGATCACTAAGCTTTAGCTTATGTTTCAGTACTCTGTTTTGCAGATGTCTCTGATACGAGCAAGGGAAAGGCCCCAGTTGCCTGATTCGTTGGATGGCTCCGATCTTTTGTACAAGAAAAACACTAATTACTTGTTTTGAGAACACTAAACTACCTTTTGTATGATATTTGCTTTTGACAAAACTTGGAACAGTTAATGAACTAGTAATGTATATAATTGTAAATTATATGAAAAAGTGGTGTTACAACTTGGTATCAGAGCCAAGGTTTAAGGGATTTGGACACGCATGAGTGTGATTTCTGAACTTAAACCATGGTTTTGAGATTAAGCGGAGCTATCCCTCGGGCATTAAACCTTGGTGAGCAAACAGGTACTAGAAGCTTTCAGTTATCAGTTGCATAGTACGATTAAATATGAGGTAGCATGATTTCCATGTGTATTAGTTAGGTAGTAAATGTTATGAAGCAGGAGTTCGACTGGTTAAGTTAAGCATGAGTAAAGTATAATGTGTTTATAAAATATAGGGCCCATATTATTATAAACACATGATACATACTTGAGCTTGGTAAGACCATGACAAACCCCGCATAATATGTGTGCTAGTAGAATTGATAAGTTATGTAGTTCCAGTTCAGTTCAGATAGAAATATAGAAAGTTGTTATTATGTGTTATACCTGAATGTTTATTTTCAGTATGGAGAGAGTAGAAAAAGTTAAATTGGGACCTGTACAACCATCTGAGACTAGACGATCTTGGGAGACCAGAGATACCACTATTTCAGATGCAATTCATATTGCAACGACCGGAACATCCGGAGGTGATACAGAGGAAACCCCAAATACGAAGGAGTTTCAGACTTATGAGGATAACACTATGAAAGAGACAGTGGCTATGGAGGTTAGCAAGGCATTGCAAGAAAATGTCCCTTTTATAATTACTCAGGTATTCGAGCAAGTGTCAGCCACGATGGAAACTGGATTTCAACAGCGTATTGAGGCTGCAATTCAAGCAGCAGTGGTTAACATCAGGGTGCAGGGAGAGCTGAGGCCCGAGTTGATCAGTTACAAGGATGTACTTATAGAGATTTTTCAGCATGTAAGCCACCTATCTTTGAAGGGGTGATAAATCCGATTGTGAGTAACCGTTGGTTAGCAGAGACAGAGGGTGAATTTCGAACCAGTGGGTGTTTACCCGAAAACAAAGTTATGTATGCTTCAAACCTACTACGTGGGGCAGCAAAAGATTGGTGGACGATGTTACTATAGAGGAAAGGGGAGGCGCAAATGGAGGCACCGACTTGGCCTCAATATAAAGAATTGTTTGAGGTGCAGTTTGCACCAAAGGCCCGAGTAGACCAGATTACGGAGCAGTTTCTAACCCTGCGACAGACAACGGAATCCATAGACGATATCACCAAAAAAATTTTGGAAATGGCTCGATTTTGCCCGGAATATGTAGCTACTGAAGCTATGAGGATGCAATGATATCTTTCGATACTTAGAAATGATATCAGGGAAGTTTTAGCAAATACTGCTTGCAAAACAGTTGATGAAATAATGGATATGGCTTGGAAAAGATAACAGGAGTTGATTAGACAGGGAGTTGTAGGTGGAAAGAGAAATGCAGAGACAACAACTGCACCCTACAAAAAACCAGCTACTGTACTACAACGGGGAGGGTCAGCTCCCCCGCCTATGTGTTCTAAGTGTGGTAGAAATCACTCTGGGGAATGCAAGTTGGGATTTCCAGGTTGTTACAAATGTAGGAAGCAGGCATGTGGCCAAGGATTGTAAAAACCCACTCAAGGTGTGTCATAACTGTTATGAGCCTAGGCATCTCAAAGCCCGATATCCTAAGTTAACCACTACAGAGAGGAAGCCAACAAGTCCTTTACCCCCACTTCGTATTACCGAGGGTAAAGACGCAAAAGCAGAGACAGCTCAACCTAAGGGCAGGGCCTTTCAGCTTACTGTAGCCGAAGTCAAGATAGAGCCAGATGTGGTGGCAGGTACATTCCTTGTTAACAATATACCTACACTAGTATTGTTTGATTCTGGTGCAAGTAAATCCTTTGTTGCTATTTCCTTTTGTGCTCAATTTATTAATCAGCCGGTAAAATTAGAATCTCCCTTAGAAGTAGAAATAGCAGATGATAAAACTATCCATGTAGACAGTATGTATAGAAATAATGTAATTGAGATAAATACACAACAATTCTCTATAGACCTTATTCCCATAGCTATGAAAAAAGTTCAAGTGGTCGTCGATATGGATTGGCTGGGGCAGTACCGGGCTCAGATATTGTGTGACCAAAGATTAGTACGGGTCCAAACCCTAAGTGGGGAAGAGCTAGTTATCCGAGGTGAGAGCAAGACAATCAGTATCCCTGTTCGTTCAATATCAAAGGCTGGAAAGTATTTAGTCCATGGTTGTACAGCATTCTTGGCATATGTGGAGGATTCGAATGTGGGAAGAAAGCAGCAACAGATCCAAGATATACCTGTAGTTTGTGAATTTCCTGATGTTTTTCCGGACAATTTACCAGGAATTCCACCGACTCGTCAAGTGGAATTCAGAATTGATGTGGTACCAGGAGCAGAACCTAAAGCTAAAGCCCCGTACAGACTGGCACCGCCAGAGATGCAAGAGTTAATGAAGCAACTAGAAGAATTAGCAGATAAAGGCTTTATACGACCCAACAGTTCACCCTGGGATACACCTATCTTGTTTGTAAAGAAGAAAGATGGCACATTCAGAATGTGTATAGATTACAGAGAACTCAATAAAGTAACGATTAAAAACAAGTACCCACTTCCCAGAATAGATGATTTGTTCGATCAACTGCAAGGTGCATCTTGGTTTTCAAAGATAGATTTACGATCTGGCTATCATCAACTCAAGATCAAAGAAGAAGATATAACCAAGACATCTTTTAGAACGCGTTACGGGCACTTTGAATTTGTGGTTATGCCATTTGGTCTTACGAACGCACCAGCAACATTTATGGACTTAATGAACAGAGTCTACCGACCCATGCTTGACAAATCGGTAAGTGTCTTTATCGATGATATCCTTATTTACCCTAAGACTTCAGAAGCACACGATGTTCAGCTCAGAGAAGTGTTTAATTGTATAGAGAAGTAGTCGGAGATAGGAGTTGACGCTTACTTGAGTATCATTAATCTGATTTGTAAGGTGAGTTTACTAACTCAAATTGTTAAGTATTGTTTAAGCTAGTTATGAGATTACCGCACGTATTATTTTTACCATTATGATGTATAATTATGATAGCAGTGTTTAGCTATTCTTTAGAATTGCTATACACCAGAACAGAGATAGAACACATGTTTACCCATTTTTGGGTGACTGTGTACACAACAGTGTTAAGTATACAGTTACACAGGTGGTGTAATTATATACTAGAACAGTTGTTGCTATTATTGCAGGTGGTGCAGCTTGACCGGTACACCTTATAGAGAGACCTTTCCTTTATCTCATTTGTGTATTGCTTTCAGTTAGTATGCTCACTAAGCTTTAGCTTACGTTTCAGTACTCTGTTTTGCAAATGTCTCTGGTACGAGCAAGGGAAAGGCCCCAGTTGCCTGATTTGTTGGATGGCTCCGATCTTTTGTACAAGAAAAACACTAATTACTTGTTTTGAGAACACTAAACTACCTTTTGTATGATATTTGCTTTTGACAAAACTTGGAACAGTTAATGAACTAGTAATGTATATAATTGTAAGTTATATGAAAAAGTGGTGTTACAACTTGATATCAGAGCCAAGGTTTAAGGGATTTGGACACACATGAGTGTGATGTCTGAACTTAAACCATGGTTTTGAGATTAAGCGGAGCTATCCCTGGGGCATTAAACCTTGGTGAGCAAACAGGTACTAGAAGCTTTCAGTTATCAGTTGCATAGTACGATTAAATATGAGGTAGCTTGATTTCCATGTGTATTAGTTAGGTAGTAAATGTTATGAAGCGGGAGTTCGACTGGTTAAGTTAAGCATGAGTAAAGTATAATGTGTTTATAAAATATAGGGCCCATATTATTATAAACACATGATACATACTTGAGCTTGGTAAGACCATGACAAACCCCGCATAATATGTGTGCTAGTAGAATTGATAAGCTATGTAGTTCCAGTTCAGTTCAGATAGAAATATAGAAAGTTGTTATTATGTGTTATACCTGAATGTTTATTTTCAGTATGGAGAGAGTAGAAAAAGTTATATTGGGACATGTACAGCCATCTGAGACTAGACGAGCTTGGGAGACCAGAGATACCACTATTTCAGATGCAATTCATATTCCAACGACCGGAACATCCGGAGGTGATACAGAGGAAACCCCAAATACGGAGGAGTTTTAGACTTATGAGGATAACACTATGAAAGAGACAGTGGCTATGGAGGTTAGCAAGGCATTGCAAGAAAATGTCCCTTTTATAATTACTCAGGTATTCGAGCAAGTGTCAGCGAGGATGGAAACTGGATTTCAACAGCGTATTGAGGCTGCAATTCAAGCAACAGTGGTTAACATACAGGGTGCAGGGAGAGCTGAGGCCCGAGTTGATCAGTTACAAGGATGTACTTATAGAGATTTTTCAGCATGTAAGCCACCTATCTTTGAAGGGGTGACAGATCCGATTGTGAGTAACCGTTGGTTAGCAGAGACAGAGGGTGCATTTCGAACCAGTGGGTGTTTACCCGAAAAGAAAGTTATGTATGCTTCAAACCTACTACGTGGGGCAGCAAAAGACTGTTGGACGATGTTACTGTAGAGGAAAGGGGATGCGCAAATGGAGGCACTGACTTGGCCTCAATATAAAGAATTGTTTGGGGTGCAATTTGCACCAATGGCCCGAGTAGACCAAATTACAGAGCAGTTTCTAACCCTGCGACAGACAACGGAATCCGTAGACGATATCACCAAGAAATTTTTGGAAATGTCTCGATTTTGCCCGGAATATGTAGCTACTGAAGCTATGAGGATGCAACGATATATTTCGATACTTAGAAATGATATCAGGGAAGTTTTAGCAACTGCTTCTTGCAAAACACTAGATGAAATGATGGATATGGCTTGGAAAAGATAATAGGAGTTGATTAGACAGGGAGTTGTAGGTGGAAAGAGAAATGCAGAGTCAACAACTGCACCCAACAAGAAACCAGCTACTGTACCACAACGGGGAGGGTCAGCTCCCCCGCCTAAGTGTTCTAAGTGTGGTAGAAATCTCTCTAGGGAATGCAAGTTGGGATTCCAGGTTGTTACAAATGTGGGAAGCAGGCATGTGGCCAAGGATTGTAAAAACCCACTCAAGGTGTGTCATAACTGTTATCATCCTGGGCATCTCAAAGCCCGATATCCTACGTTAACCACTACAGAGAGGAAGCCAACAAGTCCTTTACCCCCACTTCGTATTACCGCAGCCGAAGTCAAGATAGAGCCAGATGTGGTGGCAGGTACATTCCTTGTTAACAATATACCTGCACTAGTATTGTTTGATTCTGGTGCAAGTAAATCCTTTGTTGCTATTTCCTTTTGTGCTCAGTTTATTCATCAGCCGGTAAAATTAGAATCTCCCTTAGAAGTAGAAATAGCAGAAGATAAAACTATCCATGTAGACAGTATGTATAGAAATAATGTAATTAAGATAAAGACACACCAGTTCTCTATAGACCTTATTCCCATAGCTATGAAAAAAGTTCAAGTGGTCGTCGATATGGATTGGCTGGGGCAGTACCGGGCTCAGATATTGTGTGACCAAAGATTAGTACGGGTCCAAACCCTAAGTGGGGAAGAGCTAGTTATCCGAGGTGAGAGCAAGACAATCAGTATCCCTGTTTGTTCAAACAAAGGCTAGAAAGTATTTAGCCCATGGTTGTACAACATTCTTGGCATATGTGGAGGATTCGAATGTGGGAAGAAAGCAGCAACAGATCCAAGATATACCTGTAGTTTGTGAATTTCCCGATGTTTTTCCAGACGATTTACCAGGAATTCCACCGACTCGTCAAGTGGAATTCAGAATTGATGTGGTATCAGAAGCAGAACCTAAAGCTAAAGCCCCGTACAGACTGGCACTGCTAGAGATGCAAGAGTTAATGAAGCAACTAGAAGAATTAGCAGATAAAGGCTGTATACGACCCAGCAGTTCACCCTGGGATGCACCTATCTTGTTTGTAAAGAAGAAAGATGGCACATTGAGAATGTGTATAGATTACAAAGAACTCAATAAAGTAACGTGTAACACCGGCTTTGCATATACTAGATTAATATCATTAAGCAGCGGAAATATTTACATAAAACATTGTCTCAGTATCTGGTGTTACGCTACCAACAACCGACCATAATGTACATATTACAACACAAGTGTTCCAACCAAATATCCAGAGGTAGGGGACCCGGCTCACCAGGCAATCTATCTTTGATCTGCAAAAGCAGTTAACATGGCACCGTTAGCTACACTTAGCTAGTGAGCATAAACTTGGCATAAACTTCATTAGAGTAAGAACATGTATATCAGGCATAAGCATACAATGCTATCCTATCACATTGTGGTGTGCTGATACGATCGGTATAAGTTGTTTCTTGCAGGATAGCTAGTCCCGCTCAACACCAATACACCGGGGAATCAAACACAACCCTCCCCGCTGGTGGGGGAGCATAAAGCAGTCCACCAAGCATCGTTAACGGAACCAGAGGCTCCTTAGGTAACTCAGCCATTTCTGACTGATTAACCCTCATGATATAAGGCACGGCGGTTCTGCAGAACCTACGATCCGGAATGTTACCTCGAATCACCGTTAAATCCCGAATCTCCTGATCAAGGGTCCCTGGGATCCAGCTAACCAGCTGACCTTAACCATGCTTGCTGATGTTCGCGAACACATACACATATCTTGTTCATTTACTTAGCATGCATATGCGTTTACTTCTTTTAGCATGCAATTACATTCAATTACTTCTTTATGGATCCAATCTAGATCCCTAGCATACATATCATTACGTCTTTACTTAACTGATTCATTCAGAATCAGAATCATGCATAGCATTTACTTAACTAAGCGGTTCCAGTACTGGATCCCGCTAGCATACACTTAACTTACTTACAACAGGTAATTAACATGGCATTGTACTTTTAAGTAACATGGAAATCCTTACTTATCAACTTATGAGCACAATCGTACTCAAATCATTTAACACATAATTCCTGCTCTACTGAGGCTTATGGAAGTCGGTACTCACCTGAGTAACTTAACAGGTAGTTATTTAACTTCTTGCTTGTCTAGGGTTTCAAGTTCACCTAGAACATTAGGATTTACATTAATCATCGTAACATACTTAAAACATCTACAAAGCCAACAAAGGAAATCCCCAAATCCGGATTCCACGCAAATCCGACAAACTGTCGGATTTCATGAAATCCGACACTTCAAAGAGAAATCCGACACTTTGCAAAATCCGATACTTATCGGATTTCAACACTTATGCACTTGGAAACTTGGTCACAAAAATGGAAATCTGACTCTCAATCGGAATCCGATTCTTTTATCGGAATCCGACACTTACATAGAAATCCGATTCTTTCGGATTTTGACTTGCAACTTACATGGACATTGGGAAATCCGATACTTATCGGATTTTAGACCCATAACACGGATTCAAACATACGGATTTAAACTTGATGCGGATTCCGACACCCAAGTCTCGGAATCCGACACTTTACTTGGATTTGTCAACATGCGGATTCCGACGCCTTCATGTCTCGGAATCCGGCTGTTCTAACATGGAAACCGCCACCTTCAATGGCCTATTTCCAGAGCCTGTTTCTTGTTTGTTTTGACATTCATATATTCTGAAAACACTTATTTTCGTTGGTATGGCTTTGAAAACACATCAAACCCACACAATAACACCAAACAACCAAAACCCACTTGCAAAGTAAGCTTTGAATGTTCTAAGTGATGTTTTGCAAGGATTTGAGTTTCAATCATGCTTTTAGTCATAAAATCAGTTTCATAGGTATTGAATCTTAACAACAAACAAGTATTTACGTTTACTTGGAATCAAAACCACCAAAATACTTGCTTCTAAGAAAATCCGAGTGAATGGAAGTAGAGAGAAAAACCGAGAGTTTCTTGTGGTGTTTGCTTTTGGCAACTTTGACCACATTTGACTTTTTCTATATATATATATATATATATATATCACAATCCAGAGGCGGAGCCTCTGGATTCCTTTAATTCATTTTCTTTCTTTCCTCTTACTTAATTATCTTTCAATATATATACATATATTTACACAAAACACATAGCAACTTATATATACAATTAAACTTTTCATTAACATGGTTATCTTACAAGCTTATTAACTTAACTACACATCTAACAGCTAGGCCCAAATCAAGGATGTTACATAACGATTAAAAACAAGTACCCACTTCCCAGAATAGATGATCTGTTCGATCAACTGCAAGGTGCATCTTGGTTTTCAAAGATAGATTTACGATCTGGCTATCATCAACTCAAGATCAAGGAAGAAGATTTATCCAATACATCTTTTAAAACGCGTTACGGGCACTTTGAATTTGTGGTTATGCCATTTGGTCTTACGAACGCACCAGCAACATTTATGGACTTAATGAACAGAGTCTACCGACCCATGCTTGACAAATCGGTAATTGTCTTTATCGATGATATCCTTATTTACCCTAAGACTTCAGAAGCACACGGTGTTCACCTCAGAGAAGTGTTGGAAGTACTACGCAGGGAGAAATGGTTCGCAAAATTTTCCAAATGTGAGTTCTGGTTACGGGCAGTGCAGTTTCTGGGTCACCTTATTAATCAGGAAGGGGTCAAAGTGGATCCTGCAAAGGTGGAAGCCATGATGAGGTGGGAGCCACCACAAAACCCAACGGAAGTAAGAAGTTTCTTAGGACTCGCTAGGTATTACCGACTGTTCATTCAAGATTTTTCTAAGACAGCAGTACCCCTAACTCAACTCACTAAGAAAGGTATAGAATTTAAATGGGGAGACAGTCAACAAAGGGAATTTGATACATTGAAATGTAACTTATGCAGCGCACCAGTACTTACACTACCAGATGGAATGGAGGATATGGTGGTCTACTGTGATGCTTCTTACAGGGGGTTAGGGTGTGTACTTATGCAACGGGGGAAGGTAATTGCTTATGCCTCCCGTCGGTTAAAGAATCATGAGGTTAACTACCCCACACACGATTTAGAATTGGCGGCAGTTGTTTTTGCTTTGAAGATATGGCGGCACTATCTTTATGAGGTTAAGTGCACCATTTATTCAGATCACAAGTGTCTCAAGTACTTCCTGGAACAGATAGAACTTAAACATGCGTCGAAGACGGTGGATGGAACTTTTAAAGGATTATGACTATGAGATACTATACCACCCAGGTAAAGCTAATGTGGTAGCAGATGCTTTAAGCAGGAAGTCAGGAGTCGTACAGATCCAGGTGCATACCGTTAGAATGGCAACTATCACTCCAATATTGGATAAGATAAAAGTGGCTCAAGTGAAAGCAATCAAAGAAGACAACCAGAGGAAGGAGCGTATTAAAAAGCAAGTATGAAAGTTAATAAAAGATAGTCGAGATCTTCTAACCCGCTATGACCGAGTATGGGTACCTTGTTATGGAAACGTGAGACAAAGTCTTATGGAGGAGGCGCATCAGTCTAAACTGTCAATCCATCCAGGGGCTACAAAGATGTACATGGATATGAGAACAAACTACTGGCGGCCGGGAATGAAACGCGAAATAGCAAGACATGTTGAAAGATGTTTGACTTGTCTACAAGTAAAAGCGGAGCACCAGAAACCGCATGGGAAGTTGCAACCACTCGACATACCAGTATGGAAGTGGGAACATATCACAATGGATTTGATCACAAAGTTGCCTAGAACACCCCGGGGGTTTGACGCTATATGGGTAGTAGTAGATCGACTTACGAAAAGTGCCCATTTTCTTCCAGTAAAGGAAATGTATACTTCCGAAAGAATGGCAGATGTGTATACAAAAGAGATAGTACCCAGACATGGAGTACCTGTTATAATTGTCTCAGATAGAGACACCCGATTCACTTCTAGATTTTGGACCAAATTTCAGGAAGATATAGGGACCAAATTACACTTCAGTACAGCATTCCATCCTCAAACAGATGCGCAGAGTGAAAGAACAATACAAACATTGGAAGATATGCTCAGAGCGTGTATTATTGACTTCAGTGGAAGCTGGGATAACTACCTATCACTAGCAGAATTCTCGTACAACAACAGCTACCATTCAAGTATCGGAATGCCACCGTACGAAATGCTATATGGCAGAAAGTGTTGGACTCCGGTTTGGTGGGGAGAGATCGGTCAGAAGGAATTGGGCAGTACAGAGATAGTACAACAAACGACCGAGTGTATACAAAAAATACGAGAACGGTTAAAAGCAGCCCAAGACAGACAGAAAAGTTATGCAGACAAGAGAAGATCACCGCTCGAATTTCAAGTTGGGGATTATGTATTGTTGAAAGTGTCTCCATGGAAAGGGATTATTAGATTCAGAAAGAGGGGTAAGTTAGGACCCGCTTTATTGGTCCTTTCAAGATTATTGCGAGGGTGGGGAAGTAGCATATAGACTGGAGCTTCCAGACGAAATGTCACAGATACACAATACTTTTCATGTGTCTCACCTTCGTAAGTGTTTAGCAGATGAAACCGCTATTGTTCCTTTGCAAGACGTGACCATCTACGAGAAACTCAATTACATAGAACAACCCGTAACAATACTAGAAAGAAATGTTAAAAATCTACGTAACAAACAGTTATGGCTTGTTATAGTACAGTGGAAGCATAGAAAAGGGTCCGATTTTACTTGGGAACCTGAAAACGAGATGAGACAGAATTACCCAGAATTGTTCGTACAGTAGATTTCGGGGACGAAATCATCCAAGTGGGGAAGACTTTTAACGCCCCAAGGTTCGTGAATAATTATTTTTATTAGTTAATTGGTTAATATAATGTTGCAAGGAATTCCCAAACTTAGATAAGGTGTGTTTACTAAACTAGAGGGGTTAAAACTGTTAAAATGGAAAGTTAAATAGCTGCAAGGACTGAGTAGTCATTTAATCAAACTAGTAAATATATATTGACTTGCAACAAGTCAATATGGGTCATTTTAAGCAGACAAAATCCTCCAAGAACATAGCTGGGAATTTCATGCAACGTCTGGAGCAAGGATAGCCATATTTGAAGAGAGTCTTTAGCATCCTAACAATCCTAATAACATCAAGGTATGATTGCTATATCAAAAACACAAGTTAGTTGAGTCTAAATGGTTCAAATGGTTGAACCAATGATCAAAGAATGATAATTATGTTTTTTGTTAGATTAATTATTGTTCTTCAGTGCAAGGGGTGTAGGAAAACACCCTTAAATGGTTAGAATCGATTTTGGGTCGATTATGAGTCAAGAATAGCACCTATACAAAAAACAGAGTCTGTTGAGTCGGTAGCTACACGGCCCGTGTAGCTTTAGGAAGGCCGTGTAGCTAGCCCGTGTATAAAGAACACAGCCCGTGTGAAGGCACACGGCCCGTGTAGCAACCTAAGATGGTGCTAGGCCATGTAGCCTTACATGACCATGTAGCATGCGATAAACATGGCCCATGTTTGGCACACAGCCCGTGTAGTAGTGACCAACACTAGCCCTGTGGCCAGCCTTGGCGGTGTAGTGTTCAGGGTACACGGCCCGTGTAGCCCTACACGGCCGTGTGCGTCTATTTCCAGGTTAGGATGTAACGTTTGTAATGTTTAGTTTGTTTAATTGTATAGGGAAGTTATCGGAGATAGTAGTTAACACTTACCTGAGTATCATTAATCTGATTTGTAAGGTGAGTTTACTAACTCAAATTGTTAAGTACTGTTTAACCTAGTTATGTGATTACAGCACATATTATTTTTACCATTATGATGTATAATTATGATAGTAGTGTTTATCTATTCTTTAGAATTGCTATACACCAGAACAGAGATAGAACACATGTCTACCCCTTTTTAGGTGACTGTGTACAGAACAGTGTTAAGTATACAGTTACACAGGTGGTGTAATTATATACTAGAACAGTTGTTCTTATTATTGCAGGTGGTGCAACTTGACCGGTACACCTTGTAGAGAGACCTTTCTTTTACCTCATTTGTGTATTGCTTTCGGTTAGTATGCTCACTAAGCTTTAGCTTACGTTTCAGTACTCTGTTTTGCAGATGTCTCTGATACGAGCAAGGGAAAGGCCCCAGTTGCCTGATTCGTTGGATGGCTCCGATCTTTTGTACAAGAAAAACACTAATTACTTGTTTTGAGAACACTAAACTACCTTTTGTATGATATTTGCTTTTGACAAAACTTGGAACAGTAAATGAACTAGTAATGTATATAATTGTAAATTATATGAAAAAGTGGTGTTACAATTTAGATTACAAAGATTTAATCATCAAAGCCTCAATCTGTTGATTAAGAATGATTCAACAAACATGCAATACTTTTCGATTGCAAGGATCAAGGTTCTTGGAGCTAAAACTTAAATCACACATAGATTCTTAAGATACCTACGTACATAGGAATATTTATAGTGTATACAGTTATAGAATAGAATCATCTATTTTCGCTAATAGAATTATTAAATTACGGATAGATAAGAACACATCTCATCCATATTATCTTCTCTAGAATCAAGGAATGTGTCCTTATCACGAACCAGCAACATTAATTCTGTTATTGTCTTGAATAACATTAACTTCTTTGAAGCAGCACTAACTTTGACAACTAACAGTATTAACTTCACCAAGCAGTATTAATTTTGTTGTAGCAGTACTAATTTCTTCAAACAGCATCAACAATGTTTCACCAGTATTAACTCCAATACTACCGGCATTAACTTCTAACCATTCAATCAAGAGCATCTGAAACCCAACACTGTGTTCCATCTTAGCATGTTTAACCACTTCACGGGAAGGAAGTTTGATCTAAGAATGAGGTTAGCAATTGGTCATGCATTAATCAAGGATTAAATGCAAGAGACGCAACACTAACCTGTACTTGAAATGAGTTTCAAGTGATTGGAAGACCCACACCTGAGTTGACTTCATGGATTATGGTCACGAGTGACTCAGGATGATAATATCATTCCATCCTTAGACTGTAGATACATGTGTATGCAAAGCATGGGTCTACTTTATCTTGATTGCTTTCAAACGCAGTTTGTAGTTAGACTGCTATAAAGGGAGTTTTCAAATAAAGCATGAAGCAAGCGAAACTATGCAGTCAAAAGGATTTGTTCTTCTATTTAGAGATACATGGGCTACTCTATGATAGGGAACTCACACCAAATATGCATGGCCGTGCTTGAGCTACAATGATAGTAAATCAGTTGCAACTTGTTATTTAGGTCAACACGAATCTAGAATTGAGAAATACAATCGTGAACGATTTAGAGATTGACATTTATCCATGTATAGTGTTCACATGGATATCGCGAACAAAGGGATGTTTATGATCAGTTATCTATAGGACCTTTTAGACTTCCATGGCTAACAAGATTTTTCAAGGATGACATAACTCGTGTCGGCCTGGGGGCAACAATGCTTTGCTAGAGCCACTCCTTCTCTGTGGTGTTAGTGACGCTATATCATGTAAAAGTGGGAGTCGGTTGGTGTCTATCTACTGATATATGTGCACTGGCTCCGGTGTTGATGAGGCACGAGCCTATTGGGTCACACACCAAGGGTGGATTCTGACATCACAACCCGAACAAGAGAGAATATGAAATTAGGGTTTCTGGCGACCTTCATGAACCCTCACGAGTCGTGAAGAGAAACCCTATACTAGGCTTCACCACCAGAACAAGAAGTCGTGGGGGCGCATCCGTCATGTGGGCTTGAAGCCTGTGAGAGCCCATGAAGGCAGAAGTCAAAGTGAAACTTTGATTTTATTGGACCTTTAGGTTGGTCCAATCAAATATAAGCTTTGTGGCTGACATTGTGGTCTTCTGGCCTTCCTTAAAGTCTATATAAGAGACACATATAAGTATGTTAGAGTAACACTAATGAACAAGCACACAACAGAAGCATAGAATATAAACAAAAACACATGCAAAAACAAAGCCAAAATGTGCTCCAATGGTGGATATCTTTGCAAAGTTAACATGCAACAAGAAAAAAGAGCAAGAGATAGGAAGTATACCCTTGGAGCCCCTGAAATCGGCTGTAGCAAAAAATGGCCTCCAACACCTCTTGTAGCAAAAAATGCACTCCTTGAACAACTCACGGACATCATCTAGTTGCCAATGGAATAGCCTTGAACACATGTATGCACAACAACCACTCACTAGTACTCACTACCACAATTATGAATTTTTCATTTTGAACATAAACCATTTTTATATTCTTTTGTCAAATGTGAGCGTGCAGAGTTTGTTAACCAATTAAGGAACACTCTTATCTTTTTTATTTTAAAAAATTTTCTAGCATGCAAAGATCCTAACAACCATGCAAGAAAGCTACAGAACAAATAAACAACCACGCATATAAACAAATCCGGTAACGAGCCCCTAAAATAGGCATTCTCCCCGTGAGCCAACGGAGAGAACAAAGTCTACTAAGGACACAACCAAAGACTTCATGGTGTGCTCCCACTTGATCCCTTGCCTCCAAATGGCCTCTGGATCCATGATCACCGAGACGTCTCCCATGACTCTCGTTGGGTGCCTTCGGTCTAATGGGCTCAAACCATTGTAGTACAAACCACCAAATGAATGAATAAATAAAACCAACCAAACACCAACACAAAGGTCTAATGGGTTCGAGTTACCAGGCTCACAAACAAAAAGCATGGTGTGCCACACCCAACCATGCAAATGTATCCAAAATAAAATTGTTCCCAAAACCTATCTAAACACTCAAGGCAATATGGAACAATTCTTGTACATATGCATTAGATTTCCTACCATTTTGAAAATCCATATTCATATATACACAATGTAAGTGTATGCATGTGTGCATCTTATGTCAAAATCACCCAATACATACACATACACGAACTAGGACACATATGACAAAGTCTAAAAGGACCAAAACAGATTCCGGAAGAATCCACATAGGTGCCAAAAACCAAAACCAATTTTTCTTTTTCAAAAATGGGACCAAAAAGGTTGTTCACGACGCCATTCATAACATAGTGCCCTTCACGGGCATTCATAACCCATGAAGACCATGAGTTGCACGACTCATGAAGTTATCAAAAAAACCCTCCATGACCACCACCCCACGAGACTAGTCGTGTGGCCTTCACGACTCGTTAAGGCTTACAGGAAAGAAAACTCAGTTTCAAATTTTTGGTTTTTCAGGCCACACAAGTGTATGCAACTTGCAAAGGTTGCTCTAATATGACTGTTGCAACACACTAAGGAACAAGCATGCAATGGAAGCATAGAATATAACAAAACACATGCAAAAACAATGCCAAAATGTGCTCCAATGGTGGATATCATTGCAAAGTTAACATGTAACAAGAAAGAAGAGCAATAAATATAAAGTATTGTTGGAGTATGCCCATTGACATACGCACACCAATATCACTACCGATGAAGCATAGGCCTATTGGGTCACATACTGGAGGTTGATCTCGACAGCAACCAAGTTGGAGGGTTTAAAAGGAATCAATTGTTTTTTATTTCAATCAAAAGTGAGGCAAGAGAAAGTTCACAGTGTGAACTCTTGTGAGTTCACGGAGCTAGTGTTGATGTCATCTTTTGCTTTTTGCCTCTATTCTCCACCAATGCATGTGTTCCTCAATGATTACTTCATGGCCGGCCTTAGGGCACTCCGATCATGTTGACGCTTATAAAAGAACCATGCATTGTCTCCTATGCTCTCTCTTGCAACTACTTACACACAAACACTTAGAGAACTCTTGTGAGGTGCATCCTAGAGTGTTCTTTGTAGGTTCTTGGTAGAGATTTCCAGAGGAGTTCAAAGGAGAGATTATAGTTACTGTTTCATTGGTAATATCAAATTCTTTGAAGATAACCAAGGCTTGCTAGTACAAGGAGATTGCACAAAACTCGGGGTGGACTTCAATAAAGAGAAGATTGGCTTTGGCTTTCTATTTTCAATAAAGAGAAGATAGGATTTTGTGGCTTGCATGCCATTTCTATCTTTTGTATGTATTTGTAATATGGAGGCAACCATCGGGAGTCATGACGATCACAAATCTGGAAGGCCCAATGGAGGTGGCGGGTTTAGTGGGAGCATGTGACAACCGTCAATTAGAATTTCAGGTTAGCTTCTAGCAAACTTTAATATAGGTTTTTAATAGCTACAAATAGTATTAATAACATAAATTATTTTGTAGAAACCATTTATCCCCTAAAAATCCCGGCGATGTTGGCATTCTCACTTACCTTTGGTGGAATTTTCATACAACAACAGCTACCATACCAGTATTCAGTGTGCGCCTTATGAAGCTTTGTATGGACGGAAGTGTCGTTCACCACTTAGTTGGTGTGAAGTTGGTGATAAGAAATTAATTAGACCTGACATTGTGCAAGAAACAACCAACAAGATTTCGATCATTAAAGATAGAATTAAAACCGCGAGAGATCGTTAGAAGAGTTACGCAGATAACCGCAGAAAGCCTTTAGAATTCCAAGTCGAGGATAAAGTACTTCTAAAGGTGTCACCATGGAAAGGGCTAGTACGTTTTGGAAAGAAAGGAAAATTAAGCCCTAGGTACGTTGGACCATTTGAGATCATTGAAAGGATCGGTCCGGTAGCATATAAACTCAAACTGCCTCGGGAAATGAATGCCATCCATAATATATTCCACGTAGCAAATCTCAAGAAGTGTTTGGCTGATGAATCAGTAGTCGTACCCTTAGAAGACATTCAAGTTGACGAGAAGTTGTCGTTCAAAGAAGAACCAATCGAAATTCTCGACCGAGAGATCAAGCGACTCAGACGAAAGAAGATTCCAATTTTGAAAGTTCGTTGGAACTCAAGGCATGGATCAGAATATACATGGGAACGAGAGGATTATATGAAACTTAAATATCCTCACCTCTTTGCCCTGAAGTAGTCCGAAGATGTCAAAAGCTAATTTCGGGACAAAATTCTTTCAACTGGGGGAGACTGTGACAACCGTCAATTAGAATTTCAGGTTAGCTTCTAGAAAACTTTAATATAGGTTTTTAATAGCTACAAATAGTATTAATAACATAAATTATTTTGTAGAAACCTTTTATCCCCTAAAAATCCCGGCGATGTGCTTAAAATCTTCAAAAATCGTAAAATCGGTAAAACCGCCTAATTAAAAGTTCATATTTATAAATTTTATATAACAATCAAAATAATAAAAACAAAACACATCATTACATATATTATCTATCCCAAATATAAAACTTATATAAATACCAACAAAACTAATCAAAAACTTGTAAGTATTGACTTTAATTGAACCACCAATGTACAAAATACATCCAACACACACACATTATACATATTAATTAAACAAAAGATAATAATAATAATAATAACAATATTAATATCAAAATTTGGCCAGCCATGTCCCACCTCAAAAACCCACTACAACACTCTATCTACATGCATATATTCTAGTCATCTTCCACTCATTTGCACCACCTCACTCTCTCTCTCTCTCTAAGCCCATTCTCTCCACCTTCTCTCTACATTCCAACCCCCAAATCAGCTGCAAATCATCATAAGCTTCCATATTTTAAAGTGTTCTTGAAGGATTGAAGTAAAAGATTCAAAGTAAGCAAGAATAGGTAGCAATCTCTTGGGTAATCTCTTCATTTCTTGCATTTTCTTTCTTTTTCTTCAAGATTTCTTGAGTTTTTGAAATTTTATGAACATCAAAGTGATTTGATGATGATACATTCACTAAAAATATAAAAATGTTCAACTCAAAAACAAAACTTTATGAATCAAGCAACAAGAACTCAAGAAATTAGTGTTTTTATGCACATGCATGTGGGTTTTTGCACATGCATGTGGTTTTCTTTGAAGGATCTATCATGATATGATCATGCATGGATTTTTGTTTTAAAATCTGGAATATTTGAGTAATCAAGTAAATAACATGATAAAATCATAATATTGGTGGTGATGAACACAAAATGTAAGCTATTAGTTGATATGGTGTAAAGATCTGATTCTGGCAGAAAGTTTGTGTTGACTTAAAATGACCATAACTTAATGAATATTTAACCAAACGATTTGATTATTCTTTTAAAAGTTTTATCTCTGTGTTGAGCTTCATTGCCAAGTGGAAATTCAAGATTTCATGAGGATTGGCCCTCCGACCACGTGTATCAAGCCAGATTTGTCAGAAAGCTCACTTTTCAATAAAGTGACCCAATTGCATGGTTGTTAAACCACTCAAATATTATTCAAATAAATTGGTTTTTCTTCTGGAAATTTAATTTAATGAGTTATATTTCAAATAAAGTTAACCTCACTCAAAAATATTAATTTTTGACCCATTAACTATGTAAAATAAGTTGCATGCACAAAACTCAGAAATCTGGATAATTTCATGGATGAACTTTAATCAATCATAACATGGTACACAGAAACTTAAAAATGGTCAACTTTTTTGAAAAGTTACATTATCGAATTAGAAATTTAACCCAATTTGAATCATCTTAAAATAAGTTCGTTTGGTCACTCAAACCCTTAAAACAATATGAGAGTGTTAACTAGATTTTGACCAGTGACCTCTAAATTTACATAAATCAAATAAAATACCTATGAATCTTTAGAAATTCTAATATTTTTACATTATTCTCTAAAGACATATTATAATAACATATAAAAACTTGGAACCTTAAATATTTTGTTAGGATACTAAACATTGCACCAAAGTACAACCCATGAAGTTGACAGAAAAGGACTTGCAGAGTAAATAAAGAAGAATAAAATATTTATGATTGGGACTTGAAAAATAATAATTAAAGTATAAAAATCACATAAATAAGATAGAAACACCTAAAAAGTAAATATAAAATATAAAACATAAAATATAAATGTATTCACATGAAATAAAGTTGGGTAAATATATATATAATTGTAACATATAACGAGATCACTATAAAATCAATATAAACAATACAAGATTAATTATTAATTTTAATAACTAGAATTTGGGGACTAATAATAGGATATTATTCCACTAGGAAGGAAGCACCGCGGGAATTCAAGACCTTACGAATTATTTTAAAAACGCGTTAGACTTTGTCAGGTGAGTATTCACGGCCCCACCTTTTTTATTGTTTTGAATATTTTTGGGGGTAAAGCATGCTAATATTTAAATCATCGGTTGACCTGTTTATCAAACTGTTATCTTATCATCGCACTTTGGTATATATGCTTATGTTTAACGATTACGAGGTTCCCTCTTTATGTAAGTCCCATCGTTCAACACTACCTATTAACTCATTGTATCGAGCCGTAAGTAATCTATGGATAGCGCTATTAGGTTGACACCCCACTCACTTGTGTAAGTGCATAATTACTGTGAAACAGGCTCTATTTATTACTCTATGGGCATTCAGTCAGTAGGCTTAGGTAGTGGGCTCTTTGCGTTAACATTCTGCATATACTTATACCAGGTGCAAACTAAACAACCGATTTTCATACTCATCGTTCAGTGATGAACGTTTTTGGCATTAAAAATCTTATTTTATTGCATATCAAAACCTGTGATCTCACCAACTATTTCTATAGTTTACACTCTCTTTATCATGCTTTTCAGGAAATCATTAGTAAGTGGTCAGCACCTGTTTGGCATGCATGTGGCAGCATTATCTAGCAATTTACATTATGTTATTTTCCAAACTTTTGAACAATTATCGAAACTTGTTGTAAACAATTGTACTACTTTTAATTATCTATGGTTGGTGAAATCTTGTACCTTATGCTATGAAACCGTAAACTGTTACATCTCGTGATTCCGCTTTAGCGGGGTGTGACAGATTTGGTATCAGAGCCGAAGGTTATAGAGAACACTGGTTTTCTTTTAGAAAACCTAAACTATAGCCTAAAGCTTGAAATAACATTCAAAACTACTAAACAAATTACTAGTATAATTAAGTCGAGTATTACACTATCAGACCATAATTAAACAAAGCTTGATCACCTATGTTTAATTTAGTAAAGATAGTGCAACGCTCGAATTAGTTATATTCGAAGTTTGTTTAATTGGACATTTATCTTTAAACTTAAGTAGCATGCGTTTTTGTGTGTGTAATCACTGCATGAATAATTGCATGACACATCACCTTATAGATGCCATTCTTATACCTATAGTGCTTTAAGTACACTTGACCCCTACGTTATTACATTGTTAGTAGCTAAGGATATCTTTATCTTAGTATGTCTTCCTCATCTTCCCATACGGTTTACGTTGCTGATGAGTCCGGCTACGTTACCGGACGTTACCCACGACACAACCCTACTACCTCTGAAGAAGAGGACCCGTCTGAGGATCACGGGTCAGAGCATGAAGTGTCATGCCATAGTACTCCTACCGACATTCCTCAGGAGTCACCTGCACCCGTCTTACCTATCCCACCTCAGCCCACTACTACTCTACCTCGTGGGCCCCGTATCCGGATGACACCTCGAAAGAGGGTCTCTATCCCTATGAGGGCAACGGCAGGGACATCCATGAGAAGGGAGGAAGGACCCTCCACAGCTGTTACGGGTGTCCCTATCGACTGGTTACACCTGAAGAGAATAAAATCGAGAGGTATATCTGGGGTTATCACCCGTAATCCGAGGAATGGCTACCTCAGCAAACTCCACGATTATTCAAAGTGCTGTGAGTTTAGAAAATTGGTTGACCAATGATGCGGTCCGTTCAAGGAAGGTTGCCCAGACAAAGGTTGAAGGAAAAAGGAGGTGGGAAAACCAGTCAGGGAAAAAGAACGGTGCTAGGCCTGACAAGAAATTCAAAGGAGCAAAGAACTTTGGGGTCCAAATTCAAGAAGCTGGACGTTACAGCGACCCACACCCCAAGTGTAACAAATGCAACTTTCACCATGGGGGTGTTTTCCCTACTTGTACAAATTGAAAGATTGGACATATCACCAAATACTGCAAGGCAACCAAAGAAACGAACGAAGTAAAAGGGGCATACTTCGAATGTGGGAGTCGGGACCACTTTCGAAACACGTGTCCTAAGCTGAACCGAGGACCAAACCATATCCATGCCGGAAACCAGGCGCGAGGACGAGCATTTGTCATTTGAGCCGAAGAAGCGAAGCAAAACCAAAACGTGGTAACCGGTACGTTTCTCTTGAACGATCATTATGTATCTGTATTATTTGACTCTGGAGCGGATATGAGTTTCATTTCTGCAGAATTTAGATCAATGCTCAATATGAAATCTAAGAAATTGGATGATGCCTATATAATTGAATTCGCCAATGGTCATGAAACTAAGACTAGTGATGTCCTAATTGATTGCACTTTGAACTTAGGTGATAAGTTATTTAATATCGATCTTATACCTATTAATTTGGGAAGTTTTGACATAGTTGTGGGTATGGATTGGTTGTCCAAAAATCGAGCAGAAATTTGTTGCTCCAAAAAGGTCGTGAAGATACCTCTTTCGAACGATGATACCCTTGTTATACAAGGAGATAAACCAGGGAAAGGCCTGAAGATTGTATCGTGTATGAAGGTTCGGAAATGTTTGAGGAAGAAATGTGTTGCGTTTTGTACTCACGTTATGGATAAGAAGTCAAAGGAGAAACGGATCCAGGATATTCCCGTAGTCAGAGACTATCCAGAAGTATTCCCGGATGATCTACATGGTTTACCTTCATCAAGTCAAGTCGAATTCCAAATCGATTTAGTTCCTGGAGCAGCACCAGTAGCCAAAGCGCCTTACCGCTTAGCGCCAACTAAGATGCAGGAGTTGTCAAGCCAACTTCAGGAACTTTTGGATAAAGGATTTATACGGCCGAGTTCCTCACCGTGGGGAGCGCCTGTATTATTCGTCAAAAAGAAAGATGGTTCATTTAGAATGTGCATTGATTATCGTGAATTAAATAAATTGACAATCAAAAATCGATATCCCCTTCCTCGAATCGATGATCTATTTGACCAACTGCAAGGTGCATCATATTTTTCAAAGATCGATCTCCGTTCACGATATCATCAATTGGGAGTTCGCGAAGAAGACACACCTAAAACGGCTTTTAGGACTCGTTATGGACATTACGAGTTTCTTGTTATGCCTTTTGGTTTAACAAACGCCCCAGCCGTGTTCATGGATCTGATGAATAGAGTCTGTAGACCCTATTTAGACAAGTTTGTTATAGTTTGCATACATGATATATTGATATATTCCCGTAGCAAAGAAGATCACGAGCAACATTTAAAGCTAGTGCTGGAATTACTCAAGGACCAAAATTTGTATGCCAAATTCTCCAAATGTGAATTTTGGATTTGGGAACTACAATTTCTTGGTTACATTGTTGGCGAAAAATGGATTCACGTAGATCCTACAAAAATTGAAGCTATTAAAAGATGGGAAGCCCAAGGACTCGAACCGAAATTCGTCAATTTTTGGGTTTAGCTGGGTATTACCGACGATTCATTAAGGACTTTTCTAAGATTGCCCAGCCACTAACCTCGTTGACTCAAAAAGACAAGAAGTTTAGTTGGGGTGACAGACAGGAAGAAGCGTTCCAGAAGCTAAAGCACAAGCTATGCAATGCACCAATTCTAGCATTGCCAGAAGGATCGGAGAACTTTGTAGTGTATTGTGATGCCTCTCATCAAGGTTTGGGATGTGTATTGATGCAAAAATACAAAGTTATTGCATATGCTTCAAGACAACTTAAAGTTCACGAGAAGAACTACACAACTCATGACCTAGAACTTGGAGCAGTAGTTTTTGCACTTAAAATTTGGAGACATTATTTGTACGGTACTAAGTGCACTATCTTCACCGATCATAAGAGTCTTCAACACATCCTTGATCAGAAAATGCTCAACATGAGGCAAAGAAGATGGGTGGAGTTACTCAACGACTATGACTGTGAAATTAAATATCACCCAGGCAAGACTAATGTGGTAGCCGACGCACTTAGCAGGAAGGTAAGGCCTAAACCTTCAAGAGTGCGAGCATTAGGACCACTTGTTTAGACAAGCCTAAAGACAAGAATCCTCGAAGCTCAGGATCAGGTGTTAAAAGGGGAAAACTTAAGGAATGAGACCTTGCACCAACTCGAACATAGATTTGAAGCTAAATCTGATGGAGTCCACTACTTTGAAGACAGGGTGTGGATACCAAAAATTAACAACTTGCGATCAACAATCCTAGACGAAGCTCATAAATCTAGGTAGTCAATTCATCCCGGCGCAGACAAAATGTACAAGGATCTCAAGGAATATTATTGGTGGCCGAGAATGAAGAAGGACGTAGCTTTGTATGTGGGAAAGTGTTTGACTTGTTCAAAAGTCAAAGCAGAACATCAAAAGCCATCTGGTTTGTTGCAGCAACCAGAGATTCCATAGTGGAAATGGGAACAAATTTCCATGGACTTCATAACCAAATTACTCTGGACAGTTAGGAGTTATGATGTAATTTGGGTAATAGTGGATCGATTGATAAAGTCTGCACAATTCATTCCTATCAAAGAAAGTTACAAGATGGAGAAGCTTGCCCAAATTTACATTGATGAAATCGTTACACGCCATGGAGTGCCAATTTCAATCATTTCAGATAGAGATAGCCGCTTCACGTCTCGATTCTGGCAGTCCCTTCACAAAGCACTCGGTACACGATTAAATTTGAGCACAGCTTATCATCCACAAACCGACGGACGGACTGAGCGAACTATACAAACGTTAGAAGACATGTTAAGGGCTTGTGTGATAGATTTTGGCGGAATTTGGCATTCTCACTTACCTTTGGAGGAATTTTCATACAACAACAACTACCATACCAGTATTCAGTGTGCGCCTTATGAAGCTTTGTATGGACGGAAGTGTCATTCACCACTTAGTTGGTGTGAAGTTGGTGATAAGAAATTAATTAGACCTGACATTGTGCAAGAAACAACCGACAAGATTTCCATCATTAAAGATAGAATTAAAACCGCGAGAGATCGTTAGAAGAGTTACGCAGATAACCGCAGAAAGCCTTTAGAATTCCAAGTCGAGGATAAAGTACTTCTAAAGGTGTCACCATGGAAAGGGCTAGTACGTTTTGGAAAGAAAGGAAAATTAAGCCCTAGGTACGTTGGACCATTTGAGATCATTGAAAGGATCGGTCCGGTAGCATATAAACTCAAACTGCCTCGGGAAATGAATGCCATCCATAATATATTCCACGTAGCAAATCTCAAGAAGTGTTTGGCTGATGAATCAGTAGTCGTACCCTTAGAAGACATTCAAGTTGACGAGAAGTTGTCGTTCAAAGAAGAACCAATCGAAATTCTCGACCGAGAGATCAAGCGACTCAGACGAAAGAAGATTCCAATTTTGAAAGTTCGTTGGAACTCAAGGCATGGATCAGAATATACATGGGAACGAGAGGATTATATGAAACTTAAATATCCTCACCTCTTTGCCCTGAAGTAGTCCGAAGATGTCAAAAGCTAATTTCGGGACAAATTCTTTCAACTGGGGGAGAGTGTGACAACCGTCAATTAAAATTTCAGGTTAGCTTCTAGAAAACTTTAATATAGGTTTTTAATAGCTACAAATAGTATTAATAACATAAATTATTTTGTAGAAACCTTTTATCCCCTAAAAATCCCGGCGATGTGCTTAAAATCTTCAAAAATCGTAAAATCGGTAAAACCGCCTAATTAAAAGTCCAGATTTATAAATTTTATATAACAATCAAAATAATAAGAACAAAACACATCATTACATATATTATCTATCCCAAATATAAAACTTATATAAATACCAACAAAACTAATCAAAAACTTGTAAGTATTGACTTTAATTGAACCACCAATGTACAAAATACATCCAACACACACACATTATACATATTAATTAAACAAAAGATAATAATAATAATAATAACAATATTAATATCAAAATTTGGCCAGCCATGTCCCACCTCACAAACCCACTACAACACTCTATCTACATGCATATATTCTAGTCATCTTCCACTCATTTGCACCACCTCACTCTCTCTCTCTCTCTAAGCCCATTCTCTCCACCTTCTCTCTACATTCCAACCCCCAAATCAGCTGCAAATCATCATAAGCTTCCATATTTTAAAGTGTTCTTGAAGGATTGAAGCAAAAGATTCAAAGTAAGCAAGCATAGGTAGCAATCTCTTGGGTAATCTCTTCATTTCTTGCATTTTCTTACTTTTTCTTCAAGATTTCTTGAGTTTTTGAAATTTTATGAACATCAAAGTGATTTGATGATGATACATTCACTAAAAATATAAAAATGTTCAACTCAAAAACAAAACTTTATGAATCAAGCAACAAGAACTCAAGAAATTAGTGTTTTTATGCACATGCATGTGGGTTTTTCCACATGCATGTGGTTTTCTTTGAAGGATCTATCATGATATGATCATGCATGGATTTTTGTTTTAAAATCTGGAATATTTGAGTAATCAAGTAAATGACATGATAAAATCATAATATTGGTGGTGATGAACACAAAATGTAAGCTATTAGTTGATATGGTGTAAAGATCTGATTCTGGCAGAAAGTTTGTGTTAACTTAAAATGACCATAACTTAATGAATATTTAACCAAACGATTTGATTATTCTTTTAAAAGTTTTATCTCTGTGTTGAGCTTCATTGCCAAGTGGAAATTCAAGATTTCATGAGGATTGGCCCTCCAACCACGTGTATCAAGCCAGATATGTCAGAAAGCTCACTTTTCAATAAAGTGACCCAATTGCATGGTTGTTAAACCACTCAAATATTTTTCAAATAAATTGGTTTTTCTTCTGGAAATTTAATTTAATTAGTTATGTTTCAAATAAAGTTAACCTCACTCAAAAATATTAATTTTTGACCCATTAACTATGTAAAATAAGTTGCATGCACAAAACTTAGAAATCTGGATAATTTCATGGATAAACTTTAATCAATCATAACTTGGTACACAGAAACTTAAAAATGGTCAACTTTTTTGAAAAGTTACATTATGGAGTTAGAAATTTAACCCAATTTGAATCAATAAAAATAAGGTCGTTTGGTCACTTAAACCCTTAAAACAATATGAGAGTGTTAACTAGATTTTGACCAGTGACCTCTAAATTTACATAAATCAAATAAAATACCTATGAATCTTTAGAAATTTACAGTATTCTCTAAAGACATATTATAATAACATATAAAAACTTGGAACCTTAAATATTTCCTTAGGATACTAAACATTGCACCAAAGTACAACCCATGAAGCTGACAGAAAAGGACTTGCACGGTAAATAAAGAAGAATAAAATATTTATGATTGGGACTTGAAAAATAATAATTAAAGTATAAAAATCACATAAATAAGATAGAAACACCTAAAAAGTAAATATAAAATATAAAACATAAAATATAAATGTATTCACATGAAATAAAGTTGGGTAAATATATATATAATTGTAACATATAACGAGATCACTATAAAATCAATATAAACAATACAAGATTAATTATTAATTTTAATAACTAGAATTTGGGGACTAATAATAGGATATTATTCCACTAGGAAGGAAGCACCGCGGGAATTCAAGACCTTACGAATTATTTTAAGAACGCGTTCGACTTTGTCAGGTGAGTATTCACGGCCCCACTTTTTTATTGTTTTGAATATTTTTGGGGGTAAAGCATGCTACTATTTAAATCATCGGTTGACCTTTTTATCAAACTGTTACCTTATCTTCGCACTTTGGTATATATGCTTATGTTTAACGATTATGAGTTTCCCTCTTTATGTAAGTACCACCTTTCAACACTGCCTATTAACTCATTGTATCGAGCTGTTAGTAATCTATGGATAGCGCTATTAGGTTGACACCCCACTCACTTGTGTAAGTGCATAATTACTGTGAAACAGGCTCTATTTATTACTCTATGGGCATTCAGTCAGTAGGCTTAGGTAGTGGGCTCTTTGCGTTAACATTCTGCATATACTTATACCAGGTGCAAACTAAACAACCGATTTACATACTCATCGTTCAGTGATGAACGTTTTTGGCATTAAAATCTTATTTTATTGCATATCAAAACCTGTGATCTCACCAACTATTTCTATAGTTGACACTCTCTTTATCATGCTTTTCAGGAAATCATTAGTAAGTGGTCAGCACCTGTTTGGCATGCATGTGGCAGCATTATCTAGCAATTTACATTATGTTATTTTCCAAACTTTTGAACAATTATCGAAACTTGTTGTAAACAATTGTACTACTTTTAATTATCTATGGTTGGTGAAATCTTGTACCTTATGCTATGAAACCGTAAACTGTTACATCTCGTGATTCCGCTTTAGCGGGGTGTGACAGAGCACATCCGAAGTCATTGGAAGTTTTTCCCTTAGTTGAATTAGTTTTCCCGTTTTGACTCACGGAAAAACGCATAGGCTCATGGGCATGGTTACCAATATTTTTGTATGTGTGTGATGTGTTTTATTGTTTATGCATGGATATTAGGATTATTGCATGCTAGACAATTTTTTTAAATAATAAAAACACAAGAGTTTTTTAAAATGGTTTACAAACTCGCGCATGCATAAGATTAACAAGAGGATATAAAAATGGTTTATATTCAAAGTGAAAAAATTGGTTTTGTCACTAAATTTGTTAATCAAATCAAAATAGCTTTTTAACTGGAAAACAAATCCTGTTTGCTAAAAGTAAATCACACGCGCATGCAAGGTTGATTGTGAGCTTTAGCTGAGTCAATCCATGCGTGAGCTGTGTGGAAGGTGCGTGTGGCAACTTGCAAGGTTGATTGTCGAGCTCTAGTCGAGTCAATCGTTGGGCAAGAGTACCACTGTATATCTTGATGGTTGATTTACAATTTCAAAATAGAATTTTGAATAGTTGTCGAGCTTTAGCCGAGTTATTCAAAATTGTAGTTTGAAGTTGGTGTGGAAACATGCCAATACGTCACAATCGTTGTCAAATTGGATCCTGTAAGGAACTAAGAGTTGTAATAATGGATTGCAATCAGCAAAATGGTTACCGGCCTAAATAGCTTTACCACGCGATCCCCGGAAAACCCGTCACGGTGTAAGGTGAAATACGGTTCTTAGCCCTTGTTAAAATGATTTTTTTCTTAAACACATGGATTAATTATTTTAACAAGGATTATCAAACTAACTAAAACTACTTTGCTTTAATAGATTGCATCTTCAAGCACCAACAACACCACCCACTTCTCTCTACAAATTTTTCTAGAGAAAGAGAAACCTGATGGAACCAACTTTGTGGGTTGGTCTAGGAAATTACGTATTGTCCTTCGACATATAGATAAATTGATCACCATTGAGGACCCCTTCTAGAAGCCCCTACTACCAATGCAAATAGGGTCGTTCGTAATGCGTATGAAAAACGTGTCAAAGACACCAATGAGGTTACTTGCCTCATGGTTAGCACGATGAGCCCCGATTTGCAAATGCAAATGGAGAATTTAATTGCTTATGAGATGATGCTTGAGCTGAAGGACATGTTCCAACAGCAAGCAAGGCAAGAACAGTATGGGTGCTTTAACGACCTACTTAGTTGCCAGCTGCAGGACGGCGGGAACGTAAGCCTCCACGTGCTCAAGATGAAGGCACTAGTGGAGCGCTTGGAGAGACTAGGGTTTGCCTTATGAAGGGAGATGGCGGTGGATATTATATGTGATCCCTTCCTATGCTCAATTTATAGTGAATTAGCATATGTATGGAATGGACAAGACCCTAATGGAGCTACATGGTATGTTAAGGACTGTGTAGTAACATGACCAAACAAAAGCCCATCTCTCCAGCTCCCGTCTTGGCGATCAAGGAAGGTGGCGCTAAGAAAAAGAAGAAACCGGCCTCTACCCCTAAGGGTAAAGGTAAGGGATTGGGGCTCCCAAGCCTAACCCTACCCTGGAGCCTAAGCCAAAGGGTCTTATTCCCCAGGCAAAGACTCCGGAGAGGCAGTTTGCTTCTTCTGCAAGGCAAAAGGGCATATGCGCCGGAGTTGCCCAAAGTACCTAGAAGGCCTCAAGAAGCGTAGAGCTTGGGAATCGGGTGCTTCTACTTCAGGTACGTTTATGATTGAACTCCATCATACTTCTACTTGAAATGGTTGGGTTTTGGATACCGGCTGCGGCACTCACATTTGTAATATTGTGCATATGCTAATGGAAAGTAGAAGGCTAAGATTTAGAGGCTTGGATCTTATAATGGGGAACAAGGAGATCGTCCCCGTTTTGAAGAAAGGAAGCATGGAGATAACTTTTAAATCCGGTTATTCTATTATTTTAAAAGATGTATCCTATTCACCAAGTGTGGCGCAAAACATTATTTCAATTTTTTCTATATACGATGATGGATACTTTAATTTTTGTTGGGGAGATAATCACTTCACTCCAATAATTAACTCTACTTATTGAAATATATATAGGATTTGATGATAACCAAACCATACAATCATTATGACTTAGAAAGAATTCAAACATGTGTTGTTTGAATCAGAAAAGAAGAATTTCACTAAGTATGGAACATCAGCTGAGGATTAACCTCTTTACTTATCAGCCGATGGACATCAACTGAGGAGACCTAAGAAGAAAAGACCGGTGTAGAAAACCATCAGCTGAGGAATTACAACTATCACCTGAGCAAACAACTTAGATTAGCTGAGCACCTACAACCATCAGCTAAGTGAACAAATTGATCAACTGAGGCCTCCTTGCATTAGCTAAGTAAGTTTTACAAAACACAAGTCTTTGTCTTACATAAGCTTATCTCTTTGAATGATCAACTAAGCATACTTGATCAACTGATCATCTAGATAGATGAGCTTACATTCTTTGAGTTTATGTTTGATTAGTTCAGCATCTCTATGATCAACTAAGCATCAGTTCAACTGAGTCCTTGTAAATGATTATCTAATCATCTCCCTAGGCTGAGTAATCTTATTTTGAGAACTTAGTATATTTTGTTAGCTGAGTTGAGCAAAATGTCATATCAGCTCACTGTTTCACTTTGTAATTTTCTTTTGTAAAAGGAAGAACATGTGTTGTTCTATTATGCCTTTACTTCTTTGTTTGTAAAAGTTTAAATCACTTTTGATCAAGTACGAGACAAAAAGGATCGATCTTATCCTCGGGAAAAGGAGAAAGATACTTTAGAAGATGTAGATCTCGAAGATTTGTTTCAAAAACTAAGTATGGCCGGCAACTCTATACTTGGTAAAGTAAAATCTGAAAGAAGCATGTTTGTTACTTAAAGTACAAGCATGGAAAGAGAAAGTTAGTCTTACAAGGCAAAAGGTATGGGATTTAATATTATATTGTGAGTAGGTTGTACTTTTTCAGAAAAGTACATTGACTGTTATTGGTATGGATTGGCTCAGTAGTCAAGATGCTGAGATCTTGTGTTCCAAGAAGTTAATCAGATTCCCTTTATCCGACGGTTTATTTGCTATAGCTCGAGGGGAGAAGAGGAAGTCTGCTATTCCTGTGATTTCTGTGATTAAAGCTCAGAAATTGATTTCAAAAGATTGTATCTCCTACTTTGCATATGTGATTAATGCTGAGATAGGAGCAAAGAGTGTTGATGATATCAGGGTTGTATCTGAATACCATGATGTCTTTCGTGAAGACTTACCGGGTTTGCCTCATGTCAGGGATGTAGAATACCGGATTGATCTTATTCCTGGAGCTACATCTGTAGCAAAATCTCCCTATCGTCTCGCTCTATCTGAAATCCGGGAGATGATGTCCCAAATCCAGGAATTACTTGATAAGGGCTTTATTCGCCCAAGTGCTTCACCATGGGGAGCTCCTGTTTTATTTGTTAAGAAGAAGGACGGGACTCTCAGATTGTGTATCGATTACAGGGAGCATAATAAGCGAATTGTAAAGAATAAATATCCGTTACCTCGCATAGATGATCTCTTTGATCAATTGCAAGGTGCCACGTGCTTTTCAAAGATTGATTGCCTGTTTCTCTATTATCTGATTCTATTAAAGTTGAAGTAGTTGATGGTAAGGTATTGCATGTTACCAAAAAAGTTACAACAGCAATTTTGTATATCGACGGGAATAGTTTCACTATTTCCTTTCTTGTCATGCCGATAGCGGGTTTTGATGCTGTTATTGGTATGGATTGGCTCAGTAGTCAAGATGCTGAGATCTTGTGTTCCAAGAAGTTAATCAGATTCCCTTTATCCGGTAGAACATTTGCTATAGCTCGAGGGGAGAAGAGGAAGTCTGCTAGTCCTGTGATTAAAGCTCAGAAATTGATTTCAAAAGATTGTATCTCCTACTTTGCATATGTGATTAATGCTGAGATAGGAGCAAAGAGTGTTGGTCATATCAGGGTTGTATCTGAATAACATGATGTCTTTCCTGAAGACTTACCGGGTTTACCTCATGTCACGGATGTAGAATACCGGATTGATCTTATTCCTGGAGCTACACCTGTAGCAAAATCTCCCTATCGTCTCGCTCCATCTGGAATCCGGGAGATGATGTCCCAAATCCAGGAATTACTTGATAAGGGCTTTATTCGCCCAAGTGCTTCACCATGGGGAGCTCCTGTTTTATTTGTTAAGAAGAAGGACGGGACTCTCATAATGTGTATCGATTACACGGAGCTTAATAAGCGAACTGTAAAGAACAAATATCCGTTACCTCGCGTAGATGATCTCTTTGATCAATTGCAAGGTGCCACGTGCTTTTCAAAGATTGATTGCCTGTTTCTCTATTATCTGATTCTATTAAAGTTGAAGTAGCTGATGGTAAGGTATTACATGTTACCGAAAAAGTTCCAACAGTAATTTTGTATATCGAGGGGAATTGTTTCACTATTTCCTTTCTTGTCATGCCGATAACGGGTTTTGATGCTTTTATTGGTATGTACTGGCTCAGTAGTCAAGATGCTGAGATCTTGTTTTCCAAGAAGTTAATCAGATTCCCTTTATCCGACGGTTTATTTGCTATAGCTCGAGGGGAGAAGAGGAAGTCTGCTATTCCTGTGATTTCTGTGATTAAAGCTCAGAAATTGATTTCAAAAGATTGTATCTCCTACTTTGCATATGTGATTAATGCTGAGATAGGAGCAAAGAGTGTTGATGATATCAGGGTTGTATCTGAATAACATGATGTCTTTCCTGAAGACTTACCGAGTTTACCTCATGTCAGGGATGTAGAATACCGGATTCATCTTATTCCTGGAGCTCTAGCAAAATCTCCCTATTGTCTCGCTCCATCTGGAATCCGGGAGATGATGTCCCAAATCCCGGAATTACTTGATAAGGGCTTTATTCGCCCAAGTGCTTCACCATAGGGAGCTCCTGTTTTATTTGTTAAGAAGAAGGACGGGACTCTCAGAATGTGTATCGATTACAGGGAGCTTAATAAGCGAACTGTAAAGAACAAATATACGTTACCTCGCATAAATGATCTGTTTGATCAATTGCAAGGTGCCACGTGCTTTTCAAAGAATGATTGCCTGTTTCTCTATTATCTGATTCTATTAAAGTTGAAGTAGTTGATGGTAAGGTATTACATGTTACAGAAAAAGTTCCAACAACATTTTTGTATATCGAGGGGAATAGTTTCACTATTTCCTTTCTTGTCATGCCGATAGCGGGTTTTGATGCTGTTATTGGTATGTATTGGCTCAGTAGTCAAGATGCTGAGATCTTGTGTTCCAAGAAGTTAATCAGATTCCCTTTATCCGGCAGAACATTTGCTATAGCTCGAGGGGAGAAGAGGAAGTCTGCTAGTCCTGTGATTTCTGTGATTAAAGCTCAGAAATTGATTTCAAAAGATTGTATCTCCTACTTTGCATATGTGATTAATGCTGAGATAGGAGCAAAGAGTGTTGGTGATATCAGGGTTGTATCTGAATAACATGATGTCTTTCCTGAAGACTTACCGGGTTTACCTCATGTCAGGGATGTAGAATATCGGATTGATCTTATTCCTGGAGCTACACCTGTAGCAAAATCTCCCTATCGTCTCGCTCCTTCTGGAATCCGGGAGATGATGTCCCAAATCCAGGAATTACTTGATAAGGGCTATATTCGCCCAAGTGCTTCACCATGGGGAGCTCCTGTTTTATTTGTTAAGAAGAAGGACGGGACTCTCATAATGTGTATCGATTACACGGAGCTTAATAAGCGAACTGTAAAGAACAAATATCCGTTACCTCGCGTAGATGATCTCTTTGATCAATTGCAAGGTGCCACGTGCTTTTCAAAGATTGATTGCCTGTTTCTCTATTATCTGATTCTATTAAAGTTGAAGTAGCTGATGGTAAGGTATTACATGTTACCGAAAAAGTTCCAACAGCAATTTTGTATATCGAGGGGAATTGTTTCACTATTTCCTTTCTTGTCATGCCGATAGCGGGTTTTGATGCTGTTATTGGTATGTACTGGCTCAGTAGTCAAGATGCTGAGATCTTGTTTTCCAAGAAGTTAATCAGATTCCCTTTATCCGACGGTTTATTTGCTGTAGCTCAAGGGGAGAAGAGGAAGTCTGCTATTCCTGTGATTTCTGTGATTAAAGCTCAGAAATTGATTTCAAGAGATTGTATCTCCTACTTTGCATATGTGATTAATGCTGAGATAGGAGCAAAGAGTGTTGATGATATCAGGGTTGCATCTGAATACCATGATGTCTTTCCTGAAGATTTACCGGGTTTGCCTCATGTCAGGGATCTAGAATACCGGATTGATCTTATTCCTGGAGCTACACTTGTAGCAAAATCTCCCTATCGTCTCGCTCCATCTGAAATCCGGGAGATGATGTCCCAAATACAGGAATTACTTGATAAAGGCTTTATTCGCCCAAGTGCATCACCATGGGGAGCTCCTGTTTTATTTGTTAAGAAGAAGGACGGGACTCTCAGATTGTGTATCGATTACAGGGAGCATAATAAGCGAATTGTAAAGAATAAATATCCGTTACCTCGCATAGATGATCTGTTTGATCAATTGCAAGGTGCCACGTGCTTTTCAAAGATTGATTGCCTGTTTCTCTATTATCTGATTCTATTAAAGTTGAAGTAGTTGTGGTAAGGTATTGCATGTTACCGAAAAAGTTCCAACAGCAATTTTGTATATCGACGGGAATAGTTTCACTATTTCCTTTCTTGTCATGCCGATAGCGGGTTTTGATGCTGTTATTGGTATGGATTGGCTAAGTAGTCAAGATGCTGAGATCTTGTGTTCCAAGAAGTTAATCAGATTCCCTTTATCCGACGGTTCATTTGCTATAGCTCGAGGGGAGAAGAGGAAGTCTGTTATTCCTGTGATTTCTGTGATTAAAGCTCAGAAATTGACTTCAAAAGATTGTATCTCCTACTTTGCATATGTGATTACTGCTGAGATAGGAGCAAAGAGTGTTGATGATATCAGGGTTGTATCTGAATACCATGATGTCTTTCCTGAAGACTTACCGGGTTTGCTTCATGTTAGGGATGTAGAATACCGGATTGATCTTATTGCTGGAGCTACACCTGTAGCAAAATCTCCCTATTGTCTCGCTCCATCTGAAATCCGGGAGATGATGTCCCAAATCCAGGAATTACTTGATAAGGGCTTTATTCGCCCAAGTGCTTCACCATGGGGAGCTCTTGTTTTATTTGTTAAGAAGAAGGACGGGACTCTCAGAATGTGTATCGATTACAGGGAGTTTAGTAAGCGAACTGTAAAGAACAAATATCCGTTACCTCGCATAGATGATATTATTAAGACTACATTCAGAACACGATATGGGCACTACGAATTCTTGGTTATGCCATTCGGCTTAACCAATGCTCCTGCTATCTTTATGGATATGATGAATCGTATGAAGATTGAAGTAGTGATGAACTGGGGAACTCCTCAGAATCCTTCTGAGATAAAGAGTTTCTTAGGTCTTGCTGGATAATACCGACGTTTTATCCAGAATTTTTCTAAACTTGCTGGTCCATTAACCAATTTGACCCGCAAAGATGTTACTTATGTATGGAGTGAAGATCAGGAGAAAGCATTCCAGACTCAGAAGCAATTGTTATGCCAAGCACCAATTCTAACATTGCCTAATGGGTCTGAAGACTTTATTGTCTATTATGATGCTTTATATGCAGGTCTAGGTTGTGTTTTGATGCAACGATACAAGGTGATTGCATATGCTTCTCGTCAACTGAAGACACACGAGAAGAATTATCCTACACATGATCTAGAGCTTGCAACTGTGGTATTTGCTTTGAAGATATGGCGTCATTACCTGAATGGCACCAAATGTATTGTATGCACAGATCATAAGAGTCTGCAATATGTGTTCACGCAGAAAGAGCTAAACATGAGACAAAGACGTTGGTTGGAGCTGATCAACGATTATGATTGTGAGATCAAGTATCATCTGGGTAAAGCAAACGTAGTAGCTGATGCATTGAGTCGAAAGAACTCTCCTTCAATGACTAAATTCATGAAAATGACTGTTGAATCTGATATCAATGCTCAGTTGAAAGTAGCACAACAAGAGGATTTGCAAGAAAACAACTTGAAAGCTGAGACAATGATCAAATTATCTAAGCAATTGGGAGAAGACAGTCGGGGTCTAAAGACATTTCAATCCCGAATCTGGGTACCGAGTCTTGGTGGCAATCGGGAGACAATCTTACACGAGGCACACAAATCTAGATTGTCTATTCATCCCGGAAGCACGAAAATGTATCAAGACTTGAAATCTTTGTATTGGTGGCCTACATTGAAGCGCGACATAGCTTCCTTTGTAGAAAAATGCCAAGTCTGCGCACAAGTTAAAACTGAACATCAAAAGCCCTATGGTAATCTACAACAACTAGACATCCCGGAATGGAAATGGGATCACATTACCATGGACTTTGTTATTAAGCTCCCCCAAACTACAAAGGGGCATGATATGATATGGGTTGTGGTAGATCGCCTTACGAAGAGTGCACATTTTCTTGCAACTAATGAGTCTGCACCTATGAATCGTTTGGCTCAATTTTACATCAATGAGGTGGTGTCACGACATGGCATACCTCTATCTATTGTTTTTAATCAAGATTCACGGTTCACTTCAAACTTTTGGCATAGTCTTCAACATGAACTTGGTACGCGGGTGAATCTTAGCACAACATACCATCCCCAGATAGACGGACAGTCCGAAAGGACTATTCAAACTCTTGAAGATATGCTAAGAGCTTGTATTTTGGAATTTGGTGGTTCTTGGGATTCACATCTTCCCTTGATTGAATTTGCCTATAACAACTCCTATCATTCGAGTATAGGCATGCCACCATATGAGAACAGTACGTAGGCGATGCCGTACACCTACGTGTTGGTTAGAACCTGGTGAAAAGCAATACGCAGGTCCTGACATTGTGCAGACGACAGCTGATAAAGCCAAGATGGCACGTGAAAAACTGAAAGCTGCACGAGACAGGCAGAAAATGTACACGGATCCAAAACGGAGGCCCATTACTTTTGAAGTGGGTGACCAGGTTTTCTTGAAGGTTCACCTTGAAAAGGGGTAATTCGATTTGGTCGAAAGGGTAAGTTAAGCCCGATATATATTGGTCCGTTTAAAATTCTACAACGGGTCAATGAACAGACAATATCACTTGAACTTCCTCCAGAGCTATCTGGTATTCATAACATATTCAATGTGTGCTATTTAAGGAAGTGCAAGGTTGATGATGATCAGATCCTACCTCTGCAAGAGTTGAAAGTTGATTCAGCTAAACGCCTTGTGGAGGAACCTGTTGAGATTTTGGAATCCAAAATCAAAAAGCTGCGTAAAAAGATGATCAAGTTAGTGCTCGTCAAATGGAAGCACAATCTGGGTCCTAACTTGACATGGGAGGCCGAGGATGAGATGAAAACACGCTACCCTCACTTGTTCACTGCTGAGCAGATTCCGAGGACGGAATCTTCTTAAGGGGGGTAGATTTGTAACATCCTCACAAAGGGCCTAGCCGCACGCTGACGTGGTACATGTAATAAATTAAATAAATTGAATAAGATATATATATATATTTGTAGATATTAAAGAAAAATAACTAAAATAGTTATTAAATGAATAAATAAAATATTGATAAAAATATAAAGAATAATTGAATATTAAATGATTTAGAACGAGGTTTCCAAAAATATCCCCGTTAGTTAAAACGGGTACTCGTGCATGAAGTTGTAAGTTGAAAAGGGGAACAAAATACCCACTTGTGGATAAATGAAAACCACAAGTCGGTCTCCCTCTTATTCACGTGAATAGTCACAAACAAACCATTTCTTATGTGTGTTTGTGTGTTCTTGCTTAAGCCTTGAAGAAGAATTCAAAAAAGGATCTTTCAAGTCCAAGAATCTGTTGAATTCAAGTTGTGATCTGATATAAAGCTTCATCTTCATCTTCTCCACTCTTTCTTGTAAGTGATTCCACCATGTTCTTCATTCTTTGACTTTTAGGTCAAATGGGTCAAACTCCCAAATTGACATATCCAACTGAAATCAATGATTCCAACAGGTTTCTATATCAATTCTAAGTGGTTAGCAATCTGATTATTGAATTAAAGAAGTGTTTTTGATTGAATTTAGTTAGAAAGCTCAAATGGGTCAAAAATGGTGATTTTGGTCCAAATCTTTGAAATTGATGTTAAAGTGTGAATTAAGTGTTGTTTCTAGCTTAGTTGTATTGACCATTTCATATGTGAACACTGGAATTTGATTTGGAATCGTTTGGTTGAGTTTTGGGGTATAAAACAGCAAGAACAGAGGCTGGAAATCGTAGGTCTGCACAGCAATCCTTGCGGGCGCAAGGAATACCCCATGCGGCCGCAAGGGAACCTTGCTTACGGCCATAAGGCCACCCTTTACGGGCGCAAGGGACCTGTCAGTCCTTGTGGGCGCAAGCATTTCTGCTTGTGGCCGCAAGGAACTCAGTTTCAGCAAACAGTTTGTTGTCACGCGTTGTTTTGACAATCGGGGTGTTTGTTTAAGTGTACCAGTTGATCAAGAATCACCTGTGACATAGTGCTTACTTGTAATAACTCCACAGGTGAGTAACAGTTAACTCGAGCATGATATTAATAGTATTACAAAGATGTTTTGTATGTTACAAACCAAGGAATTGTAGATATGCATGTTTAAAGGTTTCATGAATCTATTGTGTTAAGTAAATGATATGAATGTATGCTTAAAGACCTGTGTAGGTCATTAATGATATATGAAAGGCCTGTGTAGGTCAATCTTGATATGTAAGGGCCGGTGTAGGCCATTTGTGTTTGTGATAAGGCCGGAGTAGGCCATTGTTTGAGTGCCGGTACTACTTTGTAGAGATTAGGGCCAGATTATCTGGATCTTGAGTTGGGGCCTTGTGTCACCAACTAGGATGTGCGAAGATTCGATGATCACGAATCATGGTTCTTGCTAAACCGCTGCCCCTCGATACTAACTCGGGGCTCTCAGTTCCCACTGATCCCAAATAGGATATGTTCCCGATAACGCAATGGTGGACCGCTACCCGGTTCTCCACCGGTACGGAGGAACATCAGTTTCCCCAGTGAGGATCATTAAGCCGGGCTTGTAACCCTGCAAGACGTGATACAAGCTGACTAACCGGTGCTTCACCATATGTTAGGATAGACTTGAATGAGATTATATGATGCATGAAATGTGTTTTTGATACTGTTAGTATATTGCTTCCGCTTTAATTGTCAATCACTAGCTATTTATAGCTAACCCTCTCATGTACATTCCATATGCAGGTAAATAGATTGAAGGTGAGTACGGGTACCTGCAGGGATGTCATGTTAGGTATTGGGGGAACACTATGTAAAGACAATGTTATGTAATAATTAGAGTAATGGTCGAACGAGTTGGTAACGCTTGGAATGTTTGTTTAACAATACTTTTGTACTACAACTTATATTTATATAAGTTGTATAATGTGAAATAAATATATAGCTTCCGCATGTGCTTTTAAATAAAAAAAATGTACTCTGAAATTAAAGGACCGGCGTTACACAAGGATCCCTTTACGGGCGCAAGCATGGTTCTGCCTTACGGGCGCAAGCAAAGCACACTCCTTGTGGGCGCAAGCAATTGCTTGTGGCCGTAAGGAGCCCTGTTTCAGCACAGAAGTTTGCTGTTTTATGTAATATTGATATACGGGATGTTGTTTAGGTGATCTCCACAACTGGGAAGAGCCTGAACAGTATAACTGTTTAATTTAGAAGCTCAGGTGAGTACTGACTCTCATGACTTCAATAAAGGAAGATTTGAATGCAACTTGGTTATATGTATATGTATGCTATATTGTGCACCGTGAAAGTTATATGTATGCAAGAATGATTAAGAATCTAGATGTTTTGATAATTAAGGTGCAAGACATGTATTTAAGTACATGTGCACACAATGATGATAATATGTTATGTGTAAACGCATGCATGCACTTGTCCCTAAATAAGGAGATTGATGGATTATCTGTATGTCCGGACTAACATGTAATTAAGGTCAGCTACGGCTGGGTCCTGGGCCTACTGGCATAATAATCTGGACCAACGGTACTCGAGTACCGTTCCTTTCAGCACTTGAGGTGAGTGCCTTAAATGGCTAAGCCTACTGACCCTTGGCTCCTTAACGAGCACGGTGATTCACTTAGGTGATGATACCAGCATGGATGGCAGTGTCTGATTCCCCCGGTGGTAGTGGTTTGAGCTGGATTTGCAACCCTGCAATATAATACACTCGCTGGACATGTCAGCACTGCGCTATGTGATAGGATAGCATTGATTGCTCATTCCTGCTGTATGACTTGTTTTATTGATATGCATGCTTGTTAGTATTCACTAGCTATTTTAAATAGCTAATATTGTTGATGTTTACTCTTTTACAGATAAGGAGTAGGTGGGCTTGGTGAGTTGGGATTACTTGTTGATTTGTACATATGTTTTGGGAAGGAACACATGTTGTGTAACACAAAGAAAATGGTCAGAGTATGATATAGTAGCACCTGTTGTTATGGTTTGGCATTTTTGACATGTGCATGTATTTGCCAAATCATTTTGTTATAAACTGTAATAGTTTATTAGGGTTTGTTTTATTGAAATTTCCGCTGCGTAGTTTTAAATATGAATTAAATAACAGGACAGATAAACATTGGTTTTGCAAACAAACCCATGCAGTTTAAAAACTCAAATTATTACAAAATTTTCTAAGTACTAAAGGTGGTGTTACACACTCCCATGAGGATCTATTTCAAGCATCAAATGATCCTGAATTGCACGAGGAAGTGTCTTATACTTGCAAAATAATTTTTTATTTCCACGGTCCATCTCATCGAGACATCGACAATTTCATTGCCCATAATCTCATTTAGTTTAACAATGTGTTGTTGCACCTCAAATCAACAATACATAAAAACTTTACAATAAACTAAATGACAAATAATACAAATAAGAGCAACCATAAGAAATCAATGAAAGTAGAAAGAAAATGAAATACGACTAAAACTAATGCATCATGCCATAATTATAACAAAGATGTAGCTTCTAAATTACATCTGATGTCGATAGACCATAAATTTGTCAAAGTCAGCTTCTTGGAGGTAATGTGTAGGAAAATGAGAATGCATAGTTTCAAGAACTGAGTACCTATACATTATGAATCAGTTTACGCCAATAGCAAATGTGATTTGAATCATGTGTAAAATTCTCCCTCTACATAATACACTAAAATCGGATTGTTAGTGGAGCATTTCATCAAACACATGGAGAGCACATGTTAAACAACACAACTGAAGCATTAGTAGTAGTAGAACTCCCGAAAAACAACAAAACAGTCCTAATAATCATCTGATTGAAGCATAACAACTTAATGCAATTTTAGTAAAAGCAAATAAATTGGCAAAAAAACACAATGTTCGTATCAAGAATAACGAAAAACGTATCTTAGCCCCTTTTCGCAAAATGTTGAATTTTGCAAATTTAAATCTTGTCTTAAGTAAACTGAATGTTTACATATCAACTCCAAAAATAGAGGACATAAGGTTTCATAGGTCCAGGTAAGCAAAATGAACTCCAACAACATTGAAGCTCCATATCTCTTTCAAACACTTTTGTTTCTTTACATAACATATTAAGAAGTTGACTTTAATTGTTTATTTTGACAATTCAAACTCTGATGACGCTATTTATTAAAGATACTTTGAGTTTTTTCTTAATTATAACCAAATAATTTAAGAAACATCAAACATGCAACTCTATATATATAAAGGAACTAAAGAGGGAGGTAGATTGCAATATTAAGTTGTTCATAACTACCTTTTCTAGTTCTTTCAAGCATATTATCAAGCACTTGGTGTGCACAATGAAACCTGCCAACTGTTTTTAGTGAAGCATTTACACAAACACCTGATACCACAAGGCCACAAACACTCAAACCAAGTAAAAGCAAGGAAATGATTAAAAAAACATGGTTGAATCCAACAAAAGAAATTGACAAAAAAAACACATCAATTGTATCAAGAATAACGAAAAAACATATCTAGTCTTACCTCTTTTCACAAAATGTTGAATTATGCAAACTTAAATCCTGTCTAAAGCATCGAGTGTGTAGAAAGCAATCGTAGGTTAATCGGCTTACCTCTTTTCATCTCCAAGTTTCTCTACAACATATATATGGTTACTCAAGTGATTGGGTCTTTCTTCAAAACAAATATATGTTTATGGAAGTCTTAATTCATTAAATATATGATTGTATACCATAACAAATAAAGTTCAAAATTAAAAAAAAAAATACAAATCAATAAGAAAAATTATTACCTGTATATATGGGGCTTCTGAGTTGATTCTTGACACCAAATATCAGAAGCGTAATGAGTCGGCTATGGATTTGTAATTGTTCTATTTTAAGCACTAAGATTTGAAATGAAAGATAAAATCTATTTAGGAAGAAGGGAAATCATTAATGGGTATGAAGAATGCCGGCTTGAAGATCAAAAATGCATGTAGAAAATCCTAAAGTTTAAAGACCAAGTCCTTGAAGTTAGTTTTACGAAGAACAACAGTGGAACGGAAACAATTTATGGGAAAGTTAAATGGTTTCAGAAAGGAGTAAAAAGTAATCTTAGAGAATCAGAATAAACAAAGATTCTTGTGGAACCACTAATCCTTCAACCTTCAAAATCATAATAAAGATCGCAAAGAAATGTTTATAATCAATAAAAAAACACGAAAAAACCCTGATTCTTGACCAAACCACTAATTATGTAAAAGAAGATTAGTTCCAAGAAATTAGAATAAAAAATAGAATTCAGCAATTTCAGAAAAGAAAAGGATAACACGTACAGTCGCTGTAGTAAGGTATTGATGAATTAAGGTTTGCATCAAAGAGAAAACCAGAGGTAGATGTTTTGTAGTGGATCTGGCGTTCCTTTGTAACCTGATTATGAAGCTTCCCTTGTAAGTCATATCTGAAGAATCATAAACCGGACATCTCTCGATTAACCAAAACCCTTTATGTGAAGAGAAGTGAAGATTCGACCAACCTTGAGAGAAGAGGCAGTGAAGAAGATCGCATAAGAAGCGGACGGTGGTGAAAAATCGAGTAACAATGCAGAGGGCGGCAGTTGACAAAATCGCAAGTGATGAAGCGCCTGAAATCGCCGACGGGAATGTTTAGGGTTTGTGAAGCTTGTGGATGAAGAGAAGCCAAGACACAAAAATAGGGCACATAAACCGGCTTTGTGCAAATCGGGTTCTTACTACCCAACTTTTGTACAAAGGCGGGTATTGCTAATAATAGTAGTCAAAATAGATGATTTTGGTCAAAATTGAGGAAATAAAGGGATTCTATTGGTTAATTGAGAATTATTTAAGGAAGCTTTCTCATATTTTTTTTTCTTTTAATATCTATATAGATTGCATAGTAAACATTAGGGATAATGTTTAGGAATAATTAATTAATAACCTAGGCATTAAGTTAGTGTTTGTGAAGCTTGTTGATGAAGAGAAGCCAAGATACGAAAATAAGGCACATAAATCGGCTTTGTGCAAATCGGGTTCTTACGACCCGCGTGACATCAAAAATGGGTCAAAATACCCACTTTTGTACAAAGTCGGGTATTGCTAATAATTGAAGTCAAAATAGATGATTTTGGTCAAAATTGAGGAAATAAAGGGATTCTATTGGTTAATTGAGAATTTATTTAAGAAAGTTTTCTCATATTTTATTTTCTTTTAATCTATATATATATATATATATATTGCATAGTAAACATTAGGGATAATGTTTAGGAATAATTAATTAATAACCTAGACATTAAGTTAGTGTTAACCAATCAAACGGAAGTTAGTAGGTTAAGGGCGATTCAGGAGATTAGCCACCTACTATTGGATTGTAAACAGGTTGTGTGATTAGTTAAACGAGTTTAGAAAGGGATTTCTTTATCTTAGTTCAATTGATTATTTAATCTGACAATTTGGGAGATGAGTTAGATTACCCGTTAGAATCATAACTAATAAATCTGTGTTTCATAATTTATTAAGACCAGGTGGATTTGACTTCGAGTGAATACCTTTTCTAATTTTTCTGATCTGTTTGCTCGATAGTTGATTTAGATAACTTTAGTTTCTTAATTTATTTTAATTAGTCGTCCTTTATATTCTTAGTTTTATTAAATCCAAAAAAAATTCCCTTTTAATTAATTTATTTAGGTTAATTAGTATAATCTAATTTAATAAAATATTACTACTGTTCTCTATGGAGAGATACCCTACTTACCTAGGCAATATTGCTACACGATCCGGACATACTTGTTGGTAATGTGTGGTTAAACTTAGTTAATTTTGGACTTTAATTTAAAACCTAATTTCACGCATCAAGACCCTGTTCTTTTTGCTGTTGTGCGTCGGCCGAAGGTGTAACACCCGCAAACCTGGGCTAGTAAATTAGCGGGTTTACAGTATGTGTTTTATTGTGTTTAAATTGCATTAATTTAATTATGTGGTTCATTAAATGATTTAGTTTATGGGTAATTAATTAATTGATTTAGAACTATTAATAGTATGTATGTATGCATGCAGGTTAATGGGTTAGTACACGTGTGGGTATATTAGAAGAATTTGCCACCTAACTTGCATGTTACCTTGTGTGTGCTTAAAAATCTGTTCGTTATTTACAAAAGAAGAAAAGTGTGTGTGTTCTATACCAAGAAAACCGAAGGAAAGAAGAAAAGAATCGGGATCTAACATTGTGTTCTTAAAATCAAGATTAAAGGTTGGTATGTGTTAATTTATCATGTTGTTATACATCTTGATGAGTATCTGATTTTAAATGAATGATTTCTGTTAAGTTTGAAGTTTGCATGCTAAGAACACCATGAATCATGTTTGAAGTTTATTTGGTTAAGTGGGTTTTGGCATGTTTAAATGATTCATACGAATAGAAAGTGTTTAGGATTCATGAATATATGTTTAAATGTAATTAAACATGTTTCTGGTATGTTTTGGTGATTGTTATGAATTCTAGGTTTGATTATTATTATGGATGAAGTTGTTGGATTTGATAGAATGAAGAAGATGGTGAAAACCAATTGTTTGTAGAACCGAAGCCCAAATCCGATAGTCCAGAAATCCGAAAGGTTGAAAAACTGACACTCACAATCCTATATTAGAAATCCGATACTTGGACTATGAGAACCCCAAATCTGATTGTTATGTATAAATATAAAATCCTACACTTGAAAACCAAGAACTTAGAATCCGACACATACGAAATCCGGAACCCAAAACCGGTAGTTTGGAAATTCGATTGATAAAATCCGATACACTTGAATCTGGTACTTTGTAAATCCGAAAGTCAAAAATCCGGAATAGTGAAATCCGACAGATTGGAATCCAGGACCCAAAAATCCGATACTTTGAAGAATCCGATACTTGTGAATTGCGGATTCTTGGAAATCCGATAGTTTCTAGAAATCCGACACTTTGTGTTTTGGATTTGTGTTTATTTATTGTTTGTTTTTATTTCACGGATGAATTATAAATATATATGTGGTCAGATATATTTATGAGATTGAGACTGATTAGTTGTTATTGTGTTTTCAGGCAATCCAAAGACTCAGTAACATTAGACTTCTGAGTACTACATCTGAGATTGAAAGGTGAGTGGATGTTGAACGTGGATGGTAAAGATTATGGTTAATGTTATTGATGTAATGCATGATTGTGATTGATGGATTGTTATGGAACTGTTGATTGTGATTATTATTTATTGATGTCTGCTGCATGACTATTTGATCGATACGCACTCTTAGTATGATTTTGAGTTGCGTTTGGGAAGTCAGCTACACGTGGAATTGGGTTGGGCTCGTCTACTAGTTGGTTGAACAGTGGTAGCCTTACTGATGCATATGTTGCATCAGAGTGGGATTTCACTATGCCAATTCAGTAGAGGGCTATCGGTAAACCTTTGCTTTGGCCGACATTGGTTGTAGGTTCTGCGCTGAACCGTCGGTCTTCTTGGATTTGTGATTACATGTTTAGTATTGGCTATTGATGTTTGCTTTTGGGTTTAGTCTCTACTCACTTAGCTTTGTGCTAATTCCCCACAGTTGTTACTTTTTGCAGGTTTGTGTTTCTGAGGGTTCGTAGAAAGACAAGTTGACCTAACTCTGATGTCATGAATTTAAATGAAACAGGCCAGTTTATTTTGTAACACAAAGTTATGTTTATTGAATTAAGAACAAATATTTTGATATGTAATTGATTGTATAAATGAAATGTATGTTTGATTAATTTAGCTTCCGGAACGTAATTTTAAAAAATGGCTTAGATTTCCTGGTGTTACAGATTGGTATCAGAGCCTTGGTTTGGCGATGCATGCACGGCTAGAGTGTTGCATTCCCAAATCTTGGCTCGTGACAGGTCAAGCTTTCCTTCCGGGGGAATTAGAGTGAGTTAGAGTTGTTTGTTGTAGTTAGTATTTTGAGTACTAATGGTTTTTGCTAATGAGTTGTAAAATGATGTGATTATAACAGATATGGATGATAGAGAGACCCATATTCTCCCTCATGTGACCCAATCATCAGTAGAGGCACCTGTAATAGAAGATTTGGATGCCACGAACCGAGCAGGAACATCTGGACAGGATCAAGAAGAAGATCAAAGCGAATATATCTTGAAGTTGGAAAATGAATTGTTGGATCTTAGAAATAAGGTTCATAGCTTGGAACAGAGACTAACTCAACCATAACCAACCCCTGATTTCTACACAGGCAACCATACCACTAGTATCAATACCCCTGCCACCTATGACACAGATGATGCAACAACCATTTTACTATCCGTATCCACAACTAGGAGCTTACCCTTTTGCGTTCCCTAGATATAAACAACCATGCACGTATAAACAATACTTAGATTGTAAACCCTCAGAGTACAGCGGAATGACCCTAACATCACATTGAACTGGCTGAGGGAGATGGTCAAGGCACTTGATGCCTATAATTGTGAAAATGATTTAAAAGTGAAGTATGCATCGAGGATGCTAAAGGAAGATGCAATGGTCTGGTGGGATTCTATTACCGGCCATTTTACCGAACAACAGCAGGAAAGCATTACCTAGAGTCAGTTCCAGGAGAAACTGTGTGAACAATATCGCAGTACCTTCGAGGTTGCCAAAATCAAGAAGGAGTTCATGGATCTGCAAATAACTAGGAACATGACAGTGGACTATCTAATCAAGCAATTTAATCAGAAAATGCGATTTGTTAAACATTGGGTACCAGATGAAGAATCAAAGATTGCCCACTTTGTTGGAGCACTGCACCCAGATCTTCGTAGCGCCACTGGGTGGGTTACCACCTTATCCCAAGCTTTTACTTTAGCCAAATAGGCTGAAGGGGATTTAATTGCTAAAAACAGGATGAGTGGGGAGAGGATTGCCCAGCAGAAATCGAGAATTGATCATTACAATACCCAACAGAGGCAAGGTGGGCATGGCAGTGGGAACAGACAGGAAGACCAGAATAGGAGGTCTAATTTGAGTGGATCAACCCAAAGGGCACCGTGGTGTGGTAGGTGCAAGTCTTACCACAACGGGTAGTGTACGCCCCAAACCATGAGATGCGTTAAATGTCGCCAGTTTGGTCATGATCTTAAGAGCTGCAGGTTCCTACACAATGTTTGTCGGAACTGCCAAAAAAAGGGCACATGGTGGGAGAGTGCCCGGTGGGAAAGAAGGCAGGGTCAGGAACAAGGGCGGGGCAGCTCGGGGATCGTCTTCGGCTGGTCAGAAGAGGAAGAACCCACCCACTGCTAAGGGTAGGGCATTCAAAATGACGGTGGAGGATGCCACCACTACTGATGATGTTATAACTGGTATGTTTTTTATAAACTCTATACCTGCAAGAGTGCTATTTGATTCTGGAGCTAATCACTCGTTTGTTTCTGTGGGGTTTTGTGGTAGATTAAATGTGCCTATTATTAAACTTGCTAGTACCTTAGAGATAGAAGTAGCTGATGGCATGATGGTTCCAGTCACGACTGTTGTGGCTGGAGCTAAAATTGATATAGATGGTGTGTGTTTTCCTGTTTATTTTCTTGTCATGCCTCTATCTAGTTTTGATGTGGTGCTGGGAATGGATTGGCTGAGTTTGAATCAAGCGAGTATAAAATGCCACAAGAAGTTGATCTCGTTTCCATTAGCGGATGGTACAAGGGTGGTAGCAAGGGGTGAGAAAGCCGGGTCTGTGATTTCAATAATTTCGTGTTTAAAAGCTAAGAAGGCATTGAATAAAGGTTGTGAATCGTACATAGCATATGTGATTGACGGAAAGAAGGAAAAGCAAGCTATGACAGATATACGGGTGGTAACGGAATACCCGGAAGTGTTTCCGGAAGAATTGCCGGGGTTGCCTCCAGTTCGTGAGGTAGAGTTTAAAATAGATTCGATTCCTGGTTCCCGACCAGTAGCTAAAGCTCCGTACAGACTAGCACCTTCAGAAATCCGAGAAATGATGACATAGATTCAAGACCTGTTAGATAAAGGTTTTATTTGTCCAAGTTCATCTCCGTGTAGTGCACCAGTATTATTTGTGAACAAGAGAATGGTACATTGCGTATGTGTATCGATTACCAGGAATTGAACAAGAGAACGAAAAAGAATAAGTATCCATTACCCAGAATTGATGATTTGTTCGATCAACTGCAGGGAGCTTCTTTCTTCTCAAAGATTGATTTAAGATCGGGTTACCATCATGTACGAGTGTCAAAGGAAGATGTGTCAAAGACAGCTTTCCGTACGCGATATGGTCACTATGAGTTTTTGGTTATGCCATTCGGTCTAACCAATGCCCCTGCAATCTTTATGGATCTTATGAACAGAGTCTGTTGACCATTTCTTGATAAGTTTGTTATTGTCTTCATTGACGATATTTTGATTTATTCGAAGACTGAATTAGAGCACGAATAGCATTTGAGACAGATCTTGGAAACTTTGAAGAAGGAACAATTGTATGCGAAGTTCTCGAAAATGTGAATTCTAGTTAAGGGAAGTACAATTTTTGGGGCACATAATTTGTAATGAAGGGGTAAAGGTGGATCTTCGAAGGTAGAGGCAGTGATGAGCTGGAATGCTCCAAGAACACCATCAGAGATAAAGAGTTTTCTGGGATTGGCAGGATATTACCGCAGATTTATCAAGGATTTCTCCAAAATTGTGGGTCCGTTAACTAAGCTAACTCGGAAAGATGTAAAGTTTGTGTGGGGTAACGATCAAGATAGAGCTTTTCGGATGTTAAAGAAATTGTTGTGTGAGGCTCCAATCCTTGCCTTGCCAAGTGGATCGGAAGATTTTACAGTATATTGTGATGCGTCGTTGGCTGGTTTAGGATGTGTATTAATGCAGAGGAATTGGGTGATTGCGTATGCTTCAAGACAGTTAAAACCTCATGAAAAGAATTACCCGACTCACGACTTGGAGCTAGCAGTTGTAGTATTTGCACTTAAACTGTGGAGACACTACTTGTATGGCACCAAATGTGTAATCTGTACAGATCATAAGAGCCTACAGTATGTATTTACTCATAAAGAATTAAATATGAGACAAAGACGATGGGTGGAATCGATAAAAGACTATGACTGCGAGATTAGATATCACCCTGGAAAGGCAAACGTGTTGGCAGATGCCCTGTGTCATAAAGGAGCTAGAAGTCCTATTCAGTTTATGCGTATTGAGATAGTATCTGACTTGGTAGATAGACTGAAGTCTGCTCAGTTGGAAGCCCTAAAAGAAGAAAATCTAAAGACTGAGTTAACGAGAAAGCGAAAAGATGAACTGAATGACGATTCTCGTGGATTGAAAATGTTTAAAACTCGTGTGTGGGTGCCTATGCTTGGAGAGTTGATAAAATTAATTTTAACAGAAGCACACAAGTCAAGATTGTCTATACACCCAGGAAGCACTAAAATGTATAACGATCTGAAAGTGCTTTACTGGTGGCCTACGATTAAAGCAGATGTGGCACACTTTGTGGAATCATGTCATATTTGTGCGCAAGTGAAGGCAGAACATCAGAAGCCATACGGGTCTTTAAAACAGTTAGAGATTCCTGAGTGGAAGTGGAAACACATAACGATGGATTTTGTAACAAAACTTCCGCAAACTCAGAAGAATCATGATATGATATGGGTGATAGTGGATCGACTGACAAAGAGTGCTCATTTTCGGGCCACTTGTGAAACAGCTTCTTTGAGTAAATTGGCACAACTATACATCGATGAAATTGTTGCGAGGCATGGTATACCGTTGTCAATTGTGTCTGACCGAGATTCAAGGTTTGTTTCCAATTTCTAGAGGAGTTTTGAATTGGGGACAAGGATTAACTTAAGTACAGCTTATCATCCTCAGACTGACGGTCAGACTGAAGCAACTATACAGACACTCGAGGATATGTTGCGTGCCTGTGTATTAGAGTATGGTGGATCTTGGGATTCACACCTGCCTTTGATAGAATTTGCGTATAACAACTCTCATCACTCCAGTATTGGAATGTCTCCGTATCAAATGTTGTACGGTCGTCGCTATCATACTCCGACTTGTTGGTTAGAGGCTAGTGAGAAACAGTTTGCAGGTCCCGAGATTGTACAGTTGATTGCTGACAATATAGCCAGAGACAAGTTGAAAGCGGCCAGGGATAGACAGAAAATGTATGCTGACCTGAGACGTCGTCCAGTAAAGTTTGATGTGGGGGAGTTAGTATATTTGAAGGTCTCTCCATGGAAAGGAGTAATCCGTTTTGGCAAACGCGGGAAATTAGCTCCCCATTACATTGGTCCTTTCCGTATTCGTCAGGTTGTGAATGATCAAACAGTTACACTAGATCTTCCCACAGAGCTTGCAGGAATTCACGATACATTTAATGTCAGTTATTTGAGAAAATGTAAGATTGATGATGAAAGTCAGATTCTCCCGGTGCATGAATTGAAAGTTGATTCAAAGAAGAGACTGGTAGAAGAACCGATTGAACTGTTAGATCGAAAAGTGACGAAACTTCGAAAGAAGCAAATACCAATGGTGTTGGTCAAATGGAAACACAGTTTAGGTTCTGACCTGACTTGGGAGACTCAGGCAGAGATAAGAGAAAGATATCCCCAGTTATTTGAGCAAGAAGGGATTCCGAGGACGGAATCCTCTTAAGGAGGGGAGATTTGTAACACCCGCAAACCTAGGCTAGTAGATTACTGGGTTTACGGTATGTGTTTTATTGTGTTTAAATTGCATTAATTTAATTATGTGGTTCATTAAATGATTTAGTTTATGGGTAATTAATTAAATGATTTAGAACTATTAATAGTATGTATGTATGTATGACCGTAGGTATGTATGCATGCAGATTAATGGGTTAGTACACGTGTGGGTATATTAGAAGAATTTGCCACCTAACTTGCATGTTACCTTGTGTGTGCTTAAACATTTGTTCGTTATTTACAAAAGAAGAAAAGTGTGTGTGTGTGTTCTATACCAAGAAAACCGAAGGAAAGAAGAAAAGAATCGGGATCTAACATTGTGTTCTTAAAATCAAGATTAAAGGTTGGTATGTGTTAATTTATCATGTTGTTATACATCTTGATGAGTATCTGATTTTAAATGAATGATTTCTGTTAAGTTTGAAGTTTGCATGCTAAGAACACCATGAATCATGTTTGAAGTTTATTTGGTTAATTGGGTTTTGGAATGTTTAAATGATTCATACGAATAGAAAGTGTTTAGGATTCATGAATATATGTTTAAATGTAATTAAACATGTTTCTGGTATGTTTTGGTGATTGTTATGAATTCTGGGTTTGATTATTATTATGGATGAAGTTGTCGGATTTGATAGAATGAAGAAGATGGTGAAAACCGAAGCCCAAATCCGATAGTCCAGAAATCCGGAAGTTTGAAAAACCGACACTCATAATCCTATATTAGAAATCCGATACTTGGAATATGAGAACCCCAAATACGATTGTTATATATAAATATAAAATCCTACACTTGAAAACCAAGAACTTAGAATCCGACACATATGAAATCCGGAACCCAAAACCGGTAGTTTGGAAATCCGATTGATAGAATCCGATACACCTGAATTCGGTACTTTGTAAATCCGATAGTTCTAAATCCGAAAGTCAAGAATCCGGAACTCCCAAATCCGGAATAGTGAAATCCGACAGATTGGAATCCGGGACCCAAAAATCCGATACTTTGAAGAATCCGATACTTGTGAATTGCGGATTCTTGGAAATCCGATAGTTTCTAGATTTCCGACACTTTGTGTTTTGGATTTGTGTTTATTTATTTTTATTTTTTTATCTCATGGATGAATTATAAATATATATGTTGTAACATCCTGATTTTGGGCCTAGTTGTTACGTAGGCCAAGGTATGTTTTTATGTGGTTAGTATTTGAGTAAGTATTTATCTAGCATTTAAATTAAATGGTTCTAATTAATATAATTAATTAGAATTAAAATTTACATGTACATGTATGTACGTATGTTTGCATGTGCTAGGGGATAAGCTTGATATTATGTAAGGACACCTCCTGCTTTGTGTTTTGTGTCTTGTATACGTGGGTTTGGGCATGAGATGTCTGCTCATTTGAGTTTCAAATTGCAAAAGTGTTTGTGTGTGTTTTTGAGAGGAAGAACAACAAGAAGTTGCAAACTTGAAAAGTGAAAGTGGGGATTTGTGGCTTGTTAAATCAAAACAAAGGTTAGTTAATGTTCATATCATGTTTAGTAATGATTTGGTACGTTTTTCTGATGTAATACGTGTATATATAGTGAAACACCATGAATGGAGGTTGAAGCTCCATACTTGACAAATGGGTTTTGTGTGAATTGGTGTTTTAATTGGTTGTGATGTGTTCTTGATGATAGATACATGTTATATGAGGTCTATGCATGTTTTGGAAGTGTTTTGGTATGAAAAACAGATGATTAATTGAAGAATTGTAAGTTTTGAGTCGGCTAGAAAATGAAGAAGATGATGCAGGTTTGTGAAGAACGCGACGCGTCATTTGCTTGGACGCGACGCGTCCATGAAAATTGGCGGATTCTTGAGAATCCGATGGGTGGAATCCAAATGTTTGAAATCCGAGATATTGAGAATCCGACACTTTGGAATCCGGAACTTGGAAATCCGACAAATGGGACTCGGGTTATGGAAATCCGATAGTTGCTCGATGCGACGCGTCGGATGTTTGGACGCGACGCGTCCGAGGCTTTTGAGGATTTTTTATGTTGTTTGCATTCTTTGTTGATATATGCTATATGTATATCCATATGTGAATCTTTTATGTGTGTTTGATAAAAGAAGGATATAAATATATGTTTGAGTATATATTTATGAACTGAATACTGATTTCAGTTTATTCTGATCTCAGGAACAGACAACGCTCAGTAACATTAGACCACTGAGTGGGAGTTCGAGAACTCGAGGTGAGTGGATGTTTACTCACGGGTGATATTAGTTGTAACTGGTTTGGTTGCAACTGTTGGTTGATTGATGCATGGATAGATTGTATATCTGATAACCGATTAACTGGTGTTTGTTAATTAATTGTTGCGTCAGTGATATGTATACATGACAGTGGGGAAGTCAGTTTACGGTTGGGCATATGGGCTGGGTTTGTTTGCTATCGGCTAATCAGTATTGGGATCTTTTGATGCATTTGTTGCAACTTAAGGTAATATTGTGTGAGAATAGCAAATGAACTATCGGTAAACCTTTGCTTTGGCCGGCATTGGTTGTAGGTTCCTGCAGAACTGCCGGTCTTCCCAGGGTGCTTATTTGTATTTACTGTTGCTGATATCATGCGGTTATTTGTTGATATATCTGTGGTGGTTTACTTTCATTCACTTAGCTTTGTGCTAATCCCCAACCTCTCACTACTTTTACAGGTGGCCGGTAAGTTCTGCAGTTTAGTGTGAGGGGGTGTAGCCTGGGAATAATTGGCAGGCACTCTGATTGGAATTGTGACGAGCCGTAGTTTTTGTAATACTGTATTTCAAACTGATTGTTTTGTTAAACAGTGGTTTATCTTCGGTTGTAAATACTTTTATGCTTTGGTGAACGCTTCCGCAGTGTTAATTAAATGAAAATTTTATGGGTGAAAATACGGTGTTACATATGTGGTCAGATATATTTATGAGATTGAGACTGATTAGTTGTTATTGTGTTTTCAGGCAATCCAAAGGCTCAGTAACATTAGACTTCTGAGTACTACATCTGAGATTGAAAGGTGAGTGGATGTTGAACGTGGATGGTAAAGATTATGGTTAATGTTATTGATGTAATGCATGATTGTGATTGATGGATTGTTATGGAACTGTTGATTGTGATTATTATTTATTGATGTCTGCTGCATGACTATTTGATCGATACGCACTCTTAGTATGATTTTGAGTTGCGTTTGGGAAGTCAGCTACACGTGGAATTGGGTTGGGCTCGTCTACTGGTTGGTTGAACAGTGGTAGCCTTACTGATGCATATGTTACATCAGAGTGGGATTTCACTGTGCCAATTCAGTAGAGGGCTATCGGTAAACCTTTGCTTTGGCCGACATTGGTTGTAGGTTATGCGCCGAACCGTCGATCTTCTTGGATTTGTGATTACATGTTTAGTATTGGCTATTGATGTTTGCTTTTGGGTTTAGTCTCTACTCACTTAGCTTTGTGCTAATTCCCCACAGTTGTTACTTTTTGCAGGTTTGTGTTTGTGAGGGTTCGTAGAAGGAGAAGTTGACCTAACTCTGATGTCATGAATTTAAATGAAACGAGCCAGTTTATTTTGTAACACAAAGTTATGTTTATTGAATTAAGAACATATATTTTGATATGTAATTGATTGTATAAATGAAATGTATGTTTGATTAATTTAGCTTCCGCAACGCAATTTAAAAAAATGGCTTAGATTTCCTGATGTTAGAGAAGGCAATTTAAAAACAGCCGAGGAACATAGCGTTTATGTGGGGGTGTGATTTTGTCAAAAATGGAATTAAACCTTAAGAAATGGCATAACCTATGTGGAATGAAAATGAATAATAATAAGTTGATTTGAGCCAGTTTTGAAAAGATTGAGTTTGGTTCCTACCGACCGAAGGTATCGATGGTTATTGCGTTCTTTATTTCAAATTTGATATATGGAAACCACAACTTTGACCAAGTAATATGTGGTTGAACTTAATTAGAGAATGAAAGTTTAGTTATAATCTGATTACGAGATTTATATGATTGAAATCCTTGGGTTCAATGGTGTTCCAGTCAAGTTTGTGTTGGTGCATGAAATGGGTTTGATGATGATGATGTTAGGGTTGAATTGAAAAACTGTAAAGGTTGAGTCCCCATGAGGGATTCCCGATTGAAAACTTTCTTTGGCTTCTATTGAAAACTTATAGTTTCAAGTGAACTGAAAACTTAGGTTTTCAATTAGGTTGGGAACGGAGTTTTCAATTGAATTGAAAATTGGGTTTTCAATTGAATTGAAAACTTGGGTTTTCAATCCAGTCAAGGTCGGAATTCACAAGTGATTTATAAACCGGGCTTTTAGGAATGAAAGTGGGCCTAGACCTATCCTACTTGAGTTTGGGTTAGGTCGAGAGTTTCGTATAGTCAGTTACGGGAATAAATAAAATAAATAAATGGATACGTATATAGTAATAAAATAATATTAACTTTACTGGAACCGCTATTGTAGGTGTTTACTGGTACAGACGAAACTTACAGTTACGTGATTTATTCCTATTGAGTATTGTGTGCTGCAATCAAGTGAGTTACACTAACTTATACATTATATTAGTGTGAAATGTACATGTATTGTATGTGTGAACGTGTAATTGCTATATTGCTATGTGAAGTGAAGGGTTGTGTTATATTGTGGTGAAAACACAACTCGGGCACAGTCAGACACGTGAAATCCTTGGTACGGCTTGGATAGTCAACTATGACGCAAAGTGTGAAATCGTCGTCAGTGCACTACGTCGGTATTATGTGATTTGATATATGATCATGGATTGTTATGTGTTATGTACATGCCTAGAGTGGTGTGTAAGTGTGTGCTGGCTAAGCTCTGTTGTTGATTTATTCCTTCGAGACCTGATCGTGGGAAAGCTCCAGCAGTGTGAAGATGACTCATCTTCTACTAGACGTTTCCGCTATTTAGCTAAACAACATTTTATTGAATTACATATTTGTAATTAATTACTTAAAAGAATTACTATTGTATGACGTGTAGTTCCGAGTAATGACTATAGTTATTTAGGTGTCATGATTATATATATACATTTACTTATACCTATTTAGAAAAAAATTGGGACATTACAAGTGTTCAACGCTTATACTTTGAGGTTGCAATCAACTTAGGGCTTGTTTGTTTTCTATGATAAGTACTTATTTTAAAGGGAGAATTTCATTCATATCCTTACAAACTTTAATAATTACATATCTAATAACTTATTTTTAATATATTTAAACCATTTAAAATAAAAAAATTATCTTTATATTTAATTTATCTTTAACTAAAAAGATCTAAAATGTAGTATTACAAAACTGCCCATCCCTATTTCACTTAAACTATTAATCAAATGACAGACTCTTTCATACTTCTGCACAATTGATTGACTTGAAACCACCTATTCGTTCATATCAAGCTGCTTGAAACAACTGTTGGTTCATATCAAGTTGCTCCCCTTGATGCTCCACAAAACCGTCATATCCATGAAAACTTGATGCAGTTATTTCAAGTTTCTCTCGACCACCGTCACGGCGCCATGGCGTTCCTGGATTTCAAGTATTGTCCCCATCACCCGCCCTTTCCCGCTTTCTCCCTTGCTCCTGAATCGTCTTCTTTAAAACATCTCGCTTTCTCCGGTAGAGATCGACTTATCGACGGTGGCTCCATCCTTGTTTTCACCGGTGACTGTTTAGTACCATTGTTGTACGTAAGGGTGTAAACGATTCAATCTTTTATCAAGTAACTCTAGCTCTAACTCGAGCTCAGCTTGTTCAAGTCGAACTTTATCGAGCTCGAGCCCAAAAAACGAACTCGAATTATTTAACAAGTCGAGATCGAGCTTCTAAGAACTCAGCTCGAGTCTTTATCGAGCTTTTCGAGCCTTGTATAATAGATGTATATCTATATGTGTAATATGTATATATGATGGACTAATATTAAAACATATTAAAAATGAGTATTTATCGAAACAAATCTACTTTATATACGTACTATTTATAATAAGTAGTTACTAATAGATCATTAATTTCAGATTTAATCTATATTTTGAATAATTTGGTTTTTGAATTAATTTTTTTTATATTATTTCGAGCTTTTTGAGCCGAGCTCAAGCTAAATATACCCTGTCGAAACGAGCTCGAGCTGCAAGTATGAAAGCTCGTCAAGCTATTGAGCCAAGCTCGAGTTTGACAGAGCCCTATTGAGCTCGAGCTTGATTTGACTCGTTTACACCCCTAGTTGTACGGTTTCCCGGTGCTCCACCGCATTCTTCTGACGAAGCTCGTTAAACGATTGCATAGAATATTGAAGATGCTTGCGAAGGTTAATCAATTGAAGTTGGATGATTGAAGGTGGCCGTGAAGTGATTCTAGACCTTTGAGTTCTTCCTTGATTGCATCCACATCTTTGAACAACTTGTCGAGATTCATACTAGCACCGTCACCGTCGCCGACGTTCCCCACCCGTCGCCACCACTACTGACCCCTACTTACCGGCGTAGCCGACTACCGCAGCCGACAACCAACGCCACCGAAACCAACCACTGCCATCAATCCCCCCACCATGTACAGACCGTCGCCACCTCCAATGTCACCACTGAGCCTCGGCGTCACCGGTGACCCTACTACCTATCGCCGTTGCCGACGACCGACCACCGCTATTGACACCGACCACCCCCACCGTGGCATCACCGTGCGCTGTCACCGATTCCAAGGGTTTCCTGTGTCGTCCTTTCACTTTTCTTATGTTTGTACGTATACTTGTGTTTGTATATATACATATATAATATATTAAAAAAGGGGAGGGCAGTTTTGTAATACTACATTTTAGATCTTTTTAGGTAAAGATAAATTAAATATAAAGATAATTTTTTGATTTTAAATGGTTTAAATATATTCAAAATAAGTTATTGGATATATATGTGAGGTTTTGGGTTTTAGAAGGATAAATATGTAATTTAGAAGTTTGTAAGAATATATGTGTAATTATTAAAGTTTGTAAGAATATATGTGTAATTATTAAAGTTTGTAAGGATATGAATAAAATTATCTCTATTTATAAATGTTTGTAGGTGAAAAAAAGTCTATATGTTTTTCCATCATCTTATTTCTAGTTTTAACCTTTTACTAGAAACTAAATATTGTTTGTGTTTAGGGATGAGAAAAAAACCAAAACCGATGGGGAAAACCGAAAACTGACATAAACAGAACGTGAACGGGGAAAACCCGATTATTTAAACGGGGATGGGGATGGGTTAGATGATCCCTGCCCCGATTACCCGACATACCCGATTATAATCTATAACTATTATAAAAAGGCTTACCTTTTTTACCTTTTTTAACTATTAAATCAAACTCTATTAACCAATCAGAACCTCCAATTTCAAAATCAATCAAATTTAGAAAACAATTTTAGAAACATAACCCCCGTAAATTGAATTCAATTTTAAATTAATTGGAAGGGGCTAGATGAAAATTATGAGGGGTTTTATGAAACATGTGAGGGCTTTTAAGAAAATATGAGGGGGTTTTATAATAATTATATATTAATGAAATTAATTACAGGTTGTTTATAAATTATGTTTAATAACTTGTGATATATTTTGTTTAGAGAAAAAATAATTATATATTTGTGACCGTCTCATTTTTATCTACGTTTTTGTATAAATTTTATTGCAATATGACACTTTTTTAAAATTAGTATATTCTTAATGTTTTGTTATCAATTAATAGTAACGGATAGGTAATTTTTTGTTTGGCTGAGTGAATTTTTTTAAGATTATGTTGATGAGCTGGGTGACTAAACTAATGACTAGAACCTTTTTCAAAAGATCAAATTGCTTTCCCGACAACGGCGCCAAAAAACTGATGTTGTGCAGTTATATATATGAAAAATTATGTGAAATAAAACGGAAATATTAGACTAAACTACACACCGGGCGGTGAACCCATCGTATAGTAGTAAAGTGGCACGACCGAGTGTTGAACCTCAAGGAAGCAAGATGAAATCTCAATACTAGCTTGTCGTCATTAATTAATCTATGATCAAATGTTTATATTCCTAAAGTTAACAATCAAAACAAGCGAGATAAAAGAGACGAGATATTTTTTTAGAACTTTTTGATTTGAGAAGGAAGTGCTACTAGACTCGATTACAAATAGAGTTAATTGACAAGGATTTGATAAATTTGATGGGCAAGCCTTTAAACCATCTAAACACTTCAAATATTAGATAAAATCAAACAAGAAGGTCTCCTTAGAATGATTTTACAAGATATAAGGAGTGAATAGAATCTTCCACTTTATAAAAACATTCAAGCAAGGATTGAGTGTTGTATTAAAACACGTTTAATAACAAAGTTCTCCGTTAATTAAACAATCAATTCTTGAAAACTAACCCCCGAAGTTTTCCGAAGTAGCTAATTTCACAAAAATCAACTTTAAAGATATTCCAAACACTTGACTAATCACAAAATAAGCATTTCAAAGTCAATTTCATCAACAAATTGCTCAAACAATGGTGAAAACCCAAACCCAAGTGTAAATTCTCACAGATTGGGCATCACAACTAGGAGTAATTGCAATGAAACCAAGAACCAATCAACACAATAGGTCTATTACATCAATTAGTCAAGGAAATTTAGGGGAAAACATAAATTCAAGCAATTTGAAAAGAAACCCTAGCTTGAAGCTTCCATTAATGGTGGAATTTGGGGAAAACCCACAAAAATACCAAATCCAAGTCAATAACCTACTTGAATCTCATCCAATAGCACTAAAATTAACTACTCCATGCTAAACATCACGAAATCTAAGTAAACACAACTGAAATTGAAAGGGGACATGAAAGAAAACTTAAACCCTTGAAGAACCCAATGGAGAAGATGAAGAAGATGCTCCAAAGGTATAATCCAAGCTCCAAATCTTGCTTCCTTTGGATGTATCCTTTGAAAAATTGACTTAAAGCTCTGAAAAAACTCAAGAAAATCGCCTCTCCACAGAGTTTTAGGGCTGGAAACGAGTTATGAGTGAAAAGGGGGAGACAAATGCTTAAATATGCAATCAGCATCAGTCACATGTACGGCCGTACAACGCACTTTACGGGGCCATACAAACGGGTATGGAACATGATTTTTCTATTTCTTCCAAATTTTGGGGATTTTCCTTCCTTTTGTCATGGATAATCATTAAAGCCCTGAGATTTCAAAAATAGTGAATTAAGTATCAATTAAGACCAAATTACTCAAACAATCATACGAAATGATCGGATATCGCCCAAAATAAGTATTCAAATTGGGCGATATCAGTGGTGCTTGAGTATGATATTCAAAGTGTTTAGTTATTGATTTTAAAGCATTTTCAATCTTATTAGAAAGTTGTATGACACCTTTTATAAAATATGGTTTAAAATAAAATATATCATAAAAGATGATATATTATGTATTTAAAAATCTAAATTCAGAGATGTAAAGGTATTTGTACAAGTGACTTTTGGAGCTGTGATATAAAATATGAAAACTGGACAATAAAAAAAGGGCATGACTTTAGTGGTTTTAAACACCATGTTCTTTCTAGAGTATATAAAGAAGTACTACAAAATACAAGTTTTGTTATGTATGTATTTGTTTATGTCCACTTTTTATTATTTTTCTATAAATATGAATAGAGTAGACTCATTCAGTTATCAAATATTCTTCAATTATTTCAACTTGATACACATGTTATCGAGACAAAGATCGTCTCTAGCAAGAATGTTTGTGCTATTATGTATAATTCTAGAATGAAAATGATTCAAACATATCGGTTAAGTTCCACCAAAGACATTTTAAAGTTATAGAAAATGCCCTTTCCATAATGCATGATAATTTAAAAATTAGAGATGAATATGAACCAACCGAAAAGAAAATAAAAACAACCTTATCTATCTATTCTATTATAGCTCTAAGATAATCATTTGATTATTGAGTTGACATCTTTTGAAACCTGGTTTATTTGCTTTATTCGAAGACAACAAGGAAGCGTTTGGTTCCTTCGGTACATATTTGAAAGTTTTTTTTATGTCTACTTCTAAAATTTTTTATTTGATTTTGATATATCTCAAATTTACTTTTTATTTTTATTTGTACCTATTAAATCATCCTCTATCAACCAATCAAAACCTCCGATTTCAAAATCCTTCAATTTTACAAAATAATTTTAGAAAGATGTTATTAAACACAGACCCTCCTAAATTGAATTTAATTCAATTATCAAATATTTCTTCAATTACTTTAATTTGATACACATGTGCTATTATGTATATTTCTAAAATAAAAATGATTAAAACATTTTAGTTAAGTTTCAATAAAGACATTTTAAAGTTATGAAAAATGCCCTTTTCATTATGCATGATAATTTAAAAATTAGAGATGAAAATGAACCAACGGAAAGAAAATAAAAACAACCATACCTCTTTATTTTATTCTAGCTTTTACATCATCATTTGATTATTGAGTTGAAATCTTTTGAAACCTGGTCTAGCTCTTTGCTTTATTTGAAGACAACAGAGAAGCGTTTGGTTTCTTAGGTACGTATCTAAAAGTTTTGTGTATGTATACTTCTAGTATTTTTTATTTGATTTGATATATCTCAAGTTTACTTTTATAATACCCGTGTATATACGGGTCTATAAACTAGTTTAATATTAATTATATACACACACATATGTATATATATATATTAATATACATAAAATTAACTTTAAATATAAATTATACAAATTTTTATACACTTTCACACAATCTAATTTTAATCGTTGTCTTTATTTGAATTATTTGGTTTTGATATTTTGGATGCATTTAGATTTTTTAAGACTTTAATTTCAGTTCAGATATGTTTGTATTCGATAATGTCGTGTAATTTAGTATAATCGTTTTTTAAAACTCGTAATAAAATCTTAACGACGACGATCATAATTTTAGTTTAATAGGTATCTCTAGATAAATTCTTTTATTTAATCACATTCTATATTAAACCGGGTATCCATTTTCCCGCTTTCTCCTATGAGCCGATCGATATCCCCACCTCAATCCCTACTTCGGTTGCTCAAAAACTTCTTTCTCGCCTCTTACGATAGCAAAGAACAATAAGTTCCGACGGTCTGTACATCCCACCGTCGCCATCCCATCTCTTCAACACTCTCGATGAAGCCCCGTCCCCATCGTACCACCGTCGGCATCAAAACACCATCGCCATCGCACTACCGTCTCCATCCTACTACCGTCGCCATCCCATACCGTCGTTTGTATTTGCCCTATTTTTCGCCGGAGGTAAACAATCAACCAAATCTTGTTTATTTCTTTGTATGCTTGTATTTGCCCTAATTTGTGTTTAAGTTTACAAATTAATACAACCCCTAATCTGTGTTATCTGGTTTCAGAGGCTGTAAACATATTTTCTTCTTGATGCTAGTACTAGAAATGTGAAATCAAATTAAGCAATCAATCTTGATGTTACTGGTTATTCAAAAATGGTGTTACTGGTTCTTCTTGATGTTAGTACTAGAAATCTTGATGTTACCGGTTCTTCTTGATGTTAGTACTATGTTGTTTTGTCAATGGCATACACCCAAATCTATCTATTATACAAGAACCTACGTTACTTTCCTCATCAACCATGCTTCATCTTCCTTTGTAGGCTACGCAGATGCTTCCCTTTAACCAATTACTTCCTCTTTCACGTTGACTCCTCAAGTATTTCCTGTTACCTTTTCATCTTTCCAACTCTGATGAACTGCCACACCAACTCCCTTCGTGAGGGTAATATCTTCATGCTTGCTTCCTGCTGGTCAGCTTGGTGACTGCCGTAGAGCTGCTTCGATCTGACGGGAGGCGGTGGAGAGGAAAACCGGGAAGTCGTTGTTAGGGTTACCCCTGGACTGTCTAGGTTGGACGGATTCGGTTACGAGTCGATATTAAGGTAGTGTTGTGAGATGACAATCTGTTATGTTCAGCTACCTGTTGGAATAGCTGGACCTTTGTTGTTAAATGGTGGTGAATACATGGTGCCAATGGCTACCACCAACGGGTGTTTGGTTGTGAGCACATATAGGGGTTCTAAAGCTATATTTGCATCAGGTGGAGCCACAACGGTTTTGATGAAAGACGGGATGACGAGAGCTCTTGTTGTGAGGTTTGGAACGGCTGCCAGGGCTGCTCATCTTAAGTTCTTCCTGGAAGGTCCCATCAATTTTGATACATTGAGCATCATTTTCAATAAGTAAGTTCCTAATTTTACGTGTTTTTTTGTACCATAAGTTGTGGTTCACTCTTTGTAAATTATCTTTTTTTTTATTGAAAATGATTCATCAATCACTATCAACAAGAACATGCTTTAGGTAGCCTGCATTTACACTAACTTTAGGATCGAAAACGGTTATATTCGATGTTTTAAGGTCTAAATACGGCTAGCTGTAACAACACTATGGCTTGCTTTTCGGCTCGACTAGCTATAGTCTATAGTTTTTCGTTTAAGTGAATATTTTGCAAATCAACATCGATTATTATGACGACTGCCTCACTTGGGAGGATATGGACAGATTATCATCAATTTGTACCTTTGAGCTTATGAATTTTGATGTGTATGATTTTGACATTAATATTTGTTGTCTTTGAAACGTTATGTAACATCCTCAAATATGGCCTATTCGCGTGCTCCATTTGGTACGTGAAATTATTTAAATGAATTAAATATAAATATATTTAATGAGAATTAATAGAAATTAGCTATTGGTCAGATAATTGTGAAATTAAAAATAGTAATAAAAATAGAAAAGAATTATAAAATAATAACTGGTTTCAAACGAGGTTTCCAAAAATATCCTCGTTAGTTGAAACGGTTATTCGGGTGCCGTGTTGTATGTTGAAAAGGTGCCATATATATGTTTTTCGAGTCACATTATAGTCTAATTTGAGTTTAAATGTTTACTTATTCAAAGTTTGACTATTTCAGGTTGGGATGCTCAAAAATAGAAGAAACATGCAGAAATCGGTGAAAGTAAAAGCAAATGATTTTTAGGCCGAATAAAAACAAGACAAAGAAAAGCAAATAGAATAAAATGAGGTGATTTTGGACTTAAATTTAAAACCTGATTTTTACGCATCAACGACGTTAAGGTATATATAAATTACAAACTCATCGGTTCTTATTGCATAAAAAAGGTAACCAACTTCAGTCTTGTTTCTATTTCAATAACAATCCTTTGTTGCCAAAAAAACTCGAAAAACAAAGTTTGTTATCCAAAATAGAAATTGGACCAAAGTTGGTTTCATGTTAAGCAATTTGCTCTTGTTTAATGGAGTGTTATCTTACATACTTTTTTATTTTTGCAGGAGAGGGCATACTATGCATCAGGCAGCGTTTTGTGAGAACATGGCCGAAGAAATCCTCCCTTTTCTTGATTATTTGATGGGAAAACTGTTTGTTGTCTTTCAAACTAGCAAGCGTATGTTGCGGGAAACATGCATGGTAATAATGCAATCTATATCATATATCATGTAGATTATTTTATTCATTAGTGAGCTTATGGTATAATGCAATCTATATCACTTCTCTTTTACTTTTCTTTTGCAGTCTGCAATTGGTTCAGTTGCATCTGCCGCAGAACAAGCCTTTTTCCTATATGCCGAAAGGGTTTTGGAATTGATGAAAAATTCATGGTGCTTACAAGTGTTGAAGACCTTCGTTCACAAGTAAGGGCTACATAGTTAGTGGGGATAGTTGCCATGGTTGTGGGAAGGGAAAGGATCGAACCAATTTTACGGCCTTGCATCGAATCTGCAATTTCCGTAATACTCATGTCCTTATTTCTATCCGAAATTTAAAGGTTGGGTAACTAGTCAAGACGTGTGGGGTTGGGTAACTAGTCAAGACGTGTGGGGTTGGGTAACTAGTCAAGACGTGTGGGGTTGGGTTGACATGTGACAGAATATTTTTTATGTTAAAACACCCATATATGGGTTGAATTTGCCATCTTTTGACTATTAAGCAAATATACGATGCAGGGATATGGGCTGGAATATAGTGACCTTTGGGAGTATACTCAAGGATTCTTCGGCAATGTAGCAAAAATTTTGGAAGACGGAATGGTTCGGGTATGTATGTGTGTGTGTTATTTCGGGTTATGTGATGTCGAAATTTGCATTTGATTTGAAGTGACTACGTTAAACACTATCTTCCAATCTGGGTAGTGAGCACTCGTGTAGGGTTTATGCATCATATGGTTTTGGCATGATATGCATACACACACATATTGTGTATATATGAATATGTGTGCGAAAATTCGTTTTCTACTCTAATGCATATGTACAAGAATTGCCTTTGTGCCTCAAGTTTTTGTTTTGGCAATTCTTACCAAAATACTCCTTAGCACCGGTTTGTGGCACACCGTGCTAGTTAGCTTTCGTGGTTGTTTGTGTTGCTTTGATTCTATATTAATTAGTCGCGGCTTGCGTGCCGTTTCTTTTTTCAATTGCACTTGTACTAGTATGATAGGATATGCGTGGGTGGATTGCGATCAATAGTTATTGTAAGATCCCGCAAGGTGCTAACAGTTGCGATGGTGGATTACAATTTAATCTTAAGGTGTTTTAATCCATTTGAAAATGGAATTAAACTTGAGGGAATGATTAAATAGATACTAGGAAGCTAATGAATCTTAAAGGGGTTAAAATGGTTGGGTAATTATTGGGTTTCAAATATTATACATTTATATTATTTGTTTTATACTTATTGGTTAACTAATAAATAAAAAAACATGCATTCATCATCGACACTAACATATGACTAATAAATAATAGTTCGTTGACTTCGTTGTTATAAACAATAACCATTAGCCATATCGCCAATGATTATAGTTTAATAACCAACAATATCACCAAAAATAATAATTCATAGCCAACCATGTGACAAATACAAAATTTCATACAAACCGGTTTCGGTTTTAAGACTAAATTACCCGATAATAGGTTGAACCGGAACCGAAAACTGAAAATGAGGTTTTAGGAGAACCGATAACCGGACCGAAACTCTAACCCGGTTCTGGTTCGGTTTTTCGGTCAAGATGCTCATCTCTACTTATATAAGTGTTGTATTTTTAAGCTCATTCTTCGTATCCCATTGATTCCATAATTATGGTTCCGTATTATTTTTGTTTTGTGTTGTATTCGCGCACTGGGCTTTTTGCTTCGTTGCATTTTCTTTCCATGAGGCAGGTTTACACGGAGAGGTACCTGTCATGTTTAGCAACCGACGAAAGGTATCGTTCATGGTAGGTGTAGTAGAGCTAGTAAGGATCTAATGTCTAACAGATTCAAATTCAGGTTTCAAACCGGAAAGAGCACATACCACGAAGAATTTCTCCCTTTGTGTAACTTCTCTTGTTTCAACCGGCATTAGGGCAGCAAATTCTTACATTAGTGCACGAACATGACCAAGGTAGGTTTCTGGACAACATTATATATGCCATTGAAACAGGATTCAAACAGTTTGAGAAGTGGGATTGATAACGTCTCCTATATCTGTCATAATTAACATGAGAGATTGCGATTAATAATGATTATTTTGACCAAATGATCTCTCTGATATAGGATCATAAGACAATCAAAGAAACAAAAGCAGTAGCGTCTTAGGGTTCTGTAATGATAGCAACAATCAATCAATCTGTAAACCTACTAATCAATGAAAAGAAGACCATTAGAGCAGCAAGGAATCATTAACTATTTTTATTGATAAAAAAATATATTATTATATAAAATAATGACAGAGGTCTTTTGGAAGCAGTCTATCTATCTTCGTGTAAAGTTACAACCGTCTCATCTTACTTTCCTCTTACCTCATTTTTATGAAATTAGGTAATGTTGATGATGTTATTGTGTACTATATGAAATAATATACCCCTTGTAATCATATTTAACTCGTGAATTATTTATTAAAATAAAATAAAGTAAAATTTTGAAAAAAAGGTTCCAATTAAACCAAACACAAAAAGTTTAGATTAACTACAAACAAATGCAACACAAACATATCATAATCGAAACAAAATTGCATAAACATCCGATTAACATGTAAAAGAAATTAAAAATGCAGGATTTACAATTTTAGCTCAAAGCTTCCTTCATGACTTTCTCCTTCCTTTTTTTGAAAAGATGTTCACATCAATCTTTCACCTTCAATTTGTATTCGCTGTTTTAATTTGCATTCCATCGTTTACAGCCTGCTAATTAGTAATTACAATACTAAATCATGATTAATACATCAACGAAGTAGCAGAATGTTTGAAAGTCATATTATGTATGATATTTATTTTGATCAATTACAAAGAAAAGCAATTATCTCTTTAAGAAAAGCTTTAATTTGCTACAACTATCCACTTTTATACTTATACATAGAAACTAAATACATTATCAAAACTGGGTTGACCTGGTAGTCGAACAAGTGAGCTGTAGACCCGCTCATCACAGCGGGTCACCTTAAAAACCCGGGTTCTAAAACATCACAATGGGGTTTCATAGTAACTTTTTATGAATTTGAATGTAAATAATTGATTTTAGTTTTAGTCCCCTATTCACATGAACAATCAATTTCTCAACTTAGTTTTTGTTACAAACGACGTAACCTATATTGTTGATATTAACCAATCTACACGAGCAACCAACCAAAAAGCAGATCAATGCAAATGCCAAGATATCACGTAGAACCTGAGAAAGAATAGTGCCCATAAGTTACTGGAAGAACATATAAAGAGGAAGAAGAGCATATTGAAGTAGAAGATATACGCACCTAAATATTTGTTCATACTTCATAAGTAGCACTTCAACAACATGGCTCCAGCCATACCTAAGTTTTCCTTCATATCTCTCCATAATTTCTTTCATATCTTTATTAAATTGATATAATTCCCTCCATCTCTCTCCGTAATGTGATCTTCAATCGACCAAAAGCATCACTTTGATGTGGGTTGTCATCTCCATTCTCTATCTTATTCATTAAGAGTGAGACAGAGAGAAATGACGTCACATTACCAGTAGATCATATACAAACTTAAAAGAACACACATTGCAAATATCTGCTTAAAGCACTGAATGGTTTTTTACCACAATTTAAACATGCAATAACTCAAAACAATAATAGAGAGTATGTTTATGGGGCATCAAGCTTAGAAAAATGATCAGAAAAACATAAATAACGATACATCATTACAGCACCTATGAACTTATGCCTAGAGATAAATTAAAATTAGAAGTAAAAATCATTTAGACTTTGGATAAACCCTATTTACAATATCGATGAACACATTCATACCCTGATTAAAATTAGATGTAGAAATCAATTGGAAGTAGATTAAACCCTAATTACAATACCTTAGAACATACATGGATCAAAGAAAAACACAAATCAATGAGAAGGAAAAGTAGAAATCAAACCCTATAATCTAGAAGAAATTAAAGAGAAGAAACAACCTTTTCTCCATAGATGAGTCGAAGTCAAATAGAAGTGTAACCCTATGCAAAAACCAAAGAGCACAATGTATAGATGACAAAGTAGAGAAGAAACCATTGCAAAAACCTAAGAATCCACTGCAGAAATCGAGCACTTGTAGTATCCCCTTGGGTTAAATGCTTTGGATTTTTTGTATCTTAGTTTATGATTTCATTAGCAAGATCAATGATATGTGTTGTATATTCTTTCCCTCTGTTCACTTTGTTAGTCCTATATTTGTATATATTCCATTCCTGAAGAGGCTTTCATAGAAAGTGTCCGAAGGATTATTCTTTATTCATGTGTAAATTGTTTTGACGTACCTCATCCGAAGAAAGAAGCCTTGAAGTTCATCTGAAAATTAGTTCTGAAGTGAATGCCAACTGAAGTAAGTCTTCAGTTATCAAAAGGTCTTCATTATTGAAAGCATGTTTCAGTACTAGCACACTTTTGTCGAATCGTGACTTGATGGTGCTTAACAAAAAATTAGTTTTTTCATTTTGAAAAGGGGAAGAAAGGGGACCGAGCATCTGACATTCCGACTGTTATGTTGAAGAGGGACAAAAGGGAAGATAGGAAAGTGACTGAGACGGTGGACTATCAACGTGGGTAGAAGGTTTTGATTGGTGTCCGGCAAAACAATACGAGGAAAACCGATCCTGGCAAGTTTTGGAGTCGGGTAAGGATGACATTTTCTGGTTAGGTTTGGGTTTTGCGGTCGGAGCACACTATCCTCGCCCCGATATATTTTAAGGAATGGCAACGGGGCGAGTTTTGGTCGCCCCGTCCCCGCCCCGTTCTCTATCAGGATTGTTTCGGGGCAACTTATCGGGGCCTCTGTAAAACCCGAGCCGACCCTAAAACCCCGTTATAAAACCTGACCCGACTAAAAAGACAAAAAAAACTAAAATGGTGATTGATATCGGTAACAAACAATCAACAAATCTTCGAACCATAATAAACTCCTTGTTTGCTTGTTTCAAACGAAATATCATTAATAAATCAAAAAAGTGAACTTCATGTCTACATGTTACTGAAGCATTTTTGTACTCTCTAAAGACCTAATATATAAAACATAAATATTTATACACATTATTATATACATAAATATATAAAACATACATGTATATAAATATATAAAATTTATATAAACATTAGGCCCGTTGGAAATAACCAACCGACCCGGTCAATGTTTGGTTAAATCGGGTTGGTTAAAACCAGTCTCGGGTAGGCTTGATCGGTTAGTTTGGGTTAACCGTTTTAATTACGCTTTAGTTATCGGTTAAATTATTATCCATTCGGTTATACCTGAATTACCCGAAAAAATAACAAAAAGACATTTAATCTAATTGCATACAAACTTTTTTAATTACATATATTTCTTTTCACCTTTAAATTACATCAATATACTTCTAAAAGTTGTAAAGTCTCATATATGTCTAGATAAATAACTTAAAACAATTAAATCATCTAAAAGTTTAAAAAATCATCCCTAATAAGAATTATATACATTACAAAAGATTTATATACGTTCGTTAGTTTAGCTTGGTTTGTTTACTGCTTTTGTTTAGCATGGTTTCTAGGGATGAGTTTTTTGACCAAAAACCTGAACCGGAACGGGTTGGAATGGGGTTAAAGTATTCGGTCCAATTATCGGTTCTCCTAAAACCTCATTTTTGGTTTTCGGTTCTGGTTCCACCGGTGGTTGTTAACACCAGAATCTGTTGGTATGTGCTTTTGTATTTGTCATATGGTTGGCTATGAACTATTATTTTTGGTGATATAGTTGGTTATTGAACTATTATCGTTAACGATATGGTTATTGTTTGTAAGAATGAAGTCAACAAACTATTATTTATTGGCCATATGTTAGTCTCGAAGATACATGCATGCTCACTTAAGATTTCAAGTATTTTTAGTGTTAACTTAAAACCGTTTAGTTTTTTAGTTATTAGTAAACCTTTATAAGTAAAAAAAAGTAATATAAATGTATTTAGGGTGGGTAGTTACAGATCCAAGGGCGAAGTATTGATAAGATCTTGATCGGCTGTTTTAATTCAGGACTTAATATGGTGAGGATTTAAAGTTGAAAAATCCAATAGTCAGAATTTAATGGTGGTGAGTCTCACTCACTAGCAACCATATATACTAGTGTAATACCCAAGCGGTGTTCAGGTGCATCATCTTTTAGAGTCAGTTATTATCTACAAAATTCTAATCAATGATAAGCATATAAGTAAATTGGAAAAGTTAAAATTTCAAAAGTACACAATAATCATGATATAGCAAAATCCAATTGATTTAAACATTAAGAAGTTCAATAAAAAGAACTGAATAAGTAACTTTCGACCCAACCACAACTATTAAAGTAAGTAAAAACAACAATTGCCATCAAAAAATTTTAAGAAATTATAAAAACAATAATCAAACCATATACAAAGGCTGAATTCAATCTATTTTGATAAACCCCAACTTAAGATAATAAAAACTAAATAATACAAATGCTAAACAAAAAGACATAATTCAATTGGCGTTATTACATATGGCATCCTCAAAAGGAAGATTAACAAATGAATTACACTAACTTTACGTAGATTGAGTGGGTTAATGATTCAATCTATTTAACGAATGTCATTCCCCTCAAAACCAAATTGAATGTATACCCAACTTTTATTTGTTAAAGGCAAATTGTAGCAATGGTATGCATTACATCAATCAAACTCGTGTACCTGTAATTTCCCAAACCGCTGACTTACCGAAACCTATAAAATGGAGTGGAAGGTGGGGGATTAGCACAAAGCTAAGTGAATGAAAGTTAAACAAACAAACAACATCAATCACAACCGAAAGATATAACAATAAACAAGCAACCGAGAAGACCAGCGGTTCTACAAGAACCTGCAACCAATGCCGGCCTAACAAAAGTTTACCGATAGTTCATTTGCTACTCTCACACAATATTACCCTTAAGTTGCAACGAATGCATCAAAATATCAAAATACTGATTAGCCCATAGCAAACAAACCCAGCCCATAGTCCAGCCAAGCTGACTTCCCATCATCCATGTGCACATATCACTGACGCAACGATTAATTAACACATAACTAGTTAATCAATCACCAGACAAGAAGTCTATCCAAGCATCAACAATAAAAGGTTGCAACCTTAACCATTACAACTAAAACCATGCGTGAGTTAAACGTCCACTCACCTAGGATCTCCATTCACCAACTCAGTAGTCTTATTTCACTTAGTCTTCTCCCCTCCTGAGAACATATGATAACAAGATATAGTAATCAATTCCCAATCATCTCCAAAATATCAACTTTATATACCAAATGGGTCAAAACCAACCTGATGCGTTTCACATATGAAAACTAGCATTAAGGAAATGTTCAAGTTGCATATAGTCTATTTATATGATACTCAACCAACCGCAGACGAGCTCAGCTCTTACAACAGCAGCTGACCCCAACCAGCCCTTTCATAGAAACTGATTATTAGAAACTCGTTACAACAGCAGTTGGTTCCCAAACGATCCAGATAAACATCCAAACAAAAACACAATCAAAACTCTATCACATATAACACGTATGTGAACATATAACGCTTGATCAACAATTAGCAGACTAACCGTCTATCATGGCATATCAAAACTAAACAACTTATCTTTGCATATCGAACTCATCATTTTATAATCACACGTCAGAAACAACAATCCATCATTGCATAACAAACATTCCTCAAATCAAATAATTCATAATATTACCACCATTACCACCCGTGAGTAAACTTCCACTCACCTCAGTCCTCAATCGTGTTTGCTCAGTTGTCTAATATTACCGAGTCTTCGTAGTTCCTGATAACACAACAAACTGAAATCAATTTCAATTCATAAATATATATCCACATATATTTATATTAATCATAACCACATTTACTATGTTAAGATCACACATAAATAAATATATAACATGCTACATCATCAAATCCGCAACAAAACACTTCAAATTCTAGCAATCTCTCGGACGCGTCGCGCCGCCTTAATTTGTCGGATTCCAACCATCGGATTCTGGGTATCGGATTTCAATTAAAATACGAATCTCAGGTGTCGGATTTTGAGGTCTCGGATTCTCAAATATCGGATTACAACATGTCGGTTTCAAAGAGTCGGATTCATGGACTATCAGATTTACCACTGTCGGATTCTTGAAATCCGCTGGTTTCCAAATCTATCTGTAACATTCTCAGCTTAGGCCTAGTTGTAATTAGTACGTGAGTGTACGTAGACAGTGTAATAGGAATGTTTATTTGTATGTACATGATTAAGTTAAGTAAGAAATGCAAATTATGTGTTTTAAGTATGTGCTTTATGTGTGTGCGTGTGTATGAATGTTAAGTGTGTGTAAATAAGTTTAATTGAGATTAAAAGAAATAGGAAAACCAAATCCAGAGGTCACCGCCTCTGGATTGATTATATATATATATATGAAAAGTTGATTTTGTTGACTTAAGTAAACTAAAAGCAAACACACAAACGTGAAGCGTCTCACACTTTTTCTCTCTCTCGTTGCTCTCGGTTTCTAAAAGAAGAACAGAAGCAGTCGGTTGTTGATCTACGAAGGTGAGCAACGTGATTATGATATGTTTAGAAGATTAGAATCATGTATTACATGTAAGGACCATGAATCCATGCAAGAACCACCTTGAAGAACATAAAAAACTCACTTTGGAAGTGGGTTTTGCATAGATGGTGTTCTTGTTGGGATTTAATGTGTTTATGAGGATTATATGAATGGAATATGATGTCCCAAGGTGTTCTGGGCTTGAAACCACAAAAACGAAATTGTATAGATGACTAAATGAGTTTATCGGAATTCCAGGCTATGAAGTTGTCGGATTCCGGAACTATGAAGTTGTCGGAATCCGCATGTGGTGAAAACTGAAGGGTTTGTCGGAATCCGATAGTAATGTCGGATTCCGCATGTCTATTGGATTTCATGTCTTGAAGTGCCTTTTAAGTGTGGAATCCGCAAGTTGTCGGATTCCCTAAATCCGCAAGTTGTCGGATTTCCAAAGTTCCGGATCCTAAGTGTCAGAATCCGATAGTATCGGATTTCATTGAAAGCATCGTATTTCCATGTCTCCGATTTCCTTCTATGTATCGGAATCCGCAAGTGTCAGATTCTGTGTGCATGGTTGGAATTCCTAAGTGTTGGAATCCGATTGATGAGTATCGGATTTCATGATTAGTGAGTGTCGGATTTCATGAATCCGACAGAACCATCGGATTTCCCCAAATCCAACAATTCTGGCGGATTTATGTCAAGTCCAAAGTTAAGTGTTTATTTTGTAAGTCTTGAATGCACATGTGAATGATAAATGCAAGTATGATATTTTAGGCGAGCTTGTTGTATTTGTGGAATCGAAACCAAATACCTGTGCGTAGTAAACAGCTCAGGTGAGTGCCTGCTTTCATGTGACTCAGTAGAGTAAGGCTTGCATGCTAAATGATTATGTGAATGTTTTGTATGTATCTAACTTGCTTTTGCAGGTACGCTCGAGGAGGTAAGTGTATGACTTGCATGATGTTAGAATATATGTCAGGTGCATGCCAGTGGGTCCAGACTGGAACCACTTAGTTAATACAGGATGATATGTACGTACGAATAACTGTATGATGTTATATGTAAAATGATGGATCCCTGTGGGATCAAATGTACGTATATGTGTATGTGCACTGTCTGCAGACTATCTGACGCATGGTTAAGGTCAGTCTGTTGTAACTGGATCCCTTGGGGTTTCATGGTGATTCAGGAGGCATCCTGGATCATAGGTTCTGCAGAACCGCCATGCGTTAACGTGAGTGGTGATCAGCCGGTTGTAGCTGGATTACCTGTGGAGTCTCTGGCTCTGTGAACGATGCTTGGTGGACTGCTTTATGCTCCCCCACCAGCGCGGATTGGTCATGTCTGATCCCCCGGTCTGAGTTGTTGAGCAGGATTGATTACCCTGCAAGACACGACTCTTACTAATCTTGTCAGCACACAGCACTAAGCTAGCAATGATTGTTTATGATATGATGCATGACTTACTTTATTGATACTTAGATCGTATGTACTCACTAGCTAAGTGTTAGCTAATGATGCCATGTTTCCCTTTTCAGGTAAAGACTATACGTCCTGCGAGGCGGGTTACTTTTGGGATGTACATTGCCCCTTGTGGGTGGAACACTTGATAATTATTATGTTGTAATGTAAACAGATATTATGGTCGGTTCCTAAACTAGGTAACACCAGGATGTTTTGAAAGAACGATATTGTAAATAACAGTTGTTATTATTGTTTGAAAAGAAAAATTTCCACTGCTAAAACCTGATTAATGTTAAAAGTAACTATTTTCGGAAGCGGTGTTACACTATCGGATTTGGGTTGTATTGGATTTAGGGTATAATATCGGTTTACAAAGTACCGGATTTCAAAGTGTCGGAATTGGCTTTGTCGGTTTTGAGTTTCGGATTCCAAAAGTATCGGATTTCATAGCTTTCGGATTATAACTCCCGGATTTGAAGTTATCGGATTTCACCTTCTTCCCCATCACAGAATCCACCAACTTCATCTCATCAACCATGGTTATACCCAGTACTTATAACATTCATCAAAGCTTACTAGAAACATGTTTAAACATATTTAAACACGTATTCATGCATCTTAACACATCACAAAGTTCATATATCTCAAGAACAAACAAAACCCACAAAGACCAAGTTCCTACAAATTTCATACATGGTGATTCTTAAGTTTTAATCATAACAACCCAGCAAACATAGCATGTTATAGATCAGTAAACAAGAATCAATAACTAACCTCTACTTTGAATTTGAAAACACAAATTCTTCAAATCCGATACCTCCTTCTTGTTCTTTTCTTTCGGCAGAGAGCGCACACATAGAACACACACTTCACTTTTCACTTTAAATTACCAAATGATATTATCTATTCAATTATGTATACACATGCACCTAACACACAAATCGAAGCAGGAGGTGGCTTGCCCACCTCTTGTTTCATAATCACACATACACGTACACGTACACATTTACATACATGCATATAATCTCATATTAATTAAATTAACCCAATAAACACATTTAAAACAAATAAACACATACCACAAACCCGCTAATCTCCTAGCCCAGGTTTGCGGGTGTTACAAATCTCCCCTCCTTAAGAGGATTCCGTCCTCGGAATCCCTTCTCGTCCAAACAAATGGGGATATCGGTCTCTCATCTCAGCCTCAGTATCCCAAGTTAGGTCAGAACCTAAACTGTGCTTCCATTTGACCAACACCATCGGAATCTGCTTCTTGCGGAGCTTGGTCACTTTTCAATCCAATAATTCAACAGGTACCTCTATCAGCCTCTTCTTTGAATCAACTTTCAAATCATGTATTGAGAGAATCTGACTCTCATCTTCAACCTTACATTTTCTCAAATTACAGACATCGAATTTATCATGAATACCTGCAAGTTCTGCTAGAAGATCCAGTGTAACTGTCGGATCATATATAAAAATATCCACATATCTCTTCTCTTTTGCTTCCGGTTGACATGTCAAAACATTATCATAATATTCAGATATTGCTTCGTGCTTGCTTCGGATGAATATATCAGAACATTACCCTCATACTCATATAACAATTCGCAACTGTTATTCTAACATCCATTTAACAGAAAGTGCTTTACACCAATTCAATTAAGGTGATTATGAATTCCACAGATCATCATAACCTATCACACATAAACGTAATTCATTCTCAATTAGCTATATAACTCGTTCTACTCAATTATCCAATAAGAATTTAGTTGTACTTCTCATCTCACGTTCAATTCTTGTCATTAATTCGTCTGGAGTCTCAATCAAATCCTTTAATTTTCTTCAGAAATTTCTAAGTATAAAATACCATACCTTCAAATTCTCTTATCAATATGTGTCTGTCCAGAATATGCCCTCCCGCTAGTGACAGAAATACAGACGCTTCTTACTAACCAGTCAGTAATTTCTCGTAAATAACCAGATTCTTTCACAAATAGTAAGATTAGATATAAATTCCATCATGACTTGTCATCATCACCACTCTGGTATCTCAAATTATCTCCACAGTTTACAAATCTATGATACTCTACCTTGATTCATTCACAATCACATTACTTTTTTGGCATTATACAATTCAAGCCTTCAAAATGCATTGGCAATATAGATTCATAAGTTTTCGTCGAAATAAATCTCCAATTTCAAGCAAAGGTGCATATACACAAGGATCTATAAGTCTCCAGTCCACATGTTTTGGCAATTAATTCCTCTTTGTTCTTCCTCATTTTTGATAATTCCAATAATTAACTTATCCATTTTCAGCGAAGGCAACTTCAACTCTATCCATTAAGTCAAATATACTTCAATACGCATAAATCACATGTTATCTTTACTAGCTTCTTCGCAATTCAACATGTCTGACCTCAGCTTATATCTTTAACGTTATATCAAATCTTTCATTCACATTTTTCATTTCATCCTGAGCATTGTCTCTGCCACATGTTCAACTCATCTGTACAAACATCCGTTGTTCCTCTTACTAATTAGGTCTCACACGTACTTTTCTTTATAATCAATGCAAATACATTTATTACAGTTTCCAGGTTATGATTTGAATCATTTCTCTCAAAATCTTCATCTGACATAGAGTATAGACCATTCCTCCAATTCCAATGCATAACATCATATATCACTCCAAGGAATACAATATCTCCACACATCATAAATCTCCCCAGATTCATCAAGCAATATCATAGATAATCTTCATTCATCAAGTTTAACAATATCTCACAATTTCAGTTATATCTTTATCAAAACATCTCTTGGCTGTCACAAAAGCCTTCCAAGCTTCAATAATTACCCAGTTTCCTTCTTCTTTGCACAAAAACAAACATATATATATAGACATATACAAACACAAAAGGCAAGACAAGTCTTGCAACACATAATATAGCATTCAATTCTACTAATATGTAAACATCTTTCTAAGGTATTTCATACCCAATTCACATAATTTCAAGTATCACATACTTACTGTCACATGCATCAGATATTTCATGAGTTAGAAAATATACATCAACTATCTCTACTTCACAAAGAATCATACTCTTTAGAAGTAATTCTGAAGTTAATAAACATACGTACAAGTATAGGGGTTATCAAAACGTACCCATTATATCATTTTCGGTAGTGACGATATCATCAGTCATTATGTTGAAAATTCTACCCTCTTGCACAGAAGGGCTCTTTCACTTTCATCCACTTGCTGACAAGGATCCCCCACCTACCCCAACTCCTGACCCTGACTCCAGTTCCTTGCTAACTTTACAATCTCTTGCTCGATGATTTTCTTCAAAACTTATCCAACATACCTTTCGTGAAAAACGACATTCTTTCATTTCATGGCCAAACCGCCCACATGTAAGACACCGCACGGTCTGAAGCGTACATGGTCCTGTGTGGTGAGATTTACACTTCCCACACCGTGACACTCGTTGATTAAATTCATCAAACACAGGTCTATGTTTTAAGTTTCCTTTACTCTGGCTACCCTGCCCTCTTTGCTTCTCAATGTTATATTGTTTCAATCGGAATTTCTGTTCAGAAATATGATCTCAGCTCATTCTATCCCTAGCCTTCAAATCATTTTCAGCCGACTTGGATAAGGTAAATGCTTGCGACAGTGTACTAGCCCATCTGGTAGTACTTCGATACTCTGGAAGCAAAGCTCCCACAAAGTGTTGTATCTTTGATGCCTCATCAGGCACCCATTGCTTCACAAAACGCAATCTCTCATTAAATTGTTTGATTAAATCATCCACACACATGACTCTAGTCATATGTAACTCCATAAATTCTCTTTTGATATGAGCTATCTCACAAGTATTGCAATATTGCTCGCACAGTTTCTCCTGAAACTGATCCCAAGTCACATTGTCTTGTTGTTGTTTAGAAAAATGACTGGTAAGGGAATCCCACCAAACCATAGCATCTCCTTTAAGCATACGAGTCACAAAACAAACTCTCAATTGATCCTCGCAATTACACGCATCAAAAGCCTTTACCATTTCTTGCAACCAATTCAAAGTTATATTGGGGTCAGTACTTCCATAGTACTCTGAGGGCTTACAATCCAAGAATTACTTATATGAACATGGTGGTTTAAATCCTGCATACGCAAAAGGATAAGCTCCTTGGGTAGTAAAAGGATAAAAGCTCGGTTGTTGTGCCACTGGGGATATTGGAGGAAACGGAATCGTAACTAGCACAGTTGTAGCTTGAGTTGTAATAGACATAGGAATCTGAATTCGTTCATTCTGAATAATTCTTTCTCGTTCTATGTTACCCATAGCATTTATGAGTTCCCAAAGTTCACTTTCTAACTTAGAAATATATTCACTCTGATCCGATCCTGGTTCAAAACCTGAAGTACCAACTTGACCTGTTACATTCAAAACATCTACTGTTGAAGTTCCAACCACTTCTTAGGTCACAGGAGTGTCAGCAGGGGTATCTCTGTCAGCCATATCTGTACAATCACATCATCTCACAAACTCATTAAATAAACCGTTAGTACATAACATACTAACTAACACACAGCATCTCCAATTCACTCTAATTCCCCCAAAGGAAAGTTTGACCCAACACGAGCCAAGATTTGGGAATGCAACACTCTAGCCGTGCTTGCATCGCCAAACCATGGCTTTGATACCAACTTGTAACACCGTAACAAGCCATTTTTTTTAAATCGCTACGGAAGCATTTTCTAATTTTATTAAAACAAGCACCCACAAAGTACAAAGTACTATTCACAAAGTACAACATCAGCTTGTGTTACAAAAGATTTATAAAACACGGTTCGTCTCTTCTCAAAACACAATATTAAAGTGTTGGTCAAATTTCCCTTCCCACAAACAAAGCTAAATAGCAAAACACATAATCCTTCAAAAAGCAAACAACCATGGGGAATTAGCACAGAGCTAAGTGAATGGAAGCAACAAACAAGCTAACAACAACAATAGTTCACAACTGAACTTCAAAACAACAATCACCAACAATCCGTCAATTCAACAATCTCTCAAATCCCGAGAACCGGTGGTTCTGCCGAACCTACAACCAGTGCGGGTGTCACACCCCGCTAAAGCGGAAACACGAGGTGTCAAAGCACAAGATATCATCGCACAAGGCATATAGACAATAACCATTATATTAACTTAACAAAAATAAATAGTTCGGGTAAAACATAAATAAAAGTTACATAACCGAATAATAATTAAATGACATTGTCTTGTACGATGCGTAAATAAAATAGATAGTGTTTTCATAAAATGTGACGATGAAGATGGAAATGCCACACATCATGCTTGTATGCATAAGTTACCTAACGTCGATCACCTGAAAGCACGGGTAAAAGAAAGAAAAGGTCAACTACTAGAGTTGGTGAGTTCATAGGTTTTCTTAATATATGCACAGAATACTTTTAAATGAGAAAAGTTTAAATAATTGATGGAAGTTTTTGGAATAAAATAAAAGTATGCATGAATGATAGAAGATGTATTATATTGCCCAATATGTTGCACATGGTAGTAATAGACTATGATGATTGTTGCTTGAGCCATTATCCAACCTAGCCGACAACCAATTTCCCATGATAAACCTAACGCCTATATTAAATGACGTTAGTAGTGGTGAAGTACATCTATAGTTCGTCAACCATAAATGGGAGACGTCGGAATCTCCAAATAGCGTTACTTACTAATACCATCGGCTCACTAGCGGAGTTAAGGGATAATGTCCAACGAAAGGGCCTTACAACGATCACCCAAGCACATCAAAGAATAATACCATAAGTGCTCAAAATAATATTTGAAATAAATAAGAAGATAGGAAATAAACTTTTCATGAAACGTATACACATGCTTTCACCCCAAAAATAATATGAAATACTGTAAAAAGGGGCTATGATACTCACTCGGTATGCAAAGGTGTTCACTCGTAAGGATTTCTTGTTCCTACCGAAGCTCCTTTCCTAATATAAGAGGTATGTAGCTCTATTAGTCTTATTTTATTTATTATTTTGTATTATTTATTTGTTGTTAACTTATTTATTAAATAGTTAAAGGTTGTCTTTATTTTTCCATAAATCATAAGTGTTCACTGGAATTTTTCAGTTCTTTAAGTTGAAATTTAAAAATTAAAAACTGTGTTTTAGGGGTCATATTAAGGCTTGATATTTTAATATAATATTAATACATGTTTCTAGAATGTCCTGTGAAAATATAGGAATTTATAATCAATGTTTAATATTTTTAATAATTAAAAGTGTATAAGATGTCCATAGATCAGTGTCTGGATGACATGTTGTTACTATAACGTCTGTTTAGGGCCCATACGACCTCGTTTTTACATGATTCAAAACGGAATTAACCATGGTTCAAGGATGAAACTTTTAAAAAAAACTAGACGTATTTTGACCCAAGAATGAGTAAGTTACATGCGTTTAAAGTGTACCCTTCTAAATCTGTCAGATTTCCAGATTCAACATATGGGTCTTTTTAAATATGTTTGAAGGATCAAACGTTCATAAAAATTAGTGAATCTAGGTTTAAATGAAAGGTAACACTTTAAAATAAGATTAGCAAAAAGAATCAACTGATTTTGATACCTAGAACTCCAGATATAACAAAAATAAATGGGGAGTTCTAGCATCTGAATCTGCCAGATTGTTATTCTTTTTGTTTATGGGTCATAACTTTAATATAACATGTTTATATTCATGAATAATCATATTGTATGAGTATAAGCTTTGATAATCCATGTGTTATTACAACAATGGTAGGATGATACACATTTTATGTGTTCCTTACAACATTTGTTAAGATGAAACACATGCATGATCAAAGTCTTATTTTCTTGATTTTTAGTTGATTAAGTTCCATACAACAATGGTAGGATGATGCACATTTCATGTGCTCCTTACAACATTGGTAGGATGTTTATATTTACATGATATATATATATATATATATATAAAGGAAATAAGATGAACAACAAAGAAGATAAATAAAAGAAAGAAGAAAGAAGAAAGAAGAAAAGTAGAAGAGTAGAAGAGTAGAGTTGAGTGTTATATGATCATCTTACCAACTCTTGTCTTTGATTTGGTGTTGGATCTTCACAAGATGATCAATTCTTGTTGTTCTTGGGAGATATTTTGGTGGTGAAAGAGAAGAGAGAAAAGAGAAGAGGTTGAGTGTGGTGGTAAAGGAAATGATGAGGAGAGGAAATGGGGATTATATAGGACATGGGGGAGATCAAGAGGTGTTTCTTGGGAAAAGAAGTAGGCAATAAAATTATGAGGGGGGGGGTAGGGTGGCGGCCTTAGGGGGGGGGTTTCTTTTATTTTATTTTATTTTATTTTTTTGAATAATAAAGTGTAATTTGTTTAAATAAATTTTGTATAATTGGTGATTTTGTTTAAATCTTTTAATTACAAAGTTTTAATTACTTTTATGAGTTTATATATATATATATATATATATGTTTTATATTTTAACTTATTTATATTTATTATGATGTATTTAATTATTTTTATTGATATTATATTTATTATTGTACATGATTTGTAATTCTTGATTTTTAATAATTCGATTTTTCGAGCTCGGGAAGGTTCTAACCATATAGGCGGGATTTCTATGAAATCTAATATTATTATGGATGTATTTAAATCATAAATACTATTTTTAGTCATACTATGCTTAAAAATTAAAATTTCTTATGGCTAACCTGGGAAATTTGTTGCCGAATGTCACAGCGGGCCAAAGCAAAGGTTTATCGATAGCCCTCTGCCGATCGGCACAGTGAAATTCCCCTCTGATACAACGCATGCATTAGGAGGACTACCACTGCTCAACCAACCGCAGACGAGCCCAGCTCTTACAACAGCAACTGACCCCAACCAGTCCTTTCATAGAAACTGATTACTACCAACTCGTTACAACAGCAGTTGGTTCCTAAACGATCCAGATAAACGTCCAACCAAAAATACAATCAAAACTCTATCACATATAACACCTATGTAAACATATAACGTTTGATCAACAATTAGCATACTAACAGTCTATCATGGCATATCAAAACTAAACAACCTATCTTCGCATACCGAACTTATCATTTTATAATCACACGTCAGAAACAACAATCCATCATTGCATAACAAACATTCCTCAAATCAAATAATTCATAATATTACCACCATTACCACCCGTGAGTAAACTTCCACTCACCTCAGTCCTCAATCGTGTTTGCTCAGTTGTCTAATATTACTGAGTCTTCGTAATTCCTGAGAATACAACAAACTGAAATCAATCTCAATTCATAAATATATATCCACATATATTTATATTAATCATAACCACATTTACTATGTTAAGATCACACATAAATAAATATATAACATGCTACATCATCAAATCTGCAACAAAAAACTTCAAATTCTGAAAATTGCTCGGACGCGTCGCGTCCAATCTCCCGACGCGGCGCGTCGCCTGAATTTGTCGGATTCCAACCATCAGATTCTGGGTATCGGATTTCAATCAAAATCCGAATCTCAGGTGTCGAATTTTGAGGTCTCGGATTCTCAAATGTCGGATTACAACATGTCGGTTTCAAAGAGTCGGATTCTTGAAATCCGCTGGATTCCAAATCTATCGGATTTGGGTTGTATCGGATTTAGGGTATAATATCGGTTTACAAAGTACCGGATTTCAAAGTGTCGGAATTGGCTTTGTCGGTTTTGAGTTTCGGATTCCAAAAGTATCGGATTTCATAGCTTTCGGATTATAACTCCCGGATTTGAAGTTATCGGATTTCACCTTCTTCCCTAACAAAGAATCCGCCAACTTCATCTCATCAACCATGGTTATACCCAGTACTTATAACATTCATCAAAGCTTACTAGAAACATGTTTAAACATATTTAAACACGTATTCATGCATCTTAACACATCACAAAGTTCATATATCTCAAGAACAAACAAAACCCACAAAGACCAAGTTCCTACAAAATTCATACATGGTGATTCTTAAGTTTTAATCATAACAACCCAGCAAACATAGCATGTTATAGATCAGTAAACAAGAATCAATAACTAACCTCTACTTTGAACTTGAAAACACAAATTCTTCAAAAATCCGATACCTCCTTCTTGTTCTTTTCTTTCGGCAGAGAGCACACACACACAGAACACACACTTCACTTTTCACTTTAAATTACCAAATGATATTATCTATTCAATTATGTATACACATGCACCTAACACACAAATCGAAGCAGGAGGTGGCTTGCCCACCTCTTGTTTCATAATCACACATACACGTATACATTTACATACATGCATATAATCTCATATTAATTAAATTAACCCAATAAACACATTTAAAACAAATAAACACATACCACAAACCCGCTAATCTCCTAGCCCAGGTTTGCGGGTGTTACAAATCTCCCCTCCTTAAGAGGATTCCGTCCTCGGAATCCCTTCTCGTCCAAACAAATGGGGATATCGGTCTCTCATCTCAGCCTCAGTCTCCCAAGTTAGGTCAGAACCTAAACTGTGCTTCCATTTGACCAACACCATCGGAATCTACTTCTTGCGGAGCTTGGTCACTTTTCAATCCAATAATTCAACAGGTACCTCTATCAGCCTCTCATCTTCAACCTTACATTTTCTCAAATTACAGACATCGAATTTATCATGAATACCTGCAAGTTCTGCTAGAAGATCCAGTGTAACTGTCGGATCATATATAAAAATATCCACATATCTCTTCTCTTTTGCTTCCGGTTGACATGTCAAAACATTATCATAATATTCAGATATTGCTTCGTGCTTGCTTCGGATGAATATATCAGAACATTACCCTCATACTCATATAACAATTCGCAACTATTATTCTAACATCCATTTAACAGAAAGTGCTTTACACCAATTCAATTAAGGTGATTATGAATTCCACAGATCATCATAACCTATCACACATAAACGTAATTCATTCTCAATTAGCTCTATAACTCGTTCTACTCAATTATCCAATAAGAATTTAGTTGTACTTCTCATCTCACGTTCAATTCTTGTCATTAATTCGTCTGGAGTCTCAATCAAATCCTTTAATTTTCTTCAGAAATTTCTAGGTATAAAATACCATACCTTCAAATTCTCTTATCAATATGTGTCTGTCCAGAATATGCCCTCCCGCTAGTGACAGAAATACAGACGCTTCTTACTAACCAGTCAGTAATTTCTCGTAAATAACCAGATTCTTTCACAAATAGTAAGATTAGATATAAATTCCATCATGACTTGTCATCATCACCACTCTGGTATCTCAAATTATCTCCACAGTTTACAAATCTATGATACTCTACCTTGATTCATTCACAATCACATTACTTTTTTGGCATTATACAATTCAAGCCTTCAAAATTCACTGGCAATATAGATTCATAAGTTTTCGTCGAAATAAATCTCCAATTTCAAGCAAAGATGCATATACACAAGGATCTATAAGTCTCCAGTCCACATGTTTTGGCAATTAATTCCTCTTTGTTCTTCCTCATTTTTGATAATTCCAATAATTAACTTATCCATTTTCAGCGAAGGCAACTTCAACTCTATCCATTAAGTCAAATATACTTCAATACGCATAAATCACATGTTATCTTTACTAGCTTCTTCGCAATTCAACATGTCTAACCTCAGTTTATCTCTTTAACGTTATATCAAATCTTTCATTCACATTTTTCATTTCATCCTGAGCATTGTCTCTGCCACATGTTCAACTCATCTGTACAAACATCCGTTGTTCCTCTTACTAATTAGGTCTCACGCGTACTTTTCTTTATAATCAATGCAAATACATTTATTACAGTTTCCAGGTTATGATTTGAATCATTTCTCTCAAAATCTTCATCTGACATAGAGTATAGACCATTCCTCCAATTCCAATGCATAACATCATATATCACTCCAAGGAATACAATATCTCCACACATCATAAATCTCCCCAGATTCATTAAGCAATATCATAGATAATCTTCATTCATCAAGTTTAACAATATCTCACAATTTCAGTTATATCTTTATCAAAACATCTCTTGGCTGTCACAAAAGCCTTCCAAGCTTCAATAATTACCCACTTTCCTTCTTCTTTGCACAAAAACGAACATATATATAGACATATACAAACACAAAAGGCAAGACAAGTCTTGCAACACATAATATAGCATTCAATTCTACTAATTTGTAAACATCTTTCTAGGGTATTTCATACCCAATTCACATAATTTCAAGTATCACATACTTAATGCTGGGGAGATAATCACTTCACCCTAAATAATCAACTCTGCCTATTTTAAAACATAGAATTTGATGATAACCAAACCCTACATTCAGTATGACTTAGAAAGAATTCAAACATGTGTTGTTTGAATCAGTTTATGTAAAAATATGCTAAGTATGGAACCATCAGCTGAGGAAAATAAGCCATCAGCTGAGGAAAATAAGCCATCAGCTGAGTATCAGATCCTACTCAAAGTATCAGCCAAAGGATATCAGCCAAGGAGCATCAGATGAAGAAAACAAGTAAAGAAGACCATCAGTTGAGGAAAACAGTCTATCAGCTGAGCAAAATTATTGATCAGCTGATGAAAATATTCCATCAGCTGAGTGAACAGATTGTTCAGCTGAGTGAAGAAAGTGATCAGCTGAGTGAAGAATTTGCTCAGCTGAGTGAACAAATGAATCAGCTGAGGCCCAGAGCATCAGCTAAGTAAGTCTTTCTTTACACAAGTCATCTGCCCTTATAAACTGATGTGTTTGATTGATTAGCTGAGCATTCTTGATCAACTGATCATACAAATACATGAGCTTATGTCCTCCTAAGCTTACTATTGAACAGCTGAGCATCTATATGATCAGCTGAGCAATATGTATCAACTGAAACCTAGCAAAAAGTGATCAACTGATATATTTTGTCAACTGAGTAGTGAATATCAGAGTTCCTAGTACAATCTGTTAGCTGAGTCGTGAAAAATGTCAAATCTACTCTATCTTTTCAGATTGTAAGTCATATGTAAAAGGCAGAACATGTGTTGTTCTATTATGCCTTAGATCTTTGTTTGTAAAAGTAAAAATGCACTTTTTGGATCAAGTATGAGACAAAAATGTTTGATCTTATCCTCTGGAAAAGGATAATGATACCTCAAACAGACGAAGATCTTGAAGATTTGTTCAAACAACTAAGTATGGCTGGCAATCCCATACTTGGTAAAGTCAAATCAATCAGAAGCATGGTGTTGATTAAAAGTACAATGATGGAAAGGGAAAGAAACTTCTACACGGCAGTAGATGTGGGTTTTAATATTTTATATTGTGAATGGGTTGCACTTTTGCAGAAAAGTACAATTACTTTTATCATACAATTGATTAAAAGTACAATCATGGAAAGGGAAAGAAACTTCTACACGGCAGTAGATGTGGGTTTTAATATTTTATATTGTGAATGGGTTGCACTTTTGCAGAAAAGTACAATTACTTTTATCATACAATTGATTAAAGTAATTTTACTTTTCACCCACTACCTTTACAATTAAAATATTATATTTCCACATCCTCTTTGTTTCTTACCTTCATGTAACCGGATCCACCAAGACTTCTATATATACTCATGCATGGTGGACATGCAATATACACACAACACAACAAAGTGAAGTCTCTACTACACTAAAGGAAAATCTCATCAGTTGAGAAATTTCGTAGAGTATAAGCATTGTGTAGAATCAAACTTGTTCATGTGTTGAACACTCTATATACATTAGTTGTTTTAGAGTTAGCTTGTCTATGTGTAAGACAAATTGATGGCCACCTTTTATTGTACTTAGAATTTCCGCTTCCAGTACATGTAATTCTTGATTCATATCAATAAGAATTATATAAAAGTATATAAGTGTGTCTTTAATTTTTAAAAGCTAAAGTTTGTATTCAACCCCCCTTCTACAAACATTTGTTGTTGTGTACTCAATCTGGGACTTACAACTGGTATCAGAGCAGGTTAGATAATCAATATCTAGATCTGTTTTGCTTACTCTACAACTGCTTCTACCCATCTCAATATGGCCTCATCCGCAAACAATACGAATATCTCAAACACCAGGTCCTTAACAAGATGTCCCATGTTTGATGCTGAAAATTTCTCCATGTGGAAAAGTAGAGCACATCTTTTCCTATCCACCCTTGATATCCAAATGCTTGAAATAGTCACTGATGGTCCTTATGTTCCAACATCATTGTTATCTATCCCATCAGAATCTAAAGGTCAAACCTCTACAACTGAAAGAATCATAACCAAACCCATGCATCTGTGGACAGATGAGGATAAGAGGTTGGTTAGCCTAGATGTTAAGGCTAGATCAGCTCTTGTCTCTACACTACCCAATGAAATCTATCATCAAGTGATTAACTGTTCTTCTGCAAAAGAGATGTTAGATACACTCACAGTTGCATATGAAGGGACTGAAGAGGTGAAGGAGAACAAGAAGCTCCTCCTCAACGGAGAGTATGAATTCTTCTTTGCTCAGAAAGGTGAGAGTCTTACTCAGACATACACCAGGTTCAACTGCCTTGTTAATGACTTGAAAAGGGCAGACATAACCAAGAGCAACTTTGTCTTGGCGAACAAGTTTCCAGACTCCCTCCCTGAAACATGGGATCACTTTGTCACTGTTTTAAGACATAGTGAGAAGATTAAGGGAATGTCTCTGGTTGCTCTCTATGGTAACTTACTCAACCATGAGTAATCAGTCAAGCAAAGGAAGTTATCATCCAAGGAGATGAAGGAGGTAGTGAAAGCTGCACCAACTGCCCTTGTATCAAGAGATACAAAGATGAGAAGCCTTGCAGCTATTGATTCTGGTTCTGATGAAGAAGGAGATGGAGAGGAGAGTGCGGGAGAAAGTGATGAGGAAGTTTGTGAGGAAAGTAATCTGGAGGAGTTGGTTGAAGGTGTAGCTATGCTAGTTAAGAAGTTCAAACCTTTCAAGAAGGGAAAGGGTGTCAAGAGGTTCAGCAAGAGGTCATCAAAGGTTGTCAAGCCCAAATCCACTTTTGATGCCTCCTCAGCAGAGTGTTATAAGTGTGGCAAGATTGGCCACATAGCCAGTGACTGTAAGTCCAAATATAACACTGGTTCTTCATCTGTGCAAAAGTAGGAGGGCAAGATTGATTATGAAGCCAAGTATAAGAAACTCCTTGCTGCTGTCCTTAACAAGAAGAAGAAGAAGAAAGCCCAGGGCCAAGTTCTTGCTGCTGAAGAAGAAGATTGGGCAGAAGAAGATCTCTCCTCAGATGAAGATGAGGTGATCTCTGCTCAGTTCTGCATGATGGACAACAACAATGATGGTAGTTCCTTTGATGAAGATATGAAAAAGGCTGCTAAAGCTTGTTCAACTACCAACTGGGATCCTTCTTCTATGTATCAGGTTGGAAAATTTATTAACTATGATGATAATGAGAAGAATGCTATGTTTGATTACTTGTGTATTGATTTCCAGTCTGCTATTCAAAGAGAGAAGAAGCTAAAACTAGAAGTAGAATCACTAAAGGAAAAGTTAATTCTTAAGGATGAGGAACTTAAGCAGATAACAATCTTAAATGATGAACTAGCTAATCAAAAGATACTTAATGAGATCTTAGTAAAAGAAACTAGTGAAGCAACCAAAAAGTTTAATGACCTCCAAAAAGTAGTAAAGTCTTGGTGTGTATCTGCTGAAAAAGACCACTCAGTGTGTCAAGGAGTAGATACCCAAACAAGTTCAAGCTATTATTGGTGGAAATTACTCTAAGGCAGCTAACTATGTTGATTCTAGTAAGAACCTTAATATCTTAGACAAAGCTAACATTTTGCCATAGACCTTTCACAAGACTGTTAAAGGCAAAAGTGTGTTCACAAATAAGTTTGTTAGAAGCAAATGTTCCCACTTAAAAGAATCAATTATTCCTTCTGTTGAATCATCCTCTAGTAAGATTTCAGAATGTAAAAATACTAATAACACAAAGTCAAAGGATGTGATTAAAGGAAAGGAATCATTAGTTGAGACCTCAGAGACATTATGTTGTCAAACCTTGAAAACAGATGACTTAATTCTTAGCATTTCACAAACTGAAGAATCATTAGCTAATACTACTCCATCAACTGATAGGTTAGTAGATGATAAATGCTCAACTGATAACCTGTCAGCTGATCATAGCTCATCTTCTAAACAATCAGTTGATCTAGAAGTAATCAACTCTCTTTTAATAGAAAAAACTATGAGTAAAAAGAATGATGTTCACATTGTTCCCATTTCTGCCACTCCAAAGATTGGTCAAAAGCATTCCAAAAACAAAGATCAATCTAAGGTGCCTGTGAATCAAGACCTAAGAAATTTACAGGATAAGCTTCATAAGCTGAATGGTCAAGCTAGTCAAATGATGACCGATAAGAAAGCTCATAGGCATTCAAACCATGTTGCTCAATGCTCCAAGACCACAAAATCTCAAAAATGTTATAAATGTGGAAGCAAAGAGCATAAGGCATTTGAATGTTCTTTAGAAGGGAATTCAAGACAGCGGACCTGTAATGATGACATAGTCACTCCTCTCATTCATAAGAAACCTGAGATGAAGTGGAAAGCTAGGTGCATTCCACAGGGATCCACTGAGTAGTGGATTCCTACTTGTGTCACTAACTTTTCTTTCATTCAAATCTGTGCAGGGTGTTGGTTCTTGGTTTCTTGACAGTGGATGTTCAAGAACCATGACAGGTAACAAGGCTTTGCTCAGTAACTACAAGAAAGAGAAAGGTCCAACGGTGACTTTTGGTGACAACAACCATGGGCAAACAAAAGGCTATGGTGAGCTTCATAATAGGAACCTCAAGCTGTCAAAAGTTTCATATGTCAAAGGGCTGAAATATAATCTCATAAGCATAAGTCAATTGTGTGATGGAGATAATGAAGTCTACTTCACAAAGACAGGAGGATCCATCATAAATAAAGAAGGTAATACAGTGTTCAGTGCCAAGAGAACCAAGGATGTGTATACACTTGACATGTCCTCTGGTGACCCTTCAAAGGAAACATGTTTGTACTCCAAGAATAATGAGGATACAAACTGGCTGTGGCACAAGAGGCTTTCCCACCTTAATTTTAAAAACATCAACAAGTTGAGCAAGGGTGAACTAGTGTCAGGATTACCTTCACTGACTTATTTTATGCCTAAACCTTGCACTGCTTCTGAGAAGGGAAAGCAGCATAAGGCATCATTTCCATCCAAGCAGGCCTTCTCAATTACAAAACCTTTCTATATGTTGCACATAGATCTCTTTGGTCCTGTTACAACTACTAGTATTGGTGGAAGGAAGTATGCTCTAGTATTGGTTGATGAATTCTCAAGATATACTTGGGTTTTCTTTCTTAAAGCAAAGAGTGAGGCTACTGAAGAGATTATCTGTTTTATCAAGAAGATGGAAGTGATGAATGGCAATCTGGTGAGGAGTCTTAGAAGTGATCATGGAACTGAATTCAGAAATCAAACTCTGGAATCTTTCTGTGATGAGAAAGGGATATCTCAAAACTTTTCTGCTCCAAGAACCCCACAACAAAATGGTGTAGCTGAAAGAAGAAACAGAACATTGATTGAAGCTGCCAGAACCATGTTGTGTGAAAGTGGGTTCCCATTTAATTTTTGGGTTGACGCTGTAAGTTGTGCATGTTTCACATAGAACAGGTCCCTTATTATTATCAAGAGGCACAACAAAACTCCAATTGAAGTGCTCAAGGGAAGGAAGCCAAGCATCAGCTTTCTGCATATCTCTGGTTGTCAATGTTTCATACTTAATCAAAAAGATCAATTGCAGAAGTTTGCTCCTAAAGCAGATGAAGGAGTGTTTGTAGGTTACTCTGTGATTTCTAAAGCATACAGAGTATACAACCTCAGAACCAAAGTCATAGAAGAATCTATCACTATAAGTTTGAATGAAAATGACTTTGTTGCTTCCTGTTCTTCTAATCATGTTTCAGGTGAAGAATTTAATGATCTTATGCAAACTGGAGAAGTTCCTTCAGAGCAAGTACATCACTCTCCACCAGCTGCTCATGATTTAGATGAACCTGTTCCTATCCAAATTTTTAACCATGTACAACCATCCTCATCTAATCCTATACCTCTACTGAATCATGTGGAAAATGACTCAACATCATTGGATTCCAATTCCATATCACTCATTCCCTCTTCAGTAGAGATACCCACAGATTGTAATAATGAAGTTATATCAGCCACTCAAAATGAACTTATTTCTGCTGCTGATAGCCAACATATAACTTCTTCTCCCCAAATCCAAATGAATCCCAATTCCCAAGAAATCCAAAAAGCCTTCAAAGACCTCAAGCACCATCCTCATAATTTGGTGATAGGCAACATAGATGATCCAGTTAGAACAAGATCAAAAGCTTGCAACATCTGCTTGTATTCTGGATTTGTCTCAATGATTGAACCAAAGAAGGTTGATGAAGCTCTCGATGATCCCCACTGGGTGTCTGCCATGCAAGAGGAACTGACAGAATTCAAAAGAAATAATGTATGGACTTTGGTACCCAAACCAAAGGATAAATTCATTATTGGAACAAAGTGGGTGTTTAGAAATCAGCTAGATGAAAATGGGCAAATCATCAGAAACAAAGCAAGGCTAGTGGCACAGGGGTACTGTCAAGAAGAAGGTATTGATTTTGATGAAACCTTTTCCCCTGTTGCAAGATTGGAAGCTACCAGATTATTCCTAGCCTATGCTACCTTCAAAAGCTTCAAAGTGTTCCAAATGGATGTGAAGAGTGCATTTTTGAATGGAGATTTGAAAGAAGAGGTGTATGTCAAACAACCTCCTGGTTTTGAGGAGTCAAGCTTACCTGATCATGTTTACCTTCAAAACAAAGCATTATATGGTCTTAAGCAAGCTCCAAGAGCCTGGTATGATACCCTCTCTTCTTTTCTCATTAACAAAGGTTTTACAAGAGGATGCATTGATAGCACTTTATTTATTAGGAAGTACAAAGGTGATGTGATACTTGTGCAGATATATGTAGATGATATATATTTGGGTCTACTAATTTGGAACTATGCAAAAAGTTTTCTAAACTCATGTATGATAATTATCAAATGAGCATGATGGGTGAGTTAAACTATTTTCTTGGTTTGCAAATTAAACAAGAGGTTGATTGTATTTTCATTCATGAAACAAAGTATGTCAAAGATTTACTCAAGAAGTTTGATTTTGAAAAATGTTCTTCAATGAAAACACCTATGTCTACTTCTATTAAGTTAGGAAAGGATACTGATGGCAAATCAGTGAACATTACTACTTATAGAGGAATGATTGGGTCACTTTTATACCTCACTGCAAGTAGACCAGATATAATGTTTTCAACATGTCTCTGTGCAAGATATCAAGCAGATCCTAAAGAATCACATCTTGCTACTGTTAAGAGAATATTCAGATATCTCAAAGGAACTCCTAATCTTGGTCTTTGGTACCCCAAAGACTCAGATTTTGAGTTAGTTGGATATTCTGATTCTGATTTTGCAGGATGCACATTAGACAGAAAAAGTACTTCAGGTGGCTGTCAACTTCTAGGAGGAAGATTGATTAGTTGGTCTAGTAAGAAATAGAATTCAGTGTCAACATCTACTGCAGAGGCAGAATACTTTGCTGCAGGAAGCTGTCGTGCTCAAATTTTGTGGTTACAAAATCAACTACTTGATTATGATATTAAGTTTGAAGACACTCCAATTCTTTGTGACAATACAAGTGCAATCTCCATCTCAAATAATCCAGTCATGCATTCAAAGACAAAGCATATTGAAATCAGACATCATTTTCTCAGAGATAATGTGCAAAAGAAGAAGGTAACTTTAAACTACATCAACACTGATTTAAAACTTGCAGAATTATTCACAAAGCCATTAGATGAAACACGGTTCAACTTCCTAATATCCAAACTAGGTATGCTAAATTTTTAGTTTAGAATAGTGGTAATTTAGTTTATGTTAATTTATAAGTGTTGAAAATTATAAGATACTTATCTAAGCATATCTAAGTCTTACTTGATTTGTGTAAACTGAGTAACTATGCTCAGCTGATCAAATTTACTCAGCTGATCACTTTAAGATAAAGAAGACATGCTCAGCTAAGTACTTTACTCAGCTGATACCCAAATTCTCACTATCAGCTGATAGTTTTCCATCAGCTGATACCCCTCAACTAATAGTTTTTCATCAGCTGATACACCTCAGCTGATACTCTCCTTGATCAGCTGATGATTCTACACTTAGTAAATTTTCACTTTTTACTCTCATTTAATGCTTTTTAACCCTAGTTATTTACTCCGTTTGTCAGTTTTCATTTAATAGCTAATTAATTTGTTTTCCGTTAGATCTTTTCGCAGTATCTAACGATCTCTGTTAACTAAACTTCGTAAATATCCCAATTTCTCTCTCATTCACCTTTACCTGTTCAAACTTTCTAAATTCCCTCTCTCTCTCTAAAAAGAACTACCCTACCTTCTCTCTCGATACTCACTGTTCAACATCCCTACCAAATGGCCACCTATATTCCAGACCCAGCTGTTAACCCCGGTGAGAATCTTGCACCCAATCAACCGATGAATATAACTCCCAATAACATTCTGCTTTGCACCACCATCCCTGCTTCGCAAAAAAACCAAGGATATGAACTAATGGTTCAGTTCCTTCAAGCTCATCCACTGTTTGATAGTCTCACCGCTGATCCTCACTACATATTCCCTACCATTATTGGTGAGCTATGGTACTCCACAAATTATAACCCAAACAACAACACCATTAACTGCACCCTAGCCCAAGGCAACTATAATCTCCGAATCACCGTTGACACACTTCGTGAAGCCACTGGTATTCCCCACTTCCAACCTTACACAGCTTTTCCATCCAGAGCCGAAGTTTAAACAGTTCTAGACACCATTGGCTACAATGAACCTGTAGTGCATGGTCAAGTCAAGGTCTCTGCTCTTGCTCATCCATGGATGTATCTGGCCAACGTAGTCATTCGTTGCTTCGGTCCTAAATCTGGAAGCCATCATCTCATCAACCAAACCGAGCTTCTTGTGCTCTATGCCCTAGTCTTCGGGGTAAATATTGACTATGTTCAAGTCATATTTTCGGATCTTATTGACAAAATCACCCAGAGCACAACCAAGAAATCATCAAGGTCGCAGGTGCCCTACATTCGATTTTTGAGCCTGGTAGCCATGAGGGAGATAGGAGAGGATGATTATGTGGGCTTAATCGAACATCTTGAACATATTCCTGTCCCTGCCATGGGTGAGAAGATATTCCATTTCTTGAAGGCAAACAAAGGTCCTCCAATCACTGCCCAAATGCAGGAGCTCATAGATGCTGCCAATGACAATGCAAATTCTGGTGATGATGATGAAAATGATGATGATGATAATGGTGATGATGATGCTGATGAAAACCACACTGGCTCTAAGCATGATGATGATGATGATGCTAGTGATGGTGATGTTGGTGATTTTGCTCCTCTCAGTCCAATTGAGCTAAGTCCTCTTGGTGATGATAGTGATACCCAAGAACAAGAGATCTCTGAGCAACTTCTGGAGCTCATTGACAGAAGTAGGCACATCATTTCCCAAGGTATGGATAGTACTGATTCCACCTCCGAGGACATTCAAATGGTAGTCCCAACCTTTGATAGCCCATCCTCATCTCCAGTCCATACACCAATCCAACAACCAAGTTCTAGTGAACCTCATGTGGTCACTAGTTCTACTCCCATCCGTAGCCCCATATATACAAGGTCACCAAAAGTGACTCATCATGAGCACTTTGAGGGAGTGCAATCCATACCTTTGACCTCGACTCCAATTACCCTTTCTCATGTTGAGGGGGAGTAATTGGATGTTGCAACCTTTGAACCAGTGGATGTATCCTCACAACAGGATACATCTGTAAAAATGGGACTTAAACCGCTAGCTGAGACAACCTCTCAAAAGGTTGATTTCATTGAAAGACATACCTCAACCCAAGGTAACACTGTAGATCCCTCAATTGAGTCAGCCTATACCATCTACATTCTCCCAACAGAATGTGGATCCAATAAGGGATTCCATGTTATTGAGTGCACCCCACACTCAGTCCACTTACCTTGCACCTATTATTGATTCAATTCTTATACATGCACAGCCTGCCAATGCTAGTGGTACAAACCAACCACTTCCACAGGGCTCAACTCTCTTTCCCAATGAATTTGAGCTTATACACCAAGGCTCAAATGAGGGAACACAAACCTTACCCAAATTCTTTGAACCTTTATCCACCCCTTCCACCTCTACCCCATCTATATCTACCCAAACCCCAAACCTTACCCTTATCCAAACTATTAACCAAAACCTTGATCAACTATCCCAAACCTTCCAAACCTTCCAAACCCAAACCTCTACTCAATTGTCTAAACTTACCAAAGACATTGAGTCTCTCAAAACCCCACCCCAACCCTCCCCTGCACCCATTAACCTTACCCCAATCCTTACCAAAATAGACCATCTTTCTACCCTTCTTCCCTCTCAACCACAAATTCTCAGCCTACCTCAATCTACTATATCTACCCTAAACCAAACCATATCGAACCTCCTATCCCAACTCCAAAACCTATGCCCAATCAACCCAAACATTTTTGTACCCATTCTTGAACAACTACTCCCTATGCCTTCTTTTCTCAAAGGCATTCTTGATGACAAAGAAACTGTAACAGAACAATCCAGAATGAGTCATCTCTCATTATGGAAAGCCATTAAAGATCTCAAGGATGACCTCTCCCTCCAGCTCTCTAAAATTACCTCTACCCCTTCCTCAACCCATATCCCTACCCCTACCCCATCCCATAAGCCTGCAGCAGGTGACTCGCCTCCTCCTTTTGATGATGCCAAAAATGGGGAGAAATTCTCAAGTTCTTCAAGGGAGGATGATCCTGACTCAGAGGATATTGATGCTGCCTATGCTGAAATAGCTACCAAAATCATGCAGTAGGAAGCACCCAAAGCAACAGCTCCCTCACCAATTAAAAGAAAAGCACCTTCTGAGGGGGAGCAAAGGTTTCCCAAAAGGCTGAAAAGGATGGCAAACAGGCCAAAGCCTAAAAGAAAAGTTGCTGAGGGTTGCTCTCCACCAATCACCATAGAGTCTGATTTTGATGATGAGGATGATACTCCACTTTCTAACATCCTCAGAAGAAGAAGACAAAGCCCTAAGCCATCTGCTCCACCAGTCCAATCAACTCCATCAGTCCAAAAGGCTTCAACCTCTGCTCCTAAGGATAAAGGCAGACAAAAGATGACAGATGAGCAAGTTGAAGTAGATGCTCAAATGAAAAGGGAGCATGCTCTTAAAGAAAAGGAAGAAAGGGAGAATGCTCAAATGGCTCAAGCATTGGGTGTTTCAGTTGAAGAAATCTACCAAGCCAAAGAGCTAGCATATCAGCAAGAGCAAGAAAAAAGTCAAAATCAAGCTGCTGCTCAACACAAATTGGCAAGGGAAAAATCTCAGGCTGAAATACTCAAAGCTAGATCCCATGCTGATGCCATCAAAACCCTCTTCAACCTTGATTTATCTGCTCCCATCAACCTAAGTCAACAAAGACTTCAAAGCTTCAGAGAAAGAATTAATATTATGAGAAACAGAACAGAACCAACTCCAATAACAAGAGCCACTGTCTATAAAGGTGATGGTGAACCCTACCTCAAAGCAATAAGACAGAACAACTTCAACAGCTGTGAAGTTGTATCCTATGAGAGGTGTCACATATATGGGTTCACAGAGTTAGTTGAGATCATGTACCTTCTCTTCAAATCCATATGAAAGCTCAATGTTCAATTCATTCAGAAAATTCAGAATTGGATAGCTCTAGCTGTGTCACAAAGGGCCTTCACTCCAGATGACTATTACAGGCATGTGCACACAGTTGATAATCTTCATAAGAAAGGCTCAAAGTCCTTCAAACCATTTAAGCTAAGAGAGGTACTACCCCAACATGAATTCTTATCAGATTTTGAGGGTCTCAACACTTCTGTTCCACTGAACATCACTCCTAAGCTGTACAAGTTTATAATTATGCCTGTTGAAGGTATATTCTTTTTGGACAGAGCTGGCACATGGAGGTTCTTTAGACAGTCTGAAATCCTTAAGGCTAGCAAGAAGTTTCTATTTGGGCTAAGGATATCTACTGGAAATGAAAACTTTGAAGCCCTTGTTCAAGCCCAATGTGAAGTCTTAGCTGAAGCTGATCCCCATGCCAAAGATTTTGAAGTTAAAGAAGAACCTTGGTGGGATGATTGAAGACTGATTCTAACTCTGAAGATTTTGTTGTTATTTAGTTGATTGTACATTATAGAATAGTTAGTTAGTAGTTAATGTATGTAAACACTTATGTACATTTCTTTATTCTATTATTTCAAGTGATGTTTATGTATATCAGAAAACCAAAAACATATAAAAATGGAAAAATGAAAAGATACCACAAAAACAGGACAAAATGGTACAACACAGAAAAAGATACCACAAAAACAGAACAAAATAGAACATTAGAAAAGAAACCAAAAACAGAACAAGGTTCAAATAAAAAGAGCTACCAAAAACAGATAGCTAGGTAGCCAAATGTACTTAAAAGTTTAAATCTTTTGTAATTTGAAGTCAAACTGATTCTTCAGAAAGAAAAAGGTTTTGTCATCATCAAATAGGGGGAGATTGTTGGGGAGATAATCACTTCACCCTAAATAATCAACTCTGCCTATCTTAAAACATAGAATTTGATGATAACCAAACCCTACATTCAGTATGACTTAGAAAGAATTCAAACATGTGTTGTTTGAATCAGTTTATGTAAAAATATGCTAAGTATGGAACCATCAGCTAAGGAAAATAAGCCATCAGCTGAGTATCAGATCCTACTCAAAGTATTAGCCAAAGGATATCAGCCAAGGAGCATCAGATGAAGAAAACAAGTAAAGAAGACCATCATCTGAGGAAAGCAGTCTATCAGCTGAGCAAAATTATTGATCAGCTGAGTGAAGAAAGTGATCAGCTGAGTGAACAATTTGATCAGTTGAGTGCCTACTCTATCAGCTGAGTGAACAAATGAATCAGCTGAGGCCCAGAGCATCAGCTAAGTAAGTCTTTCTTTACACAAGTCATCTCCCCTTATAAACTGATGTTTTTGATTGATCAGCTGAGCATTCTTGATCAACTGATCATACAAATACATGAGCTTATGTCCTCCTAAGCTTACTATTGAACAACTGAGCATCTATATGATCAGCTGAGCAATATGTATCAACTGAGTCCTAGCAAAAAGTGATCAACTGATATATTTTGTCAACTGAGTAGTGAATATCAGAGTCCCTAGTACAATCTGTTAGCTGAGTCGTGAAAAATGTCAAATCTACTCTATCTTTTCAGATTGTAAGTCATATGTAAAAGGCAGAACATGTGTTGTTCTATTATGCCTTAGATCTTTGTTTTTAAAAATAAAATGCACTTTTTGGATCAAGTATGAGACAAAAAGGTTTGATCTTATCCTCTGGAAAAGGATAATGATACCTCAAAAAGACGAAGATCTTGAAGATTTGTTCAAACAACTAAGTATGGCTGGCAATCTCATACTTGGTAAAGTCAAATCAATCAGAAGCATGGTGTTGATTAAAAGTACAATCATGGAAAGGGAAAGAAACTTCTACACGGCAGTAGATGTGGGTTTTAATATTTTATATTATGAATGGGTTGCACTTTTGCAGAAAAGTACTATTACTTTGATCATACAATTGATTAAAGTAATTTTACTTTTCACCCACTACCTTTACAATTAAAATATTATATTTCCACATCCTCTTTGTTTCTTACCTTCATGTAACCGGATCCACCAAGACTTCTATATATACTCATGCATGGTGGACATGCAATATACACACAACACAACAAAGTGAAGTCTCTACTACACTAAAAGAAAATCTCATTAGTTGAGAAATTTCGTAGAGTATAAGCATTGTATAGAATCAAACTTGTTCATGTGTTGAACACTCTATATAAATTAGTTGTTTTAGAGTTAGCTTGTCTATGTGTTAGACAAATTGATGGCCACCTTTTATTGTACTTAGAATTTCCGCTTCTAGTACATGTAATTCTTGATTCATATCAATAAGAATTATATAAAAGTATATAAGTGTGTCTTTAATTTTTAAAAGCTAAAGTTTGTATTCAACCCCCCTTTTACAAACATTTGTTGTTACGTACTCAATCTGGGACTAACAATTACCAAATGATATTATCTATTCAATTATGTATACACATGCACCTAACACACAAATCGAAGCAGGAGGTGGCTTGCTCACCTCTTGTTTCACAATCACACATACACGTACACATTTACATACATGCATATAATCTCATATTAATTAAATTAACCCAATAAACACATTTAAAACAAATAAACACATACCACAAACCCACTAATCTCCTAGCCCAGGTTTGCGGGTGTTATAGTAAGCTTTTATGATCAGTACATATAAAACATTTCGTACCGTATAAATAGTGTCTCCACAGTTTCAATGCCAAAACCACGGTTGCAAGTTCTAAATCATGGGTCAGATAATTCTTCTCGTGAGGTTTCAGCTATCGAAAGCATAAGTAATAACTTTGTCACGCTGCATTAATACACAACCCAAACCTGCAAACGATGCATCACAATATACTACAAAATCATCTGATCCATCTGACAATGCAAGAATAAGAGCCTGACATAATAGCTGTTTCAAAGTCTGAAAAGCTACCTCTTGTTCATCATTACAGTGAAATTGAACCTCCTTGCGGGTTAATCTAGTTAAAGGATTCGCAATTTTAGAAAAATCCTTGATAAATCTGCGATAATATCCCCCCAAACCAAGAAAACTTTTAATTTCGCCGGATTGACTTTAACCCCGTCTTTACAAATTAAATGCCCTAGAAAATGCACCTCCCGCATTCAAAATTCGCATTTCCGTTTAAGAGTTTCCAATACTTGTCTCAAATGAGTTTCCTGATCAGATTTAGATTTAGAATAAACCAGGATGTCATTAATGAATACAATAACAGATCTATCTAAAAACAATCGACAAACCCGGTTCATTAAACCCATATGCAGGTTCATTAAATATTGCAAGTTCATTAGTCAAACCAAATGGCATGACTAAAAACTCATAGTGGGCAAACCTGGTACAGAAAGTAGTTTTAGGAAAATCCCCATCAGAAACTCGTACCTGGTGATAACCTGATCGCAGATCAATTTTTGAAAAGTATGATGCACCCTGCAGCTGATCAAATAAATCATCAATTCTGGGTAGAGGGTATTTATTCTTAACCGTGTTCTTGTTCAATTCCCTATAGACAATACACAACCGTAGAGTTCCATCTTTCTTTTTAATGAATAAAACCAGTGCACCTCACGGTGATAAACTAGGATGAATGAAACCCCTATCCAATAGATTCTGAATCTGTGTCATCATCTCCCTGATTTTAGAAGGAGCTAACCTGTATGGAGACTTTGCCACTGGGCTACAACCTGGAATTAAATCAATTATGTATTCTACCTCTCGAACCGGAGGCAAACCATAGGAATCACTTCTAGATACTCAGAAACTACCCGAACATCTGTAACCACCTGCTTTTCCTTTCTATCATCAATAGCATAAGCAATAAAGGATGCACACCCCTTGGCTAGAGATTTTCTAGCCCTCATGCAAGATATAATAGGAAAAACAGACTCAATCGTCTCCCGGCGAGCCACTACGTGTGACCCGTCAGATAAAGGAAAATAAATCAACTTTCTATGGCATTTAATACTAGGCTTGTGCCTACACAGCCAATCCATACCCAAAACTACATCAAATCCAGATAGAGGCAATAAAAGAAATGAGACAGGAAAGCATCTACCATCGATATCAATTTCAGCCCCAGACACAGAAGTTATGACAGGAACTATCTTACCATTGGCTATTTCTACCTCAAGTGGTGAAGGAACATCAGAAGTAGGCAAATTCAGTTTATCACAGAAAGCCACTGAAACAAAGGAGCGATTAGCTCCAGAATTAAACAACACACGAGTAGGTATGGAGTTTATTAGAAACATACCCGTGATGATGTAACATCCTCAAATCGGGCCTATTCATGCGCTCCATTTGGTACGTGAGTTAATTTAAAAGAATTAAATTAGAATATATGTTAAGTATTTAAAGGTTATAAGTTATTGGTTAATTAAATGTGAATTTAAAAATAATAAAGAAAATAGATAAAAAGGATTAAATATTAAATGGTTTCAAACGAGGTTTCCAAGAATATCCCTGTTAGTTGAAACGGGTACTCGTGCGTTGAGTTATATGTTGAAAAGGGGAACAAAGTACCCCTTGTGGATAAATGAGAACCAATATTGGTTCTCATGTATATCCTTCTCTGTACACATACACGACACACACACACACACACTTCACACTCAACTCTTGCTTTCTTTCTTGAAGATAGAAGAACAAGCTAAGGATTAAATGAAGGGCTGGATTAATCAAAAAATCAAGCTCTCAATCTATTTTTGTAATCCTCTACATCATCTCTTGATTCTTGTAAGTTCTTCATTCAAGTTCTACCAATTTCTAGTTTTAGGTCCAAATGGGTCAACACCCAAATTAGCTTCAATCATTGAAGTTAATTGTTCTAAGTTGTTCCTAATCCTATTCCAGATGTTTACAAATCAGTTTGTGTAATTGTATTGCTGTTTATGATTGAATTGGATGATTTTGTGAAAATGGGTCAAATGGTAAAATTGAGTCCCAAATCTGCTATATGTTGTTATACGGTGTAAAAGATGTGTTTTTAGCATGTTTATGTAACATAGGTTCACATATGAATGAAAGGGAACATCTGGGAATGGCTGGAAATGAGTTTTGGTCAATTTGGAATTGAACACAACAGGTTCTGGTCGAACCTGCTACTGTGTGTCGAAGGGCACGGGCGTACCTTTCAAGATCCAACCGTGCCTTAGGGCGTACCTCAAAAAGGTACGGGCGTGCCTAACCCTAGATGGTCCGGGGGAGTGCCTTTGGTCACGGGGCGTACCTGTGACTAGGGTACAGGGCGTGCCTTGCCCTGTGACAGTCCTTTTTTACATCCAATTTGATATGTGTAATCCGTAATTAGGTACTCCGATTGTACCGGGGGTGCCAATACTGTAGTTTGCCTAATAATAGTCTGTCAGGTGAGTATTGACTTTCATGAGTTCAATAAAGGGAGATTTAAATGCAAATTGAATTACATGGTTATTGTATGCTAATTATGGTACACATGGAAGTTATATGTGTGCAAGTAAGTAATGTCATGATTAAATGATATGTGAACATGTATTTAAATACATGTGCATATATATATATTGATGAATACAAGTTATTTCTAAACGCATGCATGCAATTGTTCCTGAAAAGGATTATTGATGAGCTATATGTATGTCCGGACAATTTATTGATTAAGGTCAGCTTTGGCTGGGTCCTGGGCCTTCGGGCATAATGTTCTGGATCAACGGTACTCGAGTGCCGTTCCTTAGATTATCTGGGGTGATTGCCTTAAATGGCTGAGACTATGAGCCTTTGGCTCCTAAACGAGCATGGTGATTCACTCACGTGGTGAAACCAGCGCGGATGGCAGTGTCTAATTCCCCCGGTGGTAGTGGTTTGAGTTTGACTTGCAACCCGGCAATATAATACACTCGCTTGACATGTCAGCACTCCGCTATGTGATAGGATAGCATTGTTTGCTAATTCTTGATATATGACTTGCTTTATTGTTATTCATGCCTGTTAGTACTCACTAACTATTATATATAGCTAATATTGTTGATGTTCACTTTTTACAGATAAGGACTAGGGTGTCTGGTGAGAAGGGATCTCTGCTGGGAATTTGTTTATATCTTTTGGGAAGGAACACTGTATATGGTATTTTTGAATACAATGGTCGGTTGTTGATATAGTAACACCAGTATTATGTGGTTTGGCATCATTTTTGATATGTTTATATAAACGCCAAATCATTGTGGTTTTAAACTGTAATAGTTAATAGGATTTGTTTGTTTGCTTTAAAATATTCCGCTGCGTTGTTTTGAAATACTAGATTAGTAATCAAACATGTAAACACTGTAATTACAAATAGATCCACACAGTTTAAAAACTTAAATTTTCACAAATTTTGTTAATAGCTGAGGCAGTGTTACAAGTTACATCATTTGTGGCATTAGCATCATCTACTGTCATGCGGAATGCCCTACCCTTGGGTGTAGGAGGGTCCTCTTTTGCCCCGCAGATAATGATCCCCCGAATGCCCTTGCCCAAATCCCTGGACTAGTCTTCTTCACATAAGGACATTCACCAGTCATGTGCCCCTCCTTCGGACAGTTCCAACACACGTTGTGGGGAAATCTACAATCCTTTATCTCGTGCCCAAATGCCCTACAACAAATACAATGCATGGTCTGAGGAGTACACGACCCATAATGAGAAGACTTTCATTTAATACACAACTGAGACCTCTGATTAGAACCACCAGCTGTTGTCTTGTGGTTCTGACCTCCCTGTGATTCGTTCCCCTGCCATCTCCTCATCTACTGATTGCTAGATTGTTAAACTCTAGGCTTTTGCAAAGCTGCCTTATCCCGGTTCATTTTTTCCTGGGCTTTAACATCTCCCTCAGCAAATTTGGCCAAAGTAAAGACCTGAGATAGGGTGCCAGCTAACTGGGTGGTACTCTTGTACTCGGGTAACAATGCTCCAATGAAGTGATGTACCTACGATACCTCATCTAGTACCTATTGTGTTACAAACCTCAAGTTCTCATTAAATTGTTTGATCAGCTCATCAACAATCATCCTCTCTGTCATATGTAAATCCATGAATTCCTTCCTGATTTTGTTCATCTTGAAAGCATTGCAATATTGTTCACATAACTTGGTTTGAAATTGATCCCAAGTTATTGAATCCATTTGAGCTTTAGCAAGATGTGTTGTTAAAGAATTCCACCAAACCATAGCATTACCTTTCAACATACGGGTGGCAAATCTAACTCCCTAATGAAATCAACTACCTGTCTAAGTGCACTAGCTGACTTATCTATTGCATAACGCTTCTCACCTGACTTCATAATCACAGCTAAGCTGCCTACTGTGAGGATCTAGCCGTTGCTTCATGCTCACCTTCCTTCATAAGATAAGAATAGGCTAGGATTAGTCCGGATCTAGCCTTAGTGTAGTAAATACCATCAACAGGAGACCTATATTTGAAGGAAGGCATCTATTCAAGTCTTTACTGAATTCGATATGTGTAGATTCGATTCGGAGAAGAGATTCTTTCTTGTAAGAACATGCCACCGTCAGATCCTCCTCACAATCACATGAATCAAGAACTCTGATTGTCTCCCTCGGCCAGTTCATAGTAATATTAGGATCCGTGTTACCGTGGTATTCGAATGGTTTGCAATCCAAAAATTGCTTGTATGTACACGGTCGTTTAAATCCCATATGTGGAGGAATTGTTGTGATGCTGGTTGAGATACAGTAGAAAGTGTTACTGATAAAGGAGGTATCTCAGATAGTATAGAAACTGCTGTAAGAACCGGTGATTGAGTTGCATGAACCTGCCTCTGCTGTTGCAACTCCGTTACTACTCCTCTAACCTCCTGGAGTTGATCCTCTAACTGAAAAATGTGATATTAATATCAGCATCTATACCAGATGTATCAGCCTATAGAGGAATCTCTATTGGTGGTGTAGAAGTTCCAACAGTTCTCGGGATCAAGGGGGCACCATGAATTTTATTATCAGTCATATATGTAACAATCACAACATCTCAGCATTTATTAGATAAATCCGTTAGTACACAGCATACTAACAACAACAACAAAACTTGCATTCACCCCAATCCCCGCACACAAGGAATAATTGACCCAACTCGAGCCAAGATTTAAGAATGGAAGACCCAAACAGTGCACACATCCCCAAACCTAAGCTCTGATACCAAATTGTAACACCACAATATCAACCCATATTTTTTTGAAACTGCTGCGGAAGCGTTAAATTAAATATGTACAAACATGTTTACAAAATGATTAAGTAAACAAAAGTCAAACTGTAGTGTTACATAAACCAACGGCTCATCAAAAACAATATCAGAGTGGCGGTCAATTACTCCCCAAGCACACCAACTCCCAGCCAAACTGCTAACTTACTTAAACCTGTAAAATGAATTGGAAGGTGGGGGATTAGCGCAAAGCTAAGTGAATGAAAGTTAAACAAACAAACAACATCAATCACAACTGAAAGATACAACAATAAACAAGCAACCGAGAAGACCGGCGGTTCTACAGGAACTTGCAACCAATGTTGGCCTAGAAAAGGTTTACAGATAGTTCATTTGTTATTCTCACAGAGCAAAAGCCAAGCTGACGTCCCATCATCCATGTGCACATATAACTGATGCAACGATTAATTAACACATAACCAGTTAATCAATAACCAGACAAGAAGTCTATCCAAGCATCAACAATAAACAGTTACAACCATAACCGTTAAAACTAAAACCATCCGTGAGTTAAACATTCACTCACATAGGATCTCTAATCACCAACTAAGTAGTCTTATTTCACTAAGTCTTCTCCCCTCCTGAGAACACAGGATAACAAGAATTAGTAATCAATTCCCAATCATCTCCAAAATATCAAGTTTCCAAACGGGTCAAAACCACCCGATGCGTTTCACATATGAAAACCAACATTAAGGACATGTTCTAGTTGCATATAGTCTATTTATATGATATTAAACATGTAGAAAGCAACAAAACATGCACAAAACTCACCAAATATCATTTCATGATTCCAAGTAAGCATTCAACTCAAATAGTGACCATATATGCTAACCATTCAAACTAAACCAAGTAGAACATTTTAATCATGTTAGAATTAAGTATAAACCATAAGAACATATCACAATTGAATTCAAGCAAAAAACAACACAATAATTAGAACTGCAGCACGCGACCCCATGTCCTTCGCGACGCGACGGGCTACGAACAGCAGTCCTGCAGTTTCATTCTGCCCTTGTTCTAGCCTTGTTCAAACCATTCCAAAACTCAACTAAAATTCTAGCAAATCAATTTGCAGAAGTTGTGTATTGGTACTAAACTCATATAACATGTGAACTAACAACCTAAACACTTCATAGATCATCAAATCATCAAAACCCCATATTCATCTTCAACCTCAACCTCCAACAATGGAGTTCTAAGCTTCAATTAACAAAAACATAGAACTTGTACATGGATTCAGTTCTCAAACAACATAAAATTACAACCAATCTCAAAACCAATATCAATTTCATCATTTACTCAAACACCCAAATTCTAGAACCCTAACTTGGAACAAGAAGTACATGGATATGGCAAGAGCAATTCAAGAAGTAATTACTTACCTTTAATTAGTAGTAATTCAACACAAAATTGAAAGAATAATCAAGGAACAATGGCTGCCTTTAAGTTTCTTCAAACCAAAGTCAAGAACACACACAAATAAGGATAAGTTCAAGTGAGGAGGAGGTGTCAAGAGGCTTCCTCTTAGTCATGACCAAACACACACACACACACACACAGTGCACTATCTGCTGTCTAACATAAGGTTAATTAATTAAGCGGTCCTACTCAATTAATTATTAACCAACAAGGTATTATTTGTGACCCTTATCTAAAAACGAGTCTATAAACCAATAAATGATATATTTTTTATTATTTATTCCTACTTCATTATTCAACTTATCATGAGATGATATGTGAAATTCACTAATTCTCTTACTTCACCTCTACCATTAATTTTGACACTTGTGTTAATCTTGTGAGTAGAAAAAATAATAAAAGAATATTTTACCTTTCTTAGATAAATAAACATATATATTTAAACATAACATGGTAAAGAAATCATTAAAAAATTATAAATAAAAATACATTAGTTCGTAACAAAATTAAATATAATACTTTAATTAATACTTAAATAATAGATAATACAAGACTACAAGCAATCAAAAATACTATGACCTATCTAAAAACTGAAAAGTGATATAGAGTTTAGGGTGTAGACTTTGACTATATGAGTTTGAAGAGTTGATCATGCTTCTTTTAACTTTTTAGAGGGCAGAGAGAACTCAAATAAAACTTCTATCAAGATTCACACATATGGAGGCTTCTAGAGTTCCTGACTATTGGCTTCAATCAAGATTCAAAACTAAAAAGGCAACGGGAGTGGTCTGGCTGACACTGCCGGAGTATGAGCGGCTGTCTATGCCAATGGCCATGACGAATCACAAAACTCCAACCTGGTCGGAATAGGCCAAGCTACCAACATTTACATCACAAATTTATAGCTTGGAATCAATCAAAAGGACAAATAATCGAACACTTTGTGTGCGGCATCGGCTTGTGCGTATAAAAAGAAAAGCAAAGTAAATCTTAGGTTGAATACCTTCGTGGTTCGGCTTTTGATCGTTGTTTATGAACATCAACTGTAAGATCGTCGATATGTACGTGCGATATTGTTATGCTCTATCCACTTTCATCAAAAAATGATGGGGTTGGACCTACAAACTATCGGTGAAGAAAGGGATATGAGGGGAAGATGGAAACTTAATTTTCTTTAACGGGAGAGACACTTAGATGATGGAGAGTGCGTGGGGCAGTTATCGGTAAAGGGGGAAAGGAATGGGAGGTAGAAATGTTATTGAGATGATGAACATGGGTAGTAGGTTTTTTACAAGGGTGGGTAGTTATATACTTATATATGGATCCAATGAGAATTGTTATAATTTGAACAAACGGTTATTTAAATTCGGGACTTAATACGGTCAGGATTTAAAGTTGTGAGATCTAACGGTTAATAAATAGATTCATAATTCTAACTAATGAAGTAAGAAAGAAAAGTGACGCACGTCATTAAGAGTGGCATCCGATTAATATTTTACATGTGAGTTAGAAGAAGCATTATAGCCAAATGAAAAGATCCTACATGTAACACCCAAAGTTTATAAAAGGTATTTAAAATAAGTTGTGGGGTAAAAGTTGAGATAACTAGTAAAAGTTATAAACTACTAAATGGATTTAAATAATTATTTCAAATATATCCTCGTTAAGATTTATGGATACGGTATGGATGAGTTGTAAGTCGGATAGGGGTGCGGGATACCCGCCAACTAGGGCCACCAACTTTGTAGTCTGCTATCCTCTTCCCTACGTTCTTTTTTAAGTCTTCATTTTCTTTTCTTTTTAATTTACTTCTTTCTTGTTCTTCTTTACTTAAACAAACACACAAGCACACACCTCAATTATATAAGGCTTTTGGAGTGTTGATTTGGAGATTTGAAAGAGGAAGACTGACAACTACCATTTGAGGATCAAGTAAATGTTATTATTTTGAAGTTTGAGGTGTTATTGGATCAAATGAGTTCTTGGTTTGAGTCTTATATTTTGATGTTTAATTGAGAGTTTGATGTTATAAAAGTATTATAAAAGGTCCTAATCAACATTTGTAAGTGTTAAGAGATGTTTGGGGATCGATTGATATATGTTAATGGGTATTGGGTTTAATTGATGATTTGTGATCAAATAGTGATGTTTAATATAATTAGTAAGTGTTATGAGGATCTTTAAAAGTACTGGTTATCGTTTGAAAATGAGTTGTTTGGAGTTTTGGTCGAAACCAGTAAGTTATGGTCGAAACTGTTGGAATCTGCCCATCGACACACGTAGGCCGGCATCACTGCCGATGAAGCGCGGGCCTATTGGGTCACAAGCCAAGTTTCAATCTCGACAGACTACTATAAGAGGAAAGAGTCAAAATGATCAAATTCCAGTTGACCAAGGCTTCACGACCGTGAAGGATGCTCTACAGGTCGTGAAGCAGCTCGTGTCCACGAGTCCTGTCGTGGGCCGCATGGTTCGTGAAACCCTAGGCTTCACGACCCTACACGGCCCATGAAGGAGGTCGTGAAGCCACAACCCTCACGATTCTTGCATGACGCGGCACGGCTCGTGGAGGTTTAATAGCCGGTCGTGGTGCATTTATCCTTCACGGCCCGTGAGAGCCCGTGAAGAAGTCGTGAAGGCAGAATTCCAAGTGACACTTGTGTTTCATTGGACCATTTGAGTTGATCCAATGATATGGTGCCATTGGGGTCCGACTCTGGCATGTTTGAACAGAGAAAATGGCTTTAATACATGGCTTCTTTGTTCATTCCTTTCTCTTGGTAATTTTGTGCATTACATACACATTGTGAGTTCTTCCATAGAGAGAGAGAGAGCAAGAACAAGTGAAGTTGGTCAGTGCACAAGTGGTTCAAGGGCTGTTCCAGAATCAAACCCTCAAGAGTTGGTGGTTTGGTGGCTTGCTAGTACAAGGAGAAAGAAGGTTAGCTTGGTGTGGACTTCTTTGGTGCTTGAGGCCTTTTGTTTCAAGAGCTCATCCCAAATCTCCAAGTTGTTCCAGAATTATCAAAGTCATCAAGGGTATGGCTTGCTTACCTTCTTCTCTTTGTGTTTGTTTTGGTTGCATGTATGTTCTTGCAAGTTTTCACCACCATTGGGAATTCATGGGATCGTTTTTGTGTGATTTGTTGCTTCCGTTGCATGCTTTGATCCCTATGGAATCCTAACAGTGGTATCGGAGCCATACTTGTAAGATGCATGCACCTTTGTGTCTTGAAAATCCATATTTTTGATTTTGGACATTCTGTCCAGAAGGTCTTCTCGGGCCATGGAGCTTGCTTCACGGGTCGTGAAGGCCACACGACCAGTCTCGTGGGGTGGTGGTTGTGAAAGGTTTTTAATCTGTTTCACGAGTCGTGGAGCGTACTGTCTTCACGGCCCGTGAGGGCCCGTGAAGAGCAGTAACTCGTGAAGGCGTCATGAACAGGCTGTTTTTGGCCTTTTTAAAAAGAAAACTTAATATGGATTTTAGCACATGATTTTGGTGCTTCCAGAATCATTTTAGGCTGTTTAGCTTTGTAGATTAAGCCCCATAATATCCTAATTCTTGTATGTGTATGTATTGGGTGGTTTTGGCATAAAATTTACACATGCATACATGTATATTGTGTATATATGAATATGGATTTCAAAGTGTTTGGAATCCTAATGCATATGTACAAGTGTTTGGGATATTGTTTTGTGCATGGTTTGGTGTGGCACACCATGCTTTGTGGTTGTTTCGTTTTTGTGAGTACCGGTTTGAGCCTAGACCTTTGTGTGGTTGTTTGGTTGCCTTATTTGTTGTTCATTCATTTGGTGGTTTGTACCACATTTGGTTTGTAATAATTTATTTAATCCGGTTTGTAATAATATATATATATTTGTGGCTTGCACGCCAAAGTATTTATTCTTTGTAATTTGTATATTAGCTTAGAATAGATTGTGTGGCTTGCATGCCATTTCTCTTTAAATTATGTATGTAATTAGAAGAGAAGACCGGAGGCACCAACGGGAGTCTTGGGAGACGTCTTGGCTATCTCGGATCCGGAGGCGCGGGATCGAGTGGGAGCATACCACGGAGAGAGGATTGTTTGTCCTTAGTAGACTTAGTTCCTCAGTTGGCTCACCGGGGAACACTTAGTTTGGCTCAAATCGGTTTTGTATGCGTGGTTGTGTAGTTTTATTTATTTATTTTCTTGCGTGGTTGTAGGATCTTCGCATGCTAGAAAATCTTTTGAAAATAATAAAACTACATAGTTTTCCTTAATTGGTTAACAAACCCCGCTCGCTCACATGATTAACAAAGGAATATAAAGTGTTTATGTTCAAACGGTGAAAAATGCGTTTTGTCACTTATTTGTTAATCAAAACGAAAAGAGGTTTTTAACCGGAAAAACAAAAGTCCCGTTTTTCTTAAAATCGTAAATCACATCCAAAAGATGACACCACCCGAATCTAATGAAGCATAGGACAATTGTCGAGCTTAGCACGAGTTGTTCCATGTGGACTTGTGTGGAAGGTGCGTGTGGCGTCTTGAAATTTTTGGTTGTCGAGCTTAGCACGAGCCAATTATTGTCAAGGACGTCATCATGTATCTTGTTCGACGATTTGCAATTCCAATTTAATACGCCTTGATAATTGTCATGCCTATACCGAGTTAGCAAAGCGTCTTATTGAGGAATCGGTGTGGGAAGGGATCAAACATGCCAAACCTGTGCTATGAGTACCGATGGATCCTGCGAGTGTCTAAGAGTTGTAATCACGGATTGCAATTTAGGGTTTAGGGAGAAAGAGAAACTCATAGGCGTAAACTTTATGGATTGGCATAGGCAATTGAAAATTGTCTTGCACCATGAAAGCAAGTTGTACGTCCTAGAGGAACCTCTTCCGGAGGCTCCTGCTACCACCGCTACGCGGGCCATTAAGGATGCTTATGAGAAGCGCCTTAAAGACACTAATGAGGTGACTTGCCTCATGTTGACGACCATGAGTTCCAAATTGCAAAGGCAATTCGAGGACGTTGGTGCGTGTGAAATGATCTCGCAGCTAAAGGAAATGTTCAAGCAACAAGCGAGGCAAGAACTCTACGAGTGTGTCAAGGCCATCAAAGGGTGCCGGATGCAGGAAGGCGGGAACGTGAGCTCCCATGTGCTTCGCATGAAGCAATACGTGGACCAGCTCGAGAGGTTGGGCTTTCCAATACGGAAAGAGTTGGCTACGGATATTATCCTCCAATCTTTGCCTCAAGCATATGGTCCGTTCATTGTGAACTACCATATGCATAACATGGACAAGTCCTTGATGGAGTTGAACGGCATGTTGAAGACCGCCGAGTCTAACATAGCCAAGGCAAAGCCATCGACCTCCGCACCCGTCCTACCCATCCATGAGGGTGGTGCTAAGAGGAAGCGTCCCGCTTCAAGCTCCAAGGGCAAGGGAAGGGGGAAGGCGAAGGTGGCAACACCCAAGCCCAAACCACTCCTGGCGCCGGAGCCGAAGGGGAAGGAACCCGCTCCTATAGCTCCCTCACCGGAAGAGGCTACCTACTTCTTCTGCGGGGAGAAGGGACACTACCGGCGTAGTTGCCCCAAGTACATGGAGGAGCTCACGAGGCTTCGCGCCAAGGGACAAGGCGCCTCCGGTATGTATATGATTGAACTCCATAACACTTCTACTTCTGACGCTTGTGTCTTGGACACCGGGTGTGGTACTCACATAGTTAATAATGTGTAGGTACTAAGAAGAAGTAGGGACTTGGTTGATGGGGAGCTGGATCTCATCATGGGAAACAAGGCGGTTGTCCCGGTTGAGAAGATAGGGAGCGTGGACCTCCCCTTTCCTCCGAGAGGAGGAACCGGACATTGTTGGATATGGTTCGGGGTATGATGAGTCGTACGGATGTACCCATTAGCTTTTGGGGCTATGCATTGGAAACGGCATTAGAATTCTTAACCTCGTACCAACTAAGAAGGTCAAGAAGACACCCTTTGAGATGTGGCATGGAAAGGTTCCATTGCTTTCATATCTAAAGGTTTGGGGTTGTCCTGCCTACGTGAGACGTGAGGTGGAGGACAAATTGGAACCCCGAGCCAAGAGGTGTTTGTTCATTGGATATCGTGCCGGGTCTATGGGATATTTGTTTTACAAACCGTCCGAGAACAAGGTTTTTGTTGCTTGGAGGGCCATCTTCCTTGAAAGGGAGATGCTATCCAAAGACGCTAGTGGGAGAAAGGTTGATCTTGAAGAGATTCAAGAACCTTCCCATGACCAACCTGAAGTTGGCACTAGTTCACAAGATGATTCTCAACACGGCACTGCTGGAGAACCTGACACGGATCCTTTACCTCTTAGGAGATCCGGTAGGAGTCACAATGAGCCAGAGAGATATGGGTTTCTCATGTCTGAGGGCTGCGACCTAGTGATGATCATGATGAACCATCATCTTATCAGAACGCCATGGTGGGCCCTAAGTCTGCTAGGTGGAAAGAGGCTATGGAGTCCGAGATGCAATCTATGTCGGATAACCAAGTTTGGGATTTGGTAGATCCGAAACCCGGGTGTAGACCCGTAGGGTGCAAATGGGTCTTTAAGAAAAAGACTAGCATAGATGGAGAGGTAGACACCTTCAAAGCCCGACTGGTGGCTAAGGGTTTCACGCAAACTCATGGTGTAGACTATGATGAAACCTTTTCCCCGGTGGCTATGTTGAAGTCTATCCGGATACTCATGGCAATTGCCGCATTTCATGACTATGAGATTTGGAAAATGGATGTAAAAACCGCGTTCCTTAATGGGACACTTAGCGAGGAAGTCTATATGACTCAACCCGAGGGTTTTGTACATGCCAAGCATCCGGATGAAGTCTGCAAGCTTAAGAAGTCCATTTATGGACTTAAGCAAGCATCGCGCAGCTTGAACCTGTGCTTTGATGAGAAAGTCAAAGAGTTTGGCTTTTTGAAAAGCAAGGATGAGCCATGCGTATATGTCAGGGCTAGTGGGAGCATAGTTGTGTTCCTAGTCTTGTATGTCGATGACATACTCCTCATTGGGAACGATGTCCCGACCCTTCAAGGTGTAAAAACTTGGTTAGGGAATTGTTTTTCATTGAAGGATCTAGGAGATGCGACTTACATTCTTGGGATCAAAATCTATAGAGATAGATCCAAGAGGCTAATTGGGCTTAACCAAAGTACATATGTTGACAAAGTCCTAAAGCGGTTTAGGACGGAAGACTCCAAGAAGGGATTCATTCCAATGTCACATGGTTTAGTATTGAGTAAGACTTAATCCCCTAGTTCCCCAGAGGAACGGGAAGTAATGAAGCGAGTGCCATATGCTTCGGCTGTGGGCTGGATCATGTACGCCATGCTATGTACGAGGCCTGATGTATCGTGTGCCTTGAGCATGACGAGTAGATATCAAGCCAACCCTGGCGAAGCTCATTGGACGGCGGTAAAGAGCATTCTAAAGTATCTTCGGAGGACTAAGGAGATGTTCTTGGTGTACGGAGGTGAGGAAGAGCTTAGAGTAAAGGGTTATTCTGACGCAAGCTTCCAAACCGATAGGGATGACTGCCGATCACAATCGGGTTTCGTGTTCCTATTAAACGGCGGTGCTATATCTAGGAGGAGCTCCAAGCAAGACACCATGGCCGATTCCACTACCGAGTCGGAATATATTGCGGCCAATGAAGCTGCTAAGGAGGCCGTATGGATGAGGAAATTTCTGCTTGATCTGGGAGTGGTTCCGAGCATCAGGGACCGTGTTGAGATCTTCTGTGAAAACGAGGGTGCCGTTGCTTTAGCAAAGGAACCGAGGTCTCATCGACGCACGAGGCATATTCCGCGGAAATATCATTTTATCCGGGACGTGGTCGAAAATGGAGACATTGTCATCAGCAAAGTACACACGGATAGCAATTTGGCGGATCCGTTCACTAAACCGTTGTCGCAAGCTAAGCACGATGCCCACACACATGCTATTGGGATTAGATTTGCTAGTGACTTGGTTTGAGTTGTATATTGGTTATTGTATTCGATGTATTTACTATGTTATTGGGAAAATTAAGCAATATTGTTCTTTTGAATGTATTGATTATTAAATTGAGATTTAATGATACGCGTGTTGCGAATACTTTCTTTAAATCATTATTGTGTTCCAACTTTGCATGTTTTATCTCTTCCTTGAATGTTTTACATTCTAAATAGTCCACGGTCGGTCATTCTTCATTGGAAGGAAGTATGAACGAAGATCGAGGGAAATGATTGGTCATAGTGTTCAATGGGATTGAATACAAGGGACGCAATATTTTGCCTATAATTGAAAGAGTTTCAAGTGATTGGACGACCCATACCTGATCTTACTTCATGGTACATGTCTTCAGGATGATAATATCTTTTATCCTTAGACCGGAGATGCATGTGTTTCACTATTTTGGTTTGCTTTATTCTGACTGCTTTCAAACATAGTCCGTAACTGGCTATTATAAAGGAGGTATTTGGGTAAAGTATTGCCATTGTATTGGAGGCAATGTAGTAGAAGGAATTTGTTCCTCTGTTTAGAGAGATATCCCTGGGCCCCTCGATGATTGGGCGCTGACACCAAAAATGCATGGCCATGCTCGAGCTTGCAATGATTGTTGATCAGTTGCAACTCACTTTTGGTCACCACCAATCTTGATCGAGAAACACAATTGTGAACGATCGGAGAATGACTTTGTACCATGTCTCGTGTTCACTTGGATATCGCGAACAATAAGATAATTGATCACTTATCTATAGGACCATGTCAAACTCTTTTAGTTTGACTTGGTACTTGTCAGGGATGACATACCCCGTGTTTAGTTAGGGGCAGGGATGCCTTGCTAAAGGCCACTCCCTGTCTGTGGTGCCCAAGGGTACGGTGTGTCATGTGCAAGTGGGAGTTTGTTGGAATCTGCCCATCGACACACGTAGGCCGGCATCATTGCAAATGAAGCGCGGGCCTATTGGGTCACACGCCAAGTTTCAATCTCGACAGCCTACTATAAGAGGAAAGAGTCAAAATGGTCAAATTCCAGTTGACCAAGGCTTCACGACCGTGAAGGATGCTCTACGGGTCGTGAAGCAGCTCGTGTCCTCGAGTCCTGTCGTGGGCCGCATGGTTCGTGAAACCCTAGGGCTTCACGACCCTACACGGCCCATGAAGGAGGTCGTGAAGCCACAACCCTCACGATTCTTGCACGGCGCGGCACGGCTCGTGGAGGTTTAATAGCCGGTCGTGGTGCATTTATCCTTCACGGCCCGTGAGAGCCCGTGAAGAAGTCGTGAAGGCAGAATTCCAAGTGACACTTGTGTTTCATTGGACCATTTGAGTTGATCCAATGATATGGTGCCATTGGGGTCCGACTCTGGCATGTTTGAACAGAGAAAATGGCTTTAATACATGGCTTCTTTGTTCATTCCTTTCTCTTGGTAATTTTGTGCATTACATACACATTGTGAGTTCGTCCATAGAGAGAGAGAGAGAGCAAGAACAAGTGAAGTTGGTCAGTGCACAAGTGGTTCAAGGGCTGTTCCAGAATCAAACCCTCAAGAGTTGGTGGTTTGGTGGCTTGCTAGTACAAGGAGAAAGAAGGTTAGCTTGGTGTGGACTTCTTTGGTGCTTGAGGCCTTTTGTTTCAAGAGCTCATCCAAAATCTCCAAGTTGTTCCAGAATTATCAAAGTCTTCAAGGGTATTGCTTGCTTACCTTTTTCTATTTTTGTTTGTTTTGGTTGCATGTATGTTCTTGCAAGTTTTCACCACCATTAGGAATTCATGGGATCGTTTTTGTGTAATTTGTTGCTTCCGTTGCGTGCTTTGATCCCCATGGAATCCCAACAGAAACCTGTGTTGTAAGTTTAAGGACACGGGTGTGCCCCTCAAGAATGAACCGTGCCCCAGGGCGTACCTTATAAGGCACGGGCGTGTTTCAAAAGGTACGGGCGTACCTGACCCTAGATAAGTAGATAGACCCGGGGTGTGCCTGTTGATCACGGGCATGAGCCTTGTCCTGTGCAGTGTTTATAAAGTAGTGGTTTGATTTGACTAAGAGTAATGAGTATTATATAACTATTCTTAGGTATCTAAGAACCTAAGGAAAAGATAAGAGAACGCGCGGGAAGTACTGAACTACAGGTGGGTATCTTAACTTGGTACTTAGAAATATTCATTACTTGCAATTGTTCGTAGTCAACATTAAATGCGTATGACATAAACTGTTAATATTTGTTAATTAATGGGTATATCGATGAATATATAATTAACAAAAAGGAGCTTAAATATAATAAGAGTTATGAGACAGAGGTAACGTATGAGTTTGAATGTAGTATATTGGATGTACACTAATAGTGAAAGAGGAGTATAATGAATAAATGAGAAGTGAACCCTAGATAATAATAAAGTGGAGAAGAGGTGGAATTAATATTTAATAATTAATTATATATACTAAAATGTGTCTATGATCAATGTTATGCGAGTTTAGAGTTTAGTGAATCAGTAGTATAATGAGCAATACTGATATATATACAATTGTGTGTTAAAAGAAAAATGGGTCTTATGGAGATATATGTTACAAACACATATCGATATGCATTGTGAGTATGCAAGTAAATACTGAGAAGAGGAATGCTAATAGTGCATCTTATAGTGCATATACATGAAGGCTGAGTATGTAATGTAACACCGGAAAAGTCAAGCCACTTTTTTTTAAACGCTGCGGAAGCTTTAATGTAAACAAACATATTATACAAACCATAATTTACAAATGTACATCATAGTTCACAAACCACAATATTGTTTCGGTGTTACAAAAATACAGGCTCGTTTCATTTAATCAAAATATCAGAGTGGGGTCAACTTCTCCTTCAGCAACTACAAACACGAACCTTCAAACCAACAACTAAGGGGAATTAGCAAAAAGCTAAGTGAGTAGAGGTTAAACACCAAAAGCAAACATTTACAATCAACATCAATCATGTAATCACATATCACGAGAAGACCGGCGGTTCAGCGCAGAACCTACAACCAATATTGGCCAAAGCAAAGGTTTACCGATAGCTTTCCACTAAATTGGCATAGTAAACTCCCCTCTGAGTAACATATGCAACAGAAAGGCTACTACTGTTCAACCAACCAGTTAGACAAGCACAGCCCAAGTCCACGTATAGCTGACTTCCCAACGCAACTCAAAATCATACTAAGAGCGCGTATCGACCAAATAGTCATGCAGCAGATAACAACAATCAATAACACAATCAACAGTTCAATCAATCAATCCAATCTCAATCACATAATGCATCACATCAATAACATTAATCGTAATCTTTACCATCCGCGATTAACGTCCACTCACCTTTTGTTCTCAAACGGGAAACTCAGATATCTAATATTACTGAGCCTTTGTGTTTCCTGAAAACACAGCAACACCAGAATCAGTCTTTTCATCATAAATATATATTCTTTCATATATTTATATCACGTAGACCTTTCATATATCATATAACTTTCATATAAAATATACCCAAGAAATATCGCATTAAACAATAAACACAAGTCAATGATCTTGAAATGTCGAGGTCGCACCGCGACATACTAAGTGTCGCGCGGCGACGACCTCTTCGAGCAGCCTCTTCGAATGCGAAGCCATCTTCGAGCGCTTTTGAATGCGAAACTAAAACGCGTCGCGTTGCAACCTTAGACGCGTCGCGTCGCGACAGACCTTCGAGCGGGAGAACTTCGAATGCGAAGCCTAGAACTTCGAACAAGGGACCTTCGAGTTCGAAGTCGTGCGTCGCGCCGCGATCTTCTATTTTCCAGATTCTGTCTTCTTCTTTCTCACGCTCAAACAGTCAAAAACTCCATAACCAATTTCCAGAACTTAACAAACTTACTAAAACTCACTAAAAAGATATATAATCATCTTTAAACATATTCTCATGCATCCTAAACATCTTTTAATCCAACAAAACACAAAATCCATCAAAACCCATTTGTTCATTAAAAAGCTTTAAACTTGAACATGGTGATTCCACATATATACATGTAAATCAATAAGAAAACATGTTAAACTGAAACATATCATGATATAAATATATTCTCACCTTTAGTTTGAATTATAACATACCAAATCTTGATTTAAAAATTCCAAGTTTGCACTTTGAAGGTTTCCTTCACCAAGAGTTTTCTTTCTCTCAAGTACACACACTACATACTAAGCACCTTTCTAGAGGATATGAGCAGATAAGTTCCTTTGATTCAAACCTTCCCATGTATACACATGCTTCACACAAAACTAAGGAGGTGGTGGCAAGTTACTGTAATTATCATGCATGCATACCTTACATATATACATATTTCTAACTTTTCTTTCTTTCTTATCTCCTGCACTAACATTTATATATATAAATTAGATTAAATTAACTAATTCAATTAACTCTTAAATAAACACATAACAAATTAAACGCAACAAATCACATACCGTCAACCCGCTAATCTCCTAGCCCGGGTTTGCGGGTGTTACAAATCTCCCCTCCTTAAGAGGATTCCGTCCTCGGAATCCCTTCTCGTTTAAACAAGTGGGGGTATCTATCTCTCATCTCAGCCTCAGTCTCCCAAGTCATGTGTGAACCTAAACTGTGCTTCAACTTGACCAACACTATTGGAATCTGCTTCTTATGGAGCTTGGTCACTTTACGATCCAACAGTTCAACAGGTTCCTCAATCAGTCTCTTCTTCGAATCCACTTTTACTTCGTGCACTGGGAGAATCTGGCTTTCATCTTCGACTTTACATTTTCTCAAATAACAGACATTAAACGTATCGTGAATCCCGGCAAGCTTTGCTGGAAGATCCAGTGTAAATGTCTGATCGTTAACTATTTGACGGATGCAGAAAGGACCAATAAAACGGGGAGCCAACTTCCCGCGTTTGCCAAAACGGATCACGCCTTTCCACGGTGACACTTTTAGATACACTAACTCTCCCACATCAAACGTTACCAGACGACGTCGCGGATCTGCATACATTTTCTGTCTATCTCTATCTGCTTTCAATTTCTCTCTGGCTATAGCAACCTTGTCAGCAGTCAACTGAACAACCTCGGGCCCTGCAAACTGCTTCTCACCAGCCTCTAACCAACATGTCGGAGTACGGCAGCGACGACCGTACAACATTTCATATAGAGGCATTCCAATATTGGAGTATTAAGAATTATTATACGCAAACTCTATCAACAGTAGGTGTGAATCCCAAGATCCACCATACTCAATTACACAGGCCCGTAGCATATATTTGAGTGTCTCTATGGTTCTCTTAGTTTGATCGTCAGTCTGGGGATGATAAGCAGTACTCAAGTTAATTCTCATCCCCAACTCCCTCTGTAGACTCCTCCAGAAGTTAGAAACGAATCTGGAGTCTCTATCAGATACAATCGACAATGGCATGCCATGTCTCGCAACAATCTCATTAACATATAGTTGAGCCAAATTACTCAGAGAAGCCGTCTCACACGTAGCCAGAAAATGAGCGCTCTTTGTTAGTCAATCCATGATCACCCAAATCATATCATTATTCCTCTGAGTTCGCGGAAGTTTAGTCACGAAATCCATCGTTATGTGTTCCCACTTCCACTCAGGAATCTCCAACTGTTTCAAGGATCCGTAAGGCTTCTGATGTTCTGCTTTCACATGAGCACAAATATGGCACGATTCTACAAAGTGTGCCACATTTGCCTTCATCGTAGGCCACCAGTAAAGCACTTTCAAATCGTTGTAAATATTAGTGCTTCCTGGGTGTATAGACAGTCTCGATTTGTGTGCTTCAGTTAGAATCAACTTTCTCAATTCTCCAAGCATAGGCACCCACACACGAGTCTTATACTTGACTAAACTGTGCTTACACTTGACCAACACAATTGGAATCTGCTTCTTACGGAGTTTGGTCACTTTACGATCTAACAGTTCAATAGATTCCCCTACTAATCTCTTCTTTGAATCCACTTTCAAATCATGTACTAGAAGAATCTGACTTTCATCTTCAACCTTACATTCCTCAGATAACAAACATTGAATGTATCATGAATACAACCTGCCAGTTCTGCTGGAAGATCCAATGTAACCGTCTGAACATTCACTATCTATCGAATGCGGAAAGGACCAATAAACGAGGGGCTAACTTCCATTGCTTGCCAAAATGAATAATGCCTTTCCACGGCGAAACCTTTAAGTACACAAGCTCACCAACATCAAACGATACCGGACGACGTCGCAGATCTGCATACATCTTCTGCCTTTCCCTGGCAGCCTTCAACTTTTCTCTAGCAATAACAACCTTATCTGCTGTTAACTGAACATTCTCTGGACCTGCAAATTGTTTCTCACTAGCCTCTAACCAACAAGTCGGGGTACGGCAGCGACGACCGTACAACATTTCATACGGAGGCATTCCAATACTAGAACGGTAAGAATTGTTATACGCAAACTCTATCAATGGTAGGTGCGAATCCCAAGATCCACCATACTCAATTACACAGGCACGTAACATATCTTTTGAGTGTCTGTATGGTTCTTTCAGTCTGACCATCAGTCTGGGGATGATAAGCAGTACTCAAGTTAATCCTCGTCTCCAACTCTCTCTGTAAACTCCTCCAGAAGTTAGAAACAAATCTGGAGTCCCAGTCACATACAATTGATAGCGGTATAACATGTCTCGAAACAATCTCGTCAATATACAGTTGTGCTAGCTTACTCAAAGATGATGTCTCACAGGTAGCCAGAAAGTGAGCACTCTTCGTCAATCGATCCACTTCACTCATATCATGTCGTGATTCTTTTAAGTATGCGGAAGTTTCGTTACAAAATCCATCGTTATGTGTTCCCACTTCCACTCGGGGATCTTCAACTATTTCAAGGACCCGTATGGTTTCTAATTTTCTGCATTTACTTACGCACATATATGACAAGATTCCACTAAATGTGCCATATCAGCTTTCATTGTTGGCTACCACTAAAGCACTTTCAATTCGTTATACATTTTGGTGCTTCCTGGGTGTACTGACAGTCTCGACGTGTGTGCTTCTGTTAAGATCAACTTCCTCAATTCTCCAAGCATAGGCAGTTAATACCAAGCATAGGCAAGTATACACGAGACTCGTGAGTCTTTAATTCACATGATTTGGCAATTAATTCCTCTTTTCTCTTCTCATAATTTTATCTATATGATACTAAATGAGAAATTTGTTGTGATCACAACAGATTGCAGTGAGTTTATATACAGAAAGAGTTGAACATGTAACAGATACGGTGGTTGGAATTAATCAAAGATAATAATTGCGAGATTTGATATCATCTCATGGATATTAATGCAGTAATGGATGTTTGGAGTTGCAAGGAAGCTAATTATAATATTTAAATCATATGAAAGAAAAATGTATTTGACCTAGTAGATAAATTGACCTTTACAAGTCATGGATTTAGATACTTCCTCTTATAAAGTTCCAATTGCCACAATGCATAAACAATCATCCGATTCCATTGTATTAAATCACGTTCCATAACTTGTCTCAATTGAATCTCATGTTCTGACTCGATTTCAGATTAAATCAGGATATCGTCAATGTAACAATCACAAGGTTATCCGGGAATGGTTTACTAACACAATCCATTAGACCCATAAACACTACAGACACGTTAGTTGTAACATCCTCGATTTGGGCCTAGCTGTTAGATGTGTAATTAAAGTTGCAAACTAGTTATGTAAATGAAAAGTTAATTAAATGTGTATATGTGTGTTATGTATACAAATATATGAAAGTAAAAGGAAGAAAAGAAAATAAAAGAAATCCTGAGGCGGTGCCTCTGGATTTGGTAAGAGATATATATATATATATATATATATATATATATATATATATATGGAAATGTTGAATTTTGGTCAAAGTTGCCAAAAGCAAACACTTCAAGCAAACTCTCGGATTCTCTCGTCTCTTTCTCTCTACTCTCGGTTTTCTCTTAATTCGTGAAGCAACTAGGATTTTCGTGGTTTTGATTCCATTCAAAGGTAAATACTTGTTTGTTGTTAAGAACCAATACATATGAAACTATTTTTATGATTAAAATCATGATTGAAACTCAAATCCTTGCAAAACATCACTTAGAACATTCAAAGCTTACTTTGCAAGTGGGTTTTGGTTGTTTGCTGTTATTGTGTGGGTTTGATGTGTTTTCAAAGACATACCAAAGAAAATGAGTGTTTTCAGAATGTATGAATGTCAAAACAAACAATAAAAAAGCTCTGGAAATAAGCCATTAAAGGTGGCGGTTTCCATGTTACAACAGCCGGATTCCGAGACATGAAGGTGTCGGAATCCGCATGTTGACAAATCCGAGTAAAGTGTCGGATTCCGAGACTTGGGTGTCGGAATCCGCATCAAGTTTAAATCCGTGTTATGGGTCTAAATCCGAAAGTATCGGATTTCCCAATGTCCATGTAAGTTACAAGTCAAAATCCGAAAGAATCGAATTTCTATGTAAGTGTCGGATTCCGACAAAAGTGTCGGATTCCGACAAAAGAATCGGATTCCGATTGAAAGTCGGATTTCCATTTTTATGACCAAGTTTCCAAGTGCATAAGTGTTGAAATCCGATAAGTATCGGAATTTGCAAAGTGTCGGATTTCCTCTGAACTGTCGGATTTCATGAAATCCGACAGTTTGTCGAATTTGCGTGGAATCCGGATTTGGGGATTTCCTTTGTTGGATTTGTAGCTATTCTAAGTATGCTAAGATGATTAATGTAAATCCTAATGTTCTAGGTGAACTGAAACCGTAGACAAGGCAAGAAGATAAATAACTATCTGTTAAGTTACTCAGGTGAGTACCGACTTCCATAAGCCTCAGTAGAGCAGGAATTATGTGTTAAATGATTTGAGTACGATTGTGCTCATAAGTTGATAAGTAAGAATTGCCATGTTATTTAAAGTACAATGTAATGTTAAGTACCTGATGTAAGTAAGTTAAGTGTATGCCAGGGGGATCCAGTACTGGAACCGCTTAGTTAAGTAAATGCTATGCGTGATACTGATTCTGAATGAATCAGTTAAATAAAAATGTAATGATATGTATGCTAGGGATCCAGATTGGATCTATAAAGAAGTAATTTAATGTAATTGCATGCTAAAAGAAGTAAATGAATATGCATGCTAAGTAAAGGAACAAGATATGTGAATGTGTTCGCGAACATCAGCAAGCATGGTTAAGGTCAGTCGGTTAGCTGGATCCTAGGGACCCTTGATCAGGAGATTCGGGATTTACGGTGATTCGAGGTAACATTCCGGATCGTAGGTTATGCAGAACCGTCGTGCCTTATATCATGAGGGTTAATCACTCAGAAATGGCTGAGTTACCTAAGGAGCCTTTGGTTCCGTTAACGATGCTCGGTGGACTACTTTATGCTCCCCCACCAGCGCGGAGGGTTGTGTCTGATCCCCTGGTGTATTGGTGTTGAGCGGGACTAGCTATCCTGCAAGAAACAGCTTATACCGATTGTGTCAGCACACCACAATGTCATAGGATAGCATTGTATGCTTATTCTTGTAACACATGTTCTTATTCTAATGAAGTTTATGCCAAGTTTGTGCTCACTACCTAAGTGTATCTAACGGTGCCATGTTAACTGATTTTGCAGATCAAAGATAGATTGCCTGGTGAACACCAGATACAGAAACAGAGTTTATTGTAAATATTCCGCTGCTAAATGATATATGATCGTGATTAAGTTCACGTTTGTTTAAAAACGCAAATTTTTGCTAAAATCTAGTATATGCAAAGCTGGTGTTACAAGTACGTATCAGAGCCTAAGTTTGAGGGAATTGGGTACTTGCAAGAGTATTCAATCTCAAACAAGGGCCCGACCATAATAAGTGTTCCTTTGGGGGGGGATTGAGTATGAGAGTTATATGAGTATTACTTGCTATGATATAGCTTGTCAGATATGACAAGTAAGAATGAATAACTACTGACTACTCTTCTGTGTTATATAGAAGAGTTAAGATAAAGATGTCGGCTGATAAAGCTAACACTGAGCAAGCGCTCAAGGAACTAGAAGATGAGGCTTCTCATATGCCTCATCAAGCTGAAGACCAACGCCCTCGGCCTAGTGCTGGTGGCGCAGTACCAGCTCCAGACCAGCAAGCTTATATAAAGCGTTTGAAGGAAGAGCTCCATCTTGAAAAAGAGCTATTGTTAAAGTCCACTCTCACCAGAGCACGCAAGCCCTGCTCGTATAAAAAGTTTTTGACGTGCCATCCGCCAACGTATGAGGGGAGTGATAACCCCACTGTGACTATCCAATGGCTCTGTGAAATGGAGCAAGCTTTCGAATCTTGTGAGTGCGAGCCTGAGTGTCGTGTGAACTACGCGATACGCATGTTAAGGGGGCGTGCTATATTCTGGTAGGATACGATGAAGTCCTCTGTAGGCAAAGAGATATTAAGTGCTCTCTCTTGGGAGCAGTTTTCTGAAAAAGTGCTCCAGAAGTACTGTTCTGAGTATGATATGGAGCGTATGGAGCGGGAGTTTACTGATCTCCGGAAGGGGGATAGACCGGTCGAGGAGCATATTACCTCATTTACTGATAAGATGAGGTTTGTTCCACACCTGATACCAGATGAAGTCACAAAGATAATAAGGTTTGTGGCGACTCTGCCACTGGAATTTCGTGCTCATGTTCGGGTAGCTCCAACACTAGATCGGGCGTTTCAAGTGGCCCGACAAGTAGAAGGTGATCGTATACAGTGCCGGGCTGACTATGCCAGTGGTGGGAGTAAAAGGAAGTTTTAGCCATCTCTCCAATCGGGCTCTTCAAAAGGGCAATTCTCTGGAGGTGGAAAATCTGAAGCTCCAAAGAAACCAAGACCTAATGATCCTTGGTGTTCTTCATGCCGTACCTATCACTCCGGGGAATGCTCTACAGCAACCAGGAGGTGCGGCAGGTGTGGGCAAAGAGGGCACTCGGTGAATGAGTGCTGATATTAAGAAGATGTTTGTTACCGATGTCGCAAACCCGGTCACAAGATGATTGATTGCCCTGAGAGACAAGGCTCCGGAGCAGCTGGGTCTTCTGGAGGGCAGAAGAAAGACAATGCCCCGCGGGCTAAAGGGCGGGCATTTCAAATGACTGTAGAGGAGGCAAAGGCTGCAGGTGACGTCATCACTGGTACATTTCTTGTCAATTTAATCTGTCAGTGTGCTATTTGATTCTGGAGCAACATATTCTTTTGTTTCTGTTGTTGTAAAAGACTCCAGTTACCTGTTATGCCTTTAGACGAGCCTCTAAATGTAGAAGTTGCTAACGGCAAAGTAGTCTCGGTTACCGAGAAAGTCCCTATTGCCGTTATTTATATTGATGGGAGTAGCATCCCTATCTCATTATTTGTTATGCCTATTGTGGGCTTCGATGTTGTGATTGGAATATGTTATTGATGTTGCGATGGAAAAGCGACCAGTTCAAGATATCAGGGTAGTTTCTGAATTCCCTGAGGTCTTTCCTGATGAATTACCGGGTTTACCTCCAGTAAGAGATGTTGAATATAAGATAGAACTGATTCCTGGAGGTACACCTGTAGCTAGATCTCCATATCGTCTCGCTCCTTCTGAAATCCACGAGATGATGACGCAAATCCAGGAATTACTCAAGAAAGGTTTCATTCGTCCTAGTTCCTCACCTTGGGGAGCTCCTGTTCTATTTGTCAAAAAGAAGGATGGAACCATTAGGATGTGTATCGATTATAGGGAGCTGAATAAGCGAACTGTAAAGAATAAGTATCCTCTTCCACGTATCGACGATCTTTTCGATCAGTTGCAGGGAGTTATGTATTTCTCGAAGATTGATCTCCGTTCGGGGTATCATCAAGTACGAGTCCACGAAGAAGACATTCCGAAGACGGCTTTCCGGACTCGTTATGGTCATTATGAATTCTTGGTTATGCCATTCGGCTTGACCAATGCTCCTGCCATATTTATGGATTTGATGAATCGTGTCTGTCGTCCTTTTCTTGATAAATCCATGATTGTTTTCATTGACGGCATTCTTGTCTACTCGAAGAGTGAGGCTGATCACGAACTTCATCTACGTCAGGTTCTCGAGACTCTTAAACGAGAACAGTTGTCCGCCAAGTTTTCTAAGTGTGAATTCTGGCTTAGGGAAGTTCATTTCCTTGGCCATGTTATCTGTCAAGAAGGCGTTAAAGTAGACCCGGCTAAGGTGGAAGCGGTAATGAATTGGGAGGTTCCTCGAACTCCTTCTGAAATAAAGAGTTTCCTTGGCTTAGCTGGCTACTATCGGCGATTTATTCACAACTTTTCTAAACTTGCGGGTCCGTTGACCAAGCTGACCCGTAAGGATGTTTCATTTGTCTGGTCGGAAGCTCAAGAATAAGCGTTCCAGGCCTTAAAGCGAATGTTATGCGAAGCTCCGATTCTTACCTTGCTGGAGGGTTTGGAAGACCGTTGTTTATTGTGATGCCTCTTATGCGGGGTTGGGTTGTGTTCTTATGCAAAGAGATAAAGTAATTGCTTATGCCTCTCGGCAACTGAAATCTCATGAAAGGAACTACCCAACTCACGATCTCGAACTTGCTGCTGTTGTCTTCGCACTGAAATTGTGGAGGCACTACCTTTATGGCACTAAGTGTGTGATATGTACTGATCACAAAAGCTTGTAGTATGTCTTTACACATAAAGAACTCAATATGCGGCAGCACCGTTGGTTGGAGTTAATCAAAGACTAAGACTGCGAGATTCGCTACCATCCCGGTAAAGCATATTGTAGCGGATGCTTTGAGCCGTAAGGGGCCAGCAACTAAGGCTAAGTTCATGAGGCTTACTGTTGTGTCAGATTTGATTGCAAAGTTAAAAGACGCCCAGCAATTAGCTTTGCAAGAGGACAATCTGAAATCTGAAACGATGAAGAAGTTAAAAGACCAACTGGGTGAAGATAATCATGGGTTGAAGACTATTCAATCCAGGATTTGGGTGCCTCTTCTCGGAGGTAATCGTGAGCTAATTCTGCAAGAAGCTCACAAATCTAATTTGTCTATCCATCCGGGTACCACCAAGATGTATAACGACCTGAAAAGGTTGTATTGGTTGCCCACTCTGATGAAAGACATTGCTTCATTCGTGGAGAAATGTCAGATATGTGCTCAAGTCAAGACAGAGCATCAAAGGCCTTATGGCAATTTGCAACAGCTTGACATTCCGGAATGGAAATGGGATCACATCACGATGGATTTTGTGACAAAGTTGCCAAAGACGTTCAGAGGGCATGATATGATTTGGGTCATTGTTGACCGACTGACTAAAAGTGCTCATTTCTTGGCAACCAACGAGTCGGCTTCATTGACTCGTTTGGCACAACTTTATATTGATGAGATAGTAACACGGCACGGTCTTCCTTGTTCAATTGTTTCTGATCGTGACTCCAGATTTGTATCTAATTTCTGGCAAAGTTTGCAACGTGAGTTAGGCACTCGTGTGCATTTGAGCACTGCCTATCAGCCGCGGACCGATGGCCAATCAGAAAGAACGATTAAGACTCTTGAAGACATGCTTCGAGCGTGTGTACTTGAATACGGTGGATCATGGGATTCTCATCTCCCATTGATTGAATTTGCTTATAATAATTCGTATCATTCCAGCATTGGAATGCCACCGTACGAAATGCTCTACGGGAGACGATGTCGTACTCCGATTTGCTAGTTGGAGCCCGGAGAGAAACAGTTTGCTGGACCTGAGATTGTCCAGATGACCTCAGATAAAGTGAATGTGGCTTTAGAAAAGCTTAAAGTGGCCCGAGATCGACAGAAGATGTATGCGGATCCTAAACGTCGCCCCACTACATTCGATGTCGGAGATCGAGTATTCTTGAAGGTTTCCCCTTGGAAGGGCGTTATTCGCTTTGGGCACTAAGGGAATGTAAGTCCACGTTTCATAGGACCATTCAAGATTGTGCGTAAAGTCAATGATCAGACGGTAACTCTTGAGCTACCTGGAATCCATGATACCTTCAACGTATGCCACTTGCGTAAGTGCAACGTTGAAGAGGAACAGATTGTTCCGTTACAAGAACTGAAGGTTGACTCTTCTAAGCGACTTGTAGAAGAACCTATTGAAATACTTGACACTAAGGTCAAGAAGCTACGAAAGAAGATTATCAAGCTAGTTCTTGTTAAGTGGAAGCACAGTTTAGGTCCGAACCTGACATGGGAAGTCGAGGACGAGATTAAAACAAGATACCCTCACCTGTTTATCACTGAGTAGATTCCAAGGACGGAATCTTCTTAAGGGGGTAGATTTGTAACATCCTCGATTTGGGCCTAGCTGTTAGATGTGTAATTAAAGTTGCAAACTAGTTATGTAAATGAAAAGTTAATTAAATGTGTATATGTGTGTTATGTGTTAATGTGTATATGTATACAAATATATGAAAGTAAAAGGAAGAATAGAAAATAAAAGAAATCCAGAGGCGGTGCCTCTAGATTTGGTAAGATATATATATATATATATATATATATATGGAAATGTTGACATTTGGTCAAAGTTGCCAAAAGCAAACACTTCAAGCAAACTCTCGGATTCTCTCGTCTCTTTCTCTCTACTCTCGGTTTTCTCTCAATTCGTGAAGTAACTAGGATTTTGGTGGTTTTGATTCCATTCAAAGGTAAATACTTGTTTGTTGTTAAGAATCAATACATATGAAACTGTTTTTATGATTAAAATCATCATCGAAACTCAAATCCTTGCAAAACATCACTTAGAACATTCAAAGTTTACTTTGCAAGTGGGTTTTGGTTGTTTGGTGTTATTGTTTGGGTTTGATGTGTTTTCAAAGCCATACCAACGAAAATGAGTGTTTTCAGAATGTATGAATGTAAAAAAAACAAGAAACAAGCTCTGGAAATAAGCCATTAAAGGTGGCGGTTTCCATGTTAGAAGAACCGGATTCCGAGAGGATTCCGAGACATGAAGGTGTCGGAATCCGCATCTTGACAAATCCAAGTAAAGTGTCGGATTCCGAGACTTGGGTGTCAGAATCCACATCAAGTTTAAATCCGTGTTATGGGTCTAAATCCGAAAGTATCGGATTTCCCAATGTCCATGTAAGTTACAAGTCAAAATCCAAAAAAATCGGATTTCTATGTAAGTGTTGGATTCCAATAAAAGAATCGGATTCCGATCGAAAGTTGGTTTTTCATTTTTATGACCAAGTTTCCAAGTGCATAAGTGTTGAAATCCGAAAAGTATCGGATTTTTCAAAGTGTCGGATTTCATGAAATCCGATAGTCTGTCGGATTTGCGTGGAATCCGGATTTGGGGATTTCCTTTGTTGGCTTTGTAGCTATTCTAAGTATGCTAAGATGATTAATGTAAATCCAAATGTTCTAGGTGAACTGAAACCCTAGACAAGGCAAGAAGATAAATAACTATCTGTTAAGTTACTCAGGTGAGTACCGACTTCCATAAGCCTCAGTAGAGCAGGAATTATGTGTTAAATGATTTGAGTACGATTGTCCTCATAAGTTGATAAGTAAGAATTGCCATGTTATTTAAAGTACAATGTAATGTTAAGTACCTGATGTAAGTAAGTTAAGTGTATGCCAGGGGGATCCAGTACTGGAACCGCTTAGTTAAGTAAATGCTATGCGTGATACTGATTCTGAATAAATCAGTTAAGTAAAAATGTAATGATATGTATGCTAGGGATCCAGATTGGATCTATAAAGAAGTAATTGAATGTAATTGCATGCTAAAAGAAGTAAATGAATATGCATGCTAAGTAAAGGAACAAGATATGTGTATGTGTTCGCGAACATCAGCAAGCATGGTTAAGGTCAGCCGGTTAGCTGGATCCTAGGGACCCTTGATCAGGAGATTCGGGATTTACGGTGATTCGAGGTAACGTTCCAGATCGTAGGTTATGCAGAACTGTCGTGCCTTATATCATGAGGGTTAATCAGCCAGAAATGGCTGAGTTACCTAAGGAGCCTTTGGTTCCGTTAACGATGCTCGGTGGACTGCTTTATGCTCCCCCACCAGCGTGGAGGGTTGTGTCTGATCCCCCGGTGTATTGGTGTTGAGCAGGACTAGCTATCCTACAAGAAACAACTTATACCGATCGTGTCAGCACACCACAATGTCATAGGATAGCATTGTATGCTTATTCTTGTAACACATGTTCTTATTCTAATGAAGTTTATGCCAAGTTTGTGCTCACTACCTAAGTGTATCTAACGGTGCCATGTTAACTGCTTTTGCAGATCAAAGATAGATTGCCTGGTGAACACCAGATACAGAAACAGAGTTTATTGTAAATATTCCGCTGCTAAATGATATATGATCGTGATTAAGTTCACGTTTGTTTAAAAACGCAAATTTTTGCTAAAATCTAGTATATGCAAAGCTGGTGTTACATTAGTTATGCCGAGCGGCATAATTAAGAACTCATAATGACCATGTTGTGTGAAAAGCTGTCTTGGACACATCATTATCAGATATACGCACTTGACGGTAGTCAGATCTCAAATCAAATTTTAAAAGAATGAAGCACCCTGTTACTGGATTAGCAGATCATTAATTTTGAGTATCAGATACTTGTTCTTTCGTTTTTTCTTATTCAATTCGCAATAGTCAATTCTTATTCACAAAATACTGTTCTTCTATTTAATAAATAGAACCGTTGCATCCCACGGGAATAAACTTGGACATATAAATTCTTTATCCAATAAGTCTTGAATTTAAGTCATCATTACCTCTCAAACCGAAGACAATCCTGACAAATCATCGGGAAACACATTTGGGTATTCCGTTACTACCCAAATATCCATCATAGTCTGCTTCTCTTTCTTATTATCAATAATATCCATGAAAGATTTACATCCCTTAATTAGAGTTCTTCTAGCCTTCAGACATGAATCATATAAAGATAGATCTAGCCTTCTCGTATTGAGCCACCACGTGTGACCCATTAATCCGAGGAAACGAAATCACTTATTCTTTACTGATTTAATCAATACATAATATAACATGCAGTTTAATTAATCTAAAAATATCTTCCTATAGTACTTCATGATATTTTGCATCAATTCAATTAACACATAAGTCATGGAATATTAACAATTAACTATAGGTTAATTAATACATATATGAGTATAGAGTTTATTAAAACGTACCCGTTACATCATTCTTGGTCGGGTAACATCATCTCTCGTCATACCGAATGCCCTACTCTCAAACGTAGTAAGGTTCTTCCTTTTCTGTCCACTTGTTGACAAAGATCCCCCAATTGCCTCAACTCCTGGCCCTGACCAAACTTTCTTATCTTCCCAACATCCCTTCGTCCGATGACCCTCTCTTTGACAATTCCAACAAACACTCCGAGAAAAAATACAATCATTAATCTTATGACCAAACTATCCACATCAAACACAACGCAAAGTCTGAAGTGTGCAAAGCCCCGAATGAAGGAATCTACATCCGCGACACCACTGTAAGTTTTGTTCAGACCCAACTTGTTGGAGATATGCCCACTGGCACAATAAAGTAGTAACTATACTTAAACGCATGTGCCTATTGGGTCGCACATAAAGTCCGGTAATAGGTTTCATCTTATTGTTGGGTAATAGGTCTCACACAAGTTCAAGCCGTGAACTTTCCCTAGACCCACCAATTTTGCACTTATGCCAATTTGACCATTTTAGTCCCTTCACTTTGGTTGTTGTTGAGATTGATCCCCGGTGTGTGACCCAATAGGCCTATAAATCATCGGCAGTGATTAATTTGCGTACGTGTGTCGGTGGGCATACTCCAACACTTATAATTAATTAAAATTGTTTTAATAAAAATTGTTTTAATTAATTATATGATAAATGGTGTTTAATTAATATGGAATTACTATAGGGTTTTTCTAGTAATTAGTCTGTATTAGATGGTTTAAATTAATTATTTACAATTACTTCAGGGACATATCTTGTATTTGTTTATAATTAATTTAAAGTTTAAACACTAAAGGATGAGATTATCTAATCCTAATCATATCTTAGAGGTAACCTAAACCTAATACAACACTTGTTTATCTATCTCCTAATTGATATCATGGTTGTTTTAGTTGACCGACTATATATATATATATGTATGTATATAGATACGGATCAAAGAGAATAACAAAAAGATGATATAGCATATATATATATTATATATGCTTTAGTGCCGTGAGGGTAAAAGGAAAAGAAGAACAATTAGTTGTTTCTGCCGGGAGCTTCAAGAAATCACAAAAGTGTTTGTGATTTGATCTAAGGGCTTGGATCAAGAAGGAGATAGCTAAGGGTTTGTAACCGGATCTTTGGGGTGTGCTCCTGGTAGAGAGAATCCTGCTATTGGTTTCTTTCACATTGCTTAAGGTCCAATTCTTTCTCCTCTTTTGGTTGTTCTTGTTACTTGTATTTGATTGAAACTTAGATCCATTGGATGATTGTGTGATTCTTTTATATAATTTTTTTGTTAATCACACAATCCAACACAACTAACGTAGGTCTATTGTGTTGATTTTCTTGTTTCTGACCAATGGCTGACGAGGGCTCCCCAATTTTTGATCCAGATTCAAGTTCTCTTTTAACACTACAATCCCTCGCTCTGTGATCTTCCTCATAATAAATCCAACAAACTTTCCGAGAAAAACAATAGTCTTTCATCTCATGACCAAACTTGCCACATGTGAGACATCGCCTAGTTTGGAATGTACAAGATCCTGTGCGGTGATACTTACACTTTCCACACCGCGGTGCTTGTTAATTAGATTCACTAAACATAGGTCCATAATTCAAGCTCCCACGTCTCTGACCATCTTGCTCTTTTCGCTTTTGAGTATATTGTTAATCCTAGATTTATATTGAGAAATCTTGGGAGGAAGTGCTACCCCTCCTGCTAGCATTTTGGTAATCCGGAAGGATTGCTCCCTGAAGAGGAACAGGATAAAAGAACGGTTGTTGTGTTACTTGTGCCATAGGATGAAATGGAACTGGAACTAGAAATGTTGTAGTCTGGGTAGTAATAGCTTGAGAAATTTGAGTTTGAACGTTTTGGGTTATCCTCTCTTGTTCCATTCAGTGCACAGTATTTCGAAGTTCTTGCATCTCACTTTCCAATTTATTAATATACTTACTCTTTTCATCCTCCTGTTCACATCCCCATGTACCAGTTTGATTTATTATATCCAACACATTCACTATTGAAGTTCCAGCCACTTCTTGGGTAACAGGAGTGTCAGTAGGGGTATCTTTGTCAGCTTATACAATCACCTCATCTCACAAACTCATTAGATAAATTGTTAGTACAAAAATTACTAAACAAAGCATCTCCAACTCACTCTAACTCCCCCGAAGGAAAGTTTTGTTGGAATATGGCCACTGATACACGTGTACTAGCATCACTGCTAATGAGGTATGAGCCTATTGGGTCACACGCCAAGGGTGGATTTCGGAAGCACAACGCAAATATGAGAGAATATGAAATTAGGGTTTCTGGCGACCTTCACGGGCCGTGAAGAGGTCGTGAAGAGAAACCCTCCACGAGCCTTCACCACCCGGACAAGTAGTCGTGGGAGCAGGGTCTGCACGAGTGCTTCACGGCCTGTGAGAGCCCGTGAAGGCAGGTGCCATTCTTTTAATTGGACCACTCGATGGCCCAATGAGGATGTGCGGTGGAACCCGACCTATGAGGCCTTCACGAGTGCTTCACGGCCCGTTAGAGCCCGTGAAGGCAGAAGTCAAAGTGACACTTTATTTCTATTGGACCTTTGTGTTGGTCCAATGAGAGAGTGGCTAGGTGGCCGACTCTGGTGGCATTTTTACTTCTCCAGACTCTATAAAAGGCATATGACTCTCTCTCATTTAAGCTCTTGCTATTTTTGTACATACAAACATAATATACTACTTGAAGTGATATAGTGAGTTGAGTGAGTGTATCAAGAGCAAGAGGAGTTCTATTAGTGTTGTTGCTGCTCCAGAAGCACGAGGACTTTGTGTGGCTCGTGTGTCGGGTCAATAGCAAGACGGGATCTCGGCTACTTGGTGTGGACTATCAATAGAGGAGCTCGGTTTCGGGTTCTCCAAGATCTTTCTAGCTCGGTGGATAGCTCCAGCCACGTGATGGTATAATTTCTCCTCCCTCTCGTTTCTTTTAGTTGCTATATTCGTTTGTAGTCACGATCCCCACTTGGGGAATACATGCATGTCGGTTTTGATACCCGAAAACCCCGGTTTTTTGATGTCGTTGCTTCCGCTGCGTACGGGTGTTGGCGTGCATGGATTTCCTACAGTGGTATCTGAGCCTAGGCTACAAAGATATAGCACGAAAATGGCTCGAAAAACCGTTTTTGGAAGATTCGTTTTTCTGTCCAGTAGTTATTCATGGGCCATGAAGTGTTCTTCACGAGTCGTGAAGGCCACACAACCGGTGTTCGTGATGGGTCTGGACGTGGGAAGTTTTTTCAGGCTTCACGAGTCCTCATGGCCCGTGACCAGTCGTGAAGCTCTTGGGCTTCACGAGCCGTGAGAGGTCGTGAAGGCACTCGTGAACAGTTTAGTCGTGAAACTTGGTTTTTAGGCTCACGAGCCCTTCTGACCCGTGATCGGTCGTGAGGCCCTTGGGCTTCACGAGCCGTGAGGGGCCGTGAAGGAGCTTCTAGGCAGTTTTTGTCCTTAAAAGAAAATTTTTCGTGGTTTTTCGGGTCATGGAGGAGTTCCTGTTTTTTTGGCAGATTCCGTTTGTTTAGCCCCTCGTAATATTTTAGTACAAATATGGGTATGTAAGGTATGGTCTTGGCATGAGATGCATACATGCATACACATATGTTGTGTATATATGAAAATGGGTATTAAAGTTGGTTTTGTGCCCTAATGCATATGTACAAGAATTCCCTTGTTGTGCCTTGAGTGTTTGTGTTGGAAATTCTTACCAAAATATTCTTTGGTCACGGTTTTGGCACACCGTGCTTTGTAGTTGTTGTTTGTTGCTTTTAGTTGGTAACCATCACCCTAGACCTTGTGGTTGTGCCTTGTGTTTTGTTTGGTTGTTTGGATTTATTTGGTGACCTTGGTGTCACGTGTGATGTAATTAATTATTTATTCATTCGGTTTGTAATTAATTATCGCGGCTTGCATGCCGTTTCATTTATTCATATGTACTTGTACTAGATTGATAGAAAGCGCGTGGCTTGCATGCCATTTCCTTTCTTTTGTGTACATATGTTTTGAAGACCACAATCAAGAGTCAAGAGGAGACGTCTTGAAGACCTTGAGTCCGGTTAGTCCCGATGGAGGTAGCGGATTCAGTGGGAGCACTCCATGGTCTAGGTTTGTGTCCTTAGTAGACCTAGTCCTCCCGGCTTGGCTCGCTGGTAGGACGCACAGGTTTTTGGCATGGTTACCAACCTCTTTGTATGCGTGTGATGTGATTTATATTTCTTGCATGGTTGTTTATGTTTCCTCGCATGCTTGATAACTTTTCTAAGTTAATAAAATCACAAGAGTTTTTAAATTGGTTAACAAACTCTCGCGCGTAAACGATTAACAAGACAATATAAACTCGGTATTTATATTTATAGTGAAAATCGTTTTTGTCACTTACTTTGTTAATCAAATATTAAAACTTGGTTTTAATCTAGAAACAAAAGCCCGTTTCCTAAAACGTAAATCACGCACCATCCATAAGATGACACACCCGATTCTAGTGAAGCATGGGATAATTGTCGAGCTAAGCACGAGTTATTCCATGTGGATCTGTGTGGAAGGTGAGAGTGGCGACTTGGAATTATTGGTTGTCGAGCTTAGCACGAGCCAATGATTGTCGAGTGTGCTACCATGTATCTTGTTGGACGATTTACAATTGCAAACTAAAATCCTTGTGTGATTGTCGAGCTAAGCACGAGTCAACCAAGAATTTTAATTTGGGATTGGTGTAAGTAGGGATCAAACATGCCAACCGACCGTTTTACGTTGTTGGATCCCGCAAGTGTCTAAGAGTTGCAATGGAGATTGCAATCGGTAAAATAGTTACCGGCCTAAATAGCTTCATAAAGTGATCCGCGGTAAACGCGTCATGTAGTGGAGTAAAATATGGTTCTTAGCCCTTGTTAAGATAAATTGTTTTTCTAAAACTTTATGGGTAATTATTTTAACGAGGATTATATCAAACTAACTAAAACGTGTATTCTTGTTATTTATAGATGTCAAACGATAATAACACCACGTCAAACAATTCGCTTCGTATGTTCCTACATAGGGAGAAACTCACGGGAGTGAACTTCGTTGACTAGCTTAGGCAATTGAGAATTGTCCTTTGCTATGAGTCAAAGTTGCACATCCTTGAGGAACCTCTTCCGGAACCACCTGCTAGCGACGCGACTTGGTCCGTCCGATACACGTATGAAAAGCGTGTTGAGGACACACACGATGTTGCCTGCCTCATGTTGTCAACTATGAGCTCGGAGTTGCAAAAACACTTTGAGCACATGAGTGTGTACGATATGATGAACAAGTTGAAGGACATGTTCCAACAACAAGTAAGGGAGGAACACTATGAGTGTGTTAAAAACCTAGTCGGTTGTAGAATGCAGGAAGGTAGGAGTGTGAGTGCCCACGTCCTTAAGATGAAGGCGTACGTGGACCAAATGGAGAGACTAGGATTTCCCATGGGGAGGGAGCTTGCTGTGGATATAGTACTCCAGTCCCTGCGCGCATCATATGATCAGTTTGTCATGAACTATCACATGCATGACATGGAGAAAACCTTAGGTGAATTGCATGGTATGTTGAAGACTGCGGAGTCTGACATGGCCAAACATGAATCCACCTCTTCCATTCTTACCACGAGTTCTAGGGAACAAAAGAAAAAGAAGAAGAAACCGACACGAAGGGAAAAGGTTGGAGTGTCCAAGCCTATTCCCGACATTGAATCTGAGGATCATGATTGTGTGCCTCAAGAAGAGATTCAAGAAAAAGTGGTTTGTTACTTCTGTGGAAGATTTGGAGATTGGGGCCGTCACGCATGCCCATCGTGCCGAGAGGATATTAAACTTCTAAGGAAAGAGAGAGTTAATTTCCCCTCTCAAGGTACATTCATGATTCATTGCTAATTCTTCTATTGCGCTGGGTTGTTCACCCGAGCTAATTAACTCACGTTTGTCACAAATTAATTTTTGTTACAAAGTGTAGGTACCATTTAAAAGAAGAACCAAGAGCATGAAGAACCGGATCTCTAAAAGAGGTAACTCGGAAGAATGACCTCTACAAGAGAATTGGGAGTTTTGATCTCGCCTATTCTGACCGGTTTCATTATTACTTTGTTTTTGATGCCCTGCGAGGCAAGTTTAGTTTTTTGTTGTATGTTCATGAAGACGATGGATGAGATTTTGAATTTTTGGGTTGTAAAAGATTTTTTCGCATTACTTATTCTATTTCGAAGTTTGTTCATGTCATAGCTTATGTTTTATTTTGGCCTTCAAGGCGCATCATTCTACATTTGATGACGATGAATTCATACTTGAAATTTGAATCTTGTTTTAGACAAATATTTGTTGATTGATAGAAATTAAAATTATCCATGTCAAGACATACATGTTACAAGTAATAATTAATCATGAATGATTGATTCTAAGTCCAAAATAGCTTGGATTAGTCGGCTCTTGGTCATAATCTACTTAACCATGTAAATAAGATAAGTATCACCTAGATCCATGTGGTTAGGATCTTGGACTAGTTTAACCTCGGGTTAAACATTTGATGCTAATCTTATCTATAAGGGTAAGATGATTATGAATCCCTTCACGGTATATGTGAGAGGGATGCTAGCTTGTAAGATATTGATCACCTTTGGTGGATAATCCGTACAAGCACATAACAAAGAGAAACTAATTAAAAGAATCAATTGGGACATATAGATAGGATGCTTAGATCTAGTTAAGATGCTAAGATACCTTAAATCTATATCAATGACTACATCATGAATTGCGGGATTATCTCACAATTCGTTCCTTAACATAAACACATTTGTACATGGTGTCACGTTGAAGGAAACTGGATATTGTTGAAAATGATCTGGTAAATAATGGCTCAAATATGTGTATTCGACTTGTTAGTATACACATCGAAAGTGACGAGCCAAGTCCTTAATCTTAATCCAACTTGAAAGTTTATTTAGCAACTATGAGATATATCTTCAAAGAGTTCTTTGCTTGTATATCAAAGTTTGGAGATTTTCAATCTACAACTGGTGGGAGATTGAAGAACTTAAATGGTGCTAATACATTTAAAAGGTTCTTATAGGTTTTGGATATTTGACCTTACGAGAACAATGTTTTGTTTCTCGAAAGGAAGATAATAACTAAAGCATTCCAGGGGAAGAACGTGCAACTTAAATGAAAGACTTAATGTTGGCACTAGCATATGATCAAATATCGGCATGAGAATGCCGGTTATCCTGACCATGAGTAATTACTTTCAAGGCTGATAGAAGTCATGTAGCCAAAGAGATATGGGTTCCTCACATCTAAGTGGCAATGACTTGATGGTGAGTTTTGTTCAAATCATCATCTATCGGAAAGCATAGTGGGCCCTGAGTTCACTGAGGTTATAAGAAGTAATTAATCATAAGATGAAATCCATTTCAAGTATGCAAATACTTTACTTAATTCGATACCAAGATGCAAACCTAGATGGTGTAAATGGAATTAACATGGATTGTACAGTAGACTACTTCAAATACCGACTAGGGGTAAAAGGTTTCGTGATGGTTTTTGTGGAAGCTTTTCCTAGTGGCTATGTTGAAGATCATTTGATACTTGTTGCTATTGTTGCCTTCTTACGGCAATAAAGGATAGTACACGAATATACAAGACCACGTTCCTTTATGGAACTTCGTATTGAGGAAGTGCTTACCACACTCTCCGAGGGTCTTAGATATCCGTAGTATCCAAATTAAGTCTACAAGTGTGGATAAGTCCTTTGGACTTATACTAACATCGTAAAAGTAAGATCTTTGCTTTCATGAGAAAATCAAAGTCATGAGTTTTCTAGGAGCATAGATAAGACTTTTACATATGTCAGGGATAGTGGGAGCTTTTATTGTATACCTAGAAGTATGTATCGATTAAAGATAATGTCCCATTGTTAAGTGTTCTATGAACCTAAGATAGGGAATTATTGTATCATGATAATACTTAGGAGATACAAGATTTTGAATTACAAGAAATACTTGTGTATGTTCTTAATGTTTGACGACAAGAAATAAGCCTTGGAGTAAGTTTTTTACTCTAATACTAATTTTTAATAGGAAAGCTGTCGATCTTGATCGAAGTCTTTGATCATACTATATGGTGTTAATTATTGATTTGAGAAGTTCTTAAGTATCACTGATCCTATTGTAAACGTTTCGCAACAATGAGGATATGAGTACCCTAGTTCTTCGACGGATACTTTGAATAAGTAGTTTGGTCAAAAGATAATTGAGAACATAACAAGAATACAAATGGATATTGCATGGCAAATCCATTGAATAAGCCTTTATCATAATGACTAGTGATGTTTGACATACTAGGTCATGTAGCATTTCTTATGCATATGATTTGGCTTTAAATATTTTTTTAGTTGTTGATTGTTTTATATTTGCTTTGGGAACTTCAAGCAGTATCGTTACTTTTGATTGCTTTCGATATATAGTGGGGACTATATATACGCAGATGCGGTTACTTTCATTAGTCTTTACTGTGTTCCATCTTAGCATGTTTAACCACTTCCCTAAGTGCTTATGCATTCTAGATATCCACAGTCAGTCATTCTTCAAGGGAAGGAAGTTTGAGTTAAGACTGAGGTTAGGGTTTGGTCATGCATTAATCAAGGATTGAATACAAGTGACGCAAAACTAACCTGTGCTTGAAATGAGTTTCAAGTGATAGGAAGACCCACACCTGAGTTCACTTCATGGATTATGGTCACAAGTGACTCGGGATGATAATATCATTTCATCCTTAGACCGGAGATACATGTGTATCCAAAGCATGAGTCTGCTTTATTTTGATTGCTTTCAAACGTGGTTCGGAACTGCCGCTATAAAGGGAGTTATCAAATAAAGTATGAAGCATGTGGCGGGACTATGTAGTCAAAATGAATTGTTCCTCTGGTTAGAGAGATATCCCTGGGCCCCTCGATGATTGGGCGCTGACACCAAAAATGCATGGCCGTGCTCAAGTTACAATGATTTTAGATCAGTTGTAAACTTGTTATTTTGGTCACCACCAATCTAGAATCGAGAAACAGAATCGTGAACGATCTGGAGATTGACATTTTTCCATGTCTCGTGTTCACAAGGATATCGCGAACAAAGGGATGTTTATGATCACTTATCTATAGGACCTTTTAGCCTTTCTAGGCTACCAGGATTTGTCGAGGATGACGTAACTCGTACCGACTTGGGGGCAAGTATGCTTTTCTAGAGCCACTGCTTGTCTGTGGTGTTGGTAACGCTGTATCATGTGCAAGTGGGAGTCTGTTGGAATATGACCACTGATACACGTGTACTAGCATCACTGCTGATGAGGTACGAGCCTATTGGGTCACACGCCAAGGGTACATTCCGGCAGCACAACACAAATATGAGAGAATATGAAATTAGGGTTTCTGGCGACCTTCACGGGCCGTGAAGAGGTCGTGAAGAGAAACCCTCCACGAGCCTTCACCACCCGGACAAGTAGTCGTGGGAGCAGGGCCTTCACGAGTGCTTCACGGCCTGTGAGAGCTCGTGAAGGCAGGCGCCATTCTTTTAATTAGACCACTCGATGGCCCAATAAGGATGTGCGGTGGAACCCGGCCTATGAGGCCTTCACGAGTGCTTCACGCCCCGTGAGAGCCCGTGAAGGCAGAAGTCAAAGTGACACTTTATTTCTATTGGACCTTTGTGTTGGTCCAATGGGAGAGTGGCTAGGTGGCCGACTCTGGTGGCATTTTAACTTCTCCAGACTTTATAAAAGGCATATGACTCTCTCTCATTTAAGCTCTTGCCATTTTTGTACATACACACACATAATATACTACTTGAAGTGATATAGTGAGTTGAGTGAGTGTATCAAGAGCAAGAGGAGTTCTATTAGTGTTGTTGCTGCTCCAGAAGCACGAGGACTTTGTGTGGCTCGTGTGTCGGGTCAATAGCAAGACGGGATCTCGGCTACTTGGTGTGGACTACCAATAGAGGAGCTCGGTTTCGGGTTCTCGAAGATCTTTCTAGCTCGGTGGATAGCTCCAGCCACGTGATGGTATAATTTCTCCTCCCTCTCGTTTCTTTTAGTTGCTATATTCGTTTGTAGTCACGATCCCCACTTAGGGAATACATGCATGTCAGTTTTGATACCCGAAAACCCCGGTTTTTTGATGTCGTTGCTTCCGCTGCGTACGGGTGTTGGCGTGCATGGATTTCCAACAAGTTTGACCCATCATGAGCCAAGATTTGGGAATGCAACAGTCTAGTCGTGCATGCATCGCCAAACCAAGGCTCTGATACCAAAACTATAACACCGGAAAACCATAGCCATTTTTTTAAACGTGTTGCGGAAGCTTAATTAAAAAAACTTGCTTTACAGACAATACAAATATTTACAAACCATAAACATCTATTCACAAATAACAAAAACAACTATCTTGGTGTTGCAAAATAAACTGGCTCGTTTCCTTTAAATTCAAAACATATCAGAGTAGGGTCGAGCTTTCCTTCTACAACCACCAACGACTAACAAACTTGCAACGAATTAGCACAAAGCTAAGTGAGCAGAAGCTAAACACAAAGGCAAACATCAACAGTCAATATCAAAGCATGTAACCACATAATCAAGAAGACCGGCGGTTCGGCGAAGAACTGTAAGACCCGAATTCTTGTAAATTAATAAAAAGAGTATTTTATTGAGAAAATATAAGTTGTGTTGACTTGTGCACTGAGTTATGAAGTATTTTAGATACTATGAGCTTGAGTGAATAAATAAAGTGGATTATGGACTAGTGATGTGTATGTAATTGGATTATGGAAACTATGGGCTTAATTGTTTAATGTTGGGCTTAGGCCTTTTGAGGGATAATATATAAAGCCAATTAGGACACAGCCCCCAACACTCTACTGTTCCATTCATTCAAACCAAGAGATTTCTCTGCGTTGCGTGTGTGTTCGAACCCACGAGAAGAGGAAGAAGGAACTATCAAGGTTGTTGGAAACTCAAGGAACTTGCAAGGAAATCATCAGGTAATGATTCCTATCCCATTGTGGTAATGTAGCTATAAGTTTTATATTGTTTAAATGATGCTAGCTTGGGTTCTTGATCTGGGTTTTGAAGTTATGGGTTTATGAAGAACTAGAGAAAGAATTTATGGTATGATCTTTGTTGTTTGATGAAATATGGTTAAATCTTGAAAGAAGTAACTAAATGAATGGAGAAATGTTTTGAAACAAAAATAAGGTGATTTGGTTAAGTTTTGAAAGAGTTCGATTTTTGGATATGGAGGCTGTGTTTTAGAAATAATGAACTGATGATGAAGATGATTTGCCATGCGACCTTTCATGCGACTTTCATGTGTTACATGCGACTTTCAAAATTTGTGCTGTGCGACTTACTATGTTGCATGCGACTTTTGTATGTTTCATGTGACTTACTATGTGCCATGTGACTTTTGTATGTTTCATGCGACTTACCATGTGCCATGCGACTTTTGTATGTTTCATGCGACTTACTATGTGCCATGCGACTTTTGTATGTTTCATGCGACTTATTATGTGCTATGCGACTTTTGTTAAGATGTTCATGCGACTTATAAGACCTTGTGCCATGCGACTTTCGGATGATATTCCATGCGACTTCTAAGACCTTGTGCCATGCGACTTTCGGATGATATGTCATGCGATGTACAATTGATCCATGCGACTTTTATAACTTCCATGCGACTTATAGTTGGTTCCATGTGACATTAGGCCCCGAAATCCGACATTTGACCCGGATTCTTGAAATCCGATAGTGGGGCCTCGAATTATGAAATCCGACACTTTACCTCGACGCGACGCGTCCCCGGTGTTGTGGACTTTGATGATTGCATTTTGTATCGTTACGAGTCTATGAGAACTTGTGTTATGTCTGTCAGGCTTGTAGAAGTTGTGATAGTAAATCTGGGTTATTGCCCAGTACTGATTTGTCAGACTTGGATCAGGTGATAGTTAAAGTTAGAGGAACCAAGTAAAGTTCAGTAAGAACCAGTGACAGCTGCCAGGTGTGTATTCTTACTTGCACACCAAACCAGTGGAGAATGTGAATGTGTTATGACCGTCTACTTCGGCAGTGGGTAGTATGACCGTTTGCTACGGCAGCGGGTAGTTACGACCGTCTGTTTCGACAGTAGGTAGTATGACCGTCTGCTTCGGCAGTGGGTAGTATGACCGTCTGCTTCGGCAGCGGGTAGTTATGACTGTCTGTTTTGACAGCGGGTAATATGAGCATCCGCTTCGGCAGTAGGTAGTATGACCGTATGCTTCAGTAGCGGGTAGTTATGACCGTCCGCTGCAGCGGCGGGTAGCATGACTGTATGCTTCGGCATCGGGTAGATATGACCGACCACCTTGGTGGCGGGTAGAATGTGCATGAATGGGACTATGGTGTAATGTCATAGGTTGCAGTAACTTACTCACTAAGCTTCGCGCTTACCGTTGTTAATTTCTTATCTTTCAGGTCGGGACCATGGTAGAGCTCCAGGGCAGTGACGACAGCTCGCAGCCAAAAGAATTTCAACTTGTTTTTGAAACTTATCTCAGTTGAACCGATGTAGACTTAAATTTGGAATTTGTAATTTACTTGTAATGTCTTTTGATACTTCCGCATTTACTCTGATATGACATGATGTCATATTCATGTGTGTCTTGCAAAAAAAAAATAATTTTTTGAGACGTTACAACTTGGTATCAGAGCCTAGGTTTAAGGGATTCGGATGCGCTTTTGCGTGTTTGAACTTAAACCGTTCTATGAAATTTTTTTACCAATAATTATTCAACTTTAAACGACAAATATCGTGAAGAGCTGTCGACTGGAGCCTGGTCCCGATAAGCGCGAAGTGGAGTATGGTACGACACGATAATATTGGTAAGAGCACTGATAACTATCTCCGTGTTTAGGCAAATCATGGATACTATATACTGTGTACGATGATAGCTGTACAGGTTTAGAGTGGATGGCTTGACCTTATTTCATGTTCTCGTTTGATGTTGGGGTAGGGAAGAATCAGACACTCGACTACTCATACCATTTAGCATTGTACACAGATGTATACATGATTTACTTAAACTAGGATATACGAATCTAGTGCGAATCTATTATGCTTATGTGATACCCTGGCAGTAGAAAAGCTTACAGATGCATGTACATAAAAGAATACACTTCAGCTAGTATGCCTTGTTAGCAACAGATAGGCTAGACTTATATGACTATACGTGGCAAGTGAGACATGGCCTAAGCCTGTGAATTGGGATTTCGAGGGGTGACGACAAGACCTGATATGGGTAATGTGTTGGGAATAATATACGGGCCCATATTATTAAAAACACATGACACGTGTTAGAACTTGTCGGAATCAGGGGAAATCTTGTGAATCAGGTGAGGGGTACTTGTAGAACAGCGACTTTGTTTATAGAGTAAGAGTGCCTTAGTTGACTAGGGCTGCTTTAGATAAGGAAGCATGCTAGAGATACGTGTAGATATGAATGTGGACTGTGATAGTAGGACAGTGTAGTAAAGCCACCTAACACTTTAATGCTTTACCTATACTTCCAGAATGGTTAACACGAGAAGGAGACGAGACCTGTCATCCGCAAGAGCGGGAACTAGCCATGCACCCGATGGGTTTGAAACGAGTGTTACCGACGAGTCTGACCCTCACCAGCAACCGATTTTGAACGAAGGAACATATGGGGTACCCGACCCAAGGAACGTGACACCGGTAATTGCTGTTCCCGATACCGAGGAGGAAGAGGGGGAAGAGGATATGGATAGGGAGGCTATGATAGCGGCAAAGGTGACTGCCGACGTGATGAAGGAATTGAAAGACATGTTGTCACAGATTGTGACGGAGATAAAGGAAGACATGGGAACCATGATCGACCAAAAGCTGAGCACCCTATGGGCAACAAGGGAAGCTGTAGCAACCCAAACCACTAACCACGTGACAAGCCAGCCACAGCAAGGGGGTAACTACCGGGATTTTTCTGCTTGTCAACCACCTACCTTCGAGGGGACCCCGGACCCCGTGAAGAGTACTCAGTGGGTATCCGAAGTGGAGGGAGCCTTCCACACCTGTCGTTGTGCGGAAGAGAACAAGGTATGGTTTGCGTCAAACCTGCTGAGGGGAAAGGCAAAGACCTAGTGGAACTTGCTAAGACAGTTGAAGGGGGAGGCAATTTCCACCATGACTTGGGAGGAGTTTACGAGGGTATTCACGGAGCAGTTAGCGCCAAGGGTAGAGAGGGAAAGATTGATGAATGAGTTCCTAAAGCTGGAACAAACTACTGAGTCAGTGAACGAGATCACCGCGATTTTTAAGGAGAAAGTCCTGTTCTGCCCCGCCTATGTCGCAGATGAGAGCTTGCAGATGAACCGATATGCACAGATGTTGAAGGAGGAGATTCGGGAGTTTGTTACAACCGGTAGGTGCACGAAGTTGGAAGAAATGATTGAGGTTGCCAGGAAGAGGGAGATGGATTTGGAGTTGAGAGCCAAAAAGCGGACGGCTGATCGGGCTGCCTTGGAGCACGCGCATGGAAGACAGTTTGCCTAGAAACCTAACACCGGTGGTACCTGGTCTACAGGGAGGAACATGGGGAGGAGATGCCACAAGTGTGGAAAGGGACATGCCGGGCCGTGCCGAATGGGTATGGATGTCTGCTTTCGTTGTGGAAAGAGTAGGCATCAAGGAAGAGACTGTAAAGCCTTCGTCAACGTGTGTTTTGGATGTAATCAACCAGGGCACCGCATTGCAGAATGTCCCCGGGCTATAGGAGCTAAAAGACCAACCGGACAACAGCCACTCCGGATTACTGATGGGAGGGAAGGCAAGAAAGCCGATGTGCCGAGAGCAAGAGGACGTGCCTTCCAAATGATGGTTGAGGAGGCGGTCAAAGAACCGGACGTCATAGCAGGTACCTTTATTGTTAACTCTTCACCCGCACTAGTGCTATTTGATTCTGGGGCCAGTAGGTCCTTTGTATCTTCCTCTTTTTGTAAAAGTTTTGTAGCTAAGCCGGTGATGTTAGAAACACCATTAGAGGTAGAGATAGCCGACGATAAGACCTTAAACGTATTTACTGTGTATAAGAGTAATGTATTAGTTATAGATGATGTAAAATTCCCCATAGACCTCATTCCAACGCTGATGCGAGAATTTCAAGTGATCGTAGGAATGGACTGGCTAGGACGGCACCAGGCCAGCATATTGTGCAGTCAGGGAATCATCCGTATCCGAAACCCAAGTGGGGGAGAAGTTATCATCTACAGGAGACGCAAGAAGGGGGCGGCGACTTTTTGCACTATGGTAAAGGCAGCCAAATATCTGCACAAGGGTTATGAAGCCTTTCTCGCCCATGTGGTGAATAGTAAGATGGAAAAGGGGAAACTGACAGTGGCAGACGTGCCCATAGTACGAGAGTACCTAGAGGTTTTTCCTGAGGATTTACCAGGAATCCCACCCGACCGACAAGTAGAATTTCGAATAGACCTCACACCCAGAGCAGCACCAATTGCTAAAGCACCGTACTGCCTTGCGCTACCAGAAATGCAAGAACTCATGTCACAACTGCAAGAACTACTGGATAAGGGGTTCATCTGGCCGAGTAGTTCCCCTTGGGGAGCACCAGTGTTATTCGTAAAGAAGAAGGATGGAACCTTCCGAATGTGTATCGACTATCGGGAGTTTAACAAGGTAACCATAAAGAATCGGTATCCATTGCCTAGGATTGACGACTTGTTTGACCAACTTCAAGGGGCGGCTTAGTTCTCTAAAATCGACCTGTGTTCGGGTTACCACCAATTGAAGGTTCGGGAAGAAGATGTAGCAAAGACAGCGTTTCGCACCCGTTACGGGCACTTCAAATTCGTAGTCATGCTTTTTTGTCTCACAAACGCTCCCGCGGCCTTCATGGATTTAATGAATAGGATTTGCCGACCGATGCTGGACAAGTCCGTAATAGTTTTCATTGATGACATTTTGATCTACTCCAAGACCCGAGGGGAGCACGAGGATCATCTAAGAGAGGTATTGAGAACACTAAAGAACGAGAGACTATATGCCAAGTTTTCAAAGTGTGAGTTCTGGTTACGAGAAGTGCAGTTCCTCGGGCACTTGGTAAACAAGGACGGTATTAAGGTCGACCCAGTAAAGGTTGAAGCAGTAATGAAGTGGGAAGTACCCAAGAGCCCGACCGAAATTAGGAGCTTTTTAGGGTTAGCCGGCTACTACAGGAGGTTCATTCAAAACTTCTCCAAGATTGCAGTACCCTTGACTAAATTGACAAAGAAGAGCGTACAATTCAACTGGGGAAGGGAGCAACAACAGGCCTTTGAAACACTACGAGGGAGACTGTGTGAAGCGCCAATCTTAACGTTACCAGATGGTATGGAGGATTTTGTGGTCTACTGTGATGCCTCGCACGTAGGCCTGGGGTGTGTCTTGATGCAGCGAGGGAAGGTTATAGCATACGCATCGCGACAACTAAAGCCACATGAGTGTAACTACCCAATCCACGATTTAGAGTTGGCGGCAGTGGTGTTTGCGTTGAAAACTTGGAGGCACTATCTGTATGGGGTCAAGTGCACGATCTACACCGACCATAAGAGCCTAAAGTACATCTCCGACCAAAAGAATTTGAATATGAGGCAGCGGAGGTGGTTGGATTTGGTCAAGGACTACGAGTGCGAGATTCTTTACCACCCAGGAAAGGTGAATGTGGTGGCAGACGCCTTGAGCCGTAAGACTAGTTACGAGAGGTTACCGATGGCTTGTATGAGAATGACTGTGTCGACAACGTTACTTGAGTCGATTAGGGGCGCACAAGAGGAAGCGATAAGGGAAGAGAATCAGAAGGTGGAAAGGATAAAGGGACAGGTAATGCACATGATGAAGGATAGTAGAGGATTGATGGTTCGATACAACCGCGTCTGGGTGCCGAAAGCATTAGGGATTTGCGATACGCTACTCGAGGTAGCTCATAAGTCTAAATTCTCGATCCACCCAGGGGCAACCAAGATGTATAGAGACTTGAAGATGGATTATTGGTGGCCGGGTATGAAGAGAGACGTAGCCAAGCATGTAGAAAAGTGTTTAACCTGCTTGCGAGTGAAAGCCGAGCATCAGAGGCCTCATGGGAAATTGCAACCGTTGGAAATACCGGTATGGAAATGGGAGCACATAACCATGGATCTGGTCACCAAACTCCCGAAGACGCCAAGGAACTTCGACGCAATCTGGGTCGTCATGGACCGACTCACAAAAAGTGCTCACTTCATACCTATTAAGGAAGCGTTTTCCGCAGAAAAGATGGTGGAAGTATACGTTAAGGAGGTGGTATCGCGGCATGGAGTGCCAGTTTCTACTGTTTCCGACCGACACGTACGTTTTACTTCCAGGTTTTGGGAGAAGTTTCATCAAAATTTGGGTACCCGGGTCAATCTCAGTACAGCTTACCACCCTCAGACTGACGGACAGAGCGAAAGAACGATACAAACACCGGAGGATATGCGAAGTTGGGATTCATATCTACCACTAGCAGAATTTTCTTACAATAACAGCTACCATGCGAGCATTGGGATGCCACCTTACGAAATGCTGTACGGGAGGAGG